>JARGXW010000001.1:0-2400000 GCA_029204085.1 Mycena sp. CBHHK59/15 | reverse complement strand
CCCCCCTTTCTGGACCTACCTGTAGCTGACGTGCCACCAGCCGCCCCGTCGACGCGAACGCGACCGTCTTCCCCACCTTCATGATCACGATTAACGACACGGCGCCGATCTGGGGCTACTGCGGGCAGCAGGGCCCGCCTGTGCATTGCACGTCGGGCATGGTCTTCTCCATCAACGCCGTCGAGTCCGGCCCGAACAACTTCGCCGCGTTCCAGGAACTCGCCAAGCGCTCCGGCGGCAGCAGCAGCGCGGCTGGCTCGGGCTCGGGGACGGCGGCTGCGCCGGGCGCGTCGCAGTCGCAGAACGGCGTCGCGCCGATGAACACCGCTCTGCCGCTGCTTGTGCTTGCGGCTGCCGGTGTGGTGGCGGCTCTGCTCTGAACGCTGTAGCTGATGTTGTGATGACCTTATGACCTTATTCTCTAATGTCGGTGTTAATAACTATTACGATAGACTTTTATTCCCGGTTGGCTTTGTACATTCGTTTATCCAGCCGAATAATATACCCATGTCACGTACTCGCCAATCTACCTCCGTTGCTCTTCGTTTAAGTCGGCCAAGTTCACGTTTGTGCAGACCCGTGAATCTTTATTTTATCCTCCTAGACAATATATGTAAGACCTTGTGAGCAAGTGAATCCGCCCATAATTCTGTCAAACGCATGTTCTGACGAAATAAGTAGTCGGCGGCCATCGAGGTTTCGTACGGTTGGGAATCGATGGCTGAGGGTAGAACTATCAGCAAGCGGGGGCGGAAATGGCAACGCACCTGGGATGGGGGCTACAGAAAAAAAACGACCTTAGAACAGCGTGGAAGACGGTCGCGACAGGCGCATTTACCATGAGATGTGGCGCCCCGAAACAACGACGCGAAGATTAAAGTGCTTTTGGTCAACTCGAAAGTCTCAAGCCCAGGGGGGCAACGACAAGCCAGCACAGGGTTGCGGACCCTCCCCCGGGAACTATCTACGAAATTCTACGTACAAAGTGGGTGTGTCCCGGTAGAAATGCATATACATAAGAAAGAGACATGGTGCTATAGAATGAACACATCAGCTGAATATTATGATGAGAGGAGAATAGAACTCAGGTCGGGTAGAAGGCGGCAAGCTGTGGGTAGGCTCTTACGACTTCAACCAACTGCAGTCTCGCTGGTCCTCGTCGGCCGCAAGCAACGGAGTCATCAGGTGCCCGTCTCCCGCAAGGCTTAGGAAGCAGCCTCCTGCCCAACCGGTTCAACAGCGCGGGCCGTCCGTGCGAGCGACTTACCCCAAAGGTGCGCCTACGATTCTGGCTACCTGTTGTCCGGCCAATGTGGGAAACAGTAGTCGGCGGGAGGCGCTATGCCATCGGGGTCCGGGGTGTTCTGACGGCTGTGGAGGAAACGATCAGCAAGCGGGGGAGGGAAATGACCACGCGCCTCGGGTAAAGTCTGTTGGGAAAATGGCGATTAGGACTGCATTCAGGCAGAGATAAAGAGCGTACTCACCATGAGCGGTGGCCCCCAGACAGTGTGCGTGGTGCAGGAGTGGTTGGGGGCGACCAGGGACACTATGCATATGGTGCAGGAAAAGGGAAGGAGTCAAGAGATAGAGGATGATGGAGGGAAGGAGGAGAGGATGGAGAGAATTAGCGGGCACCCGTCAAAATTGATAGACTTTCGAAAGGCGGCTGACGATGTTGGCTGCAGTCAGGAGGCTGACCGAAGGCTGACCAGCGCTGACCGGTGACAGCTGACCAGTGACCATTGGTTGAACATGGTTGTCCAAACTGGGAAGTGTAGTTCAGATTGTAATTTTGGGAATTGCCGATTGGTTGGCGAGGGTTCAGACCGGGAGTTGCCGGTGGCGATGCACCAGAGATCAACATTGCCAAAAGCGACAACAAAGTTAGAAACTCATTCGATACTCAGAGTGCTTACTCAACGTTCAACGCCCAACAACGGTCGTGCTCTCGAGCCCGTAGTTTGTCACCATCGATGACATTCTCCACAACCTCCCGGTCTCTACCGATACCTTCAAGTCGGGCCACCGCGTCTTCAACGCGCCAAAGTGTGGGGTTTTTGAGGCCGAAATCTAGGATTTTGCCCGGATAAGGCTTTGGTGGAGCTTTCCGGCGCCTCTCTTTCACAATTCTGTGTCATGATCGCTTTTGGAGGCTTGAAGCTCTCTAGATCCGACATAGACTGAAGGTGCGTATCACAAGAATTCGTTTGCCGGGAAGTTTCTCAGCTTCACTCATGCAGATTTTCCTAGCTTTTACGGCAACAGATGCATCCCCGAGGGTCCATTCGGTCGAATCTCACCCGCGGTACTGCCTTGACGACGGCGCGATATCCAAGTTGCCTGCTTAGTCTGTCCGTCATGCATAATTACCACTCGGACCGCGTTCTAGTGCATCCGTCTGAAATTCGGACTACGGTACGCTACCCGTTCTGCAATTTCGGTATCTCATGCATACCTAAGCTCTTTTTTCTCTATTCTAGGATTGTCCAAGCTGAATGAATCCATACAATAATACTTCCAGGCGCCGCAGGCTATGTGACGCGATTCCCTTGCGTGCCTGTGCATCTGTGTCCATCGGAAGACATCGTTTCGTCAATCCAAGCCCGGCTGGGCGTAGATGGAACACAGGAATGGCCAGGAAGTCTTATATTCGGCGGCGCATTGCTTCATCCGGAAGGGAAGAGGAGGATTTGAGAACGAGGCTAGCCGTCGTGCGAAATCTGCCGAGAGCAAGAGACGTTGCTAGAGACAGGCAATATGAGATATTGAAGGCATGAAATTAGCCGCGGGCGCGGAGACTGTCTCCCAAGTGTCTGCGAGCGACCTCCGACCTCGTCTGCCTTTGTATTGGAGTCCATTCGAAATATGTATGAAGTGAACATTGGAGGCAGCTATCAAGTACGTCTGCTTTCTATCTGCTCCGTTCCTCCATCTAAACGTCTATATAATAGTCCAAGGGTGCACCCACTTCGCAACATCGGCTTGACTTGGAGCTCAGGACACCCTACCCAGACGAACGTAGCCAACGCTGTCCCCCCCCGTCGCCTTCTTCCGTTCCTGTACTCGCTCCCCAACGCACGTCCTGCCTGCGCTGCAATGGGCCTGGACTGCCCGACCTCTTGCAACAGCATCTCGCTCCTCGCAGCATACCTGCGCCTCGGCGGCCCCACCCCATGCCATTCGCTTGTACATCCCAATCGCTGTCGGCTGCGGCGCGGGCTCAACATCCGGGTGGGCCTGTGTGTGTGCATTGTGTCGGACTCGCGCGCTTGCGGTGTGGGAGGGGAGAGGTGGCGGTGGCGACACAGACGACGCGTCTGTGGGCGCGGCGCCGTCGTGCATCGCGGTCTGCCGACATCCTCCGTCCATCAGCGGCTGCTCGCTCTCCACTGGCCGCATGGAAGGAGGTAAAGCGCACCTTGCGGTCCGGCGTGCGATGAGGTACCAGATGTCCTCGAGCAGGCGCGCACACTGGCACCTCGCACGGGGATGGAATGACGCGGCGTGATGCGCCCCCCCCTTTCGCGCGGGTCTTGTATGCTCCCGGGAAGGGAGGAGTGCCGGTAGTCCGTACGGGCACGGAGGTCTTCTATATGTGCGCAGATGGTCACCGTCTGTGCGGGATAGTGAGGTGCGCACGCGGAAGAAGAAGATGAGCAGGAGGCGAGGGGGTGAGAAGGAAGGGGATGGGGGGGGGGGGGGGGGGGGGCAGACAGATATGAAGCCGTGCAAGAAAGCGTTAACGCCACTTTGCGCCCACAGCCGGCGTTATCTGCGCGCAAAGCTCGATCGCGCGCCTCGGTGGGCGAGTGGGCTGTCTGGCAGGGTACAGGTGGAGACGTAGGCGCACTCGTGGGCAAAGGCGGACGACAAAGATGAGCCGGGCGAGTGATGTGAAGACTCCTCCGTCGGCGAAATTGTCCTCTTACAATGAGCTCACGGACTGGGAAGAAGGTCGCATTCGGGCGTAGTGGACGCGATCGATCCTTGACCGACGAGCGGGCGGTCGATCCCCGCGTATAGCAGGCGGTGCGCTGAAGAGAGGCTCGGGGGAGGCCGCAGCTTGTATCACCGTCCATGGAAACAGCAGGGCCTACTGTCAATTCAGGCCGTTCCGAGACGTTGCCTGCCATCTTCGTTTGCGGGGCGTGTAGCTCGCAGTCACACGCGCTTGCGAAACCAGACATACCGCTATCATAGTTCCCCTCACCCCCTGCCTGTAGTCGCAGATATCAATTATTCAACGCGAATACGTTTTTGTGGCGTATTTGGAGCGCGGTAATGTCGGCAAACTACAACCCTGTTTTGAGCGCACCCACACCCAACTCGTCTCGCAGCACTACGTACACGGTCTGCCGACAAGAATAATCGCAGTGAAAACCACAAAGGCATCGGCGCGGGTACCCAGCTTTATCGAGAGCTCCAGACACGCACAAAGTACTGCTGTGGTGGAGTGCTAGTACCGTTCGCACTGGGAACCTGTTCTTTTGCCCGAGACGGTTAGTAGTTTTGGGTTACGGCAACATCTGTTAGGAGTGGCTGACCTCTGGTGCGTCAATGTCCTTGCATATCTCGTTCGCTGCCTTCTTACATCTCTCATTCTTCCAGTGTCCCATCGCCAACCAGCAATTATCCTCAAAGCTACGGCTCGCCGACCTCGTCACCTTCGACTCGAGACCTCCCGAATCGCCCGCCACCCACAGTGCTATGGTTTCCTTCCTGGGCGAGCTGCGCTGAGCATCTTTGGTGAGCGACCCCTACTGTCGCCTCTGTCTTCTGATTGTTTCTTGGCAGTGGCTACGTCTCGCCAAGTCGAACCTCGCCGCCGTCGACCCGCCTGTTGATTTGTTTTCTCGCATCTCTGCATGAGATAGTTCCGGGAGAGGGGGAATGTTCTCGTTCTCCCCGATGCAACCTTGGGTCTCTCCTGGCTTACCCGAGCGTTCTGTACTCGTAACCAATGCATCGGAATAGTGGAATGTTTTGTTTTATGTCTTATTTTATTCTGTGAACTTGGGAACATGAATATCTACAAAGACCTCGAGATCTACTCCGGCATTCAAAGAAACCACCATTACTATTATGACCTCAAAAGCTTTCGAACGGTTTATGGTCCCCCTAATTGCCGAGGCAGCCGTGGTATCCTCCGCCCACGCTCCCAAAGGAAATCACTCAAAAGCAGGCAACAAACAGCGGTCCCACTTGAATAAACCAGTTTCCCCCACCTGCAGGCAACCCGCGCCGCGGCCGATGGTTTACATCGCTTCGCCATCGTTTTCGGCGCCAGAAACATTGGCAAAAAGTCCATCACTGCGCAGCCCATCAGCAGACGCTTTTCTCTCTCAAAAGAACATAGACCCTGTCCCTTGCAACTTCCCGGGGATGTGCACCTTCTACGTTGGGTGTGGCGGGAACCGAATAAGTTGCGAAATGAAGTCCGATTTGATCGGCGCCCGTGTGAGTCCGCTGTCACTCCCAGTGTTTCTTATCACCGCCATGAATAAAGCTGTAACGAATCAAGTGGTATGAACCACGCGGCAAAGAATCAAGCCGCGATGATGAATACGCCGTGGGTTTCGCTGATAGTATTTCGCTTTTCACTTTTAACGGATATCGCCTCCAAGCACAGTAGCTCATAAACCCACCGAAAGGGAAACCATTCACTGGGTTCAAACTTCAGCCACCTTATAGCTAGAGCGGGTATAGCCGCAGATCGTTGGACAAGTCAATCCCAAGACATCTATATTTAGACACAGCCGCAAGTAGCGTGAACTTAGAATACTATCTCCATGTCATGTTCCGACTATGTCGGGCCTGAATGCAGTACACCGCTTCTTTCCCCTGCCTCCCTCCGTCACTCCCAGGACATAAAACCTCACCTACAGCCCTCTCAATCGCAATCTGCTAATCTCATGGACGAGAAACAAGGTCGACTCAAAGATCTCGATACCAAACACAGTGCTGGGACCAAACAGGCTCATGCGGAGAGGGAACGCGAGCAGGGCCCAGGGAGGGTGTGCGGATGTGTCTGCAAAGCAAATTGCTCATGCAGATGCACTTGTGCATGCCTCGAGCACTGCATGTGCCTTCGCGATCGACCTTGCGAGGGAAAGTGTGGGGATTGCAAATCACGCAATTTGGTGGTTTCTATTGACGGAACATCCAACCAATTTGGAGAGAATGTGAGTAAACCATTACATCCTTTTCAACACAGTCTTATCCGAGGAAGAATACAAATGTTGTAGAACTTCATAGCAGGGTCTTGACCGACCCATCCGCCGAGCAACTCACATATTACAACTGCGGTATCGGAACATATGTACCCCATCGCAGGAAGACATTCAAATACTGGCGACAGCGCATGGACAACATCATTGATTTGGCTATTGCATGGCAAGTTTTGTTCCATCTCCTGATCACGGATACAGACGAAGAAGTACAGGAATTTCGAGAAGACAGTCCTCGACGCGTATTGATGGCTCTGTGATGTCTACCATCCCGGAGATAAAATATTTCTGTTCGGTAGGTGACATATGCATCCTTGTTCTCTGTACTCAAACTTCTTATCCAACAAAGGCTTTTCTCGTGGGGCTTATCAAGTCAGAACGATAGCAGCAATGATCGAAAGAGTACGTGGTTCTACCATCAATTTATCAACCTTAATATTATCTGCAGGTGGGGCTTGTCAATGCCGGAAATCAAAAACTCATACCATTGTGGGTGCCATATAATCCCTGTGGGTCTTTCGTTAAATTGTGGAACAGTGCATATGAGATATATTCCGAGCGTCACAGAGGAAAGGGCATGTATACCCAATTGATTGTCAACTTGTCTTCTGAAGCCAGCACTGCCTAGCCAATAAGAAGGTTGAGAAGATGACCAAGAAATTCAAGGAGACATTTGCTCGAGATGTGAAAGTCCATTTCATTGGGGCCTGGTCAGACTTAACTCTTTTACCACCTACAATTCTCACAAATGGTTTTCAGGGACACTGTGTCATCCATTGGCCTGGCTCGCAAGAAGCCACTGCCTCTGACCACTTCGGCAGGACATGTTTGCATGTTTCGCCATGCTCTTGCATTGGATGAACGGCGGGTCAAGTTTATGCCTGAATATGTTGATGGTGGAAGCTCTGTCTCACTGTCCCATCCGAATGCAGCATTGCACTTGCAAAATGTCAAAGAAGTCTGGTTTTCTGGGACTCATTCAGATATGTAAATAGTGATCTCTTCATGAGCCCTGCTATTATTCAACATTCTTTTAGTGGAGGAGGATTGAAGGAGAATCTTGATCTCAACCTCTCATCTGTTCCACTTCTCTGGATGGAGACTGAATCTACGTCGGCTGGACTTCGATTGCGCCCACGCAAAGCCAAAGATGCTATTCATTGGAACTGGACACAATTACGCAATGAAGATGCACATGAATCACTAAGCAAGTTCTGGTGGCTCATTGAACTGTTGCCAATCAAGCGCTTGTCCTATCGGGATGCAGACACAACCACACGGTACGACAGTTAAATTTCAGATGAGTTACTGTTGCCAATAAATCTTAGAATTCCCCATGGTGGAGCTGGTCGTATCATTGCTCCTGGCCAGCGTATTCATGTCTCTGTTGCCTTTAAGAAAGACAGTTATTCTCCGCGGGCACACTTTCTTGGAGATAACAAGATAGAATGGTCTGCTTTTGTTGGGAAGGACATTAAAACTGGAAACTTTGAATGGGCCACCCAATGGAAAGATCAGGTGGAAATGGATCTTTTTGATGTATCATTCACAGTGGAGGCGGTTCAAAATCTGACAACTCTTTGGGCAAGGGATGGTCCTTCTGATGATGAATCTCACTGGATTGGACGTCTTTCGTTCATTGCCCTTTCTGGTGAGCTTGCAGTGAACTATGTCCAGACATTGGGGCGTGGGCGGCCAGAGGATACTGAGAGGGAGATACATGTGGCCATACAATTCTTTCAGAAGCTTTCTGAGAAATCACCTACATTTCGTGCTGATGTTGCAGAGCTACTCCAGAGCCATGGGAGGGCCCTTGAAATCCTCGGACAGACCAACAACACTCTAGAATGTGCTCGAGAAGCAGAGCATATCCTACGGTCCCTTGCTCAGGAAACACCAAGGATTTTGAACAGAAAATTGGCCAATTGCCTTATGGACTTGGAAAGATACCTGTCAAAGTCACAGATGGACTTGGATGCACTGCAAGCCATGCAAGAAGCTGTTCAACTCTGGCGGGACCTTGCAGTGGCAGACCCAGCCAACACAAGGGACCTTGCATGGTCTCTACATAACCTCGGGATCCATCTCAGCAACCTCAGCCGACATGATGATGCACTTCATGCTGATGAAGAAGCTGTTCAACTCTGGTGGGACCTTATGGTAGCAGACCCAGCCAACAGGAGGGACCTTGCATTGTCTCTGCATAACCTTGGGATTGATCTCAGCAACCTCAGCCGACATGATGATGCACTTCGTGCCCATGAAGAAGCTGTTCAACTTCAGCGGGACCTTGCAGTGGCAGACCCAGCCATCATGAGGGACCTTGCATGGTCTCTGTATAGCCTTGGGATTGATCTCCGCAAGCTCAGCCAACACGATGATGCACTTTGTGCCAATGAAGAAGCTGTTCAACTCCAGCGGGACCTTGCGGTGGCAGACCCAGCCAACACAAGGGACCTTGCATCGTCTCTGAATAACCTCGGGATTGATCTCAGCAACCTTGGCCGACATGATGATGCGCTTCGTGCCGATGAAGAAGCTGTTCAACTCTGGCGGGACCTTGCAGTGGCAGACCCAGCCAACACAAGGGACCTTGCATCGTCTCTGAATAACTGCGGGATTGATCTCAGCAACCTCGGCCAACATGATGACGCACTTCGTGCTGATGAAGAAGCTGTTCAACTCTGGCGGGACCTTGCAGTGGCAGACCCAGTCAACACGAAGGACCTTGCATCGTCTCTGCATATCCTCAGGGTCGATCTCCGCAAGCTCGGCCGACACGATGATGCACTTCGTGCCGATGAAGAACATGTTCAACTGTGGCGGGACCTTGCAGCAGCAGACCCAGCCAACACGAGGGACCTTGCATCGTCTCTGCATAGCCTCAGCATTGATCTCCGCAAGCTCGGCCGACACCATGATGCACTTTGTGCTGATGAAGAACATGTTCAACTCTGGCGGGACCTTGCAGTGGCAGACCCAGCCAACATGAGGGACCTTGCCAATTCACTTTACAACATATCCCGTCAACTTCATGAAGTCAGCCGCTATGATGATGCTCTGGGGGCTGCTCAAGAAGGAGTGGACATGTTACGACACCTGGTCCTGGTAGAGCCTGCACGATTCAATAATGATCTTGGACGAGCACTGAACCGGCTCGCGTACACCTTGACTGCCATGGAGCGTTCCCAGGACGCACTCATTGCCGCAACAGAGGCAGTTGAAATCCGGCATAAATTGGCAGACATAGATCCTGCTGTCCATGGTTGGTCACTTGTGGAGAGTCTAGACACCTACTCCAATATGCTGTGTGGCGTGGGCTGCTACCATGAAGGTCTGAGAGAGATTACCGACACTGAGGAAAGATATGCAAAGCTTCTTGGACGGGACTCGTCGGCCAGTGACCAGAGTGCAGTGTACCGTGCCACTCGCTCCAGGTGTCTGTTTGGTCTGGGACGGATCAATGACAGCCTCGATGCAACTGTCCAAGCCTTGAAGATTTACAAGGAACTTGCTGCCACAATGCCACACGTGATTGGTGCTAATGATTTTTCTGACTCCATTGATAGCATGCTCAGCGGCCTGTTGGGTCTGGATGGTAGGAAAGAAGAGGCAGTCAGTTTCACGCTGGAGATGGTGCAGTTATGCCGCGTGTTGGTGGAATATAACTGGGGAAATTATAACCGGGTTTTGAAGAAGTCGCTGGTGGTCTACGTGAATATGTTGTCCGGCTTGGGGCGAGATGTTGAAGCACAGGAGTGTATGAAGGAGGCAGATGGAATTGTAACCAGGTTACTGTAACAATATATTTATTCTTTGATAGACCAAAACATGTACCGAATTTTATTAAACGATGGCAGCTAAAAGGAGAGATGTTCAGACTCGGATATACAACAAAAGATGTATGTATTGTCAACCCACCTTGCTTATGGGAGAATAATTGGACTCGTCAAGGCAGAGTCAAAGATCTTCATATGTGCAACCTCGCTGCCTCTTGGAGGTTGCGTCCTCTCTATACTCGAGGATCACATGCTCACTCATACAGACAAAACATCCAGTGGATTTAAATCTATCCAAGGCACCGCCAGGAAGAGCGCGCGCAAACAAACTGAGCAAAGATTTGGGAGTGGTACCCTGAAGGATGCCAGCGGGGGATACTCTGGGCAACCGACGTGTTCTCGATGTACGGGCCATCTGGATACACACGGAAGTCAGATCTGCTCTTTAGCAAGGCCCACGGTCTACCCACAGGTGAGCAATGAGCATTGTGGTGACAGCCCGATCGCAGACTTGAGTTCCCGGTATAACAAATGAGGCAATGGCCTGGGCGTGCCTTGATGGGGGTGAGAAAGAGCAGGTGTGTCAAGGTACGAGGGACATACCTCCGCCAACAAGAAACAGTCGCCCATCCGAGCTGCATGCCTGCCGTCCCGTAGCAAATTTCCTGGGTGACATGGAAACCCACAACAAACGTCCAGCCCGACTTGTCTTCTAGTGAAGGTGATGAAACTTTTGCAGAGATCGGCGACCAAGGGTGGGATGCACATTGCCCAAAGTTCTGCTTCACGACGCAGAAGTCAGTCCACTATCTGGCAGGGTATGAAGTCCCAGATCTCACAACTGTGTTCAAGAAGCTCCGACCGGTTCTGGCTTACTTGATGTGAGAGGGATGAATGTGTGAAAGAAAAGGGACACTGCATAGCATAAAGATCAACAAAGAAAATTCACTCTGAGGGTCGCTTCCTGCTCCGAGCGTCGTCCACAGCCCTACGTGTAGGAGGATGATGGAGCAGTCGTCGTAGTTTCAGTCAAAGGTGTGCTGAAAGACATTGAAGGATTCACGGAGGGACTTGAAGTCTGGATAAAAACCCGGGCAACAAAATATTCCATGGGGCGATTACGCCCGTCATGTGGCATGTTTAGAAGGTCGTTCTCGCAAGCACTACAAACAAGAGTGTGCGACTACCCGGCTTGCGACCAAGGAGAGTCAAAGTCCAGAGATAAGAACAGGAGGATGAGTAAGGATGCAGGAGGGCTGGAGGAGGCACAGAATATCCGATAGGTCGTAAAGTCCGACTCAGGTTGCGTTGGGAAGGGAGAACACAATAACATATATAATTATCAAACTGAAGAACAGAGGCTAAACTACTTAGCTTAAGTACTAGTAAGCTAATTTTTTAGTGAAAGACAATAGGATGTGAAAGATTAGTAAGTATAAGTCCGTGGACAATTAAGTTGTCAAGACAATCCTGTGAAGGATTAGTAAGTATAAGTCCGTGGACAATAAGTCGTCAAGACATCTTGTGAACGATGAGTAAGTATAAGTCCGTGGACAATTAGTGAATGTCGGATGGACTCTGAGAGTGAAGTAAGGGGATATGAGTAAGAGGGATACACTTAGTAATCCCTCATCGCGTAATATCCCTTGCGATGAATAGAAGTCCCCCTCGGAAATTCCGAAGTAAGTCCGATCGGAACTCCGAAGAACTCCGAGTTGCACGGATATAACAGACGTCGGATGTTCTTGCGAACCATATCCCCATGTATCGGGGATCTCTCTCATGGACAAGATGTTTCCCCCACACTCTCAGCCTAATTGCCAAGGTAAATCGTTCTGAGATATCCACCACTCTATACTCATGTTATTCCAGGTGTTCATCTCTTTCTTCTTCAAACAACCCAAGAAGAAAGCGCAAGTCAAAGTTGCCACAGGAGTAAAGTGGAAATGAGGCCAGGCTACTGCTACCTCAGCCCCGCCTCCGCTGGAACCAGCTGTTGTTCCCAAGGTAGAGCACCTGGATGATCGTGTCATTGAAGAGGTTGAGGTTGATGAGGAGGGGTCATGGATGAGGGGAAAGCCGCACACGATGAGGCAACCATCTGCTCTATCAAAGGTCAAGCCATTGCCGAGGCATCCACAAAATACGGCCTGCAGATGACACCTCACGAGGAGCAGTCCACTTTGATGATATTCCCCAAGGTAAGTATTGTTTGTGATTCATCGGGTCGTTGATACTAGGTCTCTTAGGTTGCTGGCCTGGCTCGCCGTGTTCACGACTCCGGCACACTTCCGGGCATATTCAAGAATTTAGTCAAGGCCAATAAAATGACTGCCAATGGACAAAAGATCATGTTAGATCAACGTGTTCCTACGCGCTGGAACTCTGACCTTATGTGCTTGGCCGTTCACATCCACTTTGAAAACCTGGTCAAACAATTGACATCGACTGAGACCGGTCTTTCTCAGTATGCCCTGACAGCGGAACAGTGGAAGCTTTCAAAGGAGCTCAAGGAGGTTCTCGAGGTAAGCATACACTATATTATTCAATCCTCTGTGCTGATGATTACTAGATCTTTGAAGATCTGACCCAGCTTTTCTCGCAAGCAGAAGTTCCTCATATTTATGAGGTTATCCCGATGTTGGAACAGCTTGAGGAGGAGCTTACAAACATCCGTGATGATCCCAACCTGCCAACCGTCATCCGTATTGCGGCAGTTGCAGGGTTATTGGTTGTTGGTAAGTGTCACGTACCGTGACATCGGACTCCCTCGGCCCCCGAGAATCGCCGAATCGTAACGTCCCCATTCTTATTGGCTACTTCATTCACCATATGCTCAAGACTCACTATGATTCACTATGACTTTCTTTGTCGGCGTCCTCGGTCTTCCGATGTCCGCCGACACAGAATTGACTTACATTGACTCCTACATACTCATTCCCATCGCGGAGCCTATCGGCCTCCGATGATTAATTACACTACGATATCATTTAAATAGCTCGATGTACTCTCGCTTCTAGTCAGTTTGAATATCGACTAAGTTTCCCTCTTCTCAGTTCTCTTCCTCTCGGTCTTCCGCCCTCTTCCGAAATTGGACATCGGGCGTAGAGAAGGGCGCAGCGCACGAGCTGAAGCCAAGTCCACTCCCTCCGTCGGTCCCCGAGTCGGACCTCCGTCCGGCCTCCGATAAAGACTTCACACTTATATACGAAGTCCCCCCTTGTGACGTTCCTTTCTTGTCGTTCACATAAAAACTGTTTGTCTTGACAGGACCCATCGGATCCCGACGGGACCCGACGGAATTCTGGTACTTGACAGTAAGTATTATGCTCTGACCGACGACACTGAAGTGTATCACATCGCCATCAGTAGGTCTTTCAATATCTTTTATATATATTTCTTACTCGGTTTCAGTTATGTGTCCCGACAAGAAGCTGGATTGGTTCAACACCAACCCTGGGTGGTTGCTGGCAGATCGGGTTGAGGCAGAACACATTGTTCGGCAACGCTGGGAAGAGACTTATGCCCCTCAAAGAGCGCCAGAAGCTACTGAAGCTTCCAGTCAGCTTCCTCTGGCAGTCAAGGTATGTACATGAAATTAGCTCGGACAAACTCTCATCTCGGATCTAGGCTCGACAATGGGCAAGCACATCGCGAGTCACTGCTCAAGCAGCTCCCCATTCACCCGATTCAATTGGTGCCTACCTCGCTGCCCCACTCATGTCCGAGAGTGATCTAACAGAGGGAGATGGAGGTTATCAAGAGGGTGTGCTGCTTCATTGGGAGAGGGCACTGACTAGCTGCCCCCGTCTTGCTCGGATGGCCCTGGACTTCTTATTGGCACCAGGTATTTATCTCTTCTGTGACACTGTATCGACTAAAATGATTGAATTGACTCTAGCTTCTTCGGTCGACGCTGAGCACGCGTTCTCAGGAGGTCGTCTGCAAGTAAACCACCTGCAACATCAAACCTCCATGCAAACATTCAAAGCTCGCGTTGCACTTGGTTCCTGGATAGGCACGCCGTTGATGCCGGGTACTAGCGAGGCAGCAGCAATTATGGAGAAGAAGTTGAAGCCGAAGAAGAGCACGAAGGGGAAGGAGAAGGAGGTGGTACTGGAGTCAGATGACGACGACCTTGGGATGGTCAGTAGTCGTGAGATGGATAGCGAGTAGATTTCTATGGCTAAATACATGCACGGACTCTGGAATATATGTAGTTTTTTCTTCTTCTCTGTTGCACCTGTGGATACCCACAGGTGTACCCGCAGGTCGACCCCTATCCATGCAGAGAAAATTCATGCAGGTACGGAGTTGTTTCTAGTAGCTGAAATACCCACAGATTTTGACCCGGGTATTACCCGGGTGACCCATGGTAGACCCTAGTATCCTAGGCCGATTCCACATCTGAGTTTTGGAGCGTGCCAGGGACTGAGATAAGAAAACATACCATATGATCCAGTCCATTTACAGCTATTTGCGGAACTTAGGGTGCAGCCAAATTTTTTCCTTTTTGGTAAGTTTCTGATCTCTTTCAATAATGCCCCCCTAGCGGCCTCAAATCTTGTCCATTTCTCTCGAAACATGGACCATTCAGTTTGTATCGAAACTATATGTTGCATAGGATCCCTCAAATACTTATAAGCTCCCTCTGACCATCAGATTGGTAAGCTGCTGTGTTTCCAGATATAACCCCTCTGAAAAAAGCAGATCTCATCCAGGGGCTATGTATTTTAGATATCATGGTCTCATACACATAATACAGTGCACCATGCCTTTGATTTTGCCTTTGATTTTGCCAAGTATGATTAAAATCATGTTCATTTCATGGGCACAAGTACAGCAACATGTTCTTGGACCAATACATCTGTTTTCCCCTCACCAGTTGCTGAAATAACTACCCTAAGCACTATAGAATATGTGAAAGATGATTATCCTCAAATCTGGGGGTTCCAGATGTCCTCTTTCCATTGTTAGAAGGTATATATGCCAAATTACCACAATTCATCGATAAATAGAGCCAAAGAGTCTATTAAACGGTACATGGTGCCTATGCACTGTAGAATTTCATTACAAATCGAATGATCCAAGTTTTGAGTGAAACAGAGAAGATTTGAGGATGTTACAAGGGAATTAGTGAAAGAGATCAAAAACTTACCAAAAAGGAAAAATGTTGGCCGTGCCCTAAGTTCCGCAAATAGCTGTAACTCTCCTTCACTAAAGCACTGTGGGACCCTCTTGTATCCCCACCAGCATGATGTCTTTATTGTGAAGACCTGAAAGGCTGCCGAGCCAGAGGAACCTTTTGCCGAATGTGTGGCTGTGTCGATGACTTGGTCATGGAGGAGAGAATGAGTTGAGATCGGAGCAGTCGAAGTCAAGATGCTAATTTGCTGCATCAGGAAAACCGTAGCCGAGATGTACCTATGAAGCATATGCAGCACTGTACAGCACTTGCATAGCACTCCATAGTGCAGCATAGGTACATCCCTTCCTGAAAGTGGTCCCCGGTACTGCATAGTACTTCACAGCCATTTACGGTTTTCCTGATGTGATTTGCTAGAATGTCTCAGTGTCAGATTGATCGGAGAACAAAGGAGCCGTTGGTCACACCTCTTCCGCACCCTGCCATCTTTTCCCCTCCCACCACCACTACCACTTGCTGCTCAGATGACTAGGATGGGCCCGAACCTTTTCTCCTGGCACCACGCAATCATCGCAAGGCCTTCGAAGACCCCGGCGGCCCCTGTCACCACCATCTCCATGACAAACAGTGACAATACTGCAGACCTGCAGCTGGACTAGCTATGAGTACACATCTGAGTCAGTCTCCTGTACAATATTCGCTTCACGGTGCAAAAAAAGTGTGTATTTTGTATTCACTAACATTTTCAGCGACTTCCGGACTCTGGGACTCCAGGTATATGATGTCACTCATCTGACAGGTAGGCATGGTATCACAGCCATTGTTCTGCTATCCTCTGTAAGGCCAAGGTCAGTGCTAGCAAAGGAGACTCCAAGATGAGTACCTGCGATTTTGAGAGAGCACGATGTTCACTATGCTGCGGACCACATTGCTGCTGCAGGTATGGGTTCAATCTGTTATCCAAGTACAGCTGACTCGATGCAAACTGCTGGAATGGACCTGTGGAACGTAGCCAGGAGCATCCATGCTGGCTGTGGCGTTCGAGTGAAACTGTGACCGGTGAAGCGCAAACCCAAATCTGATGCGGTTCGGGCAGTCACTCCGTCTTTACAAGATAGAGATGTGGTCCTTTTTGTGTTGCTGGCCCGAGATGAGATTGTCTGTGGAGCCAGTGATATGGATGGTGAGCTCCAGCGGTAACAGCGAATGGCATACAGGCGGTCAAACGTTCGAGTGCATAGAGTCTGTTTCTAGCGGTATTCGGAACCACAAGCACAACCTGCGTAGAGCATCGGACTGCGGGGCTGTCTTGTGTACATCCCACTGAAGAAGCTGGCCAGCATGAACAAAAGAGGAAAGCACAGTTGTTTCTATTGGACACAGCGAGGTTTAGATAATTCATGCAGAAAAGATGTCATACAAGCAATTTGAAAGACGGCAAAAACGCAGAACTTCCATCCCTTGAACTGTGTGAAGAATTATTCGTAAGAGAACACAGTGCTGATGTGCTTGGAGCTGTCTTTCAAAAAACTGCTAAAAGGCAGAGACTGATGATACAACGAAAACTTACTTACTGCATGACAGTGACTTCCTTCTTGAGCGAGCTTGAGAATGGAGCATGTTGCGGGTAATTGGGGAGTACCTACCTTGGTCATGCGATTTGTGTGAGGGACATACATACATTGATATAAGGTCAACCACAACCATCATTCCGCCTGCGATGATGCATGTTCAGAATAGAGCTGTAATTCAGTTAGACTGTTACTTATAAGGCTCCAACCATTTAGGTTTCATTTGCAGAAACTGGTAAACTAAACGGAAATGGTTCAAAAACCGTTTTAAACCGTTTAAAATAGTTTGTAAACGGTATTTTGGCAGGGCAATCTGGGATGGGTATATTAGGGTTGTCAAACCACGAATCACGGTCCCCATTGGACCCCAGCCTCTGTCACTAAAATTGCACATTGCCAGTGCCAACAAGAGCAAGACTGAGGTGGCAGGACGAAGGCGGGACCATCGGGATGCAAGGCGCGTGATGTGGTGGATATCGCCGTGCGCCATCACTCATGTGGATAATTACTAAATTGGGAAGCATGCGCCTCGATCCTGCCAATCGGACATCTGACAATTCATATCCTATTATTTTGGTATTGGTTGCATCTAATGAGGGACTTTTAGGGGGCCTGTGAGTATGGGAGCCCACCATTTGACCTATAGCAGGTCAGAGACCCATTACAACCATTTAAACCATTTATAAACGGTTTGTTTACCGTTTGTCAGGACCCACACTGGTTGAAGGTTTCAAGTTTTTGAGTGAAAAAACTGGTGAAAAATATTTAGAATTTGCAGAAGTTTTTCGCTGAAAAAACAGGTGAAAAACTTAAAAGTTTTTCAGGACCTTTTCAACTTGGAATCACCGTGAAAAATGAGAAATAAAATTCATGGTTTCTTTTCAAAGAATTTCATCACTAATATTTCGGATATTACAGAACTTTTGTGCCGAAAAAGCAGGTGAAAAATTTAAAAGTTTTTCAGGACCTTTTTGACTTGGAATCACCATGAAAAATGAGAAACAAAATTCATAATTTCTTTTGAAAGAATTTCACCACTAATATTCTCGATGTTACAGAATTTTTCGCCGAAAAAACAGGTGAAAAACTTAAAACTTTTTCAGGACCTTTTTGACTTGGAATCACCATGAAAAATGTGAAATAAATTTCTTAGTTTCTTTTGAAAAAGTTTCACCACTAATTCATACACATTTGCAGGCAGAAACTGTGGTGAAAAACTTGAAACCTGAACTTGCAAGTTTTTCACCACAGGTTCCACCTACAAAAATACAATCAAATGTCTGAAAAAAGTTTGATGAAAGATAGTAAAAAATTAGAAAAGCAGATAGCACTTTTTACAACAGTTTTCAGAGTCATTTATTTCTTATTTTTCACTAAAAAAAGATGGCAAAAGAAACCTCATTTCATACTGATTTTTTGGTGTAAACAATGGTGAAAAACTCAAAATATTTTCCCCTCAAGATCAGAATGAGATATGTGAAATAATGTTCAGGGATCTGTGCTGGATCATCTTCAGATATTGACAGGGAGACTGGCCATTCATTTTGAGATACAAGGCCAAAACCCCAGCTCCCTACTTGCTTCCCATCCCTTTCCTGTGGTATATATTTCATTTCTTGCTGCCCCTGAATCAGAAGTCAGACTCTGAGGAGGATGAGTACAATGATTACTGTGAATCAAGCCTCAAATGTGAACTAGACCACTACAATGATACCATTTGTTGTGATATTGACAAAAATCCCGGTACGGCACTTGTGAAGTGGCGGGGTAGGTTGGGATTATGACCTGCAACAACTCAAAGCAGTGAGTTGGCAGATTGGGCCAGGGAGGAGTCAGTGTAGTGTCTGTGATACACAGAAGGGTTGAAGCTAAATGTCGAGGAGTCACACAATCAAAGGATCACAGAAACCATAAGTCTGGATATGCACTCCCTGCCGCATGTGATACGGTCCTGGAGTCCTGAATTCACTCCTTTCGTCCATAAAATCCACTATTCATCTCTCTGCTTTGGTTTTCCATTGGAGGGTCCACTAAGATATCAGAAACTGTTCATATTATATTTCCATAATAGTTATTCCATGGATCACTGGGCAAGGCTCATTGGGACGGGAGAACATCAATATTTCTTGCAATTTATGGAGCACTACTGTGACATTGCTACTTCTAACTACCTTTACATGGCCTACACCACCATTTGAAAAACTCCTTTTGTCCATGTTTTCGGTCCAACATTTGTAAGTATTGGTCTGATCCTCACGAAATGTCACCCAAAACATTGTTGAAACGCAAAGTATTGAATCCCTCGATGCTTCGACAACATGTATCTTCTGGGATATATAGTGCGCGCAATATTTCACCAATGTTCCTCAAAGCCTTGAGGAAGTGTTAAATACCGAGCCGAAGAGTAGGGAATAAGTCTGAGGGGGTAACGCCGATGGACTCTGGGATATGGAGTCTGAGGATCGGAGTATCGGAGTTAGAGCGAGCACCACAAGAGCGGAGGGTGCACTCACTACCTGGGCTGGAGAACATAGAGAGAAGGAGAGAAGTCCGGAGATCGGAATCTGGAGTCCGAGTCAGAGCAGAGTGAATAGCCAAGCAACATTAACAATCAAGCTGAAGTACAAGCAAGTTGTTTATACTAAGTAAGTCATTGTAATCCTAAACAAGAAAGTGTCAGGACCGTATGGTTGTAACTATAAGTCGTAGTCCATATATGGTAAAAGAAAAGAAGACGGAAGTAAAACAATAAGATGGAAGTCCACATGAGTAAGAAAGTTCATCACAAGAACAGATAAACAGGAAACACTCAGTAATCCTTCATTGCATGAAAAACCCAATGATCTGCTCGGACGAAAGTCATCCGAGCTACTCCGGAGTTATCGGAGTTTCATAGGTGCGTATTGATCATAGTCATCCAATTGACCACAAAAACCATCCTTGCCACTCACCGCGGGGTCATGGATTCTGTAACATCGAGAATATTAGTGGTGAAATTCTTTCAAAAGAAATTATGAATTTTGTTTCTCATTTTTCATGGTGATTCCAAGTCAAAAAGGTCCTGAAAAACTTTTAAATTTTTCACCTGCTTTTTTGGCAAAAAAGTTCTGTAATATCCGAAATATTAGTGATGAAATTCTTTGAAAAGAAACCCTGAATTTTATTTCTCATTTTTCACGGTGATTCCAAGTTGAAAAGGTCCTGAAAAACTTTTAAGTTTTTCACCTGTTTTTTCGGCAAAAAACTTCTGCAAAATTCTAAATATTTTTCACCAGTTTTTTCACTCAAAAACTTGAAACCTTCAACCAGTGCCATAAACTAAACGAAAATAAAAACGGTTTTTACTGTTTGAAAACATTTATAAACGGAAATGGTTGGAGCCTTAGTTACTTATGAACAGGATTTTTGGAACCGACACGGTGAGAGATGCTCAAGGAGGCGACAAGCAATGTGTTGATGGGGAAGTACGTGCTTGGCAAATCTAACAACACGTCGCTTTACACTGACAATTGATTAACTGCGTTGAATAAACAGCAAAAGCAGTTATTGCCTAAAAAAGTTATTGACCTGGCCATGCTTTGTCGTTACTGATGTGCCTCGGCCTGCTTACTGATCCAGCCCACGATTTCGTTTGTTGACCAAGCTCCGGTGTGCTATTGATCCAGCATCCCGTGGTTATTGATTTGCCCCCACTTTCTGACTTGTTGATTTACCCCTGCTTTGTCATTTATTGACCTACCTCATCGTCAAATTGATCGCCATTTTGTGATCTATTGATTCCACCCCGATGTTCTATTGATCCACCCACATATTCATGCTGCAAGACTTATTGATTCACCCGTGTTTTTGATCATGTCCTCGAGTTGACCTCCCCCACCTTTGAAATGCATTCATCCACCGATCTAGCCCAACCTCAGTTATTGATCTAACCTAACATTTGTCCCCTTGGTTATTGATCCACCCCAACTTTGAAAGGCGTCCGCATATTGAACTCACCCCACTTTTCTTTGCTTGAGTTGTTGATCTACCCTAACTTTTGAGGTCATTCAGTTATTGATCCACCCCAACTTTCAAAGGTGTTCACATATTGAACTCACTCCACTTTTCTGTGCTTGAGTTATTGATCTACCCTAACTTTTGACAATATTCACTTATTGCTCCACCCCAACTTTCAAAGGTGTTCATGTATTGAACTCACTCCACTTTTCTGTGCTTGAGTTATTGATCTACCCTAACTTTTGACAATATTCACTTATTGATCCACCCCAACTTCCCAATCCAGTTTATATACCGATCTAACTCATCCAATTCTAGGCTACTCGGAAGTCTGGGCTTATAGTGTGGCCCATGTCTATGCACATTCACAGCACACCAACATTTCTGGCTGTTTTCCAACGAGTGCTCAAGGAAAAGCCCGGCCTTTTTTACCAAGGTAGCTTGTTACATGTTTTAAGCTGAGTTCTGCACAGTGCTTCTTCCCATGCCAGGCTCTTTTCCGAGAAGGCCGTATTTATCTTCTGTGTTTCAGGACCATGTGCTCATGGTACGTTCCTGATAACCGCTCCATCCCAATGGCCAACTCCTATTTTTCAAATTCACAGCATCAATATTCATCACACTGTTTTTTGCCTTTAAACCTGGCAACCGCAGCTAAGGCTCCTCCTTCACCTTTCTTCCTCACCCACTATGAGCAGAAAACACAAACACTCTGCCAGCTCCGAAGTAATTTGTGTCTTACCACCACTACTCAAACTAATATACCTTCCAGTTTGTCGAAGACCCATTTGCCTCGAAGAAAAGCTGTAATGGCGACAACCCACAACTGCCAACTACAGTCAGTTTTTTCTGCTTGGTTCAAATGGACCCATACTAATGTTTGTCTGTAGACTCCACCTAAGCCTCCTAAGCCCGAACATCGACCCTGCCCTCCCTCACAACAACACCCAGTACAAATCTGTTTTCTTCCCCCAGACATATTCCTGGTCTCAATAATATGTATCACACATAGGATGAAGGCTCAAGTTCATCTGATGATGATCATCCTCATCCCCTGTGACGTCCACCAGTCCCAGTAATGTTTTAGCTCTTAGATGTTACCCTCTCTAACTTCTTTTGAATACCAGCCTGAGCGCCACAAGCTTGGCAGGCCAGCACATAACCAGTGTCCTGTGCGTACCAATGTTTCTGCATCTGCCCAACTGGACGGCCTCCTTCCTCCTCTGCCTTCAACACCACCCCCTAAGAAGCGCAAGGGAGAGTCCAAAAAAGGTGTTGCTTAATTTTCACCTGAGACCAGCCGCTTCATCTCCTTTGCTGCTCAGCAGCCCTCGTACCTTCAAGCATCCCCTGCCACACATCACACCAGTAATCCCAGCAAGAACCGAGGCCAGAAATCAGAGAGCGTCATCTCAGGCCTGCATAGCGTCAAGCACAGTTGCGACAAGCACTGGTGCCATGCTGGGAGCTCACAGACATCTGAGGTGTACAAGAGATTTGAAGCTTGGGTGTGTCAGATATTCAAAGAGGTTTCATTCTATACATCTGACTGTTTTTTGCAGAAAAACAACTATTCCCTTCAGAAATATGACACCTCCGACTACATCTGGACCATCCATATGGGTAATCCTTGCGATCGTATTCAGGACATTCAAGCCCAGTGTTTCATGTTCGCATGGAACACCCCTGATCGTAAACCGCCAGCAGACTGGGGGAAAAGGGCAGTTCCTGTATTCCATGCCAAGTTCAAATGCAGCAGACATTGCCAGCATGGTTACCCTGACAGTTCCTCGTCTGACAGTTCCTCTTCCGACAGTTCCTCCTCTTCTGACAGTTCCTCTTCCACTGATTCGGAGGAAGACAACCAGCATCTGGAAGTGGGCAAGGATGGGAACAGATACGATGATGGTGATGAGACCAACTCAGATACTCCTGACCTAAGTGGTGCTACCGATCCCAATACTGATGATGTCACGGTTCTGAACCAGCTGTTAAACTGTGGAGCGGTATCCAAGGAAGGCAAAAGCCCAAGCATGCATGCAAAGTTGTACTTCATGCAAGTCTTCAAACTTTCTGGACCAAACTACTTCGTATTAATCTACCCACTCAGGCCGAAGTGTACTCTAACAATCTCAGTGAAATCCACTTCTTCCAGCAGTTTACGCATTCAGAGACTCTCGATCAGTATCTCAACATGTCTCACTATGTTCCAAGTTATCCTTGAGATGGCAACATTGTTCAACTTGCCCGCCTCCAGCATCAAGCGACGTGAGTATCTTTCCACGATTGTGTCTAGGAAGCTCAGTATTGTGCCCTTCCCACAGGCCTTCTCCGAGTTTTCAACAAAGACAAGACACCAGCTTATCGACGACCCAATTCTTCACAGGTAAACAATATCATCAATAACATTCGGCGCAAAGAATGGCTTCTGGCAGATCCTCTTGTTATATCCATGCTTTCCCGGTCCTTGACTTTCCGGTCCATGTCCGGTACCGGAACCCGGAACCGGACGGAATATCTTTGGACCCAGTGCAGATCATCGGGTTTTTACGCAATGAAGAATTACTGAGCGTTTCCCGTTTATCCGTCTTTATAATCCATGTTCTTATTGTCAAATTCTCTGACATCACTTCTCCATCCTCTTTGGGACTCGTATTATTGTTATGTCTGACAGGTCACCTGACTTAACCCTTTTTATAATTACAATTAGGACTTAGCTATATAAGCCCCTTACATATGCCATGTACTTCAGTTTGATAATTAACGTTGCTTTGGTCTCCGCTTTGCACTGAGTCGTCCTCCAGTTAATTCCTCAGTCTTCTTTCTTTCACCGGCCTCGGTAGTACGCACATCCTACTATCCTGTGGTGCTTGTGTTATTTCCCATATACTTTCCGGAAGTTCTGATTCTCCGGTTCCCAGCTCCGGCTCCGGAGTCTTTCATCAAGTCCTTCCCTCAGCTCGGTATATAACAGTATTCTCAAACTCACCTATCCTGGCTGGTTATGTCACACTTACCCTCTAATCCTGTGGCACCTGATATTTCTGAGGGTCGTCGCAAACCTCGTTCTACTCGCTTGAATCTCCGCAATCCTGATACTTTTGATGGCTGTCAAGAACCGGATTCCGTCGGGGCCCGTCGGGGTCCGAAGGGTCCTGTCAAGACAATAGCTTATGTGAACGATAAGGGAGGAACATCACAAAGGGGGACTTTGTAGATAAGTGTGAAGTCCTATCGGATGCCGGACAGAGGTCCGACTTGGGGACCAACGGAGGGAGTGGACTTGGCTTCAGCTCGTGCGCTGCGCCCTTCTCTACGCCCGATGTCCAATTTCGGAAGAGAGCGGAAGACTGAGAGGAAGAGAACTGAGAAGAGGGAAACTTAGTCGATATTCAAACTGAGATAACCGTATGTACATGGCAATATTTATACTAATGTCGGAGTCCGAGATATTTCCGCGCAAAACAATAGAAACAATAAACTAATTGTAGTATGTATGGGGATGAAGAATTTAGAAAGAACAATAAAGTAATTGTCAAGGAACCGGAGGTCCGAGAACTCCGAGAACACATGACAAGTCATATGTGTGCATAATTGTCGAAGAGCATGTGGAAGAGTGTTCATGATAATAAGAGCCGATGGCAAAGTTGGAGTTGATGATGAGTAACTCTGATGGTGTCCGATGGAATCCCATGGAACGGATCGTGACAGTATCCCCCTCTTTGCGCCGATCCCTAGAGGCACCGAAAACAGAAACCATGGCCGGATACCCGTTCCGAAGTTGTGCTACGGGTATCCGTCCCGGATGCCGAGATTCCCTGGTATATAAGCCAGCCAACCACTACAATGGGGAATTTCTCATCTTGAACCCACACCCCCACCATCTCCGAAAAATCTCACTTAACATGGCCCCCCGTACGAACGAGACCACCGCGCAGTACCACGCCCGACTACTCGCCCTCTCCAACGCGGACGCCGAAAACCAACTGAGCAACGGTGACTACGATGCGCGGGACGAGGCACGCAAAACGGCGCACAAGGCCAAGAAGGAGGCGGAGGCGGAGAGGCGCAGGATTGTGCAGGAGGAGGCCGCGCGACTCGCCAGGGAGGAGGTGGCTGCGCGGAAGGCCGAGGAGAAGGCGGAGGCCGCACAGAGTGCGGTATCGAGCAAGGCTGCCGGGAAACGGAAAGCCGTTGCACCAGAGGAGAGTGGGGAGGAGACTGCCAGCCAAAGCAAGAGGCCAAGGAAGGAGAAGGAGGGTGCGGAGGGCGATGAATTCCCGCAGAAGGTGCGTACTTTTCGGACGTCCGATATTTTTTGTCGCTGACTTTGTTTTATTTTTTTATATAGTGTGCAGCTTGTGCCAAGGATGGCGCACGGTGCGTCCGTAGCACCAATCGCAAGGGGCAGGCGTGCAAGCAGTGCCAGAACCGCAAGGTTCGTTGCACCCACTTGCACGCCGCCAAAGGCGACCTCGGCTCCATTGGGGCCGAGCTCGGAGATGTCGCGGACTTCCTCGGGCACATGCTCGAGGAACAGTCCCGACACAACACCAAGATGGAGCGGTACGCCAAGATGCAGGTGAACACTCTAACAGAGCTCTCGAGTTTCGTCCTTCAGAGCTTGAAGGCAAGGGAGAAAGCGCCGGGGGCCGAAGAGGGGGGAGGTGCGAAGGAGTAGGTCGGAGTCCGCGTAGGGAGTTAGTCGGGGGCCAAGGGTGGCCCAAAAAAAATGTATTATAATAATTGTTTGAACTTGTAATTTTTTTGCTTTTCTTCGCATGAATAAGTTTGAGTCAGAGTACTTCAGAGTCCGAGATCATAGCGGGCCAGGTAACTCTGGGTACTTGGTGTGAAATTCTTCAACCAGTTCAGCTGCATGGTCAAGTTCATCAGCTCTCACCCATGAGGTCTCCTCTGAAGTTCCGGCATAGCCGTCCCAACGAACAAGGTACATGAGCGGAGGCCGACGGCGCCGATCAAGTTTACTTGATAGAATTTCCGCGACTTCGTACTCCAGTTCTCCATCAATTTCGATTGGAGGTGGTGGAGGCTGGATGCGCCCAGAGATGGTGTTCGGATGTCCGAGCTCAAGTTGAGAAATATGAAAAACAGGATGAATGCGGTGCATATCATGGGGAAGTTTAAGAGTGAAGGAAGCTGGTCCGGGTTGAGCAATAACTTTGTAAGGGCCATAGTATCGTTCGGAGAATGCGTGTCCAGGTCGGACTGTTCGGAATCCAGCGGCGTTAATATAGACTTCATCACCAATGGAAATTTTGGGGTCCGGAGACCTCCGTTTATCAGCAGGTCCTTGGTAGCATTTCTGGGCAGCTGCCATCTGCATTCGGAGTTCCTGGTGAAGAGGGTCTAAATCCGTAACGAATTCTCGGGCCCGAGCGGATGTGAGGTCACGCTCGGGGTAGACGGTGACCGAAGGATGATAGCCCTTATTGGCGAAGAACGGAGAAACTCCCGTAGTGTCATTAGGAGTGTTGTTGTATGCAAACTCGCCGAGGGGAAGAAGTGGAGCCCAGTTGTCCTGCTGGTAATTGCAGTACATCCGAATGTATTGTTCCAAAGTTTGGTTGACGCGCTCGGTCTGTCCGTCGGCGGAGGGATGATAGCCGGCGGTGAAGTGGAGACGCATATTGAGTGCTTCACCCAGGGAACGGAAGAAATGAGAGACAAATTCGGAGCCCCGATCGGAGGTGACATGACTCGGAACTCCATGCTTGGAGAAAACGTGAAGGACGAATAAATGGGCTAATTCGGATGACATGATTTTACCGCGATTAGGATGAATAGTCCCATCTTTGAAAGGCGGTCGACAATGACTAGGATGCTCGTATAACCATCGGACATGGGTAACTGTTCGATGAAGTCCATCGAAATAGAATCCCAAGGCCGCTCGGGGACCGGGAGTTGCCGAAGGGATCTGTAGGGTTTATGGTGAGCATACTTGCCACATTTTCAAGAAACACACGATTGGACATAATCCTTAACAAAGGCTCGGAGTCCGGGCCAGACGTACTCTTGTCGGACTAGTGCGAGTGTCTTGTTCTGTCCCAAGTGACCAGCAAGTAGATGATCGTGTTTGTTGAGCAGAACCCGAAGTCGGAGTTCCGTGGCATCCGGGACGTAGATACGTCCATCGTGATAGAGAAGTCCATCTCGGGTTACCCATCGGGGGTCCGAGGCGTCATTAAGATGTCGTGAGGCAGAAGGGTCAGAAGGTAGGGCATCTCGGATGTCCGCATGAAGTTGATCAATGTCCATAATGTGACCAGCTCGGAGTGCCGGGGTCCAAAGCGCAGATGCGCGAAGGGACGCACCAATCTGATGCTGAGTGAACACTGGTCGGAAATTATGGGGATTTGCACTGGCGTAGCCACTATCCCCCTCTTTAGGGTAGACGTCCCATCGTCTAGTGAGAGCGTCGGGCTTGCCTCCTAGGCGTCCCGGTCGAAACCGAAGGATGAAATTAAAAGGCGACAGATACTCGGACCACCGAGCTTGCCGGCGTGTCAAGAGTTTCGTAGTCGCAAAATACTCCAAATTCTTGTGGTCAGTGACCACATCAATTGGTGGGACTGCTCCCTCCAGATATCGGCGCCAGACTTGGAAGGCCTCGAAAACGGCCAGAAGTTCCTTGTCGTGGGTGTCGTAATTGAGTTCGGGGACCGAAAGGGTCCGAGAATGAAATGCGACTGGGCAGATTTCTCCGTCCAGCGATGTTATGGAGAGAATCGCCGCAATGGCGTAGTCGGATGCGTCGGTTTCCAGAGTAAGTTGTGCGCCTGGAACCCAATGCGTAAGAATTGGAGCAGTGGTGAAAGCATGCTTAAGGGTATCAAAGGCTTCCTGGCATATAGGGGACCAAAGCCAGGGTTCGGACTTCCGAGTAAGCCGTGTCAGCCGCACGACGATGTCCGAATAGTTCGCAATAAAGCGACGATAGAAATTGGCAAAGCCAAGGAATGACTGCACATCCTTGACTTTTCGGGGCTCCGGCCATTCCCGAATGACCTCGATCTTGGAGTTGTCCATTGTAAGTCCTGCCGGTGATAAGATGTATCCGAGGAATTCAACAGTTTCCATGTTGAAAATGCACTTCTTGAGGGAAGCAAATAGACCGGCTTTCCGGAGGCGCCGAAGTACTTCCCGAACGTGCTGTCGGTGTTCCGACGGGTCCTCCGAATAGATCAGGATGTCATCCAGGTATACCACGACGGTGATGTCTAGGAGATCTGAAAAGAGGTCATTCATGAAACGTTGAAAAGCGGCAGGAGCGTTGGTAAGGCCTTCAGGCATCACCAGCCACTCAAAGGAACCATAGCGAGTCCGGAATGTTGTTTTCCATTCATCGCCGTCGGTGATCCGGACGAGATGATACGCATGTTTGAGGTCAATTTTAGTGAAGACCTTAGCGCTACGACCGGCGTCAAGGAGGTCCGAGATGAGCGGTAGCGGGTACCGATCCTTCCGAGTAATGCGATTAAGTGCTCGGAAGTCTACACAGAGCCGAAGCTCGCCAGACTTCTTCTTAACGAAGAGGATTGGAGCGCCGTGCGGGGAAGTCGATTGTCGAATGAGGCCATTACTAAGATTCTTGTCAAGGAAATCTCGGAGGGCCACCAATTCTAGCTGAGAAAGGGAGTATATAGGACCGGGCGGAGGTGATGCCCCATCCTCTAGTTCGATCTTGAGATCGTATGGCCGATGAGGTGCTAATTTTTCAGACTCGGAAGCCGAAAAGACATCAGCAAACTCATGATACTCCGACGGAAGTCCGGACAAGTCCGGAGCCGAGGAAGTATCAGATGAACGTCCTAGGACCTCTGAGAGGCCTAGACGAAATAATTGACTACCTTCGCTGCATAGGATACTGGCGAAGGCAGCTGCTCCTATCAAGGAGACCGACGGAGGTTTGGCATCAGCCGAAGGAGCGACAGAGGGCTCCCCTACGGGAGGGATGGAGCCGGCAGAGGCCGACGGGAGGCCTTTGGACAGAGCCGAAGGTGGAATTTCAGAGCCAGGCGAGCGGAAAGATATTTGGCCCGAAACCCAGTCAATCAACGGATTGTAGCGGGTGAGCCAGTTGTGTCCCAGGACGACAGAGAAAGCAGAATCCAAGGTGGTGACATAGAATTCAACCGGAGTTGTGTCACCCGAAGGGAACCGAACGTCGAGACGAATGATTTCAGAGATGATGGTCCCGGAGGACCCATCAAACAGACGGAGGCCGATCAGAGGAATAGAAACACGTGTGAGATTATTGGTCGTACAAAATACAGGGTCTGCAAAACAATCGGATGAACCAGAGTCTATGAGGGCTCGGAAGTCCGACGGAATCTGCGGAGACTGCAGGAATGGGCATAAGGAATTTGGGTCCGTGAGGGCAGAAGCATTAAGTCGTAAAAAAGAGTCGGGGGTGCGATTGGGGATGTCTTCGCGACCCTCGGGCCGCACGGACTTCCGAGAGTCGCTACTTAGTTTCCCGACTGGGATGCAGTAGTTGGAGTTGCCGCGGTTCCCGAAGTGGAAGCAGCACGTCCGAACACCTTCTTCTTGGGACAGGTGTCACTGCGGTGGCCTTTTCCTCTGCAAAGCAGGCACAGGTTTTCGGCGAGCCGACGGGCTTTCTTGGCAGGAAGGAGTTTGCCATCGGATCCCAGCATCTTCGCCCAAGGCTTCTCCGAAGTCGTAGAAGTCGAAGTTTGAGCGGGGGATCCGCCGGAGTTCCCTCTGTTCCCCCCGCCTCCCTTCTGCTTCTTCTTCTTGGAATCGCTATTGGCGTTGTTGGGAGTGGGATGATTGCCAGAGTTGCCTGAGTGGCCTGACTTTGAATTGTCGGAGGTTCCGGTTTTCGCTGGCAGGGCCCGAGAATGCCGAAATCGCTGCTCCTTCTGCCATTCCCAATGGGAGGTGTCGATGGATTGAGCAGAGATCTTGAGGACATCAAGGGAATCGGGTTTCCCGCCGGGAAGATCACGGAGTTTGAGCTGAATACGCTCAGGAAGTCCATCATAAAAGACCTGTCGGAGAGCGACGGAGTTCCAGCCTGTAAGCTGTGAGAGCTTATTGAAGCGGACCAGATACTTCTGGATCTGTTGTCCGTCGCCCATACGTAGAGCAACTATCTCGTTCTCGGCGTCCTGTCGGGGATCGTAGGTGCCGAAATTGAGTTGCAGCTCCGAAACAAAGGTGTTGTAATCGTTAAGCCATTTCGGAGTGTTGTTCGGGTCCGGATTGACGTAGGACGGTTCGAACCATCTGAGGGCATCTCCAGTAAGGTAGGAGATCATGTAGTTGACCTTCTGCTGATCGCGGACGAATGCCGACGAACGATTGCGGAAGTTCAGTATGCCCTGGAAAAGGAAGGTTCGGAGTTTCTCGGGGTCTTTCCCATCAAACGTCTCGGGATCCCGAACTCGGGACCGAGTCTTGTCGTTGGAAGTGTCGCGTTGATTAAGCACGTTGCCAATACCCTGAGACATGGCTTGGGTGAGGGACATAAAAAACAAGGTGGGGTTGTTGAACGGGTTCCGGTCGGGGGTTGAGGGTCGACTGCATCGGCCCCCGCTGCCCCCCGTACCGTCACCTCCGCCGCCACCTCCACCGCCACCTCCACCACTTCCGCCACCTCCACCAACAATATCATGGAATGGGTTGTTTGACGATCTTCGAGGACGTTCGCGTTCTTCCGGCTCCCGAGGGGGAGTCGGAGGCCAACGGTTTTCCCCAGAGGAGATCAGAGTCCGAGGATGGTCTTCCTCGTCCGATTCTTCATCTATCTGTACCAGGCTATTTCTGCCTGATCGGGGTCCACCGGTTTGCGAGATCGAATCGAAGGGATTAGGTGAAGTGGGAATGCAGGTTTGGGAAGGAAGGGTTTGTGTGGAAGTCATACTGCCAGCAATGTGAGCGCTTTGCCGAGTGACAAAAGATGATTGAATATTTTGGCCACCTACCCTACCCTAATATAGTAACCGATCAGATGGCGTGATGGCATCGTTGCCGGCCATCCAGTCGGTATGGAAATCAGGTCAGTGTCTTACCCGCCCATAGTACCGGCCTTTAAGTCTTCCCTTTGGTGACTTAGGCCCGCCAGCGCTGGCGTCCCAATTGGGATGTGTCCCGTTCTAAACACATCTCGATTGGGTTGCCGGGGACTTCCAGCGATGTCCCCGCCTGGGTGATGCGGCTCATCACTGTGTCACCTTCGTCACACGTTGTCACCCGCCCCATCAACCCCGCCAATGCCCTCCCCGCCCTCCTCTCTGCCTGCCGCAGTGTCCCGCTACGATGGCAGCCCAACATCGATACCGACGAACAGTGGCCATCGCTTTGCTGCTCTGCTGCTTCCTGATGGTCTTGGCCTTGCCATCACCCGCGGCCATCACCATCAATCCTCAATCCCGCCTCACCTCCCGCCCCTGTCTCCCCTTGCACGCCGGTTCACCCCGCGTCAGCATCACATACTGGGTGTCTCGGCACACCTCCAAGCGTCGTGCCCAGGCTGTGCGCTCGTCAGTGCGCCCCATCACTCCCGCCATCACGCCCATCAATCGCGCCGCCAGCAGCGCGCTGGTCGTGTCCCTCATTCCAAGCACGCTCCCTTTAACCAATAGCTTATTGAGCTCTCATGTACATCTATATTACTTCACAATACAATCATTCCCGTTCCAGACCGGTCAAAGCACGAGATACGTGATTAAATGAAGTAAAAAATACAAAAAAAAAAGAGATGGCGGCTAGGTATACAACACTCGACTAGTTCCCTGGGTGCACTGCGCCCCCGGACGCCCCAGCGCTCGCCTCCCTGCTCCCAGAGGCCCCGGCGCTCGCCTCAGCACTCCCAGATCCTGTTACGCCCGCCTGGTCTTTCGTGCCATGGGCGGCATCGTCGTCTATGATGGGGCGGCTCTTGATCCTCCTCAGGGCCGTGCGGGTTGTCGTGTCGTCGCGCGGAGCCTTCGCCGTCTTCCCCCTTGCCGAGGTCGACTTCTTGGCGGCGGCGGGCTTCTTGCGTGAGCGCACGGGCTGCGATGGGGGGAGGACATCGCGTGGTGCGCATCGTTCTTCCTCATCGTCAATACGGGCGGCGAGGGCCTCGGGGCCCAGCCTCTCGAACTTGCACGTGTCATCCTTGAGAGCGTCAACGAGCTTCTGGAGGGGCGGAAGCGACGTGCTGAGGTCGCTGGGGCTCACTAATGAGGGGAATGTCCATCCTACGAGGATTACCCCGTAGCGATGGACTACATCCTCCTCGTAGTTTGTATACTCCATCTTGGCATGCCTGTCTCCAGTTATCTTGACTGTAGATCTCGTCAGTATTGTTCTCCAGTGTAGTAACTGCGACGCACCGAGTTTCTCCCGCACCAGGTCTCGCGCCGTCATCTTGAGATAGTCCGCCTTTTGCTTTGACGTGCGGTGAAGGCCTACGAGCCTGTACGTCAGTAAGGTGTATCCAAAGAAACTCAAGTGGTACGTACCGACCACATCGCATCCCGCAATGGCGAACACCTCCAGCCTTGCGCCTACCTCCACCGTGTTCCACCTCTTGCGCGTCGCTATCTCCATGTACTCCTCGAGCTCCTTCGACGTGAAGTACCAATGGGGCTCGATGTGGAATGCGCTACTGTTCCGCACGATGCAGAAGAACGCTTCGATGCCTACGATGCGTTGGTTAAGCCCGTGCAACTGGTGAGGAGTTAGTACAAGTAGAAGCGCGCTGGGGAAGACTTACCAGCAGCTGCATATTCCTCACGGTATTCGCGACATCCGCGATCTTGGCCTTGGGGGTGTCGCGCCGAATCTTTGGCTCTCGGAAACCAGCCTCGGTGTGGCGTTCGATGAGGGCCGCCTTTTCCTCGTCGGTGAGCTGCATGTACTCTTCGTGGTACTCATCGTGCAGCGCGGTGACATTCTTGGTCTCTCCATCTAGACGGCGATCAGAGGGCGTGGAAGGGAGTTAAGTGGAACGTACTGGCGCGGCATTCTGCCGCCTTCTCCGCCTTGAACGCGTTGTACGGGTTCACCTTGTTTTGGTGGTGAATCATGTGGGCGCCACCTTGGAACATGAGCTCCTGAAAGTACTTCGGCTTCATCTCGAAGTGTTTGGCAAGGTTGTCGGCGAGGGCCATTGTGTCGGAATGCCACTTCGCGATGGACTCGTCAATGGCAGCCTGCTTCGCGGCAGTAATTGCCTGTCGCTCCTTGAACTGGTCTGGCGCGAGTTTGGCATGGGGCTTGGGCTGGGTGTGTCGGGCATGCTGGTGGCTGGCGGCCCCGATGGTGCCGAAGGTAGGAGGCATGGTGGAGGAGGGAGAGGGGACAGAGGAGAGAGGAAGGAGGAGAGCCGCTTAGTGTTTGTTGATAGACCACATGCAAAATCTATACCCAATTAGGCAACGGCGATTGAAATCTTTTGAGATTTCGCTGGTTAAATGCAAGCGGGGGAGACTTACCGTAAATCCACAGAAATTTGAGAACTACCTATGCTTCAATCTCAATTAGCCCAGCACTTGTTTTCAAACGGCACGCCAAGACTGAGTCTTATTCACCAAAAAGTAGCGCGCAGACCTTTTGAATCACAAGTCCATCATTATTATCTTATCACACCAATATTTCCATCGAGCTCCATTTTCATTCAGCACAAGACAAGGAATACAGCGGAGGTAAAGATGTAAGTACTAAACGTCTTGCATGAGGCAATCTAGCAACGTGGAGTGGAGCGCCGCGTCGATGCCAAGCCTGCCGACCTCCATTCAAAAGGTCTGTGCGCTACTTTTTGGTGAATAAGACTCAGTTTTGGTGTGCCGTTTGAAAACAGGTGCTGGGCTAATTGAGATTGAAGCATAGGTAGTTCTCAAATTTCTGTGGATTTACGGTAAGTCTCCCCCGCTTGCATTTAACCAGCGAAATCTCAAAAGATTTCAATCGCTGTTGCCTAATTGGGTATAGATTTTGCACGTGGTCTATCAACAAACACTACGAGAGCAACCAGATGAGAGTCACGTATGAACGTCCTTGTCGGACAAAAGCCTTTTCGTGTGTGTGCTCGGGTGATTTTGCAAAAGATTCATAAAGATCTTCGAAGATCTTCAAAGGGATTCCAAGATATCCGAGATCTTTAAAGATATTTAAAGATCTTTGAAGAACTGGCTTTTGTCATTCCCTGGCGTGCTTAATATCGCTGGATATCTCTCAAGATCTCTCATACCGATACTTCTTTAAAGATCTTGAGACATCTCTAAAGATTTCTCAAGATCATTCCGACTTCATTCGTAGAACTTGAACTCTGCATTTGTGTTCAATGTCTTTAGAGATATTTGAAGATACTGGGCACAGAGCAGCAGACAAATTTGGAGTCCGGCCTTTGACTTCGGAGGGCCTCGAGCGCATCAACGGGATCGGTGATGGCGGTGTTCGGAGCAATTGAAATTGGTGCTCCGCAAGCCTCAGTACACCTAAGCCTCAGGTGCCAAGTCATTCAAATTTTGATCCCCATGATGCGCTTTCGGCCTACTGGCCGGTCGGCAAGATAAAAAAGACTTTCAGATAGGTCCCTACCTTGGAGCTACAAATTTAATTTACTTGGAAGGCTGCATGTTGTTTAGGAATGCGATTTTACACAAGATCTTTAAAGATCTTTAAAGATCTCGGTCCCACATTTGTGGAACAAAACTGTGATTGACACATAAAATTATCACTTCTTTGAAGGTCTGAAGAGATCTTTAGACATGTTCAAAGATCTCTCAGGTTCTGTGAAACTGCATCAGTTCTTTCAATTGCTTGAGACCTCTTTGCAGATCTCAAGGAAACACCGGGTTCAATGGCGAAAACCAGAGTTTTGTCCGGTAAGGACCCTCAAAGTCACTTGGGGGTAGAGGGCCGTGGCTGCGCCCGGCAGGATCTCGTACTTATCTTTTTTCCCATCATGCCGATTACGCTGCTTAGTAAGCTGGCCATCCTAAATCCACCTGGACATACACGGCAAACCCGGAAGTCATCAGAATCCAACGATCTACCCAACCGTTGGAATCCAATGTAAATTGATTGCCGAAAATATTGTTTATTATTAATCAAGCCCACTTCTTGCATTCAAAAAATATGAAATAGAGTGTATTTGCACCACCCATTTTCTTTTCGCCATCACTCGTCGTTTAAACCGACCCAAATGATTGATGTGATTTCGATGAGGCCCAGGCAGCCAGGCTGTGTATTTACTTCGGCAGGTCCAGGGCAATATTGAAAATCTGCTGGGGGACTTGGAAGGAGGTATATACTAGACTTATTAATGTTTGTACCCTCTGAATGAGCCTACGGGCAGGCATGGGACGCGACGATCTTAGTCGAGTCACGCCTGCCATATTCAGTTACACATCGGAAGTAACGATCAAGAAAAGTGGATTTCCGACTTGCTGGAAAGCGATGCTCAAGGACAGAGACGGTGTCAAGCGAGAGGCAACATTCACCATAGTGGGTGCACTGTCGGATATGGACTTGCCGCCTGTGAAAAAGAACAAGTTAGGTGTATATTCAGGTGCACAATGCGTAGCAACTGACGATCAGGACAGATTGTCAGCCAGGAACGTTAACTATATCAGACAACATGCATCTATTGTCGGCTTCGACACTGAAACCTTCAATAAAGCCATTCAGAGCATTTTCAATGTCTCATACCACGTGGAGCTCACTTTCGACAAGGCAGACGTAACACCTTGGAAACGTACTGCGATCAAGGATGAAGCCGCTGGACAGCCACTTGATGCAGCGTGTCGCTATTTTACTTTCGCCAAGGTTGCGCCAGCAGATCAGCTGGCAGAGTTTCACCACAAAGTCGACCCCACCAAAGTTCTTGGGAAAATGCTAGGTAAAGGAATCTTACACTGCATCGACAATGAAGTGTCATATCTCACGCTAGACGGCAAGAGGTGAGTGCAGTGTACTCAATTAGGCACATAAACTGACAGCTAACAGGCTATTGAACAAGGATCGGAGATATTGTCGAGTTAGGGTTCTCCGTGGTTGCCTTCAAAGGGCCAAGGGACTCGAGGAATGTGGTTAAATTGGTAATGCGTTCTTTGACTTTCTTGGATGGAATTATAACCAGGGTGAGCAAGCACTACAAATAATTAGCCCCGTAAACTCACAACTACGTAACAGACCGCTCGCGTTGCGCAAAACATGGACAAGGGTAAGATGCCCACAATGGTCAAGTATGAGAAGCCGAAGCAAAACACAAAGAAAAGGTGGCTTATGAAGACGAGGACAGTGAGGATGAAATGGTCGGATCGGCTAGAAAGAAACTGCAGAGGTTGACCACAGAGGACATGGAAGAAGTAGGAACCACGTAGAGTAAAGCTGGAGAGACTTGGAATTGAATGGACGTATGCTATTATGTAGCTGATGCCACATATACTGATCGCTGTACGGATTGAGCAGGCGGTGGACATTCGGCTTTCGACGCCGCTTGTTTCGGCCGTAAGCTGTGGAGAGCCGGCAATACCAGGGAAAAGAGACAGAAGTAAATAAAAATAGCACAGCCCTAGGTCACACAGCCGCTAAAGAGGTAAGGAAAAAGAGAACAAAGTATAGGGACAGCCACTAAATAAGTCAGGCACAGCCACTAAGGAGACTATCTTAAAAAATCGGAGACAAGTAAAATAGGGAGACTTTTAGCCCCTTGAAAAGAACGAGTATTATGTAAACATAAGTACTCGTAACGCGGTGTGACATAGATCAAAAGCGGTAATGTTTTCAGCTTTCAAGTGAATGCTGAGCACCTCAAGGATATTTAAGCCTCCTCAGAGTAGCGATAGGAATAGGACATAGGTAAACTGTTTTAAGAAGAAAAAACGGCCACTCCAGGCATTTTACCTGCAGAGCATTTTCACTTGTTAGCTTCAGGAGCATAATTAATCTAGTCGAGCTGAGGAATGTGTAGACGTGCTACAGGAATGTAGGAAAATAATATGAGGCACCTCAGATGACGCTAACAGTTGAAGGAGCTGTAACAATAATTTGCTTGGGTCCCTCATAAGTCTGGTTCACTTCCATAGAATCCGCGCATATTTCATGGAACATCACCCGTTGGTTAGGTGTACTGATACAGATAATCGAGGAGAGTTCTGATGACTTTCAACCTTTGCCAAAATTTCGTGTTTCTGGTGAATTGCCGACGTAGCGGGTCTCTGAGAGTCTTGTAACTCTCCAAAACTCTTCAGTGGACTTACTATTCATCATATTAACAGAAAGAACCGGGGTAATTTGCCTTGAAACTGTGCTCAGGTCAAAAGAGACATGAAACTGGCTGAGGTTGAACACGAACTGCACATATAAAACATGGCTCAAGTGTTGTCTAACTTCGCGCTCTACGTAAATCTGACTGTGGAGTGCAGCAGTCCGGCCCATCTTGCTCAGGTGAGTATTAGAATGATATATGAGGAGAATTACCATGTTTCTAGGGCCAATACAGTGATTCCCTGACTCCAATCCTCGAAGATTTGTTTTCGATGGGTAACTTGGCGGGGAAAATACAAAGTACGTTGAAAAGACTTCAATGGAATTGTAGTCGCTTCGTATTTTTGCAAGATCGGAGTGAAGGAGATGTGAAAGCAGAGCCTAAAGCTGGTAGAAGTGTTATCGGACTCTAGATGCCATTGTAAACCTTGAGTTAAGTTGTCCGATCGGCGTTTAGCGTGTTCGGTCCGTACATCCTAGCCAATGGGATTTGGGCTTGGCGCAACACTAATGCACTTTAGTCATTGCTAATGGAGAGTGAAAAAATCGGATTTGACGTCGTTACAAGCCCATAATTATGTTTCAAGCTGCCGAATATTCTCAATCAGGTCTAGCATTGAATCCTCCTCGAAATCCTCCTCGCGCCCCATCCCGTTGATGTCAAATTCCTGCTGCTGTTGATCTGTACGTGAGTTTTCCTTGTCGTCGTCGTCACCGCTATCCACAGGCTCCTTGTATTCAACTGTGACGACTTCCAGATGAAACACGTCGCTGAGCCAAGGGGGAGCTGGGATTCCATCGCGCAGCGCGGAGTCCCGACCTTCACGATCCCCGGGGAATAAGGTGCTTGTGAAGCTGGGCAAGCGAGACGCCTGGGCTAGCCATTTGGCAATGGCGGTGTTGATGCGGTTCCTGACAATCCATCGACGGGATAGCTCACGGGCGAGCTCGGGAGCAATGACCATATTTGCTGCGATTGTGCGGTATTGATCCATGTGGTCGTCGACCATCGACGTAACGAGACGTCGGATCTCGACATTGCAGCGGGTCTTCTCCTCCTTGGAGCGGACAATCCCGAAGTGCAAAACGCTGGCTTCGCGCCGCGTCGGGTCCGCCCATCCGAGGGCACGGATATCGTTGCGGGTTTCGCGAAGCCAGTCGAATTCGGCGAGCGTGGCGTGATTGATTATGGTGTTGTACGAGAGCTTGAGGCGGGGGGGTTCAACGAGGCACCGGCGGCGTTGTACCTGTCCAGGGCGTGTCAAATCGCGTCCTTCCGGGTTTGAAGTGCCTTGCCGATCTTCTCGCGCATTTTGTAACCTGTCAGAGTTAGAGCAACGTACGTTACAGTGAATAGATAACTTACCAACACTGCTCATGCTAAGCTTTGTCATTTCAAACAAGCGCTGGACGACTAGGCGCTCGAGTTCGTCCACTGCTAGCCGGTAGCGCCGCTCTGTCATCAATACGATCCCGTCAATGTACGGCTGGGAGGTGGAAGTCCACCGGTTGACAATGTCATTCGTCTCTTCAAAACGGCAGACTTCCTCTTCGGTGGCGAGGTACTTCGTATGGGTTGTTCGGTACCTGGTATTGATGTGGATAATTTCGGCGCGGCCGATTCCATTAATTATGTGGTAGTCCTGCACATTCCAATCGGATTTAGCCTTGTCCGACTCCTGCCTGCAGGAAAAGTCAGTACAGACAAGCGTGTGATCAACTGAACGGCGCACTTAGTCAAGCCGAGTTTAATCAGTAGCTCCATGTACTCTACAGTGGCTGAAATCTCGGGCGGCTCGCAACGGAGCGCTTTGAAATAAGCTTGCTCGCTCCTGAGATCGTCTTCATAGTCTTTGGCTGTGGTACCGAGGCGAAGTTCGAGCGCGCGAAGCTGCTCTCAATTAATTTTGATCTTCTCGATAGCCTGCTGGTAATTTTGGTAAATGAAATTGCCTGACAAGACGCAGGATGAGCAAATAGATCGGAGACAGGGTGAAAACCAACCGGATGATGCGTGCTTGTCAAGATCATGAAAGTCGAAATGTTCGTCGAGTTGTTGGCGCCGATGAAACGCAACCGAGAGTCGTGTGACCGAGGCAAGATGGTTGGACTTGCAAAAAGTCCGCTCACATTCTTCAAAGTCCTCCAGGCCAACACCCTCCACATAGAGAGGAAGCCATCCAACCTGGCACGCACGGTTGTGCGCGTGACCGTGAAACGCCGGTACAACTCCTCGGAGCTTCATTGCGACAACGCGCTTCCCCAGAGAGCTGCGGAGGAGAGTCTTGAAGAATGCACACATTATGTCGTAGCCGATACAGACATCCTTGCCGTATCGGTCGAGGATGCTCTTGATAATTGCTAGCAGATACTTCATCCTATTGGGGAAATGTTGAGATCGTGCAAAATGATGAAGACAGCGCTTACAGTTCGCCACTGCAGATCATATTGCACATGACGATGACATGGCCATGGCGACACACCGAAAGAAAAATGCCAGACACTGCAAAGAGTGCGAACATTTTCTTGCGGGCATCCGGACCGGCAGCTCTCTAACGGTCTGAGGCAGCGCTCCAGCTCCTCAACATCGGCGCTCTCTAGCTCATTGACGTTGAGCCATGCGACATTGTCGTCAAGATCACCTGGTTCCGCATCAGGACTGGGGTCGGATAGCGGATCGGTCTCGGCAGATTCTGTGGCATCCGCGTTCGTGGGATTCGTAGGGGAGGGATCGATGAGGGAGGCTGTGGCCGACGTGTGCATGTCGGCCAAGGCAGGGCGAGTTCCACGCGGTTTCTGGTAGATAGTCAATATATACTTGAAAAAAAAAAAAGTCCGGAGCAACAACGTACCTTTTGAGAGTCAGCAACCTCGTCTTTGAAGAGATCGACCTCTTCGGTCATCAGCCACCAATCGTGGACGTCCCGCTTCAAACAATCATCACTCCTAACCGAGCCGGACTTGAATTCGTTGGCGATTGATTTGAGGGAATTATTCCCATCCATAGCGCCAAGCTAAGAAAATTTGAGGTAGGGCTCGTTGACGGTTTTGTACAGGCACGGGGGACAGACATTGTCCATGTACCATGTGCCTGTCCGCCCCAGTGCTACCCGGCATCGCGCCTCGACGCTGCGTATGATTTCCAGGTAGGCATCATAAGCGGTGCTCTGCTGACTTGCCAGAGCAGATTTACGCAGACCCTATTGATGATTAGATTAGAGAATACTGGAATTTAAACACTCACGAAGTGCAGATAAGCTAATGTTTTGCTGAGGGCATCGAGACTGAAGCGGGGACACACCTGATGGAGCTGCCGATAAACCTCAAAGAGGCGCAGTGGGAATGCAAGGGCAGGCTGGTCCGGGGAGCACCCGATGAAGCCATGGCAGATCAGGGCCTCGTTAGCCGACGTCGATGTCGGCGTGTGCGAAAACATATGCATGCCTTGCTCTAAGTAGAAAGAATTAGTATAGATATATCATTGAGGGATGTGTGCGAACATACCGTCAAGTCCGATGACGGTCAGAGGCCACGCGCCTGGGTCGCTGGTTGAGTCCGTGGGGCCCGCCTCCTTCCAGATCAGGTAGGCGTCGATTAAAGCGGGCAGTTGGCGGCGCCACAAGTCAATGATCTTCTGGATGCGGTCGCCTCTGGAGCGCAGATCCCCGCGCCTGTTAATAGGCTAAATATGCGAAAGAATGTAGAAAAAGAAATTAAACAGACCCAGGTTTCACTCTGCGCAACATTTGATGGTAAATTGCCTCTTGGCCGGCGTGACTTTGTAAAAATGCCTCTTCGCCGGGTGGGAATTGACGGAGGGCCGTTTCCTCGGTTTCATCGATGTCCATCCACTGGCCATCGTCGTAGAGGTACGGGTCGCCGCTGTCCATGTCTACATCGACACCAAGCAGGTCTGCGCGCTGCTCAAAGCTCTAAGCTGCAGATAAGATTAAATTAATGACATGTAGTTCGAAGGAGATGACGGAATATCTCACATGATATCTGGCTTGAAAAGAGGCGGCGATGCTGCTCTTGCTCTGCAGCGGTCTTGTTGATATTCACCTTAACGGTCTGGGTATTCAATTTTTTGATGCTCGTTGAAGGGCGGGCTGATCCGTAGCTAACATTGACTCCCTTGGACAATCTACTCCCGCTTTTGCGTGCTCTGCTTATCGTAGTCGTCGCACAGAAATTGTGGGTGAGGCGGGGGACGGTTCGGCTCAGAGGCTTTTTCATTTCACATGGGGAGCTGATTGGGCTGCACAGGGGGCCGCACAGGGGGTAGAAACGAAATTTGATATTTAATCAGCTAGCTATCTGGAGGTAATACACGACGCGCCCAGGTGTGGGCGGGAAGAGTGCGATGTCGGGACATGGCAGATCGACATACAGACCCACCTGAACCCTTGCGCCGCGGATGCGTCGACTACGCACGGAGATATTGGCAAAAGAGCGCTGACGGCGGGAATTGATGGGAAGATTGCGACCACGCGCACCCGCGGCAACGGCAAGCGAGCGGCAGAAACTACTGCCGTGTCAGTAGCCAGAGCAGGGGCGTAGCGAGAGAGAGCGGAGAGGAAGAGGAGGCGGGAAGGCAGGCATTGGCGGCGGGCTTGAGGGTGGTGACGAGGCGCGGCGATGGCAGCGGGAAGGGGCGGAGCAACAGCGGCCAGAGGAGCAGTCGGAGATGAGCGAGAGACAAGCGAGAGGGGGCGGGGGGATCAACGCCCGGGGATACGAGCCGGCACAGACAGCAGGAGACAGGCGGGACAGCGCTGGCAGCGGATTTAATGGCAGCGAGCGGGGGCGCAACGGCGGCAATGAAGCGAGGGAGTGGTGCCAGGTGTTGTGAAGAGGCGGGCGACGCAGGTGCGAGGTGGGCTGGGGAGGCAGGCAAGAGGGGCGGGTGGGGAGGGCAGTGGCGGCGGGGTTGATGGGCGGGTGACGATGTGTGACCGTGGTGACACAGTGATGAGCCGTGTCAAGCCCGCAGAGCGGCACGACCGGCTGCCGGAAGTCTCCGGCAACCCAATCGAGACGTGTCCAGAACGGGACGCATCCCAATTGGGACACCAGCGCTGGTGGGGTCCAAGTCACCAAAGGGAAGACTTAAAGGCCGGTACTACGGGCGGGTAAGACGCTGACCTGATTTCCATACCGACTGGATGGCCGGCAACGATGCCATCACGCCATCTGATCGGTTACTATATTAGGGTAGGGTAGGTGATATTTTGGCTGGCTATGTTTCGGAGGCCCGCGCTGTAGTTGACGCGGGAGTCCTGAATAGCCTGATCCTGTTGTCGGCGTTGCTCAGCGATTTCTGGAGGAGTAACCGCGAGTCGTGCAAGTCGCTGAAAGGCACGTTCGTTTCTTTGTTGGATTTGTGTGTTGAGGTCCAAAGCCATAAATGGGTGGGTGTAAGAAGAGTGAGTTTGAATATACTGTCAAGTACCGGATTCCGTCGGGGTCCAAAGGGTCCTGTCAAGACAATAGCTTATGTGAATGATAAGGGAGGAACGTCACAAAGGGGGACTTTGTAGATAAGTGTGAAGTCCTATCGGATGCCGGACGGAGGTCCGACTTGGGGACCAACGGAGGGAGTGGACTTGGCTTCAGCTCATGCGCTGCGCCCTTCTCTACGCCCGATGTCCAATTTCGGAAGAGAGCGGAAGACTGAGAGGAAGAGAACTGAGAAGAGGGAAACTTAGTCGATATTCAAACTGAGATAACCATATATACATGGCAATATTTATACTAATGTCGGAGTCCGAGATATTTCCGCGCAAAACAATAGAAACAATAAACTAATTGTAGTATGTATGGGGATGAAGAATTTAGAAAGAACAATAAAGTAATTGTCAAGGAACCGGAGGTCCGAGAACTCCGAGAACACATGACAAGTCATATGTGTGCATAATTGTCGAAGAGCATGTGGAAGAGTGTTCATGATAATAAGAGCCAATGGCAAAGTTGGAGTTGATGATGAGTAACTCCGACGGTGTCCGATGGAATCCCATGGAATGGATCGTGACAATGGCTCCGACTCCGCAAAACTCCAGTCTTTTCTCACTCAGTGTTACCTGCATTTTGCGGAACGTCACCAGGATTTTATTTCGGACGATGACAAGATTTTCTATATCATGTCATATCTCCGGGGCACTGCTCAGCAGTGGTTCAAACCTAACCTTTACGACTCTGGTTCCGTTCCGGCTTGGGGCGGAAATTTTCCGTGTTTTGTTCAGGAACTCCAGGAGAATTTTGGTCCGCAAGATCCGGTGGGAGATGCTGAAGATCTCATCCGGTCTTGCCGGATGAAATCCAGAGACCGGATTGCTACTTATATCATTGGTTTCGATCATCTCACAGTCCTTACCCAGTGGGGCGACAATGCCCTGCGGCATCAATTCTACGAGGGTCTTCCTCGCTGGCTCAAGGATGAAATGGTTCATCACAACTATGTCAACACCTTGCTTGGGGTCAAAGATATTGCCCGCCGGATTGATGCTCGCTATTGGAAACACGAGTTGGAGAAGCAGCGAGAGCGGGAGCATGAGAAAATTAGCAGTGGCCTTTTGGCTCAGTTGGTAACAATGCTAGCTCCCAGGCACGTTACATAACAGTATGACAGGTTTAAACTGGTCGCGAGTTCAAACCCTGGTGGTGGCATATTTTTCAGGCCTGGAGCACTTGATTTAATTTGTCATCATTTGAACTCAGTGACGTCCGGCAGGTCGACCATGTGACCTGGGGGTCTATTATGTATCATTTGGTCTTTGGAAGTGCACCCGGGGTTCCGTCCCCGGTCCGGCCCATTTCGGGTTTCCGTTCCATTCCGGAACATCTCAGATCCATTCTAGGATCATTCTGCACTTCGAGGGCTCAGTGCCTAATTGGGGGGTGCTGTTACATGCATGCAAAATGTGTGTACTGATGTATATATAGTCCGGGAAGCCTATGACAGATTAACCTGTCATAGTGGCCTTTTGGCTCAGTTGGTAACAATGCTAGCTCCTGGGCACGTTACATAACACCTCTGCTCAGCATCGGGGTTTTTTTGCGGCTGAATCCTGACAAAATATTTTAGTGAGTTATCCTCTTGATCACTGCTGGACATCACTTAATGCAATTTTGGCAGTTACTCTGAGCCCAACTATGACACTGATCCACCCCGTGAATTCGCCACTGGGATCCATCATCCCTATGGTACCCAAGTCATGATGCTTTGGGCTTGGATCAGTGGGATCAGCCATGATTCTACCTACCGCCACATGAACAAGAACCGTGCACCCCTGACTATCATGATTACACTTGATGCATTAGGGCACATGGTTCCCGGTGAGTGTAGAGTGTCTCTATTCAACTAGTCTCATTCTGTGCCATCCAGGATATTACAATTGAGACTCAAATGGGTTTTCTCCAGGCGAAAAAACGGCTCATAGAGAAAATGGCTATCGATCTTCTCAGTGGTGAGTCCTCCTGCTATACCTTTTACTTTCCTGCTCCATGGATATGTCAGGTGCGGTCCCAGTTGCAGCCAGCTTGGAGAAGTACGTGCAGGACCTTATGACTCAGGCACAGTGTATTGTCAAGAATGGGTGGCAACCCGCTTTCTTCATGATCAACAAGTTCAGGCTGTCTAAGGCAGCTATCCAGCATGGTATGTGTCGCCTGGTATGTCTCAAGTTAACTCACCCATGAGTTCTACAGTCTTTCCAGGGGTTCCTATCTGCATCTGCCAGTTTCACATTATGCAGGTAAGTCTGCCGCTTTCGCTATTTAACACATATGTAATTCAAGTGTTCATCAGGAAAATGTTTTCCATCTGGCAGACCTGGCGCCAGGCCTGCCAGCACCGCCAGCTCGCCAGAATCGCACCTGGCAACATAAAAAGATAGCCGATGCCAGAATCGATTCTGGCGCCAGCACTGTGCCAGAATATGTATATTCGGGCAACAGGATACCCCTTTGTTTCGCCACACCCACAGAAATAACAAGTGAAAAGATATATTCTATGTAGTACAATATGTATATAGCTAAGTTAAATGCACCTTGCCGTGGAGGAACCCGGTCACCATCTCCTGCGCAACTCACACCACCCGTGCTCCCCAACCTGCAGTGCCTGCACGTGGTTGAGGTGGATGCGCTCACCTCAAGGTCTAGCTGCCATCAGCACCCAGCGATCTGACAAATGATAAATTTACTGCATTATGATACATAGACTTGCGTCTCCCACACTAGTAAGACTCTTCAACCGAAGATTTGACTGGTAAGTACCGCATGTGAACCTATAGAATGACTGTCTTCAAGGTGTTAGCCCAGTCAGGTAAGTGAAGGCATGTAACTGCTTACCTCCTCTGTTGATGGGAATAATGCGGTGGAATCTGAAATGTAGAAGTTGAGTGCAAAGTCGGGGTATTCTACGAGTATGCCACAGGTGGCGAAGTGCAAAGACATGCACAGGGAAGGGGGGGAATGTGATAGCAAACATGACCAAGGAAAGGTTTCACAGGATAGTTAAGCACAGATGAAGCCGAAGCGCGAGAGATCTTGAGCACAACTAGATCTTGCAATACATAGAAGCCAGAGATCGAGCGAACACCCAGAGAGAGGTCAAAAGTTTGATTGAAGATAAAGAGAAACCTTTGGAAGGGCAAAGCACTTGACGGGGTTGGTTTGCGAGGGCAGGAGCGAGACGAGATGGAGGGAGGAAACAAGAGACATGGCCATCAAATCATGCCATATCAACAACATGTGCATGGCAGAGTTTGAATGACTTAGAGATTCTAAGACTTGTGATTTGGCTGCCCATCAAAACCGATAATCTGTGCCTCTCCGGCTCCATCTGAGGCTTTGCACGATGAAATCTTGGTTCTAACAAGGTTCTAATAGGTTTTAACATGCTAAGAAAAAATCACGAAAAAATGTCAAATCTGGTGGTGATTCTGGCACGAGCTGGCGAGTTGGCGCCAGCGATGCCAGATGTGCAAGGAGTGCCAGACCACGCCAGCTCACACCTGATGAAAAACATTTTCCTGATGTTGTAGGCAATTCTGTGCTGGGAGCATGACAATGGTCCACCTGGAGAGCAGCAACCATGTCCAGTCCTTTCCCTGGCATGCAAGCACCAGCTCCTCTATGCTGTATGGGAAGTTCAGTGATGCCGGCATATTGACAGGTGGCCTGCCTACCTTGAATGTTTCCACCAACACCTTGATGCCATCACAGAGGGTGCAGCCAGGACTAGTGAGAGCCTGTGGGCTTACTTTGAGGCCAATTGGTTCTGCAATGAGTGGTGTGGTATGTATTTTCTTATTGCGCTTGATTCTTATCTCATCAATCTCAGAGCACTGGACCGACATGGGTTTACCAGCGGGCTGAAATTGTGATGCAATGCTCTCAACTAACAACTGGATGGAGCGAGCCTTCAAGACTTTCAATCAGGTCTTCTTGGGTAATCGCACCAACAAGTTGTGAGTGGAGGTCCCTGTCCAGCTGCTCAACCCACTAGTGTTGGCAAAGTTTGGTTCGGTTCAGGTTTGGGGCCTCTTTCTCCAAACACCGAACCTGAACCTCGTGTTCGGTTCAGGAGATCCCTGAACCTTGAACCTGAACCTGCGTTCAGGTTCGGTTTGAGTTTGAACGTGTTCGAACCTAAAGAAATTCGGCCACCTCGGGGTGCCCAATTTTTGATGCAGAAAAAACATCCCTGGTGCGTGTTTTGACCCTACTGTTATTCCCACAGCGGGCAAATGCCATGGCCACGGCTTCATGGCATTTGATCGGCGTAGGACCGACACTTGCCATGGTGTTTGCCAGGCATTGCACATTTTCCCTTTGTGCTTTTATTATTTAGATGCCGGCTTTGTCCTGGCGATTTGGTTGATCTCTTGATTGAACCTCGTGCCGCCGCGGCATCGGGGGTACACTACAAGCTGCCGCGTCAAGGCGGCGTCAAGTACTGCACGGCGTGGATTGCTCCACATAGTCGGCTGAAGTGCATGCACAGATAGACATGCTTCGAGCACTCTGGAGAGTACTCGGCTGGGGAATGCGTGCGGGCATGGACTTGACTGCTGCCCTCGTGCAGAAGTGCATGCTGTGGTGTGGGCTCTTCAATACAAGCACGAGACTGGTTCCGTCTTTAGTGTACATCCCTGGCATCCTCCTCTACTGTCCTTGGTGTGTATCTACACTTGTCGATATCCACCCCTGCTTAATTGAAAACTCTTCTCCTCCTGATCACAAGCAACAATGGCTCAACCTCCGGTGGATCCTGTGTCGGGACTTGGATTCGAGTCGCGCCATGAATAAATGTACTTGAATTGGGTCAGTACCTGACAGCACGAGGTTCATTCAAGAGATCAATCAAATTTCGAGGACAAAGCCGGCATCTAAATAATAAAGAACAAAGGGAAACTGTGCAATGCCTGGCAAACGCCATGGCAAGTGTTGGTCCTACGCCGATCAAATGCCATGAAGCCATGGCCATGGCATTTGCCCGCTGTGTCCTTGACTTAAAACTGTTCTCCAAAGCCCCCAATGAGCTTTGAACAATATTTAGTGCTGGTCATCAGTTGTGACAACCGGTGACATACCATGACTTTACTGACAGAAGTCGCAACATTCTCTTCAATTCAGTTCCAATAGCAAGTGGGACCAAATGGCTTGAGTATTTGCCAATGGCCAATGAAACTGTGCACAAAAACATACATACTTTCAGGTAAATTGTCCGAAATACGTGCTTCAGGTTCGGGGTTCAAATGCAACAACAGCTGGCCGAACGCTGAACCGGACCTGTGGTTCAAGTTCAGCAGTTTTCCGAACCTTGAACCTGAACCTCGTGTTCAGTTCAGTTCAGTTCAGTTCAGGTTTGAACCGATTTCTGAACCGAACTTTGCCAACACTATAACCCACTTATAATCTAAACTGTCTAGGGCTTATCGTCTGGTCCTCATTCTGGCCAACGAGTGGTTTCAATACTATCAAGCTTGGAGCTACGACAAGAACATCAATCAAGATGCACTTGACCTGGCTGCCACCGCGTATCATCTGTGGAGTAGCACCAATACTGTCACTGAGTTTGAGGATGCGGAAGGGCGTCAAGTGTGGAGAGTTGCCCGAGTGGACCTGTAATTCTTTCAATATTATTTTTGTATTTCTAAAGAGCCTGTATCTTAAGTTCCACAATGACAGGGATACCTTGAGTTTGCCATGCATTCAAATAATCCCTACAGCACTGGGATGAAGTTAGGAACCACCAAATTGTGCCGAAGTTGTTGAAAGATTTCCCAGCTTGAAACATTCCGAGCATAGCCACCTCAGAGCATTTCGAGCTGGGCAATGACAACACCTGAACTCACAACTTTCATCCTTCACAACCACCACAGTCAAAGGAAAGTACTCAAAACACATAATCGTCATTAACCACTGCACTCTCATCATTTAGAATCCCTTTAATTAAGGGCCCAGACCCTTGGTAATCGTGACAACATCATCACTGACTTTTCTTCCATGGAACAGGTACGACAACTCAGTCTCCTTCGGATCCACCACCCTGCCATCCTGCTCCCTGGTATGTCTGCATTCCTCTGCTCCATACACGTCTCTAACACCTTATGAATTCAGCACTCCATCATCTCCTTGAATGCGCTCGGAAGATGGGAGGCGTGCAGGAAGTCGTTTCGTATAGTGTGTCATATGGTTTGCTATCTCATCGCTAACTCCCCTAATCTTGCTCGCATTCTTCATGCTACATACAAGCAGTCTTGAGGTATGTTCCCTTTATCAATTTCTTACTGATTTAGATCTACTTCAACTCTCAAGTTGACCAACGACTGCACTCGGCAGAGTCAGAATGAGCAAGTCCTGCCTGAACCACCGACTTCGTCTCGCCTTGGATCCGGCCCCCACCCAACTTTGGCCCCATGCTGGAGGTGGAAAATGTCACCTCTTGAGCCACTGCGGCTGCAGGTCTGCACCGGAATCCACCAGCCCTGCTCGGCCCGACCATCATGCCGCACATGCTTGCCTACCCACTGCGGGTGTCTCCAGCTTCAACGCGTCCCACACACACTGGATGCCTCGCGCCCGATGAACGCCGCCGCCCACATGCCCACCCGCGTTCAAGTGCTTGCCCTGGGGCATGTGTGTGCACATGCCACCCTTGACTGCCATGCACACTCCATGGCCCACACCTGAATCCGCCAGCCCCTTGCTCAGCCTGATCTCCCATTGCGCATACCTGCCCACGTGGCACGCGCATGTCTCCAACTACTCCGAGTCCAGTGCATGGCCGACCGCTTGCGCCAAACAAACACCGTCGCCCACCGCTCGTGCCCATCACCTCGCACACCTTCAGCTATGGTGAGTCCCATGCACACTCATCTCCACCATGCCCTACCCACGCCCTGCCCACGCCCAAGTCTGGTCATGCCCGCTCTCATTTTCACCGAGGCCAACGCTCCTCGAGCGAACTCGCGGACGACCCACAGTCTGTGCTCATGTTGGAGAGCCCACCACACACAAGACAACACGCACTCCAGTTGATTTGGCCGCGTGCGGATGAGCGCAAGTCGGAGAGCCCCGAGCGCGGCGGACGACACCGGTTCTCCAGCATGCGTGGGAGAGCTGCACAGCGCAAACGAGCCTGAGACACCGGCACTCGGGGTCAAGTTGGCGGTGGGGAGGACTGCGAGTCAGCAGCGCCGTGATCAGGCGCACAGTCCACAGTGCAGACAAGTGCAAGTCAGAGAGCTGCTGCAAATGAGATGCTCAAGGTGAACTCCTCATGACCCTTGTCCCACAACGATCGGCTGCAATTTGCAGAGAGGCACCAGAGAGAGCATGTGCATGCTGCCTCGCCCAAGCATTATGGGGGTGCATGTTGTCTCAGTTGGGAGTACACTATGATTGCAACACCCAGTTCTCTTGTGGTTTCGAGTAGGGTAATTCTGGATCTTCTAAGTATGTCGAGCGTAAAAAGTAAACATAAAATACAGTGTGTGCATAAATATATCGTAGGGAACCAGAATTATGCCCCGCCAGGGGGTTCAGGAGAGGATACAGTATGTTGGGTACAATTTGTACCCAACGTGCTGTAGCCGTTGTGGGCCATGCAATGTTCTTGTGTGGTCAGAGAACCTGCCTCCTACATGATGCAGGGAGGAAGGGTCAAGTGACTCTGTCATTTAGTCCCTCCTTCTGAAATTATTGGGAGTCCTGTTCACACCTATGAGAAGTGTTTGCTCGAGCTTGGCTGTAGGCTGTTTGTGAATCCCCTTGACCAAACACACTCTTGTCTTCAACAGCCGGGCCCAAATCTGGCCCCAAATGCCATTTCCACGACCTATCACCTCTTGATCCACTGTCTTTCCACTCAAGTCCCACCCACCACAAGTCAGACACCACCAAACCAAACCATCTCTAACCCACACCGGTCACACCTGGCCTCGAAGCATACACCAGCACATGCCCACTGCATGCCCTCATCCCCATCGTCTTGACTACTGTGTTATGTTCCTGGTCATCCACAACCTTGGGCTCCATGGACTCCACATCCACGCACAACACCTCATCCGTGTGGTGTAGTGGTAATAAGGTTTGTGCTCTGGCTGTGTGAGAAAGATGTGTAAGAGAAGACAACCATCCAAAAAAGGATAATACCGGTATCAGGAGTGAAAAATATTAACTAACAACTCAGTTTCAGAGCATTAGAAATTTTATTCAATAACTGACATAATACAGGCAAAGAGGTGATTACATAAACATCATGACTAATCCTTAGTGATTAGCTCATGATGATTACTTGAAGCATTGAAGAATCCAATTGCAGTCAAACAAATGAGTCACAAAGAAGTCAAAGTGAGTCATAAAGGAGTCATAGCTGAGAGGTATAAAAGGGCAGCTGAAATTGTAGATAGTTACCTAGTTACCTCCCATCAATAGTAGTCTAAATATAGATTTTAAACTAATCTTGATCTGAATGCTCCAAGCCTTAAGTCTTGCCAGACTTCTCTTTCCTTACTCAGTTCTGATCAACCGACAAGGCTTTCGACCACATCACGTGATGTCACGTGATTTATATGTTCATGTCTAAGCTAGGTTAAGCCTCACCATTCGTGCACATGGTTGATTAGCTTAGTGAAAGTTTACACGCATCAAGTTTCAAGCATCAAGTCCAAGCTAGGTCAAGCCCTGCCAATATGTGCACGTGGTTAATCAGCTTGGTGAATTCACACAGCCTTCTGATTCAAGTAAAGCCCCATTTTCTTTTAAAAGCAACACTTACACCTATTGAATCGAACTAGTGGGAATCATCCAAAGAAAGTCAATTCCGACGAAACCCGTGGGTATATTATTATCCACTCGACACTGGGGAAGTTTGCTGCTGCAGTGTGAAGAATTTTGTGAGGAGTGACATGTCTTGAATGTCAAGTGCCTTGCCATGTTGAGAAAGTGGTTCTGTCAAGAGTCGGTTACTCTCGGAGGCCGACGGAAGTCCAGGACGTTCTATTAAGATGTTATATACCGAGCCAGAGGACCGGAGGACCGGAAGATCGTCCGGGGCTGTATACAGAGGGATCACAACACCACAGGAAGGTAAGGGTGAGTGACTACCTTGACCATCAGGTAATCCGAAGAGGGGACAGGAGTCGGAGTACCGGAGAGGAGTAGAGAATGCAAGGGCGACTCAGTGTGAGGAGAAAAGCCAAGCAACGTTAATTATCAATCTGATGTACAAGACGTATTAAAGTGATATATATACCAAGTAGCTAATTGTATTCCCAAATAGGAAGGAGGGTGGTTCTTGACAATAAGACAAGTCAGGCAGGCTGATGGTAAGTCGTAGAACAATAAGGAAGCAGACGAGAAGACGGATAAACGGGAAACACTCAGTAATCCTTCATTGCATAAAAACCCGATTCGTCCAGGTGACCGGGTGGCTCCGGTCAATGACCGGAGCCTAGAGATGACCGGAGGTGCCGGAATGGCCGGAAGGGAGTCGGTCGAAGGAGGGAGGCTGCATGGATATAACATAAGATGAAGTTGCGAAGTGAGCAATATGACTGGGGACTGTCTCACAATAAAACTTCGTCAATAGATATGAAGTCTGGACGGAGTCCGATCGGAGGTCTGAGGCAGGTGCCGATAAATGGAGCGGGCTTGGCTTCAGCTCATGCGCTGCACCTTTCCCTACAACCGAGGCCCGATTTCGAGAAGTGACAGATTTGAGAATGAGACAGAGATAGGGCACAATCTTAGTTGATATTCAAACTGATGATGATGATGAAATCCTGTTTATTCAGTCGCTCAGGCTACAATCGAGCCTATGTTGACTGCCAAGCAGAACTCCAAGACTGTTTGGAATCTTCCCAGGCCATTTCCAACTCCGCAATCAACCCCAACTCACTTCAACAACCTCGGTTCCTCGCTCCCAGACCTTCACCACCCTCCGTTGGCTGGGTTAGACGCCCTCCTGCCGCAAAATGCTAAGCATTGTGTGTCTGGGGCCGCGTTTCGCGCCCATCATGTGGACGCGGGGGTTGCGGCACGTTATCCGGGGGGCTTTGAAGCCGAGTATTTTTACTGATCCGTCGGTCACCGAAGTAGTTGAATAGTCCGGGCCGCCGTTTTCGGGGCTGTTCTCTTTGATGGCATCGGTGTGCAATGGTGCAGGCGCTAGGCGCCGGAGTTCAATGGGGTTAAGAAATCGGTGCGGCAGAAACCGGAGTGTCTAAAGTGTTGCTCCAGTGGTTAGGGCGGGGGATCGAACCATTACGGTCCTCGCCTCGCTGACAAAATCAACGGGACTCCCCCCAGGATGCGATGGTTGCCACTTCGCCACCGCGCCCCGATTGACTAAGTGTAAATACATGGTGATATATATACTAATTTCGGAGTCCGAGATATTTCCGAGCGAAGACAATTAAAACAATAAGCCAATTGTAATATGTATGGGGATAGGAATTTAGCAAGAACAACAAAGCAATTGTCAAAGAGCCAGAGGTCTGAGACCTCCGTGTGCATGTCCAGGTCATATGATCACATAATAGGAAAGAAGCATAAAGAAAACAACAAGGGCGCACAGAACAATAAGAACCAATTGGATGAGTGGAGTTTTCATGAATGGAACTCCACCAGAAGTCCAAGGAACTTGGTGAAGTGTTGATGAACAGATGCCGGCGGCATCCAAAAGGCACGGGCGTGACAGGTTCACAACATGTAGCTTTGCCGCTTGCAAGGGCAAAGGTGAAGAGCAACCAATGATTAAGGTTGGTCACGGGTATGCAGGTTCACCTGCGGGTTTGTACCTGGGGTATGGCGGGTGCGGGTGCGGGTTGAGGGAGTGTTGAACCCATGAAGCCCACCCACCTGACTGTAAACCCGTGGGTTTTCGGCCGAAACTCGGGCCAATTTCCAGACAAGTTACTGTGATTTATTTATGCGTGATTGTGACCTCACGCTTTGCCCTTGCGTCAGACTGCGATGAGCACTCGCCACCACGCCACTGCTTCGCCGTCGGCAATCCAGAATTTGGAACACAAGAATGTATTGACTGTACTAGCAATTCTGCGGCCTGCTACTCAGTGTCTTTGAGCAATTCTGCTGATGGTTATTGGGCTCAGCACCGGGTCGGGTCACCCAGTATCTGCACTATCTAGTTCACGGGAGCTTTTTTCGGCCTGGATTTCTCCATTTCACATTAGCATTGTTTTGAAATCCACGAGAAACTCAATAAAAAATTCCCCGTCCCGTCTCAACCAATTTTCTTGACAGTTACGGGTGTAATACGGATGGTTTCATGCCCTACTTGTCGCCATGTGGAATATGACTCGGATTTTATGGTGGGTTTTAACTTGAAGCCTATAAAAGCTTGGATTACCCTTCCCCAGAGAGTGTTATATCCATGCTTTCTCGGTCCTTGACTTTCCGGCCATGTCCGGAACCGGATCCCGGAACCGGACAGAATATTCTCGGACTCATCATGGATCAACGGGTTTTTACGCAATGAAGGATTACTGAGTGTTTCCCGTTTATCCGTCTTTATAATCCATCTCCTTATTGTTCATTTCTCCGACATCACTTCTTCATCCTCTTTGGGACTCGTATTATTGTTATGTCTGACAGGTCACCTGACTCGCGCCTTTTCAGGAATACAATTAGGACTTAGCTATATAAACCCGTAACATATGCCATGTACTTCAGTTTGATAATTAATGTTGCTTTGCTCTACGCTTTGCACTGAGTCGTCCTCCAGTTAATTCCTCCGGTCCTCTTTCCTTCACTGGCCACGGTAGTGCGCACATCCTACTGTCCTGTGGTGCTTGCGTTATCTCCCCATATACTTTCCGGAAGTTCCGATCCTCCGGTTTCCGGTTCCGGTTCCGGACTCGTTCATCTTAGTCTTCCTTCGGCTCGGTATATAACAGTATTATCAAACTCACCTATCCTGGCTGGTTATGTCACACCTTCCCTCTGATCCTGCGACACTTGATATATCTGAAGAACGTCGCAAATCTCGTCTCTACTCACAGATTGTTCCTTTGTCTTCACCCTCTCATTCCATGTCGACTATTCCCTCTGGACAAATTGCTCTTCCTCCTAATGTCGCTATTCGCACACGCCGGATGGCTGCACCTACAGCTCTGGTTACCCTCTCCGCTCCGACAATCTTTCCGGTTAATGTTCTGGGACTTGTTCAAAGTCCTCACACTCCAGAGAATCCTACTGTTTTTCCTCGATCTCCATATCCGGATCGTGCTCGGGTCGTTCAGCTGAGCACTTCACCGATCCCTTATCCTCCTATTGTTGAGGATGTGGAGGAATCCGGTTCTACCGGACAACCTCCGGTTCCTCAAGCCGAGGAACCTGGCGATGGCAGTAGCGATCAAACACCCTCCGGTTCGGAACACGGAGATCCTCCTGATCTTCCCGGAGGTGGCGGAGGCGGTGGTCATCCAGGGGGAGGTGGTGGAGGTGGTGGTGGTCCTGGTGGTCCTGGTCCTCCACCTGGACCTGGACCTGGACTCGGTCCGGCTGGTCCTCCTCCCCCAGATCCCGAACCTGCGGAACAGTTGCTTATCAGCACTATCCGAACGTTCAGGGATGCAATCCAGTCTTATGTCACTCATTCCTCGGCTCCACCACGTTCTACTCGCTCGAATCTCCATAACCCAGACACTTTTGATGCCTCCGACTCCACGAAACTCCAGTCTTTTCTCACCCAATGTTACCTGCATTTTGCGGAATGTCACCAGGATTTTATCTCGGATGATGACAAGATTTTCTATATCATGTCATATCTCCGGGGCACTGCTCAGCAGTGGTTCAAACCAAATCTTTACGACACCGGTTCCGTTCTGGCTTGGGACAGAAACTTTCCGCGCTTTATTCAGGAACTCCAGGAGAATTTTGGTCTGCAAGATCCGGTAGGAGATGCGGAAGATCTCATCCGGTCTTGCCGGATGAAATCCGGAGACCGGATAGCCACTTATATCATTGGTTTCGATCGTCTCGCAGTCCTTACCCAATGGGGCGACAATGCCCTGCGACATCAATTCTACGAGGGTCTTCCTCGCCGGCTCAAGGATGAAATGGTTCACCACAACTATGTCAACACCTTGCTTGGTATTAAAGATATTGCCTGCCGGATTGATGCTCGCTATTGGAAACGCGAATTGGAGAAACAGCGAGAGCGGGAGCATGAGAAGAATAGCAGTGGTGGTACTAGTTCCGGTAATTCCGGAAACTCCGGGAATTCCGGTCAACAGTCAAAGGATCACAAGAGCGCCAACTCATCGTCTAAGCCGTCGAATTCCCCTTCCGGTCAGAAACCATTCGGAAGGCAGTCTGGCAATCCTACTTTGTCACCATCATCGACGAAGGCCACTTCCGGTAGACCGGCTCAGCAGTCTTCCAGTCGGACTCCAAAGCCGTATGCCGATAAACTCGATAAGCACGGGAGACTCACCAAGGACGAAAGGGAACGCCGATCTCAACTCAATCTCTGCATGTTCTGCGGAGGTACCGGTCATTCAGCTTCGGAATGCCGGAAGCGTCCGGAATACGCTCAGGCCAAGGCGGCGTCTGCGACGGCTGAAAAGCCTGCTACACCCGCCGAAACCACCGAGTCAAAAAAATAATCAGTAGCTCGGATACCTCAGCATCCGGTCCGAGTTGTGTTGACTCCGAGGTGCTTCCTGAGGTCTGCCTCAACGCTTCCACTCTTTCCCCTAATGCCCTTTACGTTGATCTTCACGTCTCTACGTTCTGGTCGGACTATACCCATTCCGGTCCGGAAGACTATGCAACCATATCTCTTTCCTTACTGTCACGAATTGCGTCGGGATTCAAAATCCGCTTGCGAACTCTTATTGATTCTGGTTCTTCTCATTGGTTTATATCGTTGAAAGAATGTGAAAAAAATGGGTTTTCACCGTATCCGGTTGCTCCGGTTAGACTCCGGTATCTCGACGGCTCTTCAACAATCATTAATCAGCAGCTCCGGCTGCTAATCCATTTCCCATCTGGCGATGTCCATCCTATGGAATTTTTCGTTACCCGTCTTGATTTGCCTTGCGACTTGGTTCTGGGATACAATTGGCTCAACTGCTTTAATCCGTTGATTAACTGGTCTGATGCAACTATATCATTCCGTTCCGGCCAATCCGGTGATTCACCGTCGACACCACAGACAACTAAGTCTGTTCCAGCTACGGTAGTTCCGATTACGGACAAGGAATCTCCGTTTCCGGTCTTTCCGGACAAGAAACCTACACCGACTCCAACGTCTTCGCCAGATTCCGGTCCTTCTATGGACACTCCCGAGGCATCTCCGCCTCTTCTGGAGGCTCCTAAGCCTCGTCCATTCACTTCCGTTCCCCTTGTGTCACTGGTATCTGCTGCGGCTTATAGTGCTATTATTCGAGACAAGGATACTGTCCAGTATACCTTGCATGCTTGTCCTACAGAGGATGCCCAAGCTCGTTCTGCTTCAGCCGATGTTCTGGACCTTTCCGGTCTTCCTCCGGAATACCACGACTTCGCCGATGTCTTCTCGGAGAAGGAGGCTTACAATCTTCCTCCTCACCGAGAATATGGCCTTAAAATCGAAACCCAGGAAGGCGAAGTTCCTCCGGTCGGTCACGTCTACTCTCTCTCCCAGAACGAGTTAGTTGCTCTTTGGGAGTTCATTGACAACAATCTGAAAGCCGGATTCATATATCCATCTCGGTCTAGTCATGGGGCTCCAATCCTCTTTGCTAAAAAGAAGGATGGTTCTCTCCGGCTCTGTGTCGATTACCGGGGTCTAAATAGGATCACGAAGAAGGATACCTATCCACTTCCACTTATCACCGACCTCCTTGATGCTCCCAGAAAAGCACGAATTTACACCAAACTCGATCTCCGGCACGCCTATCATCTTCTCCGGATTGCTCTGGGCGATGAGCCCAAAACAGCTTTCCATACTCGCTATGGCTCGTATGACTTCCGGGTTGTTCCGGAAGGACTTAGAAATGCTCCGGCGGCCTTTCAGCGATTCTTGAACACTATTTTCGCTGATTTGCTGGACATTTACGTCGTCGTCTATTTGGATGATATCCTCATCTATTCCGACGATCCTTCCCAACATACTAGTCACGTCCAGGAAGTCTTACGACGACTCCGGAACGCAGGACTCTATTGCAAACTTCCAAAATGCGAGTTCAGCGTAACCACTTGCGAGTATCTCGGATTCATCCTGTCTCCGAAAGGTTTCCGGATGTCTCCGGAGAAGGTCTCAGCTATCATGGACTGGCCTACTCCCCGCAAAGTCAAGGATATTCAATTGTTCCTTGGTTTCTGCAATTTCTATCGGCGTTTTATATGGAATTATTCTTCCATCACGATTCCGCTCACCTGGCTCACCCGGTCGAACGTCCAATGGAATTGGTCAGAAGATTGCCAATTATCTTTCGACACACTAAAACACGCCTATACGGAGGCTCCGGTCTTGCACCATTGGATTCCGGGACGTCAAGTAACTGTTGAATCGATGCCTCCGATTATGTGATCGCAGCCATTCTCTCAATTCAAGGAGATGATGGTGACATACACCCGGTTGCGTTCCGGTCACGGACACTTGGTCCGGCCGAGCTCAACTATGACACGCACGACAAGGAACTCCTCGCTATTTTTGATGCCTTCACTGTTTGGCGACATTATCTCGAGGGAACTACCTTTCCGGTCGACGTTGTCACGGACCACAAGAACTTGGAGTACTTTGCGACGACGAAAGTTCTTACTCGTTGCCAAGTCCGGTGGTCCGAGTACCTTTGCCATTTCAACATGGTAATCCGGTTCCGGCCCGGAAAGCTCGGAGGTAAACCAGATGCATTGACTAGACGATGGGACGTCTACCCTAAAGAGGGGGATAGGGCTTATGGCCAGCTCAATCCGCAAAACCTTCGCCCAATTTTCACCCAAGATCAACTCTCTGCATCTCTCCCCGCTACCTTTCTCGAGGAAATTGTTCTTCGAGCTACCGTTGTTATGGATCTTGAGAAACTTTACTCAGATATCCGCAACCATCTCAACGATGATCCTGCCGCTGTTTCCGGTATCAACACCGCGAACTCCGGTAACCCTTCCTGCTGGACACTCGATCCTTCCGGTCTTCTCCGGCTTGATGAGCGCATTTATGTGCCTCTGGTCTCTGGAACCTCTCCGGAGTTGCGACTACGTGTTCTACAGTACTTGCATGACCATGTTCTCTCAGGCCATTTTGGTCAGAATCGCACTCTAGCTCTCATCCGCTGAGAATACACCTGGCCGGAATGCCGGAACTTCGTCCGGGACTATTGTCGATCTTGCATTATTTGCCAGCGCAACAAAAAGCCTAGGCACCGACCTTACGGATTGCTTAAGCCCCTTCTGGTTCCCATCCGGCCATGGGATTCCATTTCTATCAACTTCATCGATCAATTACCGGTTTCCGACGAGTACGACACAATTCTTGTCATAGTTGACCGTGCCTCTAAGCAGGTTATTCTTGTGGCTTGTGACACTCATATCAACTCTCCGGAACTTGCCCGGCTTTTCCTTATTCACGTCTTCTCGAAGCACGGTGTCCCTTCCCATGTCACTTGTGACCGGGGCTCCGAATTCGTTTCATCCTTCTTCCGGTCCTTGGGCGAACTCCTCTCCATGGAGCTGCACTACACGTCCGGTTATCATCTGGAAGCGGACGGACAGATGGAACACATGAACCAGACTGTGGAACAATATATCTGGATGCTCTTCTACTACCCCCATTCCTTCTTCCTCGTCGCTCCGGAACCCTTCCGGCCACTCCAGACTGACCCGGACCCTCACTTCCTCTTCTTCCTCCTTCACTTCCGGCTCCGGCTCCGGTCGCTCTTCATCTTCTTCCTCCATCGGCTCCCCGTCATCCTCCAATCCCTGGATGATGTCGACCATCCATCCCGGGACGCCATCCGGGAAGTAATCCCTGGACACCCACTTCACCAGACCTGTCAACACCAGGCTGACCCGGTTATGACGGGCTCAGTCTCTCCTCCGGGACGCCTCGACGGCATCCTGATGACGTTCGAGATCGTCCATACGAACCCGCATGTCGTCGATGCGGGTTCGGGGTCCCATCTCCCCGGTCGCTCCAGTCGGTCCGGAACCAATCTCCGGTTCCGGATATGATTCGATGTAGCGGGGGCGGGGGCAGGGGCGGCGGGTGGTGGCTTTTCCGGAACCCTTTCCGGTCGTTTTTCTCCCCTGCGTCTTCGCCTGCTCGCGCTGATTGACCCGCTTGGAGGGTCTGACGAGAGTGCACTTGATTTTCTTCGCCTTGCATCGATTGCAGGCGAAGGAGGTGGCGCAGGATCCACCCTCGACAACGCAGACCTCCGTGACCTTCTTGCATTGGTCGCATTCTGGGAGGAAAGTTAGTATCCGGTTTCATTTCCAGTCACTGCGGCGCACCTTGTCCTGGGTCTCTCTCCCGGTCACTGTCCGTCTCGTCGTTGGGGCCCCCATCCCCAACCAACGCCTCTCCGGACTCCTCGTCCTCCTCCTCCTCGTCCTCCCGGTCCATCCCAGCCAACTCCTGCCGGATCCGGGCCTCTCTCAGTTCCATCTCCGCCCGGGCCGTCGCGGCCTCCTCCAACTCGACCCGGAGGTGTTCGAGGTGCTCCTGGGCCCGCTGCTCTCTCCGCTGGTGCTTCTGCTCGCACCGGTCGTCCTCGAGCTCCCCAGAGGTCGCTCTCTTCTTTCCCTTCCGGTTGGCACCGGAGTCTTTGTGCTCGTCACCGCCGTCGTTCGGGTTGTATCCGGGCGCGTAGGGGGGCATTTGGGTAGATTGGTGGTGGGTGTGCAGAAGAAAGAAGTTTTAAGTCACGCCACGACTGCGGATGGTTTATATCAACAGCACGTGACCTTCTAGAACCTTTTCGGTTTTGGAAGACTTCTTCCGGCCATTTCCAGAACTACTTTTCGATGGACGCCGCAATTGCTTCTCTGTTCCTTGAGGGCAAGGAACGCAAGAGGGGGATACTGTTATATCCATGCTTTCTTGGTCCTTGACTTTCCGGTCATGTTTGGAACCAGATCCCAGAACCGGACGGAATATTCTCGGACTCATCACGGATCACCGGGTTTTTACACAATGAAGGATTACTGAGTGTTTCCCGTTTATCCGTCTTTATAATCCATCTCCTTATTGTTCATTTCTCCGACATCACTTCTTCATCCTCTTTGGGACTCATATTATTGTTATGTCCGACAGGTCACCTGACTCGCGCCTTTTCAGGAATACAATTAGGACTTAGCTATATAAACCCGTAACATATGCCATGTACTTCAGTTTGATAATTAATGTTGCTTTGCTCTACGCTTTGCACTGAGTCGTCCTCCAGTTAATTCCTCCGGTCCTCTTTCCTTCACCGGCCATGGTAGTGCGCACATCCTACTGTCCTGTGGTGCTTGCGTTATCTCCCCATATACTTTTCAGAAGTTCCGATCCTCCAGTTTCCGGTTCCGGTTCCGGACTCGTTCATCTTAGTCTTCCTTCGGCTCGGTATATAACAGAGAGCGTAAGCTTCAGCCTGCCGTTGTCCATGCCGTCTCCCTCGGGCGCACCACTCTCCAGCGGTATTACATGAAGACCAGCCTCTCTGATGTCTACTCTCTTGCTACCAGTGAGTTTCCCTACCACTGCACTACCTTTGTAGGTTGATAACATTGGTGGTCCTTCATCCAAGCTCAAAGCTCAAGTATTTTTGTGCCAATAGCTTCGACTCTGAATGGATCACGGCCTGTGAAAGCAAATTGCGGGCCAAATACGACGAGTACCGCAAGTGTCTTGCTCCAAATGAGCCTGAGATTCAAGAGGTGAATATTCTTATTCTTTTTTTCATTGGATCTTCCCACATCTTAACTGTATAGGTTCCTGCTGCCAGCTCGTCCCGCCAGCTCGTCCTGCAACACTACTGCTCCACCCAACGTCTTCAATTCATTCCAGGACCTTGGCGCAATTGAGGAGAAGGCCCATGACGAGCTCTCCAACTCACGTGTCAAGACTGATGACTCGATGAAGTGGTGGTGGAACCATCAGCGCGAGTATCCTGTCCTCTCCCAAGTTGCATTGGATTATTTGAGTGTACCATGTAAGTGCCCAGTTTGCAGGTGCAACTCAAAAACTGATATATTTCCCAATGCCGTAGCTACATCTGTCGCGGTCGAACACGTCTTCTCACATGGTCATCGCCTGCTTCACTTCACTCGCAACCGCATGTCAGGCCCTTCCTTTCGGCATCAGATGTGCCTGGGCTCCTGGCGCCGGAAAGGTCTTCTTCGCATCAAGGAACTAGTTGATGCCTGCATGCCGGCCAAGTTAAAGTGCAAGCCGTCAGAGGTAATTGAGGTGAACACTGATAATGAGGTTGAAATTGTGGAGAAGTAGTCATGTTACATTTACTATCACAAAATACACTTGATTTCTGCTTGATTCCGGTAGGTAAACCCAACGGGTTGGACGACCCACGGGTGGTTGAGGAACCATGGGTTTACCCGCATGGGTTTTATACCCGACCCACGCCGGGTACAGTTTCGGCAGGTACAGGTGCAGGTTGGCCTTGTGGTACCCGCGGGTGTACCCGTGACCAACCTTACCAATGATCCCAGACGGGATCATAGTGGAATACCATAGTTTTGTCAAGGGTCATTTGCTGGCTATGGAGCCATTCTTGAAGACGGTTCCTTCTAAAAATGCAGGCTATGGACAGTTTTTTAAAAGAACAGGAAGGAGAGATTAAGTCAGATGACATGCAGCTCCTGCTGCATTTATGGGCTCATCATCCGAGGGCATCCAATCAATATTGCACAGCTGATCTGCCTCAAAAGAGTAGGAGTGCCCAAAAAACCAAAGTCCCATTACATGTGTCCAAGGAGAGTGCATTCATAAGTTCAATAATTTCAAGCACCTCACCTGATCGCAGCTTGTAGTTGGGAGAGTCCCAGCGTTTGAAGTCAATGTCCAATATATCGAGAGCTTCAGTGTTTAGAGCAGATGGCTGTGGCTCATGAACTTAAATGAGAAAAAAAAAACATGATGCAACTGTGGAATTGACAGACCTGGACTGCAACCACTTTCTTTTTTCCCTTGTCCTTGTTATCTTTCTGAGGAGGGTTCTCCTGTTTTCTGGAGCCATTGCTTGTGGGTCCATTTTGGGGAGCTTTGGAAGACTAGAGTAGCTGGGAGTGAATAGAAGATTCACAAAGATAACTCAGATTACCGGTACAGCAGGAGGTTTGCTCTTTTTCTTGGTGGGTGATTTCAGTTTCTTGGCAGAGTGCAAAGGTGGCAGCAGTGAATTGAAGCCTTTACCCTTTGGTCCTGGCTTCTCACTGAACTTAGTCGGTGAAGATCACGGCTCACTGTAAGCAATAGATCACGTGTTTTTGCATAGCCAACAGTTAAAACCTCACCTGTGGTCCCAGGGGCAGTGGTATCACCTGTTTTGGATTTTTTCTTAGCTGGTTCACTGTCTGAATCATTGTCAATTTCATCATCACTGCCAAAAGGATTTCAGCCCCTGTCAAGATGGTCAAGATATTCATCAAGCAAAGTGTCCACCCAATGATCTGGTTCTTCATGGGGTTTCCAACACTTGTTCTGTGGTTTTCAGTGAGGCACATCACTATCCGAGTCATCATCTTGTGGATTCTCTGGAGAGACTTTCTATTGCTGCAGAAGGCAAGGGCTTTGTTGCAACTTACTGAGATATGGCGTGGCAGGTCCGAATTCCAGCTGCAATCGAGCGGCACAGATTTCTGCACAAGTTTTTCCCATAGCAGCAAACTCCGGGCAGGTGCAAACCAGGGCTCCATCAGGTTCTTGCGTGACAATATAGTACTTGACATGGTGCTCCTTGGGCTCCTTGGGCTTGTGCTTCTTCTTGTGTTTTTTTTTTTCAGCTTTCTTGCCCATGTCAAAGGATGCAGACAGTGATGCGGGCCACTCAGATATTTAAATCAGGAATTTCCTATTTGGGAAAGTGGGGGCAGATCAATAACCTGACGCTCACAAAGTATAGGCAGATCAATAACTGAAGTGAGGTTGGATCAATAACCCCACGACTTCAAACAATGGATAGATCAATAACTCCATGCAGGGGAGATCAACAACTTGGAGGCTCAAAAGTAAGGGTGGATCAATAAGTCAAAGTGCTGTTGGATCATTGACCACCTGCTGAAAAGAAGGCTGGATCAATAGGTGAATGTCAGGTTGGCTCAACAGGCTCAGTTGAGAAAGATGGTAGATACATAACTAAGTGCAGGTGGATCCTCGGGAGCCTGATAGACAACGGCAAGACATGAAAAAGGACATGTAAGATGCAAGGCGAGATCATAGAGTGGCCACACACCTGAACAAGTGATGGCTAGAAAGAGGGAGGTTAGGGACACGGTGAAGGCACGATGATTGACAGTGCTCATGGATTCTGGTGATCAATGAGGGAGGGGAGGTTGAGAATGGGGGATGATGGAAACCAAGAGAAGAGAGGGTGGGGGATCGTTGAGAGTGCCACGTGGCTGGCAATGTCAGCGGCATTTCCCGAATTTCAAGTGTGTTTGGTGATTGTTTTCCTGTGTCATTCCTGACCAGCACTTGTTCGGGCTGCCTGGGCGTGTAAATTTCGATCAGTATGTTGGAGAACTCACCCGGATCCACAGAGCCAGGAACTTTGACAATGACATGAATCATGCCACTTACTTGATCCTGGAGGGTGCTGTGAGTGCAGTCGGGGAGCAGGGCGCAAAGAGTACATACTGAGCCGACACGTATGGTTGGGTGGCTAGGAGCAAACTTGAGGTTGGCAGCACGCGTTAGTTGTCGATTTTTCGCCCTTGTGTTTCCTTTAAAGGGAATGCCCTTTTGGGATCGGCACGCGCAGCAGACGCCATTTTCAGGCCCCGCTCACAGGAGTGTCACACCTGCATATCACAAGGGATTTGAAGTTGGTGTGCCATAGTTTAAGAAAACAAAAACAAAGATTATAGGCTCCAAGTGACAGAGTCTTTTTGATTTTTTTCAGACCAAGTACAGGGTGGCATGCAAGGATAACATTCAGGAAAAGAAACATTTTCTAATTACTTGTATGAAGTAAGGGTGGTAGAGATAACATTCAAGGGGCATTAAGGTGGATAATATACTGTAGGATAGTGTGCACCTAAGACTTAAAGAAGGCATGGAACACCATCATCTGACTGGGTATTTGGCCAATACACGCGAGCAAAAGAGGGGAGGCGGGCTCAGGGTGGAACCAAAGGGGCGCCTCGTGTGTATAGCCACCAATGACAGATATGGCCTTGGTATAGAAGACCATCGTCCGCAGGCAGGTAGTCAGCAGGCGCGTCGTGGGAGCAGTTGGCGACAGCGGTGGCATGCTCAGGCACGTGCGGCAGTCCGGCATCTGGGAGTAGTGGACGGACACCGAAATCCGAGGCAGATGTCGGAGAGATGGAGGCCTCAGTTGGGTAGCATGGCGACGCAACATGGTGGAGGAGAGGAAACGCAAATGTAACGCGTAACACAGCGGGGATTGAAAGCGTTGAGGCTGCCAAAATGTGGCCGAACATAGCCTTCCTAATAAGGAGATGCTTAGTCACGAACCCAAGGGCGAAAAGTAGTTGCCTACTTTTCGCCCTGGTCACGTGCGCCAAATAAGGCAACTCGCGTGTCTTGTTTGTCTTTTGCCCAAAAGCAGTGGTGAATCGGTCGTGAACCGGGCCATGGCTCGTCTCTGCAGACGAGCCATTGTCCCTGGGTGGCAACCCATCAGTGAGCCTGCCGAAGTATGCCACGCAAATTATGTGATCCTTGGTGGCATGGGCTAATAATTATTCGGACAACATTCAGAGGATTCTAAAATAGTATCTAAATATCATGGAAGTTTCTGTGTGTAGTACATGCCAGGATAATACATAGGTTGATAATATTGATAATGAGACATGGGCGGAGGAGGAGGAGGACGTTGGCGGCTTTTATGATACATACGAAGATTTTTGATGAGATCATCATTTGAGCGTGCCGTGTCAACGTCGTATTTCGAGCAGAGGGCATGAAGCTGCTTGTTGCTGAGCCGCTCAAGTGCCTTATCATCTGAGAGGTCAAAGCCTTCAACGTCAAATGTCATAGAAGGAGGACGAGCAGGTTAAGTTATAGGCATAGAAGGAGTCGGGGCAGGGTTAGGAATATTCGGGCGTGGACGGTAATATGAAGAAGAGGATTCGGCAAGAGGCTGGAGACCCGAGGATGAAGATGTGTCCGTTACGGTTGACGTGAGTAAATCCATGTCATCGCTGGGGAAACAGTAATGATGGGCCTCTTGCATCTGATTTGCCCTCTTACCTGATTGTTCGTTGCCACCATATGGTCCGTAGTCTTTCCGCTTCTTGCTTTTGACAGGCACACCCATAACATTACTTGTTTGGTGTGATTTTCATCTTTTTGCGGGGTAGAATGGAGTCAGATGGTCTGAGATCGATTGCCAAGATGTCCAAGGCATGTGAAGCAGCGGCTATCGTGTTACGGAGCTCTCCATTAATGTGAGACGGTGGATTGATGCGGCAAGATATCGCTAGAGACTCGAGACGCTGAGCAAGAACATCGATGATTTGCATGTCCTGCTTGGCTTCTGTTACTTCCAAGGCCTCAGGCAGCTCGCTACTGGAGTTGGGCTCATCAATGCACTCCTCTTCGTCATCAGAATCCGGGGAAATTGCTAACAAAGCGACCGGGATAGTATTGAAAGCCTCGAGGAAGTGACGCTGAACTGCACAGATGTGTTTACAGAATCGGATCAGGGGAAATGAAAGACAAGTGCAATCGTAGGCTTCTAGATCCACATCATAGAAGATGTTGGGATCAGACTGAGAACGCACGCGAGATTTGCCAGTGTCAGAGTTACGTTCAATGTCCGAGATATTTATTGAAGCCGCACGTTCAGCGACTTCAATCCGGTGTTTTAACTCTAGATCTGGCCCTTCAAATCCCATATCCTGGCGACGATGTCAAGCAATGAAATGAGGAATGGCTTTGTCGCAGAGGGCATGGATCAGATGGTTTAGACACCGGTTCCGTTTGCCCTCGAGGAAATCCCCTTTGAGCAGGTGGTGCCAAGCTTCAACGAGCATGTTGGTATCAGATAGCTCGAAAATTGTGCGATCTGCGCGAAATACAGCAGACCAGAGCTCAACCTCCTTCATCCAGTAAGTCTGGAGATACTGTATGACGCTTGCGGGTGCCAGGGCTTGAATTTCAGTCCAATAAGCATCAAACTCGGCCTGATCCGTGAGACGTATCCACTTCTTGAGCTTTTCCCACAGTAAGGGATGGTGCTGCGTCACAAAATGTTTCTGCCAGGAATGCAAGACATGCCACCAGCATAACAGCAATCTTGATTTGGGGTAACGCCGACGGACTGAATTCAACTGTGCATAGTCCATGTCGGACATGAATATGCTCAGATGGATTGTTGGGTTTTCACGAAGTACAGTGGCAAGGAAATAATCGATTGTGGGTTCTTTTCCGTTCGAAGAAATCATCCACGCTGCTGGCATCCCTGTCAGATTATTAGACACATTCGAAGCTCATGCATAGATTCTTACCGTGTCCCCAGTTGTCACGAACAAGTAACGTAAAAAGTGTCATATTCTCATAATGAGTCGTATTGTGAGTCCCGTCTATACCGGCAAAGTGGGAGCCATGGTTCTCCCAGCACTCGCGCTGATACTTCGTTTGGATTATCAGAATGAAGCTATCAGGATCAAGATCTGATCCTGATGGAGGTGCCTCATCGCTTCGCTTGAGAAACACGAAATGGCCCTGTTCTCGGAGCTTCTTTACCCACTCAAGGACCGATGCGCCATCACCGGAGGCAAGCCGAATAGTCTCTTCCTCAATCATCTTTTCAATGCGACGAACATCTGCTCGGGTGGCAAAATGTCGACGATCAGCCCGTTTGGACCGCAAATCATCCAAGTTGCTTTCACGATACATATTCTTGGTGATCTCGTCCAGCTACGACAATAATATGGTCAGCAAGGCTATATATTGTGAGCAGATATAGAACACACCACTTTCTTAGGTTCCATGCCTTGCCGCAATAGTTTCTCAATCTCTTGACGGGTTTCAGCATCAAGACGCATGTATTTGAGGTTCTCGGCACCAGTTGCATGGGAGTGTTCGGCTTTATAGAAGCCCAAGACCTCGGGAGTACCAGGATAGGTCTTGACTGTCAGTCGGCAAGTGCATCCAGTGCGCTTGGTGGAAATCTTGCGGCTCCAACAATGTTTCTGCTGGTATGTGGACTTGCCACCACTCCCCTGTCTAGCACAGATATAGACAGTGACTGTATCCCACGCTGTAATGCTAGAATGACGGGCAGGTGACTCCTTCTTGAGAAACTCGATGGATTTATCACGTTCCTCGGCCTTCATCCATGCTCGCATCGCGTCCCAGGACTCCCAACAAAGCTTATAATTGTGATGGAGATCATATTCAAAGCTTCCAACAGCAGTGTCGGCAGGCGGCAATGGGGTGGCATGACCGGGATCGTAGCCGGGTACGGCGAACTGAGGATCAGAATCTGTTCCGAATGACGCGTGTGAGCGCGACACGTCGATAGGGGGTGCATCAAAATCCGAGAGACGGAATGTTAAGGTTGACATCGGGGGCGGGAGGGCGGCGTAGCAGTAAGCTAAAAGGGAGATATCTAGTCACCCCTCCAGAGGGTGGCCTCACAGACATAATGGGACTCAAAGCCGAACCAAGCTGCTCAATGCTCCATTACCGTTTATTGGTGATGGGCAACCACGGTTTTTATCTGTGCACATTGTACATGTTTGGTCCCCACCCAAATCCCATTTTAGGACGGTCACTTCACTTCTTCGTGTTATAACTTCTGCGGAGGTCCACTAAGCACCAATTCTTGGAGTAGCATATGTTCTAATATAGTAAAGGAGAAACTACTAATTTACTGGTATTATCTTGATCAATAATTAATGATAGAGCTCCTGTTCACTCTCCAAGTCCCCATCTGAGAGATATCCGTCTCCGTCGTCGATCACAGGAGCCTCGCCAGGTACCGGATCGACCACGGACGGTTCCTGCGGCCTCAGGAGGTATCTTGTAACGACTTCAACAAGTAATTTTACCTTGTCATCTTTGCTGAGCTTGTTAATTGTGTTCACATTCGGGATTGTCGTGTCGTGCCTCTTGTGCCATTTCAGCTGGAGAACAACAGTTTTTGCGTTCCCTGGGCTTCGCAGTATCTCGTCGATATCGAAGACAAGCCTGACACCATCGATTTCGGCCTTCCGTTTGACTGTGTTGGCCTCCCGCACAAGATCCTTCCCTTTCTTGGTGTCCTGGAGCTGCTGTTCTGCATCTGCCTGTATAATCCTCATATGTGCTCCCCTTCCACTTGAATCCTCTTCCCTTTGTGTCTTGCGAAGGAACTTCTCATCCTCAGGGCCAAACTTTGCTGCTATGAAGTTTGCTGTATTGTTGGTCCGGTACATGGCCCGTGAATTAAATGCATCGATTGAGAGGCTCGGTGCATTCCTGAATGCTCTCCGTGCTTCTCCAAGCTTGCCTTCATTCGCATCATTGGTCGCTCGCATGAAGGCCCTTCGACGATCCTCAGGAGATAATTTTTTGGCTGCTTCAAACTCTGTAGTAAATCTTTCCCAGGTCTCCAGTGCACCAGTGAGAAATGCAATGAGAAGCTCTCGCATAATCACTCTGTCTTCCTCGGACCGCGCCTGGTTCCGTGACTGGAGCATGTAGAAGATCTCAGGTCTCTGGAATGGTTTGCTGTCCAGAGTTGCAGTCTCGTAGCTAGCTGTCGGGGACAAGAGAAGGTTGGGGTTATCTATAACCAAACGGCAATGGGCCTTCATGAGGTCATGCAACGGCCCGAGGTCGAGGAGATTTAGTGATTTATGATCTTTACCTCGGACGACAGACATGTATGGATTGCTGTAGCAGATCAGATACCACGAAAGGATTTCCATCTCCATGACCGTCCATTTGCACTGCAGCCCCTTGTATACATTAGCCTCCATGTTATTGAATAGCCCCTTGATTTTTTTGTCACGGACAAGCTCAAGGAATTTAATGTAAAGGTCGAGACGATATGTGAGCTCAGCAGATGCCTCGCAGTGAGACTGATAACGAATGTTGCTGGTAGATGGGAAGCGAACCATGTAGCCACAGTGTTTCTCAAAGAAGTTATGAAGGCTGTCTTGCTGCCCCTTCTTTATGTCTTTGTGATGGAACACTGCACCAGCAAGATCAGTCAGCTTGACAGCCCCACCAGTTGTCACTGCCTCCGCCAATGTTTTGGCAGCCAACCGTCCTGCACCAATAGTCCGAGCATTGTCGCGATTTGCAAGCAATACAGGACCAGAGAAACCCTCCAGCTTCTTGCGTTCCCAATAGGCCCGCAGAGCAGCTGCCCCACCCTTCACTGAATTCATCTCCTTGTGCATCGAGCAGCCACCCCACTGGCAGAAGCGGACATCATACTGCTGTTCGGGACTGAGCTTCCCCCATGCCTGCATTCCATAGCGCATACAAATTGTGCGGTAAGTGGCCAAATCTCCTTTGTCCTTCTCAGCTACCGATAGCGTTTCCCAGGCAGCAATCCCTCCAGCTGCGGCAATTTTTTTATCATTCTCCTCACACATAATGTCTAGGAGTTCTTCCGGAAGGGCCTCCAGTACAGCCCGGCGTCCGCGAAGTTCCATGTCATCTTCCTCGCGCCATGTCAGTGCAAGAACAAATAGCTTCTTCTGGTCCGCAGCATGGTCCATAGACATCCCCCTGAGTTTCGAGGAAAATAGCAGTGGCTCAGCTGGGGCCGCGACGCCAAGAGGACTAGCATTATAAACACGATATAGATCATTGCGTGTATCTTTCCAACCCTCGAGCTGAGTTTCACTTTTGTGATTAACTGCAGTGCGTAAGCCAGCAAAGCGAATGTTGGGATGTGAGTTACGGGGAAGGGACGAGTAGGATTCTGTGTCCAAGATTATATGTTTTCCCTCATGCGGGATATTTTTGAAGGAGCTGCCATCCCCGCTTGCCGTGAAGCCTAACCAGATGGGTTAACTGAAAATTAAAGAAAGACAGAGTCTGACTCACTCTGAGTACGTTCGAGCTCATGTACCAGCTGCACCTTCGCTGCTATTCCTCCTTCACCAACTATGCGTGCTGAAGATCTACGGCTAATATTGCCGACGACATTGACATCAAGAACTTCCGCGACCCGTTTGAAAACAGCATCCACATTTTCCTCCGTAACATGTCCTTTCGACACGAGATCGCGGACCATAGACCGAACAGGGAGACAAATCAGGCCACCGTGGTCCTTGATCTGAACCGCCTCCTTCGATGCCTTCTGAATACTGGCTGCCGCTACAGCAGCGGCCTTTTGTCCCAGAGCACGCGACTTCTGCATCCGCAAGGCATCCTTTTGTTTAGCTAGGGTCACTACTCTGTCACGAGATTTTGCCAGTCTATCCTGGGCATAGGATAGCTCAGAATCCCGCTCAGAAATATCCATGCGCAGTTCAGTTGCGACTGCGAGTCCAGAAAGTCTTAAAGAGGTACTTTTACTGAGTTCCTTCTTCAAAGCAGCAGCAGACTCCTGGGCCCGGACCCGACGGCGTGTCTCGTTCCGGGCCTTCTGTCGGAAGGCATCCCCACGAGCCTTGGCGATGTCCAGTTGCTCCTGTGAGAAGGCAGATGCCGGAGGAGAGCCAGCAATCACATCATGATTCTCCTTGTCAGACCCACGGCCTACCGGCTGTCCTTCGCGAAGAAGCATCAGATTCGCGAGGGACTGGGCCCTCTGGGCCTTCGTGCGAATGGGGGGCATTGTTTGCGGTCACCAGAGGATCAAGAAGCCACAGGATGCGTCTCAAGAAGTTTCGCGACGCGTTGTTGTGAACTGTTATTTCTTATGTAATCCACATTTTCACTTTACTTCGCTGCGATTTTGACTTTATTCCCCCACACTATTATCACTGACTTAGATGGTCAGAAAAAACAATATATACATACTGATCAATATCTTCGGGATGGATTAGCTATTTAGAGGTTCATTCTTCTGTTAGCATACATTGTAAACCATGCAACAACACTTTCGGAGGGACTGAGGACAAATTTTAAAAATCTGCCCCGAAGACATTAAATAGGATGTCATTCCTGAGATATTTTGTACTGAGAGTCTGTTCAGAAATGCCCTGTGTAAACTTTTAGAAAAAGTGACCACGACTTTCTGAGGTCTTGGTGTGTGGGAAAAGAACGTCGGAGTTGAAATTTCCCTATAGTGTTGCCCATCACCACGTTTATGGTGTTCGAGCAAATAAGACACGCGAGTTGCCTTATTTGGCGCACGTGACCAGGGCGAAAAGTCAAAAACTGCGAAAAGTCAAACAAGCCACGATAACGCGTGCAGTCTTTGAGCGTCCCGAGTCCCGGTCCCACTCCGAGACTATTCTGCTTGACAGCCTCCATGTCGTGTGCAGCTCCAGCACGTACCGTATATTCTGCCAAACATGCGGCCGCCCTCAGCACTGTGGACCTATGAATTAACAACATCTTAGCCCACAATCCTGACTGGGCTACGGATCTAAGGATCTTCAGAACATCGACTCGGATGTTGGCCCCATGCTTAGTGTACGTACTCGTATGTTCAACAGAGTGCCTATTACATTACTTTTGAATGAAATGAATCTATATTTCACGCAGGCACAGTTGTGTCCGGAAGCGTCTATCTTTCCCCATACGAGGAAAGCTTATTCGTAACTAACCCATCATTTACGGTGGGCGCCGACATCCCTTCTTTTGTCGACCGCTATGCGCGCTCCAGCCGGCCTTTTCGACCAGAATGTCCTCGAGGACGAGCCGCTACGCTCGATCTTCGCCGCCTGTGCGCTCGCTGGCATCAAGTTTCGACGTCTAACGGCCGAGGTCGCCGCTAACACTGCGAGAGAAATTGCAGCAGTTAAGGGTGGCGTGAGTTGGATAAAAATGATATTCCGGATGATCTTCTGATCTCTTCATCCAGGATGAGGCCGTTGCAGTCTGGCTGCGATTTGCCAACGCAGAGGACTCGGGGGCTGCACAGCTTCGCGTGGCCATTCAGATACAGACGGCAACGCCCAAGACTCGGGAATTCTTTGTGCAGGTCTTCTGGGCCTTGCACCAGGGCGGCGAGAAGGTCAAATATTCGAACCACAGCTCACCGCTGATCACTGACATACATCGTATAGGCCGCGCTCGTGGTACTGAACAATCATCGTCGAGATAACGCGCTGGAACCTCTACAAAACAGTGTCCGGCATGCGTCGCTACCAACCCGGACGAATAACAATTGCCGGCGCAAAAAGCTTGAAAGTATTACAGCACCGAGCGTGCCGCAAGCGTCGGGCTCCGTCTCTCGCCCGCGTCTGTTTATCCGGCTCCCAGCCCGGGCATCGCTACTTGGGGGCCGTTCGAATCTCCGGACCTCGAGCAACCAGAATCAAACCCAGTCTTCAAATGACACGCCGCCTTTCGCGTCTACGTCAACCCAGCCCCTGGGGTTCAATGCCCTACAAGTGGACGTGGGAATGCCCTTGGCTCGCCGAGATCCAAATGTGGCCTCGTCATCTGGGAAGACACTACCATTCAAGCAGGAATACGACCTGAGTCTATTCCAGCAAATATTGGCGGCGCCATGGCGTCGTGTACCAGTGGTGCGTCCCGCAGATACATCGTATCTGCATCTTAGTGAGATTCATCTTGATGACAGTCGCAAGGATCTCTCCACGAGATCCTCATAGAGTCCACTGGAACCTCCACGTCGGACGATGACACATGGGCGTCCAACACGCTTATGGGCTTCGACGGCGAACTCGAGATGAAGACCCCACATCAAGCATTCTCAACCTCTGTGCTGCCCCCTCGCAGTCCCGAGTACAAACACCTGCCGCCGATCTGGGCTCAGGTACTTATCTTAGCCTCTTCTCTGTGGTTTCCAGGTGCTTACCTAGTAGTACAGACGCGACAGGAAGTTTGTGAAACTTTCCCTCTGTTTCGACGTTACCAAGGCGGGGTTTACCACAAAAACGACGAAGTCAGCGGGTATCTTCTCGGCGCGTTTGCTTCTCAGTGAGTACCGCACCATTTCCGGGAGATATTTGGCACTGAATTTACACCAGGAGAGACTGCTTCGAACATGGCGGCAAATTTATTATTTCACATGGGTGATTTCATAAATATCCACCTACGTGTGTCTCTGACGCGGCCGGCAGCGGCGGGAAAGGAGAGAAACACTCTCCGGATAAGAAGATTATCGCAAATGCGGGGGACCATAAGCAAGACGACAGATCCATCCGTGCGCTCCTCAACAATTATCGGACGGGCCGCCCAGTCGTCCTCCTGGTCGACGACAAATACGTGCTGTTTCCTGTGAACCTCACCGGTCGAGGCGTTCACATCGCCGTACTCGGTAAGGCTCATTAGTGCCCTTCCCACCCACAATCTGATTTAACTCGAAAACTATCTAGGGTTCTACAGGGTTATCTATGCGTGGGGTTAGTCTCCTCCAAGCAGCACCCTTTCGACGATCCTAATATAAACCATCAGCTGAACACCAAGATGTGAAGGGCGCTTCGTTGGTACGGTATAAGTTTGCCTTTCAGTGGTGTGAGGGTCAGGTTTGTGAACCTTTCGTCATGTTTTTCTCGACACCTTACTGATTATTCATTGGCGCCAACAGGGCCAGCCGTGGTGGTGGTGTACTCAACAGGACCCAGGTATGATCGGCTCTCTCTGTCCTCTCGATCCGACCCATTTCGTCCACCAGCTGTCACAAATATGCCTTCAACGCGCGTTGGTGAGTTTCAATGTCAAATGAATGTCGAAATTCGCTGATATGCCCTCCAGCGCCTACACTGGCTATAACGTTGTAAATGCGGTTTTCCATAGACTTCGATCGGATAGTCCTGACAAGTGTTGTATAGCCCACCGACACCGTCCTTCCCCTGCCCGATCTGTACCAGACATGCCCCACTGGTCTATCTCCAATGGGCTTGCCTCAATCCCGAGTGTGGAAAGTTCTGGAAGACACTCTCAGATGAGCCGTTGCCGCACCATCTCCAGTACAATCCCTCCTTTTTGCAGCTCGTGCCGTCTTTCCCGCTCCCGGCTGAATTCAAGAATGCTTTGCAGCCCAAACAGCCCCCGACCACATTCACGCATCCGAATACCGCTGCCTACGAGTATACGGGCGGCTGGCACTGCCGGCTTTGTGGCCGGCTTTCTTGCAGGCAATTCCTACCATTCGTTGTCTCTATTTCCCATAAAACTGACCACGTATGTTGCAGGTCATCTTGGGAGAAGCACGAGTGCAAACATTGTCACGTAAATTGGAGCTGCTCCTAAATAACCGGTGCTAATGGAACAATCTAGGACATACGGGCGATCACCACCATGGTACTCACGGCCGCTGTGTTGAAGGAAAGCGCTCCGGCGTCCCACCGCATTCATGGCGTTGCGAAGGATTCAGGTATCACAGCCAGAATATTACTAAAATTCATCTCACCTTGTCTATACCCAGATATTGTTGCGCTCGAATCCGTCGAATATACGCCTGCCCACGGACCCGGAACGATCCAGACATTCGAGCTGCCCCACGTTCGGTATGTATTGCTGCAATTATCATGCTGTATGGTGTACTGAATGAGCGTATGTCAGCGGGAAAATCCATCTCATTCAAGGCGGCGAGCAAGGCAACGCGGAGGCGGACGCGATCTTCCAGAGGTATCAAACTCAGGCTGCAGATGGAACACTGCTTCTTCGACGGTGGCCACTGAAAAGAGTGCGTTTTTCGTTCATTTATCTCTCTGCGATTGTTTATACTGTTACATCCACAGCATCGGGGTAAAATCCTACTAATGCCTAGAAGATTTATTCCATCAACCATCATTCCAGGCCAGGGCGAGCTTCTCTCTAACTATTTCTCCCAGAACAGTAAGCTTTAGTTTTCTTGTTTCCGTAATTGTACTGCTACACGTGGACGATAGCCGGGGAAGTGTACAAGGTGAGCCATGCGCCATTCCGGAGTATCTCAATTGATGGTTTATATTCGTAGTACGTTGGGGGATCTGAGCAGACCGTCCCGTTCGACCGCGCACCTCAAGCCGTCATTGACGCACGGAAATTTATTGAAGCACGGATACAGGCCGCTTTGAAGCAAAAACATAGTTTTAACGAAGTGTTAACGTACGCCTAAGCCATGATACCTTGGTCATAGCCAGTGCTTATATCTGTTCCCAGTGCGGCGTATCTAAAAGACCAAAAGATGGCTGTAAACCAGACATCTTTCTTGTTACAACCGACTGATGGACGTTCCGCACAGTTCCACAGCGACGATGAAAAAGGACTAGGCCCGGTTGTCGCCTCCCTCTCGTTGGGTGCGATATTTTTCATCTGCGTTTGATATGTAACTAACCATGCATCTTTGCTAGGCTCCTCCGCCGTGATGCGCTTCCGGCCCACGGAACCTCCGGAAGGCAAGGCACATGGTAGCCAGGTGCTGTCGATGCTGCTCAAACATGTGGGCCGCATATCCGTTCGCTGGCTTTGGATACCATCGTAAATCTCTTGTGCTGTACAGGGAGATGTGCTTGTTATGGAAGGAGCTGGGGTGCAGAAGTACTACCAGTGCGTGTCATTTATTTCTGAATTTACATCTTATCAACAACTCACAGGCACACGGTGGTGAGTTTCTCATTCGATCTGGACAACGAGTCCTCAGCTACTCAATCTCAGGAGCCGCTGAATTTCCGAATTGTCGCCACCGCTCGCTGGATTGCACCAACATAGTGGCTCGGATATTCTGATGTATCGTACAAGTAGCTAGAAAATAGCACCAATTTCACCCAACAAATGGCCCATTACCTCTCCTTAACATCGGGCGAGACAGGTGCGTGTGAGTGGTCCCAAACTTTTGTGAGAAATTTGAGAAAATAAGAAATATATAAGAAAGAGATAAAGTGGACGGCAAAGTAGAGATAATGGGAATGTACTCGTCGTCATCCTGGGCGAGAGAAAATATGCAGTAAAAGCCAAGAAACTTTTCAAACAGAGCGGTCTTCAAGTCGCAATAAGCGATGGCACGTGTTTGTGACGTTGCGCATCCATCCAACCAACATCCAGCGTCCATCCTGGATTCCTTCCACCTGATTGTGCTGCGGCTCCACGATGGCGCTCGAAACTTGGGGACAACATACATGGATGCTCCTGTTCCGCTCAACCAGTGCTATGCTAATAGCGCCTCTACATCTTCAAGATTCTCGAATCAGGATTGCCAAAATATTGTCTGCTTGACTTCCGATATTCTCTTGTGGTCCGCGTCTGATGCATGGGTTATTCCAGACACAACTGGGGAGCGCTTCCCTCCATAATGTCGCGATTTAGCCGTCATTTCACCCGCCGATAGCGTAACTCCATCGGAAAACCTCACGGTGGTACTCATACTGAAAAAAAATCACCGACTCCTGTCTTCATTGGATTGGATTGGATTGGATGGGCGAACTGAACGACGTTGTACAAACTTGAGAGAAATCTGCGAGAAGCAGACTCGGCGCTCGTGCGGACTCGGGCAGCGTATTGCTTCAATATTGCCTCGAGCCTGTAAACGAGTGATTCGCGGCAGTCATGCTCGGAGGGGATCTAGGTCTCGTTGGTCAACTGAACAGCCGACGCTGGCACCTCAGCAATTTACGATCCTTGTAGCGTCCACAAGTGGCCTATATAGGTCAACTGGATGCGATATGGATGGGCGGTTGGCGAAAATTAAAAGGAAGAGAGGGAGAGTGTGGAGAAACTCATCCTGCTGGCGCTTGAGGGCAGCACACTTTGCGCACGTCTGTGAATCTCCGGGTCTCGGTGTCCCAAATATGCCCGCAGGCTTCGAGACGGGCTGATCTGCGGGCAGCTTGACATCGTTGACGGGAGGGCGCGTCCGTGTCCATGGCCATGCCGCCAGCGCCTCCCGCTCAGACAAAACGCGCTCGATGGCCTGAAGCCCACACACGCCGATCGAATGCACGACGAGCTCACACAACAACACACTGACCATGCGCCCGCGAGAGCAAGATGAAGACGCAGGCAACGCTACCTTGGCGAGGACTGGATATCGCGCTCTATCCCTTTGTTATGGGCATGAAAAACTCACTCCATCACGCCGCGCGCCCGCGCTCGGCGTCCCGCCATCGAGACGACCACAAGATCAACGTCCGCACATGCGAAGCCTCGGCCTGCGTCCACGGAGCGCTCAGCATGGATGTGCAGCCCACCACCTGTTCAAGCGAGAGCACACGACGCTGCCGTGTCCTGCGCGTGCCCGATATCGGGTACGGCATGCGGTCCGGTGGTGTGGGGGGTACGACGAGAATAAGGGGACGAGCCGTCGTGGGGCAACCCACGGTCGCACGAGCACGACGCACGATGCGATAGTTCCTCCTTTGACGGATCGAGCGGCGGTGACACATCCGACAGGGAAGGGGATCCATGACGGAGAGGGGGGGAGAGGGTCCGTGTGCTGGAAAGATCGCTTTCAAGACCATCACGCGTCCTTCCGTCCCAATCGGCGACCTTCAAGGGTGGGTGCAGGACCGCCTTCGCGAATTCAATGACGGATGTGTGAGCGTGCACGCGGGACAGAATGGCTGGACGTACCCGCCATGCCGACGCGATGTCTCCCATTATTAGAGGCCTAGGGCATCTTTGAGCGCCTTCACCGGTATCACCGCCCATCCTCTCCTTCCACTGCGAGTGCTCGTGGTGCGCTGACTCGTTTTGATATTCGATCCGTGGACGATGATGCACATTGGATAATGAAGCACATCTTCTGCGAGAGGTCAAAGCCATGAGCGTGCGGTGTGCATCGGAGGCGGTATGTTGGTGTGCTGTGGTGGACAAAGTCCCAGCAGATGACGTGGCTGTGTCGCATCTGGGATCGATCATCGTAGTCCTGCTGCCTCTGAATTTTTGCTTGACAACGGGGCAATGCTGCATGCACTCCACATCTTTGATGGACATTACAGCAGATTACAGTCTTCAGGTCCTCCCTCCTCTTGTCCTCCTCCGTTCTTGTTTCCTATATATACCCTCTTCTTTTTCCCGGACTCTTGGCGTTCATTCCCTATATCGCGGTGTTGGAGCCTACGGAATGCGGGTCATTTCAATACTCGAGTTGGTCGCCTTTCTTGGGTGCGTAATGGTCTCAAAGATTCAGGATTTCTCCTTCTGAAACCTACTCCAGCTTCTTCTCGCCTTGGGTGGCGCGGTCCCTAATCATCACTCCGCCGGCCAGCGCCACTATCGACAGTCCGGTGACGTTTACCTACACCAGTGAAGCAGCGGACCCCACGGGAAATCTGAGTTTCTGGCTCGGGAAACCGAGTGGTGCCGGTGGCTACTATATAGTGTTCCAAAATGTCCTGCCCAGCAAAGTGGCCACTTCCCTTCAATACACCATTCCGTACAACGCCGATGCGGGGTAAGCAGTTTCCCTTCTGAGTCGCCCAAGGGATGATGACCTTGACTTCATTTATTTTTTTTGCAGGGAACAATATGAGATATCCGCGTCTAATGATGGCACGTAAGTATGCCGCGACCATAATTTCCTTTATTCGTTTTTTATTGATATTCATATGCTAGTGTTACAGGCATATTTGCATCTTCGTCCGCCTTTTTGGTCGTGAACGCGTCTTCGACATCTTCATCAGTTGCTTCAAGCAGCACTTCTGCCTCTTCAACAAGTCTTAGTCCTTCTACCTCGTCTCCTTCCGCTTCACAACCAGCAGCGGCATCCTCAAGTTCTAGCGCCTCTGCGACACCCAAGTGCGTACCTGATCTCCCTTCATCGATTCATTTTCCCGACCTACACGCAGAAAATCCACACCGTCCGTGGGGCTAATCGTAGGCGTGACCTTTGGCGTAACGGCTGTGCTCCTTGTCGTCGTCTTGCTCTTATTTTTGTATATCCGCAAGCTCCGCCGCAGAAAACGGATGAACTTCGAAACCCGCTCCATCGACCCCAACTATATGGCGGAGTCAGATCTCGCGAAGGGCTACAGCTCTACGAACGCAAGCCTGGCGGCGCAGAGGATACAGCCGTTCTTCTCCGACACCAGTGCGACGACGGAGCCGGTCTCGACGCTGAGCTCGAAGGCGGCGCAGGTGCGGCAGGAGTACCTGACGAACCAGATGCGCGCGGTGCAGCGGCAGATGGCGGAGCTGCAGGTCGTGGTGGGGACTGGGCCGCTCACGACGAGCGACGATTCAGTGCGCGGCGACGCGGGGGATTCGACCGGGCTGGAGCAGGCGAGGAGACAGAATGAGCTGCTGCAGGCGCGGATTCAAGCGTTGGAAAGCCAGCTGCAGTCACAATGGGCACTGGGATTATCAGATGAACCGCCTCCTGGGTACATGGAGTACGTATGAACCATGCTTACAGCTCTTTGCAGAACTTAGGGCGCGGACATTTTTTCTTCCTTTTTAAGACTTTTTTGATCCCCTGGACCAGAACAGCTGTTCTGGCCTCAGTTCTTGTTGGTTTCCCTCGAGAGTATGACCGAATGATCTGCACCGTAGATACGGAGGGCATGGCACCTTACGATTTTTTCTCGGATGGCTACAATGAATACCTAGGACAAATTCGTGACTTTTGAGACATTTGAGTGCAGGACAGCTGTAGCTTTGAATTGTGATGTCCTATGGGCCTAGATTTTTGATAGCATGTGTTTGGGGGTATTTCGGAGGGCACTGTGTCCTCATATTGGTAGAATTCGCGCTGGGCTGTCCACTGTGGCTGGTAGAATCTCACTCATGTTTCCCCTTTCAATATTTCATCCACTATAATGATTCCTGAGTCTTTTGACATCCAGATTGAAGTTAAAGCATACAGGATGAGTATACAGACCGCTTAGAACATCCAAATCGAGTGCTAACACGGGAAATCGCGCGACACGACGCATCTCTGATGGATCACATGCTGCCATCAAGCAAGGCGATTCAGGTCATTGCTGGTCCAATCTGAGAACTGTACCTTCGAAAAACATGGGACGGCACGTCCTAGGCTCGTTTGAGCCACTACAAATGGGGGAATCCTTGTAAAAACAGACACATTAGGCCGCTGAATTTGGCAGATATTCCGGGCATTGCAGCAGGCAGTCCAGCGTGAATTCTGCCAATCTGAGGACACAGTGCCCTCCGAAATACCCCCAAACACATGCTATCAAAAATCTAGGCCCATAGGACATCACAATTCAAAGCTACAGCTGTCCTGCACTCAAATGTCTCAAAGATCACGAATTTGCCCCAGGTATTCATTGTAGCTGTCCCAAAAAAGATCGTAAGGTGCCATGCCCTCCGTATCTACGGTGCGAATCGTTTGGTCATAGTCTCGAGGGAAACCGACCAGAACTGAGGCCAGAACAGCTGTTCTGGTCCAGGGGATCAAAAAAGTCTTAAAAAGGAAGAAAAAATGTCTGCACCCTAAGTTCTGCAAAGAGCTGTAATATGATGCATCTTCATTTCAGTGTGTGGGGGGATCTTTCTCAAAATGGGAGCTAAGTGCGAGATCCATTTACACTGCTCCGTCTTTACCTCTTCAGAAGCAATTGGTGCAGGGGTCAAAAGGTATTTCATTGAGCAAGATGGCACTGTATTTTCAAACGCAACTAGCTTTCAAAACATCACGGACTTTAGTCATTGTCTGGGTCAAATGGGGTGGGGGCCCTCTCCAGGATAGGTGGCCATCAAGGCACCAGCAAGACTGTGTGATCCCATGGATTCCACACGTCACCTTGGAGCCCCAACTGACGCCACCACATCCACTGGTCAAGCAAGAATTCGACCCTCTGCAGCTGGGGGAGTGCCCGCATAACCCATTGCGCTGCTGGCCGCTGAGAGGGAGAGTCATCCTCGTCAAGTGGAAAATTGAGCCCGATGCGAAGGTGGGTGAGGAGTGGAAGCTGCTTCAAGGCCTGGACGATGGCCTCCTAGACGGTTTTTTTCAACAGGCTAGGGCAATGATGGGGAACGCATGGACATACATCATGAACATTGACGGAGAATGGCGGGCCATGCTTGTACTTCGAGGGTGCAAGCTGCAAAAACCAGAGGTGGGGGAAGACAGATGCAATGGTGTCGATCAAATCTGGTGTAGGGAACTTTTCAAGGGTCAGTGACAGCTGTTCCAGACATTGAAAGCGGGAGATGGAAGCTATTGCAGTCAGCAGTGGCTCAGCACAGTGGTGGACGAGAACAGGGCATCTGCTTCCCAGCCCTTGCGCCGCCACTCAGGCAGGCACAGATCAGTTGGGGCCAAGAGATGTAGGGCTTTTAGCTGCACAAAGATAGGATTGGTGGGCTCCAGATTGGCAAGGGTCACGGAGGCCAGCAAGGGGCAGCACACCAATATCAACTCCTCTCCACCCTGAACACCAAGAGTGAAAGGTGGGCAAGGTTTGCCAATGGGCTGGGTGAGGTCAGCTGTGAACAGCACTGAGCTCGCAGAGGGCAGGCATCTCAGAAACCATTGGAGGAACAGGGATAAACGGTGTCGGTGTGTGGTCCATGATGCAAAATTGGCAGAGATAGGGCCATCTCAACTGAAGGAACCCAGGAGAGAGGAGGTCACCTGAAATCTGCAGGGAAACCAGATGCTCAGCAACATTTTTCAGCAGTGCCACAACATTCTCAGTCTCTCTGCCATGATCTATGCCGCTCGCTCGGACAAGACCCTGGAATCCACTGATGCTCATGCTGAGGCTCTCCAAGTTAGAAACGGGCAGGTGGAGGGGCAGTGAGGGGCCATCAAGTTGAACCTGGTGCATCTCCAATGAGGTCAACTGCGGCACCAACAAGAGTGCCTCCAGCAAGCCCAGAGGAACAGGTCCAAAAAAACACAGGGTAATTCTCATTAGAGCAGGCATTATGGGCAATGCAGAGAACAGGTCCTGTCCTATGGGAATGCGTGTCGGGTGCAGGATAGAATAGTCCCTGAGGTGTGCTGTGCTGCAGCCAAATGTAAGGGTGTAAAGCTGAGTGACAATGGTCAGCCACACTTGCCAAATGAAAGGCCACAGGGTGTGTGGCCACACACTGCCAGCTGAGCGACTCCAGTTGTAAACCTCACGAAAGATATATGGTGTCATCAGTGCGCACATGTACCGACAGGTTTGGGACAGAGGAATAAGCTGGGCCCCTTTGCAGACCTCTTCATCATATTCTTCAAGTTCCCTGAGACAGGCGTGTGGTCTACTAGTAGTAACACAAAAATTTCCCACAGAATATCGGTCACCAAGGTGGTCAGTGTCGGGCGTTCGTAGGGCAAAGTGAGCGGTGGGACACACATGGAAGCAAGTGGACACGATGCGAACACGATGCGACCCGTGAGCTGCTGTTTGCACTTGCTTTGTAACAAGTTGAGCGCACATATCATACCCTCTGTATGTTTGAGCTCAGCTATTGGCTCCACGCTCAGCGCGCAGCAACCGTGCCCCTCACTTTAGTCCTCACTGGAAAATGGATTCGGAAGTTCTGTTTCAGGCTACATATATGCGCTGCTCGTAAACCCAAATATTCAATCACTGCGTTGCGGCCCCCCGTAGGCAGAGGTCTGGCGACGTTCGTGTACATGGGTGTACGTGGGTGTACATACATCCGTCTACGTGGGTAGACTGACCCTGTGTACCAGACGTAGACCCGGCTTGGTGGACGCTCGTGTACATCACTGGCAGTCTACATGATGTAATCTCATCTCCGTATACCTTGGCGTACATTGGGCTACCTCGTCCTCCATTGGCCTACCTCATGTAGACCTGGCTCGCCCGACTTGGTACCCGAACTCGTAGGATGCAATAATATTCCAACCAAACATCTCTGTTGGGTTAGGCTACATTGGGGAGCCACAGGGCCTACCTGGGCCTACCTGGGCCTACCTGAGACTATCTGAGGTAGGCCCAGCTAGACCGAGGTTGACCACTGCACGCACACTGGGGCTAGTCACAGGTAGACATACATCTATGTCTGCCCTTGGTCTACCATCGGTCTACACCCGTAGGTAGACCGCTCTGTCTACGGGGGGCTGGAACGCAGTGCATTAATGTGTTCTCTGCTCAATACCACGGATCGCCTGCACAACGCTCTGGCCCCCACCTCCAATATTCTGTAAAAATAAGCACCTTTCTGGTGAACTCCGGTTTTGCGTCACCGAATTTTGAGGACTTGGGTTTCGACTGATTGATCACAGCCATCTGGCTCGTACTTGCATGTCAGCCGCACACCATTCAAATTCTCCCCGAGCCCGCGAACCCCTTTGCCCTCAACTCCCATGTTCTCCGTACTCTAGGTAAGTTCCTCTCGTCCCATTCTATATTATTATGTTTTATTCTGATAATGTGCTCAGCTCGTGTGATGTCCTGTATGCCGAATGTTCAGTACAATCGCCGGGAGCGCTCCCGGGCAGATACCCGTGTGCTAGTATCTCAATTCAACTCTGAGCACTTTCTGCTATTTATCGCCATATTATTATATCGTACTGACTGCCCGCGTATACAGGATCGACACCTCCGGCGGGATTTCCCCTTCCTGTCCCGACTCCCCGCGCCCAGCATGTATCCAACCAGCCACGGACTTCGACTCTTTAATAAGACCCAAGTCCACAATCAACCTTCAACACCGTTCGAGGGCATGCGGCACGGGTACTCGGCTGCGAGAGCTCCAGACAAGTGCACCCATGTGCTGGAGCCTTGATCCCGCTCGCGCCGAGAACGTGCTTGCGTCGCCTGAGGCGGGTAGTGCACTACTAGTACCCTTGTTTCGGCACCCCGTCCTCTACAACTAACGGTGCGTGCTGTCCCTTGGATGTGTTATTCACGCGCTGATATCTGCACTGGGATACGATCCGGCGGCGAGGGATGGTACGGGAGATCTGTGGGGCGGGAGGGTGCATTCGTCTGGGGCTTTGTATTTTGCATTTAGTTTATGAGTCGCACCAGCTCGGTATGATATCGCATTGGATTTTTCAGGTTCTTTCATAAGTTGCAACGAATATGGATAAGATGCAAGCTACAAAACCTCGAAGTACGCAGTGACGAGACAAATGGGTACTGCTCATAATGTATCTATTCGTGGTGCTGCAGTCCTCCAGTCGGCGGGTGTCAAAGTGAACCGGGATCGATAGATACCTGCCATCAAGCATCGCCTTCTGGAACATACGTCCGCTTGACGCGGGCTTCCCGTCAGTGTTTTTGGACCAGCCATACATCCTGAACAGAAAACTGTAAGATGCTGCAAGGAAATATCGAGCATTGAGGTTTACCTCAGCAGTCAGGATCTGGCACAATGTATTAATGTCGTCCGGTCGACGGTGTCGAGGCGAACAGTTTGACTGCAGTGCAGACTCGGGGACGGGTGGATCCCCTTCCACAGTGGGCACGCATAAGTTGGGACTGATCCCTGCATCGTCGAAACCGCGTCCATGCTGTGTCAGCGCTCAGTAAAGACGGTGTCTGGTGGGAGGCCGTGGCGTTAGAAGACGGCATTGTGCCCGATACATACGATCTTCGTGTATCGTCACTGAGCTAACAGCTGTTGAGCACGATCGGAGGGATATGGACTGAGTGGCGCACACACCTTCGATTCAATATCAGACGAGATGCCCACATACGGTGCGGGATTCTTGGCGTTCCTCATTCGCGGGATTCACGCGTCAGCCGAGAATAGGTGGAGGGCGCCCGGCCAAACTGGTATGAGGATCTGCGCGCTCCGCCGCCCTGTAGCTCCCCGCCCACGTGTTGACACCCGACCTCAGGAGTCCGCAATATGTGGTGGCTGTGAACAAGGCTCGAAGACCTCTCTGTTGGTGGGCCGCATGAGCAGACCCGAGTGTCCGCAAGCGCGTCACAGTCGAACGTGCGGAAGGCAGTCCAGCGTCCCTCGGAGATCAGGGCTTCGATTCCCGCTTTCCCATTGTCAGTGCAGGCAACGCCACAAGCAGCATAGCAGACGCACTAGTGCCAAGTATATTCAATCGCAACGCCGGCTGTGAAGGCTGGATGTCGATGGGCTAGCGTTTCCCGGCGGGTCCTGGTACACGCCACTGTGTGTAGGCGCTGTTCTCCAGAGTGGAGCGCTTAGCCGACGAAGCAGGCTTGCGTACCAAGACCCCAGGGATTATACACTTCGAGCCTGCCGTGCTCAAGCAAGGTGCGCAGCGCTTGGAGGGACGGAGCTCCCGCGTCGGTACGTATCGTGCGCAGGCGGTGTGCATGGATCCATGAGCTTGGGGGCTGTGCATTCGATTCTGGCATGGCGCCCCGACGTGTTTGCGGCGTGAATGCGGAAGGGTGCGCTGTACCGGTGCAGGTGTGGTGAGTGTGTTTGGCGAGTAACAAGCTCGAGGTCGACAGGTGAGCTATGGTTCGATGTCGAGGCGGGAATCGTCTCAAATAACCAGGCCGAAGGCCGGTGACCCAACTACCTTGTTGCAGCTTTGAGCTTGCTTGAAGCGTCGACAAAGCTATTAGCCTTGGTAATGACGGATTGATCTGCTTACGTGCGCCTTAGGCCGCCTAATCTCTTCGCGTCGCTCGTGCCATCGTGGACACCATAGGACTGTGGACGACACTCGGGCCGGAGAGCGACGCCGTTCTCAGATTGGATTTTCTTTGCTGATCTTTGCGGGATTACACTTTATCCATGCACTGCAGCTGTGCAGGTACGCGTCCTTACGCTTTTCTTTCTCGCGTTCACCAAGTATTCACCTCTCACTTCAAAGAAGCCAGGACCTCTTGGACACCGCGGTGAGATCCGCAGTTTCATCCCCGGTGCAGCGGACTGACTGTGGCGTGAACCAGACTTTGACTCAACGAGAATACACCCCACCCAGAAGATGTTGATGTCGGAGAGATTCCATGGTGAATCCGAGAAATTTACTGTGGGACTCAGCGCAGGCGTACCTCGAATGGCTGACTGTCTTGCTGACGGAGGTGCGTGCCGCTCGCTCTCTGACCTACCTGTATCACTTACGTCCTTCAAAGAGTGTCCTGGCCGCTGCCTCTTTTACCGACAACTTCACGGCTGCTGCTGCCCCATTGCGCAGTGGGGATGCACTACCGTGTGTAACCGTGCGGAAGAGCAGCTGTGTGAGCTCCTTGCGGACCCAGATGGCCCACACATCGAGAGCGCACCGCACCCATCCCATCGCATCGAAATGCAAGAGGCAAGGTACGTGCATCTCGGCAACGTCGATGCTTTCAACGCACCTCTGATATTAACACAGGCAGCACCACGCAGCCAGGAACCTCGCATCAAAACGTAGCCCGAGCACCAGCCGTTGTGAGAGCGGGGAAGATATGGGGGATGGAGGAGATGGACAGAGAGGGGGGGTCGCCAAGGCGGTGTCGGATCTCCGTTGCCCCACATCTGATGGAATTTCATCCGGGCGTACGCACCTGTCTCATCCTTTCAAGTCCTTGCAGTTCATCGCGATCCAGTGCCAAGCTGGAGGGAAACGAGCATGCTGTTCGTTCAAGTTGCCTGCGGCGTCATACTAGATCCACCCCCCGCCGGTTCTTTGGTAGACACAGCGGTTTCTCCGTCATTTGATTCCGGGCCCGTATCGCCCCCTTCTACTATGGAGGGTCCGGAGCGCGTCTCAGTGTCGTTTTCGGCTTCGGGTTTGGACGCCTCTTCACCAATTCGACTGAGCACGCCAACGCGGTTCGCTACGGCACATCGACCGAGTTTTAGCTCCCAAGGTTTCGTGGCCCTCCCAAACGGCCCGGTATCGGTTTTGCTGCGACGCCGTTCGCCGGTCCCAGCATCCAACATGGCCGATCGCCCGCCCAGCGCTCGGAGCTGCGTGCGGCCCTCGGAAAGCCCCACTTTGCATTCAGGTATGTCTCTTATCACCAACCCGCGTCTTACCGACTCTGATCGCTCGCTCATATCAGGTTGGTCAATGCCACGTTCTATCGCATTTCCTCCGCGATGCACTCGTTCACAACGGCGTGCTCTTGGCGGGTGTGGTACGTCCTATGCGCATTCGTCTCCGTCATGATCACTAACTACGTTTTCCTGCAGCTTCTTGGCCGATGACAGCGGCCATCCGGATGGCTCGCTATACTCGAAGCACTCTGTGCGATCCAGCACCGTCGTCTCGGTACATCCGGTATCAGCCATTGTGTGTGGCGACGTCCATGTAAACGCGGGCATCAATATGGCACAGACTCGACCCAGTGCGTACCCATCACGCAGATGCCATAGCCGTGTACTGGAGCAGGGACGCAAAGCAGAGGGGGGTTACACTGCGTTCGACTCGCCGCACTTGCAGCCACTCCTCGGCTGATCGGTCAAGTGTCCTCCGCGCGGACACATGGACACTGAGATCTCGACTGAGATCGCGGCCAGCCAGAGCGGTCACGGGGCAGAAGCGGAAGCACTGGGCGTGCGCTTGCTCGACTCAGCGGGTGGGCCACACACTCGTTGCCCGGCAGTAACGCCTCACAGGTAGGTAGGTAAGTATATTCCGGCGCGGTCCCGTTAAGAAACAGCCAGGTGATGCGGACATGTCAAGTTTGGTGCAAAACCACGGTCGGGCGAGCGCAAACCGGGTGCTGCCGTGTCGGTCATTTGGCGGCAGGGACCCGCACGCATAGGCCCACTTTCCTCCCTCCCCCCTCCATGTACATTATATACATCCAGGAGTCAAAATGCGCAGTGGCTTCTTTCTTCTCAAAGAATCACATCGGCTAGTATTTTGTTTTTATGACAGAGAATAAAAGAAAGGTAGATAGATGTCCATTGTCTACACTTTAAGTGTGAAAGAAGGGTCTATGTCTATCGATTGGTGAGTGTCGTAGTAACTATAATTTGATAATTTCAGGAACAATTCTGGAGGGGGTAAAACAGCTTACCTTGGTGGTGGTGGTGGTTGAAAGTTGCTAACCTGATCGCTCGGAAGACCATCCCTCAGCTCCGACCCGGAATCTCCTGCCAATCCACTTGTAGTTGCGTCCTCCCCCAAACAACGTAGGCACTCGAGTATGTTATTTTTTGTTTGATTGAGTGCTGTCAGGACAACGCCAAGGTATCCCAGTTGCGCTGGCTCGAGGCCGAGAGGGAAGAGCCACAGCAAGTAGAATGTAGATGCACCACTAACGGTTATGGCTGTGTGAACTACTAGGTAAAAAGCATTAGAATAGGATTAGGAGAAAAGGATAATGATACGTGCCACCATCAATCCATAGTACCACGACGCTGGTCCATCCCCCAAAGCACAAGAGAATCAAAAACTTGTTCTCGAGCACACGGCCGGACCGGAATACCGCGGGTATCGCAAAAGTTATGATAACAAGAATCGTCTGTCCAACAGTGGCCGCGGAGACCGGCCCAACGTGTAGGAATGTTTTGGAGGAACCCAGTGGGGAGATGCAAAATAGCATGAGAATGACGATGACGCCGACAAGGATCATTCCAGCGGACTCAGGGTTGCACACCATATCGTGTATAGTATGTGGTAGTGGGAAGAGAAGTAGACACAGGGGTCGTTGTCAGCTTCAGTTTGAAGCGGAGTCTGAATATTAACACTTGGGCAATCTAAGAGGCTAACGTCCCCAACAAGTGCTCTTTGTCTCATCCTAACTGGCGCTGCTAATCCAACTGGATACCACGTAGAATTCCACAAACCCGGATGAATCCATTCCTGCTGCATTCGACATCAATGTAATGCCTCTTCGAGTCCGACGCTTCCTTCTCGATCTCAGCCACTTGGTGTATTTCCTTGGTCTCAATGACGATACATATGCCCGCGCCGCACTGAATAGTTCTATTGAACTCCTGGCAAAGGGAAAAAATTGTGGGCTAAAGATCTCATCAACGCTGCATTGAGAATGCCATTCCACTGCCCTGTGCTAGTTCTGACGCGAGCTACCTCTGTTGTAGACGTCACAGATTTCACAGATTACGCCAAACTTGTGCAGAAACTTATGTTGGAAGGGTTACAAGGCGAAATAGACTCATCAGAAAAGCTCTACCTGTTGCACGGCCATTGTGAACCTCAAAAGGACAAAGGACCAACTCAAATAACTTCCTGTATGCGGCACTACCTAACTTTGGTGAAGACTCAGAAGCACCGCGAGGCTATAACCTCTGTTCTGCTCTCTACTCACCTGTTAGCCGTGGAAGTCTTGCGTTACGTCAATCATGCGTATCAACCCGTGCCCAGATCGGATCGGCTCTGTAGGTTCTGTAAAGTGGAGGTAGAGACCCCGGAACACGCACTAGTCACCTGTGAGTCCTCGGACTCACCGGTTGATCTTCGCGTAATGTTCCTTGGCAAACTCTTCTCTGACTTGCCGTTCTTAAGAGACCGGATGGCAGAACTCTCTAATACGGAGTTCCTAAAAGCCATTATCTATCCACGATCGACGATTGCACTAGTTGCCAAATATGCATTTGAAGTCCTGGAGATTTTCTACGCGGTTGCTGTGTTTCGTCTAGGTGCTTGAGAGGCTAACCCGTTGATGTGCTGATTTTTTCGCTTTTTTGTGTTCGTTTAGTTCTACCGCGGCAAGTCTGACTGTGTCCGTGAGTTCGGCTAGAGGGATATGGGAGGGCCCAGGGGCAATGGTGTAAATAGTGCGTGTACACCGGGAAAATCCCTGGAACCGGTGTTCATGAGTTGGACTGGCCGTGTAATTCTACCTACCTACCTACCTACCTCCCTCCCCTCCCCATGTACGTTATATACATCCAGGAGTCAAAATGCGCAGTGATGGCTTCTCAAAGAATCATATTTGCTAGTATTTTGTTCTTATGACAGAGAATAAAAGAAAGGTAGATAGATGTCCATTGTCTACACTTTAAGTGCGAAAGAAGGGGTCATGTCTATGGATTGGTGAATGTCGTAACTATAATTTGATAAATTCAGGAACAATTCCGGAGGGGGTAAAACAGCTTACCTCGGTGGTGGCGGTTGAAAGTTGCTAACCTGATCGCTCGGAAGACCATCCCTCAGCTCCGACCCGGAATCTCCTGCCAATCCACTTGTAGCTGTGTCCTCCCCCAAACAACGTATGCGTAGGTGCTCAAGTATGTTATTTTTTGCTTCATTGAGTTCTACAAGGGCAAGGCCGAAATATCCCAAATATCCCAGTTGTGCTGGCTCGAGGTGGAGAGTGAAAAGCCACAACAGGTAGAATGTAGATGCACCACAAACGGTTATGGCTGTGTGAACTACTAGGTAAAAAGCATTAGAATAGGATTAGGAGAAAAGGATAATGATACGTGCCACCATCAAGCCATTGTACCACAACGCTGGTCCATCCCCCAAAGCACAAGAGAATCAAAAACTTGTTCTCGAGCACACGGCCGGACCGGAATACCGCGGGTGTCGCAAAAGTTATGATAACAAGAATTGTCTGTCCAACAGTGGCCGCAGAGACCGGCCCAACGTGTAGGAATGTTTTGGAGGAACCCAGTGGGGAGATGCAAAATAGCATGAGAATGACGATGACGCCGACAAGGATCATTCCAGCGGACTCAGGGTTGCACACCATATCGTGTATAGTGGTGGGATGTGGGAAGACAAGTAGACACAGGGGCCGTTGTCAGCTTCAGTTTGAAGCGGAGTCTGAATATTAACACTTGGGCAATCTAAGAGGCTAACGTCCCCAACAAGTGCTCTTTGTCTCATCCTAACTGGCGCTGCTAATCTAACTGGATACCACGTAGAATTCCACAAACCCGGATGAATCCATTCCTGCTGCATTCGACATCAATGTAATGCATGCTCGACCGCATGTGGGACGACTCGCGAGCCATGCCTGGCCAGAGGGCTTGCCCACTGCGTGTCCCAATTGCGCCGTCTAGTACAAGACGTTATGCTGCTCTCCTAGCCCCCTGCGTTTCTGAATCCACGCCACATCCCGAGGTCCGCACTTGGAACGGTGGACAGTTGCTTGGTGATTCCGTCAATTTGCCGGGCTGTGAACGGAAAGCCCCGAGTTTGCGTTAGACGACGTGAACACCTGACATTGATGTGCGGAAATGGCATGCAACTTTCCTAGACTTTCTTTTGGCAAAAATTGAGGTGCACCAGCGTCGTCGTCGACGCATCTCCGGGTTGCCGTTCCCATTGGCGCGTTGTTATTCCACTTCCGTGTTGTATCCCTACTAATTCCCTGGTTTCATAGCTTTACTGGCCGCCGCAGATTTGGAATCGGGTATTGATACGGACCCGTCGGGATGGAACTCATCCAGAGTAAACAAAGACTCAGGCGCGCAGACAGCAATACCCCTGGCAATATGTACGTTCTTTTCCCTTCATAATAATCTTAGATGTTAATTTCATCGAATGCCTGGCAGGAGTCATGCGAGCGAGCGATGAATCCCATTAGGGGCGATTTCACTCGCGATGACATTTGTACGAACTATATGCTGGCAATGGTGACCCGCAGCGCGACCACCAGTGCTGTTCTGTGCTCCCAATTCCCGGCATCTTGTCATTTTTGGTAGTATGGTACGTTCGTTCCAACATCCTTCTACATATTCGCGGTGACGAGTTTGCGGGAAGGCTCTCCTCCCCCGAATACGCAGCAACTCTCCATCGACTCGCGCTCGACCGGCGAGTCTGCGCTGGTGGATCTGTCGCTCATGTCTGCGCTCGGCTTGATGTGGGTTCCACGCGGGATAGGATGCCTCGAGATACTATAGCCCTGGCAGGCTAAGCCCGGGAAGCTACGTGGATCCTGCCACCGTACACGTCATCTAACTGCTGCTCTGGGTGCGTTGGATCTCGCCCTCGCGTTTGACGACGACTGGCTTTATCGTTCACAGCTTTGCAGACCGGTAAGGTTCTATCGTTGGTCCGCCAGCCCCAACGAGCCAGGATGGAGTTGTTCTCGGGAGGGCGTGATGCCACACGCTTCTTCGTCCACCCAACCCGTGCACGCGACAGAGGCCCGATGACGCTCTCATTCACAGTAACATTCAAGCTGCAGCGGGATCGATCGCGGTGGCATCACCATTATCTCGCGGCGGTCCTACCACTTCTATCCGGAACTCCACCCCACGCAATACACTATTGCATGACACTGACATCAGTAATTGTACCCGCCTTTCTACCACCAAAGGGAGCCGCTGCACCTGGAGACGTGCGTGCATTGGATTTCGACAATTGTTGCGTGATATGGCGGCGATACTTCCGAATTTTTGTGAGGCGGGGGACAAGGATACGGGTAGTGGTGGGTTTTTGAGGGACAGATGGCACGGGGATGCGAGAGAAGTGGGATGGGTGCGGATTTGGGGACGTGAACACCCTTTTGCGAGTGGTGAGTCTTCTCTTTGCATTTTTGGTCTCGTTCTCTTGCAACCTGTTGACTTCTGTCCCAGCTCACGGCTCACCATTGGGTCATACACCGAATCTGTATTGCGTCTCCGAGACGCGAAACAGATTCACCTCGCTTCTCCGAGTGATACCACCCTCCCGGAAGCACCACTGGCTTGACACTGGCAAACGACACTTGTGTATCTATCTTCTATTAATAAAGATGTTCCGCTGGGTCTCCCGCGTTGAACATACCTCCAGACTCGAACCTGCTGTATCATGACCTCTGAGACTCTCTTCAAATGGGAGAGGCGCACGGGCACTACACCGGGAGAGCGCCTGGTGGGGACCAACGCAGGACACCTTGTTTAACTCCCAGTCAGGACGTGTCATCCCACCCTGCGAAGTTAGTGGCAGTCCAAACGGGTCGCGGCAGCGCTCTTCGTCAAGAACCCAGTGCGTTTACTCGTTACATACTATTCCTTCGGTCACCTAACCTCCACCACGCCAGCCGCTCTTCAGCCATCAAGCCTCCACCTTCCGAACTCGGGTGCGCACTTCTTCTTTGCTTTCCTATTCAGCTTCTCATCAGCTTCCAGCATCGACCGCCGTCCCCGTTAAGTTTCTCCGACATGTTCTCGCCGCCGCCGCTCCGAATCCCGCTGCAGTTGATGGATGTCATGTTGCTCTTGCACTTTGTAGTAGATAGTTCCGAAGGAAGGGGAACGTCTTGGTTCTCCCCGATGCAACCTTGCTGTGGTCCTCTAGCTTAACGCGAGTTGTCTGTACTCGCTAACCAATGCGTCGAAATGGAATGTTATTTATTTTCATGAATTTCAGGTGACATGAGAGATTCTCTGAAACCAAGCTTTTGTACCTCCGCAACTTTTTCATCACAGTAACTATACACGGTTCTGTATGCACGACCACCTCGCAAATTGAGGAAAGTGAAACCGCAACAGGTTTCTATTTATTAGACAATATCGGGCCTCGTAGTGCCTTCCCACCCGCTCGTCTGACGTGTCCGGCATGCCCTCGCTCATCCACTGCCCCCGCTCATTCGGAAGCACGCATTGTCCGTCCGCTCGTCGCCAACCGTCGCGCCGCCTCCATTCTCCGCACATGCGCAACTCAGAATTGCTCCGCGGTACTCTTTGCAGCGATGTCGGCGGTTTACGGGGGCCGAGGCATGGCGTGGGGCGGCGGAGAGGCGCGAGGAACACAAGCTAAATGGACATGCGCGTGGTCAGCGCGCACTGCGGTCGCAAGAATGAGATAAGATAGATGGAGCATTCCGTGCCGCGTGTCCGTCGTGGGCCCGCATCAGCGCAGAGAGCTGTCCGGGGGTTGCATCAGCTATGTGTAAATTTATAAAACGTATGGAGCGCGACGCACCGCGCACTTTGTCTCTTCGGAATACGCCAGACCGCGCATCTCCATCTGGTGCTCCACGCGCGGCAGGGAACAAAGGTCTTTCCCGCTAGCGCACGGCATGCGGCGGTGGCGTTGCGTATTGAGCCGAGGAGGGCCAGCAGAGTATGTATTGAAGGCACGGTGATTCACCTTGAGTACGAGGCCCGAGCTAGGTACGTAGCTGCGCCATGCGCGGGTCAGGGAGGAGAACACTTGTGGTCGCGATGCGCACCTTCTCCGTCCTCCTGCCCTTCGGGGACTTGGCGTATTTGACCGGACGATGGTGTCGCGTGACGTCCCAGCTTCAGATCGCGAGTATCTCGACTGTTGCGCGATGATGGTCGAGAATTCCGGAATACTGCGAAAAGCGCGCCCCACGTCGGGCATCAAATATAGACGGAAGCCTTCGACATCGTAGAATGCCAATTTGCGACAAGCGACGATTTGGCAACAGATCTACGATACATGGCCATTGAATTCAAGGTTCAGAAAAGGGCTGAAAGCGCAACGTCCACCTTGTGTTCTCGCCCATAAACCTTGGAGTTCGAGCCAGCTTATCTCGCGGACTCCCCGAGTACTGCAGCTGCACACACCGCCAGCGCCGCACGCTCCCCCGGAAACCCAGACGAAGAAGCACAAACCGGCGCCTCGGAGCTCCGTAGGTGGTGCTTCAGATCGTCGGTGTACTTGTCCGAGGAATATGTCTTGAATTGCCCAGAGCGGAGGAGGCACGGGCAACAGATGACGGTCGGACTGCGGGAGAGGACGCCGAGGGGCGAGGACTACAGGACGTACCGTAAGCACACCGCCAATAAAGGGGGGAGAAAAGGCTCTGATGCATACCTTTGCAAGGGCGCTTCTGTTTGTCCGGGCAGGAAATCGAAGAAAATCTAATTTTGGCGGCGTGTAAACTGTTGGTGTCATTGGGACGTGGGTGAAGCGAAACGAGCCGTCGTTCCGCAGCCACCATGCCGCGCGCGCCATGCGTACATCAAGCCTCAGAGACGTGGGAGAGATCGCTGCGGTTCGGCGCGCATTGACTTTGCTAATAGAAGGATCCGCCGCGATTCCTGTGTAGTAGTTCATGGTCAGCGAAACACGACAGCACTTTCCAGATGTCAGAGACGTACTCAACATAACTGATGTCTCTTCGTCGAGACGGGAAAGGATAGGTTACAAGAGTGGTTCGTGGACTGGGCGCGCCAGCATCATTCACATCGCCCATGTCAATGGTGTTGGTGTTTGCCAACAGGAGGGCTTGTCAGACATGAATGGTTGAACGGTCTTGAACGGATGCCTGTGGATACAAACATTAGAATCCCGGAGTTGACGCCACAGCACGCACGTATCGCATTCCACAAAAGAAAAAGAGAAACAACTAGCGGAGCACTAGTGCAAAGTTTGCAGGCGTCGGCTTGTCGGCCTAGATATCAAGTGAGGTTAGTTGGATTGGGGCGCCATTACTAGTAGGGAGAAGAGAGGCGTAGAAATAGGGAAAATACATGGAATGGGACAGTCAGAGACGGGCGGGTGCATGCGGTGGAACAAGAGTAGGCGTAAAAGCAGATGAATAGGGCAGATGGTACATATTGGACGTAGTCTCGGCCTTTGTTTTACATCTTGCCGACATATCCTTGGCAGGTGTTTGTTGGCATTGGGTTGTACAGATATTCCCTTGGGCGCGTACAGTCCGTGTCGAATGCGACCACGGAAGGTGCAAGTCCCCTTCGCCTCCCCCACTATGACATCACGTGGTCACTTTCCCAGCACGTGTTAGTCAGTGCGATGACATTGTTCACACTGAGTTCCGAGTTCAGTGCAAGTTCATTGTCCATTTAAGTCATTTTCTTAGTTTCATTCACTGAAAAAAAGAGAATGCATATTTACAGATCCATTTCAATTATTTCCTTAGTGAATTTAAGTTACAAAAAGCCTTAAGAAAGGTCAGGTTGACAATGGACATGTTCTAAATTAAGTCCTTTTGCAGAGACAATTTACACATCTGCCACATCAACTTAAAGGCAAATTTTCTGTCATTTTTTGCTTAGTAGTCTTATATATGCATCTAGTAGTAGAGTACAGCAACATTGATGCTATAATAAAACCTTCAGATATAGATTACTGCCAGCTGATTTCTGTAGTGGGAGAGGAGAAAACGGAGGTGAAAAGGAAGAGGATCTTACACATACGCTAAATGGAAAGGGGGAAAACGGAATAGAGAATGGGGTAGAAAACACTGGTTGAGCATTTCAATTTTTTCACCTTCTTTTTCAGTGAAAAATGTTGTTTATTTTTCAGACATTTTTCACTGAAAAAGAAGGTGAAAATTTTAAAACTTTTTCAGCACTTTCTCAATTCAAGGTGAAAAATTCGAAATAAAATAAGAAAGTGATGAAAATGTTTTGAAAATTTCACCTGCTTTTTCAGTGAAAAATGTGTGAAAAATAAACGACATTTTTCACTGAAAAAGAAGGTGAAAATTTTGAGATGTTCAACCAGTGAAAAGAAAAATATCAGTGCACTCCTCCGGTTCGAACCCTAGCAAGATGGAGAAGTTAGGTAATTATGTACCTGGTCATCCAACCACTAGAGCACTGTAACCTTACTCTTTTTGCGCAAACATTACGCTATGACACGCTCGCACTCTCGGCGAAGAGCGGCGACATTGGTCAGCATTTGTCCACTTTAGGCAATGTCATAGTGGGGGAGGCGTTGGCCAGCTGCGCCACGCCCGCGAATGCCGCTGGGAATGCAAATGGGAATGGCGCCCAACAGTCGACACCGCCGAGCACCGCGCGACGCACAACGCCGTGGAGAGGATGAGGAAGGAGACGCTCAATGGGCGGTTTTTGGTGCGCTTCCCTCCCTCCTCCCCGGTTTCGTATATAATTAACCCGCCCGTTTTTGCTTGCGCGTAGACCCTCGCCTCGATGCTCCCGCCCCTCGCGGCGCTCCGCCGCCCGAGCAAGGCCGCGATTGTTAGCTCGAGGTGCGTTTGTCGTTTCCTCCTTCAGCTCCCTCTCCCTCTCTTTTTTCCTTCGTCTGTTCTGGGTGGCGTGCGTTGTGCGTTGGTTGGTCGTGGGGTGTGCGGTTAGCGTGTGTGCAGGTGGGGGCAGTCTTACTCGTTCCCGCGGCGTCGCGGCATTCTTAGGGGAGTGGCGTGGAGTGGAGGCGCTTTGGATGCATCCTCCGCGTCTTGCGTCTGCGGCTGACGAGATCGCCGCGGAGGTCTCGCATAGTCGGAGACGTCGTGCAGGTCTCGCGTAGTGCGTCGCGGATGCGCAGATCGCCGTGCAAGGTCTCGCGGAGTGGGGAAGCACCATTTTGCGGGGAGAGACGTCGTGCAGGTCTGGCGTAGTCGGAGAAGCGCGGGTGGCGGATGTGGATGTGCGCAGGGACTCTATATTGTTGTCGTGTATGGGCACGGAAGCATCGTTTCTCGTTGTCGTGCACGGGGGAAGCGGAAGCACCGCGCGTGCAGTGGGGGATCAGATGGGCGGAGATCGGCGCTTGCACTGCAGTGTAGCGCGAAGGGAGAGCGACTTCGTCTCTGTCTTCTCAGCGCGTGCGCTCTCCGCTGCTGGTGGCGCTGGGCGAGCGCTTGCAGAGGGTGGGCGTGGAGCGCGGCGTGGGCTCGATTCTGGGTCGAGTGCTCGAGGTCTCAGGCTACTCTCGGCGGGGCCCTGTGCACGGCACGTGGAGACTGGAGAGCGGGCGCTGGTGTCGCCTTGGGTATTGGCGCGTCGGGAGGGCAGCGTGCGTGCTTGCCACCTTGTCGTCCTTACGCGCGGCGGCGGGCTTGGCAGGGTGTAGAGTAGATGGACGTCGTCGGGGCGCGCGCTCGCCCTCTCTTACTCCTTTTCCCGTCTTGTCATCGTCCTCACCATCTCCCTATCAAGACATTTTGCCGGCGCGACGAAGAAGTCGGTATCGAACGCGGGGAGGACATCCGGACAGTTGTCAAGCCATCCACTCGTTCTCATAATATCCCGCGTGGTATCAGCCTCTCTCAGCAACGCCTTGGTCCTGGGCCCTTTTTCTTCCTCATCATCTTGGCCTTCCATGTCGTCGTCGTCCGACCCGTAATCAAATTTGTTCAGATCATCTGCAAATTTATCCTTGAAAGGCAAGCCCGCCGGAAACAAGCTTTTTCCTGCAGCTTTAGCTTGAGCCATTTTTTTCTTCATCTGTGCGAAGTGATCGTCTCGCGCGTCATTGCATTCATATCGAACATTGAAAATTTTAAGCAGCTGCTTCTGTCTAGCAGTAAACGAGTGTTCTTTGAACGCCTGGTTTCAGGTAGAATCAGAATCTTTCAGATCTTCCTACGGTTTGAACAAGGTAAGCATTGTCATGCAATAAGCGGCGCCGTCACCTTTGTCAGAGCGTAGCAGGGCCCCTCCTATGAAATTCGGAATGACGTTGGCAAGATTTTCGAACCTACAAAGGACAGAATGCGAGGTAAACAGCGGGTGACCTGTATTAAAAGCATGTCTGACGGGCCTTTTTGACTTATCAATCTCGTTCTGTTTTTCTAGAATGACATCGTCATCGTCGTCTGTTTCCCAGTCAGAAACATCGTCCTTGGGTTGGGATGTGGAGGAGCCACGTACATCTGCGTACGGAGAATCCGGGTCATCGCCAAAATAATCATCTTCATCTTCAAGTGTATCGTCAAACCGTTTAACTGCAGCCCTGTAGAAAGCAGGTTTTAGATAACGGTGAAGGATGAGCGGCCCGATCCGAGTCTCTCCTGAATCTTAGACTCCATCGGGTACCAGAAGGGGGTGCACACCTGGCAGCGCAGGCGCACACGGCTTTCCTCCTGGAATTGCTTCCAGAGCGAGTTAGGGAGTGAAGGACTGTGCAGTGATTATTCTATGCATCAGGCCGTGGCGTTAGGGAGGTTTCCGTGTCATGTCGAATCCCCGCACGTCAAAGGCTCAATGGGGGTACCGGGGGGCGTTTGAATCTTTCACATCTGAGGATATGTGATTCGCTTCGGCGGAGAGAGGCATCGACATCCATGATCCTTTGCGGGAGATGATTGGCTAGATCCCGGTGCCTTCCGCGAGTCTCCGACGGGGCGGATAGAGGCCTAGGTGTGGGGAGATTTTCTGTAGTGTTGCGGATTATTTTGTGTTCTGCAACTCTTGTGGACGAAGAGGATCCTGGAGAAGGGTGAGGACCGCTCTCATGCTACTTTGGCGTTTAGTCTCCAGGCTAAGGTTCGCGCTTGCGCGGACTGACCAAAGCACGTTAAAAAATTCAACCATGTGTATTGAGACTCCAATATTTGTATGTTTCCGATCTGAAAATCGTTTTGGTTTAGCAATTGTTCGTGAGCTTGACCTGCCTCAAGACTTTGAAATGACATTGTCATGTTATCTGATGTTTTGTTGCAATCCAGTATTCAATAACGTTCAATCGTCATGTAAATCATGGCAGCATGATCACGATCCTTGCTCTTGCTTCTCTTCCTCTTCTTTCGCTTCCATCCTTGCTTCTCAGCTTTTCTCAATTCTTCGGTCCCGAAAACGATTTGTGCAGCTATTCGGTCCAAGAGTTGACCAGCCTCTTCACTGACAATATAACATACTGAAGGGGGAACTGGCTGTTGACTCTTTCAGAAACTTGAAGCTTTCTTTCACTATCCTCTGACACGCTATGAGACTCTGACCGGGTGTACAGCAGAATTACAACGACATCTATATTGCAAGTGTGGTGTATCTGGCATAATGACCGAGAGTGCAAAGAGGTGCAGGTGCGAAATCTAAGTTCATGGGATATCTAAGTTCATCCTCAAAATAAAACAGTATGTAAAGATCAATCGTAGACCCACGACGCTAGACTTGTATGCAGCTGCAGTAGCTTCTCTGCATTGCCTTTCATCGACGGAATATCAGCAATCTCCACGAGCAGCGCGTCGACCTCCGCCAACCGCGGCGGAATCAATGCGAGCACAGCACGATAATCCTTCTCCAATTCACGCTTCAGGTCCTCCGCCTCTGCATCCGTGAGGTGTGTCCAGTCTTCCTGCTGATGCGGTTCCAGGAACTGCCAGTGCATGCGGCCGGAGATTTCATAGGGAGCGAATGTCTCGGGTTCAACAATGCAATGCCACGGGGCTGGCGTGCGGGTGGTGTAGCCCGGATACCCCATGGTCGTGCGCTCCTTCCGGACGACGGCGCGGATAGTCTGCCACGCTGTGGTTGCTGTCAGATTCAAGCTTACGGTGAGAGCTAAGCGCCGCCCTACCGTTAAAAGTGAAGAATTGTAGGTCCCGGTTGAAGGCATCTAGGTGTCTGGCAAACGTTGGCGAGCGCAGGAGCGATTCGACGGGGATGTTTCCCTCGCTCTGGGCGATCCTGTCGGTCCTGGACGTGTAGAGATGAGGTGGCGACGTCTCCGAAGAGTATTGGATCAACATACGTCCAATGGTTCCACTGCGTCACACCCATACAGTCGCGGTTATATGCCGCCCTCCAATTGAACAGCTGCTCTCCTAGCTTTAGGCCCGTTTAGCCTGGAACCCAGAGGAATTCTACGGTGCCACGTGCCTCAGACATATCAGGCTGGACCAGGAGACGACCAAGCTTTGTCTGACTACTGTCAGGCAATGCACGCCTAGATCGATATCATGAATGCCTTACATCATATACACCATCGTTGTCTTTCAACGAATAGGGCAAACAACCCTGGCATGAGAGCATCAGAACTCATAACTCTGAGCCAAGCGTGGAGCGCACCAAGTCCTTCATGTTACCACATAGCCGAGCCGCAGCCTGGAAGAACGGCACCGTCGTTGTGTGTCTGCCGCACGACTGGTATCGTCGATGACATAGCTTTGAGGAAGAATAATACAAACTCACAGTGCACGGACCCCCGCCGAATACCATGTTAACCCATTGCGCCGCAGCGGCCGACGAAAAGAGGGGTGGCATCGGCAGGAGGCTGTCTTTCGTGTTTCCGCGGCAGAAGTGCTGGTAGATGTGCCGCCAGAGAGATTCCACTTCCGTCGCGTCAAGGAATGCATGCGAGATGAGACGAACTGTCACCAGATCGAATGGTGAACAATGCTTGAGCACCTAGGAAAGAATGTCACTCCTTGCGACGCGCTCGACGCGACTCCTTGCACTTACTTCGCTGTACAGTTCTGGTGCAAACTTCTTAAACATATTGACCTTTGGCTTTGACAGCGTCACTCCTCTAGACCGGACACGAGGAGGCATTGCGGTATGAGAGACAATGGGAGAAAGAGAGAAAACACGGCCCGTCACTGCACGTGACGAGTGACTGTCACTTTTGATTGGCAGCAAGCTCAAGGTTATTTCCTACCTATACCCCATTTCACTCTTTGCAAGGTCCGCCGAGGCTGGTATTTTACTTGTCCTACGTCTCTTAGTTAGGTAGAGGTGTGATTCAGAATGTAAACAACGCCCCTTCAAGCGGAGTATGGATCGGAGCCTGCGCAACGGGCTGAAGTTGATCCGACATCGAGACCGTGTTCTGCACGAATCAGGACAGGTGAGACATCCAGTACACATGCGGGGCAGTCTCAGGAGGATCAAGGGAGGAATCCCTGCCGCGAGCTGGGCGAAAAGGATCCTGAACACGAAGATCATCAGCGAGGATCTTACAGCATCGATTCGCGGGCCACACCAATCTGGAGAGCAGATGATGCTGCGGGGGGTCCAGTATGCCGAAGCATGCGAGTGCGCCCGTGCGCGCAACGCGACCTCGACCGCCACCGGGACTTAGATTATCAGCCTGGCTTTTGGGGTGAATGCGGTATCGAACGTACTGGTGCCGCTGAGGAGGCGTGCGTCACGCATGTGGGACGCGGGCGGTGCATGGGGGTGGCTCGTCTACACGCTGTCGAGCATGCGATACACCAACGTAAGTTGGGCGTTGTCTAGACTGCAATTCGCCGGGGTAAGCTGCACTCCTACGAGAAAATTCAGTTAGATTATTGCTGTTTGCAAAATAGTTGGCCACATTGCCTTTTTGAGAAAACTAATGGTTTTGAGTCGTAAAACGTGTTTGGGCTGTATCTCACTCAATTCGGGTACTTTATATACAAATGAAAACATTTTCGAGCATCACGAGCCTATTCTCGTCGTCTGAGCACAAGAATGCCACGATTTAGGCAACACGTCAGAAAGTTATGCAAAATATCGTATTTTTGAGCAGACTGAATACTACGCAACAACAGGGACACGTATCGACAAACGGGAAAGACAAGGACCATTGATTAGGTCTCCCCCAAGCCTTTACGTTGAGATTTTCGTCCTCGGGGCCTCTGCCGCCGTCGCTGTCGTCGTCCAAAGTCAGGTCACGCATTGACGTGTCCTGTCACTTGCGTGACCCTACCTTCGATGGCGTCGGCGACGACGTTGGCGAGCTTGTTTTCCAAAATCTCGCAGTAGACCCCTTTGAAGGACCTTATCTAAGGCACTTGTCCTTTCGCCTTGCTTATACCTGCTCGCATTGGCTAGCAGTGCAAGGATTTGTCAAAAATTCACTATCTTTTGTAACATCCTTATATATTGCTTGAATCACATATCTGTGATTCTCAGAGGTCCTTCCAAGGGGTCGACGACAAAGCTTTTGGAAAAAAAGCTCACCAATGTCGTCGCCGAGGCCATTGAAGGTAGGGTCACGCAAGTGACAGGACACGTCAGTGCGTGACCTGACTTTGGACGACGACAGCGACGGCGGCAGAGGCCCCGAGGACGAAAATCTCAACGTACAGGCTTGGGGGAGACCTAATCAATGGTCCTTGTCTTTCCCGTTTGTCGATACGTGTCCCTGTTGTTGCGTAGTATTCAGTCTGCTCAAAAATACGATATTTTGCATAACTTTCTGACGTGTTGCCTAAATCATAGCGTTCTTGTGCTCAGACGACAAGGATAGACTCGTGGTGCTCGAAAATGTTTTCATTTGTATAGAAAGTGCCCGAATTGAGTGAGATACAGTCCAAACACGTTTTACGACTCAAAACCATTAGTTTTCTCAAAAAGGCAATGTGGCCAACTATTTTGCAAACAGCAATAACAACAAAGATAATATCAAAGGACGTACTCGTGGGAGGGGCTGTTAACGTCCCCGTGCGCTCGCTGCCCGGTCTTCGCTTCGTTCGGGACTTGGCTTATGTACATCATCCGTGGGGGTCCAAGGCCGAGAAGGAGTTGACGGACGGCGCTCGCGTACTACACAAGCCTGAGCAAAGCAGATACAGTATAAGACGACTGGACAATGGACGAAGGAAAGGGGATGCATACACGGATGAATGATCATCACGACCACATGATGGCCCAGTATCATGTCATACGAGACTGAAAACCCCCCTCTTTCCACCTCTCTCCTCCAACCTCCGTCCCTCCCTCACTTGTCGACTCTGCCTACCGCCGTGACCCTCCCGCTGTATCGCACCACAGATAGACGGACTGAAACCGCCGGTGCGCTCACGAACATCCGGTGGTCGACGCCCGCGCCAACACTGTGCGATGGCACAGTCGATCCGGGGGCAGATGCCGCTCAACGCCCAAAACTGAGATCGCCTCCCTGGAGTGTGCGTGAGAGGTGCGTGGAGGAGCTCTGTCGGGAGGACGTACCTGCCGTGCGTGGTGCACGAATAGTCCACGTATCGTATCGCCCATGGTAGGTGCCGCTTTCTTCGACAGGACGTCTGCAGAGGGGCTGAGATGTAGCTGCGGGTGATGAGGACCGCGCTGTGCTCACGGTGGGCTGCATCTTCGCAGGACCGAGTCGTTCTTCGCTCCAGAAACTCACGCCGAGTTCATGCTAGCGTGATGCAGCTTGACGTGGAGCTGCGTTGACGATGAGCCTGAGCAAAACAGGCAGAAGTGCGAAGCACATACCATGCAAAAGGCCAAGCTATCGGCCGTCCCAAGCCCAACTTGATTTCGACGTGTGAATATTGAGAAAGGTGTCGATCCGACGACGAGGCCTCGATCTGCTTACACCGTGGGGGTGATGCCCAAGGACGGAGGGGCATTTCCGCCGCCTGATAACGAGCTGACGCAAATCACAGTGGCAAAGTGGGTCCACCTTGATGATGTGAATCAATTGATCGGAAGAGGTGTGTCGAAATGCAAGATACGCACCTTGTGTCGAAAGCAGAGCTGGGTGGCCAGCCATCGAGGGAAAGTGTGAGCCAGTCCTGAAGCTGAAGCCCGACCGATTCGATGGCAGCCGACCATTGAAGCTACCGTATGCCCCATGATCGTTCCGTCAGTCCAGTGTGCCAGGCGGTAGCTAGAGCACCCAATTTCAGCGGAGCATTCAGCTGCAGCAATCTGGGACATTCTAAAAATCAGAGATTACAGGAGAATTCTGAAAAAAAGGGCCTTCACTGGCAGGCGGCGTACCGAAGGCAAACACTTTGAAATGGCGTCCAGCACTACGCACAAGCACGGCTTGCGTTGGGTAAGTCGCTCCGGATAATTCTAATGGGAAACCCGGTTTCTCAGAGAAACCCCAGCCATCAGAGAACTCTTAAAAATTTCTAATGAGAAACCCTACCACACTTCCAGCTGCGGGGTCAGCGTCGGATCATCAATCAGACTGCGCAATCGACACGGAATTACCCGAAGTCTAGAGTGCTGCGGTCTGATCGGCTATTGATCCGTATAAGTCCCTTGCTTCCAGCGCCGTTGACGCGTATCCGCGATTCCGCAGTACTTACGGAGCCCGATGGCGCAGCAGCTCTCTATGCATCGGAGATGTGTGGGTCGCCATATTGTCATGCTCTTCCCCTGGTCTCTTTCCCCTTTCTGCCCCTCACTCCGGTGTCAGGTCTTTCCCCCCCTGTTATCGTCTTTATCTGGTAGTTTCTGGCCTCCTTTGCGCGGCCTTCCTTCCGTGTTCAACGCAATAATAATCGTGTAATTTATCCGGGTTGGTCTAATGCATTTTACGCTTTTCTCCGTTGCACTTGGTATAAAATGAGTCCGTCTCAACTCCCAAGAAAAAGGAAGTGTGTCCTCGTGTCTCCAATTCGTCCCTTGACTCGACATGGCATTTGCTTTCGAGGACTACATAACACCCCTTCCCTCTGTCAAATATTCCGCCACTTATTTCGGGCAGCTCTGCTTTCGAGAAGCTGCTCAACTCAAGTACCCGACAATTTACTCTCCAAAAACTATTTCTGCGTGGAAATTTACAAACGAGGTCACTAATACTTCGAGTGTAGATGTGCATGGAGCTATTCCTCATCTAGAGGACCTCTCGCAAATCTTAAAAGACATGGAGGCTGCGTTCGCTCGTGGTGCCCGGTCTGCTGCTGTGACTCTCACCGTTGCAGGAAAAAGTTATGATCATGTTTACTCGTTTGTACAGGTAAGGTTTTATCCTGGATCCCATGATACATTTTTTCATGCTTTCATATACAGATCCAACTTTTCAGATATATCAACAACAACAACGTTGCAATTCAATCGGCCAGAGATCTCGTTGATTACCTCTCCAGCTCCTCTCTCCTCGCGACTCCGACCCTTGAGAAGTTCCTCGCCCTCCCCATTCACTCCAAAATCTTCGGTTTCCATGTCTCCGACTTTCCACTTTGGAAGTTATCGTGCCTCCTTGGCGAGGAATGGCTTCACGAGGATGTCCTGAATGTATTAGCTGAGCTCCTTTACTTCTCAGCAGCAGCAGCATCGGACACAGTCGATCCACCGCATGTTATCCTTCCCACCAGTTGTCTCAGCGATGCAAAATACCTCTTTGCTGAGTCGCCACGTCTTTTCAGTCCAAACCTCCATGCCTTGCGACACAGGCTTCGATCTTGCCCAGTCGACGTCATCTATGCGTTGAATTGTGCTTCGAACCATTATTCAACATATCTAGATACCGCCACCTCCACAAAACTCGAGCAAGGTGATTCAATGAGTCATCCCCCGGAAGCCAACATGCTTTCTGTCTTCCAATGGCTCATGTCGGGAACTAGCCGGACCATTCCTCTTTCAGTCAATGTTCTCGAGACGTCTATCCAGGGGGCCAGCTCTGGGAGCTGTGGAATCGCAGCTCTCAACATCGTCGAGTCGGATATTGATCCTGGAGTTGCAAAATGGACGAACTTAAATAGCCATCAATTCCGCCGGCGCGCCTTGCGCAATCTTGTGGTGTACCATCTGACAGCTCATTGGATAAATTCTGATACCGTGGGTTTACCGCTTGCGTCGTTTCAACTGAGGCTGACCTTTTGATATGCCAGAAATACGAGGACTGGGTGCTTCCCATCGCGCTAGCCGATGATTCTGAGGCCGCCCTTGCTCTTGACGGGCCTTTTGGATACAATGATTTCAATCTTCACATGCCAACCGTACGCACATCCCACGCGCCATGCTTTATCCTGATATTGTCAAGCTCATGATTCTGCTAGACGGTCCACCCGGTTTATGAGTTTTTGAAAGAAATAAAACAGCAACCACCCGTGAATCTTCAAAAGCAGAAATTCCTATCTGTCCGAGAACCCATGGTTAGAATTGCCCCGCCACTCCTCTTTCAGTTAATTAATGACCCATTGAAGCTCCAGCCAATATATCAACCCCTTGGAGCTCCATTCGAGCTCACCAAGGTCTCTGATAAGCCAACCTCTTTGCCGCCACTTCCACTGCTCGATGATTTGATATCATTCAAGTCTTCGCATATCGTCCTTGATGGAAAAACGACACCAACCACGACAGAGCACCCAGTCATAGATCTCTGCACTCCTAGTCCTGCTGTGCCGAGATCTCGACGGCCCAAGACTGAAATCAAGGAAGAGGTCATTGATCTAACATTCTCTCCACCTGATCGTAAGCCCGTTCGCGAGGCTGGTCCCCCTCCTCATGTTCCCAAATCTGATTCAGAGTTTACGATGGTGGATCCTGTCCGGATTGGCTCGTTCTTCGCTTCGTTTGAGCAGGGCAAGGATGCTGTCTTTGAGCGTGAAGCACGTCTCGGACACATCTGGCGTGTAGGTCAAACAAAGCGTGGTAGCGATGATTCTATTCGCAGGATCACTCTCCGGTGCAACCATTATGGTCAGACAAAGAGTAGCCATCGTCCCGACATTGATCCATCGGATTACCGCACAGCAAAGACTAACCGCACAGATTGTTTGGCTCATGTCAACCTTGTTGCAGTTGTGGGCGGCGGATGGCATGTAACTGTTACCGACTGGAGCCATAATCACCCTCCTGAGGTTCCAGAAGGCGGTACTGTTCCTCATCCGCCCACTGCAGCGCAGAGGCAACTTGTTAAAGAGTATGCAGCGACGGGAAATTTCACTCGCGGTCATTTGTCCCAAATTCTATCCTCTCGCTTTCCCGATCATATCTTGGAACCGCGCCAAATTTCCAACCTCATCAATGCTTGTCGAAAGGAGGCACGAGACGTGGTAGAGAGCCTTGGTGGAGATTTTGGTGCTGTTCTTGCGCGTATCCGCGAGTTAAAAGACCTTGATCCATGCTGGGACTTCGACATCAAACTCGACGAGAATCAAGTTGTCATCGCGCTCTGGTGGCAGTCTCCGACTCAGGCAGAATTAACACGTCGTTATTCCGACATTCTGATCAACGATAATACTTACTGTCGCAATCAGTACAATTACCCACTCAACCTCGGTCAGTCATTTCAACCTTGCTGTCCGAGTCCGAATCTGACGGCGATGAATTTGTGGACAGGCATTGTAATCGACAATTTTGGGAAGTCTCGCAACGTGTGGTACGCGCTTCACCGCTCTGAGGACACAGAGACCCATAATTGGGTTTTTCGTAACCATCTCCGGAGTGCTGGCCGCCCACCAGAAGTCTTGGGCTCTGATCGGGATGGTGCTGTCATTTCCAGCGCCTCCAACACAATGCCCCTCACTTTCCACCTATTCTGCCTACACCATCTCGATGGAAACATCACCACCAATCTTCGCCTTTGCCTCGGCACGCAGTGGGACGATTTTAAACACGATTTCTGGGTTGTGTATCGCGCAGTCTCCCCAAACGAATTTGATCGCTTGTGGCGCGAACTGTGTGCTGGTTATCCTCCTGCTGCAGCATACCTTGAACAGGAGCTGTATCCGTGCCGGTCTCACTGGGCCTGGGCGTGGATCAGCAATATTTTCACTGCGGGTGTCCGGACCACCGGGCGAGTTGAAGGCGAAAATAGGATCAACAAGATGATCGGTGGTCCTAAAAAAACCATGTTTCAGTTGTTCAATGGATTAAACGACCGCTCTGAGGACCAGACCACCAATGACTTGATTCAAGTACGCCAGGTGAGTGTTATTATGCGCAATTCCAGTCCAGGTCTAACGGTGTAATTTAATTCCAGTCCTCGCGCCGTCAACATGACTCCAACCTTGAGTCTCTGTTTTGTGGGCCGTTGGTGATGCTTCGACAGCATGTGGGACCATTTGCGTTGCAAATGTGTTACAAGCAAATGCAACTCAGTCTATTTTATGAGACTGAGATGGTTCAGCGTCCAAATGAGGTGCGAACATGGGTACGTCGCAGTCATTTACTTTGAGGGTGAATTGATTATGATGACACTCACATTTAGAATGAATATGCATTACGCATGAACCAGCAAAGTACCTGGAACTGGTCCCCTGGGGAGGAAAATGTCTGTGTTTGATTTTGAGGTGTCAATAAGATGCTAATTCCACGATAGCAAATGATCAATTCATTCGACAATGACAACGCACATGTTTCGATCAAGTGGCTAATTCAACAAGTCACTCAACGCGGACTTGAAGTGCGCCATCTTCTGCGTGTCAGACACACAGCAACGGGGACATTGCACTATATTGTGCTCCTTCCCGACGGGCGCTACATCTGTAACTGTTGTATGCCCTCGAACCTTGGCATTCCATGCCGCCACTTCTTTCGCATCTGGGTTGATGTTGAAGGTCAACCCTTCCATATCTCTTTAATTCGGCAGAGGCAAGCTTTTAAAATCTATCCTCAACCAATCTCATTTTATTTTATATAGATGGTACCAGGACCCTTCTTTTGCGACCGACTCTGTTCTTGCTATTTGCCGAACCCACGAGTTGCAACCAGACGAGTTTAAATTCCAAACCACCGTAATACGGTCAGTTTTCGCATCAAATCCCATCGACACAACATCACATGCATCAACACCTCCGCCCCGAACGCAAACGATACCTGCCCGAGAAGTATTCCACAACGTCCAGGCTGCTATTAGGCCACTTCTTGCTGGTGTCCAAACCGTTGAACAAGTTGATGACCTAGTTCAGAGCCTTAATAATCTTCAGTAAGCCTTCCTTGAAACTTTATTCGCTTCCCTTGGTAACAATTTAACCAACAGTCAACGAAACCTGGAAGACACTCGTCGGGAGCAAATCCTTGATCCACCCGTCACGTTGCGCAAAGGTCGCCCGCGCACTGCCCGACTGACCAATGCCCGCGAAGGTCCTCAGGGAGGTGGAGGTTCATTCCGTCGCCGACCGGAGACCATTGCTAGACAGTCTCAAGCACTGCAAGAGCGCAATTTGGATGCAACCGGTCCTTCTGCGAAGAAGTCTCGAGCAGGCCGTACATACAAATGCGCACTCTGTCGGAAAGAGGGTCATAATCGCTCTAACTGTTCATACAGCGGGTAGGCAGACCGATTTGTTAGTTGAATACTTGTTATGTGAACGAATCCTACTGGCAGCTGCCCAGCATCAGTGACCGCGCATATACGTCTTCAGAATTACGTGAGTGGCCATTCCGGTGATGGTCTCGGCGAGGGTTTCTCGAGAAACCCGGGTTCCCGATAACGGGCAAGATTTGTCAGGGGTTTCCCGAGAAACCGGGTTTCCCATTAGAATTATCCCTGGGTCTGGTAACGAAATAGAGTATGCGTCGCATCGTCCCCCCTCCCTGACCGCCTTTCCCAGATAAACCACCTGTATTTCCATCGCTTTGAGCCAAAGAGTGCCGATATTCCCATTCTGGTGCTGACAATTGAACCACTTTTGTTGCTTGTCTTCTTTTCTGTGCCGTTCTCTCCGATCAACGTCGTCGGGGCGTATTCCGTTTTCTTTTCCTCCCTATGCTTTTCAATAATCGTCTATCGGATCTCTCCCTGGCACCCTCTTGCACACATCCCCGGGCCGACCCTCAATAAAATCACACAAATGCGGAGTGTCTGGACGTCGCGGGCTGGTGGCCAGCATCTCGTGACAAAACGCCTCCACGACACCTACGGACCCTTCGTGCAGACAGGTGATTCTTTCTATCGTTAATTATGTTTCGTCAGTGCCTCACCTACTGTATATGTAGGCCCGAACGAAATATCTGTTATCCACGTCGACGCGGTCAAAGCGGTGCTTGGCTCCGGAGGCTTCCCGAAAGGACAATGTACGTACATCATCTAAATAACACCCACCGCCGCTATGTTTTGATTGCGTGCATAGATTACGAACCACGAACAGATCCAAGTCTCCCCACACGCAGTCTCCTCACTCTCCGGGGAGAAGCACACGCCAATCGACGACGAATCTGGAATAGGGGCATGAGCTCTGAATCGCTTCACAACTACGGTCCGATTCTGGCCAAACGGGTGGGGCAGCTTGCCAGTCGGCTGGAGGGACTTTCGGGCTCAGTAGACATTTCCGAATGGATTGGTTTCTTCACGTATGACATTACCCTCTGTCAAAAATTATCTCTAACCCACCATGAAATTAATACTTGGTTTTGAGGCCATTGCTGCGCATGGCAATACGAGTCCATCAGTTGTGGGTCCTCAGGGCCTCAAATCAAAGCCTGGAACAGGAATCCGTCACTCTGAAACATGGCCCATTTTTCCATGTACAAGCCCTTTTTAAAAAGAAATTGGGTGTTAGAGGTGAAATGGTGATAGGACTGCTGACATCAGCTTGTCCTGCATCCTGTGGCAGCAGTTTTGATGGATCACTGGGTCCTTCTCATGAGATGAGATGAGTGCAGCATTCTCATGCACAAGTTGGAAACTTGCCTGTGTCCTTTGCACGGAGTGCTGTGCATGAGGAGTGATATTGGCAGACTATTGGAGCCTTGCAAGGGCAGTTGAGCATGGCCCAGGTTCAAACCGCTGTGAGGCTGCACTATGTTTGCCCACCGATACACAAGACACCAACACTTAGTCTGCCACACAAGCATTCCGCAATCATTTACAACCAAGTCCAACCAAGAATTACATTGTCCTCTGGCTCCAGAGTCACTCTGCCACACTCTACGACCATCTACGACCAAGTCCGACCAACAATTACACCATCCACTGGCTCCAGAGTCACTCCGCCACGCTCTGCGACTGTCTACAACCAAGTCCAACCAAGAATTGCACTGTCTGCTGGCTCCAGAGTCCGCAATCGTCTGCAACCAGGTCCAACCAATAATTACACTGTCTGCTGGCTCCAGAGTCACTCCACCATGCTCTGCGACCATATATGACCAGGTCTGACCAAGAATTGCACTGTCTGCTGGCTCCAGAGTCACTCTGCCACGCTCTGCGACTGTCTACAACCAAGTCCGATCAACAATTACTGCTGGCTCCAGGATCACTCCACCACGTCCCATGACTGTCTACAACCAAGTCCGATCAACAATTACACTGTCCGCTGGCCCCAGGATCACTCTGCCACGTTCTGTGACCATCCACGACCAATTCCAACCAACAATCTGTGCGCTTGCAGAGTCACTCCATCTACAAGAAACACATTTCGCAACCATCTCTGACATGTCTGACAAAGATATACGCAGTCCGCTGGCTCGCAGAGTCATTCTGCATACTAGGAACTCAGTCTGCAAGCTCATATGATGATTCCGCACAACTAAGAAGAAGGAGAACGGGAAGAGGGGGACTTGTTCCCGATCGTCAGAAAGATGAATGGAGTTGTCGGAATGAGGGAAAATCACATGGACTTTTAGAAACAGTATAAATACCACCACTGTATCTGGAGAAAGCATCTCTGAACTCCCCTGCTTTCTGCTACAGTCCTAGACTAGAGCAGAGTAGTAGGAACCTGCCAATCTATAGAGTTCACTGGTCACCAGGGGCTCTCTTCTTTACTCATTCTCCATTCTGAACAAGAATAAAACCCCAGAAGTGTTGTCCCTTAAACACTTCACAACTTCTTCAGTCCTCTCCACATTCCAAGGGGTACTGCCTACCAACAGATTTTATGCTGTAAAGCTCCAGAAGAGCTCCAGTACGGTGCCAGTCCTTGCTACAGATCCATTCTGACACCAAATGACTGAGCAAAAAACAACTCAACTACCCAGATCCATTCTCTGCTTTGTAACCTATCAACAATATTAGCATTTCGAAGCGTGCAGAGCCTCCAAGGAGCCATCCACATCCTTCACATAATCTGTTGAAGAATCCACCTTCTACGTTTAACCATTCACAGTACTGTGAAATGTGATCAGAGGCCTGCGGACATCATTCTTCCACTTGCTTTCAAAGCAGACAGACAGTGTCCATTCCATTAAATCCATAAAACCACACATCCTTAGGGGCTTACAAAATGAACCTGCATCATGACAGAGGCTTTTTACCAGCTCTTCCTGTAGAATGGAATTCACTGTCTATCTTCCGAGAAGGCCACAGAATTGTATCAACATATCCGGTGAAGGATACAGGTCTTAAAGGGCGACCTAGTGCTTCCTATGCAAGTGGAGATGATTCCACCATGGATCAGTAGTGCAAAACAATATTATTGGGAACTCCGGACCCCCATCAGATGTATCATAAGTATCACATTAACCAACTAACTATCATTCAAACAGACACAGGAGATTCTTGACTAGCACAAGACTCTAGTCCTCCATCTCAACTTAAGGCTGTAAAATCCATTCCTCTAGAGGACAAACACTACTTTACTTGCAAATACTACCCTGCATCCAGTAGAACCGCAGTCCCCATCACACCGCTGCCTTGCCTGCAGGCCAAGATGTACCAGCAGGCTAGGCCTGTCCACCCTAGGTGTACATGTCTCAGCTGCCTTCATCATGGCACTGACTATGTGATTCAGGAAGTGTGTGCACACCACTGTGTACACACTAAGTGATATGGGACAGTCAAGGCCCAGGTGAAGTGATGCCATCTTGTGTTACACTGCAGACATGGTGCTTCATGTTACCTGCTCTTGCATGCACCCAAACAGCAAACTTGAACACCAGCGGTTCCAGAGTTCCTCATGCTGGCACGCATGGCAGGGTGGCTGCCTCCACTGGAAACACAAGTGCAGGTCAGGGCAGCAGCTGATAGAGTTGGATGTGGTGCCTGGTAACTGGTGGGGTTTGCCATGGGGAAGCATTCAGATGCAGGCAGGCACTTGCAGCCAACACTGATACTGAGTCCACACCTGCCTGCACTTTGGCCATGCCCACTGAGGGTGATAAGCAAGCACAGATGTGGCATGCTGATCTCAATCCAGAAATCTCCTAGGGCATGGAATGAGTCCACTCGCAAGTGACTTTGATCCATGACCACGAGTACCTGCGATGAAAAATGCCAGACTCAGATCCATGGGTAGAAAAACTGTGAGTCATCTGAGTACTTGCGAGTTTAGGGAAACCTCCAAATACTTGTGAGTACCTGCAGGTTTTTTCTTGAATCCCTTCTTGAGTGACATGGAATTATTTATTTGGCTTACAAGGGGATCTAAGCAGCTTAAAACCCGCAGAAACTGCTCTGGTAGCAATTAAGAGCCCTCAACTCACTAAAAAAATTGTCAAATACCTGCAGGTTTGCACAAAAAATATCGAAATCCATACCCGTGACGACCTGCAGGCACATGTACCCGAACCCACGAGTCAGTAAACCCGTGGGTTTTCCCACAGTTCACCTGCAATGACTCATGGGTGACCTGGACTTGTTCCATGCCTTAAAATCTCTGGAATCTCCTGAATATGGTTGGACATATTTAGGATCATTGAGAAGGCAATTCTATATATCATTGTTGACAGTCATTTTTTGGTGCCCTCAAGGGCCTTCCAAGACAAGTCACCAGAGCAGCCTGTGGCCAGAATAAACAAGACTTATGCCCTTCAAAGTCAGCCATGTATGTCTAAGGAATATTTGACAGTTGCAACATTCACATAATTTACAACCCAGCAACAGCAGCAGAAGGGACAGGATGGAAAATGGTGATTTGGCTCTGCAGTTATGTGAGCGGCCAAATTTTACCACTGGAAAAGTGCATAGAAGCAATAAAAAATGGGGGATTATTCTACTGAGGAACCCAGCTTTCAATGGAAACCCCTGCCAAAAAAATTGTGTTATTTGGAAACCCGAATTCCAAGGGTTTCTCTCACCGGCGGTCGGTGCAAGGCGGGTGCCAAGTGCGGGGACTCGGCAACTCGGCACTTCGGCACATGGTCACATGACTGTCATGCTAACTTTTCACGACATTCAAGCAATGCCAACAAGCACTTGGGGGCAGGATTTTCAGCAGCTAAACAAATATTTATAACATCTAAGGCCCCTCACCGTAGTTAGAATTCCTTAACTGGATGATCCTGATCAGATTTTGTGAACTTATAAGTTGAATAGCTCAGGTCATTGTTCACAATTGAACAGCGGGGCACAATGATATTTTAATCTAAAAACAGTAATCTACAACTGGAGAGGACATTTTGAGCGCTTGTGACCCTCCTGCCGACACAGTGCACATTTGTAGGTCCTGCCAACCCAGGATGTTTTGGGAGCAGAAGCCTATTTGGGCCTCAAAATTTCGCCGTCACCATCACCTATGCCGAAATTGTTCACTTCACGACTCTCTGTCATCCGTCACCTGAACATTCGGTTAAACGGTACAGTATTCCCCCAAACTTGTAGCTGTACTGCCAGCATCACAGAGACAGAGAGGTCTGTATAGAGCTTCTTGAAGGTAACAGTTGTGGCCTCGGGGGTCTTTTCGGTTGGATGCATCGAGCTAGCCATTCTGTGAAAATGAAATTGCGGTATGTGCGATGGCCAACTTTGGCTGGCCATTGACCGAGTTTCAAACTCCGACGCTTCATCCGGCCATCCTGCGGCGACGGCGGAGGGGCTTTCAAATAGATGTTTTGAAGGATTTCCCAAAGAAGGGGGGTTTCTTTTGAAAGCCGGGTTCCTCAGTAGAATAATCCAAAAATGGGGTCATGGTAAAAATATGTTGGCCTAATAACTTTTCAGCAAATAGTTTTTCAGCAAATCTGCTTCATAATAACTCTTATTTAAGGCCCTAACTAACATTCTTATAAGGATAAGGAAATTCCACCTAAGTGGTGTGGGCATGGAGTTATTTTGCTCGTCGTCGAGCGTGACTTTGCGACCCGTGACGTATTACATAAGGATGTTGGCAAGGTGTAGATCAGAAACACGTGACACAACGCGTTGCCAATATCGATACAACAAGACAAAACAGAGGTTGCTTGAACCTATTGGCAACAATTGGAAGCTAAGTGCTCAACGCTCAAAGCTCAGCTGTCGTGTCGTCTCTGAGAATTTACAAATTTACCATATTTTCAACCTCCCCATAAATCTCACCAAACAACAAAGAATGACTTTCCCTTGATGACTCAAGATTAATTCGACTGATAATTCAAATTTAAATATGTATGCAATGCGACACAACTCTTGAACTTGGGTCCAAGCTGGAAATTCAGGCAACCGGGACCTATGTGTGGTATGGACGTAGAGAAAGCCTCATTCAGTGTAAATCGGAGCTGAGTCATGCAGCTAGGGAAAAGAAGCTCAAAGGTGACAGGAATGACCAAGCATGCATGCGGCGGTGCAAAATGCGGTGCGAAAAGACGCTTCCCCATCATCCCACGGGGATACAAAATTCAGGATGTACTTAAAGTGACACCCAAAAGTCGCGGTAAACCGATGACTAAGAACGATTACCTAAGTAAACTTAGGACTCGTAACAGGTTCGACTTCATGGGAGACATGGCGTAAGTGCATTCACAGTGTTTTCATCGCCCTCGTTAATTACGCGCCGCGCAGATTTGGAGGCGGGTTCGAAATGCTGCGGGATGGCGGTGACAAAGACGGGCTGTGGACTATCCTCAAAGATGGCGCGAAGTACCCACCGCCATTCGATCCCGTGATACTCTCTGATCGAGTCCTAGAGCCATAGGCATCATCTCCCACTGTCCCTGGGCGTACCCGACGCTCATGCATTTCCCCATGGTGGTCAAGGGCATGAAGCGGCTAAGGAGGTTTGGTGTCGAGTGCGCTACAAATCGGATCAAAGCTGGCTCCAAAGTCAAAGACCTTTGGTATCATCTCGTGAGTCCGCTTTGGTAACTAATGATGGATTGGCCGTTTATACTTGACTTAGACCGACGAGGCTGGTGCGGAGAAGGTGAAGCCCACGATGGCAGAAGCCGTGGCTGATGGTGTTCTGAGCATCATCGCTGGAGCAGATACCACGTCGACCGCGCTCTCCGCGTGAGGACATCATTTACATATATTGTCCGCGTGCTGATTTTTGGATCGCGCGTAGCTTTCTGTGGTTCCTTCTCTCCAACCCGGAGATATATGCCCGCGTTCAAGCGGAGGTTGATTCAGTCTATCCAGACGAAGAGCATCTTTTGGACACGTCGAAGCATGCTGATCTCCACCTACTCGCTGCTTGCATGTATGTTTAATTTCCAACGAGCTCTGCCTGTCCCTGCTAGCATAATTGACGCCCGTCCAGAAACGAAACGCTTCGCCTTCAACCGCCCGTACGCACGAATGGCACCCGCCAGGTGACGACCAGGGGCGGAAGAATCATCGCAGGCCGGTACGTACTATGTTCTGCTTCCACAGTCTAGGACTGCACTCAATTTATCTCGGTCAGTTATATCCCCGAGGGTACACATATCTACGTCCCACCGTACTCTCTTCACCGGAGCGCGGACCACTTCCGTCCCTCCCCCGACAAATTCGATCCCGACAGGTGGCTCAGGGGTCCGAGTCCCGATTCAACCTTGAATATCGGGGCCTTCATCCCCTTCTCATACGGGGCTGCCAACTGCGTCGGTAAAGCTCTGGCGTGGCAGGAGATGCTGATGGTCACAAGCATGCTTGTTAAAAAGTTCAACATCCGCTTTGCGGATAATTTTGACAGTGCGAGCTGGCCGGATTGCATGCATGACTATTTCGTTACTATCCTTGGCAGACCGCTTCTCGTTGTTCTCCTTCCTCGTTGATCTTTGGATATAGTCGTGCATTTCAAGACGTATACTTACATATTTGTTACTTCTTTCATGCTCCGCTGTGGAGAGTGTAGGCAGTGGACCAAGACCAAGACGCTGGCATACTACCGAACAAGGGCAGGCAGCGGGTGAGAAAGAACACTTCGCAAAAGCAACTGCAACGTCAACATCGATGATGATGGTCAACTTTATTGACGCGGACGACGGCGGACAAATGTTAGGGGTGTGCTTGTTCGTATAATTGGCCTGGAAGTGGTTGTCGAGCGCGGTTTTGGCACTTCCAGTTGAATAACGAGGACCTCGTCGTGGTAGAAATCGGGCCGGAGTCCGTCGTACGAAATGCGCGGATCGAGGACTTGACAATAATGTTCAGCAGAACGTCAGGGAACGGTGCAACAGGACTCACGAGCTGCCCACGTGTAGTACGGAGATTGATCAAGCTTGAAGTAATAATCACTTAGCTTCGAGAAGGCCGTTCCGAAGGACAGAGGGTGTCGAGAACGGAAGCTCCTTCAAGCTTTTACGTAAATCCTCCTGAAGGCCGCGAAAGATAGCGTGAGTGTATGAAAGCATCTGGCGCTTTGTAGTCGACATGAGTGTGGTGGCGGTGCGACAAGTCACAGGTGGAAGGTATTGAAGACAGAAGCGCGGGGCCGCATTCCGAGTCGGGATCCGGTCGGAATTTCCGACGGCGACTAGCAAAATCAAAGCTGAGACACAATGACCGCGATTCCGGGAGCTAAAACCGCGACAAGCGGATGTACCTAGGAGTAGGAGGATTAGGTTGGGGATGGATCCACGCGAATAAGAAAAACGTGCTTTCGGCAGTGGATGCAAAGCGGCCCCTAGAATGAGTCGACCGCCAGCGATCTGCACGTCGACGAGCCGAATGTACACATTCGGGGGCGTTATATGCGCCTGAATGTAAACAGGATGAGACGTGGATCGGTACGATTAAAGAGGAGGGGTACCTATGGTGCGCGGACTCCGGTGAATGATCATTAAGTCACGAAATTGAAACATCTTGTCCTTTCCCTCTCCCCAGCCTGCATCCACTCCCACCGCGCATTGCACGTCGGATGGCTTTGACGCGCTGCGCACGAACATACTGCTTGACGACGGGCTGCGGACTCTGAATCTACGGTCGATCGGATGAGAGGTGCATCGAAAGGGTCATTTAAGCACAGTGAGGCCTGCCGTGTGTGCAGTGCATGAACACATCGAGGTAGCGTAGATGGGCGACACGGCAAGCGGCTGTCTATGTACCGGGAGCATCAGACGGAGCTTAAGTAAGTGCGAATTTTGCTTACCTGGCCCGAACGGTTTGGAGCGGGACAGCGTACCGTATAGCTACGGAGGAAGCGGGCGTGACGGGGGTGGATGTTGACGCGTTGACGGAGGTGTGATCCGAATTACGGGACCTAGGAGGAAGAGATTCAGATCAGGGACGTACGAAACGAGAATAACGCACCTCTGGTGGATCCAAAAGCGGGGCGTTTGCGAGGGCCGCACACTGCTCGGGGAAGGCAAAACACAGCAAACGACCGGCCCTAAAAAAAACGAAACCGAGCAGTTCTCGTGGGCCGCTGGAGCAGTCGACCGCCAGCGAACCGCGCGCCGGCGTGCCGAATGCATAAAATCGGGGGCATTGAAGGTACCTGGATAAAAACAGAATGAGACCGCTGGATCGGTAGGACGCAGAGGAGGGCGTACGTGGATGAACATTCAGGGTGTCACACAAAACTGAAACCCCTCTTGTCCTCCCTCTCGTTCTCTCCCCTCCCCGCTCTCTGGTCTGTCCTCCACTAGAGCCAGCCCCTCACCACGTTGACAACGCATCCCAGATGGCTTGCCCCGCATCGACGGATTGCGGCATTCCGGCCGACTCTGAATCCGATTCGCTCTGCAGACTTTGATACTACAGTACGCCGCCTGACGACTGGACTAAATGAGCAGCGCGTGGAAAGGACGATTTACGAGGTGTGCGCGGTGCGTGAACACACCAAGAGGCTGGCGTGGATGGGCGACTGTCTTTGCATCCGGAGCATCAGACGGACCTCCAGCGAAGAAGGCGCTCTGCTTACCTGGGGGTGCATCCGGATGGCTTAGAGTGAGACGAGACCGGATAGGAAGGTGGTGGATGTTGACGGGGTCGCGATCAGAATTGCTGGCGAAAAGGTGCGTGGCTAGGTGAGAATCTGAGCCGCAGCATCCGTGAAAAATCTACCTGGGAGAGCTTGTTCCGAGGTAGACTTATTAAGCGCGTTCGAGGATCTGCCAGCCGGTCGAGATTTTGCTCCTCGCTGGCCAGATAGCGATGATCGCTTTTTGCCGTCTGGTGGAAAATCGTTCCGTATGCGACTAACCTGCGGGCAGGGTTGTCTTGACTCTTGAGGCGTGAACCGGAACTGCGGCTGAGATCTACAAGATATAGCTGAGCACATGAAGAGAAAGAAAGTGACAGAAGAACATTCGTACCTGCGCCCCTGACTTGGATTAGTCCAAGAACAAGCAGTACTGCATGGACCGCAGTGTTGTCTTGCGGGTCATCGCTCCCCGCCCCAGACGTTGTCCACCTTGCACGTTACTCGTGAGACAGCAGCAATGCGTCATCAGTCTGAGTCATCAACATTTGATTCCAAACCCAGTAGATGCTAGCGCTGGACATCCGTCGCCGTCATCTCGCCAGCCTGTACATGCTCTGCAAACAAGAATGCGGTCGGCGTTGCCGAATTATTTCTCTGGACGTTGCGCTCTCCTGGACGGCATCTTGACCATGGCGCTCTATCCAGGGCTGCGCGACGACCCATGCCGAACAAGTCTTCCTGCTGAACAACACCAGCATGCTGTCGAAATACATACAAGCTATGTATTACGTCGATACGTGCATTCCGCGAACGATGGCCTATCCGTCTCGGCGAAGCGACATCAATATCAAGTACGTCTCCAAACTCTTGAAAGCACTATCGTGTTCCGCTGACAACTACACAGCATCTATCACTATTACCGTGTCGGTGTTGCGACAGATCCTTCCATGAGCAAGTCGGCGCACAACTCGCCGCAGTCATCTCTCTGGCTCCATAGTGTTCATGGCGCGCGCAGAACTCGTTGGCATCTTCAACGAGTTCGTTGGCCATGTCTTAAACTACTCCAGGGGTGTGCACGCCGACAATTTCGATCTCCCGGACAGGTTCAGGCGCAAAAGAAGTGGCGCCGTTGCAGAGGTACGCGTAAGAGCCTTTGTACCCTCTTTTCTTAGTGGTGTTCTTACAGTACGTCGTGCAGCCCTTGTCCGAGCATAGACTCCTTCCTGCACCCGCGCACCCCATCGCCCTCTGTTGTCCGCGCCCCCTGCGTACTGGACAGCTCGACATGCTGCTCGGACAAGTACACTGACATCCCCGGGCGCGGCGGCTGTGGATTTGCGCGTTCCACGCGAAATACAGCCTGTGGAGACAATAAAGAGTTGGGGGAGTGCGAGCGCCGCTGGAGACGGCATCGATTCGAGCGCACACGCCCCAGCCCCCCGGCCCCCGGCATCTTCAGGAGCACGACGTACACTACAACCCATGCCGCATGTGTAATGCCAGCTGACGCTTCCTGTGCTCGGCCCTTGCTCACTGGCGGCGACTACCTCAAGCACGCGCTCCTCGTGCTCTGCCTCCACCAGTTCATCGAAAGTGCATCAATCACTTCAAGTTTTGTCGTCCCCGCTTGACCAGTCGGAATCATACATAGCTCCCTGGTCGTTCTACCACGCCACGGCCGAGCTGCGCGCGCTCGAGCTTGCATCATTTTGGTTGTGGGCCGGTGGCGATATGTACAGACACAGTAAACGATTAATCCGCGAGATGCGCAGGGCTCCGATTTCCGAGGCTGATGGGTGGGAAACGAGGTGGGCTTTTCACTTTCGACCCTTTTCTGAAGCTTGAATTCGAAGCCTATGTGTCGTAGATCTGCTGCAAACCCCTTGCTTATCGCTGTCCGCGAGGCCGTTGTACCACACATTCCTCTTTCGCAATGTCGGGCTCTCTTTCATGTGCACACCAAGATAGACGATGCTGGGGCGCGCCTTGCGCGTTACTCCAGCACTTTCGACCATCACCGCGTAATACTCGAGAAGTCCTGTCTGAAGGTGGGACATTGCACCATGCCATCGTCCGGTTAAATACGCCCAGTCCACGAAGGGCGGAAGACAGAGAAGGTGCGCATCGCGATGACAAGTGTTCTCTTCGCCCTGACCCACGCATGGTGCAGCTACGTGTCTAGCTCGGGCCCGTACTCAAGGCGACCCGCCGTACCTTCCAACCCGGCGCCGACGAGAACGTGATGATCTTCTGGTCCTCCTCAACACAATGCGCAACACCACCGCCGCACGCCGTGCGCTAATTGGGGAGATGTTCATTGTCGTGCGCGTGGAGCACCCAGACGGAGATGTGCGGTCTGACGGGACGCGCGGTACGTCCCATCCCATGCGCTTTATCAACCAACACATAGCTGACTCTCGCCCTCATCCACCAGCTTGACAGCTTGCGCTGCTTACGATGCAAGGTACGAGAAGCTCGATACGCTCATCGTGAGTCCCGCCTCCATCCATCTTATCTCATCCTCTGACCGGGCGCACGTGTATTTAGCTCGCGCTCCTTGCGCTCCCAAGCTACGCCACGTTATCTCACGTTACACCTCGGCACCCATACACCCCCACATCGCTGCAAAGAATACCGTGCTGCGATTCTGAATTGCGCGTGTGCGGAGAACGGAGGCGTTGCCACGGTGGGCGACAAGCGGACGGAGAGGGCGTGCTTCCAAACAAGTGGAGGGAGTGGACGAGCCCGGGACGAGCACCGGTCGAGCGGGCGGGGTGGGCGAGAGGAGCACTGCGAGGCCCCCGAGTCGAGCCCAAGTACTCCGAAATCATTACGTGTGCCGATAACGCAGAAGGCCTCTATTTCCGTAAGACCCAATGAGAATTCAAGGTGCGCAGAACACATCTCCGATGTGGCGTCAGTACGCGTCAGCGCTAAGCGTCAACCATTGCTGTCTTTTTCTAGCTCACACGGCTCACCACCACCAGCACTTTGGCACAGTCGATGTCCCTCTCCGCTTCCACGTCCGCTCTTGTCTCGCCGCCGCCGTCCCCATCTCTACTCTGCTATCTCATTCTCCATTTTGCTTACCTCTCTACACGCTGCGCTGACGACGCCGCAGCACTCCCCTCGCTTCGTCTCCCTTGTCGCCCACATCCTCGATCTAGGGTGGTGTCTAAAATCCGGGTCGAATATATATATATATGAAGTGGATGTCATTTTTTCGGATCCCGCACCCCCCTTGGTCAAATCGATGCTTTGAAAGCACTTGCTAAATTTCCACCCGACACGTACACATGACTGTCAAATTGAATAAAAAGACAGTAGTGCACATCAATTAAAATGAAAAGAAAGTGGGTCATTTAGGCCAATACTTGCATGCTCGTATCATTCATTCAACCATGCCAACACCTTTCCACTTGCCTCGCGCTTTCTCAAAGGTTCCTCGGAGGGCACTACCCTTGAATGCAGAAGCAGCAATTGATCCATGATGTCTGAAAACGATCGAGACCCTGCCGACGTTGGCAGATCGCGTCGCGCCAGGGATCGGCGGCTCCGCCCCGATCGTGACTCTTCCTTATCACTGTCCGAGACGTACGGGGATTCCCGGACATAATATGCGGCTTGTATGTCTTTGGCCTCCAAATAGGGACGGGAGAGTTGGCCCCATCGTTGAAGAACCGCGCATGTATAAAAGAAATGGAGCAGGTAGGCGCTGGGCCCCATGTCGGTGGGGGAAAGCCGCGCATCTTTGTTATGGGGGGCAATGAGGGGGATGGGACCAGCCTGGGGAATGATGTGCTGCAGCGTCAGTCGAGGCACGTCGGGTGGCGGTGGCGGCAGAGCATTGCTGGGAATATCGTCAGGCAACAGGTAAAGGTTCGGCGTCTAACGATCATTAGCGCAGGCGCAAAATTCAAAGCAAGTGGGCTACCTACCATCAAAAAAGCTATTTTGCCAGCTCCGAAAGGACGGTGAAGTCCGGTAAAGAGTAAAACGCCGTTGTGAACATCCCCGATCTCAACCACTGGGAAGTCGCCCTGGTCTGCACGGAGGCCACTGATCCTCGATATGTACTGAAAGTGTGTTGGAGATGATCAGAAAAGAGGAGTTCCACATACCTCGTCACCTTTTGAATGGGGCAGTATATGACAGGCGGCAGAGTCGTTTGCGAGAGCTTGCGTAACTATACAGAGACCGTCCCTGTCAATCAAATCTTGGCGAAACGTAGCAGTATAGTGGTCCGAATCTGATGTGCGATCGTCGATGGCGTTGATGTCAATGAAACGCGGTGGCACTGGCAAATTAAGCGTACTGCTTAGGGCCTTAGGCCAGCCAAAAACAATACTCACGACTAGATACATAGTAATACTCGACGCTGAGCTCGGCGTCTTCCGTAACTTGGACCCCACCAGGCGTGGCGCTAAGCTCTCCAGGTTGTCCATATATGCACCAGCCTAGATAGCGGAGCCACTTGATGGGACGAAGTGTAAATCGGACCAATTCAATGAAGGGGATGTCGAAGAACGGTCTCCACTGGCCGTCGATCTGTAGATGTAGTCGAATACTGTTCGAGGGCATGGTACTATTATAAGTTTAGCCTGAAGAGGATGCTTGCTTTGTCGGCGCCGGCGGTGGCCGCGTCACGTGAGAGAGGTGATGCGTATGATAGCGGACCAAACTTTGTGACAAGTTTGAGTCCCGATTTGGAAATCCTTACTAGCCACTCACTTTTTACTGTACTATGATGTGGAGTGTGTAAATAGCACTATAAGAAGCAGGTCTAAGCATCCCCCGGACCAAAACTTTGAAAATCAAAAAATTGTTTTTCCTCACACGGATTTCGCGCTTTTGGTCTCGGGCCGGTGGTACCCGGTGGCAGTGCAGCGCCACTAGTCGCATCAATTGCTCGCTCGTCCCACCACGCAATGCCCAAACCCGCCAAAAACACATCCCACCAGCAGAGAGGTGCCGGTGGGACGTTTACTTCCAATCAGCCACTTCCCGACACCACGATAGGTACATCAAGTTTGGAAATTTGCGTCTGAAATTTCGCGCTTTTAAAACCCTAGGCTAGGGTTACCCCGTTTTTTCTGAAATGAAAATTTTACCTATAAACCTACCCTATGTTTCTTCCAAATCTCAAATCTTGAAGAGTTTTGGTCAAAATTGCGACTTGACATAAAGTTTTGTCCACTATCATATCTCTTGTGTGGGTGCACCGCGTGGCGCAGTCGGTCTTGACATCGGTGGAAGCCTGTTCAGGGGTCGTGCGTTCTTCGGTGCTCTTCGCGTGGGTGCGAGTGTCTGGTCCGCATCTGGTTATGCATTGGTAGCCGTGCGGGGGTGGTTTCTAGCGAAAAGCCGCGAGCAGGGCTCAAGCGGCGTCGGAGCCGATTCTGGGCACGTGATGCTTCCGCTACTCCTCCATGGCCGTTCCTATCCAACAGCTCGCCGTCCACCTCCAGAATACCGTCACGCATCTCCAGCTTGCATCTGGCTCTCTGAACACCATTGCAGCCGCCCCTCCCCCCAATCTCGGAGGCACACCTCAGTGGGCGCTCGACATGATCCACGAAAATAAATGGGAGTTCTACGTGATGAAGATAATGAATTATAACTCATCGGTCGATCTGCAAGAGCAGTAAGTCTTCCCTTCTCCTCCCCCAAACACCACGTTCACCCAAACACTTAGGGTTGCATGGAGCCTTGCTCGCAATCAAAATGCAACGCTCAATCACGACGTCGTACACCTCGCCCCCCTCTGTCTTCCATTGCCAAGGCTTGTTGTCCCCGCCATCCCTGCCCCTCCTGCCCCTGGTGCCCCAGCGAACCCCCCTCCCGTCTTTGTCCGCCCTGCCCCCGACCCCGCACCTGCTGCCCATGCATCGTTCCCCGCCACTCTGGGTGACCTCCGCACACTCACTCGTGGGGTCAGTTTGTAGTTCAGGGTGGTGTAGCTTGCGTATCGTACAGCAACTGTGAATTGTGTGAATTGATTCCCTTATAACATCCGGATCCCCGGCCGCGCCTCAGCGTCCACCTCCAAGCCGCAAATCTTGAGACACCCGCGCAACGGATGGCCTGCGTCTCGAAACACGCGTACGCTACCCACTCGCTGACTCAGAGTGCATGCTTTAGGTTACCTCACCGCAGCGGATGGTGCGTGACGGCGCCGCGCAACAACCACAGAAACTCAAGACATCTGTAAAGTTACGCGCCGCCGGCTTATTCGTCATTTTTCTGCTCACAAACAGAGACGCGCGCGTGTGTGCTGCTCGTGAACGCTGCGCCGACGTCACAGTGTATGCCCTCGACCAATCATTTATTGTATTATATATACTGATGCCTACCGTACGCAAGGTACTTCAAACACCCACCATAAGTACCAAATCCTGCGCTGCCCGCGCAACCGCATCCCGCAACGGCCTCGATCCGCGCATTTCGTACGACGGACTCCGGCCCGATTTCTACCACGACGAGGACCTCAACTGGAAGTTCCAAAACCGCGCTCGACAACCACTTCCAGGCCAATTATACGAACAAGCACACCCCTAACATTTGTCGGCCGTCGTCCGCGTCGATCAAGTTGACCATCATCATCGATGTTGACGTTGCAGTTGCTTTTGCGAAGTGTTCTTTCTCACCCGCTGCCTGCCTGCCCTGGTTCAGTAGTATGCCAGCTTCTTGGTCTTGGTCCACTGCCTACACTCTCCACAGCGGAGCATGAAAGAAGTAACAAGTATGTAAGTATACGTCTTGAAATGTACGACTATATCCAAAGATCAACGAGGAAAGAGAACAACGAGAAGCGGTCTGCCAAGGATAGTAACGAAATAGTCATGCATGCAATCCGGCCAGCTCGCACTGTCAAAATTATCCGCAAAGCGGATGTTGAACTTTTGAACAAGCATGCTGGTGACCATCAGCATCTCCTGCCACGCCAGAGCTTTGCCGACGCAGTTGGCAGCCCCATATGAGAAGGGGATGAAGGCCCCTATATTCAAGGTTGAATCGGGACTCGGACCCCTGAGCCACCTGTCGGGATCGAATTCGTCGGGGGAGGGACGGAAGTGTTCCGCGCTCCGGTGAAGAGAGTACGGTGGGACGTAGATATGTGTACCCTCGGGGATATAACTGACCGAGATAAATTGAGTGCAGTCCTAGACTGTAGAAGCAGAACATAGTACGTACCGGCCTGCGATGATTCTTCCGCCCCCGGTCGTCACCTGGCGGGTACCATTCGTGCGTACGGGCGGTTGAAGGCGAAACGTTTCGTTTCTGGACGGGCGTCAATTATGCTAGCAGGGACAGGCAGAGCTCGTTGGAAATTAAACATACATGCAAGCAGCGAGTAGGTGGAGATCAGCATGCTTCGATGTGTCCAAGAGATGCTCTTCGTCTGGATAGACTGAATCAACCTCCGCTTGAACGCGGGCATATATCTCCGGGTTGGAGAGAAGGAACCACAGAAAGCTACGCGCGATCCAAAAATCAGCACGCGGACAATATATGTAAATGATGTCCTCACGCGGAGAGCGCGGTCGACGTGGTATCTGCTCCAGCGATGATGCTCAGAACACCATCAGCCACGGCTTCTGCCATCGTGGGCTTCACTTTCTCCGCACCAGCCTCGTCGGTCTAAGTCAAGTATGAACGGCCAATCCATCATTAGTTACCGAAGCGGACTCACGAGATGATACCAAAGGTCTTTGACTTTGGAGCCAGCTTTGATCCGATTTGTAGCGCACTCGACACCGAACCTCCTTAGCCGCTTCATGCCCTTGACCACCATGGGGAAATGCATGAGCGTTGGGTACGCCCAGGGACATTGGGAGATGAGGCCTATGGCTCTAGGACTCGATCAGAGAGTATCACGGGATCGAATGGCGGTGGGTACTTCGCGCCATCTTTGAGGATAGTCCACAGCCCATCTTTGTCACCGCCATCCCGCAGCATTTCGAACCCGCCTCCAAATCTGCGCGGCGCGTAATTAACGAGGGTGATGAAAACCCTGTGAATGCACTTACGCCATGTCTCCCATGAAGTCGAACCTGCATTGGTTTCGCGGTGGGTTAGAGATAATTTTTGACAGGCAGGGTAATGTCATACGTGAAGAAACCAATCCATTCGGAAATGTCTACTGCGCCCGAAAGTCCCTCCAGCCGACTGGCAAGCTGCCCCACTCGTTTGGCCACAATCGGACCGTAGTTGTGAAGCGATTCAGAGCTCATGCCCCTATTCCAAATTCGTCGTCGATTGGCGTGTGCTTCTCCCCGGAGAGTGAGGAGACTGCGTGTGGGGAGACTTGGATCTGTTCGTGGTTCGTAATCTACGCGCGCCATCAAAACCAAGCGGCGGTGGGTGTTATTTAGATGATGTACGTACATTGTCCTTTCGGGAAGCCTCCGGAGCCAAGCACCGCTTTGACCGCGTCGACGTGGATAACAGATATTTCGTTCGGGCCTACATATACAGTAGGTGAGGCCCCGACGAAGCAGAATTAACGATAGAAAGAATCACCCGTCCGCACGAAGGGTCCGTAGGTGTCGTGGAGGCGTTTTGTCACGAGATGCTGGCCACCAGCCCGCGACGTCCAGACACTCCGCATTTGTGTGATTTTATTGAGGGTCGGCCCGGGGATGTGTGCAAGAGGATGCCAGGGAGAGATCCGATAGACGATTATTGAAAAGCATAGGGAGGAAAAGAAAACGGAATACGCCCCGACGACGTTGATCGGAGAGAATGGCACAGAAAAGAAGACAAGCAACAAAAGTGGTTCAATTGTCAGCACCAGAATGGGAATATCGGCACTCTTTGGTTCGAAGCGATGGAAATACAGGTGGTTTATCTGGGAAAGGCGGTCAGGGAGGGGGGACGATGCGACGCACACTCTATTTCGTTACCAGACCCAGAAAACCGGCTGGCAACATGAGGTTGACGCCTGAAGCGCCGCCTCGAAATTGGGGTAGAAATTGAGCTAACATCAACTTGTTGGAACTTGAGGCCTGAGAGAACTGGACGTGGTAGTGGAAGGACCTGTAAGCAGCTGAGTGCTTTGTGGGTCCAACGACCCTTGGAGATTGTCACAACAAATACCATCACCCCCATTTGGCATTTAGTGTGAAGCGCTGTTCTCAACATCCATCCAGCTCGAGCTTTGAATTGAAAAAAGACTACATACACCGAGTGAGGAGATGTGGGAATCAAACAGCATAAAAAAACGGGAATATCTGGGCAATAAATTCTTGTTATCAATGCGCTTGTCCTATTACTTCCGTACTTATCTTTCTTCTCGCAAATCCAGCTGCCAAAGCGCAAGCGATGTGCAATATTCTTTGCTACGATAGAATTATAAACAGAGTGATTTCAGTACTCATTTAGACTTATGGCGCGCACGTATACGAATTGACGATGAAGATATTTGAAAGACCAAATTCCAGAAGTGTGATTGTAGCGTCAACTATGATTTTCAGATGCGCGCCTGCAGGAAATACACCAGAGTGATTTCAGTACTCATTTAGACTTATGGCGCGCACGTATACGAATTGACGATGGAGATATTTGAAAGACCAAATTCCAGAAGTGTGATTGTAGCGTCAACTATGGTTTTCAGATGCGCGCCTGCAGGAAATACACAGAGGCCTGCTTCTCAACAGTAGAAATATCAACAAGTTCCAGGACAGTTCAATCCATTCCGTGGTCATGTGACTATACTTAAAAACAAACATTACAAGTACATATCTTGCGTTTAGTGCGTCTGGTCAGTTCTCACCGAAGTGATCCCCTCAAGCCCAGGGCCTACGTCAAAGGAGCACTCGGATGCAAGAAATCCTCCCCTGGGAAACTCTTCATCTCACAGATGCCCGAACCACAGAACAAATACCCTCGGCACCACCAAAAATCTCCCCGACCCTCTCCATCCACCCCATCGAACTCAGATTAATTGGTAGAGGTCGGAGGACCTGCAGGCTGATACCAGTCCGATGTGTTGTAGCCGACACTCCAACCGATCATCTCCCGTGAAGGATCAACGGTGTCGAGCATCTCCGCCGTCGGGAGGCAGATCCGCGTAGCTCGGACGCGGAAGACTCGAGCGCACCCCCGAATACCACCTTTGGGCCCTTTGGTGCGCGGGGATCGGGCATCAGCAGGTTGTCCCTCCCGTTGACTGGCTCCGCATGGCAGTCGGTCAACGACGTTCACACCGGGAGGGGTACAAGGCCGCAAGCAAAGAAGGGGACGCCCACAGTCTCGTTATGGCCGTGTTTCCCTGCACCGAAGGCACCTGTGCGGTTCCCAGCGGACCACAAGCTGTGGGGCCTCCTTCACGCCTGCGGCTCTCCCTGGTGTGTAACCGAAGCTGCCATATTGAGACACGGAGGGTGCTGGACCGGGGCCCCTGAGCCGTTCCCGAGTCGGTCGGGTTGTGATGGCGAGAGCTGAAGAAGTAGGTCAGTAGCTTCAAAGAGACGATGGGACTATGAATCCACAGCACAGTGACATGGGTCGAGAGATTCACCAGCGCAGCGGGAATGTATCTGGTATGTTGTCAGCGAACAACTGATAAGGCAAGGACATACTATACACACTCCAGAACCCATGAGGGACTTCCAGCGATGCGGCGGAGACAGAGGGTGGTGGCTGACGGTGAACCTTGAGGAGCCTGCTGGTTACAATGGATTGAGCACGCTGTGTTCACTGAGCACTATAAGAACAAGAGCTTACATTTAGTGCGGCCGCAATGAACATCAGAGAAGACGGGGGATCAGCAATGGGTGGAGATGGTGGAGGTCAGGAAGAGAGTGGGAATCTGGACAGGAGTCACCCCTTTGGCAATCAGGAGGTGGTTTAAGGTCAGCCACACAAACCACTTGCCCTTCTTTCTTTCCCGCTACTACCAACACTACCGCCGCCACGGTGCCAAGCCATCACAATGATTCCGAAGTCGAAGATTGAAACAACAACTGCGTCATCTGTCCTCCCGCCGCCGGCAAATCCCTTTGACGGCATCCACGCTATTGTTCCCAATGGCGACCCGGAAAATCCTGGGTTCATTCGTACAAAGCCCGAGGATCCGATAAATTTCACTCCCGACGACCTGCGTAAACTGGTCAACGATCGCATCGAGAAGTCGAAGAAGGCGAAAAAGGAGCTCAACATGGCCTTTGTAACCCTTCATAAGCGGCTAGAACGGGCACGAAGGAGAAGAGCTAATAACGAGCGTCTCTTGGATGAAGCCGGGAAACGTAGGGCAGCGGCGGCGGTAGAGTGCAACAATGCTCAATGTGCACTTGAGGGGTGGTGGGTGAGCGTTGAGAAATCTGGTCTGTATGGTACGTGCTCAGTATCTATCTGCATATAGATCATGTGCTGACCTGTTATGAAGACCGCGCCAGCCTCCAAAAGATGAAAAACGCACGCAGCGCAGCTTTGAGACGCACTAAGCCAGTCCTGAAGGGCAAGCTGCTAGGAGCTGGCAAAGGGAAGGTGAAGAAGTCCATCACGCATACAACAGAATCAGGTCCCGTCCAAGTGTACTAGCTATGATCTTCCGAATTGTACCAGCAATATGGGTCCTGCGTATCAAGTTAATCACCAGAAAGACAAGAGAAAGAGGTATGCACGGATGCTGGACTAATCATAACATACCTGAGCTGTGGTTGACACATGTTGGTCGCTTAAATAACGAACTCGACTTCAAGGTTACGGCACTTGAAAAAGTGGTTGTTGACGATGCAAGGAGGGTAGGATTCATAGGCTGTGTTTGAGATACAATAGTACAAACTGTAGACTGCGCTGTTGACTCAACGAAAGTCCTATCGGCGTATCCGTCAGACATTGCTTCGAAGCATTGGTTGGTCACCTACTACTTCAAGTTTTTACGATAGTCGAGGGGCCTGCGGATGAAATGTCGGGGATGTTGAGATCGATATTTGTGAGCCTCTTGGAGCGGCTTCTCGTCACTAGTTGTTGCTCCAGTCAGTGGGAGAATAGTCCAAACCACGCATCCAGGCTTACCAGTCCCAAAAAAGCGCAAACTCTCTGCACCTTTAAAATGCTTGGGCTCTGGGAGATCGCCAGAGGGCTCTGAAATAAGGGTCAGCCGATCCTGTAAAGTGATCAAAGCCTGCGGGAATATTACCCCGCTTCCTCTTCGCCCTCTGAACCTGGGCAGCAACGACATCTGAAATCCCATCGGTGAGCCACGCAAACGGACCCCTCCCTCCTTCAAACTGCACCTACCCGCAATGTCCCTCCTTTCCTTGATATAGACATCCCGCCATCTCCTAATCTTCCCAGTCTCATCTTCAAGTTTGTACCGCGTCTTCTGGGCTTCATCAGCCTTTTGTTCTGCGTCCTCGATGGCAGCGATGAGCTCCTCTGCGGTCTGCTCATCCCTGGCATCGAGATTGAAGGGTAATTGGGAGGTTGAGGCCATCTTTGTGTAAAGTATGAATAGACTGTGTCAAGTTTTGGATCACTGATTTGACCATGTTGTGTGTATAGAGCCTTCTTGACTCGCACCAAGAATCTGCATACCGTCGGTATTTTTTTGTCTCGAAGACATTGCTATATATTCCTAGCCTAGAATCTTAATGTGAAATCGTAGAAATTTGGTAACTACCGGCTGTTTCTCAACAGGACCGCGCCGGAAATACTACCTACCTACCTACCTCTGTCCACTATAATACACGATGTTACATACATCCCCAGAATTCTTGTACTTACAACGTCCTGCATATATGTATATAGAATGTAGCGTAGGATGTGCTTGCCGATAAAAATTCGCGGCTGACACAATTTTGTCGGATGGTGTGGAAAAAGATGTTCTACATGAAGGGGGCGTCGCTTGCAAACCTTAATGTCGAGAGGGAGATCACTAATTGTGTCTAGAACAATCGTCATTGGAGCTTGAAGGAAGGCACGATTGACAATAAATCGAGGTACCTGTCCCTTTGGTGGTCCTTCAGCCCCCTCTCTGAGAAGACTCGCTGGGAATCTGGGCAGTCGCGACAGTGCTTGAGATTTTTCTGCGGGAGGGACGGGATCGTGTCCGGATCTTGGTCCTTATGGCTGAAACAATTAGTTTAGTTTGGAAGTGTGATATGCGAAAAGAGCAAGTTTACCTTGCTAAAGTATGGGCAACCAAACCGGTGGCCGTGATGATCCGCGGACAAAGGGAACACCGCACACGGTCGTTTGGTCCGGCAAGCATTCCGTCAGGGAAAACTCCGTTATACATCGAGTTAAGCTCCTTGAAAACGGTCGTTCGAATCTCTGCCCACACTAAAATGATTGACATGTCAGTATCGGACGCGACTAGAATTTTGGGAACACTGGCCGGTGTGCGTCAGCAACGCCAAGTCGCGATTGAACGCGAGAAACGTCTGGTTTGTCGTGGGGCACCTCATGAGGGCCTTGAGCTTGATGTTCTGCTTGGATGCGATTTCTTTGATGCTAAATACAAGATGCTAAGCGACGAAACGTGAACCCATGCAGTGGCTTACAAGTTCAGATTTTCCCGCTGAACGTTCTTGTGTTCCTTCTGGTATGCCTCCTGCCAAGCTTTGAGCTGAATGACATTCTATTTGACTATTAGATCGATTGAATTGACGGGTAGGATATATGAGCCTTACTCGAAGAAGCGCAGATCGAGAACGGGCGCGTAGAGTGTGTTCCTATCGTTGGTGAGTTCTTCCTGTAACTGGATGAGATTTACGGCGACTCGTACCTCTTTGAGTTGATTTATAGTTCGACACCGGCACCCCTTAGTATCGCCACAGGTCTTACCGGCATCAACTGCAGCCGCCTGAAAAACTTCGCGTTTTGCGTCTGCCATGGCCCTCTTGGAATATATACATGTAACTTGACCAGACTGCGCCACGATCTCTAAGCGGGGCAACCACTGGCCCCATGTTTCTTCTAGATGTCCTGACTGGTCCACCACCAAACACGCGTCGCTGTTAACCGATCAGCCCCCAATCCACGAAAGAGAAGTAACCATACGACGAAAGCATCTTCCGACAGGAATACTGATCAAGGAGACTGCGGTGAGCGTATGGAAGCGAAAGAATGGGGAATGACCCACTGAGCAGGCTCTGAAACGAAATAGAAAGGAAGCAGGTTGCGAATCCGTCGACTTGCTACACCACTAATAAACGAAATCGGTCAACATCCATCTGATAAAAGATAACACGATGATATACTGTGCATAAACCACCGCCGAATAACCACTTTGCATATGCAATTTGGGAATAGTCTCCGCTAGCCTCCACGTTTGGCTTCTCAGGAATCCGTGGGCAGTCGCCCCTCGACACATTGCCATGAGCGGCAGCCCAAATATCTCTGTTGATGCGGATGAAAGAGAGGAAGGACTTGGAGACCAGCGCGAGCTGTACGAGGTCAAATGGGCTACAATTCTCCATTATCTGTCATAATTCGAGCTCGTGAGGCTCCATCGGTGTTTCCAGAGACATATCTCGCTCACAGATATGCATACGTCCTCGGGAATGTCGTTGAACAGATAGAACTTTTGTAGACACGGCGAGTCGCCGATAGGCTTGAAGCTTCGCATGTGGAGAGAAATCTATCGGTTTGAGTCGTTGGATATGACGTCCCGGGCTCCTGCTATAGCGCTGTAGCTAGTACAAAGGTCAAGAACAAGGTGTTACTGACTCACGTGTCGTAACGGATCGCGTCTAGAGTCACACTTTCAGTAACCGCAAAATTAGCATTGAGCAAGCAGAAAAAGATATCCATTCGGTCGAAGAGGGTGTACAAGATCTCTGTATCGCACGAGTAAGACATGCATATGGCTGACCATGGAAGACGTTGGATTATGAGATATCCGATCTATATCAAAACTTCCCTTCGTCTCCCTCCGGCAGTAGAGTCCTACTCTCGACATCCCTGGACAAAGGCAATACGACCTGCAAAGATGTGCCCGTCGTGGCACATCCGCACCAGCTCCGAATATCGTCGTGTCGTCCATCGATATCGATAACGGAAGGAATCCATGAATGGAAAAGTAGCCAAAGATAAATGTGAGACAGAGTTTCAGACCTCGAGACCGAGAGCACTACACTGGCTGTTTGTTAGACGGGAGAACAACGATGATGCAATGGGTCGACGTACCCTCACATGGATGCGAACGAACTAACGGTTCTGGGTAAAAGGCTCAATCTTTTCGAACTCGCGGGGCACCGATGACGGGGGCGGAGAAGGAGCCAGGTCAGCTTTATACGATGAATAGAAAGGAGATTCAAGACATGAGTCCGGTACGCGCGGGCAGCGTCGCTTCCCAAGGCAGAGATCATTCAAGGTCGAGATCTCTACCGCTCTTCACACTTCCAGCGGAAGACGTCGGGAAAGGACTGGGAAGTGAAGAGATGAGCAGACAATCATTATTCGCAAAGAGCTATGCATACCAATAGGCCAATATGGTCCGTCTGCCACTTCAAACGTTGACCACCTGATTCCACACCCTCAATGCATTTGTCGGGTGTGAATACGCAGGTGCCAGTTTTGAGCGCTCCGGGGAGACGTCACCCACTTCGGTACAGCCTGAGGGAGTTGACCAGGATGTGATCGTGTTTCAGCTTCACCTATCGAGCAAAAACAGAACACGCCTGTCGTGGTATTGGATATCAGAAAAACAAAGGTGAAACATATGGACATACCGCAAAAACTTTGCCTTAAGATAATCGATATACCGTACAGACCCGGTCTGTCTTTGAAGCGCAAGGGTACGTACATTCATCAACAACGCAGATAGCATCGTCTGCAAGATGTCAGCGGTGGGATCAATGGCTCTGTCGCACAATACATACCTTCGACAGGAGCGTCTGTTTCCAAGTACATCCCGACCAGCCGCATCCCACATCTACAACGTCATCTTCGAAGACGCGGTGGATCGTATCTGCATCCACGTGTACCAGCGCCCCATACAAGCGAGCTCCGCAGCACTGGAGTACAGCACCGGAGTACAGCTCGGGCACGCGCCAGCAATAACGCGCTCGCGACAAGCAGTTGTCTCCGGCAAGTAGCACCCAGCGGACGGTGGTGTACAGCGGCGAGGTAATCCTGGATCGTAGTAGTACACTCCTAGAATCGGTACGATCCGTCCTCCAGAAAATCTATACTGGATCGTATTAGGAAAAGACACATAATGGATAGTAGGAGTATTTGCGACTCACCGAACTACCCATCCCAGCGAACACCATGAGCATGACCTTACGCTTAACCCACGCGCCACGGTCGACCCGGAATTGGCCGCGAGACAGACGCAAAAGGCGCGGTGAGTGGGGTTGGCGACGAGCGAGAGCAGTCGGGCGCGTCTCGAACGTGGACACGGGTTGCAGACAACGCCGTAAAGCTATCCAGCACAGGTGTGGGTTGCAGTCATGCGCGAGCTGCATTGGAGGATTGAAGTTTGCACGTATGGTCGACGTGGTGCATACCAAGATGGTCGAATTCACGGCTGTCCCGTCGTCCCAAGACGACAGCGTGAAGCTGCTCATCAGGGCGGCGGCGTTGATTCCAGACGTGTATCATAGTCTGCAGAGCAGGTCAACCGCGCAGCAGAACGATTGTGAAAACGCCAACTTGAAGTTAACGCACCCCAGTCGAAGCCTCATGTTCACTGCGGATGGTACGAGCGCTGACTAGTGTCACCCTCGTGATGAACGGCATGACTTAACAAGAGTCTTGACTAGCTAGCTTGATTGGTAATGGTGGGTTGTCAGCGAGAAAAGAGCCATCAGTGGCAGTGCTTGTCTGGACTAATTCTAATGGGAAACCCGGCTTCCCAGAGAAACCCTTCCAAAAAGATTGTGCTATTAGGAAGCCCGGTTTCTCGGGGTTTCCCTTGCCAGCGCCGAGCTGAAGTGTTCCTCGAAAAGGAAATGTTTACTTGATGAAAACTCAACCTTACCGTGTATCTTGATTGTGTGTTAAGGTGATTTAAATGAAATACACGACCTGGAAGCAGTACAAGGTCCACTGGGATGTTTAATTGAGTGCGAAAGCCCTCATGAGGTGCAGGCACCAACCAACATCATTTTCTAATGGCAAGAGCTGCCCGAGTCGAATACCGAGCTAGACGTCCTCGGCATGATATATTATGCTTAAATATGTTTTAGCTATCGCCCAGAGAGACATCATATTTTTTAGACCAGCCTACAGAGAGGTGTAAGTGTTCGGACGTTGAACCTAGCACACTTTGATGCCATCAAATTGAACTTTCGCTCCTTGGGTATGTCCAACGGCTCGAAGCCCAAGAATAAACATAATGAACTCCTACGAAAATACTAATAGACTCATACAATTTATTTCAGATCAACCGGTGAAGAATTGGGACCGCCATGGGCTACATGAACCTTTTTAAACTCCGAAGGCTGCGCCGAAAGTTCGGAGGGTTTCTCATTAGACTTTGCAAAGATTTCCCTGATCTGTGGGGTTTCTCTCTGAGAAACCGGGTTGCCCATTAGAATTATCCCTGGACGCTCGTGCTCAAATATCTTCTACTGTACTATTACGACCAAAGGTTCACGGGGTGTCACCCGTCACCTCAATTGTTCACTGGCTACGGTGTTCAAACGTCGACCGAGCCCATCACCAGTTTGGAAATTGTTCATTCCGCCAATCAGCCCGCCCATAGCTGCGCAAGGCCTCACGGCCTCAGCCTGAGAGCGCAGGAGCTCGCCAAAGGTCATCCGAAGATGCATGGGGCTCAAGAAGAGGTAAAAAATTTACAAAGATTTATAGGCTGGCAGATTCTTTGCCATTTAGTGCTCCTTTGAACAGCCTTTGTCCAGTTAAGGTGCGGTTAACAATCCAAGTGTGTATTTTATACCAGAGGCGACGAAAAACAGACCAGGAGCAATTTTGAAACCAGGCAAAGCCATCGGTGTCTTTGATTTTCAGGGGATCCTACTTAGTCTTTCATGTATGCAAAGAAAATACAATTTTATTCCCCTCTCGTCTCTCCACCGATGGACACCGAAGTATATTCAAAAAATCTAAATAGATTGGCCAACAGAAGATGTGGGCCTCCACCCTGCTGAGGCTCAGGAAAATAGCGCACAAATTCTTCTTGATTCCACAGGCGCTGGAACATGACCTTGTTCCGTCACTCGTACGTCTCTATCGCCAAACTGTTCAAATTCTCCCTCCCACTGCAGAATGTGACCACCACTGCCCTCCAGCCCACACAGTTCTTCAGCATGGATGCCCCAGATATTACTGACCAGGCCTTGACGCTTTGTGTGCAGCGTCTTCCTATTTCGGACTCAAAGTCAATCAACAACCTCCTCGCCTCCAGCTGTCAGGCCTGGCTCGACAGAGCTCAATCTTTGATCTATAGTCATGTTGGCAGCACTGTAACTAACTTCCCATTGTAAGTTTTGATGTATTGGATGGCCGTGGACGACATCAAGGAACCATGGGGTCGTTGGCTCAATTGGGAAACGCGGAGGCTTCGGATGCTGAGCAGGAGGAGTCGGATGAGGAGCCCGTGGTATTGGGGCATGGCCAACACCAGAAAATTATCGCGAGGCGTTACCAGGGCCCCGCTTGGGAGGAGCACTTGTTTTTTTTTTCGTATTTTTCGCGTCTTTTTTTGTCGAATTCGGAGTAGCTCAAAAACACTTTTTACGCCCTTTAAAGACTTCAAAAATTAAGGTGTTCATTCACTGGCCATCACCGTAACAGGTACCAAAATTGTTGAACCTTTGGTCGTAATAGTACAGTACGCGTGTCATGCCTGGAGGCGGCCATTGATCACGCCCCAGTAAAGATTATCCTACCTGTCACCCCAGCTTGTAGCTCGCCAGGTGGGTTGTGCCGTCTCATGGAGAGGTATCCAAGCCGACTGCAAGCTTTGCATGTGAGCTTTGACCTGAGGTAAAGCGGTGCTTACCACGCCGCACCGGCAAGGAGGTGTGTCTTCTCAAAATGACCCTGTTTTCGGTGCTGTTCATAGCCTGGGCAGTAGACTGGGTGGCATGGCATTCAACCACTGTTGGCGGCAGTTGTTCGGGAGATAGAGATACTGCCAGGGACTCTGGCACATGGACGATGTACCGCAGGCCGAACCTCAGGCAGAAGAGGGTGGGAGGGGGCTGTCAACAATCGTGTTCAAGTTATGCATCCTTAGCTTGGACTCGGAACAATGTTGCTCCATCAGGCCATATATTTGGTCTGTTGCCGCATGGTTCACATGTTCGCACTGCCATCCCCTTGTGCCCCTCTCACTCTATTCTGTCCAGCCCTGCTTAGACCTCCCAAGACTGGAACTCAAAAGAACCGGGTGAATGAAGCCGATTTCGTAACATGCATGTACTTGAGAGACTCTTAACCAAGTCGAACTCAGCTGTTCCCTCATTCTCCACCCCCTCCTGTGGACCACGGGCCTCTTTCTCTACTAGTGCTAATCCACCGTTTTTGCATTTTCCCCGCGCTTTGTGTAATTACTGTTGTCCACCCGATGTTATCTAGTTCGTCTTGAGCACACACATGGGCCAGCCAACCGCCTTTCATGGGTGCTGTGCGTGCGTCAACGGACAAACTTCATGTCATGGGGGATCACGAAATTCAACAGGCTTGGCATGAGGGATATTATATTGCGGCACGTTGACCTTGACCACAAGAGCGAACAAATACTTGGGCTTGAGGCCACTGCTTCGCATGGCAGTATGAGTCTGTTTATTTTTAACCTTGATCCTTATTTGATCCTATGCACCCCGGATCTGAATCCGGACCATCGCAGTTGCCATAACAATTTTCCATCGCAATATCAGATGTGATTGATCTGGAAGTCTACATTCCATGTGATGCCCATCTTCGACGACATCTGTGACGCCGCTGAATGCAAGCCCACGAATGGATAATTGTTGTCCAAAGAGCAGAGGAATGTTAGGTGTTATTTCGAGCCTCACTTGTTCAATGGCGCTGAGGACAATTCTCAACATTAACGGAGATAGATGATGGATGATCTCGGGGCGCATGATGCCGCCAATGGTTGTTTCTTTCTTTGCTCGGCTCATAGCGGCCACGTCCTAGCCCCGTCAGGGGCTACTTCCTGGTGCCATTATATCTTGCTTACAGGTGCTCAACCCTTTTCTCAGCCACCTTCACCAGTTCTCCTTACAGGATGATATCATACAAAGCTGAAGCGAGTTGATGTGCAAGAACGAAGTTGAATGTGATAAAGTAAAGTGAGTGAAAACACGTCAGAAACGTTGACTAAATTGCCTTTAAAAGCAGGAAAGTCTCACGAAAATTTACATTTACAGAAATGAATCCACCACGGTTCCTCTACGTCATAGCACAAAAAACATCCCAGTATGCAGGAAACTCGATGTAAAAATAACGAGTCTAAAATTACATTTTAGGACTCGTAATGATATTGCCATATGTTTCTAGGGTTCTCTTATTTAATGCTATCTTTCACTCTCTTTGTCACAGTCAAGACCTTTAAGTGTCCACTCTCGGTATGATGAGAGGGATTGGGTGGTGCTCATGGTAGATCTCGAAAGATGATGGAATAAAAGGTTAACTACGACAGCGTAATAGCTACTCTACTTATACTGTCTAGGGAACCGTGCACTGGTTGAGCATTTCAATTTTTTCACCTTCTTTTTCAGTGAAAAATGTTGTTTATTTTTCAGACATTTTTCACTGAAAAAGAAGGTGAAAATTTTAAAACTTTTTCAGCACTTTCTCAATTCAAGGTGAAAAATTCGAAATAAAATAAGAAAGTGATGAAAATGTTTTGAAAATTTCACCTGCTTTTTCAGTGAAAAATGTGTGAAAAATAAACGACATTTTTCACTGAAAAAGAAGGTGAAAATTTTGAAATGTTCAACCAGTGGTGTGAACTAATCTATATATACTACAACTACCCATAACCGCATGTTCTTAATGTCCTTGCTGTGCCCTCATGTTCTGTTGTCATCTCTGACATCATCATGACATCATCCTGTCGTCATCCTTCAGGTCGGGCCGGTCTTAGTCATAGCCTCTTTGTCATCCAGCGCTTAGATCTCTGGCGCTTAGATAGGTGTTGGAACGACAGATCTTATCTAATCGTGACATTACCCCCCCCCCCCCCCCTAGGATCGTCGTCCCAACGATTTAACGTTCGTTTGTAGGCTTTGATTCCTGGTAACGGAGGAAATCTGGCTGCTTCGTCAAATCTGCCTGTTTCTGGGTCGTATAACCGTCTTTCCGGGTATGGCATCGTTTCCTGCTTTGGCTTGAAGCGATGAATTAAATAATCCCAGTGTCCCTGCTTGAAGACAGGGACTGTCTGCTTCGTCGTTGAGTTTGCGGACTCCTCCGTTTTTGGTGGCATCAAGCCTCTTTTCCGTAATTCTGTGGCCAGCACCGTCTTTTCCTCTGTGGTCATCCCTTCCAGTTTGGACTCTACCGACAACTCTCTGACTGCGATCCCATGCTCGACATTATCTCTGTTCAAGAGCTTTTTCGCATTCGACAAGTGCCTCATCGGTTCCCAAGTCCGTTCCGAAAGTGGGAAATTCTTCCACTTTATTAGATACTGGTATCCTCTTCCACGTTTCCTGTGGTTGAGGACTTCCTCCACCTCGTATTCTTCTTCTCCACCGACGATGTTCAGTGGTGGTCGTTCTTCTCTCCTCCCTACAGGGGGCTCCACGTACAGCGTAAGCAGTGCCTTGTTGAAGACCGGATGTGACTTGTCCGTCTCCGGCAACTTTAGCTTGTATGCCGACGCGCCAACCTTCTCCAGGATCTCGTAAGGCCCCAGCCTTCTATCCTCCAGCTTCCCTGTCGGCCGATCTGTGGCTATGTTCTTTCCCTCTAGCCAAACCCGATCGCCGACCTTGAATTCCGGCATGTCCCGACGCTTAGCGTCATAGTATTTTTTCATGGTTTTCTGGGTTTTCTCCAGTGCAGCTGCTGCCTCATCTCGGATCTTCTTCATTTTTTCTACTAAGTCGTTCGCGGCTTCATTGCGCGACTCGACTGCGTTTTCTATCCCCTTCCAGGGATGCATTCCCGTGTTTATGAAAAACGGCAACATGCTCGTCTTGTCGTTGTGTGTGAATTCTGCCAGCGACAGCCAGTCGGACCAGTCCGATTGTCGATAATTTATGAACACCCTGAGATATTTTTCGATCTCCTGGTTCATCCTCTCTGTCTGCCCATCCGTGATCGGGTGGAACGCCGTGCTTGGGTTCATTTCAACTCCCATCAGCCGGTTCAGTTCCTTCATGAACCCCGACACGTATCTCGGATCTTGATCCGAGATAATCTTCCGTGGCACTCCATGATATCTAATCACCCGATCCCGGGTCAACCGGGCCGTCCCCTCACTGGTTTACTCCATGCTTGTGGGCTCACAGTGGATCATCTTCGAAAAGGTGTCGACCCACACCTGTATGGCGTCGAACCCGTTGCTGACTGGCAGCGGACCGATAAGGTCCATGGAAATGATCTGCCAAGGTCCCTCGGCAATCTGGTGCGGGTTCAGCTTTCCTTGTTGATAGCGATGAATCCTAGTTCTCTGGCATGCCTCACACGCCTTCAAATACTTCGAAACTTGGTTTCCTAGTCGTGGCCACCAATAGTTACGTTCTACCATTTCCTGTGTTCGGTTCTCTCCTGGATGGCCGAGCAAGGGGTTATCGTGGTGTAGCCCAATGATTCTGTCTCGTAACTCTTCGTCTCTTGGCACATAGATTAAGTCATTGTAGTAAATGACATCATCCTTCTTTTCCCACCCGGGGAGCTTCTTTGAGAGCGCCTGCTTGACGCTCTGGTCCATCTTCTTCTCCTTCTTAATCGCTTCCAGGATTTCTGTCTCCGGTCCATCGAGCACAATTTCTTGCGCACGAAAGTGCTCCGGTTTCAAAAGAACAACATCATCATTGTCGTTTTTTCCTTGGTCGTGATCCGATCTCTGAGATAAGAGATCTGCCTTCTTATTCAACGCTCCAGGCCGATGGTGAAGGGTGAAGTCATATTCTGCTAACTCCAGTATCCATCGGGCCTGTCTCCTGTTCAGCTTCTGAGGCTTCTTGAAATATTCTAGATTCTGGTGGTCCGTCAAAATCTCGAACGTCTCCCGCGCTCCCATCAGCATCTGCCTGTACTCCTCCAAGGCGAGCATTATCGCGAGCATCTCTTTGTCATAGATCTCATAATTCCGCTCGGTCTCGTTCAGTCTGTGTGACATGAACACTACAGGGCGCCATTCGCCCTCTTGCTCCTGTGACAGGATTGCTCCTGTTGCTCCATCCGACGTGTCTGCCTCTAACCGGAACTTGCCATTGTCCGTGGGTAATGCTAATACCACGTCCTCGGCAATGCGGTCCTTCAGCTTCTGGAACGCGTCCTTCTGCTCCTGTTCCCACTGGAACCCTTCCTTCCCTGTCAACCATGTGAGCAGCTTGGCGACCTGGCTGTATCCCCAGACAAAGCAGCGATAAAAGTTGGTGAACCCTAAGAACACCTGTGTTTGCTTCAGGTTCTTTGGTTCTGGCCACTCCATCACACCCTTAATCTTGGTGGGGTCCATCCTCATTGAATTGTAGGAGATGATTACTCCTAGAAACTCGATCTCCGTGCGTTCGAACTCGCACTTCTCGGGTTTCAGGAACAGTTTGTTGTCCTGGAGTGCCTTCAGTACTCTTTTCATCAATGCACAATGTTCTTCCAAGTTGTCAGAGAAGATCAGGATGTCGTCCAGATAGACGACGACCTTTCCTTCGTTGATGAGATCTCTGAGCAAATCATTCATCATCGTCTGGAATGTCGCAGGCGAATTGGTAAGCCCGAAGAACATCACGAGCGGCTCGAACAGCCCTCGATTTGTGTGGAATGCTGCTTTCCACTCATCTCCCTCCTTGATCCGTACATTGTTGTACCCCCATCGAACATCTAGCTTCATGAAGTACCGGGCACCTCGGAGTTTATTGACTAACTCTGATATTAGCGGAAGCGGATAACAGTTTTTAATTGTCATCTCATTGAGCTTCTGGTAATCTTGCACTGGTCGCAAGGTGCCGTCTTTCTTCTTTATGAAAAAGAATGCCGAAGCCATCGGCGATTTGCTGGGGCAGATCCTCCCGCTCTTCAAATTCTCCTCCAGGAACTCATTCAACTTTTCTTGCTCCGTTACCGAGAGTGGGTAAATCTTGCAATCTACAGCCTTCGAGTTTGGCTTTAGCTCGATCGCATGATCCCATTGTCTTTTCTCGGGTAACGAGTCGAACGATTCCTTTGCGAAGACCTTCACATATTCCCCGTACTCTTTGGGAATCTTCTCCTCCGTCATCCGCTCTTTTCCTTGATTGGCTTCTTCTGCCAATTTCTGTGACTGGGTCTCTTTCAACCTCAAGTTGATCGCTTCTCCGAAGTTCACGAGTAGAAGGGATTCTCCTGCTTCTAGCTCGTTCTTCCACCGGTCTCCTCGACTGAATTCCGTGCCAGACATGTTGCATTCCAGCAGACACCGACTGAAAAGCAATGTCTGCTCTCTCCAATCTATCACAGGGTTGTGTTTGAACAACCAGTCATACCCAATGAATATCCGGGCTTTGCCGAGTCCTGTGACGAGGAATCTCTGCTTTTCCGAATGGGGTCCGATGGACATGATCAACTCTACATAATGAGTGATCTTTCCCCGTGCGTTCTCGGTTCCATCGGCATTCCGGGCGACGATGTGCGCTTCAAGCTCGTGCTGCTTGAAGTCTTCAGCCTTGGCATAGTCTCGATCGATGCACGAGGTTGTGCATCCATTATCAAGAAGAGCCTTGACTGCGCACGTCTTCCCTGTGTCCAATGTGGTCAACGTGACCGGAACCAGCATCTCATGATGCTTCCGCTGCCTCTGGACTTCCTTCATCTCCTTTGCTAGCCTGTCTCCCTTCTGCTCCTTGATTGCCTTATGGGATAACCACTTGGCTGCCTTCAATCCTGTCAGGCCCGCCGGCACATCAAGTGGCTTCCCCGCCTTCTCCTTAGGCACTACCTCCTCTTTCGAGGATTGAGCCTCCGTGACATTGTCACCCTTTTTCATCGCACTATTTTTCTCGCTGGGTTGGGTTCCAGGGGCCTTTTTGAATTGAATCTTAAACTCGCTCCAGAGTTTATTCTTCTTGTCCATTTTCTTGTTCTTTAAGTTACGTAACCGATTCTGATTCTCCATGATACATATTTTTTGTTTGCTAGCTACATTTTCTGCATATACATTCTCCTCGGCTCCTGCCGAGTTCTCATCCGTAACCGTAGCTAAGTCCTTGTGTCTAATAATTTTAACCGGAACTGGGGAGCATTTCGTAACCGGAGGGGGCGCCGCTTTGGCCACAAGCGGGGGCCCCTTTAAAAACCCTTCTCTCTCAACATCGCGGCCAGAGCTGCCAACTCCTCCTGGGAGTAGTCATCGGGCTTGAGGGCCCTGATATTGAATTTCCCCTTGCGGGGTTCGGGACAATCCCGCTTCATGTGGCCATCCTTGCCACGTTGTAGCACAGGAAGGGCGTGCCTTTCGCCTTGTTCCTGTCCACGTCCATGGGGGCGGTTTCGCCGGCCCCAATCTTCTTTGCCAAGTTTGGCGCTGTCCCCTGATATCCCCGGGGTGGGGTCGTCTGTGCTGCTGGTGCAGCAGTGTTCCTCTGGGCTGGTACCCAGAACATCTTGGCCTGTTGGGCCTTCCAAAGCGACTGTCGCTCCATGTTCCGGCTGACTGTCATCAGCCTTCTGTTCAGCTCCCGGTAGGTAGTGGGAGCCTCCAGCAGCCCGACGTTGAGCTGGCTGCGTACCTCGTCCGAGACGAGGTTCTCCAGGGTCTCCACCAAGAAGGTGTCGTGAGACCCAGTTCTGTCCAACAGGTCGTATCCTGCCTCTTCCGCATTCAGCTCGAAAGCTTGAATGAAATCTACCAGGGTGGTCTTGCCCTGGCGCGTGGTGGTGAGGCGCATGTGCGCGGTCTGGGTGCCGTTTCCGTCGGCGAACGTCTCTGCTAAACTCTCCAGGAAATCTAGAAAGTTGCAATTCTCCTCGAAGGTGCTCTGCCTTCGAGCCTTCTTCTTCCAGTTCTGTGCCCAGTTGGACGCCGGACATCTGGCTCCGTCTTCTCAGCCCAGTAAGGACACCGTGAAAGTGTCTTTCTTCTTCTCGGTGTTGAATTCCAAGGCGTAGGCCCAGACATAGTTGTCCAGGGCATCGCACCAAGTTTCAAACTTGGATTTTTCGTTCCCGTCGAACATCGGCGGGGTCTTTGCATAAGAGATCCTCGAGGATCCCGAACGTGGGGGTTGATCATCTCCGTTCCATCCCGGAACGGGGACTGGAACATATCTGGTCTGAGGAGGGGCTTCCTCCTCCATTGGGTGAACGGGGTTCTGGGGGCGCAACATCTCAATCAGCGCTGGTGAAAGGGGTTTCGGGGGTGAAGGTGGGGACACAGCTGCGATTAGCTGTGTTGGTCAGGGCACTAATACTGCACGGTGAGGAGGAGGTGGGCGAGCAGAGTGGTGAATGCGGGTTATCGACTGGAATGCCGATGGAGGGAGGCTGGGTGGGAGTGGACCAGTCGGGGATCTTTGTGACACGGCCGAGTGGAATAGCTCGGACTCGTCTTCGGAGTCAGATGGGGGAACACGGTAAGACGTCCTGGTAGGAATCGCGGTGTTAAAGCCGGGCAGGGGTTTGGTATGCCACTAGGGCAGGTGGTGAGGTCGAGGCGGTCTTTTGCTGACAGAACAGTCCGGGGTCTTCTACGACTCCCCCGCGGCTGCGAGATAGCCCTCTCCAAGGATTAGGCTAGTGCTCCTACGACTACCATTGTGCTTGGGACGGACTTAATGTTTCCCGTGGCACTGGTGTCTGTCTGTTCAAGTGAACCGCGCACGATGGGCGCTGCAATTGTTTAACATCGGTGTGGACGACGTGAGGTGTTGGTAGGAGAATGGATCTTCAGGTAAGAGGCTGCCGCAGTGGCAGAAAGGGTAAAGAGGTAAAGTGGGTAGGTGGGGAGAAAGGGAAAGGAGGTCGGAAGTGGCGGTACAAGGGTATGAGGGGTAACCTTTTATTATGTCACAGTCAAGACCTTTAAGCGTCCACTCTCGGTATGATGAGAGGGATTGGGTGGTGCTCATGGTAGATCTCGAAAGATGATGGAATAAAAGGTTAACTACGACAGCGTAATAGCTACTCTACTTATACTGTCTAGGGAACCATGTGAACTAATCTATATATACTACAACTACCCTTAACCGCATGTTCTTAATGTCCTTGCTGTGCCCTCATGTTCTGTTGTCATCTCTGACATCATCATGACATCATCCTGTCGTCATCCTTCAGGTCGGGCCGGTCTTAGTCATAGCCTCTTTGTCATCCAGCACTTAGATCTCTGGCGCTTAGATAGGTGTTGGAACGATAGATCTTATCTAATTGTGACACTCTTTGTTGGATACTCGGTACTGACGAGACGATGTGCAATTATAATTTATAGGTCCCCCTCACTCGTGTCGCACAAAACACATTGACAAACAGCATTCAATACAGGTGTTTCTCTTGCCCTGCTGCTCAGCTCTTCGAGTCTGAACAGACGCGGAGAGGCAGAGACCGTCATGTGGTCTGACGTCCTCATAGCGCCGGGTGCGCGATTCCCGCATAAGGCTTGACACAATCAGCCAGCTGGACGAGAGGAGCGTGATTCCAAGCCGGACGTATGCATATTGTGCGATTTGGGACTAGTAGTACAAGAGATTGGACAATCGACGACTCTGTAGAAAAATACAATTTACATCCTGTCTTCCACGAATCCAATGCGTGTAACTTGGAAGGCCCTGCGATGCCCCTGTCTCCATTTCTTCCTTCCATCAGCTGTGGTGTGCCAATGTGCAATTTGAGCAAGGCTTTAGACTTCCCTTGCAGGTTGTCCGGCCATGCCGGTTTAGTCTTCTCATCCTCCCCAAGGGATTTCAGCCACTCGATCATAGCCTGCTCTCCACCCACAAAAGGCTCGATGTCAGCCAGTATTCCGCCCACCACGGCCTCCTTTTCTGCAATCTCCCGCAAGCCCCAGGCTTTGCGCTCCTCGGTATTGCGGAGAATCCCCTTGGCAGCCAGTACCTGGCCCTGCAGTTCCGAAATGTGCTGAGCAAGAAGCTCAGATTCTTCCTTGAGGGAAGCGTTGAGAATTTCAATGCCTTTCTCGGCAGCTTCGCGTCTCGCAAGGATATCGATCGTGGAGGCGGAGACCTCGTCCACGGTGCACTTGTGGCCTGGGAGTGGTTGAGGTGCCATTGGGGTCTTGGACGAGTCAGATCCTTTCTCGCGGGTAATTAGGCTCTTTATAGGGTTCATTATAGACAAGAGTGCGGTGGTTGATGGTCTGGACGCAGCGAGTTGACGGCGAACAAGCGCCTATGACAGAGCTCAATTGACTTAGTCAGACTTGCATTGGACAAATGGACCGTCGAAGGGTTGAATATTTGAATTTGGGTTTGAATCTCATAAAATCTTAGTTCGTACGCTAAAGCTTCAGTTCACATTTATCGCACTTTAAAATATAGTCCTGCCACCATTCATTGGATACAAATCGATATATAGGAGTTGGGTTACGTTCCAGTATAGAAATAAGTTAAATTGTCTACACGCACTGTTTCATGAAATATTGTGGACGAGTAGTCATCCTCACTTCAATCCGAGCAGTCCAAGAATTTTTCTCTGTGATCTCATGCGGCAGGGGCATGAAGACCGGTTGTATGAGTGCAAATTTAGTAGGAAAATACCACCTTACCATGCGTGACTCCCTGCTCTCCATCTACCTTCTGTACCTTTGCCGTTGGCACATAGTCATCTTGACCGACGGCGTGGCGCTTGCACTTGATGGACTTCGAGGGGCGCTTATTTTTTTTGTTGGGTGGCACCGTTTGGCCCGGGTGAGGACAGGGTTGAACTGGGATTGCCTGACGCTGGAAGTCATGGAGAGCTCCTACATGAAGATCAAATCAGGGTGATTCATTGTGATTGTGAAACGAACATACCACGAAATTGGTCTATCTGAGCAGCGAGTTCCTCGACTATTTTGTCGTTGGCATTACAAGTGTCCGTCAGTTCGTTGTTTGCCGCGGTGAGGGAGTTGAGTGTAGAAAAGATATTCTTCAGCTTTTGAATTTGTGCAGTTATTGATTCGCGAGCGATCGGGTTGGACATTGTATAGTTGCTTGTGGCTTGGGACGCCATGGACGTGGAGGGAAAAGAAAGAATGATGTCTACTGTTTGTACATGCTGATTACGAGTACTTGTGTTTACATAATACTTGTTCCTTTCATTCCTCCGAGGGGCTAAAAGTCTCCCTATTTTCCTTGTCTCCGATTTTTTAAGATAGTCTCCTTAGTGGCTGTGTCTGACTTCTTTAGTGGTTGTCCCTATACTTCGTTCACTTTTTCCTTACCCCTTTAGTGGCTGTGTGGCCTAGGGCTGTGCTGTTTTTATTTACTTCTGTCTCTTTTCCCTGGTGTAACCGAATATGGCAGGCATGACTCGGCTAAGATCATCGCGTCCCATGCCACTCATTCAGAGGGTACGAACATTAATAAGTCTAGTATATACCTCCTTCCAAGTCCCCCAGCAAATTTTCAATATTGCCCTGGACCTGCCGAAGTAAATACACGGCCTGGTCTGCCTGGGCCTCATCGAAATCACATCAATCATTTGGGTCTTCCGGGTTTGTCGTGTATCACTGTATGTCCGGGTGGATTTGGGATGACCAGCTTACTAAGCGGTGTAATCAGTATGATGGGAAAAAAGATAAGTACGAGATCCTGCCGGGCGCAGCCACGGCCCTCTACCCCCAAGTATTAGGGGGGTGATTGGGAAGTTCAACGAAGCCAAACTGCAGGCAACCTCTCGCCGCAATTACAGTAGTACTACTTGCTTCAGTACAAAGCTTTTACTGGACCATATTCAGCCGATCCAGCTTGGCCGACATTTCCCGGACCTTTCTTGCAACGGCTGCCATTGGGTGGCTGAACAATGCTGCAACAGCGCAGCGGCTGACCGTCCCAATCAGGTCAGCCGCTCGATCTATATATTTTGTCTCAGCCCCAAAATTCCTGACCCATCTTCTCTTTCCTTCTCCCACAACATCCCTCCTCTGGTGAAGCTCGTTGTCTGTTCACGACTGCCGCAAGGCAGAGTAGGTTTCCATATGCTACAATGCACCTCTTGATAATGTCATGCATATCCAGGGATCGCCTACCGCCATCAATTTTTCGTGGAGTCCAAATGATTGTATGTCTCAGTATCTTGCGAGTCAATTTAACGGACAGTTCTTTACTGAAGCTGCCAAACGCCAGATCGACTCGGGAGACGACTGAGGGGCCCGACCCGAGTCCCCATCCTCGACTTACGGGTCCGTCGGGTACCAGACAGGGAGCGCGTCTAGCAGATGGGGGTGCACAAGTCTCCTCTTTAGCGAGCTCGCGGGCAACCGCTGTAGCGAGTGGGGGAGTGAGGGCTTGTGCAAGTCTCCCGTTTTGCCCAGATGTCCTCAGGGAAACCTCTCCTCCCTGCTGGAACGACGGGCACCGGTATCTCGGGGAGCTCGACGCTAGGGAGGTGTCCTTTTCATGTCTGATCCACCTCCGCCAAAGGCTCAACGGAGGTACCGGAGGGCGTTTGGAGCTTTCGCGACCGAGCGCGTGATCCGCTTCGGCGGAGAGGTATCGATGTCCTGAGTGCTAAATGCAATGAAGGATTAGATCGCGGTGAGGGCGCTCCGGCTGGTACCTGCCTGAGAGTCTCCGACGGGCAGGACGTAGTGATCGGGGGAGATTTCTTTGGTTGTCGAGGCTTTTTTGTTGTCCGAAATATTTGTGGTTGAAGAGGAACCCAGAGACGGATGATACTATCCAATGTGCACCCGTGAAGTGGGCTCTGGTCTTACGGCTAACGCTTTGGCGCGCCAACCAATGCACAAAAAAGTATCTTTCATAGCCATGTAACTGAAATTTAAAACAGATCAATATTGGATGGAGAAACATACTCCGAGACAAGTGATTTGAAACGCCCCTCTTCTTGCTCTCTTCCCTCTCACCATCCCCACGCCCACTATGGCCCAAGCTCGGACCATGACACGCCGTCGAGCTCGATGTCAGCAGCATTCGATCTTGGCAGGCAACGGTCGCGGGCGGTCTTCACGTCATGCCTATCTACCTATACGACAGTGTTCATGAGCAGTGTGTAGAACCGGGGCTTGCATCTGCATACTTATTGGTTTGCCGAAATTGTCTGGAATGTCGCACCGCACAGGCCTGATGCCCTGGCAAACTGGAATACGAAAGATTTAGACAAAGATCATCGAGGCTCGCGGCTTACTTACTATAGGATAACTTGACGTACAGAAACAGCACTGCACACTACCAGATACGTGTCCGCAGTGTGAACCCCGGCGTGGCCGCACTCTCGAAGCCGATGAAGTAGAACGGAAGCTCGTCTGTCTACACGCTGCTTCCTTGGACTGGTGCCGTTCAACACGGCGGACTCTTCCACGAGGCTCTTTGTAACTTTCAGGCAGTCCTCCCGTTCGACTGAGTGCACTTTTTTTAGGTACTCGAGGAGGGTGGCGCATTTTCCTGTCCTCCTCCCGGGCGACAGTAGACGGATCTGGAAGGGGCAGCATTAGTGCGTGTGCACGAAGAATGAGCATTGCAGCGTACCTTATTACTGTACTGCGCCAGGACCGTGGACTTGGAGATGTATTCTGGGGTATCCGTCGTGGGCGATTGTGCAAAAAAACGACTCGGAGATCCGGCCCCCAGTCTCGCTACACTGTGGGAAGAACTCCCGGACCATCCTATCGCCCTAGGCACTGCCGTGGTGGATGGGCTCGAGGTCCGTGATTGATAGAAGAGAGGGAACAAAGTCAGAGCGGCGCTCGTGCTGGGGAGAACAAAGGAAAGCCCAGCCCATGCCCATGAGATGCGACAGGCAATCGACGGTTGGCACACGAGAGAATGGCGAAAAACTGCAAGCACACTATGAAAATCAAATGAGAATGGTCCAGGGGATGCGTGCGCACGGACCATCAGATGCACATGGAGCAATATATTTCCGGGTCTCATCACTCCTCTGTTTCTTCCTCTCTATCCTCCCCCGGCCACAATGTCTCACATTCGGATTCCAGTGCGTCGGCGAAGGCGCCTGAGGTAGCGGCGGTTCTCGACGAGCTACGGCAAACGACCAGCATCCGCGGCCGACTCCGCACTCCGGTACTATCCCTTATGGCTCCATGAGCGGCGCATGAATACCGGGCAATCATGAGGCACATACCGTCACCCTCTGCATGTCGACAGGTCGGTATTGGTGGCGGGTCTATGGTGGGCGATGCTTTGCGCAGATCTGCCGATGACCCCGGAACGTAAAGGATTCAGACGGAGAGTCCGCAGGTCCAGGAGTCTGCTCACTGTGGAGCTATGTAAGTCTCAATGAGACAGCACGGCACCTTTTCCTACCCAGTTGAAGCTGGAAGAAATCTAAGGTGAGGACCTTAACGAGCGTGAGGCATGGGTGTGTCAGGTACGAAGTGCGTACCCTTGTCAACAAACGAAAAAGCTTGGTCCCAAGGTACCCGCGGTGGCTGTCTGGGGGAAATGGCCGCGTCAAGCCGGTCCTCTGAAGAACTTTGACTTGTCCTGTGCATCGGTGGCCAGGAGCTCTGAGCTGTTCTTCCAAGTTCTTGCTTGAACATATTTTAAGTCGACGTCAGCATCTTTCTAAAATGACAATCAGCCGCCTCAAGATTGCCAGAGACATTGAATCCAACGCTCACCGGACTCAAGCCCCCACCGTGCCGTTCAGAAGGCATTATCGATGTATCGATGAAAATCAACCGATACAGCGCCTTGAAGATGGCAAGTCAGTGTGTGGAAGAAAACGCGAAAAACACGAATACATACTTACCTTGTACTTACCTTCTCCAAATTGACTTCCAGTCCGAGTTTTCAGGCACAAGGGTGAAAGCATACGGACCACGCCCCGAGCGTTGGTGGCTCAAGTATGGCCGCGATTCGATGTGTTAGTCACCCCATCAGCGACTCTCCCACCGATACCGCATCAATTGCACATCCTACAGTGAGCCTTATAATTATTATTTCAATCCAAATATTTCCCCTACGATCTTTTTCTCCTACTAGATGTCCCCATCGATAAATAGCACGTACAGCTCATGTCTCAGCCCAAACCGTGGTCTACCATTTGTACGTTCAACGGGCCCATTGTCCTCCAGCCAGCCTCGATTCGACCCAGCCTAGTCATTTCGTGCCCGCCCATTCGGGCGCTAATAGAAGCGCTGAGAGTGCCGCGCTATCCAGCAGATCTGTCCTTGATTCTGCGAGGAATCGCACTCGCCCGCCCAATGGGAGAGTTCAGCAGTTAAGATTTTATATGTAAATCGCTGTCTCTTTTTGGCTAGTAATGCCAGTGTGCAGGTAGGTAGGTAGGTAGGTAGCATTACACGGCACGGTCCAACTCAGGAATTGCTTGTTTCACTAGTAATTTTCCTAGGACGATTATAGTACATACGTATGTTCCAGGGATAGAAATGCAGAGGTATCAAGGGTATTGCAGCAAAGTGTTATGCGTCGAGGAATCCGTTTACTTCAAGCTGGCCTGTTCCTTCAGAACGTCGAATCGCATACCACACCATGCTGAAACATCGAGTCAGATTGAATTTGAAGATTGAGGTCTAAGGAAATACTTGCATCGCATGTCTAGTGGGGTCAGAGAACGGGCGAACGCATCAAGAGCCCGAGACAACGTCGGGGTTCGAAGTAGTGCGCGGTACGGTACCTGCTCCTTGGGACCGATGACATCTCTGAAGCTGTGCGAGCATGATATCAGAACAGGAACGCCCAAGCAAAACGAGGAAAACTCACATGACGATGTTATTCAATCTCGTGCGCGCTTCGGCTTCGGAGTACTGCTGTGACCACTCTTGAAGGGCCATGGCGTTCTGGAATGTCGTTTAAAATATCGAATGGGATCTTGAAGGTCGCGAATTACCTCCATGATACGCGGGAGCGCTTCGGCGCGCAACTTGTATTGCTTGATATAATTTTGTTAGTGTTACGATAGGTTAATTGGTTGCGAGCATCGCACCTGTTGTAGCTCGGGAAGAGTGCGAAGAATCTTCACAGGTGGCCGCGCGGATCGCTTCTCAGTAACCGCACGAGCAGAAAACCATTCTTGATCCGCAGTGGCGATAGAGGAGACAGTGTACACCGGAAATACTGATAATAAAATCAGTATATGACACGAACTTCGGATTCCGATTTACCGGTGATTTCCTGCTCGTTGTACGGTAGCCAGTCGTGAAAGTGGAGTCGCTGGGTTTGGCCCATTTTGCGGAGACCTCGTTTTCCAGGAATCGCGGTTGAATTCAAGTAGCTGTTCTTAATTTGAGTGGTTGGATTGTTGAGTCGACTACAATTGGCGGTGAAGCAGCGGACGAAGTTGGAAACGACCTCACTGCGTACCGGTAGAGCACCGCTAAACATTTGTCCTGGGCAGGGTCACTTAATTATTGATTCATCTAGAATGGCTAGAACTCACGGAACAGGCACGTAGCTTGACTGCGAAAGAACACGGAAATCGGTCCGTCCATTGATTGCACGACTTGACCTACAATGTTTGGATGACGTGAGCTCAAGCAGATGATGGAAGAGCTAGACTGAGAAACCAACCGTGCAGTGTCCGCCTCCAAATATGAATTGCGCGTACGCGGACTCGCTCCATATACCAGTAGCAGCGACTTCCGGAGGAGGGGGAACAGGCGGGTCCATATTGCAACGCGCCGTGGCCCACGAGGATGGATTGGCCTGAAGAATTTGGTAGAACCGCTTCGAGAGGATTTGAATGTTGAGGAGTTCAAGTGGATTGCAGTTTATTATAATCTGACGGAGATTTTTGGTCAGAGCGAATTCCGGCGAGGCCAACCGAGGTACCGTAAGGCAAAGGCGGACCAACCTGTTGTAAGATGGCATCCGAGACGGTTGATATGTCCCAAGGCGATAGTTTTACAGTGAATAGTTTCATTTCCGAGAATGGCCCCATTGAAGTCGGGGTTTATCAAGAGAGCAAGAAGGAAAATGGGAATTCGCAGGTTTCGAAGAGGAACAGAAAGACGCGACCTTTGGTCCTGATTGGCTTGGCCTTCTTCTAGTCCTCCTTCTTCAGCTCCTGGCACGGACCGATTTCCATGCTCCGAGTCCTATGCTCTCAAACTACGTGTATGTTCTGTAAGCTCTGACCATTATTCATGGAACAATGTTTCGAAACTCACACCACCCAGAATGGATGTTTAGTGGTGCTATACGGGTAACCACATTTGTTTATAAACTGGCCAGCATTTTAAAAGTAAAACCAATTGCGTCGACACGACACGACAATGGCTCAGCCCAATAACAACTACCTGACCTCCGTCGCGATTCCGGGAAAACGAGTTCTCCTATAAATGGGCCAAATCCAGCGGCTCCATTACGACGAGCATGAAATTACCAGTGAGTTCACGTTCGAAGTTTGCGTTTGTACTGATTTTATTTTCAGACTTTCCGTTGTACTGGGCGTCATCCATTGCCGCCGCATATCAAGAATGGTTCTCGGCCCGCGCGATTAACGAGAAGCGATCTGCCCGGCTCCCTGTGAAAGCTCTGCACACGTTTTCGGAATTAAAACAGGTATGATGCACACAACCATCTAAAACATTCTAACACCTACACAAATTAATATTAGTCCAAGCAATGCAAGCTGCGTGCCGAAGCGCGTCCGCGTGTCATGGAGGTATTTTGAAAGCCTCGAAATGCGTTCATATATTTAAAATGTTCTCACAGAACTTGAATGCTAGGTCCATACAAGAGTGGTCAACCCAGTGCACCGAAGCTAAGACGCGAATGAAATTGAACAATACTGTCTTGTAAGTTTTCCTTGTAACTAGTTGAGCTGCCCTCTTCTGAATCCGCTGTCGCGTAGTGTCAGAGATGTCATCAGTCCCAAGGAGAGGTTGCCGTACCGCGCATTACTTCAAACTCCGACTCTAGCTCGAGCTCTAACCCGTTCTTTGACCCCTTCGGATCTACAATGTAAGCAACTCCTGGGGCCTCCACGCCTCTGAATTGATTCCCAATTCCACTCAATTTTCATCCCAGTGTGCCATGCGATTCAACGTTCTAAAGGAACACAGCGCGCGATGAGGCATTTTACACTTTATACCTTCGGGTCTGCCAGTGGCATCTCTGCAACTCCGAGTCGTATGACACAAAATTTCTATCTCCATATATGCACTACACCCACCCATACCATACGTACCGACCATCGTCTCATGTAGATACTTGACCCCCACCTGGCACAATAAACTTTAAAACGAAGATGTCAGATGATCGATCCAAATTCAAACTCAGTACTCAGCACTCGGTCCCAACTCAGTACTCAGGCCCCAGGTCTCTTGTCCACACAGCCCACTACCACAATGAACATGCACCAATATTACACAAGCGCAGAATATGCCCGTTTGTTGACGAATAAGATATCACAAAACAAAACGTCTGGAAGCTGGTACATCGAGAACCGACAGATTATCGAGGAAGAGACAGCCCAAGCTCGAAGGACGGCGACTGCAGCGGTAAAGGAGCTGCAGACCATCAAAGGTCGGTGTATATGCGCACGGATGCGGTCTTTTTCGTCTAAAGTGTCCGTCAGCAATTGCCAAAAGGACCTGCCGCCGCAAGCGAAAGCTCGAAGTCGACGACTTAGAGAATTCCCCCCCTCGCGGTAATACTCGTATTCCACCAGGCTCAGACATTCTCGCTGAGTCACATCCAGCCGATCCCAGCGTCGCGGACGCAGACGGCCCATCGGCGGCGAAAAGAGGGAGGTTGGCAGGTAACACAAATGCAATACTCTAGACCCGATTGGCGTGATTTGAGCGAGCCCTTTCAGAGCCCGAGGAAGACAATGGTCTCGACAATTGCTGCGTCACTAGAAGCATGTCAAGGCGTGGACTGCCCGCTGGTCCGTCGGGTACGAGTGGCGCTCCGCCTTCGTAGTATAGAAGAGTAAGTTCCGTTTCCTAAGATGCTGGCGTTGGCTCTAATTCTCATTCAGTGTGGCTCTCCCATATAAACCTTTGTACATCTCTACTCTACGATCGTTATATTCTAATCTCCGTTTCTTGAGTGACTTGCAATGTTCTTAACTTCCGACCGTTTAACTGTTGCGTACGGTATGCCAGACATCTGTGACACTGCAATCACAAGATTTTTCGCCAACAGGCAAAACGGAAGGTTGATAAGGGTCAAATGATTCGTAAAGTGAGTGGAGTCTTCAGTGACGTTGAAGTAATTCACTATTCCCCCAGACAGTGATTCGTCATCTACGCACGAGTATAATTGCCTGTGAGCGGAACCAGACAACGCATGCCACATGCAACAGGCACTCTTTGCGCATGACTTCTGAGCAACTTCTGAGTCCCTGTTCTCTGGGTACAGGCACACGCGGCCCTCCGTATGGTGTGTGACTGTGGCTCGGCGTTTTCCAGTGCACATCGTGTCTTCAAGCCCATGTGGAGGGGATGCGGCGCTGCAGAGATGTGGCAACCGTGTCAACATCGTGATCGAAAGGCGGGCTGAGGTGGTTGACAACGACGGTGCGTTGCCCCTCATGCGCGCTACCTGTGAGCGTCAAGAAAATTAACTGGGCTTGCGTCACAGGACTCGGAAGCAAATTACCGTGACAGGCCAACCAATGACGCCTAATGGGGCGGGCCAACGGAAAGACAGCTCAGAAGGACAGCTCACAGTCCGTGTGGGGCTAGTTGGGCGTGTGTACAGTCAGGAAGGCGTACCAAAGGCGTACTGTCTTTTTTGCGAGAGACGCTCAGAAAAAGGTACCGGTTATGTTGGATGACTCAGGCTTTGGGCACTGCCACTGATGTCCTCTATGAAGTAACACTGACTTGCATCGTCCGACGTCAACAACCAGTGACTTGGTGTGTCTTCTTTTGTGCTGAGAGCGCACTGTGTGCATGTTGTGGAACTCGCATTTCTCAGCTGTAAACCCCATGCGGTCTGCTAACTACCGTGCTGGACGGTCTGGACCAGCGCCGATTGGCAGCGATCTTCAAGCAATGTCGACCTAGTATCGAGGTAAACTAAAAGCCAATTCTTGATCTGAACACTGAAGTTTTCTCTCTCTCAGTAACTGAAGTTGATTTGCGTACTTACATACACCTACACCCGGCTCCTCTCGCACTCCAAGCTCAACAAACGAGCCTGAGGAATAATGCGTCCGGAAGCGTCCCCATCTTGTGCAATTACCAATGCTCGCCGGTTCGCATCCAGTGACGGCGATGGAAGCGCCGATACGGCAGAGTGTTGAAGCCCTCGCGGAGCTATGCGTCTCAGTATGTATCTTGTTCGCTTTCCCATCTATGCTCCATTACTTACTTTGATCTGACGTTATCGCAGACCAACTGTCTCATTCGGAGTTCAAGGTGGAAACAGGACTATTGGCATCCGAGTTGTCCTTTGTGGCAGAGCGCAATGTGGACGAAGACCGGACATTCCTGACGACAGAAACAATCGAGATGGTGCGTCTCGCTTGCTCTGTCTATAGCCTCATGCTTCCTCAAGAGCTTACTATAGATGCTCGTTTGCAGGGATGCGGGGTATGAAGCGGGGAGACAGCCAGGAGGCATTTTTCCAGTCCCTGTGGATGAGAATGGACACAGGGCGCAAGAACGAGGTGGTGCGTAGGAAGGCTAGAATCACTGTTTGGTTTGTTTCGTGATTCCTCTCCATTCAAGATCTATAGCCTGACTGAATTCCAGATGCCGACGTACATTTGCTCATACCTATCGATGTAATCTTGCTGGCAAAGGTAAGGTATTTCAGCCATGCAGATAGCTGTGCTGAAGCCTCCGTCATAGATACATTTCATTTGTGTCTGTTGTGACTTCCGACAACCGTAGGCTTGATGAAAGCGAGCTAAAATGTCAACTCTGATCACCACCCACTGCAGTCTCTGGAGATATATTATTGTCCTCCCTTTTGTGGAATATAGCATCGAGACAATCCACATACGGCCAGTATGGGGTGCAGTTTCCTCGCTGACGTTGACTTGGATCTCGAGATGAAGCTTCTGTATACATTGGTATTCGGGGTACAGGGCATTTATCCTTATGTGTGCACAACTTTAGAATTTGAAACCCTCCCAAAACTTCTTGCAATCGTCCCGTTTTGTGAGACCTGCATCCCGAGTCGTGTGTAAAACCGAAATATGCTTCTTCAATTCGGGGCCGAACATATCCCTATACTTTCCGTACAGGATGGCTTTTCCACGTCTTGGGGCCGCTATCCGCTCCTCGAGCAGTTTCTGGATTTGCTCCTCGTCTGCAATAGGAAGGTCAGCACTAAGTTGGCTCAGGAACAGCACCAAACATACCGAATTCTTTCTTTGCTTCGACCCACCAGGCATCCAGTTCCGACTGCGCGTCGTTCCTCTGAGAAAAAGCCGTGGTGCGTTCAGTGATGGCGACCTCGAAGCGACCTCGTTCTCTCTCGTGGAATTCTTCGGCTCTCTTGTCTTGCATGCGCATAACATCAAAGATGTCCGCGACGCGTTGACTCGATGCTCGGAAACGCTGTCCATCCGCGGCGCACATCGTTCGTGCATCCTCGACCCAGGCGAGGAGCTGGCTGGGCTCGAGTTCCTCCGTTTCCCGGAATGCGTTCGGGTAGACCGCGACCAGTGTTGGCTCGAGGAAGTGGGTGTTGGTGGAGATTGGGGCTATGGTGGTCATTCTTTGGGAGAAGGATGTGGATGGTGGTGAGGCAAGGAAAACGATTCGGATGGCGATGTGGCTGGGACAAAAATTTCTGGAGAATAGGAGGCGCTGGTGGGTCTTTTTTATCCGTTAGATGCGGCTGACTTGAATTTGCAAGACATTTTTGCGAAAGGAGAATATTTAGCGGTCAGCCTCCGAGACACCCCTCCCTTCTCATCTTTGCTCTCTACTTCCATGTCTTCCTCCTCCTTTATCCCTGCCGGTGCTGCTCCCCCTGCTATGGCAAGTCTCTCCACTTAATGCCTGTGCATTCAACTTATCCATCATCCAGCACTACGGTCCAAGTTCTCTTGCCAGCCATCTCCTTTGCGTGCTGACCTCCTTGCACCTCTCCAGGATCTCGTACTTGTATCATTCCACAATCCATCTGTGAGCTCCGCAGTGGGATCTGGTTCACCAATGGTTCGTTGTTACTTGACACCTTTGGCGTGAGTCTCCCGCTGATACCAATGTTGTCTTCTAGGCACTGCCTAAGGTGTTCCCGCTGCATATCGTCCACATATATTGGTCTCCCGTGCTGTAAGGTTCCTCCTAGCCCTCTATTACACGCCGCTGATGTTTCTCAGTCCCCGGCAGCACACCTCAACTCGGGAACTGCTCAGGGCCCCGGCCGAGTACCCTCCATGTCCTCGTCGGCGGCACATTGAGCACGTATCAGGGAGTGCCTCGGCGGGAAGGAGGCGCCACAGCTTGCGGTCCGCTGTCAACCGCTTGTTGGGCGACATGACCTCCGAGATTGTGAACGTACCCCTTCCTGACCGGGGCCGCATCCAAGCTCCCAGTGCGGACAATGTGTACTGCTTCTATGTGGAGCAAGTCAACCGGAGGGTGTCCTTCTGATGTCCGATCCCCGCACGCCAAAGGCTCTACGGAGGTATTTGGGGGTGCGTCCAGGCCTCCTGCGTCCGAGCTACGTGGGTCTGTCTATAGAAGACAGAGATGCTCAACACCCTTGATCCTTCCCCGGACATGATAGGCTGGAGTGTCGGCTTGCAGCGTATCGGACTGGTACCGGCCCGCGAGCCTTCCTACCCTCTCGAGCACGACCACTCCTTCAGCGGGCAGGATGGAGAGGGTTGGGGAGATTATATGCGGCGTTGAGGTTTTCTTTGTGTTTTCGGCCTTTTTGTGGTAGCAGAGGTTCCCAGGCGTGGATGGCGACATCCCCGTGCTCCCTTGACGTTGGGGCCTGGGCTGGAGGCGCGCGTCAGCGTTCGCCGACCAAGAGCACGTTAATCTATCTGCAATCTTGTATTTCGCGTCGAACTTGTGAGAATGTCACATATCATGCGACTGGCCGTGTTTGAACCGAGTCTGAACACTTGATGTTCGGGATCGTTTGTGATCTCGGATAGGCGTTTTTCGAAGTCGGCGAGTTCGAGGGCGATGGCGGTGAGGATTTGGATATCGATGTTCATATCGCAATGTGGGACGGGTATGGTTCGTGGAGGAGTCTGCTTGCATCTGTCTCTTCACTGCCCCTACTAGTAACTGTGTTAACAATGTCCAAATGCGACAATACTGGTGGTCAGCCTCAATCAGCCGCGCTGAGACGTACAAATTCCCTCCCGCCCCACAACCTCTCTTTCTTCCAAACCACCGTCTTCTCTCGAACTTTGATGCCTCTCCTAGCTTCCTCAACGTCACCACGGTCAGCACCAGAGGTAAGTCTCTCCAAAGGCCCTTCTGCTTTAACTAACATGAATTCTCTTCCTATTTAGGGAAGTGGTACGCGTCTTCTTACACTCATCCTCCACGCCGTTAACCTCTTGTCAGTTCATATAACCAGGGCGACGACTGCTTGGACTCACTCCCCGAATCCCCCCGTAACCCCATGGACCAGCGAGTATCAACGGAGGGAGCATCTGGTGGATGGGGCACTCATGGCTTTCCTCCTTGGCGATCTGCAGAGAAAGCTGGGGAGTGCGAGACTGTGAGTCAACCCCGGACGCCCCATTCATGCAGATGCTGAGGCTGGCCCTCATTCCCGCCCTCTGTTGGAGCGTCTGGTTTCCACGCGCTCGCGGGCAAGGTGGTAGGGCGGTGTCCACTGCATGTCTTACCCCCGGGACCGATCCCGACTGGACTGATAGAGGTGCGGGGAGATTTTCTGTTGTGTGGTGGTTTCTTTTTGTGTTTTGCAATTCTTGTGGACGAAGAGGATCCTGGAGAAGGGTGAGGACCACCCTCGTGCTACTTTGACGTTAGTCTCCAGGCTTAGGTTCGCGTTTGCGCGAACTGACCAAAGCACGTCAAAAAATTCAACCACATGCACTGTAGTGAAATTATAATCTGTTTGTTTCGGTCTGATAATCACTATAATTTGAGCAACTAGTATTGTCAATGACCTTGCTTTCACACGCCAATTTTTCAAGTGTCCTTTTCGATGGCTAGCTGGTGCTTTGTTGCAATCCAACAGTTCAGTGTTAGGTGTTAAACGTTCATTTCCTTCTCCCACTTCCCCCATCTCAGGCCTCATGCTCTCGGTTCGGTCCAGGGTGTTTCGACGGGGACGCCCCTGGCGCTAGCAGTATAGGGACGGACGGCCATCATGCTACCCACGGATTGAAGCCCTACGACATGAGCGGTGCGTAGAAACCAATCGCAGAGGTACTTACACACCGTCTCCTTCTACCGATGGGAGTAACCCTGCTTTTCTCGGATCCGCTGGTACCGCATACCTGAGAACGCGAAGGAGTTCAGAGCAAGCTTCTCCGCAAGATCCGCACTACTCACAACGGGTGGCCTCCGCATCGGGCTTAATCTCAAGCCCAGTGGGAGTCTCGAAGACATGGCGGAACTCTCGATACGTCTCGAAGCAACGTTGCGTCGCACTGGATTAACCTGGAATGGCTTGCCGAGGTGAGAAACTGGTCAGCAGTCCGAGACTATCGAGATGCATACCTTCTTTGACTCGGAAATTCTGACAAAAGCAGTGGTGCTGAATTCTGAAGGTATTGCTCCCCCCTAGCGCCAACAAGACTCAATCGGTCGGACCCTTGTGTCCTTCCCGCGCACCAGTAAAACGCCCAGCCAGTCGCTCAGTCCTCTGCTCGTAAGTTATGGTCCTGCTCTGGACCGCGGCAGTCGTCAGAAAACCGTCTAAGCATAAAGCTGGCAAACCCCACCATGTCCGGAATCCTGTCTTTCCGTTTGAACGAACTCTCCGGCCCTTGAAGATGAGAAACTAAAGGCTCAGTGTGTCAATTGGGAATCTCACGAAAATCATACGCACCTGTCAGCGCTCGTGGCTTGTAACGTAGTCTTATTTTTCAGTTTTTTATTTGTACTTAAGGGCAGGATGAAAGTCGTTGCTTCCCGTTGCAGATGCTCAAGACGCCAAACGACTGGCCTTCAAGCTTCAAGCACAGCAGAGTGAAAGGATCGAGTCGCGCCTTGCGAGGAGATGGATCACGGAGGCTCGCGATGTGGCGTTTACGTTAGGTTTATGTGAGGCCATTGGTAGTGCCAGTGCAGTGGCAGTCAAGGTTTGCAATTGCCTGGAAGAACTGGAAGAGAAACGAGTTCACAAGCTGAGAAAGTGTCGTTCTGATGTAGGCGCCCAACCAGAAAAGAGACATATCGGCTTTGTTCGGAAGTTGATCCGAACTCGGACCAGCTTCTCGACATCGAATCGTCGGGTCTGCACCATAGCCATGGTGAGCCCACACTTGCGGCATATTTCTTGTCATGATTTTGACCAGTGGTCTTGCAGAGAGCAATTTCGTCGACGGATCCACCCGAATCTCTGCGAACACTTTTTATGCCGTCAACTTGAAGACGAATCAAGAGGCCCCGGGAAGCTCCACCAAAGCCTTGTCCGGGCAAAACCCAAGATTTTGGCCTCAAAAACCCCACGTTTTGGCGAGTTTTGGACCTCAAAAACCCCCAAGTCGGACAAGGGTCATCACGTGGGTCACACGTCGCCTGTGTGACTCGCCCAGAATTCTTGGGAAAATTCCCTCAAAAACCCCAACTCTGGACAAGGCTTGGCCATTTTTGGCCTCAAAAACCCCAACTTCGGACAAGGAAATCACCATTTTTCGGCCTCAAAAACCCCAAAATCTGGACAAGGCTTTGGTGGAGCTTCCCGGGGCCTGAATCAAGGCCCTGGCACTGAAAACGCGAATCTCAAGCTGCAATGCAAGAAGACCAACTCTCAAGGCGGTCTGCGTACCTACTTGTTTTCCTTGGGCCTGTGAGTCTCCGGGTCTTATCGTGCAGGCAAGTGTTTTTCACGATATTTCTTTCACGCAAGCATTGACGTACCTTTCTTCAGAGTGCTTACAGCTGAGCATCGATTCCCGCGAACCATAGCCTAGTAGTGCCTGCAGACGCCGCGGGATCGCATATGGTGAGCTTTGTATCCGGTGGCTGGAGACTCTCCGTGGGTTAATCTTGACGTTGTGCATTGGCAGCAGCGTAGACATATGCATCCGCGTGGGAATTTGGATGGAGGAACGCGCTCATCGCCATCACACAAGACATTTCGCAAGCCTTTCAAGAGGTCTGACGCCGGGTTGGCCTTTTCTATCTTGGACAATCAGCGCAGCGGCGAACCTCGCTTTTTTCACGGAGCTCCACGGTATGTACCTGTCGCACCTGTTCTTCGGCCCACCTCTGACTTACACCTTTCCGGGTAGAAACCATCACTTCAACGTCCCATGGAGATGGTAGTGTCGTGGGTGAGCATCTTCCAAGTCCTGTCGATGAGCTCCACCTGATTCCTTCACATTGCAGACCGTCCGCGGATCCAGGCAAAACTGTGCCCACCGTTGGCTTTCCCGATACGGACCCGTCGATGCACAGAGGGCGACGGTACGTACCCTCGGATTACCCCGTTTCTATGCGTAGCTCATGTCCCCGCTGCACTGCTAGGCTGGGCTACCAGGGTCCGCGCCGGTGGGATCGACCGATATGAAAACCATCTACATGCACGGAGCTTTCCGGTTACCCTAAGCTCGACGACAGACCATGGAGTAGTGAGGGAGGAGAGAGGCCTCGGCAATATGTTGCTCCGTGAGACCGTGTGATGATAAGTATCAGTTGTCCGTACAGACGCACCCCCTTTCCCTGACCCTCACTCTGGCCTAACTTTGTCTCACTTTCGCAGTGTTATCGTGATTCTGAGGGCCGGTGCTGCTGCGCGACACTCGAAGGTCTGGGCTACATGACAGGACACCGAAGCGGGCGGCCGGCGGGCCACTCATTCACGAGTGTCTTGGCCACTAACGGAATAAAACATCTCGCAGGCGGCAGGAATACCCTGCGCTGGTGTTCCCTTGACCACGCCCCTTGTCTCCCGCACGCGCTCGTCCCGAACGTCTCTTCGAAGATCCCGCGCTCTCCATTCCAGGAATCTTGGCGTTCCTAGTACTTTGGTACGTTCAATTGTGCGTTCATCTTCAAGATCCGCGCTGACGGTGTCCGCAGTTTCGGCACCCACCGAGTTTGCACTGACGTTCGCGCCCGCCAGTGAACATCCACGAGGCCTCGAGCTCCTTTCGGCGAGCCAGCCGTGCGTTCCACGCAGGGTGCCAGCATCGAGATTGGCAGGCACGCTGCTCGCATGCCTTTCCTTTCGCGATGCGCATTTCGGCATACCCTGCTCCTGTGGGTAGCCATGTAGGCGCTGTATCATTGCTGGCCCGTCCCGCAGTCTGGCGTTGGACTTTCTGGCCTCGCTGCACTGACCCGTCGAAGCCGCGAATGAATGTGACCACGATGGGGCAGAGGCGCTGCCGGCGGGGATCGAGGCAGCTCAGAGCACTGCGCGGAACCCGGAGCAGTCGGAAGCGTGCATTGGTGGAAGAACTATAGGGGCGCGCGGGGAAAGCGCGGGCTTCAATGGCGGAGAAGTTGTGGCTGGAAGAGCATACCGAGATGCTCGACATACTGGAGACCAAGGCAGACGACCTCGACCACGCGCTTACCACACTTCAGATGCGCGTCTCACCGACCAGGCGGACGCGCTAAAGGGACGTCCACGTTCCTCAGTTCAGGACCCTGCTTTGATGATTGCGATCCTCGCTGGGGTACGGCCACCCACGCGCAGCAACGCCCGCGGGAACGACACATCGCGTTTCTTCCTCCGCCAGGGCAGCTGCAACGGCGATCGCGGCGCTTTGGAGATAGCGACGGACTGAATCAGAGCGAAGGGGGAGGGAGGGAGGGAGCGCGGGGGCGGCAACGCAGGGCCCGTACAGGTATCAGCTTGAAGCTTTGGACGGCCCAGATCTACAAATGCTGCTTCATCCGATGATCATGCGCAAACAGGATTATACGCTCCACGTACGCATCCCCTTTCCCGTTCAACTCGGTGTCATCTAATCGGTATGCTTGCAGGAAGTTGGCGTGGATGTTCCTTTTCGTCGCCCTTGGTTATACAAGGGTCGATCTCCTCGTTTGTCACCTCTAGTACTTTAGGACTCGTTTGGGAAGATACGCCCGGAGCTTGACAAGTCGAAAACATGCGGATTTGTCACCCGACGACCGCCAAAACAATGTGGATATCTACATTCTAGCTGGACCCTCGTTTTCTCAATCGTGACAAGCGCCCGCCTGACAGTCCATGCATGAACGTGCAGTGGATGAGCTTGAGCGCGGTTTCTGGAGCCATGAATCCTCTGAATGGAGTTTTCTACGAGTGGTTTGGATTTTATGAGCCAGGCCGTCCTGTCGCGTATCCCCCTGAATCTCTTTTTGTATCTCTAATTCGGCTTCGGGATTGGGCTACCTACACTCCTTTTGCGTGGAAGAAAGGAGCGGGTACAAGAGACGCTCGCGTAGCTTTCCCGAGTAGGCGCCCAGCCGTCCCGCTGTGTCAGTATCTGCAGGGCACGGGTGGTGATGTTCGAGGCCCGCAACTTGCCATCCTGTGCTGTTCGGAGATTCCTGCCGTGCTCCTCGTAGCGATCGGGATTGTGTTGGCCGTCGACGAACGTGCGCTCCACGACACCCACGAGTATCATTGCCGCCAGGCCGTTTGCACAGATTTGCGGGGAGCATCCTTGGGGACGCGATGGGTACATGCATTGCTTATGGGATGGCTAGTGTGCAAGCGGGAGCGAGCGTCGAGTGGGTGGGGATAGACTGACTATCGGTGCTCCATTTGCCAACCATTTGCCTGCGATACGGTGTCGTCGACGTGGGGATGTGCGCATTGCGCATCGCTCGTTTTCGATTGTTCTTGTGGTGTCTTCCCCCCTACATCACGACCGCTTCTCGCACGTCGCCTCGCACAAGCCGGGGGGGCAGGGAGGATGTGCGAGCTTGGGGTGCGTTACTTGTTTCCTCTTTCGCTGAATACAACTTCTTAAGAGATCTTGTTGCTAGCTGTGCGGGTATGATCAATCATGTCACGATTCTCGATTATCTAGACCGTCCTTGTAGTATTACAAGCGATTACTGTCTTATTCTACACATCCATACTTTCTAATGCAATGTCTGATACCCAACATAATTCTACAATACACTTCTTCCGTCGTGTTTGATCGTCTACCGTCGAGTTGAACCACGTCTTGTCACGCGCGAGCTGGTGCGAGTGGGAGCGGCACCCACTGGGAGTTCAAAGTTAATACCCATTTTACGGGGTGATATCCTCGATTTAGATACTCACCTAGGCCTTGCGAAGAAGATTTCCCTCGTTTCGAAACCCTCTGCGATGCTGAACGGGTGACTTTTCCTTATATTTATTGAATGTTCATAAGTGCCATCTGGAGTGGAGTGAGTACATACCCTCCACAGGGATATTCGTCTCCGTCTCTTCGGGTTCGCGTTTGCGTTTGATGGAGTGAGTCCGCGCAGTGGGAGCCTTGGCGGGCACTGGAAGTTGTGCTTGCGATGACACGACCAACGCCGGTGGGTCCGATGACGCAGGGTGGATTGGGTCAGAGACAGCTGGAGCGGGTGTCTCGGCTGTTCAGCAAATTTATCAGCACATTGAATATTCTCAATACTGGAAGGATCATACGAGGCGCCTTGTGAGATGTTAAAGCCACCGTGTCCAGACTCTCCATGTAATCCGCCCCGATACCCATGAACATCATCAGGGCAACTGGAGAATGATTTCTGTCAGAGTGAGTTGACGGAAAGCATATAAAACCAGGTCACCCTGGACCTCGTCGACCTCCTTCCTTTGAGCGTCAAGATAAATCTGATTGTTGTTCCGACGGGTCGTAACGTCCTCTCGCTCTGTCTTGATTTCCTGGATTTTGGAACGGAAATCCTCTATTTGCTGCGTGAGCCCCAAGAAATCAGATTTCTGCAGCGGAGTCGACATGTTTGAGATGGTCGTGTCTAAACCTCAAAGATCCCGTGACCATGAGGCTTCCTGCAGAAATCCTGCATATTCGAGCGGTTTCCGATCGACCATAAATTTATTGAGACATCCAAAAAATCCAAGTGATACATTGCTAGTGCCCTGAGATGTTTCCGTAACATAATTTACATGCTTCCGTTGCCTATCGTGCTGGGGTGAGGCAATTTGTCAAACTGGCCACTTCCGCCTCGCATCTTTGAGGACCCCGAGACGCCGACCCGCAATCGCATTGCTTGTACCGCTTTCACCGTGCCGTTTCCGAGGGCTTGACTATCGGGACGTTGGACTTCAATAAATTCCATAAGCTCTTTCCCCTTCACCCCCGCGAGTGCCGTCGGCGGCGCTGGCTTTGCCTTGGAAAAATCACCGCGGGACTTCATCCACCCGGCGTAGCGGTCTTCGCCCAACTTTTCCTTTAGTCGCTGGTTGAGATCTTTGAGAGCGGCGGCCTGCGATTCGATTTCTTGCGACACGTTGGACGATGATACTTTCGCTTCTTCGAGTAAACCGACCTCCTCTGCGTGCTTGCTTTTGAGTGATTCCAGGGTCTCGCTGAGCTGTGCGTGTTTCTTCTCAAGCTGCTCGTTGAGTTCCGATACAGTACTCTCTGCTTTCGTGCGTTTGGCTAAGAGGTCGTCGACTGCGTCCGAGTCCGATTGTGAGGAGCCTGAGACGGGCGTCTCTGCGGGATTGTCCCCGGTGGCCGGAGTGGGGACTTTGTGGGAGGGGGCAAGGCGGGACAAGAAGCCAGGTTTCAAAGTGTCGTTCGACTTGGTTTGGGCCTGTTGAGAAGGGCGAGAACTTGTGGTGCGAGAAGTCCCCGACGGAAGTTTGGCTGGCTTTGCGGTAGTATTCGGCTGGGTTGAAGACTTTGCGCGAGAGGAGAGTTTTGAGAGCATGTTATCTGGGTAGACTGTGGTGATTGGAGGGTTGAAGCTTTGAAGGGTGTTGACCTGTAGGCTGCTTGTCCAGAGTTTGCATGTGTTTGGCGGCAGACTGGACTCTCAAGCGATGCAAATAGCTGTCTTCTTGAATGTCGAGTCAGCCGCGGGTCAGCCGCAAATTGGCGCATAAATTCAGAGGATACGCAGCAAATTCTGAGACTCTCTCTTGCTCTTGACCCCCACATTGGACCTCCTTCCACATTCCCAGGTAAGCATTCCCATCCTCCACTTATATTCAGACCAATGCTGACCGCCGTGTTCTCCTCAGGGCGTCCCCTCTATGCTCTTGACACCGTTATCGGTGCGCTCGCCTAGTACAATTCTTGTTCTACTAACCTTTGTATAGATCATCGTCTCGGTTTCACCATGGGTGAAGAATGTGCGGCCCGATCCGAGTCCCTCCTGAATCTTAGACTCCATCGGGTACCAAAAGGGGGTGCACCTGGCAGCGTAGGCGCACACGGCTTTCCTCCTTGAATAGCTTTTAGAGCGAGTTAGGGAGTGAGGGACTGTGCTGCGACTCGCTGTTCAGTGCATTTTGGCCACCCCCCTTTTGGAACGATGTGATTATTCTATGCATCAGGCCGTGGCGTTAGGGAGGTGTCCGTGTCATGTCTGAACCCCGCACGCCAAAGTCTCAATGGAGGTACCGGGGGGCGTTTGAATCTTTCACATCCGAGGATATGTGATTCGCTTCGGCGGAGAGAGGCATCGACACCCATGATCCTTCGCGGGAGATGATTGGCTAGATCGCAGGTGAGGGCGTTCGGACTGGTACCTTCCGGCGAGTCTCCAACGGGGCAGATAGAGGTGCGGGGAGATTTTCTGTGGTGTTGCGGATTTTTTTGTGTTCTACAACTCCTGTGGACGAAGAGGATCCTGGAGAAGGGTGAGGACCACCCTCGTGCTACTTTGCCGTTAGTCTCCAGGCTAAGGTTCGCGCTTGCGCGAACTGACCAAAGCACGTTAAAAAATTCAACCATTTGTAGCGAAGATATAATTTGTTTATTTCTGTTCTGAAAATCGCTTTCTTGGTCTAAGATTTTTTGAAGTGTCCGTTACACCGACAATATTTCCCCAGGTGTCAGCTGCCTGAGAATCACACCTCAGAGGCATGGATACTCCACCTGGCCACAGGCCATCGATAATGTGGGTGCCACATCTCATATTGTATTGCTCCACAGTGGGCCAGGCAGGCCTATTGTCCACATTTTCGGACATCAATCACGCAGCCCAAACAATGGCTGGATATTTGGGATCAGGCCACCGCTCCCTGTTATCTTAACAATGGTTTTAACCATCTGATGGGATCTATATCCGCCACCGACCTTGTGTGCTGACGGCCTGATTAATCTACACATGTTCTTATGCTGTGTCTGTGGATATATTTTACTTGATATCTTGTCGATTGTCCACTATCCTAAGCAGCGAATTGCCAGCATGTCTACTGGCTGTCGAACCGGTAGAATGATTCCTTTCATTTGGTGCACTATACAGATTTCTCTCGGGCAAAAAATGCGGAACATAATAGATTGAAATTGGGTTGTAAACATCGTAAATAAGCCACTCTTCTCTACTACGCGCTCTCCCCCTCGGGCTGGACGTCCGATTCTCCCTCGGGGGGTGGGCTAATATTGGAGGCCGTGGTTGGTGTGCTGGCGGCGTCAGCAGATGAGGCGTCAATTAGATCATCAACTTCTTGCTGAACATCGTTGGTGGGTTGATAAACAATGTCGACAGCGCCGTGGAGTTCCTTGTCGGTGATGATGAGCTCTTCAAACATCCTATCGCATGTATCAAGTTAGCGAGTTAGCAATATATATATTCCACAAGACTTACGCATCACGGGCCTCATCGTTGCCCTTTGCGATCTGTCGCATGACGACCAAGGCTTTGTCGAGGTCCGTCCAGTACGTAGTGCCACTGTTCTGTAAAAACACATCCCTCTAAGATTAAGAGTTAGAAAATCCAGTAGTGCAGACGAATGCTAGTGGCATACCATGAGAGCAATCCGGCCACACAGGGCATTGGTGATACGACATTTGGTCCCGTCGACAAGGGCCTGTGCGAGGGCAAAGAGATTTTGATGTTGAGAGGGCTCCAGGTCGACAATGATCTTCTGGCCGGACTCATTGGTTCGCGTAACCCTGACGCTCGCAAACAACTGGAACAGGGTCAGCCAAGGGATCAGCAGCGATAGCAAATTGAATTGAGAAAAATGCCTTTTTTTTGCAAGAAGACCGGCATTGGGTGAAGGCATCTTGAATCGCGCTCGTCACCTTTTGCATATCCGCTGGGTTGTTCTCGATGCCCAGCGGCATATCAAATCGGTGCTTCATGAGGATTTCCTGTTCGAAGTATAAGGGAAGGTACAGAGCAGTACAAATGGGACGCACCATGACATGCTGGACAGAGAGGTCGCCTTGATACTGAGCAAGTTTCGGTGACAGGAGTACAGCAAGGGCATAGCTCTGGATGTTGGTCTGGGTACATACAGGCAATGAAGACGAACACAAAATATGATGGGTGGCAACGTACTTTAAGCTCTGGAGACACGGTGAATGAGGGTGCGGCCACGATGATATTGCCCACGTCGTTCTGCAGTGCTAGGAGAAGAACAAAGAGCTTTCCCTCCCGAACGGTTTGGACGTCCTGTGGAAGATAAGTGGAGGGTATATAATTTAACAACTGAACTGACATTGAGGAAGGTGTCGAGCTGCGTTACTTGCTCGCCACGAAGCTTTTGTTTCTTCGCGTAGTTCTTGACAGCCATTGTGGCGTTGCGAGTTGCAGGCCCTGATCCACCTAGCCCCAGGGGTGCGGGTGGCATATCTTCCCCCTCGTCGTCGCTTTGTGCAGCGCTGGAACTTCCGTCAAGCTCATGACGACGTCGTTTTCGTTCCCGGGTGTCACAGTGCTTCGGTCACGTTGAACTGCAGCTTGCATCCGCTGCATGAAGGCATTGCCAGCAAAAGAGGGAGTGGACATGATTGAGGGTGGTATCAGAGATGAAGGTGGGGATAAAGATGAGAGAGACACACCAGTTCAATGCACTTTATATGTACGGCAAAGCCACCCTGCTGAATCGGGAAATTCTCAATCTGGAAATTCTCAATCTTTGTCGACGTCCGCCACAGCCTTCAAACACTCCAGTCAACATGGCGCCTGCAGCAAAGGCGAAGGTCATACCGGAGGGCTTTCTTCCAAGTGAGGATGGCAAGAAGGTTCACTGTACTTTCTGCACTGCTCTTTCTCCGATGCACAAGGAGGCTTGGATTGCATGGACCAGTCTTAACACCCACCTCAATTCAGCGGGGCACAGCCGGGCAGTAGATCAGCATGAAACGGCACGTACTCGGGCAGATGCAATCCAAAAAGACCGCGAAAATGATCTTGCTCAACGTCGCGAGGCTGAATTGCGATTCTCTGCGTTGCAGGATGTACAGATACCAGAGCAGACGCGACTGTCTCGCATTCAAACGGCTGCGGAGACCGAGTTGTGGGATCAGCTAGAAGAGGATCCCCAAGCTGCCGGTTTTGACCTTGGAATCGACAAAACAACCCAGCAGTACAACGATTTGTGCACCGAGATGAATAGCCTCTGGAATGCCGGAATTATGGCACACGAGACGGGATTTGCATTGGGTGAGGGGAATGAGGAAGAAGGCCTGTTCCAGGAGGACGATGAAGATGACTTCTTGGCCGAAATTATGCAGAATGCTGGTGCGTTGTCATGTCGAGCCAACTAGGAACGGTCCCGTGACAGTGTCACATAGCAATTAGCGATCCCGAAGGCGGCGATATCCTCGATTTCGAGTTCCACGATTCCGATAAACCAAGTATAGAATGGGCTCCATACTCTTCGAAGATGGTAAGTTTGTTTGCACCTTTCTGGAGGGATTGAGCTTACGGTTTCTGAGCAGCTTTTTCTTTTGGATACGTTGGATAATCTGCCGCGTCTGCGTATATCCAACTCGCTGATGAAGGTATTCTTATGGATCCTCAAGGAGTCTGGTGTTCAGGATGTTCCGTCCTTCGACCATCTGAGAAAGGTCCAGACCAAAATCCGTGAAAAATGTGGTATTCCGACAACACAGTACAAGTCTGCGAAGGGTAATATATTCCACATGAACGATCCGCGGACGCTCATTGCCAAGGTATGGACTTCAAGTTCGAGTTGCTGACTCTTCAGCTCATTTTGGGACCCAGGATTGGGCTAATCCTGAGACGCGCAAGTTCATTCATGTTTATCCCGAGATACCAGAAGACGGTGTTATTCGAGAAATATGGCATGCCCAAAAATGGCGCAAGGACATGGATCTCGATCTTCTGAGCCCAATGTACGATGCAAAGCATCTACAGGCCCACTTCTACGTCAACGAGTTGGCGCGTCTTAAATCCGGGGAATTTGTGATCCCAATCCGGTGGCTAAAATTTCGGAATCATATCTGCGCAGATGCATTTGTGGTTGAAATCGACTCCTCGGTGCGCTGATAGGGTCCATAGCACCTTAAAATTTCCTGAAACCTGTTCTCTCCCAGGGCATAGCAACGGTCATCGATGGTCACACAATCTTAATTTCGTCCGCGGACCTAACTGCCAATTATCTTGATTTGGAGGACGAACACTGTATTCCCAAATGGTCCGGTATGTTGCACATAATTTTTCAGATCGTCTTGGTTCTTAAAAATCACACAGAGGGAACTTTTAAAAGTGGCCACCCCGACCGAATGCCCAACCCAAAGCGGGCTCTGGCGGGTGGTGATCCTCTCTACAGCAGTTTCATCGACTACTTCGGTGATGATGTGTCGGGGAACCGCTCAAAATCCTGGAATAAACACTGGAATGCGTACATGACACATCGTAATCTTCCTCGCGCGCTCTTGCAACAAGAATTCCACGTGCATTTCGTCTCAACATCTCCGCATGCTAGTATCACCGAGCAGTTTACTGTATTCAAGTCCATCGTGCAGTGAGTCACAACAAAGTTGCGTCCGAATCCCTCGTGCTGACAGGAAATAATTACCAGACAAACACACAAAGAGCCTGTAAGGGTTCGAGACGCCGAGACCCAAGAAACAACACGTTTTTGTATTCATGCCAATGCTGGCCCATCCGATAATCCAATGCAGAGTGAGATCTCGGGGCATATTGGTGCGAAAGGGAATTTCTTCTGTCGGAAGTGCGAAGCCGGCGGAAGCGAGAAGGACAAAGAGACCAATGAATGTTTCCATTCCCTTTTTTCTGTATGTCTTATCTTTTCGGGATATCGGGGATTGGTTTGACAATATTTCAGCCAGGAATGCCTCGCTCCAAGGAGAAGATTTTGACGGAGCTCCAGAAGCAGGTTAAGTTGGCGTGTGCTGGTGTGGCCCAACCTATCAAAAACACGCAGAAAGACACTGGGATCAAAGACGCATATACCCAGCACTGGATCGACCATCTCCTGGAGCAGTTCAAGCAGAAGAAGCAGGAGACGCCCGGCCGAAGCAGCACCGATATTCAGGAGGAATTGATACAATGGACACTGGACAATGACGACAAAATCTACAGTGGCTTTCTGACATTGAAAGGTTGAAAAATAATCTCATGCTGCGTTATTGAATGCTAAATCTCAGTATACAGGCTTCGATCCAACGAAAGACACACCGGTCGAAATCCTTCACACAATATTGCTCGGAGTGGTCAAATACATCTGGCATTCCTCGCATACCAGCTGGACCCCAGCTCAGAAACAGACATATTCACTTCGTTTACAATCGACGAATACTAATGGGTTGTCGATTCATGCAATCCGAGCAAATTACATTATGCAGTACGCCAATTCGCTCATTGGACGCCAATTCAAGACCATCGCCCAGGTCAATATTTTCCATGTCCACGGCATTGTTTCAGATGAACAGTTTGCAACTTGGCGAGCTGTCGGGGAGTTTGCAGCGCTGATTTGGGTCCCTGAAATTCGTAATCTGGACGAATATCTTGTAAGTCACTTTGTCCGACTCACTTGTTTTCACATTCTGATTCCAGACAGGGTGATGTTCGCATTGCAGCAGGCAATGTTATGGATGCCTTCGCCGTTGTCGACCCGACCAAGATTCTATCTAAAATCAAGCTTCATCTTCTTCCGCATTCTGAGGAGGATATTGTTGCGTTTGGGCCACTTGTTGGCGTGGCCACCGAAATATTTGAGTGCTTCAATGCGGTCTTTCGATTCTGTTCCATTCTCTCCAACCACCTTGCACCGAGCCGAGACATAGCCCTTCAGCTAGCAGATCAAGAGGGCCTTAAGCATCGGCTTACTGGCGGGTGGTGGCCAACTCCTGAAGGAGACTGGGAGCGTGCCGGGCCAGGTGTTCGCGCATTTCTGGAGACACGACCTGTGCTTCAAAGGCTAGTTGGATGGTCCATTCACAACCCGCCGATTCCAGGTGAGTAATCAATTTCAGACGCTCTATATTTTTATAACGTTATTTATTCCAGGGTCTGTGAAGCTCGTTCCTTTGCCAAAGAGACAGAAGGGGGTTCCTAAACCAACTCGTTCCGCGGTCATGATGAGTTCGACGCATGCCTTACAGGCACTGAACACTGGGAATTATGACATGGCCTCGCCCTGGTTTGCGTGCCGGCAAGTTATTGCAGCCTCACTTGACGAGTGCATAAATGGTTCTTGGGTTTTTGCGAAGTCCCCGATAACAGTGAGATTGATTCGTCCCAAACATAGCAGTCGCCTGAGCTGATTTATTTATCAAAGGGGAAACTTGTCGCGGGCAGGATTGACAATATCCTGGAAGACGGCAAGGGTTCTGCTGTTATTATCCTGGATGTATTCCAAGTCTCAGATCAACGGCATGAGAGATTGGGTATGCCAATTCTTACACGCCGACAATCTGAAACAACTTATCTTATCGTTCCTGCACTTGCAAGTCTTCCCCTTTCATTACGATCAACTTCTGATTTAGAGACGAACAGGATATAAGGTTCCTCTACAATACTCAGCATGATTGCGAGGAGGCTGGGTGCGAGGCAACCGGCGAACGTCCCCGCATGCAAGAGCGTGTCGACACAGGTTTAACAGACAAGGTTATTGTCCATAAACCCGTCGAGCGCTTCATCATCAACACACATGCATTCCATAATGCTCACTTACTACGACAAGCACTTCCCCGGGGGCTGACTGCCCCAATCCCATTGTTTGTGGACCGAAAAGCCAAGCACTACGAACTTGCTGTCAATCTCCGCGAGATCAAGAATGGGAAGCGTAAACGAGCAGCAGACAAGAGAACAGCAAAGAAGAAGCCTGTGGACAGCAACCTCGACCCGAACACCGTGGACAGTTACCTTGAGCCTGAGGATTCCGTGGATGATACAGAAGATGAGGGTCGCCCTCGAAAGAAACAGCGTCGGAGGAAGAACCAAGTGGACGAGAGTGGTGATTCAGATTCCGAGTATGGCGGCAGCGGCAGAGCTGAGCCTGTCCAAATTGGAGCTCCAAGGACCTCGGGTAGAGTGCGCAGGCCCACTGCAAGGGCACAGGCAGTAGATTGCGATTCAGATTAGATTTGTCATAATAGAATGCTGCCGAGGTCGAGATGCTTGCTTTGCTCACTCGTATCGTGCATGGTGTGCCCCTCCTTGCGTGATTCATGCTTTCACCGGAAGAGGTCGAGCGAAGGAACTTTGATTAAATATTATATTCATATTTCACAATAATACACATTCTTGATAATTTTTGAAGCCAGAGATCGAGGCAGAAAGCGGATACCCAGCAGAGTCTACCCAGGATGACAGACAAGATAACGACAGGCTGGTGACAATCTACGTGTCGGATGGTGTTCCGGGTGATCTCCAGAATACTAATTGGCTGGTGAGTGGCCAGACGGATTATGGTGGCCAGCCGATTTGCCGGATTTACGTCCCAGGTGGTGGCCAGGTGGAACAAGCATGGATGCGGGCCAGCGAGATTCATGGCCAAACAATGGCCGCGCCACATGACTGATGGAAGCGGTCCAGTTGGCAGTGTACTATCATCGGAAGGTAAGTAGTAATACGATACTTTGCTGCCATTTAACAGTCCCATGTACAACGTTCAACGTTCAACCACTTTGCATGACAATGCAGATCGTGACGACACGCCATCACGAAGTTGCTTCCTTCTTGCTCGCTTCCAACGGTATCTCCCTTCTCAACTTCTCTCACTTCTTCGGTCCCGGGAACGATTTGCGTAGCTGAAGGACCCTGATTAACTGATTGACCACCGTCATAAGGTACATCATAAGGGGTAGATAGTAACTGACTACTCAGGACTGTCAACCCCACCCTCCACTGCCACGCTCGCCAACTTGAACAAGCACCATTTCTTTTGCGAGATGCTGTGGGTTTCGCAGCACGCTCTTAGGCGTGGCATGCGCAGCGAGCACGGAGGCGCCGAAGACGCAACAAGAAAATGACATTAAAATCCTACGCACAGCACTCCAATTCCGAGTCATAGTGCCCTATTATTTCTTCATCAGAAGTCAACACCTCTTGAATAGTGGCCAGCCAGCGCCTAACTCGGACATTTATACGTGGGGTACCAAAAAGTGGGCCTTCGACAGGCCAGCATCGTAGGTTCCCCAGATATTGAGACTAGAGGCAGGCCCATTGGATCCCGAGGATCGGTGTCGATGAACTCCTTCAGATCCTGATAGAGGCTGATGACTTCGAAGATGTATCAACTATCATGGCAGGGACCAGAAAGTCATAAGATACTCACTGTATCAGATCTCATATTTCGGCTCATCCTGCGACGGTTGGAAGATAGCCTCGCCGTATCTGTTTCTCGCGAAGGCTTTCAGCTTATTCAAGTCGCAACGCACGCCGTAATGAGGGAGGGTTGCTGATGCGACAACATTCTGTGGAAGATCAGCAACGAGAGTTCGGGAGTGGAAATGGCGGGCCTGACTCGGGGCTCTCCCAGGTGTTGGACATGGTGGCAGAGGGCTGAGTTGCTTGATCAGGTTATCCGGGGTGCGACATGGAGGTGTGGGGAACCGGGGAAGGGAGATGGTGAGACAAAAGAGGGGCTGGTTTCGGGAGTTATCAGCCACGTTTCATTGCCTCATCTGATGATCGTTCATCCGCCGACTTTGGGAGCATCTCGTTCATTATCATTGTCAGAATCCGCTGGGAGCTCTGGCCCCTCCCCGAGTTGCTGTCTGCGCCTATTCCAAGTCTCGGAGAACAAATCCAAGACGGCAGTCGCGCATTGGGGACTCTGTTACTCGGCAATTGTACATCTTGCTGCTGATCCCACAAGGTCCTCTTTAGGAATACGGTACAATCCATGTGGATGAATCACATTCCCGGCCATGACAAATGCATCGTGTACCAGGCGGAAGCGCTGAGTTCATAGGCCTATCCACTTGCTCCCACTCTGCCCGCATCCCGAGACAAACCCGCGCGCTCGCAGCGTCGTGCTGTTCTCTGTTCTGCCTTGGCGCGGTACCAATGAGCGTGTGGTGGGAATCTCCCCGAGTTGGCGCTGAGATGCCCTGAGGCTGCGCTTGGTAGTGTCTGCGTTCACGCTGAGATCCGGGGTGCTCAGAGCCCCAGCGCGTACTCATCTCAACACCCGCGAATCCTGTGGATCCACAGCGCACGTCGAGCGGAGGTGCGTGCTCTCTCGTTGGCGGATTCGGTCCTCGACGCACACTATCGTATGCATCCTTCGTAGTTCTTGCAATACGGTTCTGTTCCTGCAAACGTCGTCAGCGCGGATCCTTGAACAGATGCAGTATCGAGCGTACCGAGAGGGAAGAGCCGCACGACGCTGCGAGGGCCACTGGCCAACGGGGCTAGGGTGTATGTACACTTCAGAGGGAATTCTGTCAGATTAGCAGCAAAAATGATGCGAAGAAAAAGCACGGGAGGGGCTGTTACATAATGTTCCAGTCTTTCATCCCTTTTTGGACTTTGCATACACCATTCATCGGCACCGCGAAGGAGCAGACACCTGAGTAAAGAGATCCAGATGAGAGGGACATAGGACAAAGGGGGGCTGTGCTGCCGGCAGCCGTGAATCCGAAACCCCCTCTTTTCCTCCTCTCTCTCCGTCCCATCACTCGCCCACTCTGCCCTCCACCGCGACCCTCTCGCTACTAGTATATTGCACCCAAGATGGGCCGACTGGAGGCGCCAGTACGCGCGCCAGCATCCAGTGGCAGACCCCCGCGCCAACGCTGTGCGGTGGCATAGTCGAGCCCACGGCAGACGCTACTTCCAATCGACCTCCACCGCGAGCACCGATTGCCAATCTCGGAATCTCGGCCCTGCCGTGTACGTTAGAGGTGCATGGACAGCGCCTTGTCTGCGGGACGTACCTATCGCCTCCGCACACCAAGCCGGTGTATCTGGACGCTTGTGACATGTGCGGCTTTCCTCAACAGGCGACCGCAGAAGATCTGAGATGCATAAGCTTTTTGTGGTGAGGATCGCACGGCACTCACCAAGGGCCACGTTGGCGCAGATCCGAGTCGTTCGCTGCCACCAAGCGGCCAGATAGTCTGGATGCTGTGCGGTGCAGCTCGACATTGGGCTTTGTTAATGGTGGGTAAATGAGCATGAGCAAACGCGTCGAGGTACGGGGCACGTACCTCCACCGACGGACAACTTTTTGACTGCCACCAACTTGACTTTTGGCGTACGAGTGTTGGACACTACAAGAAAAACAGTCTCATCAATTGCAATTATGGACGTTGGGAGAGACACGGACCTACGCTGGCCCAAGATTCGGCAATTAGGCCGTTTGGGTTTCGCGGGAGATGAGTTTTGAGCGAGACTCCCCACAGCGCTGCGACTTGCAGCCAGTTGGCTGTTCGATATACAGCGTCAAGCTCGGTGAAGCTCGCATGATGGTGCCATTTTGAGGCCTGTTTCCGAACTGTCAATGCTCGCTATCGTTTCGGACGGCAGCAGTCAGCAAGTGCGTGAAAAAAATAGACGCAGATGTACCTGGCCTACTCGAAGGTCACAAAGCGCTTCCGTGCACGAGACGACACAAAGTGCGGACAACATTGAGGCCCGAGGCCTAAGGGTCGTCGCTCGCCGTCCGGGGTGACGTACTCGCGGCCTTGTGTCATCATCGTTGTCTTGCGCGAGCGAATGTAGCGCGGGCGGCTTAAGCGTGCCCGCGCAGGCGGCGCATGCTCGGGTTCGGGGGGCGATGCGTGCAACGCAGCGTTCTGCGCTGAATGTCAATGCGGCTGCCTGGCGTGCTGGCGCCATAACTCACTGGTTGACTAGAGGGCAGGCCAGGTGGCGGGATGAAGAATAAATCCGTGCTGCTGTATCTTTCGGTCTTGTTGCTGACGCCAATTTACGTGGGATCTGACGGCGCCAATATGCTAGGCTGACGGCATTGATAAGGCTTAGAATAAGGATAGAGTAGAGCGGCTCACCTCACGCCGCACCAGCTTCGTTTTCACCCCGTCTCCACAAGCGGGGCCCGCGTTGCGGACATGCGATGCAGGCGTCGAGTTCGTGCTGGCGAGAATTGCAATAATACGATGGCGACAGGGACTGCGGGGATCGCAATCGAGTCACAAATTTAGGATCGCTGCCCTGTCGCGAGTGTTACGCAGGACTCGGACGACGTTGCCCTCGAGAGTGACTTGTTTGTTACGGGAGTCGGCGGACTCTATGCAAGCGCCTGCATCCTCGAGCCACAAGGAGTTTGATCTGGCCGGCGGCGCGAGAGCGCGCGACTCAGCGCGCGGATTCAGGCGCAAAAGCGCGAGGTGAACTTGCATAACGATCATGCCCGAGTGAGTGCGGTGTCAGAGCCCGCCGCACACGATGCGGGTGGGAGGCTGTTGACGAAACTAAGTATATGTCTCCGTCTCGACATATGTGCCATCTGGATCAAGACCATGAGTTCCTAACCAAATGTACGTGAGTTCCTGCTCACGAACCTGCTCCGGAGAAGAGCCACTAGCCCGTCGAGTCATCGTGCTCCCGGAGGGCCAGTGAGCTGCACTAAGCCCGTATGCCGCAAATTTTCTGTTTCAAATTCCACTTCCTGCGGTTGTTCAGAGCCAGCAGCGATGACAAAGGAAAAGCACACGTCGAGTGAGATCTGCTGCATTTGAATCTCGCATGTAACTTGTCGCAAGGGAGTTTTGTGCCGCGGATGCGACCTCGAATATTGTAGGCTGAAATTTTGGAATTTGAATAGCGATTCAGTTTCACTGTCGATTGCACGGCAACCTGAACCCGCACGCCAATGGCGGGAATTCAAAACGAAGGAAAAGAAAGCTTACGGCCCCCCGCAAATGGATGGGTTGGGGTCAGAGAGAAGGAAAAGAAGGAGCCGTCGCGATCGAGCTCTGATCTGAGAACATTGGCTCCGGAATGCTACGGTCCGAAAACGCGGGGATCAAACGCATCTGTGCCGCGCCCCCGCGACGTGTCGCGAACGCGCCGCGTGATTCGACGCGGGCTGGTTGTGAGTCTGACTAGACGCACTGCATTCATAAGCGATGCATATTCATCTCTGCGGCGTCACATCGTGCGCGTAGCGGCCCGCCCAAATGTCGGGCTTTGAATCTGATCCTGAATTGAGCCGCGGAGTATAAAGTACCTTCTTACCCTCTACCACCATCTCAAACTTCCCGCCCAATGTGAGTAAGCGTGAAAACATCCTCTCTCTGTCCTTCTAACGTGCCTCTTAACCCACAGGCTTGCTTGGAACTGCCGCCCTGTCTGACCGCCGGCTCCGACGCAGGTTGTTTTTGGGCATGCGGGCACTCGTCCGGGAGAGCACCTGGCGGGACTCTCGAGTATCCCTGTGCAGGATGCCCTGTCTTGCTCCCGGCGAGGAGGTGTGTATCAAATAGGCTGAGCGCGCCTTGCTGGTCGCGGCGGTGCTCTTTGTCAGCCACTCGGTGCGCTCGCATTTTGCACATTTGATCTGACCCTCTAACTGTGCACCTCGCCAAACAGCAACGACAAGTACATGGCCTCAGCACCCGACCGCCCTTCGGCGCCGCCGTCTTTCGACCTGTCAGCCACGCCTCGAGCACACGACTCGCCCTTGTGCCCTGCAATTCTTCTTGTCTTTCCTCTATCGCGATTCTTCTCATTCATCTCTTGTTGTCCGGGCCTTGTAGTAGAGACTTCCGGGGAGAGGAGACCGTCCCTGTGCACCGTTGCCGTTCGGCTCCCTGGCTTAATCCCTCCACACTGTGGGGTAACTAATGCACTAAAACGTAGTAGTTCAATTGAGATGTTTTGGGGAATGTTTTCTCGGAATGGAATAGGTATCATTCAGATTCTGAACTACTGGACTAGTGACCTATCTCTCTATGGAGAGGAAAATCGCAAGTCCAATTCAGTCTGAGATCTGAGCCTGGACTGGCATCTCTTGAATCAACGATAAAACTCCGAGTTCATTGGCAATCAGCTGGCCTATAGGTGTGCCCACCAGATGACTCGAAAAACTGTCAATCGGAATTCAGACTGCCGCGACCCATACGGGTGCTTGCCTGCTATCCAGATAATTCGCTTGCGAGACGTTGCCGTCCGCGATTCACAGGCGTTTTGTTATTCAATGCACGGCTTAACACTTTGTGCTTTCAGTGTCGGGATGCCGCGCATGAGCGCATGGAACGGGATCTGTGAGAGGCGTATAAAGCGGGTATCTGCGGACTACATCTCACACACACCTCTCCGACTGCAGAGAACAGGACGTGTCCTGGGCCGTGTGGCGGTTAGAGGACAATGGGTACCATACAGCTGGGTGGAGCGTGGGGGCCAGAGTGTGGGTCGGATTCGGGTGCCGTGCCAAGCGAAACGGGTGGGGTCTGCGATCGGATAGAAGGCAGTAGGCAGAGCGGGGAGAAATTCGAAAATGGCGGATACGTAAGAGAAAAAAGGGGATGAAGAACGAGGGCAGAGTGGAGTCGCATTCAGCTCAGTCGATGATCGTCTTGCATGCTACACAATGAGCTTCATTGGACGACTCCTTCCGGTCTCAGCTACTGCGCAGAAACACCAGACGGGAGAGCCAGACAAGGCAGAGTGAGAGGGGCAGGTCCATCTGCGCACTAGCGAGCAGTAAATGACGTCGCGGCCGTGTGCCTGGAAGGGAAAGTGTGCGCTTTGAATCGAACCGAGTCGAATTGCTGCTCGCGGTGCATATCTCTTTGCAGCCCCAATCCACATCCACGACGTATCCCTTGAATCGTACCTGCCTGGAATAAATGTTTGAGGCCGCGCAACTGCCCAATCTCGATCTCGAGCCATGTCTTCGGGTATTTGCGACGGTGGGCAGTAGGCATGCGGGCGTCAGGTGGGTGTTGCTTTACGCGGGGTTCGAGGACACAGCAGGACGACGCAGTCCCGACCAGTGTTGCAGGGTACTGTGTCGCCTTCCAAAGGTGTTTGCACATCGTGGGGCTCGAATCTCGAGCGACAATATCGGAGAGCGGCGCGCGTCTCGTCCTCCGTCAACCCACCTTGTTCGCGCACCGTTCGTGGGCGAATGACAAATAGGCAATGTCGAGTTCAGTTGCGCGAGAGCGCGAGCGAGCACCACATCACAACCCACGCACATTCTCGCCGCCTGGATATCACTTCCACCTCCGAAACCCACCGCCCAGCGCCCGCCGCCTCCGCGCGGGCGTCCGGTGTACAAGACCATCGCAAGCAACGCATGGCGCTCAACGTGATGCGTGCACAAGTAACGAGTGGGCGAGCACAACAGATGAAGTTGCTGTTGTCATTCCGATTGCGATCCCAGACGATTCGCATCCACATCCAGGCTTGCAGACGCAGCAGGCGCCGCAGCCGCTCTGATTCAGTCCTTCGTTATCTCCAAAGCGCCGCGATCGCCGTTGCAGCTGCCCTGGCGGGGAAAGAAACACGACGTATCGTTCCCGCGGGCGTTGCTGCGCGTGGGTGGCCGTACCCCCACGAGGATCGCAATCATCAAAGCAGGGTCCTAAACTAAGGAACGTGGACGTCCCTTAGCACGTCCGCCTGGTCGGTGAGACGTGCATCTGAAGTGTGGTGAGCGCGTGGTCGAGGCCGTCTGCCTTGGTCTCCAGTATGTCGAGCGTCTCGGTATGCTCTTCCAGCCACAACTTCTCCGCCATTGAAGCCCGTGCTTCCCCGGCGCGCCGCTATAGCTCTTCCACCAACGCACGCTTCCGACTGCTCCGGGTGCCGCGCCGAGCTCTGAGCTGCGCCTGAAATGCCTCGATCCCCGCCGGCAGCCCCTCTGCCCCATCGTGGTCACCTTCCTTCGCGGCTTCGACGGGTCAGTGCAGCGAGGCCAGAAAGTCCAATGCCAGACTGCGGGACGGGCCAGCAATGATACATGGCTACCCACAGGAGCAGGGCCGAAATGCGCATCGTGAATGGCCCAGTGCTTAGTGTAACCGGAAAACTCCGTGGATGGTTTTCATATCGGTCGATCCAGCCGGCGCCGGACCCTAGTAGCCCAGCCTATCAGTGCTGCGGGGACATGAGCTACGCATAGAAACGGGGTAATCCGAGGATACGTACCGTCGCCCTCTGTGTATCGACGGGTCGGTAAAAGCCAACGGTGAGCGCAGTTTTGCCTGGATCCGCAGACGGTCTGCAATGTGAAGGAATCAGATGGAACTCATCCATCATCCACAGGACTTGGAAGATGCTCACCCACGACACTATCATCTCCATGGGACGTTAAAGTGATGCTTCTGACCGGAAAGTTGTAAGTTAGAGGTGGGCCGAAGAACAGGTGCGACGGGTACATACCGTGGAGCTCTGTAAAAAGAGAGGTTTCCGAACAACCGTACGCCTCCCCCCCAATGACAAACACGTGATATTGTTCCCATCACGTGTAACCATGCGCGCGTCGAAATGAGATTTAAACTGTATCCGGATGCATTATAGGCTTCGCTTCTGGGGGAACGGTGTTTCCCCCAGACCCCCCTCCTTTGGCCTGACGGCACGAGGAAATTGGGTTATTAAACATTTTTCTCAGATTTTAAAGCTTATTCTCAGTTTTAAATTTAATCTGACGCGGGGGAGACCCCCGCGGACCCCCCTTACGCTCGCCGCGAGGCCCACTGCGTGGTGCAACCGCTCGCCGCGGGGGCCCACTGCGTGGGGCTTCAAAATATTTTTTTCTTGCCTATTTCTTCATCAAAGCTCATTCCGTGCTGTTAATGTAATCTAACGCGGGGGAGACCCCCGCGGACCCCCCTTGCGCTCGCCGCGGGGGCGCAGAAAAAAAACAAAGCAGAAAAGGAGACCATCAGCAGAATCGAACCTCTGACGTGTGGAGACAGATGACACAACCAAAGAGTGCACTATAACCACCACTATAACCAGTAGACTAAGGAACCGATAACCACAGTTGGTTGCCATGCATCTAGACGTGCCCGCACATATGGTTTGATGAGATTTGCCTTTTAAGGCAATGTCATTGGGGGGGAGGCGTGCGTCAGCTGGTTTCCGCGCTGATTGTGAGACCCGAATTTGGCTGCTCACGGTCCACGAGTCTGCCGGACACGTAGACGGAGCCTCCAGTGGTGAAGAAAGAAAAATTCAATGTGGCGTCAGACCTCTTGAAAGGCTTGCGAAATGTCGTGTGTGATGGCGACGAGCGCGCTCCTCCAACTCCGAGCTCCAAATTCCCGGGTGGATGCATATGTCTACACCAAGATTAACCCACACAGAGTCTCAAGCTACCGGATACAAGGCTTACCATATGTGAGCCCCCGGCTTCTCCAGGGACTATGAGTTCGCGGGACTCGATGCTCAGCTGTAAGCACTCTGAAGAAAGGTACGTCAGTACTTGCGTGAAAGAAATATTGTGAAAAACACTTGCCTGCACGGTAAGACCCGGAGACTCACAGGCCCAAGGAAAACAACTAGGTACGCAGACCGCCTTGAGAGTTGGTCTTCATGCATTGTAGCTTGAGGTTCACGTTTTCAGTGCGCCAGCGCCTTGATTCGTCTTCAAGTTGACGGCATAAAAAGTGTTTGCAGATATTCGCGTGGATTCATAGACGAAACTGCTCTCTGCAAGACCACTGGTCAAAATCATGACAAGAAATATCATGCCGCAAGTGTGGACTCACCATGGCTATGGTGCAGACCTGTCGCGAGTGGTTTCGAAGTTGGTCGGTATGTCTCTTTTCTGGTTGGACGCCTACATCAGAACGACACTTTCTCAGCTTGTGAACTCGTTTCTCTTCCAGTTCTTCTTGGCAATTGCAAACCCTGAGGCCTGACCGCCACTGCACTAACACCATTAATGGCCTCACATAAACCTAACATAAACGCCACATCGCGAGCCTCCGTGATCCATCTCCTCACAAGACGCGACTCGATCCTTTCACTCTGCCGTGCTTGAATCTTGAAGTTTGAAGGCCAGTCGTTTGGCGTCTTGAGCACCTGCAACGGGAAGCAACGACTTTCATCGTGCCCTTAGTCTAAGACTCTAGGCTACAAGCGACGAGCGCTGACAGGTGCGTAGGATTTTCGTGCGATTCCGAATTGAGCCCTTAGTTTCTCATCTTCAAGATCCGGAGAGCTCGTTTAAACGGAAAGACGGGATTCTGAACATGGTGGGGTTTGCTAGCTTTATGCTTAGACGGTTTTCTGACGACTGCCGCGTTCCAGAGCAGGACCATAGCTTACAAGCAGAGGACTGCACGACTGGCTGCGCGTGTCACTGGTACGCGGGAAAGCCACAGGCGCCCGAACGATTGAGTCTTGTTGGAGCTAGGGGGTCAGCGAGGAGCAATACCTTCAGAATTCAGCACCGCTGCTTTGTCGGAATTTCAAAGAAGGTATGCATCTCGATAGTCTCGGACTGCTGACCTGTTTCTCACCTCGTCAACCTATTCCAGGTTAGTCCAGTGCGTTGCTTCGAGACGCATCAAGAGTTCCGCCATGTCTTCGAGACTCCTGGCCTGAGATTCAGCCCGACGCGAATGCCACCCGTTGTGAGTACTGCGGATCTTGCGCATAAGCTTCCTCTGAACTCCTTCGTGTCCCCAGGTATGCGGTACCAGCGGATCCGGGAAAAGCAGGGTTACTCCCATCGGTAGAAGGAGACGGTGTGTACCTCTGTAGCCATTTTCTACGCGTCTCTCACGTCGGACTCCAGGTCTTCAGTCAGTCCGTGGGTGGCATGATGGCGTCCCTATACTGCTAACGCCAGGGGCGTCCCCGTCGAAACACCCTGGACCGAACCGAAAGCATGAGGCCTGAGATGGGGGAAGTGGGGGAGGGAGATGAAGGAAAGGAGGGCCGTGTTTCGCGTCTCCATGTGATCGGATGATCTGTCGTCCCGGGTCCGTGGGTACGCATCCCCTTTTACTTTCATCCGAACCTCTCTCACTCTACACTATGTAGGAGGAGGAGGAGGAGGAGGAGGTATATTATACTGACACGGTCCCACAATTGGAACAGTCAGTTTACTAAGTATGACATCGTAACTCTTGTAGGCTAAAAGTCACCCATCAATACATAGAACACACGTAGTGTTGGCAAAGTTCGGTTCAGAAATCGGTTCGAACCTGAACCGAACTGAACTGAACGCGAGGTTCAGGTTCAAGGTTCAGCAAATTGCTGAACCTGAACCGAAAGTTCGGTTTGGCGTTTGGGATGGAGGCATTTTTTCCGAACGCGTTCGAACCCCGAACCGCAAAAGCCCTGTTCAGACAGATTTTCTGGAGTTTGGAGTGGAATATTACCATTGAAATCTTTACTTACCTTCTATTTCGTTCCACGAGTGATTTCAAGGGGCCTTCGTGATTCTTTGACCCTCGACGATGCGAAATGGTAGGTCCTCACGTGATCTATTCAATCGATGTTGAGGACGAATTTGCCCAGATAACTGCCCTGTTGTTCTCAAAGGTGTCTATCCTTGCTTTAGTATAGAATTTCTAATAGAATGAACCTTTTCTAATTTTTTTACGAGGCTAGAGAGGTGGTTTTTACCCTGGGAAAATTCCTCAGGTTCGAACGCGTTCGAACACCGAACTGAACCTGAACGCGAGTTCAGGTTCAAGGTTCGGCCATTCCCTGAACCGAACACCAGGTTCAGGTTCGGCGTTCGGGCAAAGATGCCCTGAACCTGAACCGAACCGAACTTTGCCAACACTAAACACACGTACTACCAAGAGGGGGGCGGAAAATCTAGGTAGCCATTCTCTTCCATTTGTTACCAATGACACTCAAATGTTCCGATTGTGCCAGCTTTTCCGCGGAAACTATCTAGTCTCACAAGCTATCTTTGCCCCTGTCTCGGTAACCCAGACGCATCCCCGGCCCGTATGATCCGGCCCACGCGAGTTCGGGTAAAAATGATGGGCGGGATAGCTACCAGAACGTCTGGGGCACTTGGTAGTGTAACACCTAGTGCCGGGTCTGCATTGTATTATACGTTTCATACGGGGAGAGGTTCTGGGAGCCTCCTGGTCTTGAATGTAGGGCTTGTTTACAACGTTTAATACCGGCGCTGCCGGCCCGAAAAATTCCCGTATTTAACGTATAAAACATGTATTTAATACCGTTTAAAACGTAGTTAAGGCGCCTACCACTCTGAGGCATCCCAATCCACGTCCTTTTCCTCCCACTTTGCCTTTGGCTTGGCTGGCTCTTTGGCCAGCTGAGGAAGAGGCTTTTCAGGCTCTCCTTGACCCGAGGCAAAGCGCTCCTTGAGGTCAGATGCATCGAGGTCGACGTACACCTCAATCTCCAAGTTCATAACATCTGCCCGCCGAATAACGAGTGGAGGAGGGCCAGTCTCAGTCTCGTCTTCGCCCTCCTCCATTGCTTCGAGATCCTCAATGCCGTACGGGTCCGCAGCGTTGAACAGAGCTTCCTCATCAACGGGCTCATTGTTAGTCGTATCCGGGTTGAGAAGATCACGCAGAGTGGGAATGCCGGCAACAATCGGGTCTGAGGGCTTACGGTTTGGTGACGGAAGCTCCAACCGAACTTTCTGGCAGTGGCGTTTGACTTCCGGAGATCCAAACCCATAGCGCCAATACTGATTGAGCTGCGTGCAACGGACCAGGTTCTCGGCACCCAGATTGTTACGCCTCGCGGTGTCCGTCGCAGTAAGCTTAGAAGCTGTGCGCTCGTCGCACATCTTGCTAGGAACGACACTAAATAGCTTGATTCCGAGGCGCTAAGGAGAAGTAAGTTCAGCGCAAATTTCGAAATTTCAATGACATACGGCTAGCACGCGTGAGTTGGTATCTTTAGCCAAGGATTTCCACCAGGTGAGACGCGTGGACAATCCAGTGCACACATTATCAAAGGGTGCCTCCCGATACATGTACGCTATGCAATTGGTCAGCTCGCAATTCAGAGAGTAAAAACAAAGCACCTACAGACGATTTGATTCACGAGAATATCACCTTCCGTTGCGTCACCCTTTTGCTCTCGCTTCTGTTCGTTTTGAAGCATCTTGCGAGTGGAGGTGATCAGGTATTTAACCAGAGCAGACGCCGTTCCCTTGCTGAAGTTCTGCCGAGGTGGAAGTACTAGTCTCAAAGCACCGTCGTCGTAATAAACTGTTCTGTTTAGTCAGGAGCAAAAAAAAGCGGCGAAATTTCGTACCAGGATCCAGCAGGTACGAGAGGATAAACATGCCGTCGGTACAGTCGTTCATGAAAATAGAAAAGCGATGGTTGTACGCATCAAAGGTCTCTTTCTGAAATTTGTAAATGGAATTTTCTGGTTGAATATGAGAGGCGGCGAAAGATGTTACTGGTGACTGGACATACCTGGATCGTTAAAAACCTGTTTGAATCCGATTCCAAGGCCAATCCAGATGTTGAAAACATACGAACAAGTCACTTGCGAGCTTTCCAATGTCTTAAGACCACGAGAAATCAGTTTAAGGAGCATATTGATGTTGTAGAGCTGGAGGCGGAACTCCAGGTTGGCGTTTGAGTTGGCTTCGAAATATTTCTGGAGTGGCTTTGTCTAAGAGAGGTGAGTTCATGTTGCGCACAAAATAAACACGCTTACAGCTTTCGTATCAAACTTGATCAGACCCTCAGCGTAACACTGTTCCATTGCTGGAAGGCAGCGAGTGACACTACTTGATTGATTCCCAAACGTCGAGAACCGAGTTTGACCAAAGGAGACAAGCCCACGTCGATCCTCTTCATTCTTCAACTTGTCTCGGAGATGTTTTTTACTGTAATTACTATGAGAGAAAAATGTTGTAATTGAAGAGATGGTTTTCATAACCTGAAATCGTTAGCAAACAAAACGAATGTGTGGTAGACCACCACTTACTGTCGCAAAGCCGTGTATTTTTGGGTGACCTTTCGAGCCGACGATGATATCCTTGGCTAGTAGGTTGAGTTGATGGCAGGGGTCGGGACAGTTTAGGATCCACGGATAAAGAGTGCAGATGAGAGCTCGGCATTTTTTTACATTGCCGGTTGTATCGGAAACAACCATCGAAAATCGTACAGCAGCGTAAAAGAGGAGTACCTGAAGTTGAATAAGCGGAACTAACAGATGGAGAGGCGAAGAAAGAGCGTACATTCTTGAGATTTTCAAAGATAGTCTCGCCCGTTGTCGAGAGACCTGTTAGAATAATACCGGCAACCATATATGACATGCGCGTGGGCGTCGAGACATGGACGGTGTATATCTCGTCGTTCTTGCGACTCGACCATCCATCATACGATAACGTGAGGTGAATGAAGGTCTCCAGCAGAGTTTTAAGCTGAGCCATCGCATTTTCAGTTTCTTTAAGAAGATTATACCCAATGAAGTTGGAGCGGTCAGGGACGGAGTAGCTCGGGCATCTGAGAAACGACGTCAGTAGCTGCAAGTGTAAAGTGGGACGGCACATACAAAGCGTTACAGAAATCGATGAAAAACCCATTGTCACAGAGGGAAAATGCAAGTGCGCAGCATACAATCAGCCGCAGCAACAAATAGTCAATTATCGACTGCCGAGTGGCTGTAATCGAGGATGCACCCCATGTGTCGTCGAGTGTGTGTTGAGCTGTAGGTGTACTACCAGACGATTCTGCGTGAGAGGGTGTGGTAATACCCTGAACGGGTGCCCGCCCTTCTGCGGGATTTTCGAGTTTTCTTTTCTTTGAGCGAAGCGCGGGTGCTGGCGCGTCGCCGGATGCGACTTGCTCGGCGGACGGAGCGATAGAGTCCTTGAGCTCCTTCCAAGCCACGGGGAAGTCGCGCTGGAGGAGCTGTCCGATGGTAAGTCACACTCTGCGAAGAAAAAAAATGAAAGACTCACCTTGCATCCAAGCATATGAGGTGTGTTGCGAGCCTGGGTGTTGTTGCAGACCTCGCGATCACACCCAATACAGTAGTACATAGCTTTCATCTCATTTTTCGAGTTCATGACCTGTCGCTCGATGAAAACAGACGCCATCAGATCAGATGGAGTGTGTCCTGTTTTCTTCTTTCCCTTGCCGTGCTGATTCCCGTTCTTTTTGCGTCCGGCACGTTCACGCTCCCTGTCTTCCTTTGCAGAGGTCAACACGGTGTTGGACAGCACCGGCTGAGATCCCCAGGCAGCTGTCCCATCGGCCATCTCGACATCGGGTGAAGACCCGTCTATCAGAGGAAAAGGCGGCTACACAACTGTTAGATGCCAGGGAGAATGATGCGGGGTAGTCTCTTACTAATTCGGTTCCAGCTTCTTCAGCAGCTCCCAACGCACTCCAGTAGGCCGCCCATCCCTTGGCCGCCGGAGAGGTGTGGTCTGCACCGAAGACTGCGGCCATTAAGGCCTCAGTTTGTGGGAAATTGAAGTCTTTCTCGTTACAGAAGCGTTCTGATGTGACTCCGAAGGCTTCATAGTCTTCTGATGAAAGTGCCATGCCAGTATTGGCTGGGGCGGCGGTGAAAAAAGTGACACTAAAACCCCCACTGTATACAGCCATTGAAATTGAATGACTCAAGAAATGGGATTGGATAAATTTACTAGGCTGGAGTCCCACACTCTGGTAATTGTGCGTAATGGCATTTCCTCCCTGGACAACTTTCCCGGCATTAACTAGAACTTCCTAGTAGACCCAGCGGATGACTTTTGGAATGCTTCTGCAGACTGAATTTCATTATCCCAAACACTCCAAAAAAAAAAAAAAGAAAAAAAAAAGAAAAAAGTGACACTGATTGGTATCACATGACCGTATGTTAGCCGACGGAGTCGCCCGGCGCCGATAGCTCCGATGGCCAGAGTTTCGACCAATTGACTTTGTTATGAGTCCCATACATTCTAGGAAGGTCAGAGGCAACTGCTACGAGGTTTTGGGCATTAAATACAGTTAAATACATGGCATCCGAGACGCCTCTGGTATGTAACATTTTATACACGTATAATACACCTCTGTTTAATACACTGTTTAAATACACCCTTTAAAACCCGGCACTAGTAACACCCCCATCGTGTCACAAATGTCACAATCTGTTACCATCATATGCGTGAGCCTCGTGCGAATTCATCAAGCCTTGACAGACCTTCGACGCGCCGACTGCCTGGTACTCCCCTGCCTCATCTAATGCCACGAGAAGATGATCACGTCAAGTGCACCGCCGAATCCCAACGAATCTTGCAGGAAGCGCGTGAAAAAGCGCGTAAAAAGAACAAGTACGACTCCGACACGACGAGACGGGAATTAGCACGTCTTTTTGAAGAAAGCTTCAAAAAATCACCCTATGAATGGCAGCTGGACGTCTCCGAGGCCTTCTTATTGGGTCTAGACGTTGTTGTCATTGCTGGGACAGGTGCAGGCAAAACTATGCCTTTCATGATGCCGCTGCTGCTCCATCGTGAAAAATATTCTCTTGTTATATCTCCACTCAAGGTGCTGCAGGAGGATCAGGTGAGACGCTCTTGTTACTTTATACATTTAGCTGAATATTTTTTCAGTCCAAACGATTCCAGAAGATGGGCTTAAAAGCTGTCGCCGTGAATGGAGACACATACTCACGTGAGTTGCAGAAAGTACGCGTCTTCCACGCGCCTCTCGCGTTTTTTAGCTGATTTACCCCAGGATCTCGACGGGCAAACACACAACACCATCTTCACGTCCCCCGAGATGTGTTTCGAGCACCAGGAGTTCCGTAAATGGCTCCGAGATCCGGCCACGGGCAAGCGTGCACTCGGGGCTATCATCGATGAAGCCCATTGCGCGTCTCAATGGGGCGGGGATTTTCAGCCTCACTACGCGCTACTTGACAGATTACGAGCTGTCCTCCCTGCTAGTTCCCCGATTCTTGCTACGTCGGCTACTTTAAGTCCATCCGCGCTAAAGGACATTTGCTCCAGTCTAGATTTGGATTTGGACGAGACTTTCTTCCTAAATTTGGGTAACGACCGCCCGAATATTACCCCTTCTGTGGTCGAAATGAACAGTGCGAAGGACTATGCTGCGCTCGATCCACTTCTTCCGAATCCCTCCGATGTGCGCTCACGCGAGGATCTCCACAAAACAATCATTTTCACCAATGCTGTCAAGAAAACACAAGTGATAGCGAGGCATGTACGGTGTCTTTATCCAAATCTTCCCTGCGGCACCATTGATTTCCTGCACGCGCATCGGACGGCAAAGGCAAAGCACCATGTTATGAAAGATTTTCGACGGGGAAAGATTAAAATCCTCGTTGCAACGGAGGCCGCCGGCATGGTAAGCTCATAGGTTGATCATTTAATGCTGCATTCATTCTAAGCCGAATCGCAGGGAGCAGATATACCAGACATCGAACTGGTGATCCAGTTCGGAGTTTCATCATCTCTCTCGGTCTGGACCCAGCACGCAGGGCACGCTGGTCGATCTCCGGAGTTGCAAGCCCATGCAATTCTGCTTGTTGAGAAATCGATGTTTCAACGTAAGAAGAAAAAGCGGAAGCGAAAGGGTAAGACTGTGGCGGCGGCAGAACCTGACTCTTCCGACTCCAACTCCAGCTCGGGATCAGAGGATGATGGCGTTGCTGGGCCTGGCAACGTTGATCCTTCTTATGCCCAGGATAGCGTTAATGCGCCTGATGACGGAAAAGAGTGGGTGAAGAATGTTGATCCAATCATGCGGGAATATATCACCACCAAGCTCTGTCACCGCGATATGGCTGATTGGTACTTCAACAATCCCCCTCGACGACGTGAGTATTTTATTTCAGCACATCTCACTCTCACTATATATCTCTAGCACCCACCGGAGACTGCTGCGACAATTGCATCCAGATTTCGATGCAGGCCACCGAGCAGCAGCAAGCAAGACCCACGACGCCGGAACAAACCTCACCACCATCCAGCGCTCATTCGACACCTTCAAAAAACGCAAACGCGAACGGTAAACGTCCCATGGTCCGCGGGAACGGCCCGAAGACGCGTTGCAAAGAACACCTCAAGAAAGCTCGGGAGGCAATCGAACATTGGCGGCTGCGCACCTACCTCGAAAAGAACAGCAAGAGCTGCCTCCCCGAGGTCGGGATCATGCCCGATCAAGTCCTCACGTCCCTCTCTTCGCGGTGCATCGACACGGTGGAAGCTATGAAGGAACTGAGTCCTGCGTGGATGCTAGCACAACGACACAGTGAGGAAGTTCTCGCGGTCCTTCGCAGGGTAGACAACGGTGTGCTCGCGGAGAAGGCCCGGGAGAAACAACTGCGGAAGGATCCCCAGCACCAGGAGACAGTGAAGTGTAATGCTGCACGGGCAGAAGCGACTCCAAAACCTGTGAGTCGCCGCAACAGGGCTCTGCGGCGGCCAGCGTTAGCGGCCGCTTCCGTGAACACAAATGTGAGTGATAAATCAGATGCCGTAGCTAGTTCTAATTCTCCAAGCTAGAACATGTCGATGTCGTCGTTACTTTCGGCTCCCTCCACTCCTTTTGCTCACCACATGTATTCTACACTATCCACCTCTCACCTCCCGTACACACCGCCGCACCAGGCCGCGTCGCATCGGGGCTACGATTATATGCTGTCCACTGACCTGCAAAATTCTCTACCGCACCACAACTACAATGCTACACCTTGCAACTCCGATATCCTGCATACGCCACCACATTATGCTCCACCACATCACGGTTATGTATATCAGCATCCACAAATTTCACAACGGCCGCTATCCACTTGGGATCATGCACATACTCCAGCTCGACAATCCTACCATCCTGTTACCCCTTCCGTCTTCGCGGCGTCGCCCTTAGGCCGCAGTTTTTGATGATGATAGATACACGTATTGTAGTCAATTTGTTGTACCACGGGAGACCCAGAATAATAATTCTATCTAAACTTGCTCACTCATTGTCTGAATCTGAACTGTCAATATCCCAGTTTTGTGTCGAGGACCGCTCAATGGTTCGAGTTTCCAGCCAATTTTCCAACACTGTTCCTGTTTGTATGCCAGAGCTTCCCTTTCCCATTACGTCTCTCGGGATATCTGGAGATTTATTTTTTGCACCTCTTTTGAGGACACTACCGGGCTTTGTGGCAGGGACTTCAGAAGCACGATACCATTTCTGCATCTCCTGTATATCCAGTTCCCTCTTAGGAACCGTATGCTTGCTACCACGCACACGTGTCTTGAACTCTGTTTCCATATGAGCATTAACAGCCCGTATGACATGGATCGCTGGGTGTAGCTTCTTGAGGTATTCCCGATCGATGTTCGGACCTTCGGATCGATATGTGACCTGTCGTAGATGAGACACGCTGGCCGATTTCACGAAAAAAAAATTGTACGTACCTTGATATCTTTAATATTCATTTCCTGTGCTTCATCAACGGGCATAAAGCCAGTGAGTCTGCCGGTGTTATTGATCACCCAGCAATTCTCACGTACAAAATCGCTGCAGGAACCGTAAATTTATTGGGTGGTTTCCTAGTGCATTGGGTTAACTCACCAAATTTCAGGAGGCCATTCACGATGAAGACCCTGGAGCAGCTCAAGCATTTCCCTGGTGTAATTTGAGTTCTTCCCCCCAACAAATCGATACAGAAGAAGCGGTATCATATCCTCCATGATACCAACATCACCGCTGCGTATGGCGGACCGCAGAAGAATAAAAGGGATAACATCACGAAGGAACATGATTGATTGCGACTTAATGTCATCGGTAATCGATTTTCGTTTGAGATGAGCTAGTGCCTCGCTGGATGCATGTTGCGCGACGATTTTTTCAGCCAGTCTGTGGAGCTCCTCAGGTGTTTTTTGGCGCAGATCCGCAAGGTTTGTGGCCTTAGTGACTTCGAGCCAAACTTCGTGTAACAGTGCTTCCGCGATAATATGCAGAGTTTCACTAAGATCATGGAAAAATGGGCCTTGAGTGTGAGATGATTGGAGGCCCTTGCGTCCCAAAACATCGAATGCAGCACTGAGACTGCGGCCCTTCGACGTACCCACGTGTTGTTTGTGGAGTGAATTGGCGAATGCCATCTGGATATGTAACCATCCAGGTGGGGTGATTAGCCAATCCAGTCGTTCGAAGGAGTTGTCGTCCTCCGCCTGAAATCTAAACAGATTACGGAGACGGTCAACGGTTAGCTGGTCTCCGACCCAGGCCATAACCATCTCGAGGGCAATTTTTTTCTGCCACTCGGGGGTGTTCAGACCTAGTTGTCGAAGCCACTCGTCAATTAAATTGGAATTGTCCTCGTAACTGGCTTCTGGAATATTGACTGTTCCCAAGAGATACTGCAGGGTGATGTGTTCTTTACCAAATGGAAGTTGTCGAATGACAGCAGGTGGCTGAAGTAGGGCATGGTCCCGTCCATCATAGGTTGCGAAATCGAAGTCAGGTGACTTGAAGAGAATTCGAAGGATCAAATAAATGGTATGGGGGTAGCGGCGCTGGTCGGCAAGCTCTGATATCTCGAAAATAGCAAAGGCGTCGAGCGGATGTGCCATTCCCTGTTTATGCATCTCCTGCAAAGCCTTGTTGATAGTTGAGGGGAGAAGTTTGGCACTACGCTTGATGTATACGGTGCCTGCTGTGCCGTTCCCATGCAATGTCTTTTTATCAATCCACTAGGAGAATACACGAAATGCCACCAGAGCGTTATCATATGACATTAGCCATGGGAAACGGTCCATGAGATCTTTCATGGCTGCCATAGACTCTGCAGAAATTCTGCCGACCGCATTACCCGTCCATTTATTGCTCATCGTGAGGCCGATAGCGTGAAGTGTGTCAAAACCCTTTGCCGACAGCCCTCGGAACTTGAAATAGATTGCGAATAATTTCTGGAGGCGGCCACGATGATGTGATCGGGTGTATGAAAACATTGCTATCACAACGAGAACAGTCTAGAGCCAGATTTAGATGAAATGGGTTTGAAATGTGAAGCAGCTCACATTCGCTGGATTTTTCTTGGGGTTCCGGTCTTGCTGGCTCTGTGAACGGGCCAACCGAAACAAGACTGCCCAAAGGTAGGGTGCAATCTTCTTCACCTGAGCAACCATCTTGGGGAATGAAATCCCCGTCAAATGCTCTTCCTTGATGTCTTCGCCAGCAGGGGATTTAAATGTGTGCACCAGATGTTCAAGCTCTTCTTCGAGCAGCTGTTGCGAGCATTCAGCTGCAAAGTTCTGCATCGCCACTTTGCCCCCTTTAGGCCACACTTTCTTCCCTTGGACAGGCCGCAGAGGTTTCCACCAGCGCCGCAAAATCCCTGGAAGCTCTGGGCTGTTCAAAAGTGCTGTGCGGGCCTTACGCATTTTGGCATTCCAGGTACAGTCTTGATCTCCCCAGCTTATGGCATCCAAAAGATTGGCGAGGCTGACATTCTTCCCATCCATGAAAGTCAAGACTTCCAGGATTTTCTGAGCCTGAGGTCCCAAGGGTGGCGGCAGCTTTGGATCAGTACTGGGATTGGATTCCCCAACAGGCTCGGTGTCGGGCTCGGGCTCAGAATCCGAGGAAATTGGATCGGGACCAAATTGGGTGTCATCGGATTCGGGTTCTGAGTAGTCAAGATCCTCGTAGGGGTCTTCGAAGCTAGCAGATGTCGCCATTAGAACGCAGGAAAGCAGCGGCGGAGGTGGACTGATTAGATTTGATAACGATTGATAAGACTAATATACACGTGAAAGTCATCACGAAAAGCGGAAAATGTTTGCCAAACCATATATGGCATTGCAAGGCACACAAGTCTCACAAGTCATGGAAGCCTTGTGAATTTTTCACATTGGCTTCCCAAAGATCCACATCGACTTGCAAGGGACACCTGGCCACGTGAAACATATAAGCCAGATGACGTTGGTAAGGCATTGCGGGCCATGCAAGGCCATCTCAAAGATCCTTAAGGCATTGCATTACGTGGCAGGTTTCTACGAATACACCAAATCCCATTGCACACATGAAAAATCCACCAAAAATATTGCATTCGACATAAACACGACAACGGTAAGTACCGCTCGCTCACCGACTCCATGCATACACACATGCCTCCGTGCACATCGTCCCTGCACGTGCATGAGCGTGCTCGTGTGGTGGACGAGCCACGCAACGAGCACACGCAGGGGCCGGAGCGCAACGAGGAGCACGAAGAGGGTGACACAATATGGGGAGCGCTCGTGGGTACTGGTGCGGGGGGTCGGCGTAATTGACGCGAGCTCGATGGGGCGCAACTCGGATGCGGCGCACGCGGCGGCGGGGGTCGCAGCTAGGTGTCTACGCGACTCATCAGATCGCAGGGTGACTCGGAAGATATGGTATACATACTCGTTTAGATTAGAGGGGACAGCAGAGTTGCCGGTGTGTGTAGTAGCCACATGCGGTGCATCGCGGGACTACGGAGATAAGAAAAGGAAGACGGCCACAGACGGCCAATTGTGACGCAGCACAGAGAATAAAAAGATGGGAAAGGTTGGCCACATGAGGCGGAAACGGGACGCAGCGCAGCTTGACAAAGACGTTGCAAATACATATGGTATCCCAGAAGCCAGACAGTTACAGTTACACAGAGGGATTGCAGTTGCTGGGAGGCTGTAGATGACCCCAGAGGCTTCTGACGATGCATTTGAAGGACCCGGACACGAAGTGCTTCATAACGCTTGGGGATTCCAGAGCCTGGCAGGACACACAACCACAGAGAGAGCATGAGATTCAGTCCTGGGATGCTTGAGGATGACACTCGCTCATTGAAACGATGTGTTGCTTGGAGGGCGAATGACGGACACGCAGGGAGATGGGGGAAGGAAAGATGAACCAACAGCCAATTGTTTGGTGACCCAAACAATCACGCGATTGCGCACGGACCGTCGGAGTTTAAAATGGACTGAATCTTCTCGTCGCCGACTCACTGTCATCGAACAACGTCCCCGAAGGTTCTCCCTGACTCGAGGACCCACCGCTCAACTAATTCAAGAACCATCACTTGTTAATGACAAATCCCGAGTCAAGGTATGGTCCCCCTGCTCCTTACTGCAGGAGATGGGTAGTACATCTTAACGACTGTAGTTGAGCTATATAAGCTGCCCGTTGGACTACTTTTTTTTTCAAGGTGGTTCACTATGTAGTATATGTTTTGATTTAGACCAAAATTATTGAGCATGAACCCAAGTTTGAACAGCACTCAAAGGAAATCTGAGTTGGGCATATATACAGTCTGCACAGCCAGGCAACAGTACGTGTTGCAAGCCAGCGGTATGCAGTATAATATCAACCTTGTGTTGCCTTGTAATGGATATATCTGGCTAGGTAAGGGCTATACAATGCAGACAACATGCCTGGCTTCGGCTTGGAAGGCCTTCCCAACCAGATCAGGCAAGGTATGTCACATCAGGTCATACCAGATATCTACGGATTTGCTGATGGTAACGGTGTGACTCGATGGGGGGTGTTACTATACACCACCGTTTCATCAGCGACCTGGGAGCCAGCTCGGGGCCGGCAACCTGGGCCTGACCATCAATCCATCTGATTTTGACCAAATCGGGCCCGCCTGGAACCGACATCAGATCACCGACGTGGATTTGAGGTCGTGAGCCGCTGCTCAGCAACACACCGATTCATCGTACATCTAGTGCTGGCGAGGTGAGGTCTGACGCTCCTTCACTCAGGGTCTGCCCGCTGTCCGTGCCCAGTACCAGATAAATGAGAATATAATAATTGAATATACGCAGCCATAGTAATTGTGCGGTAAGAGTATTATACAAAGTAAGGTGCAGCGCGCGCTGGGAACTAATGCTCTTCCTGATCCCTCTCCTCCGGCTCATCATGCTCATCCTGAGGCTCCTCCTCCTCCTCTGCAAGCTGCTCCACTGTATAAGCCTCCATTTCCGCGACAGCGCGAGATATATCCTGCTGCCATTTGGGAAGCTGCTGGCTGGACTTCCTTTTCTTTGAGGGCCGGCAGAGCTGCAGGTGCCTCTTCAACGCCTCCTCAAAAATACTGTTGGCATGTCAGCAGATGGGGACGGGCTTTATAAAGATACATACTAGCTTGAGAATGCAGGCCGAAGTGCCGCTTCAATGGTTAAAGCCTTTGCGCGTCGCTCTGCTAGCTCTACATCGATGTGGTCCCAGTACCCGTCGTCCTTACCGCCGTTCTCCTTATAGTCGATCAGCTGCATTTGCTGGCTCGGAAGTCAGTATCTAAATGATTGATGTGTCAAAAGTACGTACCACCCACGCAAAGCGCGCCCAAATAGCATCTGTCATCTCCTGCGACGACTTCCAGGCCATGCTCTTGACCAGATCATAGATGGTCATCTTCGAGGACCACGCAAAACTCATCTGGGGAGCGCAAGTGAGTCCGGATTATAATGTGTACGCGAGAGCTCACTTTTCGTTTCATTTCAGACCTTGCATTTGTTGCTGCTCTACTTACAGCAGTCTGGAACAATTTGGAAGTGATCATGGACCGAAATTCTTGAGGTATGCGGTATATACCAGGATTGAGTCTGATGTGACGCTAACCAAGTTGTCAGTATCGGATTATTGACAACGCGGATTATTGACGACGCGGATTATTGACGACGCGGAGGACATCCTACCATGAGGCGGTCAAGGAACCCCATCTTGTAGCTGGGGAGCTTTGGGTCCATGAGGACTCCGCGGATCTGGTTGATCACATTCTCCTGGATTATGAGCTTATTAGTCAAAACTTGCTTTGCGCCATAACAACGCACCTTGAACTCAGCTGAGACGAGATATCCCTGGAGTTTGGTGTCACTTGAAGTGTCTTGACGAGATCCCAGGACTGCCGCAAGAGTAACGATCTAGAGCTTGTGCGTCGGAAGCTGTCAAGCTGGCTCAGTGCACTATGCGCAGAAGCACTGGGAACTCACCAATGCCGCGCTAAGGAACTCGTCGCGGTCGCCCTCTGATACCCCAAACTCGTCAGCAACTTCGCCCGCATAGGTTGTCAACCGAGCTTTGGTGGGAGGTGACCAGTCGACAATGGAGTCCGGCCTCTTCCTGCGCACTAAAACACTGGAGCTAGCTGGCAGAAGGCCGCTCAAGTCGGTGGTAGGGCTCGCCGGCGGGAAATGAAAACTGCCGCTCGCTGCATGACAATGTGCTGGTGTCGTCGCCATCGAGGGCAGTGAGAAACTGGGGGATTTGCGTCAGCGGTGAAAGCATATGGAGGCGCCGAAACACACCTATTACTTGGGCCAAGGACAGTCCTATTGTACTGTGGTCCCTGGCTTCCCTGTGTCTGGGAACTAAAAGTCGAAGCTGTTCCTCGCATCCAGCTCTGATCGTCGTTCTCGTTGGAGTGGTGGCTGGGGGTCCGCTCATGGGTCAGGGAGGAGGAAGGTTGGGCTATTGGTGGCTGCCATTCATCGATGTGGGCGAAGAGCGACATGTGGGGCGGACGGCGCAGGAGGCAGAAAGTCGGTGAGGGTTTTTTTTCTTGAGCATGTGACCCCGCTAGGACTTGGCCGAAAACGGCCTTTATGTCGGACCACTCCTTCGAACCCAGCTCCGACGGCCCTGGAGTCGCTTGGTGCATATCCCAGGCGCACAGCGAAGAATATGACCAGCACAAACGTGAACGCCAATGCGAACGGGCGGGGACTCAGACTAAACGACAGAGAATCAGCATCTCTCCCAAATCACCAATCAAGTGCGAGTCCTCGTCTTGCACACCTCCACGGATGACCGCTGTACGGGCCAACGAGCTATTTACCGAGTCTGTCCGCGTTCAAACGTGTCCGCCCCTCAACTGAAAGCAACTTCAGGCAATACGCAGCTGCTCTGAATTCTCAAATGGGCGAAAACACCTTCGTCGAAATGTTGATGAACAACGCTCATGCCGGTGAGTTTTCTTTCTGCAGGGATAAATAAACACTCACTTATGATAGTATCTTCGCCGGCCCTGGACGACACAGACATTGATCTGCTCTGCATGAAATGCATCGAGGCTGAAGCCCAGCGGGATGATGCGCTGGAAAATATTGGGCGGATACAGACAGCTTTGGACAAAGCTGTTTTCGAGCGGGATGAGGCTTTCCTTGAGCGTGACGAGGCGGTTTTTGAGCGCGACGAGGCACTGCAGAAACTAAAAGCCTGGAATGACGCGGCCGTCGGTGCGGCTGCGCTCGCTCGTCTCGCCTCAGAGCAGGTGTGGATTTCCCGGGGATATTAGCTAGAATATTCTACGGACTCAACTAATACATGGTGTCGAAGTTTGCGGTTAAAGAACAAGGGACGGAGCTTCAATTCATTAGCTTCCCTTGAAGCATCATCCACCGCGCCGCGTCGACGTTTTGTGGGGCGCCCCTCAGATATATCGACCACGGCGTTTTTCCTCTTTGCAGAGGCCTGTGCGGCATGCTCCTGCACCGCGTCAAATGCGGATTTTATGTCGGCTGCTGAGACTGGTGTTTTTCGATGCAGTGGCCTATATGTAATTCATTCATCGCAAATCTCCAATGTTACGAACTCAATACCTGAGACGACTCAAGAGCTCTGCTTTGCGGCCAGAAACAGGCTCGTTGGCCTGCTTGCAAAGGTATTGTAGTACTGGATTGGTACAGCTCTCGCTGAGAATCAGTTAGTAGTCTGTCGCGAGTCAGAACAAAAAGCATACAGGGTAGTGGGAGCCTGTCGCAACTGCTGGTTTCGCGCCCGGACACCTGCTCCCACACGCGAGAACACAGGGGCTTCAAGAACAGCCGCTGCTTCTGCCGCCCGCCCCAATTCAAGATCGTCTGTGTGTTCTTCGTCCGGACCTGCGCAATTTTCGGTGACACCCGGGGGACGTGGTTCCGATTCGGCAGCCTGAGATGCAAGGCTCATCGGGTCGTCGGTGTTGCCTGGGATCTTGTCTCGTATCTGGGCAGCGGCGGAAATACGCAGGGCAGTTTGATCTTGGACCGTGAATGAATGAACTCCGACCGAGGCCGGGATTGCAGAAGAAATTTGGTGGTAGTTGTGTAGGGCGGCCATGTTGACAATAAAGCGATCGTCGTCAGAGTGGCATATACGTGCTCGAGTGATACTCGTTGCCTCGCGTTCTTGAAGAGTCTGAACAGAAGCGGATATATGCGGCACGCATTTTCCGAAGTGACAGTCATGTTGGAGATTGACCGCGCATTCAATGTCCTGCCAACTGTGAATTCGGGAGTGCTATGAATTCAATTGATGTACCTCCGGGAGAACAACCACAAGTTGTTTTGTGCGAACGACGACTGGCATCCGGAGCTTGCAGTGCAATAACGGCTCGATTTTCAACAGCTGCACGGTGACTCGCGCGACTGCATTGGACCTAATGCCCGGAGGGACAATTGGCATGAGGATTTCATGGATTGTGCCGAAGGAAAGTGGCGAGTAGATGCCCTTTCAGTAGCAATGAATAATCCGCAAATGTACGAAGGGCCCCAAGAACTTACCCCTTCCTGACGAAGAATAATGTTCTGCCCAATGACGACTTTATCCCCAGTGCACGCGAACAGTCCCTTCGCCGTCTTGTGTAGATCCAATAGGCTTGCAGGGAACCTCTCTGATTTTGATCGTCCAGCAAGAGACTCCTGCCAGGTATATTTACGCTCTGGAGTTTCTTCCCCAGGCCCTCGCCGCGGGTACGGGATTATAACGCCTGAAATGGCTCGGTATATGAAATGGAATGGATAGAAGACTCACCTGGTGTGTGCACTACCTTCGTCGGCAATCCTACCATGGCCGCCATTTCCGGATGGTCCAAAATATGACGCAGAACACGCGCAGTTGCACATGTCCACGTTTGGCTGCGTGAGTCTTTCCACCATCCTCCTGTTACAATGTGTTTAACACGGTCAATCCCCGCAAAACTCCATGCAATGTCCCGGCTTGGAGTCTGGCGATTACTATAGATTGAGCAGGCCCTGAAAACAGCGTTGTATGCCTCATAGCGTTCCGTCGAAAACAGGACCGCAGGCCCAAATTGTCGAATGAAAAATGGCAAGTGCAGGAGGAAATGGAACTTTGGTTTGGATATGAGGATGCTCGGACTGCATTTGCAGGTGATGTTGATGAAGTCGTTGATGCACACTTCAAGCTCCGCCTTGCACTGTGTTAATTCGAGAGAAAGAGCTGTCGGTAGAAGTGCTTACAGTGTACGTTTTGATGTCCTCAATCTCTGTATGCCACAGAAGGACTGTGAGCCGTCCCAGGATCAACCAAGCCTCGAGAACGTCTGGAGGAACAAGACCTTCTACGGCAAAGGCCATTATCTGCGAGAGAGTCTTGAAGTGCTTCCCGATTAAGCCGCCTTTGTACTGGCACATGTAATCAGCCTGGATTTTCGGAATATTGAGCCCATCAGCGAGGATCGAGTTGAGCCGAGTTTGAAAGAGGGTAAAGTCCTTGCCCTTCTCGAGGAGCCAGACAGTTTGACCCCAGTAATATTTTACAACCCCGAGAAGAATGGTGTGCAGGATTTCCGTCGGAGTGTCCTTGTGCATATCAATACCTGTGCGGTGTTAATTACGAATCATCGTCTGATATTGAAACTGACCATCCATGTCGAATAGCGGGTTTGTGATACCTTCGCCTTGGCGTTGATGCTTCTTGAGTTCCTCCGTGAGAATTGTTTGAATTTCATCAGGACTGTGGACGGTGCCCATCGGATTTGCCTTCCGGAGATCCTGGCCCATCTTGACCAGGATGTCAATGATCGGCTGAGCTTGTGCGTCTTTCACACCTGACAGGCGAACAGCCTCAGTCAGCGTACTGGCAATGTTCGGCTCAAGCGCGGTCAAGATTTGTTGAAATGTCTCCTCGGCGGTGTCAGCGGGATTTCGAAGCTCCCCTGCCTGGAAATTGTTAGTGTCGAGTGCCATGTACCCACCGAAATCTCACCTTCAGAACCTCGGCAAACCCACCGTTCGACTGTTTCCAATCTCGTGTTCCACCTGCCTGACAAGTACGGCAGAAGAAGTTTGTGTTGAGTCCCGCACAGCTGCAAAGCTCGGCCTGCATTGGATTATCCCCTGCAAATAATAGGCCATATGGTCGGAGTAACACCTCCTCCTTCGCCTCGCAGTCCCATGCAACAATGGGCTCGGCGAAGGCCTCCCTGTGACCCGAGTGAATATACATTGGAAAATTTAGGACTTCGGCAACGCACTCAATCGATGACCGAACACCTTGCATTATTTCAAGTGGTGATGCAAAGGGGGATGTGCCGACAAAGCAAACATGGAATTCGTTCTCTAGTTTTGTCCGCGGAAGTGCACCGTTCGACATGTAGCAGGAAAAATGTTTATTCCATTGTTTGGATTTGTTGCCGGACACATCGTCGATGAAGACGGCGAGTGGGATGGAATATACCATCCGTGACTTGGCTTTCGAACGGAGGGGATGCGGCATTTCTTGGGCAAACTTATCGCTCGCAGCTGAAGGGAAGGTGCAAGATTTAAATATACTGAGACGCCCGAAAGTAAATAGAATCCAATTACCTGCCAAAGGATAAATTCCGGAAGTGCCGTCGAGAATTTGAAGAAAATTCAGCTGGAAGGAAGAGACCTCTACAACGTTGGGGCTCTCCTCTTGAACCAAGAGACTACCATCCTGTAGAAGATGCGTCAGAAATTGAAGATGAAATCGGCCAGCAACATACATCTGACTCCGTGACATTGAAACCAGATGCGAACATGCCTTTGCTGCCACTACGTGTCAACCAGCGCTTGGGAAGAAACCACGACCCGTCCGAGCACTTGACGAGCTCATTCACATAGTAAATGGTGCCATTGTGGCGGATCGTTGGGGAGAGAAGATGATCTGGGATATCACGAAGCATTTTGTCTCCGTGCCAAACCTCCCCAAGTTTATTGCCCCTGTCTTCAGGATATAGAGTCATTCCTGACCGCGTGAACGGATTTGACATGTCCTTCGACAAGAAAAGTAAGTGGGAGGCCTCCGGTAGTCAGCGAATATGTTACCTTTTTGATGGAGTCTCCTATATCGTTGAGATACCAAACATTGCCGTGCCCCGATTCCTGGCGCTTTGTAGGATCACCGACCTCGGCGAGTAGCACATCTTGTGTCTGGCGAAATTTGTTGTAGCTGGGCACAGCTGCCCCGAGATCCCGGGCCCAAGACAGCACTGCCTTTTGTTGAGCGCGCGAGAATCGAAGCCGAGGCGAGCTGAATAGCACGTCTGTTAAAAATGCCTGATGATAAAATCTTAGCAGAAGACCCGAAGCAAACTACGAAAAAGACCTACGGCTTTATCGGGATATGGAAACCATTCGCTTTTGGCGTCGGGCCCAAATAAATTATTGTTTAGTTCTTCAGAGGTGATGTCGGGTTCATCCGTGTCTTCTGAAACCCGTAAGTAAAAAAATCAGTGTAGGCTGTTTGCAGGACTTGCCTCGGCAAAATAAGGGATCATCCTCTTCTATATCCTGTTGATATCCCGCCTCATCGATTGTGTTTTCAGTGTTTTCACCACGCAGAGCACGGACGAGCGACTCGGCCAGGGGATCCCGATCTGCAACATCATCACCGGCAGAAAAATATACGCGCCGACCAGCCGAGTCAGTCCATCCAAGATGCGGGAATCCCTGTGGGGATTTATCGTCTCCGTCTCCAGCTGGCTTTCCCATGTAATCGGGTACGGATTCTGTCGGAGAACAGCTCTGAATTTAGAATCTAAAATCAAGAAATTAACCTACCGACCATGGGCTCTGCCAATGTATCAGGGGTGCTCAGATAGTCATGGCCGTGCCAGTCGCCGTTGCTGTCCACATCGAAAGCGGGGTGCAACGCGTCCCCACTGTCGCCTGAGTGATCGCCAGAGGTAGATGCGATTGGGATATCGCGGGCGTCATTTTTTGCGGCCAGGGATCTTTGCTTGTCTTCTCTTGCCCTGAGATGTCTAGCACTTCGGGCGTGGCTGGATAGTTGTTTGAGAGGTATCCCCGTCTTAGTCTTGATGGGGCAGATGCGGCATTTATACAGAGAAGTCGCGGTGTCTTTTCGAAATTCTACCAAGGCGAGGATCAGTGAAGTACCCATACAAAGCCAGGAGCAGACATGCCAGCCAAGTCACAGCTGTTTTTGTTATGCATTGCCCAAGCTGCCAACTGAGAGCCCATCTTACCAAACATCGCTGCGAAGCGGACTTAGTGGAAAAGTTCTGAAAATCGGAGAACGTGATTTGAAAATCTCATTGTGGAACGATGTCGGGCGGCGACGTGGGTACGACGCGGTGCCCAGTGTCGAATCGACGTCGGGCGATCTATGTCTACGCGACTTCACAATCAGGTCACATAGGTGATGATGCTGTGCCGGGCACCACCCTGGTGATGGCACCTCATCAGCACGCTGGATTCGCCGCAGCGGGAGCTTTCCACCAAAACATTGATTCCGGGTCAACCTCAGCTTGATTCAAAGTCGCGAACATACTGGCCCGACAACGGTTAGATTTCCTCGGCTCAAGGGTAGATCACAGAACGGTGGTGTACCAACTGCCCCAGACGTTCTGGTAGCTATCCCGCCCATCATTTTTACCCGAACTCGCGTGGGCCGGATCATACGGGCCGGGGATGCTACCAGAGCGTCTGGGTTACCGAGACAGTCTTTGCCCCTCGCATAAGCGGTAGCTTTCTCATCGCCCGCGCCGGATCTGGTTCTTTGGCAGCGTCGACCTTCTGACAGCTATCGACTCCACCTTCCTGGTGCGGCTTGGGGCCAGCGAGCAACGGGAACCCTAGCGGACATCTTGATCTTCCCGGCGACCGACACTAGCCCTGCTAATGACGCACTCGCGATGTGACGCGCTCCCCGCTTGTCTCTGCGCGCAGGAACGCGAGTACGTGTGGGGGTGAGATCGCGGACGTCGACCCAGCAGGTGCCCGTGTGGGGCGAATTGCAGGGAGGAGGGGGGGCTCAGTGCGGCCAGCCGAAGTAGCGCGCAGACTCGTTGAGTGCGCCGGCGGTGTGATTTGCCTCGCGTGCAGCGCATCCACCGTCTTCTGTCACCAAGTTCCCAGGATTCGACTGTCGGCTGTCGGCAAGGGGCGATCTGTACCGCTGCCGAGGAAATCAACTAGGTGCTGTATGTTGGTGTTTGCAGTACAGTATGTTGGTGTTTGTTCTCGCCAGCAATCCGCGTGCCGCATCGCGTCGCGTCGTGTGTCCCGCGCTAATTAGACACACCAAAGACTTGAGGCTTGCCGCTTGCACATATCTTCTCAGTACGACGATGCCACCTACGACTCAGAAGCTGACTACTATGGCTTACTACATTGGGCTTGAAACGGACATAGAGTTTGAAACACCGCTGCTTGAGCTCATTTCTCAACCGATTCCTTCAAGATATCGCGGAAACTCAACTTACATATATTCCTCTTAGGAATCTCAAAAGAAATCAAGGAGTTCCATCCAGAACTGAGAGAGAGATACCATGAAGGTGGCCATCAGCCCAGTCAATCAACTTATAAAATATGGTATTGCTCTGTTCCCTCTTCACCGATTCCGTCCGGCTTTCGTATTCAGACTCTTTACATATAATAAAATGCCAGAAAAAGAATCCGAAGTGAAACGGGGCAGGACGCATCGGTGCTGTGTAGAAATGGATTTGATCGTGATATTTCTAAACTCCGACTCCTACTGAGTGACGAACGATCACATCAATCAGATTTATGGAGTATAGACCGTGGCTCGGCGAGTCGGACTTTGAAATGGGTTTTCAGAAGATCGCCAGCGAGAACAAACACCAACATACTGTACTGCAAACACCAACATACAGTACCTAGTTGATTTCCTCGGCAGCGGTACAGATCGCCCCTTGGCTGTCGGGTAATGGTATCTATGCCCCAAAGTGACTTGTGCTTCGATACCGTGTCTGATTTCTCGACTGCAGATGCTTGCTGCATTCCGACGTATCTGGGAAGCAGCGACAAAATCGCCGCGGGATGCATCTGCGATGGTGGACTCGAAGCTTCCGCGGGACCGCTGCGTGCTCCTCTTTCCAGTGCGATAAGCATTGGGCAGTCGCGAAGCTGTCGCAAGCGGTCTTGTATTCACAACAGAGAACCTTGCATGTCACGTTCAATCATCTTTATTTTACACTTTTCGAGTCCAGTCATGGTCATCGAAGAGCGGAGTAAACAACATATCTTTGCCCTTCCGTCCGTCTAGCTATGCAGACACCGCTGTTGACGATCCCGACGCTACGTAGCTCTCCTCGCTCGTCTTTTCCGGTGCCACTTGCGGTTGTCCCATCCGCGACTTGAGGGTACTCGTCGACGTCAACGCGCAATGCCAGCCTGGCGGAAGAATCGCCTTGACCCTCGGTTCTTGCCCAAAGGGTCCTTCCACTTTTTTCCCGAGCACACCCTCCGCCTTCGCCAGCAGCTCCGCGACCTCCGTCTCCTTCTTCTCCGTCCGCCGCTCCGTGCGCCTCCGTTTTGCTTGGGCCTTGCTGAACTCATCTTGTGCAGCCGCGACCTTCCGCCGGAACTCGGCGATGTGTTGGTCGAGATCCGCGGATTCGACGCGGTGAGCGCTTCGATGTTCTTTGTCACGATCGCAGCGGTTTGCTCTTCCGTTTGCAGCTTTGTGAGCATGTCGGAGGCCGAGGCGACGGCTTCCGCGAGTTTACGTTTGGGCTTGTTGGTAGACTGCACTGTGAGCGGGTCTTGGGGCCCGGAAGCGACGCTTGGTGAAGGTTCTGTGTTGGGCGGGATGTTCGTCGTGTCCGATAGCGAATCCTGGACATAAACGGCAGTACTGGTGGAATTCGAAAGGTTTTGACTGCCGTCGCCCGGCGCGCCTTTGGAAAGGGCGTCGAACAGATTGTTCACGATTTGAGGTGCAGGGCGAGGCAAGGACGCTGAACAAGTTCAAGGTGTAGCGATGGCAAGAACGAGAAAGTAAACGGATAATATTTGTCAGCGCATGACAACACTGGGAGAGCAACCATGGGCGTAAATCTTAGCGCCCAATCTTTTTTTAGGACGTCTGGTGGCGCGGAAACATGCAAGGTGTCAAAATGCTGTGAATTCGACAACGTGTTCGACATGCCTCACAGGGCATTCAACGACCGTCCTCTCTACACTTCCAGTGATACAGACAACTTCACTCGCTCTCATGGAGGACACGGTGACTTTGAACTCGCCTGGTATCCAAGCTGTAGGTCAAAACGTCCTAAACTGCAATCCGAAATAATTGATATCCTGCACAACCGTCCAGGAAGCATCTGACAACCTCAAAAGGGCCAATGCTTTGCTGACAGAGAGCAAAGCGGCCTGCAATCTTTCCGACCTCAACACGGCCATCGACCTCTTCTATCAGGCTGCGCACACCTGGCTTCCTGCGCACCCAGAATTGTCTGAATGTCTGAATCAACTGGCTGCGGCATTAGTCACCCGATTCAGCTACACCAACGATTTGAAGGACGTCCACCTGGCTCTTGCATTTCGGTGTGGAGCTCTGGGCGGAGATGTACAAAGTCTGTTTTCTCCCGGGGTGCGTAAGATTATTTTTTGATATGTGCAGTGTATTCAAGTGCAGCTCGAGTAGTGTTTTGAAAGCTCTCCGGTTCAAGATGATCCTCGGGAGATGCTGAGTCGCGCGTCCAGCATTCTGACCAAATTCCATCGAGGGGTTGATTCAGCCAAGCTCGCAACCACTATATTCCTGTCCCGTACAGCGCTATCAGGTCAAGAGCTATCCCATCCCAACCGTTGGACGTCGCAGCGCACGCTTTCGGATGCCCTTCTCACCCGATTTCGACTGACCGGCAAGCGCAAGGACTGGAAGGAAGGAACATCCTTGTTGCGCGAGCAGCACCTGTTTCAGTCCAACCATCTAGGACGCCTCTGCGCGGCGATCCTTACACAGCCTGGGCCTGCACAAATCAGAGAAGCGGCGCTTTTGATTCAAATAGCGAGCCAATCTGATGAAGCAGCGAGCGCCGTGGCGTGGTCCGGTACCAGTGCTTTTAATGGTCTACAGGAGTCTGGGAGGCTCTCAGACCTACCCATAGAAATTGGGAGTAAAAAATCTGTGCAAAGGGCTGATACGGCGGAAATTGACGAGGCTGTTGCATTGCATCGCAAAGCGCTGGCACTGCACCGTTCTTCGCGTCGTAACCGTGGTCAATACCTCGAAAACCTTGCCACTGTGCTACAAACTCGATTCGAGAAGCTGGGGGATCGTCGGGACATTGACGAAGCTGTCGATTTGCATCGGAAAGCGCTGGCGCTACGCCCTGTTTCACGTCACACTCGTGATCAATACCTTGACAATCTTGCGACTGCACTACAAATTCGGTTCGGGCAACTGAGGGATCTGAAGGACATCGATGAAGCTGTTGAGCTGCACCGACAAGTCCTCGCACTTCGCGCTTCTCCGCATCACAAAAGGGACATGTCTCTCAACAATCTTGCCAATGCGGTCCAGACGCGCTTTGAACAACACGGTAATCCAAAGGATATCAACGACGCTGTTGGGCTGCTCCGGGACGCCCTTGAAATTCAACCTTCCCCACATCTGAACCGTCAGGGGTGTCTCAACAATCTTGCCAATGCGGTCCAGACGCGCTTTAAACAACACGGTAATCCAAAGGATATCAACGACGCTGTTGGGCTGCTCCGGGACGCCCTTGAAATTCAACCTTCCCCACATCTGAACCGTCAGGGGTGTCTCAACAATCTCGCCATTGCACTCCAAACTCGGTTTGATAATCTGGGAGATTCCCAGGACATGACCGACGCTATTCAGCTGTTCCGAGAAGCCCTAGCGCTTCAGACTCCGGATCGTGGTACCACCCTCACCAACCTGGCTAATGCAGTCAACAATCGGTTCGAACAGAGCGGTGATCAGCAGGACATTGACGAAGCCATCAAGCTGTATCGAGAAGCCCTCGCCCTTTGCCCTTCAGGGCATCCGGATCGTGGCCACTCTCTGAATGCTCTTGCCAGTGGTATACTGTCCCGGTTCAGAGAGCGGGGTGATCCACTGGACATAGATGACACCGTCGAGCTGCATCGAGAAGCCCTGGCACTTCACTCTTTATCTCATACCGATCGCAGAAGCTCTCTTGGCAACCTTGCCAATGCACTGTGGACTCGGTTCTCACAGCGGAGTAATCCGCAGGACATCAACGAAGCAGTAGATCTGCATCGAGAAAACCTTTCACTTCACCCTTCCCCACATATCGATCGTGGTGGGCGCCTTCACAATCTCGCGACTGCCCTCCAAACTCGGTTCGAGAATCTTGGGGATCTTCAGGACATGAGGGAGGCTATCCAGCTGTATCGAGAGGCCTTAGCGCTTCATCCTTCATCTCATCCCGATCACGGCAAGTGTCTCAACAATCTTGCCAATGCAGTCAAGACTCGGTTCGATCAGAGGGGTGATCAACAGGACATTGACGAGGCCACCGAGCTGCATCGAGAAGCCCTAGCACATCATCCTTCACCACATGCCAATCACCGACACTCTCTCAACAGTCTTGCCAGTGCTATACTGGCTCGATTTGAACAGTGGCGTGATCCGCAGGACATTAATGAGGTCATCGAGCTGCATCGAGAAGCCCTAGCACATTGTCCGCTGCTGCATCCGGATCGTGGAAGCTGCCTTAACCAACTTGCTAATGCAGTCTGGACGCGGTTTCAAGAGGGAGCTGATCCGCGGGACATCAACGAGGCGGTGGAGCTGCATCGAGAGGCTGTGGACCTTTACCCTTTACCACATCCCAACCACGTGTCCGCTGTCAATGACCTTGCTGTGGCAATCCGCACTCGGTTTCAACAGTCGGGCAAGCCGGAGGATATTGTCGAGGTTATTCAACTGCATCGAGACGCCCTGGCGCTTCTCCCTGCACCACATCCTGCTCGTGGCAGCTCTCTGAGCAATCTTGCCAATGCTCTGTTTGAACAGCACGGTGATCTACAGGACATTAACGAGGCCATCAAGCTGCATCGAGAAGCCCTCATCCTTCACACTTCACCGCATACGGATCGTGGCAGGTCTCTCAACAGCCTTGGTCATTGTCTTGCAGCCGCTCATGTGCATGCGAACGATACCACTTACTTGGATGAGGCCATGTCAGTTTTCCAACAGGCGGCCACCTATTCATCTTCAACCCCAATCAACCGTCTTCAGCATGCAGCCAATTGGGCCAATATCGCTACTCAGTATCATCATTCTTCTTCTTTGGAGGCTTACCATACGGCGGTCAACCTTCTTCCACGTCTCGCCGCACTTAATTTAGATGTCCGGGCTCGTCAGCAGATTTTGTCTACTACGCGGAGTGCCGGTGTAGCATCTGGAGCTGCAAGCTGCGCTATTACTCTCGGGGACCACGGACTGGCAGTTGAATTCCTTGAAGCTAGTCGTTCAGTCTTTTGGACCCAAGCACTGCATCTGCGGACTCCGCTGGATGATCTACAGACTGTTAATCCACGACTTGCCTCCAAACTCTCCAAATTATCAAGCGAACTCGAGCAAGCCTCTTTCAGAGACAACAGTAGGAACCCGTTGACTGCTGCCCACAAAGTTCGATCGATTGACGCCGAGGGAGTGCGCTGCCGCCGGCTCAACGACGAATGGGAGGACGTGGTCAATTCTGTTCGACTGTTACCTGGATTTCAGGGTTTCATGCGACCCGAAAGTATGGCGACATTGCGACAAGCAGCAGTGACCGGTCCAATTGTGATTATCAACGTGGGGATATCTGTTTCCCATGCCCTCATCGTAAAATGTGCAGATCAGATTCAATGTGTACCACTGCCGCTTATGACACGGCACAGAGCCGACTACCTCGTTGACCTTCTCCGGGCACTGTCTGGCTCTAGCTTTGATATGCAAGAATTTCTTATGGGTCGTCAACACGCTGACGATGGTGAGTTGAATCGGTCTATTTCGGACCCTCGCCTCCTTGGTGGACGGGAAGTCCTTGATAATACGAGCGCCGAAGATGTTTTTCGGGACCTTTTGCGCAACCTTTGGACGGAAATTGGGCACCCAGTGATTAACGCCTTGAATTTAAAGGTAGACAAACTGCACATTAACATTTTGTTCACCTCTGATCTCTGCACAGAAATCGGTCAATCCAACACGATTATGGTGGTGCCCGACTGGGCCACTGACCTTCCTTCCAATCCATGCGGCGGGGATATCAGGCGAGGACGGCACAGACTGCGTATCCGATTACGTTATTTCCTCTTATACGCCGACGCTCACTGCGCTGCTCAACCCTCCAACCGACCATGCTGATTGGTTCAAAATGACCACAGTGATAGAGCCCGATGCGCCGGATAATTCGTATTTGCCAGGGGCCCAGGCGGAGTTGGGTGAAATCAAGAAGAGAGTGCCAGATCAGTGGCATACCGCGGTCGGCGACACCACACAGGCGACAGTGGAAACTGCAGTATCAAACCTACAGCGATGTTCAATCGCACATTTTGCATGTCACGGTATCCAAGATCTCGAAAGCCCTCTCAATAGCGGTCTTGTCCTTTCCAACGGTCGCCTACGGATCTCCGAAATCATGCGCGAGCCAGAGAATGACGTTCCGGAACAGAGAAGGAGCAGCATGTCCTTAGCATTCCTCAGTGCATGCGAAACGGCAAAAGGTGACAACAACACACCGGACGAAGCCATGCATCTGGCTGCCACTTTGCTATTTGCAGGATTTCGGAGCGTAGTTGGGACTATGTGGTGAGTTCGGGGACATTCACAGTGTAAGGACCACACCTGAATCGTCTGTAGGAGGATGGATGATCGTGACGGCCCGAAGATCACGGCCACATTTTATGAACACTTGTTCAGGAACTGCGATGCGACCTCCGACCCTCCGGTTTTCCCTGACTTCACGGACGCGGCTGAAGCGCTTCATCTTGCGGTGGCGGAGTTGCGGAAAGAACCGGACATCTCACTCATGCGCTGGGTGCCATTCGTGCATCACGGCTTGTAGTCTGTAGATCTTTGTTATGCTTCCCAGTTGGCCCATTGTTTTCAATAACAGGATATCTATGAGATGAGCTACATACCGAATAGGTAGCTGGAAATGTGTAACACTCGCGACTGAGAAAAAGAAGCTACATCAGAAATGGGATTAGTAGCGAACAACATTAGAGAAAGATGAGCCACTCCGCCGCTTGATTATCTCAACACATCGGGCTTTTAACAATTTACTTGCCGGTACTTGTACTTGCTTGTAAGTTGTACAGGTCGAAAAAGACCGCCAGAGCACAAGAGCGCAAGCCATGTCAAAAACACCGCAAGAACATTTTTTTCTTCTGACAGTGGGTGCGTTTAAGGCTCCAACCGTTTCCGTGTGCAAACGTTTATACACGGTAATAACTGTTTCTGTTTCCGTTTAATGTGTCCGGGGGAGTACACGGTAAGACAACCGTTTATACATGGTTTATACAATTCAAAAATACCCTGAGTCGTGGAACTGGTGTGGCGTTCAAATTGAAGGCCGATTTGGTGGCGGCAAACAGATTTGGTTTTCTTTGCTCGTCCTTTCTGCTCTTCACAATCTCACTTTTACTCGGGCGCTCTCGGAACCAGCTATTCAACAGCTCAACATCTGCATACCCTGTGCCCTGGTTATAAAATGTGACAGTCAGTGACCCGACGCGTCAGAAATTTTGATTTCCTCCCACCACTATGGCTCATGATCAGACCCTGGGCTCAGCGGCATCCCGCTCTCGCAAGGCATCAAATCGCCTTCTCGACGGCACCAATGGAGAGAAACCTGACACGACCCATCTCGCTCTCATCCAAGAAACGCGGCGCGCGACTTTCTCGCCATCCCGGGAACAAGTGTCTCCGCGGAACGACTCTTCTCACGATCCCGGCACTTGTGCCATGAAGCTCGCGGATCGTTGAAAGCGCACGCCATCAAGGAGGCTATGTTGACGAAGATGTGAATCAAGGATGGATTTCTCAAGCGCGCGACTTTGGACTGCGGTAGAGGCTAGTGGCATGACATTTGTAGCGTAAAACCCGTACTTTGATATTCCCAAAAAAATACCGTGTATAAACGGTTTTAAACATTTGTAAACGTTTACATACCCTTTCCGTGTAGTGTACCCAGATGTGTACACGAAAACTAAATGATTGGAGCCTTAGGTGCGTTGGGTTCTAGCCATCATATCTGCGGTTTTGATTTTTTCTCACAAGTGAAAAAGAGGCACAAGATCACTACTAAATTGTGCTATTGCATCGGCCTTTTAACAGTTTACTTGCCGGTGCTTGTCTGAGCTTGTACAAGCTTGTACAAGCGAGAAAAGCCAACAAGCTGACAAGAGGACAAGCTATGTCCGAAATCCGACAAGTTCAGATTTTTTTTTTTTTTGGGAATGCATGCGTTGGAATCTAGGCATCATTTCTGCCATTTTGTTTTTTTGTAACAAGTGAAACAAGACGACAAGCCGACAAGTAAAATGTGATCTTACTGATGTGCTCATGCAGCCTGATCGCGGTGCACTGCATCATCTCGAATAGGCGCCCGAGGTGGTGTTCCAGCACTCATATCTTTGCTTCCACCTTCATCCTCCCCGCTACATGGCGCTCCCAGCGGAGATCTACAACTTGATTTTCGATGAATGCATCTCCGACAAGAGCCGCATGGCGGCCTGGGGCCTCGTCCACAAAGACTACCTTGTTTCCAGCAGATTTCACCTCTTCTCATCTGTGCGTCTAGACTATGCCAATGCGCACGAGTTTGCGGACATTCTGGACGCGCCGTCGTGCGACATCACCCCATTAATCCAGGACCTAGTCCTAAGCAACCGATCTGCCGAGCCCTCTTGGTTTCCTCATGTGCTACCCCGCCTACCGGCGTTTCCCAACGTCACGACTTTGTGTTTGCGCAACTCCAAATCAGTCCTGACGGAAGACATGCGCACCCTCCTGCACGCCACTCTCCCTGCGCTCACAACTCTCGAAATCGTCAATTTCCCGTTCGCCTATCGGGCTGCCGCGATCGAATTTGCCTGCGGCTTCCCGACGCTGGAGGCGCTGACGTTCTTCCCCAAGGTCACGAGCACCCTCGCGCCTGCGACGCGCGCACAAATCCCACACACGTTGCGCACGCTGGCCCTCCGGTGCGCGATCGACGAGCAGCCGAACTGGTTCCTCGCGGACCTGGCGCACCCCTCGCTGCCCGCGCTGACGACGCTGCGCGTCCGCGAGGCCGGTGCGCGCGACTTCCCCGTGCTCGTGCGCGCACTCGCGCGGCTCGGAGACTCGCTCGAGTCCTTCGCGCTCGACTTCTCGGACACGGTCGTCGAAGGTGTGTCCCGCATTTCACCATCAAATAACCCCGATCCAACCCCAGGTCTCATCACACTCACAGTGGCCTTCCTCCAGAACTACTTCCTCGAGACGAACACGGGGCTGAGGCGCCTCGAGCTGACGCTCGGGAGCACCGCGATGGTCGACCTCTGCATCGCGTTCCTGTCGCGCCTCGCCTCGCCCGTCCTGGAGGAGCTGGTGCTCGACATCTGGGTCGACCCCGCGCACTTCGCGGGGCACCGGTGGGAGGGGCTCGACAAGACCATTACGCATCAGGCGGCGGGCGCAGCGGTGAGGCACGTGGAGCTCAGGGTCGGCGCGCTGTTTGCGTGGGCGCCACTGGCGCAGAGCATCCGTGCGCGAATGCCGACGTGCGATGCGTGGGGGGTGCTGCGCGTGCGCGTGGACGACGGGGACGAGTGTTAGTTGATTCACGTTCCTCATGGCGTGTGTTTCGATTGCACGTTCGGGCTATCCTACATCCTGTTCGCGGGAATTTATTCCTTGAATTTACTGCTTGAAACTTTTAGGATTGTGGACTCCGTAACTCGGTGAATCCCGCACACGTGGGTAACACACCTTAAACTCTCCCTTCGCCACCAGAAGCTCAGATCTGATCGACCTATGATTTGAGACGTTCTGGGTTCAGAACAGAGCGTTCTTGGAGCGTTCATCGCACAGGCGGGATACCAGCTACATTCGAAATACGATCCGGTATAGCAGCACAAGTCAGAACGCCGAAACGGCCAAGGGATGTATGGCACTATTAGTACTTCCCCTTGCTGCCACTTCCACTTCCATCGCCAATTGTCACACCAATCCCGCCCCCCGCCTTCAGTGACGAGGCCTCTACGCGTCTACTCTTGTTCCCAACTGAGCGTCTCCACCGTAGGCGGAATTTGGGATTGGAAATCGATAAGACCAGAGCTCCAGAGACTCGAGAGTGGCTTGTCCGGGATTCAGAATCTCCATCAACGGCTTCAAAGTCAACGGCAGCAAAACGGCAGTATGTACTAGTGCCACCCAAGTGCCACCTTCTCAGGCTCTCGTGCATTCTCACCGCGTTCTGTGCCGTAACGTAGTAACATGACTGGACTAGCGCCCGGGGTACACCTTTCCCATGGCCACTAACTACAAAGACTCCCGCTCACCACCTAGCTATGACGATGCCTCCAAGCCCTACTCAAACAAGAATAACCCTCGAAGATTCAGCCACAATGTGGCACAGTCCAATGGCCCGGAAAGTAGCCTGGTATCTGAGCCACGCTACGGTAGGTGGAGGACGATATGATCGTCGTTGGTTATTGACGCGCTTTCCAGTTTATTACCTTGTTTGTGCTCTCGATGGACCGATGCCATCCAAGACAGCGGTGGGCCCGGAGGATCTGTTCATCGGCCGTGTCAAAGCCACTTCGATCCCTCCCCCGCACACTGTCGCCTCGCTGAAGCAGGCGCTGGCACAAGCAGAAGGGCTCCCGGATCCCAGCGGGCGGTGCACCCGCCTTTATCAGACGCAGGACGCCAAGATGGAGATGCTCGCGGGAACGCGTGTGGCTATCGTCACGGGCGACCTCGGAAGGACTCCGCAGACAGCCTTGGCGCTCGTGTTTCTCACAGAGCTGTCTCAAGAAAAGGCGGTCATTCCGTCCTCCGATCAGATTGGGCCCAACCATTCACCCCAGTACCGTGAGTGTCGTTTTGATAGACACGACAGCACTAATATGTCTCGGCGTCAGTTTACTATCGGCTGTACACCCGCACCGGTGAAGAGAAATCCGTGTGCGCTTCCGATTCGAGCGAGCCCGCACTTGGGCGTATTGAGAAGGGGGACATCGCGCCACCTCGTAATGTTCTTACAATCAAGCGGCGCATCGCGAAAGTGGAGGGGAACCCGATCTATGCATTTGCAGACTTCTTTCCAAATGTGTCGGCTGACCGTCCACAACAGTCGGAGTCCTCAGCGGACGATGCTTGGGGCTCCACAACAAATAACCCGATCCTCATTGTGCAGCCAGCGCAACGTGCCGACAAATACAAAAGACCACTCTTGATCCGTTCTCTACAGCCAGTGTCTCCTCCAGCATACATTTATAATGGGGTGAGGCAACCGGAGCTTGTTTATCTGCCGTCACGGTGTAATTGAGTGGTGAGAGATATAGATGTACAGATCAACGAACCTTGTCTGGCTCTCCCCCTCACCTGGCGACATTGTGTACACCGATGGGACCCATCAGTATGTGCGCGACCCAAACTCCGGTGGGCTTGAGTTTGCGTATATGGCTGTTGATTCAATGGGGAAAACAGGATGTGTGTTGTCTCTTTTCCTTCCCGTGCACTCCTAACATGTTGTTTCTGACAGTGGTTTCGGCCAGTAAGTTAGGTTATTCCAGAATTTGCCATTCTAATTTTCGCCTTTGGAGACCCTGGCACAGACAACAACAAATTTCTTGATGAAGGGGATGCTCCGTGGCGATGTATCATCCAGTAGTGTGCCGCGTTAGTTTACTGTAAGTTAGTTTGCTTTGCTATGAAAGTTCTTGTGGACAAACGGATTTGCACCCGCGATAGAGACGGCGAATGCATGTGAAGAGATCTGTGACATTCGGGAGGTGGCTATTAAAGAGAGAGTAGTACAGCAGCGCAAGTTTGAGTGGGATTCCACATCTCCCCGAACGTTTTCGGCCCCCGGGGTTATGGGGAGCAGCAGGAGTACAATTGTAGGTCCGGATCGGGGCTACCAGAAAGAAAGTGAAAAAAAGGTGGAAACGAAGTTCCCGTTCATCCTAGTCGGGGTTTGTACATAGTACACTGGTACATAGATACTCCGAAACCAGCCTAATGAAGTCCCAGAATCATCCAACCGGTGCCGCGCAGAGGAACCTGCAGATGTAAAACAGAGTGAGAGGGAGACAGAATGGCAAGGAGGTGATACGTACGTGCAGCCGGCAGCATAAAACGAAGCAATATAACTCCGTACACCTCCCTCCCCTCTTCCTCTTCCCCCCCCCACATATGTCTCACATTCGGCCCTCCCTCCTTCCCCGGGAGCGACGCCGGGGCAGCACGCCCCGCCCGACCGGCTACACGGCGGAGTATCTACGTCGAAGGACCTTGACCGCGGTGAGCAACAGCCGCCGCCCGGCGCCTCGGGGCACGACGCGCATACTTACCTCCGCGAACGAACGGTCAAGTTTGATCTCAAGGCAAGCGTGGTCCCCCACTGGCCTTTCAGGCAAGCCGCACCTCTAGATGCCAAGGCTTGCGCACATGTTGGGTGCTCTTGAGGAAGGCCACTTCACTACTTAGTTTCCAGTGGGAAGAGGCGGCACTGCCACTGATGTGAGCACGACATGCGAGCACGATTTGCTCAATTTGGGTGTCCATAGTCTGATGGTTCTTGAGCTCAAGCAGCGCGAGGAACGAGAACTGCTACAAGCTCCAGTCAGGCCTCGCAAAATTGAGAGTGACCAGTCCTGAATCTGAGCAGCGACGAATGAAGAAAGGATTCGATCGGTGGCAGTGCTAGATATTCCGGACTTCTCAGAGGAGAAAGGCACCACGTGATCTGGCGTGATCAGCCGGTCCGAACTCCGGACAATGCTCCCATACGCCAGCGCCGCGGCGCCTTGCCTGTTGCCGACTGACGACGACGACGACGACCTGGCCGCTGCCCGTGCGACTCTCCAGAAATCTGGCAAGACGCGTCTCCCTCCTTATCAACAGCACTCCATTCTCCGTCATCACCAGGCCCGTGAGATCATCATGAATCAAGTGCTGGATATTATAATTATGCGAGCAGACGGTCCCGAGGGCACTCAAATGGTTGTGGACCATTTTTCTCTTTTTTGCACGCTCTCCGTGTTGGCCGCCAGCGGCACCCAAGGTCGCCTGCACACTGCGATTCCCGCGGGATGCTCTTCCCTCAAATTTCAGTCTTCGCGTTGTCCAAGCATCTCAAGGCACCCGGGTGTTGACGCCTTCTGAGTGGCACGCGATGCCCGCGAATCGCCTCTGCAACATGGCCTGACTGTGGTTTGCGTTCCAATACTTGACTCAAAGTGGTATGCTAGTACCGATACCCAGTGCGGCGCACTGTTCACCTCGTATTTGCAGCTTCTGCCGTTAGATTTCCGCCGCCTTTTTACGGGACACAATCCTGATTAGTGCTTTCTCCGCAGCTCCAACCGGATGTTTCCTGTACAGCCTCTGCACATCGCGGTTTGCTGACTGCCATTATGTTCTGTAGAAACACCGGTTGCGTCAAAAATTGCTCACTACTACTATAGTAGACTAGAACGGACAGCGACGAGGCACGACAACTTTAGTATGATAGGCATTGGATGATGCCTATTGATGGGGCTAATGCCTATCACTATAAAAAAATGCCTATTATGCAGGTGAATGCCTATTGCTTCACAAATGCCTATCATTTCATGAATGCCTATCCACCGAGGGTTTCTCCCCCCTGTGTGACCATGGGATTGTTCAGATGCAGTGCACACAACATGAAGAGTGCGGCACATACCATTTATCTGCGGCACTCGGCGCACATCTTCAAGGGCTTGGGGAAGAATCTTGCCTCATAAACTTACTTGACATTCTACTGTACTATTTCTACCAAATGTTCAGGTGACAGGTGACAGAAGGTCCTGAACTGAACATTTTGGTACATGACGGTGACGGTGAGATTTTGAGGCCCAAATCGGCTCAAAAATACAAAGTCGCTTTTCATGTCACGGATGTGACTTGTTAGGCAGTCAAGCATGTGATAGGTGTTTAAGCATCCAGGATAGGCATTTAATTGCGCGATAGGCATTCAACTGCACGATAGGCGTCCATTGAATGCCTATCCTACTAAAGTTGTATGTACTCCACAGCGACCGCGAGAACGCAGCACATCACCAATCATCCGCACCACAAACGCCTTAACGTGGGTGGACAACGGGTATTTATCCATGGGGTTCCTTCCGGATCCGTTATAAACGTTGCTGGGCTGCGTCACTGGATATTCATTCTCTTTCTTCCTTCCCTTCTTTCCACTCTTTCTTCGTCACCCCTCTTATTTTCAATTACCATGCTTTTCTTTGCGTCGATCGCATTCACTCTTCTCCTCTCCCTCGCCCAAATCAGTGTTCTGAGTGCACCGTTGGTGCGTGCGATCGCTCAGATGCCCAAATATTCATCATTAACGAGTCAATATTGCACACTAGGCCGTGAGACAAAGGGTGACACCCCAAGCATGCACCGGTCCGAACGGAACCGGCGTGTGTGTCCCGCTCAACGTGTCACCCCCTGGTTCAACAGACGGAAATTGTATAAACGTCAACAACACCATCCAGTCTCTCATCCTGAACGACGATGACGAGTGCATATCATACTCGTAAGTCATCCATCGCCAGCCATGGTAAGAAATTAAAGGCTCACCACGTCATGGCCAGGTCAACGGACTGTGTCTTGACCGCAGATGCTCCCGGGGATCTCATCGCCGCCAACTCGCATAACTTGCCGGGAGGCATTAACAGCCTCGTTTGTTAGATGGCAGTTACGATAGTCATGCCAACGATTCTGTGTGGGAGGCAATGGAACGCAGCATCCGTACTGGCCGATTCTGTATGGATATGAACGAATGTCGATTAGCCTCGCTATGCCATATATTAGTGCCATGAATCAGAACAAACAGTAATATTCTTGTCAAACGTGAACCGGAAGATACCCTCGCTGAACGTTGTATATCATCCTCGACTTGTTCTCATTTCCTGCAGCAATATGAGTCTTAAGCGATCTTACGAGGAAACCCTGATGAACGGAGTTCAAAACGTTTTACACATCCCCGGATATTTCGGACGCTTCCGGTTCATGCGTCCGGCTGGCTGTAAAGACTTCTGTATTGTAGCCATTCAAACAGGCTCTGAATTGCAATTGATTCTCCAAGTGCTCGAAACACTTCCCAAGTTTGGTGGCTGGTCAAAGCGGGGTCCCCTGTGGCTTATTATGGTGACTACGGCATGCGGCCGCGGTGCGCTCAGAAAACCATTATCCTTCATTTTCGCATAAACTTGTGTATTTCGATGTAAGTTACATCGCTGGACACAAGGCAGCAAGGCAGTGCTCGACATGGGCGCTAGTGCGGTCGAAGTGCGGTATGCAGAGTATGTACTGGGTTACCTGGGTAAAAGTGCACAATCTGTCGTACAACGATTTGATCAGTGCCAAGACGGGGGGCAAGGCTGCGACAGATTGACAGGATATCTCGCGTGGACCATTTTACCTGCCAAGCTCTTCTCCCAAAACACTGACCATCAGTGCAAATGGGAGTTTTATACCCGGAGCGTACAAGGTCACTGGTGGCTACCAGTGGCCATCAATGGCCGTTTATGGAGTGCAATGTGCTCGATAACAGCAGTGCGTCAAAAAGGCATAGCTAAGTACATCAATCAGTCTCAATGCATGAAGGATCCGTGATCTTACTGATGCAGCACAGCACTGCTGATCCCAAGTTATCAACGGTGATGCGAGTCATGCGGCCCACGACAGTGCCTTGCCTTGGGCCACCGAGATGCCAGAATCCTGAGTACTATAAAGCACGTTTGCCCCCCACCGGCAAGACCTCATTCTCTTTCTTCCATCCCCCTTTTTTCACTCTTTCTCCATCACACCTTTTCCGCTTTATCAATCATGTTTTTCCCTGCGTCGATCGCATTCACTCTGCTCCTTTCCCTCTCCGGAATTGCTGTTCACGGCGCGCCTGTCGTGCGTCAAACTAATCGCGGTCGTTATGCGATCGTTGACTAAAATAACTGGTTGTATGTATAGGTCTCGAGAGAAGTGGTACCCCAAGCGTGCACGGGCACCAACGGCTCCGGCATATGCCTCCCCCTCAACGTCGCACCGGACAACACCTCCGGCAACGGTCCCGCGATTAACCCCGCGGCGTGCACGAACGTCGCCAACAGCGTGCGCTCGCTCATCCTAAACGTCGACAACGACTGTGTCGGATTCCCGTGAGTGCCCACGGATATGTCGCGCAGTGCTCGAGCTGATTGCCGGCTCAGGAACCCGGACTGCGAGCTCGGCGATGGCGTCGCGCAAGAAATCTTCTCGGACGCCTCGGGCGACTTGCCGGCGGGCCTGTTGAGCTTCAGCTGCAGCCAGATTGACGGGCTTGTGAACGGTTTGTTCCCGTGATCGAAGGACCGCGGATTCAAGTTGTTACGATCCACGCAAGGGTGAGGTGTACCAGCGAAATCTGCATATGTATGTAGATGTGAAAATCATGAGCGCTCTTGAGCGCGTTGCATCACGATCCATGCCATCTAGGTCGAGCAGGAAGTCAAAAAGTCGGTAATGTGTTCAACAAGCGTTTGCCTTGATTGTTAAGATGTGAGTTGCAGCGGAAAGGGCACGCACTTGAGGGGCCGGTGGATAGATAGCAACCACGCGCTCCCCGTCCTGCCTCACCAACACGAGCGCCGCAGCGACAAACGGACCGATACTCCCATCCCACTCCGAGTCGCCAAGCAACAAGATCCACCGACGAATCACCGCGGCGGCTGCACCGAGCGGGAAACACGGCGATAGCAGGGTCCCATTGCGTCGAGCAACGACCGCCGCATCGACCGCCGCATTCGTCTACGGCGTGTCGGTATCGGCATTGCAGGAGGACACACTAGAGCTGGCAAACAAAGATACAGAACAGGCAGGACGTGCGACGAGCCGCGAAGGGGTAGCAGGAGAGGGAGCGCAGGAAGATGGGACGGAAGATGGGGAAGGAGATGCGAACGAAAACGCACCAAGCATGGGCTTGCGAGGTTCTCGCTCCGCGATACCCGGCGGACTGCTGGGGCTGCAGGTTCAGACATGCATGGACCTGTTACAGCCTCGCACGATGTAGCATGCTGCCCTGAAGCCTCTCACATTCTTCCTGGCACTCATATTCGCGAATTCACGCAAGCCGACTGGAGACCAGATACTTTGATAAAGAGCTTATGAGCATCAGTGCCGAGACACGATCGAGGAATCGGAAGCGGGAATCGAGCAGCCATGCCAAGTCGAGCGTCGCGTCGAATAGCTGCACAGGGACAGCAGGCACCGCAACGGCGCCGCTTCGTTCCATCGGGCAGCGGTCTCCACGCGTGCAACACCGGCGACGTTACCATAGCGTGTTGCAGGTGGTGAGGTGTGAAGTGGGAGTAGATGTCGTTACCGCGAGGTGCAGAGCGCGCGAACGGCCACGCGGGCTCCCGATGATTGCCGCGGATGTCGTCGGGCCCGTGCACAGCGAGACAAGGCCCGATAGGTTGGCAATACGTGCTGGAAGGAGGTGAGCAAGGTCGGGGAGGGAACAGTGACAGAAGAATGCAGAAAGGACGGAGTGGAAGTCCTAGTACTGGCAAACCAGGCCAACCCGCTGTAATGCAAGCCGCGACGTCATTGGCGGGCACTAGGTTCGGAACCAGCCGCCTTCTCATGTGCCGAATGGAAAAGCATGACTTTCACGTGCTTCGCCGCGTTGTGTCAGAATCGCCTGAAATCGACCCCAATATGATATTTTTCACCTAGTTATGGCCAAAGACGGGTCACGCGACGGGTGTAAACCCGTCGCCGGCCGGGTCGAAGCCCTAATTCTATAGAATTGCCGTCCAGACCGCATCGTGACTGCGTTCATCCCCTTGGAAAAAAAAGGCGATGATTGCGTTTCCATTCAGTATATTATATGGCCGCTAATTGGAATGAATTTACATTGAATTATCCACCTGAACTTAACGTGGTACCATCGAGCGCCTATGCCGAACATCGGTGCAGATGGCCGGCACAATTTCATCTCACCACCAACACGTGTTGCAGGTGCCTTCTTCACTCACCACCCACGCCGCGCGTTGTCCAGTCGCCCCCGTTGCCGACATACCTACCATGTCGGACACAAAACCTGCTGAGTCCAACCCTTCCGTCTTTGTCCCACAGCCCCCGTTCGACGACCTCGGGGCGGATGTCATCCTGCGCTCATCGGATGGCGTCGACTTCCATGTGTACCGCGTCGTACTATCGCTGGCGTCGCCCGTCTTCAGGGACATGTTCAAGCTCCCTCAGCCCAAGGACGATCCCCGGGTCCCGATCGTTTCCATGTGGGAGTCTGCGCTCGTCCTGGACAGAATGCTGAGGTTCTGTTATCCCGGGGCGGAGCCAGTCGTTGACACACTCGACCAATTACGAGAGATTTTGGAAGTCGCGCTATTGAAGTATGACATGCAGTTCATTGTTCCTTTCGGAAAGAGGTATCTGCAGGCATATATCTTGCTCGATCCTGTCGCCGTCTTTGCCATTGCATGTCGTCATGAATGGAAGGACGTGGCACTGCAGGCAGCAAAAAAATCTCTCAGAATCCCACTTCGTGCATTCAGAATCGCCCCGCCCGTGCACTTGAAGTACATCACGGCGGATAGATATCATACTCTTCTTCAGTACCACGCTGAGTGTGGAAAAGTTGCAAAAGCTGCGACCTCCTCACTAAAATGGATGGCCTACTCTGATGAGTTACCCTGGCTCACTTGTAATCAAGATCCGGAGGTTTGCCCCGATGATACTGGCATTTGGGATTTGGCGGATCTTCTGGGAGGAAAGATCACAAGCTGGTTCAAGGCCTATTTGAGGAATGTAGGCGAAGTCCTCGCGGCAGCACCGACTGCGAGACTGGACGGCCCGGACTTGCTGGGTGCGCCGATAAAGGAAATGGTTGAATGCCCCTTTTGCCGTCAGAATGGGTTTCAACAATTGATGAACTTTGCGAACGTGACTTTGAAGTCGAAGATTGCGGTGGAAGTCGACTCGGTACGTCAGTGTTTCCGCATTCACGGGATCAATGTCTAAATTCGATTTATTCTTTCCTTCGTACAGGTGGAATTGCAGCTGAATTTCTAATTCCTATACCAGTAGTGTTAGTTGTTTGGGCCCGAATGTGTATATTGCTGAAGCATGCATCACAAAAGTCCATGGACTCCTAGTTGTCCATTAGCTTCTGTACAGTGCCATGGATCTTATCAGAATTCGGGGACACCTCAATGGCTCCAAAGGACTAAAGATAAGTATTTTCGAATTGGTCATATGATCATGAGAATATCAAAGACTTGAGAGAAGATGTGGCAACCTATTCTCACCTCGGATTTGGATACCATCGACCAGAGGTAGCAAAATCATGTGAAACAGACCAAGTGGTACAATGATGCTCCACTGTAAATTCCACCTGCAACGAGTCGGTGCAAGCAAGAGGTGCGAGTTCTCTGAACAAGATAGGTTCGCTCCGGCCTATTCTTGTCAAAATTCTTGCTCCAGGACAGTCAATTGAATGCAAAAAAGAAATGCGCAGAGCGAAAGAATAATTTAAGGCTCATGTTTTTCTCCTCTCTTCATCAATTCACTATCACGAATTGCCCGAAATTACAGTGAAATTTTGACAACAACAATGGAAAGATAAGAACAGCAGTATATTGTACCCAAGAGTTATGATTCTATGCGCCCGCCCACTATCTCATCATGCGAGCACAACCTTGTCTCGCTCAGCATACGTAAGCCTGCAGCCCGACACCTGGGAAAGCTGACTGAGAGCGTCAATTCTGGAAGTGCGAACGGGGGCACACATCTGCAGGAGGTGGGAGCCATCCTTTGTGTTGGAATCACGCTCGAATCAAAACGGAGGCAAGGCAAAGCGCAAGCCGGATGTGCCATGCCGAGGGAAATGGACTTGAATGCTAGGGCGAGGAAAGATTCATGGCCGGTGCACTGGTTTCGTGATTGACCTTCTGAGATCTTCACCATGCGGAGATGACAAGCCATCGCACGTGGTGACCGGTTGTGATAAGATGGAATCTATTTTTATCCCGCTATCTATCGTGGCCGAATGTTATTTTGACTGGCGCGTAAGGGCAGTGACGGTGACTATAAATGGTTTTCCGAACTTGACTGCGTGAGATATACTTCTATAACAGCAACTATTCAGTTTCTCGTAGCGGTGCTTAGGACAAGTGACGACGTCGTTAAGCTGGCAAATTGCACAAACTTTTGTGACATATTCGCAAGACAAGCGCATCGCTATAAGAAATTCTCAGTCCAGTCTTCTCATACAGTGATGGAAGTCATTCCCGAGACGTTTACCGTCATCCAAAATGGAAAACCTCAATATGCTCCTCCGACGGACGATTTGTCTAGCAGGCAGAGACCAAGAGTTAGGACCAAGACGCCGCATAATGTTTAAATGCGATACTCACCGTGACGTCTGTATCGATGACCAGAAGGATGCACTCTTCACAGATCATCACGGCGTTGTATTCGAAGTTCTCTTTCGACCTGATCTCCACATACGGCAGTACCCCACCCACCTCCTCTCGGAACACGCTGTGCGTATTGAGTCCGCAGGAGTTTTCTCCGGAGACTATCCGCATTGATGCTGTGTCGGCGCAAAAATGAAGAGAGTGGCCCTCGCCTCCGTGTTCGAGTTGCCCAGCAGAAAGACGACGTACAAGGTAGGGATTGAAATCGAGTATTACTATGGGGGCTGGGTCGGTGACGAAAGATCGGCTGGGCCGGTGTACCCAACGTGAGCCGCACACGGTCGTGATGTATTTATTTTCGATGCCTTCATTCATGTTGACCCAGATAAAACCCTACAAAGTTTGTTTAAACAATTTGCATCTCAACGTAAAACCCTGTTTAAGCAATGATTTATTTAATGGTGTTCATCACCGAGGAGAACATTAGGATGAGGGGTTTAAACCTTGGGATTGAAAAACGGGGTTTAATCAGTGTTTGGATCAAAATGGGATCAAAGAGGATTTAAAGAATGTTCAAACACTGATTAAATACTGTTCAATGGGACAAATGTAAGAATTTGAGGCACCCAGGGGAGTTGAACTTCGGACCTCCCGGTTTCTCCGCAAATGGAAGGGAGATATCAATAACCAGTACACCATGCAACCGATGCAAAGGGGTGGAGTATTACAGCCTTACTCATGTCTGATTTGAAAACAAGAATGGCTGTTTTAAATCTCAACAAGTGTCGTTGTATTGCTTCCGAACTGTGGACTGAATTCTTTTCAATACCATGTAACCATAGTATGTATCGAAAGAGAGCATGGCAAAGTACTTCCAATACTTCAGTGCCTTTCTGTATGCAACCCCCGTAACAGACAAGGAAATTCAACGACTTGATGCTCGAGTTACTGACCACAGATGAAAGACAAACTGATGTCCCCTTGCAATTTTGGATGCTTTGAATGCATTGAAGGGAATTAGCATGTGAGAGCTTCTGAAGTGACCTTGAACTGCTTAAATATCACAGCTGCTCAAGGTGCGATGGACTTGTACTTTGAAAGAGTAACCTTTGCCTGTTTTATGTTCTTCAATGCATTTGTGCACTCATTTGGTAATGGTCCCGTAGCTCAGTTGGATCTTACTTCACTGCTTCTGAATTGTGTACTTAACTGGCGTGTGTTCGAATCCCAGCATGGGTGTTCCTTTTGCTTCATGTTTTCAACCCGGTTTGAACCAGGATTAAGTAAATCATTGTTTGAACAGGGTTTTACGTTGAGACGCCGATTGTTTAAACAAACTTTGTAGGGTTACTGGACCCAGCGCATGTTGTTGGGACCCCATTCGGCCCACGGGACGGTTTTATGCGCAAAATTCGGCGGTTGATAGCTGCCGGGGAGTCCTATATACTGAGGTAAAAGCAGGATCTTTCGGTGGACTTGAAACGTAAAGCTGAATTGTTGGCTCCCAAAGCGTATTTTCAACGAAATTTGGAGAATGGAGGATGCAGCAGATGTGTGGAATGGCCTAGCATCGAAAGGCAGAAATTGATCACCGCAGGGGTTAGGCTTGCACCGACACTCTATCCCTATGGAATAACCAGAAGATACGACTTGAGGGAGCATAAACGATTTCAGCAGACGTATTTGTCCGTGAGAGGTTGAACCCAGCAGAGGTGGGATGTGGTAGATGTCTAGCCGTATGCCATCCCATGCCACCGGGTGCATTAGGATATCATTTGCAAGGAAAACGAGTCCTGAGTTGCGGACCGGAATCGGCGGCTGAATGTCGGTCAGAACAACAAGACAAAAGCCAAAAAATATTCACATACAGTTCTGAGAACCCCAAGCTTCCAATTATACAGATAGAGGGCATTCTTTTCAGACCGTGTGTCGTGGGCCGCACAAAATATCACAAGCGCCAAAGTTTCGCCAGACACGTCGATGGTCACATCGAGTTGCGCAGAGTCCATAGCAGCGGCTACGGCATCCACACACAAAGTAGATTGGATTGCCTCTGGGTGAGGGAAACCCGTCCGGAAATCGAGCAGTTGGATCTCGAGCACATCATGTGAGCTCATTCCGATTCCAGTTGGCCCCGTTCTGACATGCTTCGTAAAAGCGGAAAACTGGAAGAAAAAAATTGCTTACCGTGTACTATATGGCGCTGGGAACCTGGGCACCTTAGGGGTTTTGACCTGTTCACAACTCCCTCAAGAATGTTTGTGAATGTCTGAAAGTCCTAGATTGTAGGCGCGCATCCTGGGAACAATTTAAGCGTATTTGGGACACATTTGGGGACGTTTTGAGAACACAGTGAATTTAGTTCGGACGAAACTCCCGAACAGGCAATTATGGGGAAGCTGGGCACCCACGCAAATCCATTATTGTCGGCTCATTTAATACCATTATGCTGCTCTATGATGTTCAGGAGATCCAACTACAATATTTTAGATGGTAAAAGGGCACGTTGGACCTAGAAAAATGCTACAACTGAGTGCTCCCAATGCCAGGTGCATGCAACGGGATCCAAACTACTGATCAAACGACGGCAGCGCAACAGTGAGAGGGTGTACTTGCCCAAAATAAGCTTCACAGAGCTTCATAATAACTCGACCAAGATATTAGGACCCGTCGTTGCACTTCTGAGTCGAACTGTCGAGAACCCGGCATTTAGACATTGGTACTTGAGAAAATGGGGTGATTTGGTGCATGGTCAACGTTGAGAGAGGTATAAAACAGATATAATAGCGGTGTACCTCCGAAATTGAAGCTTTATACATCATAATGAATCAAGTGAAGGTCTAGACCCATAGGGTCAAAGGGCCGTTTGTTATACACGTCGCGGCGGTGAGATATTTGAAGGCACATATTGTTTATTCATGAAGGTTGAGCAAGGAAAGAGCACTTTTTGGAAGCAATTGATGTAGGATACTAGTGCGCGACATGTGACGATCAGAACGAGCCCAAGAACTCGTCAATTTGCCAGGGATTGGTGGAGAAACAGCTGAGATGGCCGCTCGGCGTTAAGGAAATGATATTCTCACCCTCCGGCCCGCGATCAAACCAAGCACAGCTTTCGAACAACGCATCATTCGGCCTCAAAATTTGACATGGATGGTCCTCAGGGGTCGTACTCCCTCCCACAAGTCCAAATCCTCACCATCCGATACTAGTGGTCATTGTATTTGGCAAGTGCCCAGCTTCCTAGTGTGCCCAGCTTCCTAGTCAGATATAGTAAGTAAAACGACAAGGTTGTGCTCTGCTATCGCAGCTGCAATGTCGATTATATGTTTCCCGATAGGGATTTCGGACCACATCAACTTGTCATGTTTTTCACAGGGAAATGTCGACCTATGGAGACCATCCGTAACAGTCTGGTGGTCATACACACTGATTTTCCCCCGTAGATATGCCTCGGGCTCCAAATCATACGGAACACCACTCGGGTGTGATACCGAATCAAGCACACGGAAGTCATAAAAAATTTAGCCAGGCTTGTTGGCGGTGCCATAGAAGGGCCAGGCGATCGGAGGTCGCGAGACCAGAGCGCGGGTTGTCGACCATGCCCTCCCCTGCCAGCTCGATGCAATACTGTAGCTCTATGGATCCACGAATGATGTTATACAGAAATTGGTTTGCGCGCATGCACGAAAGGAGGTCGACGAGCCGTAATTTTTTTAGCGCGAGCACGACGAGCTCGACTGGCAGGGCTGAAAGTGCGGATATTGGTGTTAGAATTGGGTTACGCCTGAACTTCCGCACGAGAGTCGATTGAGACTGCTTGCGGTGAGGATTCAAATGATACGAAAAGCGAGTGGACGAACGTTGGAAGTGTAAGTCTCACTTACACTCATTGTTCTTGTGCTTTTTTTTTGGAGTAAGGATCGGACTCGGAGGCTGTCGGATCAGCAGTCGCGGTCTCGTGACTGATGCTACGCGGGTCTCACCTGTTCTTGGATGTGTTTAACTTAAACTTTCGCGTCATTTTTGTCCGGAAGGTTGCAAAGAGAAAATTATCACTCGTTAATTCCATTGGACAAAAAAGGTCAATACAGGTCCAACTTGAAAAAAAAACTACTCCATTATCAAAAGTTGTCCACATCAAACTCATCGTCTATGAATGATGCATCTTCAATTCTGAAACCAAAACTCTAACGGATCCGCATTCCATGTACTCGAACGCAGGCGCATAGGAAATATGCACAAGTTTCACATACATGTTTCACACCTAATGAACTCTATAGAGCCCGTTTTCATTGCATTTTCCACACCTCCGACACATGCTCAGTGAAAGGATACGGAATTTCCGGTGTGATTCATTTGACAGCTGCCTCTGACGAAATTCTCCTCGTTTCCATCTCCGATATAGACTGGCTCGTCGGTGGCTTATTTCTAACCCTGACTGTTGACGCTTTTAAGCTGGCTTCGAATGCACTTGTTTGGCTGCTCCATGACACGCGCACGATCACGTGTACAAACTATGCTCTTCCGTTAGCACGGGTCGACCCGGGTCAAACCCGCAGGTGTTTTTCACAATGAGAGGCAAGCCTGCACCGGCCCGGGTTTTTGGTTCACGGGTATGGGTCCACCCACCCGCAGGTCAACCTGGGGTACCCGCGGGTCATTCGGGTCGAGTGCAGTAAATTTAAATAATTGTACCAATGTACACTACATAGAAATAAAATCATACTACTCATCCAAATCCATCCCCGAGTCGTCAGAAACATCAATAACTTCTTTCTGCTTCCCTTTCCCCTTGTCTTTCGGCTTCAGCTTCTTCTCCATGATTGTGACGGCCTCCTTGGAACTGGGCATCAAGGGAGTACGAAACCACGAGCCAAGCGCAACGCGAGCCTTGAATGTCTGCGAACTCGTTTGATGCTGGAGATGATTAACCTGGAGGCGGCCTCCCGAGAAAGCACGTTCAGCATCGACCGAAGAAGCTAGTGACAATCAGCAAAAGTGATGCAAGACAAATAAATATTAACATACCTGGCGCCGAGAGAAAATTGAGGGCCATTCGAGCCAGTTGAGGGCGAGTGGATGATGCATTGTCCCAGTAGCAGAGTACGCCCGCCCTGTACCCACCTTTCTCATCTGCGAGCGTCAGCTCACTTTCGGCCATTGGCTGGGAAGCCAGGTAAGCTTCAATGGAATTGGGCGGATAGACAACCCCCTGAGGTGCGTCTTGCTTGCTTGCCCACTTGCTGGCCTAAATTCCACATCAGTACAACTCAAGAATTATCGAAATTCAGGTACCTTCTTAGGCGCTGACGTGGACGGACCTGCCGAGGAAGTAGCCTCCGTTGTTGACTGTCTCGGCGCATATGTTTCTGCTCAGTGATGCCGAACAATTCGATCAGCCTCTGCACGGTCCTCCGGACGCCAACCGGGATTTTTGTTGAACCACTCCATCTTCTTATCTGGACACATAACTGCAGAAGATCAGCCTCGCGAAACCTAGAATATTGTGTCGGACTTACTGATAGCGATACGATAGACTTCGGTGTCGTCTGTCAAAGCATAATATTTACCAACGACAATGAGCGCTGCAATTGCCGCTATGCGTATCACATCGGGTAACGAAGTGTCGTTCCGGATATTGGTGAGTTGGTCTTCGAGATTTTCAAGCGTTGGGATGACCTCGTAGACGAGAGGAACTTCGGCACGCGAGAAAAGCTTGGTAATGTCCTCAAATATCTGCAGGCAATTTAAGTAAATCACTTATAGGTGTAACGGAATGCTTACCTCTAGGACTTCGCAAAGTTGTTTGGCGAGCTTCCATTAGCTTTCTGACAATGCGTACTCCGTGAGACCATCAGACATCAATTCTTTTACCGGGATTTCGAACTGGACATGAGCAGCAAGGCATGCGAGGTCCGAGTTCCATCGAGTGGGGACCCGTCGATCCAATGCTACCTTTTGCCCAGCGCTTGCATTGGCAGCAACAAGTTTTTCGAACTTGTTCTGGAGCGTGGCGGAATCATGAACAGGGTGCACCAAGCCGGCAACGTGACTCAACAAGTTGAATACAAGAACATTGCAAGAGCTTGAAAAAAGACTAACCTTGGGAAAGAGCATCAGGGCTTCCCTCTCCTCTTGCACCGTCATGTGAAGAAAATCAGCCTCTGCCTCCGCAAGCGCCTGCCCCCGCACCAATCTGATGGTTGCGGCATCGAACTCAGCCTTTCCTTCATCCATGACACCCTCCTCGTCAACTTCGATGTCTGCAACTACAGGCTCATCTCGTTCCTCCTGTGGCTCAATAGCGGCAGCGGCGGTAACCGGCTCGGTGACAGGTGGTGACTGACAGCCGCACTTGCGCTTTCCTGGAGTCACTTTCGCCTGGGTTTTCTTCTTGGGCTGCTTGAAAAAGAACAAAATGAAGGCCTGCTAAATCTCAATATCGACATCGCAATATAGTGAATGCAAGCACCTTAGCTATCAGATTGACCGTATGCGGGAAACATCGTGTTCGCGACAAAGATCCGCGGTAAGTCGGAATTTGTTCTGGTTCAGCGAGAGCATCGGATGTTGCGTCACAATTGCTCGCGTTGTCCATGCACAATGTATGCAGCTTTAAATGACGTGAGTCTCATCCGAATCTGAGATTTCTGAACATACCAGGTGGTCCAACCCGAAGCGCTTGAGGCATTTGGCTGTTTGCTTGGCCAAGTATTTGCCCGTGTGTCTCTCGGTTAACCTGTTGCAACTTCAATAAGAGAGGGAATGATTGAAGATCGAATACCTAATAAACTCGAGAATAGCGCGGTGGATCTTGCCTGCACTAAACCAGATGATGACAATACCAAGGTATGCGGCAACAAACAGAGCCGTCCAACCATCAATAACGGCGTGAATGGAGCCCAGATAGTCCTAGACCACTGTGTAACCAGTTAAACAAGATGAATCAATAAAAGAATTGTACCTTGAAGTATTCCTTGACCTGCTTCGATCCCTCTAGATATAGTGTTTGAACATCGCGCAAGACTGTACTCGGAGACGGAATATGTGTGCCCGGCCACAAGAGTTCCACCTCTTCTAAATAAAGCTCATCCTTGACCGAGTTGAAGGGCCGATGCGAACGTGCACAGCGCAGCGCGATCAGAGCGCGATGGTGTGCGGGAGTATAGTGTGACACAGAACAGAATAGATCCTGTTGAGCTCCCTTGCTGGAGTCGACATCTGCCACGACGCCGCGCTTTCTGCAGCACTGCTCCATCGACCGTTGAAGGTTTTTAGTTCCATGAGCATTTTGCAATCTCTTGCGCCGCTGGACATTGTGGTTTTTCGGATCGTAGATGCAGGTAAATTTGAATGTAAGGCAATGTGGTTCACCGTCCACGTCGAGCTCACGTTCAAGAGAGACATTGTAATGTTTGTAAACGGGGGAAGTCCAGGACTTTTTTGCTTTCTCTGCAAGGACGGTTAATTACGAGCCTCAAGAGAATGGGGAATTTCTTGCCAATTATTGCCTCGTCGGGTTCACCCCACACGGCCAGATCTGAATTCTCGAGATCTTTGTCCTTTGCCTTTCGCTTTTTCGGAGGAGAAACGATGACCGGCACCTTGTCATCGGTTGTACGCCTGGCTTTGGATTGGGTGTGTTTAGATGGTGAATCGGGTGTGGAAGCACTGCCGGTCGGGGGTCCGTTCGCCTTGGAGTATAATGAGAATGGAAAACAATAATAATAGGAATGAGTTTGCATACGTGAGTTGGATGACCGTGCACCACCGAGCAATTGAACGCAGAGCTGCAGGTGGGAAAGGGACGTCAGCCCAAGCTGGGCCATCGACTCGGGGCCTGCTAGTAACCGTGGATTGCGGCCCATCGTCGCAAGCATGTGAGATACATGGTAATTCGAGGGCAAATATCCACGGCTCCAAATAGTGTTGAGAACCTCGGCCACAGTCATCGACCTCGAAACGACTGCAAAAAATATTAGAGAGCTAATATCTCTGTTGAAAATGGAACATACAGATCGGCATTGATGTTCGCCCAGCACCAAGCACAAAGATCATGAATGTATCCGCATGGATGAGCCTCTGGAAGCGGTCTTTGCATATGAAGGAAGCATGAGACAAGTGATACAACCGCGGTTCGAACCATTGAAGTTGGGAAAGGCACAGAAACCGAGTTATATTCCACCGCTCAAGTAACACAACTAGTCAACGTAAAAATTGTTGCTGAAGTTGCTGGAAAAAATCACTGACCATAGAGAAATAAATTGACAACGATATGAACATATAGGATGGCGAGAGTAGTGGGAAGACACTCCCATTCGAGATTAGTGAGTTCCACTGCTCGAAGAGCAGTCGCAGGCTATAACGGGGAGAAAAAATATCACAGCAAGAGTTAAAACCCAAGAAAGCAAGGGCCGGGACGAGACAGATAGGCTGGTAGATGCTGATAGCATGCCGCGAGTGTATGATCGAGCAGGACCTATTTGACGACTGTGAGTGCATATTGAAGGCACTAAATCAGCGCTTACGCTCGCATAGCTCAACATTTTTGCGGGGGATTCCAGGATCCAGCGACATGGGGATTTGCAGTCACCAAAAAAAAAACCCTGCTCTTTATGGCGCACACGGCTCCATTCTTATCTCCCAAATTTGGGTATTTGAAAATGAACTGAGACGATCGAGCACCGCTTAGAGTCTGAAGATTGAGAACTTGCCGTTGACGAAGCAGCCAGCTGCTTCAAAGAAAGACCTGAAAGGAACTTCATTTGGAGAACCGAGCTGGACGAAATAATCTGCAGGACGGGCAGCCGGTGCAGCAAGACCTCGCGAGTCGCGAGACGCGACTTGACGCCTTCCATTGATGCCATCTCTTGCCCCAGCTTGTGATCGTCGTGATCGATGAGCCTGTGCTGCAACAAGGAAGATCTCTATAGCATACACGTCATAATGCTAACCTCGTGATTCGACATTCGGCCGAATGCAGCCACTCAAGAAGATTCCCGATGTGCAAACAAAACAGAAAGTAAGCAAAATAAATAAATAGAATATATGGGGCACCCGCGGATGACCCGTGGATCAGCAAAATTTTACCGCACCCGCCCGGGTAAAAGTGGCGGGTGACCCGTAACCCGTGGCGGTGACCCGGATCAAAACCCGTCCGCGGGTTGACCCGGGTTGATGCTAGACCCTACCTGGCTCACAACATCGGACAGCGACGAGTTGGCGTCCAGTTCTTGAACCTGAAAGTAGCATTTTGCACCAACAAATACATTTGAAGCCCTCAGTCGCCTCACTCTCGTTAGACGTGTGTGGTCACTTTGTCCTTCCAGTCGCTGAGTGGTCTGGGGTGGCCAAGGCTGATTGAGTCGTCCGCGTTTCTTTTCTTTGATATCGGCGAGGGACTGAAGAGCTTCGCGAGGTTCAATAACCTGAGCTTCAGCAGGCAGAGGGTGCGTCTCATGTTTTTTCTTCTTCGAACTCGGAGTATTAACGAACGTATTGAATCCCCGCAGAGCAACCCACACAAAGTCATGTACTCGCGAACTTATCAAATCGTGCCTATGTGCTCCGCATGGCCGTAGCCCGTCCCGAGCGTACAACCCTCCCCACAGAGCTCCCCATAATATGGATGGAGAGCGTACACCCATACTGAGGGATCTGATTGGCGTCTGGGGAGGCTCAGGTAGTGACTGAATGAACATGTCTCGTGTCCTTTCCGCCTTTTGTCATGCACCCCTCCCTTTCACATTTTCCTCTCTTCCTTCTCATCCTCCCTCGCGCTCTTCTCTTCCCCCGCTTCCCCTTTCTCGTCCCCCACGACTAGTGCCTGAAGTACACCCCTCCTCATCTTCACCACCTTTCCCCGCATGTCGGTGCTTCCACCTATTCTTCCAGCATGGCTCTCTGTCTTCCTTCTTCGGGGACTTCGGCTGCTGACATGGCTCTCGCTCCTAACAATCTGCATCGTATAGCGGCCTGCGGGACGCCTTACACGGCGTTCAACACGACCTCGACGATCTCGTGCTGCTGTGTAGATACCATTTCAGACCTGCCTGACAGCTGGGACGCCACAACTTGGGCCCTTCTTGGTTGTTCCGTGGGCCAGATATTTCTTGTTGAGTTTCAGTGATATCGACTTCAATTCCGACCAAATTCCGGCCTTCTCAGACTCGTCCTCAGTTGTCCTCAGTCAATCTTTCTGGGCTTCAAGCCAGGCTCTGTGAGGTCCCCGGATTATCCCACCAAATGCCTGTTCCCGAAGGGGGTGAATTTGTCGGGATTCAAATCGCTGATTTTGGGCGAATTTGTTGAGATTGGAACAGGCCTAGCCCGCCGTCAAAATCGTACCAAATTTGTTCGGGATTCACAAATTTTTCGCCCCGCGTAGGCTATTTTCGAAAAATTTCTCCCGCTCGCGATCTTGTCGGGATTTGGACCAGGCCTGAGCTGAAATTTGACCCAAAATGTTGGAATTTGGCACAGGCAAAACGCCAAAAAAAAATCCGAAATTTGTTCTGTGTCATTTCTAAGCGCACCCAGAGCGCACCACTCAGCGTTGAAACGTTGATTGAGCGCTTTTTTTGTGATTTTCTATCAAGCTTTTACGGCAAGCTCAAGATCATGTTTTTGATGCCAAGAGTTGTTCCAGAAAGTGACTTCAGGAGTCGAATATCCAGGATGAGGGTACGTATCTCCTCTAGCTCCCACCTGTGTACTGCGATATATTCCCCTTCCCCTTAGATTCGAACTTAGCATGATATTGGCATCTGCTAAGAGCCCAAGACACGTTGATTTCAAATGTGGGGGCAAAACATCTCGCCCAATTCGCAGTCGCTACGCGATTCAAGTGCAATCACTTATTGTCGCAACAGTGGCAGGGCTGAGCGCTAAGCGCGGAGCGTTGAGCACCCAATGGCCCTTCCTCTCTTCCTCCACAGGCCAACGACCCGCTTCCTTGGACTCGCCATCCTAATCGCCTTCGCGCTCTTGTTCTTCGGCCTCCAGCTCCTCAGCACGCGCTCGCCGCTTACTTTGCTGCCGTCAGCCGAACACACACTGGCCACAGCACAGATCGCAGCGCTCGGACACCCTACGTTTTCAGACATACGGCAGTATGAGGCCAGCCTCCCGCAGCACGCCTTGCCGTCGGTCCTGCAAAAGACACAGCAACGGTACGTATACAGGCGTCTACCCTCGTCCTCCGCTTATTCATATACTCGCAGATACCTTTTCTTTCCCTGGGAGGCGTGGGGCACCGGGTGCGCCCCCTCGCACGCACATTTGCAACGTGCAACTAACGTTCCTTAGGTGGAACAATGTCTTCCAAGAACAGTGCGTCGCGCGCCAACCATCCGTCGTCTAATTTTCTCATTCTCGGCGCACAGGCTCCTGAACACGCACCTCGCGTATCTTGCGGGCCGCGGGTACGTCTTCGTGGACTACATCGCGCGCGACCACCCGCCATTCCCGGACACGCTGCCCAACGGCACGCGGCATATGCTGCACATCCCGATGAACGCGTTCACGTCCGGGCCCACCGGCGGCGGCCCGTGGCATTTTGGCGACGGCAGCGCGGACGCAAGCGCACCGCGCGGGATCTCGCAGGCGCGGTGGGACGCCGTGTGCCCGCCTGCGCGCGTCGTCGAGCTCAATCTTGCCGCGACGCACGCGGAGCTGGGCGTTGGCGAGGGCACGACGGGCGCGGAGCGCCTACAGCGCTGGGCGGCGAAGCTACGCACGATGGAGGAGCCGTGCGTGAGCGTCGTCGGCGGGTCGCCGTTCGACTATATGTGCGTCTCCGCCTCCACCATCCCCTCCTTCACTTCCGTCCCCTCATTCACCCTTCACCCCCGTCCCCCTTCCTCTCCCTTCCCTCCTACCTTCTCATCAAGCAACTTACAAACGACACCACACCCAGGTTCGTCGGCTCCGACACCGTCGTCACGCTCTGGCCGTCGTACGGTGCTTCGCCGACGCTGAAGGCGTTCGCGTGGTCCGCGCTCATCGCGCGCGCGCTGCACCGCAACTTCGCCCTGCTCGCACCGCGCGCGCCGCCAGCATTTCTGTCGCCGCTCCCGTTTCGAATCGCTGGGAACGCGGGCGCCGCACGGGGGAATGTGTCCGCGCCGCTCCCGCTCGCGCTATTCGTGCCGTACCGCGCGGTGGAGCCACCGATCGGGGGGTTGCTTGGGATTCATGTGCGTATTTCGACCTTTACTTTTCTGCGTCACCGGCCTTCTCTCCGCCCTGTGCCTCTTACCCCCTCCCCGCACCTCCCTCCTACTTGCCTCGCTCTTACTCCTCTCCCCCCCTTTCGTCGCCACCTATATGCCTCCCTTCCCCCCCGCGTATAGCAACAACTCACGCCCCTCGCCAGGTCCGCCGCGGCGACTTCGCGCAGCACTGCAACAACCTTGCGGACTGGGGGTCCGAATACAACACGTGGGCACGCCTCGGATACCCAACGCTGCACCAACACGACTCCCTCGACGCTATGGACCTCCCCCCGAACTCGGACACGCACACGGGCACCGATGGCCCCTACCGGTACCCCACGCTGCCGGACTTCCTCGACGTGCCGCCGGGGACGCCGCGGCGCGACGCCGCGTACGCGCACTGCTGGCCCGACGCAGCGGCGATCGTGCGGCGGGTGCGCACAGTGCGCGCGCAGGCGGCTGCGGGGGGCGCATCCTCTTCCTCGCCCTCCGGTGACGCTAGGAGTAAACACTACCCCCCGCAGACCCTCAGCACAGTCTACATCTCCACGAACGGTGAGCCCGAGTGGGTGGGCGCGCTCGCGGACGCGCTGCGCGCGGACGGGTGGGCGCGCGTCGCGAGCTCGCTCGACATGCGGCTCGAGCAGGACGAGGCGGCGGTCGCGCAGGCGGTGGACATGGCGGTGCTCGTCGGCGCGGAGGCGTTCGTCGGGGTCGGGGTGCGTCTTTTTGCCTTTGCGTTTTTGCGGCTGGTGTTTGTTACTCATGCTCATGCGCGTGCGGACGGTACGTAGTTCTCGAGCCTCACGTCGAACGTCGTGCAGTTCCGGCTCGCGGGCGGGCGGCACCCGCAGACGACACGCTTCTGGTAGCGGCGCGCGGTTTTGCGCAACTGGGCTGTGGCTCGGGGCTGCGACGCACTCAGGCTTCTGCTCGACTGTCGGAACTGCCACTCGGCGTTGCGAGACCGGGGGACTGCGTGGGCGGGGAGGGGGGTGGATAGATCTGTATGGACGGATAGATTGGCCGGTGGACGTAGAGAAGGGAGAGGTAAAAAAGTACCGGTATGTGCGTAACCATGGGTTTAGATAATGAATGGTAATGATGGGTACGATTGCTACATGCACATCGGCGTTCGGGAAATTCGGGCGATTTTTTCTCGTGGGCGTCGGAATTGTGTGTATACTTATCCGAAAGCGTCGAACAGTCCTGCTGGGAACACTGAGCTCAAATCTTGGAGCCTCCTGACCGTTGCGCGCCATTTTCGAATAGCTCATCAGCGTCGACGAGGCCGCAGGATACATGGTAGTTGTTAAGATCTGAGTAGCCTGAGCCTCAGTTCATCGAGCTACGCGTTCGGCACGTGCCCGTGTCAAGACCGCTAGGTTTTCCGATCGTTTTTTCTCTCACTGGTTCCTACTACGAACTGCGTGAGAGCTCTGTACTTACGGTTGTTGTACAGTTCTCCGCTGTTCACAGTAGTGACTGGGGGACTGCTTACAGCACCGTTACGGCACTCCAGTTTTCGTTCACTGCAAAGCGGCCTCCAGGCCAGCGCCTGAAGGGCCTGAGTGCTGAGCGACAGGTCTCGCTTGTCGTGGTCTTTTTGATCCTCGATGAAGTCCAAGTGAGCGACTCCCGCCTTCCTTTTTTGCTTTCACTGAATTCGCTCACAAGAATGGTCGTCGTGTGTTCGGAAGCTACGGTCCGAGCAGGCAGAATGGATCCAGACTCCGACGTCCTGTCAGTATGTAAATAAATAAAGTTTGTGGTCTGATGTTGACTTGTTGACGACAGTACAAGTATCATTTCTTGGGATCTGTGAAAATGGGGTACTAGGATTCCACACTAGCGATGTCAAAGCGAGATGGCGCGCCGCCATGCGGCCTGCAAACTTTCTTTCGATCAGGGACGCTGGGCCGAGCGGCGGCTACCGGCATGAACCATTGAACCAGCACACACTCTCTGGTTTGCCTCAGAATATGAAGCCACTCACTAGTGAATTGATTCTCTCTGACAAGGTTGCTGGCAATTCTGATGGCTACTTGGAATCCCCTTCGCTGACGACGGGAGGCTGGGGAAAATCCGCTGTCCATCGTCTTCGCTGTCCTCTATTTGCCTCTTGATTGCCGTGGAAGTTCTGTGCAATTTATCCGGCGAATGAATGTTTGCATCTGTCAAAAATTCAGGAAACTGCTGAACAACACTACAAACAAAAGTGATAAGCATCTCGCTCTATTCATTTTAACGTTCGTAACTGATTGTCGTTTACCATGAGTCCACAACTTAGGGTACGCACGGACTATTAAACGCCCAGGCACTTCACTCATGACTCAACACTGTTCACCCTACATACCCTCAGCGGATTTATCCCGACGAAAATGGCACTTCACGCCCTTGGCTTATGTCTCTTCGCAACGTTTGCATACGCGGCCTCTAACGACAGCATTGTGAACATACAATTGCCAGACCCGATCGTAGCGGGGAACTTTTTGACGTTTGACTATCTGTTCGAGGGAGATGTCGGCCATGTTGTGTGTACCTCTTGTACAAATTGAGATTTCCTATTCCTTACACATGATTTTCTACAGCTCAGGAATATCACGGCAGAACTGATGGTAGGAAAGGCCGAAGGTATGCAGGACCAATCGTTGCTGTCCATTGGTTGTTCGCAACCTTGACTTGTACGCATCAGATAACGGGACCGACGTGACGGACATAATATGTACGAATTTCCATCCTCACTGTCTGCCTCTCTATAATTTCGGGTGAACAGGCGATCACGTAGCCGACACGGATCCCGTATTATCTTTTGATTTCTTCTACCAAGCCCACGCGGCAGTGAGTTCTACGCCTCGTTCAAATTTCCTTCACACGTAATTCACACTTCAGACACCTCCGGGCAACTACCACATTCGCATGAACGGCACTAGCTATAATACGCTCCAAGCTGGCCCCGGAGAGCCCGGTACTCCAGTGTCGAACCTCACTTTCCGCTCCAAAACCTTCGCTATTACCAGCGGTCCCCCTTTTCCGTGCACCACTCCAGCGTTTACGCCCGTGCGCAGTATCAGTGATCCGGGCTACAGCCCGCTCAGGCTTGGACAACCAAACGGGGGTGATACTTACTTCCAGACCAATCTTTCTTCCGTCGGTATCACCGTGGCCCCGTACTGGGTCGACGACTCGTTTGCCGTGAGCGCGCTTCAGCTAAGGTGATATACCGCACAGTAATGCTGACATAGAAATGCTGCTGCTGCTCATAGGGTCACAAAGTACCCTCTATGTCTTTGGAGCTAGTTTCATCTACATCGGGTGCGAGCGCCGGTGTCCAGCAAGTAGTCCGTCGCTCATGTTATTCCTCTCCTTGAGTTCCTCATTATTCTCTGCAGACCGACCCAACCCTGGCCTACCAATATCTCACAATGTCGAACTTCAAAGTCTCCCCAGGCGCATGGAAGGCAGGTCTTTTGTACGTTCCAGTTAGCTTTTTCTCACTCGCCGCCCAGGTCCGAGCAAACTTCACAAGCGATGTTCATGCCGGCAATTTCGTGTCTTTATCGGATGAGTTCTACATTGCGTCGCAGACACCGTGCGTTGGTCTTGTCGCGGGTAACTCGACTTCTCCCTCATCGCCATCGTCATCGTCCTCGTCCTCGGGATCCTCGAAGCCCAGCCGGGCTTTGTGTTCCTTCTCGACGTCAATGTCTACCCTTCTAGTGGTCATCGTGGCTGGGTTGGTGTCTCTGGTTTTCGCTTGAAATTGAATCTTTTCCATTCAAAAGCGTCCAAGTCGTAACAACCTGAACGAAATTTACCTTCCGCTCGTTACTGGTCGTTCCTTGTCTGTATTCATGTCTGATATATCTACTGTACGTTCCTGATGTATATTTTGCATGGGCACTTACGCTGTGTATTTGTGTTGAACATATGAATACTAAACAGTTGAGATGATTCGTCAAGCGACCAGTAGGCCTGTCAAGTCGAAGTACTGTATGTGACCCACGATCGGGTCAGACATAGTACGGGGTCAAACGAGAATAACATCCGTTTCAGCCACATTTCAGCAATTCTGAGTCATAAAATTTGACTGCACACATATGATACATAGTTGGATAGGAATTCGAGACGCTCGTCGCAATACCGGCTGCACAGCGAGCATCATAAAATAGGTCGTCATCGAAAATTGCCTATTTGGGGTGCATGGGAAGACTCTCTTTGCTCCAGCTCGCCACCGCCGACCTAGCTGGCCACCATAATTGTGTGGTAGAAACGGGACAGCCCACTCAATATTTCAGCATAGTTTTTGTATTATTTTGATGACTGCAAAGATTTCAAGGTGCACACCAGTAGCTGAGGTACCCGAGCGCCACCATCCCTTTTCTTCCACAAATATCTTTGCCGATATTTTTGAACCCTCCTAGAATACTCATCTGTATACTATTCAAATAGTAACATATATTAGCCATAATTTTTACGATGACACACTAAAGATATATCTACGCATTCCGTTTCACCTCTACATTCTCCCACTTTTGGGACAAACCACCATTATTGACCCCAGTCTCATCTAGGGAGTAAATATACGATATTCCATTGGATTAAGGAGATTCTATGGTCCCAGGGGTTGCAGCGAGCCAGAACAAGCAAGAAAGCGGTCGAGGAAGGGAGTGTTTTCGATCATTTCAGCAACTCTTTTGTAAAATAATACATCGAGCAGTTTTCTCTTTCCCAATAAATATAGGCTCTGGTATACTAATTAAAAACTTATTTACCCTGAGGATTGCGTTTCCAGATCGTCTCAAAGTGGCCGCAATACAGAGATATATCAAAAGATCACGTGTGATCCGGTAGTGGGTCATACACAGTAGGGCTGTGTACATCATGGCAAAAAAGGAAAAGCTCTTCCTACGAGTGCCCGCACTTTTTGCGGCTCTTTGGCTGCGCGTCCGCAGCCATTGGGCTGTACGACTTCAACCATCGGTTACCAGATTGGGACGGTTGCACAGCCATGCTGTGCGATCGGCCTAGAGCCAAGCTGATGGATATCGCTTATGCTCTAGGTTTAATCTCCGCAGCGCGAACACTCGCTCGTGGTTTACCTAAAAGCCCTTGAAGCGTCTTCTTGAGCGTCTTCTCCCTCGTACCACCACTATGACGCCCATATCCATCCCCATCGCGAAACAGCCCTCTATGGACTTGTATACACGCTCGCAAATGGACGAGAAACCGCTCATATACCAGGAACACGCCCACGCCCACGCCCACGCCCATGCCCACGGTATGGATGACGATGTATCACAACAATGGTCCTCCCCCGCTAGCTCGTCCTCGCTGTCGCACAAGCCATGCCACAACGGCCGGCTCAGGCGACTCCTGGTCCCATTCTTAATTGCACTTTTAACTCTCTCTGGGCTGGTCGCACTTTCTTGCTTATTTGGAGATGGCAGTGGCACTGGTCCCACCGATATAATCGAGGGGCTTTTACACGTGAAGCGGGCATCCGATGGCTCGGTCAGCAGCGGAAATGAATCCTCATTTACGAAACATAAACGTGTGTGTTTCAACTCTTACAAATACATCCGCCCTGCACGCTCATTCGCTGACATTGCTTATTCTCAGTATATTTAATCGTCATCTTTGTGGGACTTCTCGTTGTGCTGATACTCGGTGTCATGCTCAGCGCATGGTGCTGCAAAGGTTCGTAGCATCTTTCCATTTCTATCTGTATATTTACAATTGCTGCTAGGTGTCTTCGAGAACCCGTGCTGCTGCCCATGCTACCTATGCGCGTGTTGTGGTGGTCTCGGTAAGATTCTTATATTACTCCTTCACACTCATCTTCTGATCGATTGCGGCCTCTTTCAGCATGCTTGGAGTGTATTGGATGCGGTCTGTGCGCCGAGGGGGTAGAACAAATGTGATCAAAATTCGCTTGATTTGACTACACCACGGACTAGAGCACCCATGGACTCCTTATGTCTCATACCCCTTGATTTTAGCCTAATTGAACGATCCTTACTTGCTCCAATCTGGACCAGTAAACCCTGCTTGAAAAGTTTGCCGGCTTCCGACTCGATGTTTATAACCGAGAAGACCTTAAGTATGCAAATCCCGATAACATTCTGAAATTTTGGCCGTTGCGCCTGCTCAGAATCCCGACAGAACTACTTCCTGGCGGGACCTGTAGGCCTGTTCCAATCCCGAGAAATCGTCAGATCACATCCCGACATTTTCGCTGGATCAAACTAGGCCCTCCGGTTAGAAATTCAACTCGTTTTCTTCAAACTTGAGCGTGCTTATTCCTGGGTCAGTGGAGGGAAGCTGAATCTAGCCACTATCAAGAAGCAAGTCCCTGGAAGTACAAAGATCCTCCTGTATGCCACGCACCTAAGGTGCGCACTAACTACTACTTTTGTTAAAATCTGCTGGGATTGCAACCCAGTTGCCTTTCAATTGATATCCAATGGGTGATTATACGTACGCCCATGAATTCGGTCGAGGACAAGAAATCAAAGCGTCGATTCCAATATATAGAACATTTTCGTGAGTTGTGGTATGTCATCGCCGCGCTAGTATTGGAGTATGTATGAATCAGCTCTAAATATCACTGTAGAGAAGAAGGATAACCAACTGGTTTGTTCGGTATACGCGCGTCCTTATTCAGGCCATCGAGCAACGGTACTCGCGAAGTTGAGAAGCCAACGCTTGCATGAGTACTTTGGATCAGATTTGACAACGTGCCTGTATCCATATAGGGACCATGTCGACTTGCGATAAGATCTACTATCACCCCAAAGCAAAGACAGGTGGCGACAGTGAACTCTGAAGCCGCCCCGCCGGCACCATCTGCAGTGCCACTCGGAGAGATCGGGAATAGTGCGAAAATATGCCTGCTGAAGTGGAAAGCGAACAAGGCAACGTGGGCTACATCTACTAGAGCTTACAATCAAATGCATGAGTCCTGGCTTATCCAACCCGGAGCGGCAACGACTTGGACGGACCTCTCTTTTTACTTGTGGGTATCAATCCAACAAACCTTGAGCGCCAGTTTTTCGAAAAAGGCAGATAGCAAAGTTGTCTTGGCGTCGGCGTCGATGGACCGGGTAGTCAAGGCACTGGTGTGGGGAACTCGGATCCAGAGTGAGCGACTGAATCTATTCTTGGTCGGGACTTGATTTATATCGGTCAACAGCATGAGAGAGTACTGCATCGCACGGTGACTAGGCGGCAGTGGCGCCACCGAGTACCATCCATAATCCAGTGAGAGGCGAGCGTCCTAAATTACTATCGCGACATAGCCTTAAGTTTTGATTACGCACCACAGTACCGTTATAGTGGGCAAACGTGACTCCGAGGACATCCGAATCCCGATCCCAGAGATAACCTGCCTCAGCCAGGCTAGAAGGGTTGACAAAAGACTCCGTATATTGACCCAAAGGAAGGAAGGAAGGACCTTGGCAGGTTCGTTCGCTGGCTTTCGAGTTTGGGACATTGGTCGGAGATCTGTCACCGGCTTCTGCCGCATTTGAGGCGGAGATAGAAAACACCTCTTCTCCAGAACCATCATGTCCTGGATCACTTGAACTTGGTTATAGCTGCCAATTCCCTGCCTACGCTACGTCAAATGACATGCTATATTGATACTTTAAGCGTCAATGGTGCCACATTACTTGTTAAAGGCGTCCTTGTTCCGAGACTCCCCACCAAAAAGGCAATGTAAGAAGACATCCGTTCTTTCGGGTTCTGGCTTCCTGTCGCACCGTCACGTACGCTATGGTTGGGGATATTGCGGTCGCGTTTACGCAGGTCTGAGAGCCTGCTTAATTAGCTGTTATACTGTCGGCAAATCTCCGAAGTCTTCCGAGTCTTTAGATTCCGGATCTGACTCAGTGCGATATGTCAATTTGCTCAGCGTCCTCAGACGATTTATTTATACCGAACGTGGGACAAAGGCGAATCAAAACATCACTTGACTAGTCCAGAATCCAGATGGTGGCGCAAGAGCGAAGATTGGGCTCAGCGCTGCACACCTGCCAGAGATTCATTCTATCGTTTAATTCCAGGTCCCTCATGTTTCTACTTCACGGCAATCTAACGGCCTTTCACTTGAGTCTTCTTCGACTGTTTTGAATACCTGGCCGCGAAGTCAGCTCAATCATCCTCATGGCATATCTCCATCAAGAGAGATTGATTCTGCATCCGTTGCTACCTCGCCCCAACACCGACGACATGCCATCCTAGTCCAATCTCACGCCTCATTATTCCGGCGGCACCGGATCGATTGCTGTGAGGTACTGGGCATGCTTATATATACAAAGCTGGCATTGCGCGCCCATCTGGTATGCTACCTTTCGGTCTCAAACTCGCCTGGTTTGCACTCTCGCTTTCAGGTCGACTTGGCTCTTACGTGGAAGAAAGTATATGCTAATGTGCGCCTCCAGGCTTGATTGGCTGCTGGGCGGTCCTTCTGCCGCTAGCATGGGCTACGCAGAGCTATTGGGGTCCGATCGCGTACGCGGTTGGGATTACAGCCCTTGAGGGCATGTTCTGTCTAGGTCCGCGGTGCTTTGTTTTTTCACGTTCGATTCCAACGTCCTCGTACTTCAAGGGTTGATCTGGAGGATGAATCCGGCGAATATGCCCCAGGCATTTTGTCTGGGTAATCTTCTTATTAAACAAGCATACGAGAATACTGACACTTGATAGCGCAAACCCTTGTTACTGGATTGGCTACCTTCTTTCTAGTCGGGGTAATAGCTACTATCACCACCGCAACTTCCATGTATGTGGCCAAACCGAAGCAGTGGGGCACGCATGATGAAACTGCGTGAGTAAGGTCTCTTGCGTGCCGAAAACTTCACTCAAATGCGGTGTAGCGTTTTATCATGGCAAATTCACTATCTTCTACCTATGTTGTTATTCCCTCTCGTTGCATCGTGCGTCCACACAACATTCGTCGTCTTTTTCGATACCTTCCAGGCTGTCGATGGTCTCGCCTGTGTTGCTCTTCCACGATGGTGATTCTGACCACTGCATGATCGTTAGTTTCATGTATTGACCTCAATACTAGGACTGTATTTCTCGGATACGCAGGAACACCCTTCCTTATTACCATTCCATGCCTCCTCACGACGACGATCTCCTTAATTCGGGTGCTGAGGACGCACAAGCACATCAGACGTGCACGGCGATCCGTTCCTATTGATACCCTGGACCACTTCACCGCCCTCCCACACAGGAAATCCCGTCCAGCTCTCTCCACACGCACTCCACCAGAAACGCCTCTCGCTATCACCGCTCCGTCGCCTTCCACGTCCGAATTCATGCGGATGGCGCGAGATCCTCGCCGCCAAGCTATCAGCCCCATTCTGCGAGAGGAGAAGATACGCAGCTTCCATATGCCCCTTTTCCCTCCTTCCACAAGCTATGTGACCGCAAGGTCCGGGCACCGATCCTATGGCTCAGATGATTTTAAATCATTCGACACGGTTTCCAGTGTCTCCTTCGCGGAAGTCACGACCAAGTCTTCGCGTCTGCCCTCTTCGCAACCTCCCTGCGATAGTAGCGACGATGATGTGTTAACCCCGTTGCGATCATATTCCAGCCCCGCCGAAACTAGAAGCAGAAGTACACCTCTTAGCTCTCCCTCTATCCACAATAGTGATCGCATTTCAATAACTGAACTTGCATACGGAATGCAGCATGAAGAGTCCGGCGATAGCAGCGACTATTATGCTTTCCCGCGGAGGGTGTCCTCCGAGGCGGGGTCCAGTAAGTCCTTTCAAGCCGGATTCTGATTTGAGCTTATTTGCCCTCGCAGTGCAAATTCCACCACCATTCGAGCACCGCAGTCCGTCCGAATTATCCTCAATAGTCTGGAGCCTCCTCATCTTCCAATTGTGAGCCTTCATTTTTCAAGAAAATCCAACGAACCGTTATACATATCGTTGCCAGCGCAATCATCGGCATCCACCTGCTCTCTTCCATAACCCCGATTATTGATGTTGTCTCGGCAAGATCAGCTCCTGCTGCGCTCGGCACACAGCACGTCGCATTGATATTGGCTGGTTGGGCACCTGTTGTCATCTTCGGTGAGATCTCGTCTTTATTTGCCAAACGCACGTATACTTACCCTAATAGGCCCTCTGACCGTTGTCCGTTCTCAGCTCAGAATCAGCTGGTAACAGCGGTTTTTGGGATAGGCTGCTCCTCAGATGCATTCAGACGAATTGGTTGATTAGTGCTGAAGGAACTCCATTTGACTTTGGTTATCTGACGGACCGCAGCGGCAGTCGTCATCCAACTGAACATTTCTGGTTAAGTAGTGACTGGTATCCCGGGGCCATGGACGTTGGCTGCAGCGATGCCCACGGCTTGAATCCACTAGTACTCCTTATCAATACAGCTCCATCCAAACCATCCCACTCTCTGTTGTAAATGTACTGGGTTCTTTGTTGTTCAGATGCAACAAAAGAATTATCGCATAATCGACTCTTGACATACATACAAAGTCAATTATCTTGGAATTTACCTCTTACTTCCATGGTCGCCTTTGGCATTGCTTCTTGCATTGCTTGCGTTTTGTTAGGTTCGGAACAAACCGCCTTCTCACGTGCCGAATGGAAAAGCATGACTTTCACGCATTCTGAGAAGGTCCGGCTTGCCGGACCGGAGACAGGCTTGCTCCTTTTGTATAGACGAGTCCTCCCATCACGTGAACGTGTCAAATATTATGTAAGAATAGTAACGATCAATCATGTGAAATTCGGATTCCACTCTTCCTCAACAACACGTATCGACGCTCAGCGCTGAGCGCTCAATCTAAGCGGCCGCGATGAGCACCCAAGGGCCGTCCCACTTACAGATTTCCCATGAGTATGACGAAGGAGGAGATTCGGATGCACCGCAGTTCATATCCTCTCCAATATACCTCGTCATTATCCGCGGTAGCCCGTATATGTTGTCCTACTCTCTTCAAACTGATGCGTCACAAGATATGATTGTGTTTGCACGTCAAAAACACCCAAACCTGATATCGCCCTAGGATAAAGTCAAGCTGGAACTGTTCGAGAAATTCTCCGGCAAGTGAACTTGGTGTTGCGTATCATTTGTTTTCTTATCCTCATAATAAATTCAGAGAACGCTCAGAAGCTTCTCGTCTGCCTTCTTATTCGGAAGGACTTGAAGTGACACCCGATTCGACGTCTAATCAAGCTCGGTGATCGCCTCGATCTGAATGCAGACAGTGTGAAAAGTATTATGTCGGAGCTCTGCACAAAGCCCCCGTCGTTTCCAGGATCAGCAGGTTCTTCTATTTTTTGATCTTCCTTCGCTCCCTCATCAGGAGAAGCTGATATTCCGATTTTCGCCCTCGATGAGTCGAAAATGACAATCGACGATGTACTTCATTGCCTCACGGTGGAGCAGCTTCGAAAGATTGTAACACAGAGTCGGGGCAAAAAACCGTTAAAGGTGAGCATTGATAATTGTGGCCGTTCTCGCTCTATATGACAATCTTTGAGGACAACTTGATTCTCTACTCTCAAGCGAGATCATAGCCCCTCAAATCTTACTCAACTGCTGAATTCTGCATTGGGAATTCTAGGTACTCTACTGGTTCTGATCCATTACGAAGTGACATCCGAGACGTTCCACAGAGAAATGCATTCAGATAAACGTGCAAGTGAACCAACTGTTTCGGCGGCTGGTCATCATCTACTACTGATGGCAAGTATTCTATCATGAGCGACCGTCTATCAATTGAGGCACACCGAAAAAGCCAAGATCCCAGGCACAATAAAGCTACGCCCGAACTCGAAATTATTAATGGCCTTGGGAAGAGATTCAAAGGGTTCACACCACATTTACTCTTTACGCCCCTGTTCCAAGGATACTCGCAGCTTGCCACCCTCAAATTCAGAATTTTTCGTAGTCAAGCGGACCTCAAGCTCACAATAGTTGATAATTACCTGGTTGAGATATACAGATGCTGCCCACCAAGTCCTTGGCTCCATCATCCTCCATAAGAAGCTGCACAACATATGGTATCACCAGAAGTCGGAGCTGTCAGAACTGAGGTGTCATGGGGTATTCGATTGCGAAAGCGATACAAAAGTGGTGATTGATGAGCTCAGCAAACCATCTGAGACTGCGAATCTGTCCCTTTGTGTCAACGAATACCAACAGGAACTCGTGACCGTCCTTGAACGCTTGATAACGGAAATTGCGGGTCGCCACGAGATCAAAGCAAGTGCTGCCATTCATTTACTACGTTACTCGCTAATGAAGTACTGACAGCTTAAGCTGACCAAGTCAGAATCCATCAAGGCTTTTCTGAAATCCTTGTCTCAGAGAAGAATCGATGTTCAGCAAACCATTTGAACAGCCGTCATGCTGGAAATAATTGAGAGTTTGAACTTGCTCAACAGAAGATCCCTAGCCGTCAACCGGATCATCATCGAATCATGCGTCCAGATGTACTTTGAGAAGTGCACCATTCACCGAATACCCACGGCATCGCTAAATAAGCCTACAGCCAAACTGAACTGCCGTGTTATGTTGCTCCAAAGCCATTTCATGAGATTCGGGATCATTTCTTCAATGGCGAGCGTTGGAGGCGGCCGATTTAACCACAAATGTATGACAAATGTATTAAACAACGTGCAATTTAGAAAGTGATATCATGATGGAGTACTGCCGAATACGAAAGGACAAAAAGATGGAGGAATAGCAGTACAGCTGAGGAGCCAAGGACATTACAGGCATTAGATACGAAACAATGCTTCAAAAGGGAAACAGAATAGGCTGAGGAATCAGATGAACGAACTTGAAGATGTATAAGTGAGTGACACCGACCATACCAAGAGCCCTCTTACTGGCTTACTGGTTGACTTTGCTGCCCCACCGGCACGTTGTTGTCTGCCTGTTTCTTGTTCTTCATACTAGTGTGAGGGGGCTTGGTGCACGATTCCATGGGTGCGATTTGTTGGGAATAATTTGAGTGGCCAGAGGGTCCGACAGATTTTCTAGTTGACAGAGCTGTGGTTTGAATAGATTGACAAGCAGGTCGTGGGTGAAGTGAGATTCTAGAAGTGTCCAAGGGCATTCAAAAGTGAGACTCCGACTCGACACAGAGGAGTGCTTCCACAGAGAGTGCTCTAGAGTCGCTCATTATATACTGTGTAGGCAGCAAAAGAGCTGGAGAGATTTCTCAGTTGGGGCCGATGGCCAATGGACAAAGCGACTGGCAAAGTGTTGGCATTTCATTCCAGTGATCAATCTCAAAGTGGCTGGGCCAGTGGAAATAACCAGGTTCCTCTATTGTTTCAAAGCGAGCCAGGGCAGCCGAGCAAGAGCAGCACACACTAATCGTTCATCGCCCAGACCATTGTCAAAGCACACGTTGTCATCCAGGTTGGGTGGCCATTAGGTGGCCATTGATGGAGTATATACTAGATTAGTGGGAGTGGGACTCGTGCAAATTAAGCAAGTCCTACTAATGGTTGACTTTCCATAAGCATAGAAAATTCTGTAGGGATATCTGAGCGGTGCCAGCGATGTCGGCATGTTGATTTACTCCAAAAATCTAGTTGTTCTTGCCTCCCACAAGCCGCTGCATAGAATAACCGAATATTTAAATTAATATATACACCTGTTTGCGCTGATTGTCCTTGGCAAACATCACCCATCAATGCGTTGTGGAAGGGGAGGATGGACCGCTCGTCACTATCCCCCCTTTCCGCATCTCCGTTGGTACCTTACGATACATCGGTCCTCGGACCGCGTATTTGTTTTGTACATACACATTGCCAAATACACTCTCTTGATCCTGAGCCACCACCATCGACGCGACCAGTGACCTGAGCAGCCCACTGCGGCTACGTCGCCAGTGAACAGATTTCACCTGCACTCTGTATTCTCATCCCTCCTGAGTCTCTACGTGCTGCACCCGTACTTCACGCCCACACGGCATATCCCCGCTTTGAGACCCCATCTTTCTTCTACGCGCCGACGACTTTCCCAGGACCTTTCTTTATATTTCTGCTTCACCCGTACACCCCATTCCCCGGACGACCGACCCAACATTCTGTCTACCAGTCACGAACTCGACGCTGCGACAGCGTCTTCGCTTCTGAGCTTCCATCTAACGCATCCCAGCTTCGACAACCATGGATATCAACGTGTTCATTCTCCATCAACAAGTGGAGGAAATGGAGGAGGATGAAATGGAGGATGAACAGCTCCTTGCAGGGACTGCAACGGCCGTAATGTTGCTCGGAGCTAGAGAGGCCCATAGGCTACAATGAGTTAGAAATGAACACAGGTATAGTTCCCACTCACTGTGCAGCCCTGCACAATTTGTACTTCCACGGTGCGCGCCGACCAGCAAAGCGGCAAGTTATTGGGCCCAGTCCAAGTAATTGAGGCAGTACCGGCAGACCGGGGGGTTTGGTGGCTGAAATTAAGAACAAATTGATTGGTATTCATTGCCGGAGTGAAGCAAGGGAGTTGTCGTGTGTGTGGAGGGTGTGGTGAAAGCAAACGGGCATCAGAGAGGAAGAGTAACATGTGTGACATATGTGGCACGCAACCCAAAAAGACGAAGTGACTGGACGAGTGCTGGACAAATTCGTTTATTCATCGTGAAATGTGTCTATTATAATCTGTAGGGGGGGTCAGTGTTGTCATTGACCGGGTCTGACCGGGTCAGTCAACGGGGTCAAGTCAATGTCAATGTTTTTGACCCTTTTTGACTGACCCGTCAACAGCCTCCAGCAATGCCCGAGTGTCAGTCAATCAGGTCGAAAGCACTGCCACTTCCTTTGGTCCAACTTTGGTCCGACTGGGCCAATACATGGGAGGGCCGTGGGAACTTATTGATGTGACCTGTCAATGACCCGTCACTGACGGTTGACAGGTCAATGTCATTGACTTTCATTGACGTTTTTTGACTGACCCTGACAACACTGGGGGGTAGCTACCCCCCCTACAGATTATAATAAATTAAGGTTTATTGGAGGGTCCAAGTAGGCGAAAATGAGATCTAAGTACGATGGGGTCCTGACAGCTGCCTCGGCATCTCGGCAAAATGACGATAAATATTCCCCCAGACTTTTCTATGCTTATGGAAAGTCAACCAATGATGGCACAGCCGCCTCCTGCCATCACTAGATCAATTTCGGCAGCCATCAGCAAGTATTCAGCTTTTTGGGATGCAAAGTATTTATTGTATCTATCTAATGTTCCTTTGGGCAGTCTACGTTCTGCTGGGGGGAACAGTGTTCCACCCAGACCCCCTCCTTTTGCCTGACGGCACATCCCTTGGGTTTTAGGCTCGGGTTCTACTGAGAATATATGCTTATTTCTCCCTTTCATGAATCCTCTTGCACAGGGGAGACCCCCGTGGACCCCCCTTGACGCTCGCTGCTGGGCCCACTGCGCGGAGCTTTCCACTCGCCACAGAGGCCCACTGTGTGGTGCTCCATATTTTCTTTTTTTGTGTGTATGTATTTTTTCTGCTTATTCCTCCTCTTTTTGGAACATCTTGCGCGGGGGAGACCCCCATGGACCCCCCTGACGCTCACCGCTGGGCCCGCTATGCGGTGCTATGCTCGCTGCAGGGCCCACTGCATGGTTCATGTGAGCAGGGTTTCAAGCAACTTTGATGGCCGAGTCCCATCATCAGTGCACCAGTCCCACTAACTACCTTTAGCCAAGGGTCGAGTCCCACTAACGGTGTTTAGCAGAGCATTAGCCGAGTCCCACTCCCACTAAACTCGTCATTCCTCCCATTGACGCCAAATTGACGCGTTGCGTGTCAATTTTTCCTGTTGCTTCCGAAAATGGCAACTGCAATCACTGAGACCGTCCAATGCAAACATGACCATCCGTGCCTCTGTTTGCGAAATGCATGTACACGCCTGTTCCTGACTGTGCCCACCGCCCTGGATCGTTGCCGCACACTTGCAGAAGTTTTCGACGCCGGGTGCAGCCTTTGGATCAATGTTCATCTGTTGTAATTCTGGGTGAGATTGCACAAATGGTTGTTAGACCTAGTTTTACAAGCTGATGAGGATCTGTTCCTCATCCCTCTATTTATACTGTAGAGTAAACTATCTAGAATATTCTTGCACCTCCTCCATCATGAGTCGGGCATTAGTTCGGGATTGCTAATCCATCAGTCAGCTTTCCAGCATCTTCTTAAGGCTCCAACCATTTAGTTTTCGTTTGAAGAAACGGGCAAACTAAATGGAAACAGTTAGTAAACATTTTAAAACCGTTTAAAACTGTTTATAAACGGTAATTTCGGCTGGCAATTTTGCAGAGACATTCCAGGCCTGTAGACTTGAAATTGTTATCCACAACAGACTTCAACAGACAGAGAGGCCCTCAGAGAGATCCCTATGCTCCACTCGGAGAAGAACAGGAGCACAATAGGGGTGGCGGGACGAGGGCAGGAAGTTGGCGGGTGGCGAGGCGGAGATGGCCGCGCGCCATCACTCACGTGAATAATTACCAGATTGGGAAATATCGCTTGGATCGCAACCAAATCAACACTCCTCAGTGAGTACCTCATTTATGGGCCTTGAGTGCATTTCATGAACGATATTCAGATTGTATCTGGGTCTTAACACTTGATATATAATTGATAGCACAGTGGGTGAGTTTGGACAACCATTTAAACCATTTACAAACCATTTGCTTACCGTTTGCAAGCTCCTGCAAACTAAATGGAAATAAAAACGGAAATGGTTGGAGCCTTACCATCCACGCTGTGCAGCGTTATATGCCTGCAGCGTGTCAAGCCCCAGCTCCCCACGGGTTATTGCACCGCCATGGACGGTTGGCTTCGTGCCTCTGACTGCAGACTTCATGTTGCATCGCCGCTCATCAACAATCAACCAATGACGGCTATCAGCGTGAAAGGGTCGCTGTACCCCTGGACATTCCGGATTCGATGATGGCTGCTGCAGAATTGATAAAGTGCGGATATTCTGCTTATTTTAGCAGTAATCCCGATGCGACCTGCCTCCCTGAACCAACCGACGTATCCACCACAGACATATTACATATATTTTTATTTATCACGTCTAAATTGTGGGCTCCGGTGTCACGAGAGTACGTGAGCAGCTGTCCCACTCATGTATAAATTCTGCCCAGCCTATTACTGGGGAATCACCTCTTTTCCTACTGAGCTACACCTGCGCGAGTGAGTTGAGACATGCATAGCCGAAACGCCAGACAACTGGAGCTAAGTTTTCAATCACAATTGAGTTACTAAATATTCTGTCGTAGGGTCTCTTACTTGTTATACAAGAAAGAGATATAGTCCCATGGCTTAGCCACCTCTACGCGCACGACCACACCCGATCTCATTCCCTGTCAGGACTAACCCATTCTTCGACACTGTCCCTCACGAGCCTGCGCAGCTTGGCAATCACATACCCGAAGGACCTCGCGTCTGGCCTCGCGGTGTGGCTCATCCTGTGGAGTGTCCTCGCGCTGACGCTCGACTACATCTCCGTCGCGTGGGATCCCATGCCATTCTTGAATGCGTGTAGTTCACGTCATATACCAGCATGCGTGCTGACTGACATTATTCTCACTCACAGCAAATATGCCCAGGCATCCCACCGTCCCTGCGCTACATTGGCCTGTTGGACTTTCCCGTGTGCAATGCTGCCGCAGTGGTCGAGCACAGATTTCCAATGGTGCACGTTGTGAGTTTCGGCAAGCACTACTAGGGACCTTCAAACCAAACGGCTTAGCGCTTAGACTTACGGCTTAGGGTCATGTGCTGTGACCTTGTAACAACTTTGATCGCGTAGATCAATTGAATGATTTGGACGCGCGGACACATTTCTAGATCGATAAGGCCATCGATAACACGCCCGGCCTGCTCTGACTCCTACTATCACCTCACCCTGACCTTCTATCCATGCCAAAACAGACTTACCACGAGCAAGTCAAGCAAACTTACTTGACACATATGGTTCTTCGGGACATGCTCTCCCCACCAGAGGACAACGCGGGGCAAGCACTAGACCAGATTCTCGCCAACCTCACCACGGATGTTATTGCCCTCCGAGCCATCGATCAGACACGTTATTTGCGTGCCTGAAACAGCATTCCAAAGGCCGGAAACTTGCATTTAGCATGGGAATACGCACAGAACCCAAACCTACACCCCGAGTTTGTTAAACTGCTGCGTGTCTCGCCCCTCGTCTTTAATGTTATCCTGGAACTCATTAAAGATCATGCTGTTTTCCATAATAATTCCAACGCTCCTCAGACCCCTGTTGACATCCAGCTTTCGGTTGCTTTATACCGACTTGGGCGTTACGGGAATGCTGCATCTGTCGAGGATGTCGCCCGTGTCGCTGGAATTGGTGTCGGCACTGTCGAACTCTTTACCGACCGCTGCTTCGAGGCCATTGAATCGCTGCACGATAAATTTATACGCCGCTTGACGCCAGAGGAGAAAGAGGTAGAGAAACGATGGATTGACGAACATCTGGGCTTTGTCGGTCTATGGCAAGAAGGTTGGGTGATGTACGACGGGACAATTGTTGTCCTGTATGCCAAACCAGGGATGAATGGGGAGGCATACTACACCCGCAAGGCAAATTATGGGTTGAACGTACAAGTGCGCACCAATTATAAATGCTTCCTGTGTTCTGATTTTGAAATAGATTGGAAATGTGCCTTCCAATCTCCGGATTGTGGACTGCTCACTTGGAATGACTGGTTCTGCCCACGATTCCGTCGCATTTGAGCACACCGGCGCGCACAAGCACCCAGAGTGGTTTTTTGAAGGGGAAGAATTTGCGTGGGTGGATTCCGCATATACACTCAACTCTCGCACCATTCCCGTTCACAAACGACCTGCTGCCCTTACTCCGGAGAACACACTGTTCGATAAAACAGTTTCTCACCTCCGAATTCGTTCTGAACACTGCATGGGTGCTCTCAAGGGTCGCTGGCAATCGCTCCGTGGTCTCCGCGTCAACATCAATTCGAACGAAGACCACATCAAGGCCCTGCGCTGGGTTAATGTTGCAATGATTTTGCACAATCTCATCATTGATGTCGAGGGGGCGGAGGCAGGGGCAGCCTTTGGAGACATGCATGGTCATGCAGAGGAAGAAGAGGATCGCGGGGAGAGAGACATTCCACTTGCAGAGAACGATGAAGATGCGGGCGAGCAGAAACGTATGCAATTAACAGCTGAGTTAATGGCCGCAAGGGGAATGTAACTACTGTGGTATTAAACAGAATTGTAAACAAGTTGGTGAGAAGGACCGGATGAAACGAATGTCGAATTTAAAGGTTAAGTAAGGAAAAATCAATTAATGAACTCAATATCACTTGAAGAACCGGAATCGTCAGAGAGACGAGGGCGTTTGGCAGGGGTCGGCTGAGTCGCAACCTCATAGCGGGCCTCAAGGTTTGCGAGCTCGACCAGAAACTCCTCCTTGGTGTACACACCTTCTCGCTTCATTTCCATGAGCACTTTCTTCTCATCGAGCAAGAGACGGCGCTGAGCGAGCTGATCTTGGAGAGCCGCACGTTGGGCGGCTTGCTTGATGGTGTTTCTAGGAACAAATTAACAGGAAACGCATAGATAAATTCGGGACTGGACGTACTCATGGAGGCTAATAAGGGTGTCTTCCAAAGACCACTTCGCGGGAATTTTTTTAACGTTGTGGCGCGCGTGGAGAATCGCCGACGAGAGTGGTGTTTCATTCTTCACTTTCAGCTTCATGGTTGTTGGCTCGCGATTCTCCTTCAACGGACTGCACTTGATCGGTGTCGTCTTCACAGGTGATGGAGACCAGGCAATGGGAGAACTGCCACGAGAGGAAGCCCGCGGGGGCGTAGCAGCAAGACCCATCAAGCCGGGATCAATGAGGTGGTCCGGGAAGCCTACGGATCCACTCGGCGGTTGAAGGTGGACGATCTTGCGACCCGCAGGTCCGACACCAGTGATGATGACGGGCGGATTGACGTTGGGACGCGTGCTGTAGAGCCGGTGGAAGACAGGGAAGAAAGGAAACTCCGCAACTATCTGGTCTGTAATTCATATAAGACCATGTACAGAAATTAGAGAAAATAAATAAATACCCCACAAGTTCTTCGCCTCTGCGGTGGTCGTCGTATCGGGGCCATCGGTGGGGACGTAGCACGACATGTACTCGTGCAGGCTCTCATCCTCGTCATCGTCATTGCCGCCGAGGCCGCCACCAGTTTGACGGAGGCGTTTGGCCTGTTTTTTGTATGTGCCGTACACACTGGCAACACTCAGGAATGTATAAAAGGAAGGGCAGATTACTCACTCTTCATACTTGAGTTTAACACGCTTTCCGACAGCGTCTTCGTCGATGGCACACTCGTCGGGAAGGATGATCTTTCCGATTTCTTTGAAAGCGGCCGCCTTGGACATTCCCGATGAATTCTAGACACAAACGCTTGTGGTTTAATTGCTAAAAGGAACGGTATAGCTCTCGCACCTCGGATGTGTCCTTTTGACCCAAGATAACCAAGCGGAACTCGGGCTTTTCGACCTGCGCGAGCATCTTCCAGATTAGCGCGCCCTTGTCCTTGGTCCACATGATGGAAGGGAGATTGCCGCTTTTTCTTGCCATTATAAATAGGATTATCCGAGACTAAGGCCCGGGGTATGTGTGTAAAGAGAGGGACTAAAAGATGTAGGGAGACGACGGGTGGGATGAGGTAAAAAACTAAAAAGGAAGTCACTCGTGTCACGGCACATGACCCTAAGCCGTAAGTCTAAGCGCTAAGCCGTTTGGTTTGAAGGTCCCTACTGGATGGTGGTGTGCAAGGAAGATGGGTCGATCAAGGATGTCTGCCAGTGGTCGAAGAAAACTGCGCGGTGCGCGAGTGGCTCGAGTGGCTCGGGTGTGAGGACATGGTGTGGAATCGTGATCTCTCAGAATTTCCGTTTTGATGTGGTTTGGTCGTTTTGTTGTACTGCCCTGCATGCCCAAAGCGATTTATACCACTGACAACGAAACACTGCAGTATTCCATAACCATGAATGCAATATTGTGGCTGGGCACCCAGCAGCACTATTCTGGCATGTTCTATATATCAAATCATAAAGCTGCCCTCGTGGTCCCTGGGAGCTGCCTCTGCAGCAGTACCGGGGCCACTACAAGCATCAGGACCCCAGATAAGAGGTTAGTTGTGTAAGATAGCAGAGGAAGACATAATGTGCTTACCTCCTGTCACCCCTCCCCTCACTGTGTCCTTTGCTTCACAACATGGAATGAAAAAAAAACATCAGCGCCCTTCCCTCCCCACATTGCCACTGCCAAGTAGGTTCAAGCTGGAAAGATCTTGAACCCTGCCAAATCCATTGTTCCCCTTTGAAACACCTTCTCTGTCCTTCCAGGGTTTGCATCTGCATATGATTCCAGGGGACATTGCAAGACTGCAACAGCCTCGACATGACAGCCCGGCATCCTTGAGCGGGGGTTGGCAAAAACACTTTGTTCAGCGATAGGTCAGAGCAGAAATTGGAGGGAAAGAAAATACTAGAGCAATTTCACTCACACCAGGGTAGGCATGACTTCGGCATGGGAACTGAGTCGAAATAGGCCATCAGGGATCTTGGAAATGTTCCCCAAAACCTGCCTTAGATGTTTTTATGGACTGTGCGCACAGCATCCTTGATGTCGGAGGAACTAAGACCGATTGTGGAGCCGTATGACACCCTTAAAATGTCACTGTCAGCTCTTCTCGAGAAAATGTTGCAGGTATCTTAGCCCCTATAAAAAGGTGACTTGAGGCTACTGCTAGTCTTATATACAATATAAAAGACTGCATCACATGCAGTATACCCTGAGGAGTGTCACTACATTCGGAAACCAACCAAGCTGCCAGTGCAAGTGTTGTCAGAAATTGAACAAAATGTATTCAGGGATATCTACCAAGAGTCGAATGGTGGTTGGGGACTTCAATCTTATGGCCACCTATTGACAGTTTCACCAAGGCCTCAGTGTACGACTGCCTTTCATAGAAAAAACATAAAATTGGAATCTGGTCAATCAAATGAAGTGGTAGGAGATAAAACACCCACTTGTTGCTGTGAAGGACATGCAAGGCAGTCAAAAGGTCAGGATCTTTGGCCTTAGGGCTGGATTTAACCATATTTTCGAGGGTGTCAATCACCTATAATCATTGATACTTGAATATTACCAAGGCAGACCTGAACCAACATACACTGAGTTTTACTTTCGGCCTCACAGTTTTTCGCGCCTAGGGATGTTCTGTGCCCTTGCTCTGGGAGGAAAAGCCAATGTCGAGGAAGGATTGTTGATGCAGGAGGATAGTGAGGAGGCTGGCAAGTAAGACCCATCTCATCCCCTATTGAAATTATACTCGTGCCATCAACGTCGATCATTCATGGATCACGGCCCAATATGTTTTTTCGATACCCTCCATCTTCAAGAATTGTATGTATGGTCAAGTACTATGACATTCTCATTGTTCAGAACGAGTTGAACATATCCTCTCCCCACCTCTTAGACCAGTGACCAATCTCTCTATGAAGAGGCAGATCATTCATAGAGAGACTGATCAATCTTGGGTTTTGCAGCACATCAGACATGCTCTCGTTGATCCCAGAAGTGTGTGAAAAAGACATAAAATATTTTAATATTCATCACTGGTTGAGCATTTCAAGTTTTTCAGTGAAAATATTGGTGAAAAACTTCCTTCATTTGTCACGCTTTTTTCACTGAAAAAGTCTGTGAAAAATTCAAACCTTTTTCAGTACTTTTTAATGTCAAGGTGAAAAATTCAAAGTAAAATCAAAAAGTACTGAAAAAGTTTTATACTTTTCACATACTTTTTCAGTGGAAAAAGTGTGAAAAATGAAGATAGTTTTTTACCAATATTTTCACTGAAAAACTTGAAATGCTCAACCAGTGCATATGAAGGGAATCAGTGCTGTCCAATTATGATATGAATACGAAAAATTGCGTATCATGTCATATGCATATCATAATTATATCTTCCACATATTTATTCTGTGATATCTGATGTGATATGGATATGGTATGGTTGAGTATTTGTGAGTTCCAGGTAATTCAGACCCTCACCAGCCCCGGCTTCAGTCATTCCTTCGCAACAATACACATAAAGGAGTTTTGGGACTCATTGATGTTTGATCGTCCATCAAGGTGTGTTTCATGCTTGAGAAAAGGTGCTCCACAGCAATACTAGCCCCAGGAATGGCAAGGATATCCCCTACTATGCATGGTATGGTCAGTATTGTACCCTGGTGTTGTTGGTTGATTACCAAGCATCTCCAAAGCTGCTGACTGATCATCCCTGAGGTTCAGTAGCTAGTAGAATATTCTAGTTAAATTCTGTACAGTATATAAGGCTGAGATTCAGCCCACTAATGGATTGTGATTTACACTACTCTTGACACATTCTCAACACCTAGTTTTGCTAGTGCACGGAATGAGCTATCCCAAGTGCAAGTATTGAAGGACAACAGCATACTTTACACCATCTGAGCGGGTCATCAAATCCAGGCTCAACTGGAGAAATTCCACCAATCTGCTCCATATCACTATTCATGCCATCCAGGGGGGGTGAAGGTGTCTGGGGACAGGTATATAGATTCATCATCAATGCTGCATGAGAATGCAAAGATCGGATTAAAACTGACTTTGCACTTTTTTGTCATTGGGTCCATGCAATGCCACACCACAGATCAAGACTTGGAGAAGTAGTGACAGTGGTTCCCGGTGCGCTAGGCAGAAGAAAATATGGTTTGGCCAACACATTTGATTCCATCACAATGTTCCCATTGTCTGACAGGCTGACACAGTGACAGTGTGATGGAATTTCAAATTGTTTTGACCAGATCCCCAGAATATGAAAAAAAAATGGTGATATCCTGCCTGGGTTCTATGGTCGCACAGTGTACGTCGACAGGGTGAATATCTTAAACCCAAAATTCAATTCAGGTTATCGCATATCAGGTCCTGTCCCATGGCCCGAACTCCTGAACATGACAATTTCAATCACGTTCCCTCCTCTCGACCAGCCTGTAATCGTGCTTGCATTCCCCGGACCAGGACAAGGGAATATCAATGACATGCACAAGTTCACCAATGGCATCCCTATTCTGCCTGGTTCTCACCTCCTTGCCTTGACTATTTGGACGAGCAGGCAAGTCTTTTCCCGGAAATCGTCAGTGTATCTGAACCCCTTCATGGTATGTGCTTTCGGCCCTCAGTGGATACTTCACCTACCAAACAACTCATTTTGTAGTCCCTCCGAAGTGTTTTGACTATGGAAGTCACCACACTCCTGCCTACAAATCACCTTTACGATGGCTCAGCTCCTCTTTCTTCAACATTAACAATTGTCCAAAGTTTCAGAAATCCCTCACCTCTAGACGGCATATCCAGTCAGAGGTTTCTGGACATTTGTCGATGGGATGTTTGTGCTCCTCTTCGGGGCAAATGTCATGTACTTTGCATTCGGTTAGCATGCTACAATTCCTTTCCTTTCTTCTGCAAACCTGACGTTGACAATTAAATAGGGAGACATCCATTGTCGGCACTGGGACTGGTGCATTTCTTCTAGCATCGCAGGTTTACTAGGCAGTGGCATGAGGACTTCCCTGCCCTTCGGACTGAAGGCAGTGTCGAAGTAAGGGTTTGTCCTGACGGGGACTGAGATCAGGTGAGGTCGTGCATGTAGGGATAGCCAAGTTGTGGAATGAAACCTCTTTCTTGTATAACAAGTAAGAGATCCTAAGTCCAAAAGCTCAGCGACTCAATAATAAATGGAAACTTAGCTCAAAGAGACACGGTGTCTTGTCTTCTCTAAGTGATAGTGATCATGATAAATGGCTCACTCGCGCACTCGGAATGCAGCAGGAGAGAAGGTAGATTCCCCAGTAATAGGCTGGGTGGAATTTGTACATGGTGGGACGGCTGCTCACGTACTCTTGCGACACCGGAGCCCACAATTCTGACATGATAAATGAAAAAAAATGTATGCAAAGAGTCCATATAGATATCTTGGCCGTGTCTGAGGCAGTATCGTGTCGGAAAAATAGCTGAAATAAGTAGTGAGTCTGCAATAAATCATGCCGGGGTCGGATAGCACATCCACGTCCCTTCCGCAGCCTCTGTCACCCCATCCAGCGCTCCCATGGGCGTCGCGATCCTTAGCAATGATAGGTGTCGATGTCGATTGTTGATGCGAGACGACGCAACGCGGAGTCTACATCTGGAAGGCACGAAGCCATCCATCCGCAGTGGCGTGAAGCCTGCCGCCCGTGGGGAAGTTGAGGCCCGGGACACTACACCACCGATTGCACACCCACGTTGATTGATGCCCACGGGTTCAGGCCGGTTTATACCACATTTCAGCCTGTATTTGAGCAGGTTATTGTGTTGTTTCGATGTTGGATCAAACAGTCTGATATTTGCCGACATGGATGACTGACCAAGGTTGCAGCACCTAGCCGCCAAGCAGATCAAATCAGCGCCGAAATCAGGCCAATGTGTCATTGGACCGAGCAATTTTCTCCAATGTTGTATCGACGTCGGAGGCAACAGTGGACCATGCTCGAAGATCCAATGTCCCTCCTTGTTGGCATCGAGCTTCTCAGAGTCTGTTGAGCTGGGGACTCCCATCAGCTATTTGACACAACCCCACTTTACCCCCGAGTGCCTTCCTGCAACCTGTCAAATTCTGGTCTACTGAGCTCTCCATATACCACATTTTGTTCTGATGCTTGACTGCGTCCTGCATCCAAATTGTCCCTCCCCAGCAAGCTCCCGGTTTATTTGGTACTGGATGGCGGGCAATGATAGCCAATCAGCTAGGTAGAACATAAATCCTGCTGAGAACATTCATATGGCTCAGTTGGTACTGCTCCAGTTTTGAGATTGTTCTTTTGGCCTGTGTTCGATCCTTGATTACTGTGCATTTTTGTCCTCTTTTTCATTGGCATTAAATGTCCTCGACGTTGGAAGACCTTCGGAAACATATATAATCTACGTAGGTCCTCTGACATCGATCCGGCCCCGAACCATTGGACCTCAATCTATGTCGGATTTGTGCCGATCTGACGTCGACCGCTCCCACGCTGCTCCCACACTGACAACAAACGGTGGTTGTCACGTGCAACCGGCCCGATACCCGAAGCCGGCGAGCACGGCGAGTCGTACTTCCACAGCGGTCAACCCGGTTCCGCAACCGCGGGAGTTGTTGCATTTATCCGGGAGCGCATGGTGGATATTGATGACGAGAGTGCAACCACTGCGACAGATCTCGAAGCGCAAAATGGATTAGGAAGCAATCGTGATGAGGGTTCCACCATTTGGAAAGATATCGAACCGCAAGTCGGATTGGGCGAGGAGACGAGCACAGCGGAACCAAAGATGGGCAAAGATGACGGCGCAATCTTGGCCGAATTTGAGAAACTGGACAGAGCTCGATGATGACACATATAATACAGATTGGTTGAAGCCAATCGTATGGCTAGATGATTGACGATCGGATCTGACCTGACGGTACTTCCCAGGAATGAATCCGCAGGGGATCGGAAGGGAGCCCATCGCAACATGTTTAAAATCTCGAGTGAATTACTCCGCGCAATCCAGGGTAACACTAAAAAGAACAGACAACAATATGGGCCGTACGTCTCACCCCCAGCTCGCAGCCCCGCGAGCAAACGATTTAACAGTGGATAATCTTCGATCGAAGCCATGCCAAGATTGGCACGGGCGCGTATAACAGCAACGTTACAGCGCTTCTGCGATGGTGGCCAGACGTCACGGAGATATATATATATATATATATATATACCGGAGGGGTCTGGAAGGGTGTGCTCCTGTGATTTGACTCGACATGCGGTCCTCACTCCATGCGACGCAGGCCGACGTGAACGTCAGGGGTTAGACAAATAAAACGATGCTTCGAGAATAGAATAAAACTTTGGCCATGTCTGAACGGAGGGTCTTCTACGCGAAGGAGGGGTCAGTGCCCCCCGCAGTAGGTGCATTATGATCCAGACTTACGGTTGCGGCGGAAACCTTTTCAACACCGAGGTGTGTTTCAGCCTGTAGAACAGCGAGATGTGTCTGCTGCACCGTGAGATAGGCCTGGTGCACTTCGAGTCGCAGAGAGGAGGCAACCTGAAGAGTATAAATCACCATGGGATTTAGCGATATAAAACACCGACCCGGAAATCGCGATACGCCTCGTCCAACTGGGTCCGAATGCCCTGCAACGCACGCTCGTTTTTGTTCAGGTGCACAACATGCGAAATACGACTGCTGAGCACGATCGTCTCCATACGGCACTGGATGTCGTCAAGCAGCCTGCACGGACGGAAGAATCAGATACTGAGGATGCCTTGATGGGAATGATCTTACATTGTGAATCGTTCAATACTTTCAAGCATCCGTGGGGGAATATTCGAGCCGTCGGGTACAGCATCGGCAATGACGTCGAGGATCGTCTTGGTGCGCCGAGCAATGTCCTGCGCATCCGACTTTGAGTATTTCGCGCGCTGAATTGAAGACAGCCGCCGTTAGTGTGGTTTCAAAAGGTGCGTGGAAAACGTGCAGCTGACTTTTGCGATATCCCACAGCGCAATCACGCCGCCCACCGCACTCTTCAGAGGAGGAAAGGCGTCCGCAGATTCTTGCAGCGCGATCAAGGAAGTCCAGAGAACGTCTGGCAAGGTATGGCGGGACACAACGAAGGAGTTCGATTTCACCGCACCGCTGGAGGGGGGCGGTCTCCGCTTCCCCCGCAAGGGGAAGGGCAACCACATGTGGGGCTCGTCCGCTGCGGTGTGAGGGGCTTATAAACGGAGATGGCGGCTGTGCTACAGCAGTGAAAACTGTCTAAATTTAGGAAGAAGGTTAGTGTGTGAAGGAAGAAGCTGTTGAAATACTCCGCGGGGAGGGAGGGACACAAGCCCTCGGGAATACATCCAAGTCCATCATATCAAAGACTTATGGCGGTCAGGGAACTGTAACCAAAGTTAGGCGTGTTCTGCATAGAAACACCGTAAAACACGGATATCTGTCCCAGAAAATCGTTTCGGGGGCCCCAGGAAAACTCTGAGGAGGCCATGCGCCGCGGTTTTTGAATGTAAATCGAATGTGCATACTCCCGAAGAAAATGGACGCGATTTGAGGGCAGAACAGCTGTTCTGCGGAAAACGATCAAAAATGTCTCGAAAAGGAAAAAAAAAAAAAAATGCTCACGCCCTAAGTTCTGCAAATGGCTGTAATGTCGGAGGAACTAAGACTGATTGTGGAGCCGTATGACACCCTTAAAATTTCACTGTCAGCTCTTCTCAAAAGAAAGAGAGAGAATGTTGCAGATATCTTAGCCCGAGCATGTACAAAATGGATCGGATACACACATTTTATGGGCGGCTTGGAGGAATGTCGGATTGACTTGTGAAATCGACTTGCGCGCCCAACGGAGTTTGAATTTGGCGGGAGTGACTTGCATGACTTTTGCGGGCGTTGACTTGTGCATGTGTTCGCTTACACTCACTTCCCCCACCATGAAGAAACTGCCCAGAACTCTCCCAGAATGTCCCCGTTGAAATATGCCCAGACGGGTTTAATGCAAAGCAAGAGAATTATGTCGTGGCAATCAAGTGAGTGCTACAGACTAATTACAAGGCTTTTATACTACGAGAAAAGATGGTTTGAAAGTGGATAAGTAAACTCTCAGTCAGCAATTGAAAGAGAGAAAATGCTAGAATAAAATGCCCGGAGGTATTTTCCTCCATTTCTGAGGCTCATCTTAATTTTTTTGGCCTGTGGCGCTGTGATGCCTCAGGGAACCTTTCAGCATATTTTTATACAGCAACCAACACAGCAGGAATGGGCAAAACCAATGTGTGGCACTATCAGAAAGCGTGAGAACGCCTCGGAATCTGCCGTCCAGGTCTGCGGCAGTGCTGGCAGATGAAATCGGGCCATACTGTACTATTTCGACCGAATGTTCACGGCATGTCACCCGTCACCCAAGATGTTCATTTTTTCAGGTGTTCATTCCAACAAATCACTCGAAAATTTACCATAAATGGTAGTCCGGCGAATGCCGGACCGGATTTTTTTGTATTTTTGAGCCGATTTGGGCCTCAAAATCTCACTGTCACCGTCACGTCACCTACATCCAAAATGTTCAGTTCAGGATCCTCCGTCACCCGTCACCTGAACATTTGGTCGAAATAGTACAGACTGTACAGTCAGTGTTCTCCTTAAGGGTAAGGCCTTAAATCTTTAAGCCTTAAACAAGGCTTTAAATAAGGCCTTGAAGATTTTCGGCCGAGCATCCAAGCCTTATTAAGGCCTTAAATCTGCACGTGCTCGTAGATTATGTAATTTTTCTCCTCGACATCGACGACAACGCCAGCCATGGCATCGACCCCGCTCAAGGAATATTTCTGGCGTGGAGAGAAGCAGAACTCATCCATGTATCACACATACTGCAAAGCCTGTGTGGCGCATCATCTCGACGGTGCCAGAACGACGACTGCCGACCTCGCCCAAAGCTCAGAAGAATTTAAAGAACAGAGCGGGCAGAAGCAATGGATGGTGGAGACAAGAGTGATAATGACCTCACTTCTCGTCTGCCTAACCGTCTCCCGGTGTGGAAGCAGATGACACTGGCGGTTTTATTCAGAGGGGCAGAGAAGCCTCGTGCACGGAAGCCGGCAGCACGGGCGATGGAGCAGGAGGAGCTGTTGATGCAGGCATTGGCAGAGGTGGAGGAGAATGGGATCCCGGATGATGACGCCATAGAGATTGATTCAGATGATGAGTTCCAGCTGTAATGTACTGGGATTTCAGCTATGCGTATGAGCGTGGGAAAATATATTTAAGGCCTTAAATTGCCCTTACATTTAAGGCCTTACCCTTATTAAGGCCTTAAAGGTTTTCAAACCTCGATTTAAGGCCTTATGGGCGAACACTGAGTACAGTACCATATTGGGCCTGGCCTTACCATATTGGGCCTGGGACTGTTCCAGACATGGCCAGTGTTGGCCCTTATAGGGTGCTGTTTATAACTCTGGTTTATAAACATGTTTATAAACACCTGTTTATAAACCGGTTTTTAAATGGTTCTGGCGAGATGGCTGGTTTTTAATTATGTCAGCTGGGTAAACCTGGGCAACTTCTGCACTGATATGCCAGGCTTTGAGGGACCTTACGGTGAGCTGTTGCAATCAAGAGAGACAAAAGACAAATCACCCTTTGAAAATAACTCTGTAGACCCCTTCCAGGGCACATTGGACTGCATCAAAGTCATGGTTTTCACCGATATCACCAAGAATGCAGGGTAGTCTTGGATTCCGAGTCTCTCGCTGCAACAAAAAAAAATCTGAAGGGGCATTTCAGGCCATACTTATTGTGCGCACAGCGGAAAAATCACCTTGGGAGAGCTAGAACCCGGTTTTTGGGTGCTGGTTTATAAACATGTTTATAAATGGCCCTGTTTATAATACTGGTTTATAAACATGTTTTTAATTGCTGTGGAATTATAAACAGCGCCCTAGGCCCTTAAGCCTTAAGGATCACTCGTTGGGATTCTTAAGGCCTGGTTTAAGGCCTTAAGGCCAATTTTTGAAATAAGCTGTCCGTCTGCATGTATAGAGCTCTCGGCGGCTATAGTACCATATATGCAGTGTATACAAGGTACAATTGATGTAGTTATTGTTCATATTCATCTCCAGACCCCTCCATTGCCCCGTCATCAAGGTGTTCGTTCATCTTCTTCAGCTTCTGCCAATGCCTCCATCAGTTCTGCTTCTGTGTCAAGCTCTTCTACAGGGACCCGAGTAGCCGGCTTGTTCACAGCACCCCCGAATAAAACTGCCAACAAAGTCTTTACCCATTTGAATGCCTTTGGACGCTTCAGTTTAGGATGAGGATCCTCGTCGCTGTCAGATTCCAGTTCCGAGTCGGGGTTTTCTGCTGCCAATGCATCAGCCTCCCGAACATCAGCAATCCACTTTGCCATCTCTGTCCTCCAGATCACGGAGCTCGATATAAGTGCACGGCCACGTTCACTCTCATCCTCGCCATCCTGATCCTCAAGGAGATCCCGATAGCGAGGGACGGCCAGAAGCTTTTCAACAGACTTGTGGTTTTTGCGCTTCTCCCGAGTCGGGACTGACCCTTCTCGTAGGTGATCTTCCTTAATGGAACCGTTTACCTAATAGTATTTTTAGCTTGCTCGAAAAGATAATGGTAAAAATCTTACCTTTGCCATCTTCTCGAGTTTTTCCAGGCCTGTTCGGCTGCGACGTGGAGCCTTGTTATGCTTCACATCCGAAAATACCCGTTCACATGCAGCCTGGTTCACCACAACCCCGAATACCAAAACAGCGAACGTAGCAAGCTCACTAGAAGCACCAGGGATTTTAAGTGCATTCCAGACCGCTACGGGATTTTTACCCTACCGAAAACATGTCAGCGTTCTGCAAAAGATTGAGAATAAATCATACCATTTGCATTTCATACTCATCACGGAATGCAATAAAACCAGTGAATGCTCCAGTGGAGGACAGGTATGAAAACATTGTCTCAGAGACAGAACATTCTTTCCCTGCTCTCACCTCCACAGAGTCTTCATTTCCGGGATAGTCCATCATACACTGGTACAACTGTGATAGAATTAGACAGTGGACATTCAGAATGATGGCCCGCACATTAACTACGAGAGTGGTGGCCTTGAAGTGATCAAAATTAGTGCGAGGCCTGAAGCACGAAAGTCCCTCGAACGGGTTGAGAATCAATGCCACAAGGAACAAGGGCTGATCACAATCTGCCCATCAATTCTCGATGCGCTTGATCAATGCAGATGACACCTCAGGCTCTGGATGATCAATATAATGCAGGTAGAGTCTGGCTAACATCAGAAGGACTTGGTCAGCGTGCGTGGAGTCCTTCTGGTTGATATTAGTCCCGTAACAGATAGGCTCGAGATCCTCAACAACGGTGGTGAGCCCAGACCAGAACTGATGGGACCAGATGAGATCACAGTAAAGGTTAGCCTCTTCTGCCAGCTTCGCTTTTTCCGTGTACTTTGCAGCCCCAACTTGAGCAGCAATGATTGCGCCTCGGCTCTGCATTACTGCAAACTGCAAGAACTCGTGCAAAAGGAGGAGCCACAGGAACGCGACACAGTGAGTTGTCCAACGTGTCATATTAGCAATCAGATAAGCCAAAACGATGATTTTGCCGGTTCGCTCCTTTGTCAGCTGGGCTTGAACACCATCGAAGATTTTGCGGACTTTTCCATGATTATTGATCCAGCCAATCAGCCCGGTCGCAGATGCAGCAATTTCTGCTGCATATTCATAGACCTTGAAGTAGTCCCCAAGAATCAACTGAAACTGGAGGCAACATTAGTACTGGTTGGACATGCTCTAGGCCGTCACAAACCTGATGAGCCCAGCACGATGGCACGAGCAAATAGGGTCGTCGTTTCCCAAGGAGAATACAGCCTTTCTTACTCCCACCATCGGCGTCCGTGACAAAGAAGATCACGAAACATTGATACTTCTCTTCAATGCGATCAATGATATCCTCAAACTGTTCACACAGTGCTGGGCCGTCTTTGTTGAATGCCGTCGCATCTATCAGTTCCAACACATATGCCTAATGGACTTCAGAATAACTTCTACTAAACAAATGGCTTGCAAACCTTGAAGCCAACGTTCGCGCAGACAGCATTGACGGACACCTTCTTACAGGATTTCCGTCCATCTGAACTGATTCAACTGTCTATCAGTTTGGCTTCCTTGATTAACACTGACTTCACATACGAGATGCCGATTTCTCTTCCATGTAATGCATGTTTCACCCTTTCCTCAACCTTGTCTGCTGCTTCATCAAGCAAACACCCGGCGACAACCTTGTGTGAAGGCATGATACCTGGGGCCGCTGTTCTGAGCATCCCCAAAAGTTTCTGCACCTCACGATTCTCCCACACGCAGAACGACATACCAGCCGAGACAGTGGCTCGCAATGTCTGTGCTTGGATCGCCTTCACCTACGCTGTGCTGAATGGCATGTCTTGCCCATTGAATGCCTGGAGAGTTGACTGTCGCATTCGTTTGCTGGAGTTGTCCGCTTCCGGCACCTGAGAGCTGGAGCTGGATCACACACGTTTCTGGGATGAAACCCCACTGCTGGCCGCAGCTATCACGACCTTCTGTTTTGCTATGGAGGCCGCATCTTTCTGCAAGGTAGCCTCACCCTTTGCGGCCGCTGATGCATGCGCACATGCATCAATACCTCGGCCACCAAGTATGTGTGCTATCCATGCTGTCTTCTCCCCACAGACACTCCCTGCAGCTACACAGGCTGTTTGACTCTGAGCATCCATTCATCTCCAAGCAAATGAAGAGACTCACCATCCCAGAATGATTGCCCTTCTGCCCAGAAATCCATATCATTGTAGTCGCCGTTATTGCGCAAGAGTTGCTGCTGATGTCCAACACATCCTTTGCAATATGTGTGATAGTGGACACTATTCTGCTTCTCACCCCGGTGAAATGGCCCCAGAGAGGATTCGAAGCCTTAGAAAGAGATGTGAAACAGAATGAGCAAGAATGTAAATTTTTGTAAGAGTCCGGATATCTCCAAAGTCCAGCCCGCCGGCGGCCCGAAGCCTTAAGGCTTACAAAGGCTTAAGAGTTGAGACGAGAATTCTTAAGCCTTTGCTTAAGGGCTTTGTAAGCCTTAAAGGGTTTAAGGCCTTGGCACCAGAGCCACATTGGTTATTGCCTGGCACATGTGCTGTGCCTCAAGTGACGCACGGCAATAGGTGCGCTCAGAGTAGACTTCTGCGGCCGGTCGCAGATGCAGAAGAAAGTCCCCTTCGGCTCCCTCACTATGACATCCCGAAAAGGTAATCGCTTATAAATACGATAAGATAACGTCCGTCATAGTCCGTGTAGTCCTCTAGTGTACGCTACTGCTCTGGCGAGTTTTCGTCAAGTTTCTGCCCTGAAAAAACTCTCGGAGTCCGTTGGCTCAGCGCTCATCAGGTGTTCTCATCAGAACTTGCGGGTCTTGCGCAGTAGAACATCGCACTGCCGGTTGATTTGTCCCATGTCAAAGGCACCACATCTCATGTTGACCTCAGACACTTCTCTTTCCCAAGACACGCCCTCGCCAGTCGCAGGAACGACACCCCTTCTCGCTCAAGCGCTTTAAGCATGCATAGTGATGTTCTGGCTTGGCTTGGCTTGGAAACCCTGGCTTTGGCTTGGCTTCGCTGGGCTTTGGCTTCAAAAATCTGAAGCCAAAGCCAAAGCCCTGAGGTCGGGCTTGGCTTGGCTTGGCTTTAGCTAAAGCCCTGGCTTCCGATACAAAACCTTGCAATTTTGTGCCAGCGTGAATTTAATGTCGTTATTGCCAATCAGCAGAACTTATGAGCCATGTATGTACTGGAATTGAAAAATAAAGAACTAGAATTAAAGATCGATCCATGTTGTAGTGTGGGTCATAATTGTCAGGTCGCGACTAAGGCCCGATGGGCCGCATCTCGTGCTTCACCATTCTCGGTGTCAGTGAGCCTGCTGGATTGAATCAGAGCACAATTGCCTAGGAGAGTGAGGGAAGGATCAAGATTTCTGATTATTGTGTGTACGAGACATGGGTGGGAGAAGGAAGAACTGGATGAGTCCAGACATAGCCTCCCATTTATACCTCCAGAAGTGTTAGTCATTCACAAACATGGATGCGACCAAGATGCGGCACGAAAATCCTGAGGGAATCCACAGAGCTTGCAGAAACTGAATTTAGTTAGATACTATCCCCTACGGTGATCTCGGACGGTTAAGGAAGATCAGTGTATATCGTTATGACTAATCGTTTTGGTACAAATCTGAGTACGTAGATAGTCTGCAATTTGTCTTGTCATCCAGTATAGGATTTTATTTTGTGAAAATTGGTCCATTGGTTGCCACACAATGGCATTTCCTTTGTTGTAGTCAGTTGTCCGAGTACCAGGTACAGCCGAATATTTTGATTGCCGGCCTCGTCCTGACCTCATCTCTTACCACACTGCCTTGAAATTATACGTGGGCCTTCTGTTGCCTCTAATGCACTTTTAAAAAGCACCAATAGTTGGCAGACCCTCTATGGGGCTCATGACATACAACTAAACTTTGTGAGCACTTTGGAGCATAAATATATGAAATCTGACCATTATTTTGCCAATTGCAATGGCCACAGACACCCTACCTTGGTGTTAGGCTACTAACACATTTCAATAATGTCTTTCATTCATGTCGGAGCCAATTTTCTGTAATATTTGAGTCCCAACTTTGTCAATGGCGCTGAAAACAACAAAAATCAGTCAAAATCAGAGTACTTGGCAGATTGTTAAGGGCTGATGGGTCAGGGAGAGCGAATTTTTATCCAGTTTTTTATATTACTATAAGAGAGCACATCCTATAGAGTGTACCTCAAAAGAGATCTTGCAAATTGAACAAGAAACGGTGGAGCAATACTTGTTTGTCCGAGTTCCCGGTTTGTCCGGTCCGGTGGGGGACGATAGTACTGTCCACTTCAATCTTCCCCATCGCTTACTGCGCCGAGGGTGAAAGCCAGGGCTGAAAGCCCTGGTGAAGCCATGGATCTGGCTTGGCTTGGCTTTGGCTTCAGGGCTTTCTGGCTTGAAGCCAAGCCAAGCACATCACTAAGCATGTGCTGGTCACGTAATTGCCGCTGGTACTGGAGCCCCTTCGCAAATTCGAGTATTGTGTCAATGTCCTCATCCATCGACCCCAGAAATGTCTGATGTTTCTCTTCAGATCCTTGTGTATCAATGAAGTTGTCGTCTTCATCGTCTGAAGCAGGTGTCGTGTCTAGGGCAGCCTGAGCGTGCAAAGGATCTTCCGAGTCAGGAGTCCCTTCCGACGTGTCAGCCTCGTCCAATGGTCTCAATGCTGGATGCACCCAGAAAGGAGCAGTAGGCTGGCACCTGACTTCGAGGAAAAACACGGGGGGGACGCATGCAACACCTTGTACTGTGTGTTTGCAAAGCAGGAAACGGCTAGTCGGTAGCAATGGGCAGGTACAGATCATTTTCTTCGCATCTGTCTTGTATGCAAGATTCACCAGAAGTGTGATAGGTGTCTTCTCCAGTTTCCACCATACCCGCTTGAAGTTTTTACACCAAGAGAGGAGCTCGCGATAGCGCCCAGTATCGGTAAGGAGGTTCTCGAGTTTGCGGTAGTATGTTGGCGCTAACTTGACAATGATAATCCAGGCCAGCAAATCGCACCGCGGCATGTGGAAATGATGAAGAAAATCATGCTTGATGCGGCGCCAGCTTAGAAAAGAGTGAGTCATTGTTCTGCTGTCATTTACTGGTGCCAGTACTTACTGGCTCTCCAGAATCATTGTGGTCTTGAGGACCAGGATATCTGGATGGACAGAGCGCACCCAAAGCTCCCAACAGGTTCTCCTGTACCAGTTCTCCCACAGGTATGCCCACACCTCATGGAGCCCATGCTTGACACAAAATTTATACATTTGCAGGACGGCCCACCGCCTGATCCCTTCGGGACTCGGATGCGCATATCCAGGAAGTAACGGGTGAGCGCAGTAGTGTTTTTCCATCATATTGATGATGGCTTCACGGACGCTTGCTGGGCAGAAGGTTTGTCGTCTCGTCGTCTCTTGTCCCTCATCCTCACCATCGCTGTCAGACACTTTGGCCTCCCCCGTCTTTTGCGTCATCTCGGGAGCCATGTTCTGGGCCTCCGCTGCTGCAGCCTTCACCCCTGCCTTTTTTATTTTTGTCCTAGGAGCTGTCTTCTGAGCTGCCATCTCGAGGGCCACTGCTGTCGCCGCTGCCACGTTATACGTGGATGTCATTAGATGGCCTGCCCAGGTTCATACCATTCCGTGAGTTTTGACAGCTTCATTTTCTTTTCCTGCCCTAACTTCCCCAGATGCGGCCGATTCCGGCTGCCCATGACACCAAGTCTCAGTAGCAGCAGCAAGTGGTCGACGAGCCAGTACCTCCCACGAGGCTACCTGCTCCACTGGCGTGCCCGTCTCGGTAATGGCTGTGGGAGGTCGACGAGCTGGTACCTCCGGTGAGGCTACCTGTTCTGCCAGCCCACGAGTCTCAGTAGCGGCCACAATTGGTGGATCCGCTGGTACCATCCCCGAGGTTACCTTCTCCAGCGGCGCGCGAGTCGTAGTTTCTGCAGCGGCTGCAAGCGGTTGATGAGCTGCTAGAGTGATCCGAAGACCATTCAGAGCTGTGAAGGTCTGGGGTCGTTGGAAGGCAGGGATGACAGGTGTAACGGTCTGCGGTATGCCTCCTTCGTACTCTCCCACATCGGCCTGACCCTGTGGAACGAAATTCAGATCGATGAAGGAAAACTCTTCACGCGCCGGCCCCGGATCATACGGAGTCGTTGATAACTTTCCTGTTGCGAGCCGAGTGCGTACTGCACGGCGTAGATGCCACCAACAAAGGCTGATCTTTGCCTTCCAGACGTCCTTCAGCATCCCGATTTCTGCCATATCTTTATCGACGTGCGTGAATTGAGGGATTACCCCGTATGTGTCACGGACACATTTAGCCCAAGCGGTAAGGGCTTTCGTGCGCTTCCCTTGATCGATTGATGATGCTGTCGACAGTAGCAGGTAAGACAAAGGGAAGCCCGCATTATCGTGCTCCGCCATGATGCTGTATAACTCAAGGTGCTTCGAGTTTGTATTGTCTGTATTATCATAAGTCTGAATTGCATACATAGGTTATTCAATTGGCACATACATGTTGCGTCGACACCGACTTCGACAATTTTTCCCTCCAGGGGCACCGCAATCTTCTTCATCCCCCAACAAAGCATCTCGACCCCCTCGGGAATGCCCGTTCTGACGAATCATCTCTAATGCTTCTTCAGGCATCGAGAGCTGATATGCTTCCCTGCCTGCCTGAGCTGCACAGTCACGCGTAGCTTGCCCTCGTGGTTTTAATCCACACGGCAACTAATGGACAATTTGCTTCCGCACCGGTATCTCTTCATTCCGACATTCTCACGATTTCAGACGTCGGGACTTTGAGACGACTTGGATTTTTTCTTCCGTGCTTCATCCTGACTGCACCAGAAGCGTGCCCGATGGCCCGTCTTTAGTTTCTGATGATCCTTCACACTATAATCTGTGAGTACATATCATTTTTTATGATGCTGACACAGCACTCACGTAAATCGGTAGCCACTGATCTTCCAGATTTCTGTAGCGACCATTTGTACACGCTCCTTCAGAGAGACTAATGGATCTACTGGGACAGGGTATGCTCCGTGGAAGTCCATTGCCTTGCCCGTCTTAAAATCCGCTCTCAAAGCTCCTGCAAAGCTTTCTGCATCGGAGAAAGTCTCGACCATCTGTACTTATGTTAACTATCTTTCAGGAAGTGTAATGAGAAGACGTACATCAATATCACCATCATCTTCATTCCCCAGATCCTCATTGTCCGATTCAGGTTCTTCGTCGTGGTCATCATACGGTGTATGTGTGCCACAGCCATCATCATCAGACGATGGGTCTGTCCGAGGTCGGGTAGTCGGTCTACCATCAGCGCTGGCAATCGAAGTCCTCCTCCGTTTCTGAGATGCTGTGGTGTTGCTGGTAGCAGTAGCTTTGGCCGCAGCTCTTTTGCTCTTTGGTTATTCCTGTCGAGCTCGCGGCATCTATCACAGTGTTTGTGTCGGGATTCTATAGCCATTGTTTTTTTGCACCAGGGCTTGGCACATTTTTTTGAGCCTCCAGAATGGGATGTGTGCTGCTCAGGAGCGAAGATATCCATAGAGATGTCCATAGCAAAGTTGTTGACGCACAGCTGTGGTGTTTGTCTCGGCTTGGAAGCACGTGCTGATGAGATATGCCTTTTTTGGAAATGTCATAGTGGGGAGGCGTGGGCCAGCTGATGCAGAAGGTCATGTGTCAGTGACCGCTGGTCACACTGTTTGTCCCGATCCATTTTGGGCCTAATTAGCCAAGTCTTTATCACGTTGTACTTTACATCGAGAAGACCTTGCGCTGCACAATAAAATCAATCATTATCATCGTGAATGTCCCCGATACTATTCTTTCCACCCCCTACTTCACCAATGGGCCGAGAGACCGTGCATTCCCAAGTAACCAAATCCTATCTAAAACACATGATTCTCGACTTGCTGGCTCCTTCCATCGAGGACGACGAGGACGGGGACGACGATGATGATGATGCGGAGGGAGATCTAGATCTTCTCGCAAAGGCTGAAAGAGAACCACGAAATTCTCTGGCTTTTGAAGATGCTCGAGAAGCGTCCAAGTCAGTGCTCCGTCATTTGCAGACCATGGAAGCGGGGGCAGTTTTTCTTTGCGGGAGGCCATGTGAGACGATATTAAAGCGAGATATTAAAGTTCCGAGTCAAAAGAGAGTGGTATGTAGGGCAGTGGCGATGAAGAGACGAAAGATAGATATTTTTTGGCCGGTGGGGGATTTTGGTATACAATGATCTTCTCATAGATGCCGGATTGCATTTCCAACATCATCCAGTTCCACGGCCCCTCACTGCCTGTGTGTCTTAGTTTTCGTCTCTCCCTTTCCGCTCACTATATATTCTGTATCCTAATAGACTGATGAATACGAATTCTTCCGGAGAAAGCACACTTTCTAGGCAGCCCTTTGGGTGGAGGGCTGCATCTTCCTGAGTCACCTCCGGTCAAAGGCGCCGCAGCGTGTCCTGGATTAAGCTGTCAGATGGCCAAGATAGAAATCGAACTTCACATTTTTAGATAGCTGACGAAGGAGGGTTGCGAGATTCTGGGGTTCAATTACAGAGGTTCGGCCAGGACAAGGTCAAGACGTGAATGTCGGCCGAGCCGGGCTGGCGAAAGCCGGTGCCGGGTGACCAAGCTCTCTACATTCATCTCAACCAGTTCTTGCATTACAAATGTCAAATGCCGGCGTCCCGGCTTCAGGGTGTATATAAAGGCTTTGACAGTCCAACGTTGATCATAAACTTACGCCAGACCCCATTCGATCCTGTCCGGGCTGTCCCATCCCTCACCCTGTGGAAATTCGATCTCATGTCGGCTGGGCTCATCTTTGTTGGTGTCTACGTTGTAACTCTCTGACTATGCGGCTGAGCCGTTAAAATACCAGGTCACTGGCGCGTCCGGATTTCTAGGATCCCATGTAGTTCTCCAACTTTTGGAGAAAGGTTATCGTGTCCGAGCGTACGCATCGTGACTGCAATATTGCGGTTCGAGCTGAGGTGTAAAATAGTGCGGCCCGCGGAGCCAAGGCAGATCATCTGAAATCCAGCTATGCAAGCTACAATGACCGCTTCGAGGTCGTGAAGATAGCAGATATCACTCATGACCAATTTCCCGACGCGCTCGTGGGTGTAGATGCAATCATCCACCTGGCATCTCCGCTCCCTGGACGCGCCGAGCCTGCTGCCCTGTTGACCGTTCGTTTTGTTCATCTTTTACCTCATGCGTAACTCAAGTTGCGCTGCCAGGCCGCCGTCGAGGGCACACTAAATGTTATAGTGCAAGGCGAGAAGGCTGGGATCAAGAGAATGGTCGTCACCAGCTCGATCGGGACGGTCCTGAATCCCGACGAGAGCTACACTGACAAGGGTATTTTTTCCCCTCGCCTTGACCAATCCTCAAGCTGATAATATTTCCCCACAGACTGGAATCCAGTAACGAGGGAGATCGCGCTCTCTGGCCAGAACCACATGTTTACCTACGCCGCATCCAAGAAATTCGCCGAGCTAGCATTATGGGAGTGGGCTGAGCAGCATCCCCATGTCGAAGTCACCACTCGTGGGTGCTTCTCATCCTCTGCCCGAACTAGTGAATCTGAAACACATATCGCAGTAAACCCGCCCTTCTTCTACGGCCCCTTCACGCCCCACTTCCCGCTGCCCTCACCCGACTTCGGCGCACTCTCCACCGACCTGATTCTTTACAACCTGCTCTTCCCAGACGGCACGTTCCCCACGAAGACGCGCTACATCGACGTGCGCGACGTCGCGCAGGCGCACATATTCGCGCTCACCTCACGCCCCGCCGCGGAGGTCGGGCGCAAGCGCATCCTGCTGTCGTCCCCGTATGGCTGGCCGCTTAAGAAGACGCTCGACTTCATTGTGGCGCAGCGCCCCGAGCTGATGAGCCGCCTGATAACTGGGACGCCGGTCGAGCATCCGTGGGATGTCATGCCCATGTCGTTTGAGCGCGTGGAAGAGGTCCTGGGGATGAAGATCTCGGACTTCCATTCTGTGGAACAGGTGATTGATTCGTCCCGCTTTTTTCGTGGTCGTATGTGTGCTGACGGTCCATTAGACCACTTTAGATACAATAGACGCGCTCGTGGCCGTTGAAAATCAATGGAAGGCTGCGGGATATCCTATAGAGACGCCCCCCACGTTTTGATAGGGCGTAGGAAACCAATAATTGAATGTAGATGTATTTGGATGCCTGTGTAGTCGAAACTTCGATGTTGTGAATGCCTAGATCGCCATTTTTGAGTTATTTCCGCTGTGAAAAGAGGCAAGAAAGCTACACATAAATTTCGATCCATTCACCGCAGTCCAGCCATATTGACGCCGCTGATTCTCATTTTTATTGTGCTCTCTAAATTGAGAATTTGAACGTGTGGTTGACGAAGTTACATGTCAGTTCTGAAAAGCACACACGTGAACCCGTCCATGAACCCCCTGTCCAAAAAGAAGAGGTTGCGTCGAGAAGTTCAACCAGGGAACATAGACTACCCAGGCTGTTGAAAATAATGAACATGCCCTGGCGCCCACCTTGTCCTCCAAGCCTCACGATATGGGTATGCCCATTTCGCTCGAGTCACCTCGCTCGCGGGACGGCTTTGCGTACCGGCGGTGGCACACACCACACGGGCGGGCATGCCTCCGAGCCCACCGCTCAGCGAATCCACGGCGCTGCGTGCGTGCTGCGTGCTCCGGCGCACGCGGGTCGTAGCACGACTTGCGCCGGCGCACGGCGGAGAGCTAACTGCCGACTCGACCGCGGCGCAGTGCACGATGAAGAGAACCTACGACCCCGGGGTGGACGTCGTCTCGCAGCGCATTGGGCCGAGCGGGCGTCTTTGTCTTTGTACATCTGCGCGCATCGGACGTCTCCTGGAGACGCGCGACATTGGCCGCCCCTCCCCTCGAAGACGCCTGGCGCGCAGGCGGCACGCCCCCCCCCCCCCAGCGCGGCCGGTCGTCGGGCAGCGTGTACCGCCCCTGTGGCTGCTCTGGCGCCCCAGTAGCGGGCTCCCCTCACGACTCGATCGCCCGCAGTCGTACTGGCTCGTGCGGCGCTCAACCCGCTGCAACGCCGAGGCGACCGCTTTCCGCGCCGGCCGACTCGCCCGCCCGCGCTTGCGCTGACTCAATGCGGGCTGACCACGGCACCTCACGCATGCGGCACGCCCGACCGGGGGCATCCGTTAGACCTGGTCGCGAACGGGTGCGTGCGCCGTCAATTTATATGCGCACATGTAGGAGCTCGAGTGCGCGCTTATGGGCGCCGCTGTCCGATGGACACGCGGCTCGTTCGAATGAGTGGACGACGGGCACGGCTCGGACGACGCCTCCGTACACTCGGCGTCCGCGCGCGGACACCTCCCGGCTCGCGCAGGCGGCACAATTGCACGACCGGGGGGCAGGCAGCGTGGCCACGGGACGAGACAAGCGGGGCAAGAGCGTCAGTAGCGGGGCTGTTGGAGGTGAAGGCGGAGCTGCTCGACGGGTCTGCGGCGTCTGCAGTGCTCTGCGGGGGCGTCACGCCTGCGGGCGACAGGGAAGGTATACACGACTACCCGCAATGATCAGCGTACAGTAGTGTGTACGGGTAGAGTGTGTACGTGCGTAGTGCGCTACGCACAACAGCAGCATCTCCGCGCGCGTTGAGTTTGCGCACCGCTATCTCCGTCCGCGTCGGACGAGAGGCAGCGTGTCGGAGACATGCAGTGCCGGCGCAGAGCATGCGTGTATAGAAGTGCGGGTGGGCAGGGACCAGGGCGGCGTCAGAACACTAATCGACGGCCAAACTGTGGCCGCGGCTCTACCACGGCCACTTTGCTTATGGGGTCGAGGCAGCGAAGACAGACCGACGCCTGGAGAGCCGCCATCTCATCCAGCTCCCGACATTGGACGTTTGAGGACAAGAGCGTATTTGCAGCGCCGAAACGACGTTTTCTAACGAAAATATGATGGGTGATGGCAGAAATATTGTGACACCCGATATGGGAACGGTGGCCGGAAGAAGCCGAAACGGTTATGCAGAGGATGCCAAAAATGTCTTCTGAGACGCGATTTTTTTCGCAAGTTCTCTTATATATGTATTCCCAGGCTCAACACCAAATTTTCAGCCCATTTTATAAACTTCCAGTCTTGAAATGAGTCCAGTAAACCGGCTGGGTCACATCAGTCACTGGCCATTTTGGTGTAGGAACGAAAATTTGATGGCTGAGTGCAGAGATTTGGAGGCCTGTGCAAATACGCTCTACTCTGACAGGTTTCCGCCGACTCGGGCCAGCTAAGCGCCCTGGATCACGTTCTTTCTCACCGCGCTTTGACCAAGCCTTTGACTGACTGAGACTTGGGTCTTTGACTACGCTCTCTATCTTTTTGCCAGTCGCTCGGGGGTCATCTGGACAAAAGCTTTTTGGGATGTATGTGGTTCTTTACTTTCATGGGATATTGCGAGATCTCGAAAAATCTCGCAGTGGGGGGAGATTTTGATGGATAACGCACCTTTGCTGGGCGGCATTTGGGCGGCATGTCAGACGAGTCAAGTCGACGCGACCGAAAGCTGTAGCGCAGCCCCCGTCGCGGTGCACGTGCCCGTCATTACATAAACCGTAGTGCCCTCTCCCCAGGACTTCTTTCAACTTTCTGTAGCCCTCGTCGCCGTCCGTAACAGAGTTGGCGCCGCAGTGTATGGCCCCGGTGACACGCAGCCAGCGCAGTGCCCCCTCAGAGATCCAGATCATTACCGTGCACGACTCAGACTCGGACTCTGACCAAGACACCATCGCAGGCAGACGCGCAGGGCCCAAGAGGCAGAAGATCGCCACGGATATGCGTGCGTGTCAACTCGCATCTGTTTGTGCTATGCTCATATGTGCTGCAGCCCCAGACGAAGACATCATCATGCTCGACGCGCTGCCGACGCCGCCGGCGTCCGTCATCCACACCCCCGCCAAAAACGCGCACCTCAAGGGCCGCAAGCGCTTTGCGGCCGACTTTGCCGACCTCAAGGCGGACGGGCTAGAGCTCGCCAGCCTTGCCATTACCAGTGCGTCTTGGGTGCCTGGCGAAATTTCTGACATATTCACGCACACACAGAGGTCCGCGCGGGCGACGACGATGGCATGATCGACCTAGTCATTGTTGACCGCTCAAAGGGCGATGCGCGCGTCGTTGCGCTCAATCTGTGCATCTCCGGTGCGGCTAACATTCATCTCTTTACAAGACCAAAACTAACTCCTCACAGACACCTCCGAATACCCGAAACACCACCAGCTGCTCTGCTTCGTCGACGGCGACGCGTCGCCACGCGTTCACGCGGCCGTCGCCGCGATCGGGGACGGGGACGCGCCTGCGCGGCCCGTGGGCGAGGCGCTCACAAGTCTGTTGCGGACGTTGGGGGAGGTCTGTATTCCTCTTTTCCTTAGAGTACCGCTCACCCGCCCCTCCTTTATGTTCCCTTTTTTCCTCCTTTACTTCCTTTGATTTTATTTTGTGACTCGAGACGTCCCACTGACGCCCCTCCCTAGACCGCCGGGGCCCCATCCACGTCCCAGGCGAAGCAAGACTCCGACGACGAGGAAGAGGGCGACGGAGAGGGGTCGGACGAGGGCGACTACGAGGCGATGCTGTTCGAGGACGAGATGGCGAGCGTGGCGAAGGCGGGGGGGAGTGTGTTGGTGGAAAGGTTGCAGCGGTGCGTGTGGTTTCGAGTTTTCTTCCCATGCTGATATTTCCCTCCCAGCGACTTCCTCGAGATTGTCTCCTCCTCTTACCGCCCGGGCCTCATCACCATCACCCCCGGCGGGTTTCACCCCGCCGAGTCGGACTTTGTGCTCAGCGTGTCCCTCCCGACCGTGGCGCTCACACAGACGATCCCCGTGCAGGCGCTCGTCGCGTGGGACCGGCGCCTCCTCGCGGCCCCGCGCGCGCGCCACCTCGTGCTCCTCATCGCGGGCTTCGGTGGCGTGTACCCTGCGCTGTCACCCGTGGGCGTGCCATTACGCCCGGGCGTGGCTGCGCTGCGCTTCCAGGTCGGGGTGTGCGCGCGGTACAAGCCGGATAGGGCGGCGGCGGTCGAGGCAGGGCGCACGTTCGGGCTCGTCGGGCGCGACGCGGAGGACGAGGTGCGCGAGGCGCGGGAGCGCGCGCTGCGCGAGCGGGAGGCGGCGCTCGCCGGGTGGGAGGACGAGGACGCGGATGGGGATGCGAGCTTTGCGTACGCGGAGGGGGCCGCGGAGGAGGAGGAGGAAGAAGAACGCGACGAGGGGCGGTTCGAGCGGTTCAGTCTGAGCAGCTCGCTGGAGAGCCTGCTGAACGCGCAGCTGGTGAAGCTCGTGTGGGTGCGGCGCACGTATGGCGTCGGGTGGGCGGGCGCGGAGCTGATGTATGCCGAGGTGGAGCGCGACCAGAAGGGGTATGACGAGGTGTGGCGCGTGCATCGCGATGTGCGTGGTTTCGCTTTGGAATTAATGTTCTTCCCGTCCGGTGCTGATCGATGTTATGTTGGGCGCAGGCCATCATCAAGGCGGACAAAGAGGAGGGGCGGCACGCGCGCACGACGGGGACGCTGCCACACGACCCGCTGCGCGACCTCGAGAAGGAGGAGGAGATCAATTTGCCGTACACGGCCTTTTGCTATCTCGTGCGCCGGCTCACCGTGAGTTCTTCTCCTCATCCTCGCTCCCGCCTATCCCGTGTAGCGTTCCCGCCGCTGACGATGCTCATTCTCTACAGCTCTGCACGCGCTACTGCGTCGTGTGCCACAACAAGCTGTCCGCGACGTTCGAGGCGCTCAAGCCGTACGTGTGCGGCGCGCCGCTGTGCGCGTACCAGTATTATCTCCTGAATCGCGGGCCGTCACTCGAGGTGGGTTCGTTGTCTTTTTTTCCATTGTACCGTCGTTCCGACGCCTACCTACATGCGCGCTTCCTTCCGCCTTCCCACTTGTATCCCAGCACCTAACCCCCGCCGCAGTACGAGATCATTCACAATCCGCGGACGGTCGACCTACTTGTCTCGCTCACGTTCTCCGCTGCGGCCGAGGGCGTCGTCGACGAGCCGCTCCCCGTCGGCCTCGGCCTGCGCGTGCCTCCGCCGGACCGCGCGCGCGTCGTCACCGCGCCGCCGCAGGCCATGCACCTCGCCGGCATGCACCTCGCCGGCGCGCCCGCGGCGCCCCTCTCCCCGGCGAACTACGCGGTGGGGCTCGATCACCTGGTGGACTTTGACGATTTGCCGATTGAGCTGGTGCGTGCTCTTTTTCGCTTATTTTGAAGTGTGCGGGTGCTGACGTGGTGCGGCCAGATGCGCGTAAGCATCGCGAGTCTGATCGACGCACTGCCGTCAGTGAGTAGCCGTGCTTCCTTGTCTTCGTTGATGTACAGCGCTGATGAGTGTGGCAGATCGACGATATGAAGTGCGCTTTTCTTCGTGGTCCAATTTGGTGTTGTTGTTGCTACTGATGTTGCCGCGTAGGCGCCACCTCGAGCGCAAGGTGAAGCCGGGCAAGTCGAAGCCGCGGCTGAAGGAGATGGAGGATGGCAAGGTGCTCCCCGCGGCGTGGTCCGTCCTGCGCTGGTCCGTCGTTACCCGCCTGATCAGAGAGTTCGTTCGCTGACGGGTGCTACAGGTGTATCGCGTCGTGCACGGCGTACCTGGAGGAGATGTCCTCGCCGGATGAGTGCATCCAGGGAGTCGGTATGTCCTATATTATCCTCTTAGCCGCCGTGAACTTCATTGTGCTCATGTGCTGCCCCGTACAGACCCCGCATGGCGGCAGTTCCGCTTCAGCGTCGGCGCGCCCGATGCGGAGGCCAAGTTCCAGACGGCGCTCAGCGACGCCAAGAAGAGCGACGTGAACGCAAAGAAGTATCCGAGCTTATATGTTCGTCCGCTCCTCTTTTTCTTTTGCTGGGATCGCTGACGGTGCGCAGGCGTTCCACGGGTCCGCGCTGCGGAACTGGCATTCGGTACGTGTGTTTGTTTGCCTATTTTGGAGACTTACTGACATGGGACTGGGTCGCAGATCATCCGTCATGGGCTGTGGTACAAGACTGTCGTGAACGGGCGCGCGTTTGGGGATGGTGTGTCTGACTCTTCTGCTTTGTGGTATCGTGGCTGATCGGCATGCAGGCGTATATCTTGCCAAGGAGGCGACGACGTCCATGGGGCACTATGCTGCCGGCGGACGGGTGTGCTGGCGGAAGAGCAAGCTCAGCCCGACGAGCTGTGTCGCGCTGGCGGAGATCGTCAACCTCCCGGCCCAGTTCGTCAGCTCCAATCCACACTTCGTGATCAAGGACACGCACTGGATCATGTGGTACGTTTACCCGAGCCCCTTTCCCTTTCCATCGGGTGCTCACTGTTGCAGTCGCTACCTCCTCGTGAAGGGCCTCGAGCTGCCGACCGACGCCGGCGGGCAAGCCACAAAGAAGACGAAGACCATCCCCTTCGTGCACCTCGACCCCGCGCAGACGATCACGCTGCAGAGCAAGAAGCTCGAGGTGCCGCAGCCGGGGTGGCAGAATGACGCGCTCGTGCGCGCGCGTGAGCAGGAGCTGGTGGACGAGGACCACGACGAGACGGACGCGCACGTCTTCGCCTACACGGCGCCTGTGAAGGAGGCGATCGAAGTGCTCAGCGACGACGAGCCCATGCACAAGGGGCCGGCGCCGGCCGCGGCGAAGGGCAAGATCAAGAAGGGCTCGTCGTTCGTCTCCGCAGTGTCGTCCGCGTTGAAGGGTAAGGGAAGCGCGAGCGGGAGCGGGACCAGCAGTAGCGCGCTCCGGGGCCCGCCGAAGAACGACTGGAAGCACGACGAAGACTACGTGCGCCGGTCCATCGATCACCTCATGCCCCCGCCTTTGGAGTCGACGCCCGGGGCGACGATGGCGGTGCAGCGGGAGCTCAACGCGATGCTGAAGGAGCAAGAGAAGGCGATGAAGAGCCCGGGCGGGCTGAAGGAGCTGGGGTGGTACATGCCGCAGGACCTGGTGGGGGACAACCTCTTCCAGTGGATCGTGGAGATGCACTCGTTTGACGAGACCCTGCCTGTCGCGAAGGATCTGAAGGCGAGGTGCGTTTTTCTTGCCCGTTTGGTCTATGGGACCACGCTGACGGGGCTGGCTTCGGCAGGGGAGTCAACTCGTTGATTTTCGAAATTAGATTCCCGCCAACGTACCCCATCGGACCACCATTCTTTAGAATCATCACTCCGCGCTTCCTGCCCTTCATCTACGGTGGAGGCGGGCACATCACCGGCGGTCCGTCGTCCTCGTTCTAGCTGCGTGAATGGCCACTAACCTGCTGACAGGAGGGTCCATTTGCATGGACCTGCTCACGTCCGATGGCTGGCTCCCGAGCTATAGGTCAGCAGCCCACATCTGCGCCCGTTGATCTGTGTCTTATCGCTCTTCTCAGCATATCCGCCGTGTTGTTGCAAATAAAGCTCGCCATCTCAAACTTGGACCCGAAGCCTGCGAGGCTGGCGGAGAACTGGAATCTGTGTGTCTTCTCACCTGTCCTCCGATGTTGTTGCTAACTGTGCTTTAGACCCTACGGCGTGTCAGAGGCACTTACCGGGTTCAAGCGGGCTGCGGCCACGCATGGATGGAAGGTACGCTGCTTTGTGAATGCGCTGGATTCCTCAGGTTATTCATTCGTTTGTCCAGGTCCCTGACGGGATTGACAGGCTTGTTAGATAGATTGTTTGAAGCGCTTGTTGTTGACACTTGTTCTCGTTCTTGTTCTGTTCTTGTGCACTCATCATGACCAATCGAAAGTATTTTCTGTGACATGACATGTGCCTTGGAATGTGGTCGGGGGAGTACTGCCATCTGGTTATCTTTGTTTTGTTTTGGAAGGCGTCCTCGAATCTGATCGATGCTCGGAAAATACTCATGTCAGTCTCACGTCAGACCAGGCCACCAAGGTACAGCTCGTTTCACACAGCCCATCCGTACTAGTACTCCACCCAGAATGGCATCAATATCGGACAGAGAGGCGCCAGGCCCATCGGGGGGAGGTGGTGGGCCATCGCAAGGCGAAGGACTTCAAGAAGGTGGATTCAAATTGATTCCTTCTCGTCTTCGCGTGTCTCATTGACGATACGAATTCAGAAATCGCGCTGGAAATCCCAGTGAAGAGAGGTCGTGGAGGGCCGAAAGGGTCCAAGAACAAAAAGGCCGTGCCTGCTGCTGACGTTGAGGTGCCCATTGTCGCGCCGGTAACCAAGCAGCCTGAATTCTGATTCGTACCGACGATGCTCACTATTGGTTTTCTCAGAAAAAGCGGGGCCGCCCACCCAAAGTCAGGGTGCCCTCCGCCGACATAGATGAACTTGTAGAAGCTCAACCAAAGCGGAAACGGGGCCGCCCACCCAAAGTCAGAGATGAACTTGTAGAAGATCAACCAACGCAGAAACGGGGCCGCCCATCCCGACCTCAAGTCCCTATGGTGGGTGATCCAGACGCTCCAGTACTGGTGAGTGATTGGGCCCCCCTGTTTATGTTTCACTACTCAGAGCTGACTGCACCTGTTCACGTAATACCTCGTCCAGGAAGAAAAAAGCGAGGCCGCCCTCTTGCTCTCATCGGGGATAAAGCCAGAAAGTTCCACATCAGCTCCGGATGCTCCTCGTTCAAACCCCGAGTCATACTCGAACATCGATGTTGTAGACACCATGACCGTACCGGACATTCGAAGAACAGAGTACGTCCTTGAGTTGTACCTTGAGAGTCTGACGCCTAGCGTACACGCCAGAGCCACATTCATCATTTATTCAACAGACAGTCCGGGATACAACACCAGAGTCGGTAATGTGTCACTAGGATATATGCGAACTCTAATCATGAAGTTTCCTATGAAGAACAGATGCCTTCCAGGATTCCATGGCATGTCTAAGCATAGAAGATTTCAATGCTATCCAAACCAGTCTCACGACTGGAGGATGCTCGATGTCAATCCATGAGCTTGTAAAAGCTGTCGCATGGATAGAAAATAATTCTGGACATCATCTTCCTCAATTCAAGATAAAATTGGTGGACCTATTCCGGTGATGCTGTCTCCCACTACACCTGCATTGGCACTATTTGGATCGTACCGCAACACATTTGTGGCAGAAACGGCAGAATCATTGGTTAAGCTGTCAGGGTTTCCGGTCATTGTTCGACCGTTGAATGACTATCCCGGACAAACACTTACGTGGGTATTGATTGTCGGTTTCCAATTCTTCTCTGACTTGTACAGCAGCCCAAATCACGATGGAGGGATATCCATGGGCTCTGATTCAAACCTCGCAGCGCCAAATGATGGACAAGATAACAACGGAGACCCAATGGATGTTGACACATCAGGGAATCAGAACGGGGGCGGGGACTCGGGGGCAGGCGGTGGTGGAAGGAACAGCGATAATAGTGCCGGTTCTGGGCAAGATGCCGATTCAGAGGACGAGCCTGATCGAGATCAGAATTCTAACGGCCCTCATAGGAGTAACGAAGGGGGCGATGGTGGTGGTGGAGGAGGTCCCAGTGTTATAGATGATGAGTGGGAAAGTCAACTGCACAGAACGCGAGTCAAACTCAGGCTGAAACCAAACCTCGCCGATATATACACTATCAGCATTGGGTACAATGTCAAGGTATGAGTGATCCCCACTCGTATGCTGTTCCTCACATCCATTTACAGTTCAGAATCAATCGAGATACTGATAAGCCTATTGACATGACGCACCTTGATCAACCCTTGTCCCAATCCAAAGCTATGACGCTCATCGATTTCAAGATTGAGACACGGCCCCGCGAAACAAAGTTGGACAGGTCATACGCAAATATTGGTTTTGTCGCCCACCGCAAGGAATCCATCATGGAACGTGAATTGTGTGTCCCCTTGACCGATTTGTATGAGAGAACTGTCGGACTAAATGTCGGCTGTAGTCTGAACCGTGGATTCGACCTCCCAGATACAGTCTATAAATATGGGCGGCAGACCCAGAAACAGAAAGGTGCAATTGCGACACTGGGTTTATCGGGCAGTCAACCAATGGCTGCGGCATCTGTTTCGTACAACAGAAACCTAGGGACCACTGTGGAAGCCACCGATAGTAAAGTAATGCGTGTCAAACTTCCAGTCTTACTTGTATTGATGGACGGTATATAGACTATGCCAAGATGTCGGGTCTACCATGAGATTGGAGATGAATGGGATCAAGACGCAAAGTCATACACATCCTACAATATCTCATATCAACCCCAGGAGGTGTCAAGATTAGATGCCGAGGGTGGCGAGTTGTACCCATTAGACATCAGAATAGGGGTGGGGATTAATCTTCGGCCAGAAGTACATGATTTTATCTTGAGTGTCAGTTTTCCGCTCACAATACGAAACCATAGGGCTCCGAACACCCGCTTCCTCAAATATCCTTTGTGGCTCGCAATCAAGTGTTGATTTGGATCATGGATCCCACTGCAAAAAGAGTTCAAATTTGGGGAATTCTAGTGCTTGTGACTGTAAGTAGCAGTACTAAATAACATTCTGGGCCCTCACATGTTCGATCTCAGAGTTATATCGACAACATTCGAACCGAAGAAAAGCTTTCAATATATGAAAAAGAAGAAGTAGACCTGACACTAAAAGAGACAGATTCCCCTGCCAGTAAGTCTCTTACTGTCACCATCGTGTTTCCACCGGCACTGATCAAAATTACAGCAAAATCGGATGAGCAGAAACAAGGCACCATCTCTCTGGTGGTTGCGAAGATTCGAAATCAAGGTTCTTCTAGCCCCAATAAATTCAAAGCGGGATTTATCGCAAAACTTGGTCAAAAATCTTCCCCGGTTCCTACAACTCTGTCGGATATTCTGCCACACGAATATTTGGCACGGGGATGGGATGCCAACAACAACCAGTGGAGGAGTGTATTGTGGCCTAGACTGGACCAATATTTCCGATCCGCCAATCTTGAAAGGACACCGCCAGTCTGGAGGCTTCAATGGAATAGAGACCAAAAATTGAAGGACAAAATAACACAGCCTCGAGTATCTGGAGTAGTGGAGGCAAAAAGAGGAGGAAAGGGGAAAGGAAGACAGACACTGCATTCCAGCCCCTCGTAGACAGAGGGTCTGTGTACCCCTGTAGACAAAGGGTAGATGGACCCCTTCGTCTACATATGTCTACATATGTCTACGTCGGTTTACGTACGTAGACCGACATAGACTGATTTAGGCGCACATAGATCAATGTAGACAGGTGTGGGAAAATGCGGAGCCACTAAATTTGGCGCTTACCAATAAAACAGTGGGATGCACAAAGGATGGCCATGAGCTGACCTATCCAGTAGAACAGCAACATGGAGGCCACATCTGCATTATGAAGTTGAGCGAGGTATGTCTACGTGCGTGTACAGCATTAGACGCACGTAGACATACGTAGCCGACGGGTAGACGGGCCGTGTCTACGTGACGTGGACGGACGTAGGATAAGCGCGCCGAAGGTCTGTCTACATCATGGCGTACACATAGGTAGCCAGACGTAGCCGAAGATCACTGCATGTAGCCGCATGTAGGATAAGGTAGACGAAGGTGCGTCTACGGGGGGTGGGAACGCAGTGAGATGTAGGAGATAGACGAAGCGGTGATGGTGACTTAAATTCATCCTTGCAATTATAAATCCATCAGTTTTTGCACGTGTAGCATACTGTGTAGTTTGAAACAAAGCTATGGAAAGCGAGAGCACCACGCTCGTTTGATCGCCGGTGATTGCCCAATAGGGCAGTCGGACCCGGGATACTGTGCCGCACTGCATTGATATCAGGCTCAGGTAGTGCCAGCCTCAAAAGTACTTACATTCTGTACCCTTTCCTGCACATTCTATCCCGGTATTCTTTCTCGATTTTCAACTCTACCTTGTCGAGAAATTTCCACCAGGGATATCCGGATTTCATTGGCCACAGCCGACTCGTTGCTCTGGGGATTATTCTTGTTGCATGTGAGCTCCGGATACTTTTTACACCCTTTCGAGTGATTATTCCCGTCTCCATGGCCGCAGTGGACGTACACATCGGTGTCGAACATGCACCATCAACTTTTGTGATCGCCCATCAATTTGCGCGTCGCGTCTCGAACACCTCGAAGCACGTGCCTAGAGAGCCAGCCTGACATGCATATAATTTCTCTTCACTCGTATTAGGCACATCGTCCTCCTCCTACACTTTTTACTCACCATAACTAGGTCATTCCTCTCGCACAACTCTTCCAACGACGACATTTGTATCCGACACCATGTGATGTGTCCACAGATTTGTTCAACCTCCTTCCAACGTGATTGCATAGACGGCATAGGTATTTGGCATATAACATATCACATATAGCATAGATGACTTGAAATCAACCTAGTCCTTTGCACCAACAAGTTAGAGCGCTGGAAGTTCAAACCACTGGCAGAATTTATTGCAAACATGCTGCGTGGGAAATGCCTTGAATGCGTCCGGCACGTTCCCGTCTCCAAAAATTTCGGCCCCATCTCCTATAGAGCTTAAGACAGGGATGTTCCAGTTGATTTCCACGATAAAAAGGACTCACGGTGCAGTCATTATTTGAGGATCGGTAAGAAGTTTGTGCTCCCTCTGAATTTCATCAGTTCAAGTTGAAAGCCATTGATTTCAACACTCACCTTGAAGGTCGGAGAGATACACCATGCCCTTGGTCTTGTAAAATTGAACATGCTGCGTGAATGATAGAAATTCGGCTACAGCAGCCACAGATTTGTCAGCAGTTGGCAGTGGAAGAGGGACGGCACTCCCATTGTTGATGAATTTGTAGAAGCCATCATGCTCCTCGTTGATGAGCTCTTCAACAAGGTAGGAGCGACGAATGGCCGATTTTGTAGACACTGATCCTGTTTCCCGGTCGTATAGAATGGCTACACCAGCGTGAACGAATCAAATGTCGGGGATCTTGAAGGGGGAGGATGAGGGGATGTGCGGATGAAGTGATAGATGAATGAGTAGGTGAATGTCATGATGGATATCACCCACAATAAGACATTCGCCTCCATGATAATTTTGCGGTATTCATCAGCAGGCATAAGGCGATTGATAATCCAGCCGTCAGGTTGCGACTCCGTGGGTTTCGCGCGACGCACGTACATCAGCTTGATTGCAACGTTTTCGTTGGGCGTGGTTCCAAGGCCCTCTGCAGCGAGGTGGATGAGCGTCAGATATGCCGGGTGCGCCGTTTTGAACGTGCCAATGCCAAGGTATCTTCCGTTTTCCATCCCGAGGGAACCTTCCGCTGCATGTGCCGGGTCGCACGCAAATCCCTGAAATTCACGCGACGACAGGAGCTCGTTCAGAGGTCGTTCCAAAATGTGGAAAAACTCGATTTGTTCAAATGTGCAGCGGGCTGTAATTTCATGAGTCAATAAGCCGCTGAGTAATGTGCGAACGATCCCCGTACCTTGGTTGGGAACCTGTGAATAATAGGATCCACCTTCAAGAAGAGCATCACGCAAATGGCCATGGTTTGGTGACTCATACACCACAACCGCACGGCGCTTTGATGCGGGCGGAGTTCTGGGAAGAGAGTTTGAGGCCTGATAAATGTTCATCAGCTTGATCTATATATTTCAGAATATAACGCACACTGCGCTGACGCTTCGAGGACACCGGGATTGATTCAGACTGCCACGCTCAAGAATCAGCGATGAAATTGCTGTGACTTGTTCAACTTACCTCAGTGGGGCCCCCACTGTTTTGGACCGTACCAAAACTAGCAGAATTCAGACCATAGTCTGAGTTGCTGGGAGAACCTGGGCCAGATTCGGGCTCAGAATCCGACTCCATGTGTTTACGGGTTGTCGAGGATCTTCTAGATCTACCAGCAGAACGAGAAGTCTGAAGCAGCCGTCAGAAATTGAACGCAGGAGGTGAATTGGAATACTGTCTCGGCGTCGAGCTAAAAGATTGGGTTTGCATCAGTATGTACAGCAAAGCCATATTTGCATCGAATTCATACCTCATTGTCGGCCAGATACTCTGAAATCTCTTCCCAGTGGTCAGGATCAATGACCAGGGCGAGTTCAAAGGCTTTGGCCGGTTTTTTGAATGTCTTTGCGTTATCCTTCCCCTTAGGCTTCCCAGTGATACAGCGCTCATAGAAATAGGGGATATCTGGTGGTTGCTGAGCAAGGTCTACCCAAGTGGAAATCTCCCAAAGAACAATTCGTTCCCAAGGCATTTGGTAGCCCCTCAGTGCGACGAGAACCTTGGGCTCTATTCTGCGAATTGCCAAGTCGCGTAATGCTGTAGGGGAGATGGTGGCGAGAACATTGGGTTCCCCTTCAGAAAGATTCTAGAATAAATCAGTGTGTGGTCACCAAGATAGATAGAATGATGCACCCGCACTTGTACGCCATTCGGCTTTCCGTGGATCTCATGTATAACTTTGAAGCGCAATGTGATCGTGTCCGCAACACTGCTCTGGTATGCTCTGGTCGCCCAGATCTGACTCCCTGCGGAAATATCTACATGTGCAGCCACTGCGGTAACACGGCGAGTGGACGCTGATGCACCTGGGGACAAAACGAGATTTTGGTATCTGGATACTCACGGAAATGTGTAACTTACCTTTCTTACAGGCAGCATTGACACTCTTCCGCACATCCTGGGCTTCCCACTGTGAGAGACTCTCATAGTCTTTTCCTGACGTGTGTGAGTTAGAATAAATGAAGGTGGAGATATAACATAGAACCCCATACTAGACATGGTCCTGGGCTGCACACGGTAGCGATCAATGCACCTGTTGCAAACCCACTTGCCGTTGGCCGAATTGTAGCCGCCAATATAGTGATGCGGTTCACTGGCCCCAATACGTGCTTTGCATTTCTGGCGGCCACATACAATGGGTCCAGTCGACACTAGATCTTCGGTGAGGTGAGCTACGAGTCCACTGTCCATGAGATGGTACGAGAGAGGTAAGTTTGAGGAATTGAACCAAGTGATTCAAGCGAACAATTGGTGAGTTTAAATTTAAATATTGCCGTCGGCACATCCCGGTCGCATCACCGATCCAAACAGATGCGCTCTGCACATCGGTCTGAGCACAGCACCGGATTTTTTTCAGTCGGCAAATGCAGAGGCGAGCAGGCGGCCTGTCATTCCAGGCTGCTTGGTGCCCGAAATTTCAACGCTTGTGAAAAAAAATTGAAGTGGATGAGGGTTGCTTGCGGCTTGATTGCATAGCCCGAAGCGTCATACTGAGTCTATCCAGTGCATCCGCAGTGATGCTGCGGCGGGCTGTTACACTGCATTTGCCCGTACAATTCAACCATGTTGAAAGACTGCAACATATAAATTGGTGTCGACTCAATCCACAGTCTGGCAACCTTCGAGTCCGATTGCCGGTCCACACAGACTCCACTTCCCCTTCCCTTCCGGAACGGCAATGGCGCGAAGCAATCAGCACAAACCTCTCCGTCCGTTCTTTCTGCTCTACTTCATAATCATTGCTCATTATCTTTGCTAGCACCCATGGAGCCTGTTGGGCCACACATTCTATGGTATTGGAAAATAGGCAAGAACGACAAAGATATTCTGCAGCTCCTGCGGCACAAGCATCTGAATGGTACAGCATATGGTATCGGGTCAGTGCTCACATTTCTGTGCCATGTACACCCCTGATTCTTATGTGAAAGACTCACACGCTTCCGTGAAATGCGCGAGGCTATGGGTCTTTTTCGGACCAGGAAACAAGGCCACGATGTTGACAGCATACGAGAGGTGATGGTTCGTCTGCGGGCACAGTATCCCAAGGCAGGCCAGCACGAAATTTGTAGTCTCCTCTTCCACGAGGAGGACATGAGCGTGTTGAGGTAATGCAGTGTTTGCTTTCCTGTTGAATTTGTCAGATAATCAACCACTGCACAGGAGCGTGATAACATCCTATTTTGCTATCTATGAACCGGAGCTGGTCAGGCAGCACCACGCCAACCGCCTGAAACATAAGCGCTTCTGGGCGGCAGGTGCTAATGATCTTTGGGCCGTGGACCAGCACGACAAGTGGAAATATAAATTTGGTTTGGCACTACACTCCGGCATCAACCCCTTTATTGGCCGTATCCAGTGGTTGAAAGTCTGGTGGACTAACAGCAACCCTTGACTGATCCTCAGTTATTATCTCGATACTGTGGCCGAGGCCGGATGTGAGTGCTACTCTCAAATCTTTGCATTCCTGATCCCGAACTTTGAAAGTCATGCCCCTGGTCTTGCAAAGCGATCCGGGCAATGAAAATTATGGATTGGCAAATGGGCATACCCTGCTCCGTCATTGGCATGATCCAACACTTGTCAGTACACTTCAACATCGGTGGATGAATGAGAAGAAAAATGTCATGCCCGAGATTGGCTGGTCCCAGCTCCGACATCGTTTCGCTCCTGGATTTGAGGATATCCTCGATATCGGAGTTTTCAACCAATGGTACAATCTGAACAACCTATTGCAGGCGTGAGTCTTCCGTCTGAACCACACACATGTACTGACAGCCGTTCAAACCAGCCTCATCTTTCGATGGGTTTTATACCCTGGCTGCAGAAGGAATTGGATGCCTATAAAGATCGGCTTAACAACACGGTGAAGCGCACAGACAGAAATAAAGTTCTTCCTCACGGTGTCCCCAATCACATGTACGAGGCCCCGGAGGATTATGGGGTGTTGGATTTCAAGGTATGGTTTCGTTTATATTATCCTTCTTGCGCTTGTTTATTATGGTTGAATGCAGGTCAAGGTGGATCCTCAGTCGGTTGCCTATGTTCGAAATCTCTACATACCTCCCGATCATGAGGTGTTTGAGTTGGTGCCCAAGGATTTTGGTAACCTTGCTGCTGAGTTCTATTTCACCATGGGGCAGCCTCCCATCACTCAGACTAATGTCTGGGACATTTACATGGTGATTTTGACGCAATTCCAACACCTGGACAATATCCATCGGATGCCAGCTGAGTTGGATGAGCACTGGGGCTATGCACTGACTATAGCATGCAATGATCACAAGGACGACATCGCACTCATTCCGAATTTGGCACCATTGCACAATGGCCTGGATGTTGTGGCGCCAGATGGGTCAGTTTATCTGGGTGGAGTTAACAATGGGCTAGGTTTGGGTAAGCTCAGATTGTACAACTCTGTTGTATTCTCACTGACTGTGATCTTCAGACAGTACTCAGTCATCCCAAATTGATGAAATGATGGATAGGGATGAACCCCTTCTGCCAGGCCTGATTGACTTAGAGGAGGGAGAGCAGTTGATGGCCTGGTTTTCCGACGAAGAAGATGACCAAGCATCAGGCCATGGTGATCTCGCAGCTGAGTAGCCCTACCAGTGTCTTGCACAAGTAGATATTTGACAGTCTATGTGGCGTTTCTGAAAAGCACTTCTAAGTTTAAGCATCAAAGTTTCGGACTACGCAGACCAATACTAGCGACACCTTGCCCATGAGACTGCTGAGTACATATGGCCTATATAGAGGGGTCCTAGGTATTCCCCTCAAGGCTAGAAAATTCATTTGGAAAGAATGAGTTGAGAAATAAATTAGTGCCGGACAGCGAGTTCGAGAGCAACAAGACTGGCAATGATGGCATCACACGGTGAGTGGATCTACCCGATCCCCTCACTGGCTGGGGTGGGCACAGCCACAAGCCTCTACTCATGTCTGGTTCGTATTTATGCCATCAGGGATACCACTGGCAGGATCATACAGTACTAAAGACACGAACAGTGGGAGCCATCACTGGAGATACAGTTCAACATCACAGTATCCCGGGTCTGACTGCTGTATCGGGCAATCACCGGTGATCAAACGAGTGTGGTGCTCTCGCTTTCCATACAAAGCGGATCCTAGATCATGTTTCACTGAGTACTTTCACCATCATAATCTCGGTACTCCTTCTCTTCCCCCTCTTCCACGATTGAATTCAAGCTTTGAACGCGCTGGAATCTGATATGATGACTGCCAGGCATTAAGTATGTACATCAAGTAGCAGCGAGACGAATGGTCAATCCCGATCCTGCTATGAATGATATTCTAGACAGCTATCCACAAGTTAATGGAAACATACCGCCTGGTGTACCGTTTCTGAAATTAAATAAATCCAAGTATACTTCCTCCAAATTCTAATTCTATAACAGTGTCATCTATCTCTATTTTCGAACAATGAATAAACCAAGTGTGAATATGATATGATTTACTCGCCAGTTCTATTGGTGTGTAGCTTGATCCCCCGCTCACACTCTCCACAGCCGCACAATGGGTGGGAGGTCCTGCCAAGAGGACCATGTGAGGACCTTGTGAAACGAAAACATCTTGGAGCACCTCAATCAGCCTCTCGACACCTCTCGACAGCGGTCCGATGAGCCCCGGTGTCGCATTGAGCTCGTGAGTCGTGGCTGATCACAAGCACTGTTATCGTGTGCAGGATGGCGGTGGGTGCAGCGATGCTGGGGAAGCAGCCAAGCTCAAAGTGCTCGAGGTGCGTCCACAGTGACAGGAAGGCAGTCTGTGCCTCGTCCAGGGTCTTTATTGACAGCGAGCGCAGGCGCATGCCGTGCATGCAACGTGCATCTCCGAGTGCAGTTGGGTGCCCGCCTTGGAATTTGTGTTGCAGAGGCTCACCATCCTCTGCAGGGTTTAACAAAGATGCAAGGCAGGGGCCGATGTCCACCATCGGCGTGCTGAACCCGACAGACGCGAGGCCAGGCTGGGGGGAGGCTCGAAGGGGGGAAGGGAGGAGGAGAGGCCTGCTGTTATTTCGAGAAGTCGGACAGACGGAAAGGAGGCTACAAGCTGGTGCATGATGTAGGTGTGCTGTGCCGGCGAGGGAGAAAAGTCTTACAAGATAGAGAGAGACGTGATACGCGGGCCTTCGGCACGCTGCAGCTCGAGCGTTTCGTGGTCAAAGTCGCAGGAAATAGTGGTCACGTCCAGATAGCACAGATTTGGGGTGCACAACAGCGAGGCCAGCTGTGTCTGAGATCATCTTGCGACCTGTGTGTCTGAGGGTCAGGCTGAGCATGCTCTCTGCCAACCATCGCCTGCATTCTGTATCCGGATCAATCGTCGGACAAGAAGGAGGGAAAGCGGCTCGGGCTTGTAGCTCTTCGATAGGGCTCTCTGTAAATATTATGCGGCAAAAGAGCACGGCAAAAGAGGAGACGCTGCACATGGGCAGACCAGGGTTTACAGACCAGACAGCAGGCAGCTAACACAGCAAGATTACAGTATCGTGGGTGGAAGCCTGACATTAAGAGGCCAGGCAATCCAAAATCTCGAAGAAGAGATCAGTCGACAGCATCTCTCTGCCTAGGAACGTTCAGGGTTTTTTCTTCCTTTTTTTGTTCGTGAATAACTTCTCAAGAGCGCAGTTGAGGCTGTGATCCCTTAGTGAAGCCCCACGCTCACTGATTAGATTACTATAACTCCACTTTTACTGTCTCACATTGCTGTAACACTTGAGCTTGCATCAATAGTTAGATTAGCGGTCATAAGAACTTAGTGATATTCCTAAGTTCACGTTGTACAAAGATTTGCTCTTGTCCGAAGGCTTCTTTTGGTGAAAGTTCCCCATGTTGGACCGATTATATAAGGATTACGATCCCAATATTCTCGAATCTGTTCTTATTTGTGTTGCCAATAGGTAACACCAACTCGCTACACTACTCTAATGTGTGCTACAACTGCGCGCGCTCACATCTGTATTCCGCGTGATACCGGTTTCGCTTACAACCCCACAGGAGATCTCGGTGGGCCTTGAGTGTGAGTGGATATGAAAGGAACAAGGGTTTCCCCTCTTTTAATGGAAGTTCTTGCCCTGGACAGCCAATTGGTACCGTCACAGCTTTGGGCTTGGGTGATCATTCTCAGGGTTGGGGAGTAGAATCGACGGGGATGGACAGAAGTTCTGCCGAAGTCCTTGCGCCACTACATTGGATAATTCAGGAGTTAATACGTGAAAAATGAATTCAAGTGCTTACAGTAGAAGCATGCCCTGAATAATTCGCTCGATGTGATTCTCCACCATTTCTGGTGGAATATTTGGCACAAAAGGCACTTCTCAAGCCAATTTGCAAATCTGCCCATACCCATTTCGCCGCGCCGGATAAATTGAGAAATCTCGATACCGTTTCGCAGCCGACCTCCCTCGTACAATAGTCTATCAAACATGCCATGAATAACATCCTCCCAAGCATCCTGGCCAGGCCCGATGAGCGTAACTGGATCAGCAGCAAAGGACGCAAGGAGGTCGGATGCTGAAGCAAGGGGAATACTCGAGGGCAGCGTTGAAATCACCACTCGCAGGCGGTGCAGGCATGACTGGGCGTCAGGGGAGGTCCACGAAACCATGCAGGATGGAGGCACAGGTCCACTAGATGGACGAGGATACAGACACACCGACATGCTGTTCATGCCGGGTGTCACTCGGGGCGCTCAGTGTCGGTGGCAGATGTCGCCAGTTGTTGGCAGACGCAGCGGAAAGAGGGCGGGCGTGGCTACACCGGATGTACGAGGCAGCTAAAACAGAGTAAGTGGGGGCCCCTTGTTCCGTACCATCACGATGGTCGGATTTCCCATGCCGCTGGGAAGGGTGTGCGTCCTCACCAGTCGATGAAGGCGACGCCTGCTGGTCGCCCAAGCCTGGTGAGGATGCGCAGATGTCGCTCACCCCCAAGACGTCGTCGAGTGCCGCACCGCCCTTCCCGAGATGACCTCATCTCACAATATATTAATACAATACATACACGCCTGAATGCACTTCATGGATACCTCCTTCCCCACTCCTGAATCTCCACAACGGACAAGTCCCACCCTCAAGATCCCTCCGCGCGAGAAATGCACGCGGAACTCCTCCTTGAGCCACTCCCCCTCAGCGAGCCACTCCTCGACCTTTGTCCAGCTCGCCCGGCGTATATCCACAGGCCGTGGGAACATGGGTGCGCATGTGACGGCAAGCACCGCCAGAACACCGCCTGGAAGACGCGTGTCGAGGGCCTGCACCTTGCCTCCTGCCTAAACGGGAGAGCTGCGACCCGCGGGGTTCACACGGCATGTCAAGTGCCGAGGCAATGCCCAGCAATGTGGGCACCCTCTTTTCTCATCCCATCTTTTGCCTCCCGCCATCGTCGACGCCGCCCGCCCTCGACTGGCTCCCGCCTCAACATTGCACAAAGACAGTCTAGCCCGGTGCAGGTCGCTGGGCTAGGCGTTCTTTATCTGTAAGACTCCGGCTTTGCCCACGAAGCAGGAAAGCTGACGCTGTGATACCAAAGCCACTTTATCGATCCAGATTACCCGCTCGCCCAGCACCTCACTCTACACCTCTTTGCACAAATGCGCCTGCCGTCAGAGCCACAATCACCACGAGTTAACACCTCTGGGGAGCAAATCGCCCACGGCAACTGTCTCTTTGTTCGCGCAGGCTTATAACGGGGCTCGACGGTACACCTCCCTCACCCCCCAGCAAAACAAATCTTTTCGCTCAACTGCACTTTCAGCCCTCTAAACTAAATCCCTCACCTTGAACAATGGTTTCTACTCGTAACAGCTCTGCCCGCCCGCCCTCCCCGCCCAATCTGAGAACTCAGACTATTACTACGACAACTTCAACAGTCCCTCCCCCACTCCTTCCCAGACCGCTGACCCACTCGGCTGGGAGAGCGACAGGACCCCTGCACCCATGGACTCCCGCGACGTGACCCCCACCCAGGCAGAGCGTCCCTCCTCCCCCGCCTCGGTGATGGAGATCTCGAGGGAGGAATTCCCCCCGCTCACGTCCCTGACCCCCGCCGCTGTGACCAAACCCCGCGCCAAGGCCGGGAAAGCTAAGAAAGGGAAGGGGAAGGCAAAGGAGACAGGTACGCCGCGCGTGCCAAGACTCATTCTCGCCACTGATGCGTCCTGAAGTCATCGCCACTGCTGCTGTTCATGACAGCGACACCAAAGACCCGGTCCCCGCCTCGGACATGGCACGTGCTACCGCTGCGTCCCTTGACGTGCAGATGTCGGCGGATGCAGCGTCAAGTAAGCCACTCAGTGCACTCCTCCTACTCACCCCTGACGCAACCATAGCCAACACTGCCACTATCGCCTGCAACCGCAACGAGGACGACCCTTTCCTTGCCGCGGACATCGCGCGAGCCACCGCTGCCTCGCTCGGCATCCAGACCACGGCTGACAGTGCGGCCGCTGGCGCCTCAGTGTTGCGTTGCCTGGCCGCTGCTCCCGGTTCCCCGCCTAAGCGCCAGCGCGTGAACTCTGCCGGCGGCGCAGCCCCCGCTCCTTTCGCCACCATCGCCAACACCAATGCGCCGGACATCGCCCTCACCCCCCTCGACCGCGCCCTCGCCCACACCCCTGCCTAGGGACCAACCATCCCTGCCCCCGCTCCCGCTGCAGCCCCCGCCATAGCCGCTGTACCTGCAGCCGCAGCGACACCCACTTTCGCCCAGGCGGCAGCCGCTGCCCCCGCGTACGCTCAGCCCGCCCCCGCCCAGCCCGCAGCCCCAGTGCCTGCTCAGCCCGCAGCCGGAGCCGCTACCCTGCCCCCTATGTGGCTCACGGCAGACGGGCTCCCGCCCCGTGGCTCCTTCACGCCCACTCCGGTTGGTGGCTTCCCCGACATTCTCTACGACCCGGAGAGGCTGCTCCAGGGCGTGCCCCCCGAGCTCGTTGAACTTTACGAGGGAGTACCGCACCCTAAAATTTTCCTCACCGTCAGCGGCAGAAATGGTGTGGTCATGCGTACCCATGGCCTCATCCGAGAGGCCATTGGCAGCTTCATCAATGTCGACCCGACGAACTTCACCCTCAGCATCCTGCCCACCACCGCTAATGGAACCAGCCACGCCCTCTGGCTCGCTGCAGGCATGCCCGACTGGCTGCTGCAAGCCATCCTCGACAGTCGCGCCCTCTCCTCCACCGCCGTCACCCTCTACCCCCTCCACTACGATCTGCCCATCACCGGATTCATCGGCGTCTTCGTGGGTTTCACCCTCCCTTACACCCACGACGGCGCGAACACGGCGCGCGACCTCATCCGCACCGCCATACAGGCTAATAGCGAGATCAGGGAATTTGTGCACACCCACTGCTCTGCATATGGGCCCGTGTCCGCAGGCGAGGCCTGGGACCTTCTCCAAGCCTCCATCACCGTTCGGGGCATTGAGCTCATAGTCCAAGACACCAAAACCGTTGCTTGGCGCCTCCACGTCGACCCCCCCACCACGAACCGTGAGGAGTGGGGCCGCTTCCGCCGCCTCTTCGGCAAATTCCAGGTCCTTACGCTCTACGGTACGGCCCGCCTCCAACGTCCCTTTCACTGTCGAATCTGCCCAGTCGTCGACCACCCCACCCCACTCTGCCCTTTCCCCAGCACCCCCGGCTGGCTCGGCCCGACCCTTGCCACCATCGCCACCCTCGAGGACGTGAGCCGCTACCAAAGCCCAAGAAATGATGCGCGCCAGCGCCTTTGACGCTAACGGATTGAGCTCCCATGCCAGCAACGGCCGCGGCTGCGGCGGTCCCAACTCCAAGACCCGCGGCGACGGAAAGGGGAAGAAAGGGGGAGACTACAAGGGTAAGGGGAAACATCATGAGTACGACGACTTCTTCTAAGCCCCGCGCCTTGTCGAGAGCCCTACGCTGTCCACCTAAGATGCTGATACTTGCCCTCATGACTACTACAATTGCCCCAATGTATCTTTTGTTTGCAATATATGTTCTTCACCCTTATACACTGGACATTATACCTACGTTGAAGAAAGACTACGGCTACTCTGACTTCGGCACAAGCATCAGGGAACTCCGAGTGCCGCACGCGTAAACCTGCAGCTGCACTGAACCAAAGTGACGTTGTTCGCCAGCTCTGCCAACAAAAACCTCTCATCCATGACAACACAACCTTCACCATCCAGATTTGGCGCCGCGGACCCTCCTGGAACACGGGAGGGTTTAGGGGAGAAGGCGTGTCCTCCTCGTCAGTGCCCGCAGGCTACGAGACAAAGCTTGAATCCAGTGGGAGCCGGGGCGACCGGGGGCCTAGCCCCGGCTATCCTCAGCGAGACCCCCCCTGCAGCAGCTCCAACGTTGCTTTGGCTGCCGCAGCGACTGGCGAAGAGTGACGGACCACAAACACGCGCATGCGTAACACGTGTCGCAGCGGAAACAGAGGTGCTACGGTTTATTCGGGCACCCCGACCGGGGGCACAGGTCTGCCATCCCTCCCATCGGGAGCTGACCACGCGAGGGGAAACCCAAGCGCAGCTGGGGACCGAACAGGAGGGACCACACCTGGCTCCAGCACTCCCAACGCTGGAGAGGAAACCCAACCAATGGGTACAAATAATTCCAGGCGGCGCAGACCGCCGAGAGGATGTCCTCAGGACGAGGAACACGCACCCGCTTTCTTCAACCGCAAGCGGGATAAGCAGCAGAAAGGGAACCCAAGCATTTCTCGCAACACAAGGGCTTCTGTTAAATTAGTGACGCAGAACTTAAATGGTCTTGACGCGGTATCGCTATCACAAGCGAGCCACAAATGGCACTGGATGCACCGTATGATGCACGCAGAGCAAGCCGGTATTGGGATTGCTACCAAGACTCACATGTCGAACGCACAAGCATTGGAGATCCAAGAAAGTTTTATGGGCAAGAGACTTAAGCTCTATAATGACGAGTACCCAGAGAACCCGGCATCGAGGGGGGTTGCGATTGTCCTGAATCGAGAGATTGTGAATACAGAAGGGGTGAAGATACACTACCTCGTACCTGGAAGGGCGATGCTCACCGTTATACCGTGGCATGGTCGTCGGACGTTGACGGTGCTGGCGATCTATGCACCCGCCGGATCCGATGCTGAGAAAATTGAATTCTGGAATCAAATGGGTAACCTATGGCTTACCATAGACCTCCCGGTACCGGATACCGCTGGGGGAGACTTTAACCTCGGAATCGACGTGTTGGATAGATTCCTGCACCGCACTGACTCAGATGCAGTGATTGCCGTGTATATGTGCTTCGTCCACCTGTTAGAACTCAAAGACAGGTGGCGGGCCAACAACCCGGACACGAAGGCTTACACTCACATAAGTACCCGTGGGTCAATGTCCCGCATTGATCGTATTCTGGTCTCCCTGTCCCTCATGAAGAACTGTCATAAGTGGGAGATCAGCAATGTTGCGGGGAGCATCGCCGACCATAAGATGGTTTCGGTGATTATTTCAGCCCCAGGCTCACCATACATTGGTAAAGGAAGGTGGGCCATGCCACAGTTTCTCCTATATGATAAGGAATTCATGAACCATGCAATGGTGGAGGCGTGTAAATTAGAAGATTCAATGAATGATGCACGCACCGAAGCCTCGAACACCCAGACGCGGTTTAAATCCTTTAAAGACTCTGTTCTCGAATTCGCCAAGAAAAGGGCAAAGGTCGCCATCGGTGCGATGGAGAAGAAGAGGAGGGGGCTGGTGGAAGAGCGCGATGTACTCCTCAACGGCCCAAAGTCTACCCCTCCGCCACAAACAGACCCTGCACTAGACCCGCCCCCGGAACCAGACCCTCCGTGGAGTGGGGAAGTGAGCGGTGCAGGACCTGAGGAAAATAGGAGTATGCCGATCCCGCAAAATGCCCGCGACCCGCGGGCGGGTAAATCCCAAGAGGAGATTGTCGAGTTAGTTGTCGCTATCGAAGAGAAAATCAACGAGCTTACTGATCGCCAGCGAGAGCGAAAGAGGTTAGAGACGAGAGTCCGCGGTGTAACGGAGCTCAACCACATCACAAGATACGCGGTCCGCATTAGCAAGGACCCCAAGCCCAGAGACACTTTGACATACCTGCGTAGGACGGACATCACACCCGAGAAGGGCAGCTGCCGATCGTCTGAGATGGCAGAGATCGCACGCAACTACCACGACGACCTTCAGAAAGACGGGGATCAAATACCCCAGGAGCTGCGCAATGAAGCCAGGGCAGAAGTCCTAGACTCACTGCCCCAAAATGGGGCAGAGGCGGACATGGGGCCACTGTCCCAGGTACTTGCCGAAGAAGACGTCTTGAAAGCGCTCCTGGAAGCGGCACCTGGAAAGGCCGCTGGCATCAACGGCTACGCAACTGAGTTCTGGCGAAGACTTGAATTGATCAACAGGGAAAACCCTGCACCCAAAAATGGTGCACCCAAGAAGAGAACGTGCAACATAGTAAAAGTACTCACTTGGGTTTTCAACGACATCAAGATATTTGGTATGATAAAAGGAACCAAGTTCTGCCTTGGTTGGATGTGCCCCCTTTTCAAGAAAAAGGACAGGACCGACATCGCAAACTATCGCCCCATAACCGTGTTGAACTCTGAGTATAAGATATTCACGAAGGCATTGACCAACAAACTGAGTAGGGTTGCTCCGTACCTTATACATAAAGATCAATCCGGTTTTATGAAGGAACGAAAAATAAGTGACACTATCTACCTGGCCATGGAGGTGGTAGAATACTCTGAGGAGGACATCCAGAACGGAGTTATTGTGGCGCTCGACCAAGAAAAGGTGTACGACAAAACCATCCACACGTACCTGTGGGATACACGACCTCCCCAAAATGATCATCAATACCGTGCAGTCCTTATACCGTTTTGCGGACATGCATGTCATCGTCAATGGTGAGATCAGCTCATCGTTTCGGGTGGTCAGAGGGGTACGCCAAGGCGACCCGCTGTCCTGCTTGTTATTCAACCTAGCCATTGAGCTGTTAGCATCAATGTTACGAAATTCAGGCCTTAAGGGGTACTCCATACCCGGTGTGGTGGAAAGGGCAGTGGTGCAGCTGTTCGCAGACGACACCACCGCGTACCTAAGTGAACACGACAGGTTTGAGGACCTGAAGAAAATCCTAGATAGATGGTGCCTCGCATCAGGGGCACGCTTTAACGTCACAAAGATGGAGATCATACCATTTGGGTCGCCAGAATTCAGGCAGCGCCTCCTCGAGACGAGACAGCTGAACCAGGACGACGAACCCATACCCGGTGATGTCCATATCACGAAAGAGGGTGAGGCGGTCCATATCCTCGGCAGCTTCATCGGAAACGGGGTGGATGCCTTTGGAGTGTGGACCCCGGTGTTAGAAAAAATAGACTCTGACTACGAGTGATGGGCCCACCTCAACCCAACGTTAAAAATGAGAAGAAATATCGACCAAATCGTGGCCGGATCCCGCTCGCAATATCTAGCGCAAGTTAATGGGATGCCGACCGCCGTAACAAAACACATACTGAAATCTCAAAAAGATTTCATTAATGACTCGAAGTCATCTATGATAGCCAAAGAAACCCTAATGGCCCCCCGTGACCAGGGGGGCATAGGTATGTTCAATCTTGAGGCCAGAAACGAAGCGTTATTGATGCTTAAAGCTGCCTCCTTGGGCGAGACCGCCGTGGAGGAACGTGCCCATTGGGCCTCCCTAGCGCTCCATCGCCTGGGGCAACACGTAGTCAAATCCTCATCCGCCGCGAACAATTCGAAGACACACCTGATGGTCCAAAACATTCGTGTGAACCAAAGGGATCCCCCCGAACTGCATAAAGCAATGGTGAAGTGTGCTAACAAACACAGAATCAGTTTTGAGACGGTCAATCCATCCCCGGAACTATTGAAGCAAATGCCGCTATGGCACCACCCCGGAGAGGATGAAGGGAAGAGACAGGAGAATAACAGCAAAAAGGCCGTGTGCATGCGAGCTAAACACGCGGCATCGACGATGGGCGATGCCCTAGAAATGGTGCGCAGACTGGACAACCCACTACACGCAGGGCGCGCTACATGCATGTGTGAGTGTGACGACTGTGATGTGGATAGAACCGAGAATGGGTGCGAGGATCCCCACGCGTGCGCCACAAAAGCGAAATCAAGTATGGGACAGATCTGCCCCAAGTGGATTCCCAAACCCGAGACCGAGGGAGCGCGCGGTGCGGAGCCCGAGCAACCGGTCAAAGACGAAGGTCGTTTCCGACCTCCAGAGGTGATTGTGAATCTATCGCAAGGCCTACGGGCGATGACGAAGAGGGACGGTGAGCCGAAGGAACACCCCATCGCGCGAGTACGGCGAAGGATGCAGGTCGCACCAGCTCCTGGAGAAGCGACGGTGTACATTGCAGGTACGACACACACACCATCAGGTAGTAAAACCACCGCCGCGGCCCACATATACAATGAAACCGATGGCGATAGAGGCACTGGGAAGTGCATCCCGCCCATGGACGAACAGTCCCACTACGTGGCCGAGTTCTACGCCGCGCTTAGTGCAGTAAGGAGCGTGAGCATCGAGACTGCACTCACCATAATCAGCGCTCAGACGTACGTCCGAGAGGCGATGAACAAAAAGCTCGGGTGCTGGGAACATGAAGGCTGGGTCGGCGTTAAGCACCGTGAAGTGCTCAGGTGCTTAGCTGCAGAACTCAAGGCACAGAAAGCACCCACCTTCTTCAGAGTGGCGGCGCCCGGCTCGTTAGAGAGGACCATGTGTAAACGCGCCGCCGTAACAGCAAAGTCGACGGCGAAGGCCGCCACGGAGGCCTCCTGGGAACTTGATATCCCACACGAGATGGCTCTCCCCGGGTTAAGCCTACTGGGGAACCGTCAGAAGGTATTTTATCGCAGCATACGAGAAGAAAAGGCGAAGAAAGTAACGCTGCGACCATCCACAATAAAGAAACTTGAAGTCGTTAGGCAAGCAGTCGAAGCAGCTTTCTGTAAAAGGGCATCTGACACCGACATCTGGCTGTCAGTCGAAAAAGATGGCATACTCCCTCGCCCCGGGCAATTCCTATGGAAGGGGATACACAACACACACCGCATAGGGGCATACTGGACTCACATCCCTGAATGCGAGGACAGAGCCATATGCACGCACTGTGGTGTACTGGAGTATTTGGAACACATTCTAGTGAAATGTGAGAGCCCTGGCCAACAGATAATTTGGAAAGCAGCCAAGACATTATGGCTGGAAAAAGCACCTCAGTGGCCCGAGATATCGATAGGCACCATCCTGGGGTGCGGCCTTGCAGCGTTCCGTGATGGCAGTAAAGTAGACCGAGGCGCAGAATGGCTATACCGGATATTGATATCCGAGTCCGCTGTGATATGGACTGCGGTTCTACTAGATGCAGGGTAGTATTTGCAAGTAGAGTAGTGTTCATCCTCTAGAGGGAATAAAGTTTACAGCTTTCAGTTGGGACGGAGGTCTTCGGTTTTTGTGTTTGATAAAATTCCCTGTGTGGTTTAAAGTTTAGTTGGTTAGTGTAATAGTTATGATCTGTCTGATGGGGGTCCGGATTCTCCAATAATATTTGTTTCGCAATACTGGTACACGGCGGAATCGTCTCCACTCGCGTAGGAAGCACTAGGTCGCCCCTTTTCTAGACCTGTATCCTTCACCGGATATGTTGATACGAATCTGGGGCCTTCTTGGAGGATATACGGTGAATTCCGTTCTACAGGCAGAGCTGTTAAAAAGCCTCTGTTGCGATGCGGGTTCGCTTCATAAGCCTCCAAGGATATGTAGTTTCTAAGGGTTTCTTGATATCGAATGGACACTGTCTGCTTTTGAAAGCAAACGGAAAAATGATGTCCGCAGGTCTCTGATCGCGCTCCACGGTACCACGAATGATTAAACGTAGAAGGCGGATGCTTCAACAGACTATGTGAAGGATGTGGATGGCTCCTCGGAGAATCCGCACACTCTGAAATGCTATATTGTTGGCAGGGTTTGAAGCGGAGAATGGATCAGGGTAATTGATTTGTTTTTTGCGCAGTCGTTCGGGGTCAGATTGGATCTGTACCAAGAACTGGCGCCGTACTGGGGCTCTTTTGGAGCTTCATGGTATAAATCTGTTTAGTGGACAGTGCCTCTCAGGACCTGGAGAGGACTGATAAGTTTTTGCGAAGGGCCTAAAGGGCGACGCTTCTGGGGATTATTCTTGTTCAGAATGGAGGATGAGTAAAGAAGAGAGCCCCTGGTGACCAGTGAACTCTTTAGATTGGCAGGTATCCTACTTTTCCGCTCTAGTCTAGGACCGTAGCAGAGAGCAGGGGAGTTCGGAGATCCTTTCTCCAGATATAGTGAGTGGTATTTATACTGTTTCTAAAGACCATGTGATTTTCCCTTATTCCGATGACTCCATTCATCTTTCCGACGATTGGGAACAGGCCCCCCCCTCTTCTCGCTCTCCCTCCCAGATGTCAGAAACGTTTTGTGGTGTGTTTCTTGTAGGTGGAGTGATTCTGGAGTCAGAGGACGATGCGGACTGGGTCGAAAGTGATTGCAGAGTGTGGCGGAATGATCCTGACGCCAGCGGACGGTGTAATTGCTCATCAGACACGGTCGTAGTCAGACTCTGGGGCCGGCGGACGATGCAAATTAGGTTGTAGATGATCGCAGAGCGTGGCGGAATGATCCTGGAGCGAGCGGACGGTGTAATTGCTCATCGGACACGGTCGTAGTCAGACTCTGGGGCCGGCGGACGATGCAAATTAGGTTGTAGACGATCGCAGAGCGTGGTGGAATGATCCTGGAGCGAGCGGACGGTGTAATTGCTCATCGGACACGGTCGTAGTCAGACTCTGGTGCCGGCGGACGATGCAAACTAGGTTGTAGACGATCGCAGAGCGTGGCGGAATGATCCGGGAGCGAGCGGACGGTGTAATTGCTCATCGGACACGGTCGTAGTCAGACTCTGGGGCCGGCGGACGATGTTGTAGACGATCACAGAGCGTGGCGGAATGATCCTGGAGCGAGCGGACGGTATCGGACACGGTCGTAGTCAGACTCTGGGGCCAGCGGACGATCTAGGTTGTAGACGATCACAGAGCATGGCAGAACGATCCTGGTCACTGGTCGGACTACACTGATGTCGCAACGGTGGGCAAACATAGTGCAGCCTCACACCGCGTACCAAATTTGGCTGCTCCGAAATGATCGGGTAATTAGACGAGACGGAGAAACAGCCGCAGAGGTGGAAACAACTAACAAGTGGAAATTCGCCATTAACCAGAGGTTAGACATGGACAGATTGCTGGCAAATAGGCTGCGCAGGGGGAAGCTCCCCGCGCTGGCGCCAAAACTGGTTTTAGGCACATGGTCTGATACCTTAGATAATGAAAGTAGCTTACCGGCCGACTGGCTAAAGGAGCCCAGAGTTTTAGTGGGTAGCCGCGCATTCCCACAAATCCCAGCCCGAAGGCGCAACAGCCACGGGATCGGGTAATGGCGCGACAGTCCCACACTGCCCTAGGGCATGCATAATGCATTTCTCTGGGTGGTGTACACCCCTCCTTCTGGAAGTAACATTCCAAACTCTACTACACAGTCGGGCTAACCTATTGTTAGTTGCTTCTGCGTAATGTACCACCAAAAAAAAAAAAAAAAAAAAACAGAGTACTATCACGCGCTGGGATCCTGGGCACCTTAGGCATTTTAGGCTATTAACATCCTCGTATAAGGGATTTCAGAGAGCCCGAGGGCTTCAAATGGAAGGCATACGTCCTGTGAACAAGTCAAGCACATTTGCACCAATTTCGGTGGTGTTTTGACTGTGGCGAATTTCTTTCAGTCGGAACTCCCAAAAAGGCAATAGATGGGGTACCTGGGCACCCCCCCCAAATTCGTTGTCGCAGGCTCAATAGATGGCCTCGCAGTGCGTAAACATGTTCAAGGGACTCGAATGGTTCAATATGAACCTTGAAATGACACAATGGAACCATACAAGTCATAGTTTAAGGTGCTGAGTATGAGAGGTATGAGCTGCAGAACCCCACCCAGCCAAACAAACGAGGGCCGCGCACCAGTGAGAGGATGGGGATGGCCCAAATAAGTTGCAGGCAGTAACATATACTTCTTATAAACATATTTAAATCTTCCCCTCTATCCCCAAAGGATGCTGTTGAGAACCCGACATTTGTACATTGTGTGCACTGAAATTAGGGTGATTTATCTATTGGACGACATTAAGAGACACACAAGACATATAGAATTACATAGCACCTATTCAACTAAACCTTCTATTGTCAGTATAACCCATGCCAAGTGCTAGACTCATGGTGTCGAAGGATCATTTGATATGCGGGTCGTCGGGTTGTCATACTCAAGGTCGTATCACAATCATTTGCCAGAGTTTGGACCAGAAGGAGGACATTTCCGGAGGATTTTCTATGCCCGAGAGAAAGCCTGTGATCAGGCGAGAAGAACGAGCCACCAAAGTCCAGGATTGACCAGGAATTGGCGGAGAAATGGGCGAGATGGTTGCTCGGGGTTAAGAAAATGATGTTCTCACCCTCCGGCCCGCAATCAAACACGCCACAACTTTCAACCAACCCATCATTCTGCCCCCCAATTTGGCATGCACTGGCCTCAGAGGTCCTACTCCCTCCCCCGAGTCTGAGCCCTCAATATTTTTGAGTGTTCATCCTTATATTTGCCAAGTGCCCAGCTTCCTAGTCTGCCCAGGATGGCAGTCAGGGATAGTAAGTATGGACACACACATGATGACAGGATGCAGTGTACCTACTCTTCTTGCACGATGAAGGAATTTACAGGTGAGAATAAGGGGAGTCTCCAAATAGTCTATCAAGAAGTCAGTAGAGAATACATTGAGCAAGGAAGCTCACTCTGCGTGAATTGTGTTGACTGTAAAATGGAGGTGAGTGGAAATTGAAGAGGGCACGCCACATGCGGCAAAAGTGCGAACAGTGCACTGTAATGAGGCCGAGGAGGATGGGGGGAAAGAGAGAAGCAAGAGCGATGCAGGCTGACAACGAACCATTTGGTTATGATTGGTTCTTTCTCGTCAATTTTGATCGTGAGTATTCTCAGTTGCCCTTCTCACCCCTCACCCACTCCTCCACTGGCCATGGATGTCTCACAAAATAATCATAACATAGTCTGTGCTCTTGTTTAACCCTGTGAGTTGAAATTTCAGGATGAATCTGAGTCTCTACTGTATGCCACTTACCTTACCATGGCCGAGTCAATACATTAATATTGTGAGTATGCACCTACGAATTCAGGAGAGCAAAGTATAGAGAGTCAAATGAAAGGCTAAAATATAAGTTATGAACTTGAAAATTGAATTATGGTAAAGACACTACCCTAAGACATAAGATATGTCATCTAGGACAAAGATGTTCCAAGATGTGGGGTTCAAGACGAAAGATGTTGTCCCAAAGACTAAGATGCCCAAAGACGCACAGCAAAGACCAAAGATGCCAAAGACAAACATGTAGTTTTACTGATGTCGCCAGCCTTCCCATATTTAATCCCTCTACCGCACACATCACAGAATCGTTGGGTCTGGCAGGCGGGTCAGATTAAGAAGACCAGTTGAATAGAGTTCCCATGCCTCCTTTGGATTGACGTCCGACATGCCGTTGCAAAAAGTTGAGGAAGCCGTGCAAAAGCCACGGAAGCCGTGATGTGGAAAGAAGCTTTGTTTGGGTTTGTGAGACATCAGAGCCTCCGCATAACATACCCATACTTTGCCGAACTGGAAGCCACCAAAATATATATAATTTTTTCAACTTTTCTTTTCCTGAAGTGTCTAAACATGTTTTTGAAGCATTTGGAAGGTTTGTCCAAAAAGTGAAATAAGGGGTCTCAGACCCACCCTACCCTACGAGGCTGTGTCTCAGCATCTTCCGGTGGCTGCCCCTTGGCCTATCGCAAGGACACGATGCAGTTTTCCATAATACTTACTCATCCAGTGACTTGTTGAAGTTCCCGAAATGAATAACAGGACCTCCCCATATTTTTTTGCAGTTGGTTTTCCACGAGAGCTGAAGACAATGACGGAGGTTCAATATACAAGGCCTCCGGTGTTTGGAGTTGCCGTCGTGATTTGCTCTGCGGCCACCACTTGGCAGGTGATGCCATCACTCGTTTAAAGGTGCGCTTTCCATATGATTGCCTGTCACAAGCATTGAAACAAGTTGGAAGAACATTCTATGTAACTGTCGTCCTGATGTGTCCTGTGGGGAGATAGTTATCTGAGATACACCCCAGTATGGGCGATATACTGTCAAAAAAATAAGTTTCACCATGGTCAGATTCTTGGGCGATTGCATTTTGAAACCACTTCAAAAACCCACTATCGAATAGCAAGAATTTTTACACAGCGAAAAAGTTCTATTCTACATCATCATATATTTTGGTCTTCTCACTGGTTGAGCATTTCAAGTTTTTCAGTGAAAATATTGGTAAAAAACTATCTTCATTTTTCACACTTTTTCACTGAAAAAGTATGTGAAAAGTATAAAACTTTTTCAGTACTTTTTGATTTTACTTTGAATTTTTCACCTTGACACTGGTTGAGCATTTCAAAAATTTCACCTTCTTTTTCAGTGAAAAATGTCGTTTATTTTTCACACATTTTTCACTGAAAAAGAAGGTGAAAATTTCAAAACATTTTCATCACTTTCTTATTTTATTTCTAATTTTTCACCTCAAATTGAGAAAGTGCTGAAAAAGTTTTAAAATTTTCACCTTCTTTTTCAGTGAAAAATGTCTGAAAAATAAACAACATTTTTCACTGAAAAAGAAGGTGAAAAAATTGAAATGCTCAACCAGTGTGACATTAAAAAGTACTGAAAAAGGTTTGAATTTTTCACAGACTTTTTCAGTGAAAAAAGTGTGACAAATGAAGGAAGTTTTTCACAATATTTTCACTGAAAAACTTGAAATCCTCAACCAGTGTCTCTATGTTGCTGAGCGTAATGCTGCTCCTCTTGCACAATCCTCGGAAAGCGCCACCTTCTTGGTTGAACAGGTTGAGCGGGGTGTCAAATTCCGCAATATTTCCAGCATCAAGGACTGCGCAGTTGGCTGGTGAATATCACTTCGGCGGGCTTATGAGAAGATACCAAGAATTTGATCGTACAAGATGATTTTACAAAGTCAGTCTGGAAAGGGAAGTTTGAACTGGAAGAAGAGAGGTTGAACCACACAGAACGTACGAGCAATACAAATCAAAGTGCAATCCTTGAATTGTGTATGGATGGTTCGCTGGATTTTTTGGTCCATCTCCAGAGCCACAGAAGTGCGATTTAATGTTAGTGAAGAGAAGAAAATAAAGGTTGTAAGGAAGGACTGACATGGCCTCGTCAAGAATGACCACCCTGGAATCCTTCACCAAAGCACGTGCCAAGCTGAGGAGACTCCGCTCGCCCACACTTAGGTTAGCACCATCACCTTTGATGACAGTGTCAAGTGTCAATCTGGTTCGGTTTTCGGGTGAGACGTAAGGCTCTGTTGGAGTGGACGGTCAGAGGTAGGAGCGGCGAAGAGCATCCTACAAGCAAGCGTCGTCATATTTTGAGATGGGATCGAGAGCTGTGTGAACGGTACCTGTACAAATGTGTTCAGTCAATCAAGCAGCGGTGGATATTTGTAGCAACCAACCGCTAACCAACCGCTGAATAAAGTTGGCTGCCGAATAACACTCAGAATATGAATACCAACGAATAAGGCAGCAGGTACTTCTTGTGTGATGTCAATATTGGATCGAGGATCAGTGAGTCCTAGAAGACATTCAGTGAGCAACTGGATGAGCCTGAAGAAAGGAATGCAGACCAATTTTTACAATATCCACACTTCAAAATTCCTCATCAATTTAACTGCACCTCATACTGTGATCACTCAACTATTCTCTACAGACAAAGTGTCAGCGAAGATTTTCCTGCTCCAGTTCTGGAAAGGGCGTTATGAATCATCACATTGAAAACCTTGAAATTGAGTGTACCTTCCCACCACCCCAATCTTTTTGCCCACCTTGATACTCAACGAAATGCCATGCAAAATGTTCGATAGGCCTGGTCGATAGCTCATTGTCACATCCTTGAAATCTATCATGCCCTGGGCCGGCGGCCATTCACTCGGTGGCTTGTGCTTTTCGACGCTTTCGTGCTCCGCTTCTCACGGGATGACATCTCCGCGACTGTAGTGTACAACTATACGTGATTATAAGAATTGTGGAATGGGAAATTTGTATTCCCGGCGCACCTCGTTCCACGGAGTTCGTGTAGTTCTGGTCAGGGACATGTGTCACAGACACTCGAATAAAATTTCAAATGCACCTCAACCTCCGCTGAGAATTGTGTGCTCACGGCAAACATTTGCGTCAGTGAAGCTATATCCTTGTGATCTCCTTGTGACTTGCAGCGAAGATGGAACATATACTTGTGTAAGTCAGAATCAGACCGATTTGAGTGGGGCTGATTCCCGAAACGCCGACAGCAGCCAGAATGCCAACTGGGGGAGGTTTGGGCATAAAGGGATGGAGAGTGCTGCTAAAGGATGCACCAGGAAAACTAGGATAGATCCCAGTCCATCAAGATGAACTGCAAGCCAACTAGATGGAATAGGAATGCATCCCGAGTTGATATACATATGTACAAACTAACCTTTGATCCGTAACAGTCATGTATAAAGCCCGATTTTCAAGGTCGATGTAGTATATGTTGTCTTGTATAAATCAGAAGATTTCACCGAAACTGTGAATCGTCAGGAGTCCTGCATGACATCGTCAGTGAAACAGGATTGAAACCTGAAGAACTACCTGTCAGAGATTCGGACAGATGTGCGTAAAGAAGGGAGTGCAGCATCGAATCCAGTTGTTTCATCTCCAGGGTGCTCTCACCAGTCGTCTGCTGCTCCTTGATGATGAGTTTGCCCTCAATCTTCCCCGTCCCAGCTGCCCTTTCAGACTTGGTTTTGACATGGTTGCAATCACGGGTAGCGAGAAGGCCATCGTGACGCATTAAATAGATGAGAATACAATGGATAGGCAGAAGTAAGAACATGAACTTCACAGACTGAGAATGTTGAATCCACCTAATGCCTTTCAGCTCGGACTTTCAGATGTCGAATATTCCTGCAGAAGAGGGTACGATTAATGAATGATACTTTCCCCAAAATAAATCCACCTGCATTTCAAGAACAAGGTCTCGTAGCAGAAGTACTTGACTACCCGCATTGTGCCTACACATGTAAGATGAGACGAACAGTATATTTTTGAGCACCTCAGAAACGCACTGAGGACTTCGAGGATAATGTTGGCGCGCTAGTCGGTAAACTTCATCGAGTCGCGTTGGAGGACAAATTGCCCCGACGTCATGTGTTCTTGGATGGGGATGACCATGAGGAAGAGGGCGAAGCCTGTGAGGGTGGAGGGTCCCAGCTGATGGATTATGTTGTGTTGAATTTCAGGGACAGTGAAGGAAGAGAAGAACCTACTTCAGTGAGGATGATAAGGCAGACAGTGACTTGACGGAGCCGTCAGTTACATGAGAACGGGCGGGGATTAGCGAGAGGAAGCGAACTTTGGATTTGAGCAGTCCAAGCTAATTATGTGTGTCAGTCAGAGATAAGTGGAGGGTGATATTTTGAAGACTTGCCGGCATGCTGGGGAAAAGATCGTCATGCGTCAAAAATAAGAAGAGCAAATAATCTGAATTTGACTTACAAACCACTGCGCACACGCATCGATCCGGCTTAACTGTCAAAATAAATTAGCAACGAAACTTGGAGTAGAAAAAGGGCACATACATCGGTGGAGACATGGTTAAGTATTGCAGAATTCGTCAAGCTCGTGTGTGCCATCCCTGTAATTCACACTCCACGCTGATATATCGGCGCTGTAAGTGCTCTCCACGCAAGAACACCTGTTGTCATACTACACCAGAAGAACTATACGGGATACAGTGGAGTTAATGCAATGGAGTGAGTTGAAGTTCAAATATATGTACCTGATGTTGACATATACTCGCGACGATAATGACTGCGAAGAGCCCGAATGCCATACTGATCCCCTCCCCAATATTCGCAGATTTCTTGCCCTTCTGTTTTGCAAGGCCGCGTGCTTTGGCGAAGTGGATCAGCGCCTAGGGTTAGTAGACGGGCGCCTAAAACCATTAACCGGCATTTGCCGGCGCCGGGACCGAACCGTGCACGTGTCCATCACGGATCAGACAGATCTCTGTCAGTCACGGCGTGACCTACCACACCACAAACTCCTATGAGCGACGTTTGCAATGGCGACCCCTGCAAACCCAAGAGTCCTCAATCCAATGCACTGCCCGCCGATGAAGCCGTCACTGTCTTTCACCCGGGCTACACTCTGCCCATACCGATGTTGACCCTGGTCGCATTTGACGTCGGCTCGGGGACCCGTGGTGTCCCCTTCGTTGTCGTTTTAGACGCATGCCGTATTCTGGCGAACAACTTGGACGGAACTCTTCGCAAGATGGGCAGCGATATCGACCTGGCCGCTTCAAACACCCGAAGTCTTCTGAAGCCCGGCCTATACACGTATGACGTGACGACCACAGGAGAAGCGTACGCCGTCCGTGTCTTCGAATTCGGTCTCTGACGTGTTCGACAAAGTCGCTACCCAATTTGTACCGCCTTCCACGCATGGGCCCCGCCCGCCGTCTTGCCCCCAAGTTGGGCCGGTTGTACGATGGGAGCCACGGGCGACGTCCCCGACTCGAATCTTTCGAACTTCAGCGACGTGGTCAAGGCGATCGACCGCCGGTGTGCAGTGACCGGAGACACCAGTCGTCTGGAGAGCTGCCACCTGATCCCTGCGGGGGAGGCACCTTGGGTGCGTTGTGGAGTCGCCGTTCCACACTCTTATCGCTCAGCTAAATGTCAGTGGCGGTACCACAACATGGGCGTGAAGACAAATGACTTCAACGGTGTCAACACCCCAGGGAACTGCCTCGCCTTGCGCTCCGACCTGAACGCTGCAGGCATGGACCAGGGCCATTTCGTTTTCGCCCCGTACGATGACGAGGCGGTCTGTGTGTGCCTCACGCGCAAGGTGGCCGATTTCGCGTTCGACTACCATCTCCGAGCCGTCAGCTTGCCAGACCGAATCCATCCGTGGAACACCTACGTGAGATTCGCCTGGGGCGTCTTCAAAGCATCGAAAAACATTCTACATGACTTCCGACGGAACCCTTCCAAGACCGTGATTGTCCCAGAGCCAATCGTCCTTGGCAAGCGCAAACGCGGCGACGAGGACGAGCCCGATGACGAGGAGGATGAGCAGGAGACCAACGCCCATGGAGGCGGCAAGGAGCTGGGCAAAGCGCAGGACAAAGTGGGCAAAGCAGGCAAAGCACAGGGCGACAAAGACGAAGAGCTCCTGTTCTCGGACGTGCCCCTGCTCTCTGACGACGATGACAGCCCTGATGAATCTTTGGAGGACGCTGCGGTCCAGCATCCTCTCGACCTGTGCTCTTGGACGAAGCACGACCTCAAAGCTGCCGAGCTCATGGATGCCAGCCTCAAGGGCCGACCTCTCAGTGAGCTTCAGTCCGATGCATACCTCTTTCTTGGCCAACTCACAGCCCTTGCAGCGAGCTACGAGGAGGAGGCGGGCATGTACCCTGGATACTCAGATGCGATGCGTAGAATGTATGAGTACAGGAAGGCACACCCTGAGGTATCTGCGCTGCGGAGTGCGCGGGTGGCTCGCGTAGGGGAGGATGACTACGAACCGTGAATCTGACTGCTGCACACCATAGCGATCTTGTACCATATTGCCTGCTTATGAACTCCTCTTCACTCGCAAAGAGCTATGTATTTCGGAGGCACGATATAAGATACCACGGCGGGGGCGGAAAGGACGGCAGAAGAAGATTAGAGCTCTTTGCGGAATTTATTTTAGAGCTCGTTCGGCGATGCATCTGATCTCCTTGTTGTACGACACCGAATTGCGCCAACGTTTGGTTGATGACAGACAGCAATCGCCTGAGTCCCGCTACGGGTTCTATAGGGCGCCTGATTTTGCGCTACTGGTGCCGCATAACGCGTCACCCTGGCAGTTGTCGAACCGGTGGATATAAAATGAAGTGTTTTCTTCCACAGACCACCCGACTCTATGGCTGAAGCTCCTCCGAATGGGTATGGGAGGTGCTATTTTTGATTGGCTGCGCATGCTATACCGAAGGATGGAATACTACGTCCGACACGGGGATATGCACTCTGCTGACTTCAAAGCTTTTATTGGGCTGCTTACTGGAGATCCAGCGTCCCCCGTGCTATGGAATCTGTTCATGGCAGATCTCGTCATGATACCAGACCCCGATGACCCCATCCTCTCCGGAATCAGAATTGCAATCATGGTCCAGGCAGATGATGTACTCCTGGTCTCGCTCTCTGCCTCCGGTTTGTATGGCACACATACTGTCAAATAATTCATTTCATACAACTTCGGGGATTTTCGGGTAATTTGAGAACAACTCGGGGAAATCTGACAACTTTTTGAGTACAACTGTTCTGAACTGGAATTTTTCAGAGACATCGCTGGTGAGCAGCACAACAAAAGGACTAAAATTTAAACTCGAAGAGATCCCAAGTCTTGCTAGAACGAAGTTGGGGTAGCGCATCGGAGGGTCGTTGAAACACGGGCTAGCGCACGTCGTATCCTATAGAGTTTATGCATATTCAACATGGTGAACGAGCTGCACAAAGACCTGGTAAGTAAAAGTCGGAAAAGCCCGAAATTGACAAAACATACCTTTGAAAGTCAGTCCGCCGCCAAGGGGCCATGGTAACGCGAGAAGACACTAACTAGAGGCTGAAAGGATCGTTACTATCATTGTAAGCAGGCCACAGAAAAGCTGAAGCGAAATCTTACCAAGTGAGTCAAATATACATATGCTGAGAGCGAGATTAGTTTAACACTTTTCAAAGAAATCGACGCGATAACCCACCTTGAGTTGGTTTGAATTCTATGCAATATATTTGTTCTTAACACGTTCGGAGACTTGGGATGAAGGGCTAGTCACAAAACTCGAAAATTGGCAGATATACCATTTGGGTTGAATGGCACAAGGTAGCCGGCGCTCCTGGGGCCGTAGGAGCGCTAGGATACATGTTGGTTTTTAGTCCAAGGATTAGCTTGACACTCTGCACTGTTAGGTGACTGGTTTAAAACTCGTAGGGAGCTAGGGACTAACTACTACACACCTAAGGAGACGCCTATTTCATTACGTAAACCCCCTCTTAGGGGGGTTGTTTTGTAGTACCGAAACCTACCTAAGAGGTCCCAGGCTCCGCGGTGCCTTGAGTAATATTACTAATATAGAAGCCTTCTGCTTTTGGCGGCAAATGTTCGTAGCCTCCTAGGGGGGTCCATTCTGCCATATTCCAGCACTCCCAAACAAGCAAGTCTCAGATGCAATGACCATTATGTCTTTGGTAAATTTTGGTCCTCCTTGAACACCATTAGCTTCCAAATAGACCTGCATGGTGGCTTGCATGGTGGCCTCCGTTTTTTGCTTCATTTTGTATAAACCACCCATTTTGTGCATCACATGGGAGTAGAGTCTTATATACCCATGTCTACATGTTAAATTTTATGATTTGCCAGTGACTATGTGTGAAATGAGATTCAACAGTGCCTCTTTTGGTGCCCACCTTTGGCCAAGCTTGGCTTCCAGAAAGCTCCAAAACTCCATGATAAATATTCTCAAGTGCTGATATGCTCTGAAAGGGACCCCAAGCAGTATTTTCTGGCTGCTGGATTCAAAAACAAAACAGTGATAGATCCCCCTCGGAGCCCTCTACAGACCAAATCTTCCACCCAAATGCTGACTGCATTGACTGCAACAACAACAGTGACGTAAATCTCAGTTGTCAGTAATGTTCATGACATCGTAGAGTGGATTGACACCAAAGTACAGTGTTGTAATATTTTCTCGGTGCCCTCTGCTGAACCAAATGTTCCAATTATATGTCTTTGAAACTCAACTGTAAAATATTGTGCTCCCCAATCCTCATTTAGACCCAACCCTCAGACCTGTCTGACAGCTGCTGCAGAACTTCTGCAAGACTTTGTTGCACACCAGGAGCCTTTCGGAGGGCTGCAAGGCCATGCACTTTACTGTCATCCACCTTGCCTCACCTTGTTGGGCACTAGAGATGTCAAATTATATGATGAGAGTGATTTCGATCTTTGTAGGACATCAAGGGATATAATTCCAAGTTATAGATAGGGTTTCTCATCAAAGTGTTCGCAATTTTGGTGGGCACCTGAAGTTGTGTAGGCCTCCTTTCAGGTCAGGATACTGTATTTGGAGACCCAGGAAACCACAATGTAGCCAGTAACAACTGTAGTAATTTGAAACAGACAGTTCCTCCTGTTAAATCCAGTACTCTAGTGGATCTCTTCGGTAGAGATGCCACCAAAAGAGACCGAGGGGGGTTGACAAATGTTGATGACACATATTGATCAGCCAATCAGATCACGAATAAACATCGTCACAATGTAAAACATTTATTGTGAGCTTGATACTTCATATAATTTCGATATGAGGATATCAAACAGCAGCTGGAAGCAGCCCCCTCCTATATGAGTTGATAGAACTCTTGTATCTGCCCTCTGAAAAAAAAAATTCTCGGGTGCACAAAAGAGTGCCAAATTCAACCAAGTTCTAGTGTTGAATCCTATATACTTGACTTTAATATCTGCATCAACTTGCCTACAAAAATCCCAACTACTCTTGGTTATTCAATAAGGCTACAGGGCCCCTCTGAAATGTATTTCAATTGCAGTTCATGTTTATTGACTGTGCTACAAGGTCAATTAGAACCTAGAAACATCGAAATTTGACATATGGTACTCATGAAGGTCTAATTATTCCTACCAATGCATGTAGACTGTGTGGGTATATTAATACAACTAGATTCCATGGTTTGATCCCCCCAAATCCAGTGAAAGAAGCTCACAACACTCAAATCCAGAAATAATGGAGCCCTCCTTCAGGCTCTCATACACACACAATTAAAAAATCGAACACAAACTGTACCATTAAATGTACAGCCAATTAAAATATAGAGCTGAAAGGCGATTATGAGAACCTATAAATAGCAAAGTCCATCTCATAGAGTGCAATTATATCCCAGATACTTTCTGACAGAGTTTGAACCTCAAACTGGTGAGTGTATTAGAGTATGCAGGTGTCTCAATGCACCACTCTGATGTGGGAGAAGTTCCCATTTTTTTCTCTTGAACTTTTAAAAAAGCTTGTCAGCTCTGATGCTTGAACATCCTCAGAACTGGAGCCCTCCGAAAGGCTCCTGGTGTGCAACAAAGTCTTGCAGAAGTTCTGCAGCAGCTGTCAGACAGGTCTGAGGGTTGGGTCTAAATGAGGATTGGGGAGCACAATATTTTACAGTTGAGTTTCAAAGACATATAATTGGAACATTTGGTTCAGCAGAGGGCACCGAGAAAATATTACAACACTGTACTTTGGTGTCAATCCACTCTACGATGTCATGAACATTACTGACAACTGAGATTTACGTCACTGTTGTTGTTGCAGTCAATGCAGTCAGCATTTGGGTGGAAGATTTGGTCTGTAGAGGGCTCCGAGGGGGATCTATCACTGTTTTGTTTTTGAATCCAGCAGCCAGAAAATACTGCTTGGGGTCCCTTTCAGAGCATATCAGCACTTGAGAATATTTATCATGGAGTTTTGGAGCTTTCTGGAAGCCAAGCTTGGCCAAAGGTGGGCACCAAAAGAGGCACTGTTGAATCTCATTTCACACATAGTCACTGGCAAATCATAAAATTTAACATGTAGACATGGGTATATAAGACTCTACTCCCATGTGATGCACAAAATGGGTGGTTTATACAAAATGAAGCAAAAAACGGAGGCCACCATGCAAGCCACCATGCAGGTCTATTTGGAAGCTAATGGTGTTCAAGGAGGACCAAAATTTACCAAAGACATAATGGTCATTGCATCTGAGACTTGCTTGTTTGGGAGTGCTGGAATATGGCAGAATGGACCCCCTAGGAGGCTACGAACATTTGCCGCCAAAAGCAGAAGGCTTCTATATTAGTAATATTACTCAAGGCACCGCGGAGCCTGGGACCTCTTAGGTAGGTTTCGGTACTACAAAACAACCCCCCTAAGAGGGGGTTTACGTAATGAAATAGGTGTCTCCTTAGGTGCTACTACAGCTTATATACCTATTAGCTATTTATCTAGAATATACTATGATGTTCTGAGTCCTTCATCTGCTGAGTGAGAAACCTCGGGCTTAGTGATGTCGGCCGATCGGACTTATTAGTCCTCAATCTCCAACAACTCCGCCGCAACCGCTACCAACTCAGCACTCCCCCATGCCAAATCGCATTTCGGCGAAGCGTGTAACGTACCCAAACATCCAGCACATGGCGGCAATAGCTGCGCGCCTGAAGGATCTCAGCAACATATCTCGCCTGCCGTACCTCAATGTAATCGCAGGCGTCGGTCTTTTGATCCTCGATACAATACAAGTGAGCCACTGCCGTCGTGCATTTCTATGTGTTCACTGAGTGGTTCAAAAGAATGTAAAAACCAACAAAGATCAGTGCCTGGCCATGGTGGAACGCATCGGCGAGCTCCTCGAGGCCATCCTTGGGTTGTGCGTGAACACTTCGTGCACATTCTCGCCGGTGCTGCTAGACTCGCTCGGAAAATTTGCAGAGTACGTGGCTGATCCACCCCACTATTTGCGTCTGACAGGTAAAATAGGACTTTGCAAAGGATAGAATCATTCATGCGTTCGCAGCAACAGATGGGGCGGATTAAGAGCTTCTTTCGAGTGCAGGAAAATACCGCGGTACTCGCGGAATGTCAAGCGGGCTTGCAGCAGGCTCTCAGTGTCTTTTCGGTTCGAGGTCTGCTAATATCAGAGTATTGTTTGCTTATTACATGCTAGTTGCAAGCAAGTATTGCTAATGCCAGCAACTTGGCGGAGCTCAGAGTGAACACAGATAACAAGTATCGCCAGCTTGTTGATCTGATTACGGGGAACAGCAAGTCTGACCAAGTGTCTATTATATCTGACGAGTCAACGGTAGGTTTCAGCGATTTGGGCCGACATACCTGGTTTGAGTGTTTTACATAGATCACTAATCAATTTCCCAGCCTCAATTCGAGGTACGATGCAGATCGTTGGAATTGCCCGCACTTACAGGAACTCTGGTTTTAGTGCCATTTCGCTGATACTACCAAGCAAGCCACATATATTCCACGGCCGCGACTCTGAGTTAAACAATATTGTTCGTATCTTGAGGAAGGATGAGGCTCGGGTAGCAGTTCTCGGACCCGGTGGAATAGGAAAAACTTGCTTAGCGAGGGCTGTGTTACACCACAACGACATCACGGAAAAATACCCCCAGCGCTATTTTGTGTCTTGCGAGTCCACCGCAACGGCTGCAGATATTCAGAACGTCGTCGCTTCGGCTCTTGGGCTCGAGCCATCCGGTAAACCCTTGTCAGCAATCATAAGATGCCTTTCCGCGAAAAATGCATCCCTCTTGGTCCTCGACAATTTCGAAACACCCTGGGAACCCGGTGAAACCCGCAGCGAGGTCGAAGGGTTCTTGTCTCTTTTGGCTGATATTCGGCACGTTGCCCTTTTGGTGGGTGACTGCCCAAATCTGCTGATGTCATATTTACCGCGAATAGGTAACAATGCGAGGGCAAGAGCGTCCTTCGAATATTCGTTGGACTCGGCCGTTTGTGGCACCGCTGGAGCCACTCATCTCCACGGCTGCGCGGAAAACGTTCGATGACATCGCGGACACATCTGAGGACGACAACGATACTATCGAACAGCTGTTGGGTTTGACGGGCTACTTGCCATTGGCGATCACGTTGATGGCGACCCTGGCCGCTTTCGAGGGCTGTGGGGCTGTCTTGTCGCGGTGGGAAAGCGAAAATGTTTCGCTTCTGTCCGAAGGATATGACAAGGAGACAAACCGTGAGACTTCTCTTCGAATGTCCTTATCCAGCCCCCGCATGGCACCCGCAGCTCTCCAACTTCTGAGTCTCTTGTCACTTCTGCCCGATGGAGTCCTGGATGTCGATTTATTCCAGTGCGCCACCCCTATCTCTGATCTTCCGCGATGCAAAACCACATTGCTCCGAACTTCCCTAGCGTATGTTGGCAGTGACAGCATGCTCAAGGTCCTTACACCTGTACGAGAGTTTATCAGGAAGACATACCCTCCCTCGATGACAATTGCGCGGGGTTTGCGATTGCATTGGGATCAGCTCCTTGTGCTCTGGAGGACTTATAAAATGCCTTCTGGTGACTTGGTGAATCGACTGGCAGCGAATATTGGCAACATTACGAGCCTGCTGAAGTACGGATTGGAAACGGAGGGACCAGATCTTAAGGGGGTTGTATTCGGCATCTTTTATCTCTCGGCTTTCACATCCTTCATGTTTGGCACTTCTTCACCTCTCATGGCCAACATTGCAGAGTGGGTGGATCATGTAGATGATCCTAAGCTTCGGGCGTACTACATCTCATGGCGATTCAATCAAGGGGCCCGAATTTCCAGAGCCAATGCGCCAGCCCTTATAGCTCAAGGAACAGCATATCTTCAACTGGGCAACGATATCGTCGAAGAAGGTATTTTCCACATTTGTACGCGGTCAAAGTGCAGTTTACGATACGATGTCTACTGTAGCCCAGTTTCGCAAAACGGTGGCGACATACTATTTTCGTTTGAATGATCCAAAGACAGCCTTGATCCATTGTCGCATCGCGCAATCGTTAGCAGAGAAGGCTGGGGATAATGTCCAGAAATATGAATCTACCTGGATGATGGCCACAATCACAAATACGATGGGCAACTTCAGCAAGGGTCTTGTATTCGCCCGTAAAGCTCAGCAGATTGCCGGAACGATAGGAAACTTCCAGCGGGAAACCACTGCAATGAAAGAAGAGGCGAAGGCTTGGGCCGGCCTGGGAAACTTGACGCGCGGAATCGAGCTTTGCAACGAGGCGAGGCAGCTCCTTACTGCTTCCGGTCTCGCAGATAGGGGCGAGCTGAAATTTCTCGATATGGAAGCAGATATCCGTCTTATTAAGACCGAATATGTCGAGTCCAGAACCCTCAACGATATAATTGTGCGTACCACGTCCATGGACAACTGGGCACTTTTTCATGCCAACTGCCTCGCCAATATCGTTTCCATTGATATCGCAGTCGGAGCAATCAACTCCGAGGAATCTGGCCTTGCTTCCCTCACCAGGACCAGAGACATTTTCTCTACCAGATATCCTCGCGGCCTTCTAATGTGCGATAGGATACTCGCAGATTTCTACGTTCATACGGGGAGAAAGTCGGATGCCAGAAACTTGTATGAGAAGTGTATACGGTCCTCGCGTGGCGCTTCCGTTTCCGTCATGTCGGCATCGCTGAGAAAACTCGGAGACCTGTCATTGGGATTGTGCGATACTCAGGCAACCATTCGCTGGGCGACCACATGCTTCGCCTTCGGAAAAACAACCGGAAGCCTTCTCCTTGTCTCATGGGCTTTTCGCTTGCTAGGGGACATCTTCCTAGCTCAGGGAGACGAGGAAACTGCCATGGTGGTATTTCAGGTTGCGATGGACGAGTTTACTCGAATGGATGTTCACCAAGGTAAAGGGGAGTGCCTGTTGCGATTTGCGGAGATCTCCAAGCGTCATGGTAACGAAACCGTCGCAACGCAACATCTGGCACAGGCTAGGCGCATGTTTGAAAAGTCCGGATTGACCATTGTGGCAACCCAGATATCTGAGCGAGAAAGAGATTAAAAGGGCTTCGGAAAGACAGGTTGTAGACAGGTACACAGAATTCTATGAAGAGGGATTAGTGCGAGATGAGATGTACCAACATGCAATTCACAAACTCCAGTTATCTCCTGCAATCCAAACCAGTACTCCGGTGACATGGCTGAACAAGTGGCCTGGGATATGATGCACTCCCAGCCGGACTGCTGGAACCCACCGATGGTGCGCTCTTTCCCGTTGCACAGTGTCAACATCTGCGGTGCGTTTAATTAATTTAACGTGAAGAGTTGCCCAACGGGAAGAGGAATACTAACCTGCAAGTCCCCCCAGTCCCGAAATTAGGGAAGGGAGCAGCGGGGTCAGGGTGCCGGGCCAGAGGTACAACCTGTTCCACGATAACGAGCTTCGTGTCTGGGGTCGCTTTCGCATGGAGCTGCTTCAGGATCTTGAGCGCATACGTGTCGGACCAATCGTACAGAATGTAGCGCAGAAGGAATGCCTATGCGTCTTTCACAGGCTGCTCCGCAAAGAAATCGGTCACTGAAAGATAAAATGGATTATTGTTGAGCGGGTGCAGTGGCCGTTGCAGTTCAAATTTAGCAGAATCCAGTTCTCCTGATTACATATAGGAATTCAGTCGATTCACAAGGAACAGAAACAAAGAAGGGGTGGACCGATCTCTCTAGCGTGCGCGATGGTCGATTCCAGATCCTGGACCATGAACTTTAACCCTGTGTGCGTTCCGCATCGTACCCGCACGCCGAGTACAGGGGCGTACGGTGCGAGTCGAGGCTGGGTCAGGCCCGGACATGCAAGCGACATAGCAAAGGTGCGTCCGCGTAGCCATTTCACCCCGCATACACTGACCTCTCGCAATCAGCATATCTTCTGCGCCTCGGATGAGCAGCTGTACACGGGCACCGGCACGCGCGACATCAAGTCGGCACCGCATCCGCAGAGCCTGGTGGAATGCATCCGCAGCACACCACGTCGCACCCACCCCGAGTGAAGAGTTGACGGGGCGAGGCCGCCGCGCGTCCCCACCCGCCTCTCATGCCTGAGTTCCGTCATGCATCCGTCCCGCGCACGCCGGGGACCCGACTGGGCGCAGATGATCTCCACGTCGGTCGCATACGTCCCGGTTCGCCGCATCGAGTGCAATCACACCGACCGCGCGAGTCGGGACGTGTCTACACCCCGCCAGGTGAGACGCAGAGGGCGGGAGTCAGCGGGCGGCGCGCGGAGCCGAACGCCGGGAAATAGCAGGAGGTACAGGTGAGCGTGGTGATTGGTTGGAGTCGGCGCGGGGGTCACCTGGATCGCCCGGCCGCGGACTCGTAGCATATGCACTGTGGGATGCGAATCGTTTCTATGCTGTCGACTGGGAAGCACGCAGGCGCTCCGCGCGGCTTAAACTCACCTGCGACATTTTTTTTGCACAACGCACAACAGAAACCGGGAACGAAGCCAGAGCCGCAACAGGGCCCGGCGACACAGGCGCAAAGTCGGTCCAGGGCGCCTTGCTGGATCTAGGACGCGAGCGGAAGGCGGCCACGCAGCCGAGCTCGGGGGAGGCCGATTCGCTGAAGACGAGAGAACAAGGTGTGCGTGCGTGCGCGTGAGTCAATTCGGGCGATAAGCAGGCGACGCCAGACTGCCATGGATCGGGGGTGGTTGTCTCAAAGGTCACCTGGCGGAGGTTTCCGAAGTATCTCCAGGAGAAGGCGCGCACGACGCGGCAGGCGAGCACTTTGACGAGGCACGTATTTCGGATCCTAGAGTTGCCAACCAACCGGGCAAGACGCGAACGGGCGGCGGGCGAACCTTTACGCTTCAGCGACTCCATGCCACCCGTCTCTCCGCCCTCGCACACATCCCGAATCGCGGTCGGCGCAATGGCGCACGATGCGGACGGCCGAGACGTATGGAGTCGTTGGCGCGCGTGGACGGATGTGTGGGCAAGGTCCGACGCGGCAAAGGACGGGTGTGCGAGCGTGAGTGGGATGCAGTCGGGTACGGCCGGGACGCGACCGGGATGTATAGCGCCTCGTTTCGCATGAGACGGTGCTGGAGTCGGGCGTAGACGGCGTGGAGTCGGCAACAGGCGTCAGTGAAGCTTGAAGTGGGCAACGTAGGCGAGGGGTCGATGAAAAACCCTATGGATCATCTACGCCAGCGACGGCGGGGACGACCAAAGGACGACGGCGGCGTGTCGGTTGAAGTAGTACAACCTTAATCCTTAAAAAAGGAAGATTAGTACGTAGAACTGTCGGAGCTCGAATATCCCGGAGATAGCCGGAATCATGATCGTGATCGAAGGCTTTTTACTTTTTTTTTACGCGACGAATCCGAAGTGTGCCCACAGCGGTCCAAGCGAGAGATACTGGGCGCGTGCAACCATTCCATCTTGCTATCCCACTTCCACACTTGCCTGTGTGCGGGGTATCGGGCTTACCTCCTCGCGATCGTAATACTTCCTTTGTCTCCGAGTCGCCCATTACGGCCACCCGGCGATCGCGAGGATCTCACGGCGTTATTGGGCAGAGTCATCAGGCCCACGTCGCGTGTCTCGCGTTGTCTACACGTGTAAGCGACAGGACAATGAGCCAGGTTTATTATCTGGAGACCGTTCATCGCCTCGTTTCCAGCTACTCCCATGTCCCGCAGAACCCTCCCTCGAGAGCTCTGCGACTGTATCATCGACTATTTGCACGCTGACACCGCAACCCTGCGCACCTGTGCGCTGGTCTGTCGCGCCTGGGTCCCGCGAGCCGCTTCCACCTTTTCGAAACGGTGTCACTAACAGAACACTCCGGCTTCATGGCTGCACGTCTCAACAACATCCTTGCGAGCCCGCACGCAACTCTCGCGCCCGCCGTACGCAGCGTTACCTTCATGAACGCACTGTCGCCTGTGCAGATCCGGATTCCCTCCACCGGGCGCGTGCAGGTTAAAACTCTGCTTGAGATCGTGCCGCGCATCACGCAGCTCCACCACATCCGCTCCCTCGCGCTGTCTGATCTGCCCTTCAATATCTTATCTGCGTTCCCAAAAGTCGAGCGGCTGACCTTGGTCGGCATACCTGCTGGTCTTGCCCTGCTCCGCCTCGCGTCGCACCTTCCGCGCCTAACCCACCTCATGCTAAAACGAGTACACGCGATCCCGTACCGCGCGTGCGCTCTCCCCAGCACAGCTCCGGTTTCCAAAGGCGCAGAGCTGCGGAGCTTAGCCGTCAGCGGCTCATCCATCGGATTCCTCGGGTGGATGGGCGTCCTCGCCCCGCGGATCAAAGCCCTCGACATCGCGGATTTCAGCTACGACGAGCTGTCGCATCTCACAGCGTACTTGCACATCGTTCGCTCCACGCTCGAGAGCCTGAAGCTCAGCTTTATCAGCGGGACAGACGCGCGGGGATTTTCGTGGGATGAGCTCGCGCAGGCGCTGGACTTGCGAACGCGCGTGGTGGTGTGCGTCGATTTTCAAGATGTAGAAGAGGAGGACGATGTCGACGCGCAGTTTTTGCGGACGCAGTTTGCGGAATGGGATAAACGCGGAATGCTGGAGGTAAGACCAGTGGACGATTCCCAAGATACGGATTGATTACGAACGACATTCGATTATCGATTATTGCTCTCGATATGGGGAGCACAAAATTATCCTTATCCATCATTATTTAAAGGTGCAACACACACGTCGATTTAATCTATCTGGATAATTCAGCTGCTATTTTAATTTTTCGTTGTTAAATTTTGGAAATTCGCAGCCAGCCGCCAGAGTTGTAATCAAGTCGAGATCCTACCTGCATAAGTACCAAACTGATTCTATGTAGTTCTGCATTTGAGTCTGAGGTTTCCACGTGGGCCATTTAATTCGAACATGAATTTGCTGGGTATTCTGATCGTAACTATTCGGGCCACACTATCCCTGCAAAACAGGATTTAGCCCCAAATCAAGTACTGATCTAGCCCGCATCAAAAGTCCTGACTTAGCCCACCACCAGAAGTCCTGACTGAATCCGGGTTTCAATTGCCAACCGAGCCCCGACTCAACCGTCAACCAAGCCTGATTTAAGTGCTGACCGAGCCCAAAATTAAGTACTGACCGAGCCCGACTTCCAACCACTGACTGAACCCTTCCTTTAGTACTTTATACTCCTGACCTAGCCTGCCTTTTAACATTTTCAACTCCTGACCGAGCCCGACTTTTGGGTGCTCAACTCCTGATCCAGCCTGACTTTTATGTTTCAACTCGTGGCCCAGTTGGATGGTTTCTGCTGTATCTGCTTACTCTAGTAGGCACTTGCAATTTAATTGAGTGATTACAGGATGTGTTTGATTCTCATTTGCAGAACATTGAAATAATATTTCCAGGTTCCAACCGACCAAATTTGTATCTGCCCATGTTCTATTCTCCCTTGGTCCCCATAAGTTTTTTTTGTGCCCGCTTCGGTGAGGCAACAATATGGGAGGTACTTGGTCCGAAGAAGGTACAATCGGAGTCAGTGGGGACTCAGATCTGCTATTATCGATCCTGGTACATTTCTAGCTCAAACACGGAAATGTACAAGCCTACATTGAACGTCTCGTCTGATTGTTGGGTGTATCGGGCCGTAAAACATCAATCAGAATGATCCAAGGAAACTGCTGTATGGTGCTTACAAAACTTGAGGGAAAAGTCAAAAGTCAGGCTAGATCAGGAATTGAGCACCCAAAAGTCGGGCTCGGTCAAGAGTTGAAAATCTTAAAAGTCGGGCTCAGTCAGGAGTTGAAAATGTTATTTAAAAGGAAGCCTAGGTCAGGAGTATAAAATGCTAAAAGGCGGGTTCGGTCAGTGGTTGAAAGTTGGGCTTGGTCAGTGTTTAAATCGGGCTCGGTTCATTGTTGAGTCGGGGCTCGGTTGGCAGTTGAAACCCGGGTTCGGTCAGGGCTTTTGGTGGTGGGCTAAGTCAGGACTTTTGATGCGGGCTAGATCTTGATTTGGGGCGGAAACATATTTTGGATACTATCCCTAGCGGAACACGATCACATGGCCAGATCGCGACAGGTCACCCCACATGACAGTCACAGTCATCACGTCGTGCTCAGTATGATGCGGCATCGTGTTACTGTCGTGAAGCGAACGTTGTTCGAAACTCTAGGTCCCTTTGCTGCAATCGACTTGAAATCGCCGTATTATTTACTGAATGAATATTTTCAACAGTTCAAGTTCAAGTTTGACCTCGATTACTGACTTGAAAGCTAAAAATTAATCAAACCATAGAGCACACTGCGCTAGAATGCGACGGACATAGTATAGGGTTCTGCATGGCGCGATATGGACCGGAAAACCAGAACTTTCATGATTGATATGAAAAGATAGTTCCGTATATTATTTGTCTGGTGTCACGAAGCAAATTTCGGGCTACACAAGAATTCCCTAAAGACATCTGCTCCGTTCGCTCACAACGGCCTTTGGGCTATCGTAACTCGGAGCGGTAGTCCCCACCCTTCCTCTTCGAATGATTTCTTACTTTCCTCAATGAAAGCTTCCCATTCTACCAATAAAGCTGATCGTCCAGAGCCATTTTAATTGAGAAAGCACGAACCTGCATGATTTTTGGGAACCGTGTAAGTCTCGTCATGTATCACGCCACTCAGAACTTCGCCGTCCGGCTTGACTCCGACGCCATTAGCCCGGAATGCGCGTGCAGAGCCGAGCATTTGGAGCATTCCGGCCTCGCGGGTCGCATCGTCAGGCTGGAGTTTCCCGTACAATAGCGGATAAATTAGCTGTGTGACGTTGGCAAACCCAAGGGTGGGGAGATGGGTGGCTAACTGAGGGAGCAGCTGCGCGATGATGACCTGTTCTTCGGCATTCAGCCCGAAAGCTCTGATTATGGTGTAAATACCCGTTTCTCAACCCAATTAGAGGGAAAATAAATGCATGCTGACATGGACATAGTGCCGACATATTTTTTTTTTCATTCTGGGAGAAAATGCATCGAAGTCCTTCTTGATAGTCATTCGGGTGTCCAGGACCTGTTTATGTCATAGCATGAGGTAGAGTGATGTAGAGTGACGTTGGCGCACACCTGGATATATCCTCCTGGCTTGAGCGCTACGAGCAGGTTCCTGTATACGGCGTCCCACTTCCTGTAGTCCAGCCACCCGAACAAACGCCGGACGTTAATGAGGTCGAACTTGGCGTGGTATTTTCCCGGAATCGGCTCCGTCAAGTCGTGCGTACCCAGGGGCAACTGGCGACCTTGGTATTCAGCTGGTTGAGGGAACTTGGCGTCGCTAATATCGATGCCGTGTAGTTCGACCGTTGTGGGCAACAGAGGCGCCACTTCCCCCAGCCACCCGGTGGTTCCAGTCGCCGCGTCGAGAACAGCGGTCACATTATCGGGTCCCGGATGGGTCCTCCCCTAGGGAACGTGTTAGGAATGGGTAAACAAGTTGAACAATGCTTTCATATATTGCCCGTGACACGATGATGCCTTGGTTGATGAGCTTGGCTGGGGAAGACATATTGATAGGAATTCAAAGTCGAGAGCAGTGCCGCGAGACTGCCATAGTTATATGTCTGCGGGGGAAACCGGGAGGTCATAAGCGTCATTCAATTGGCCCGCCTGCTTCGGGGCTCAAGTGACAAATCAATCAATCGTAAACGGTAAACCCGTTTTACAGTGCTTTGCATGTGAAACTGCACACGATTTCCGTCAAAAATGTATTTGTTCCTGTTGATGTGTGACTGCCATCACATGTTCCACGCGTTCCGGTATTCGAGCATCATGGCCCCCCACCTCTCCGCCGAGATGAGAGAACACATCGTCGTCTGGCACTACGAGAAGCACCTATCTGCTGCGGAAAGAATCCGAGCCCAATTGGTGTGGCGGGGCAGCGGGCAGCGTACAAGTGGTAGCTATTTGGCGGACCCGTCGCGTACGGTTGCGGAATAGGGGGGAGAATCAAATTGTCGTCAAGTGAATAGACAAGTGGGACTAGTACTGAGATCTTCATAAGAGGTCCGGAAGTCCAGTGACCGAAGGTCACACATCAACAGGAACAAACACATTTTTGACGGAAATCGTGTGCAGTTTCACATGCAAAGCACTGTAGGTAGGCGGTCACGCCAGGGAGCCATTCATCAACTTGAACACAGCCTCGACCGCGCACGCCCACCACAACTTCAAGTTAGTTTCTCCCAAGAGAAGCTCTCAGAATCTCAAAGTTCGGTAGCACTATGGCAAGTCTCTCGCTGAAGTTATTAGTGAAAAACCTGAACGTTCCTAGGCGGAGACTGTGATGCTGTCGACTGATCTCGTCTTCGAGATTTTGGATTGCTTGGCCATTCCAATGTCCCTTCACCAACGATGCTGTGATTTTGCTGTATTAGCTGCCTGCAGTCTGGTCTGTAAAATCTGGTCTGCCCGTGCACAGCGTCTCCTCTTTCGCCGTGTCCTTTTGCCACATAATATCTACAGAGAGCCCTATCGAAGAGCTACGAGCCCCAACTCCTTACCCTCCTTCTTATCGGCAATCGGTCCGGACACAGAACGCGGGCGGTGGCTGGCGGAAAGCGTACTCAGCCTGACCGTCAGACACACAGGTCGCGAGATGATCTCAAACCCAGCTGGCCTCGCTACTGTGCTGCTTCGCACCCCAAATCTGCGCCATCTGGACGTGACCACTATTTCCTGCGACTTTGACCACGAAACGCTTGAGCTACTGCGTGCCGAAGGCCCGCGTATCACGTCTCTCTCTATCTTACGAGACTTTTCTCCGTCGCCGGCGCAGCACACCCGCATCATGCACCAGCTTGTAGCCTCCTTTCCGTCTGTCCGACTTCTCGAAATAACCACAGACCTCTCCTCCCTCCCCCCCTTCGAGCCTCCTCTCAGCCTATCCCTCGCGTCTGTCAAGTTCAACACGCCGATGGTGGCGGACATCGGCCCCTGCCTCGCATCCTTGTTGAACCCCACCGAGGATGGTGAGCCTCTGCAACTCCTGTGGCACAAGTCCCAAGGCGGGCACCCGACTGCGCTCGGAGATGTGCTCCGCGTGTACGGCCCTCACCTGCGCTCGCTGTCAATAAAGACCCTAGACGAGCCGCAGACCGCCTTCCTGTCACTGTGCACGCGCCTTGAGCGCTTCGAGTTTGGCCGATTCCCCAATAGCGCTGCACTCGCCGCCATCCCGCGCACGATAAAAGCGCTTGCGATCAGCCACGAGCCAGACTCGAGGCCGGGGGTGATCGGAACGCTGTCGATCGGCGTCGAGAGGCTGACCGAAGCGCTCAAGACCTTTCCGCTTCTCGAGGTCCTCACATGGTCTTTTTGCCCGAACCATCCGCTCGTCGTGCGGCTGCGGACGGTGTGCGTGGAGCGTGGGATCGAACTACGCACGTCTGCAACAGAACTAGTGAGTAAATCATGTCATATTCCATTTACACTTCGCTTATTCACCATTCGAAAACAAAAGACAGATGACAATGCTATAGAATTAGAGTTACGGAGGAAGCATATTCGGATTTAATTCTAAAAGCGGTCCACTGGGCAGCATGTTTCATATATTGCTGTACTTGATGCTCGTCAGTCATAACATCGAATTCCACCGTGTTCAACGGTTGACCTACTTAATTCAGTCATAGAAGTGGCCCGCGGGTCGCATCTCGCCATTTGTAATGATCAATTCGCAGATTCACATCTGTACTCTAAATCCACGTTTAGATGTCGGTAGTACGGTTCGACAACCTGCCGAAAAGCAAGTATGCACCTTCGTATTCTGGAGCTTGACACTTATGTGTTAGGTCCACTTCAAGACAAATCCTTTCTGATCAATCCTGAGTACATGGATACGACGAAAAATTTCTCGTATCGAGAAAAGAGAGGCATGTCCTCGTTGTAGTTACTCAGGTGCATAGAGGACTAGGCTCGTGACCATCCGCTTCTTCACGTGGCTGCGCTAATCACGTTGCGAAGCGGCTGGGATCTTTGGTTGGCATTTTCGGTGATGCCGCAAAATGAGGTTTTGGACTTCGTATTTTCAACCCTCCGCACCTTCAAGAAAAAGTGTAAAAAGTTGTATAAAGAAAGATGGATATTTTTTGAATTCCGAATCGGATAAGACCAACTTGTTTTTTATTTGACCCAAAAACAAGTGCCGCTCATCTGAATCCAAATTGAAAATGATCCAACTTTCTCTATATAACTTGAGGCCCTCGAGGTGTTGTTCTGAAGTTACGGAAAAGTGGATGAGAGGTGAAAATAACAAGTCCAAAATCTCATTTGGCGCCATCAGCCAAAATGACGACGAGATGTTCCAGTCGTTACCCAGCACTGATCTTTCTTGCCCTTGTGATCAGTGCGTGGGAAACGACTGGTCGCGAGTCTAATAGAGGACACCCAGAAAAGTGATCACTCAATCAGCACATCACGTGCTGTGTGACGGCTCGTTGCCTATCTGCTATCAACTCTCACTGAAGCGTCATGAAGAAAGACAATGAATACGAGGCGGCTATACTCTACTCCCCGCCCACTTTACGTACGAACTCGTTCAAGAGGATTGCTGTCGGTACCACTGCGGTTTTATTGCTATTAGGACTCCATGGTAGCTATCGTACCCGTGGTACGTGTATGTCGGGGCAGCATCATGATGTTCGTCCAATTGGCAGTGTCAAGTGGTCGTCACACTGCTCCCCCGGGACAGAGTGTGGCTCGATTGTGTATGTGTAGGATCCCTCGCTGGGCATTTTATTTACTGTACCTCGGGCAGTGTGCCCAAAGATTACTTTGATGCGAGCGCCGGGACTGCCTCCATTGCTGTAGCGCGATTCAAGGCCACTAAATCACCCCAAAAGGGCACCGTGTTTCTGAATCCCGGTGCGAATGTTCCGTAGATGCCCTGTCTACGTCTTTTCTATTTTCTCGCAGGTGGCCCTGGGGGCTCTGGAACGCGCCTTGCAACTCAAGAAGTTGCGGACCTGATCGGACATGACTGGGATCTTGTCGGTTTCGACCCGCGAGGAATCAATCAGACATCGCGAGTTGTCCATTTGCGAGCGATGATGAATTATTAATGGAGACGTTGCAAATAGCCCACAGGTTCAATGCTTCGACAGCGTGATGGACTTCAACTTCTTTACAACCAACACCGTCCTTCAGCAGGGCTTCACTGTCGTTTCTTCAGCGAACTTGTCCAACCCAGCACTCGAGGCGCAGCTTGTGGAGCAGTCTCGCCAGTTTTTAGCGCTGAAGAAAAGCCAAGCCGAGCTGTGTGCCAAGAATATGGGAGACGAGCTCCGTTACATGGGCACGGCGACTGTTGTGCGAGATATCGATTTCATGACGAAGCTCTTTGACGGCGAGGATGCGAAAATGTATTTTCTTCTTTTTATTTATTTGTTCGGGCGCACCATTTATGCTCCTTGCCAGTAACTTTTGGGGAGGCTCCTACGGATCGATCCTCGGCGCCTACATCATAAACATGTCGGTTCTTCTCTTTCAAACATTTGCCTCGAACTAAAGGTTACCAAGGCTTCCTGACCGTGCTGGCTTCGTCGTCATCGACGGAATTGTTGATCCAGTTAATTGGTCCAGTAGGTCCTCGTCTTTTGACTTTCCGAGGATCTCTTAGAAGTCTTATAGTGGAACCCTCACATAAGTGGCCCGCCAACTGGCTCGCCTCCACTGAAAAGACTTACCGCTTTTTCCTCGAAACGTGCTCCCGTGTACGTGTATCCAATCGTGTCTACAAAGCTATCACTGCAATTTTGTTCCTTTCCAGGCCGGACCCGAAGCATGCCCTCTGACCGCCGAGAAGGATGAGCCGTACGAAAGTATTCAAGAGCGCCTCGAAGTCTTCTTCAACAAACTTGCCGTCGCTCCTTTACCTGTCCCTTTTGCATTCCGACCAGGGTTCCTGACCTCCGGAGCGGCGCGGGGTAGGCTGACCTCCCATTCGCACTATACCAACTGAACTCGATATAGCTCTCCTCTTGATGTATCTCGAGCGCCCCCCGCAATGGTCCGATGCCGCGACCGCTTTCTCGCAAGCGCTGGCCGGCAACGGGACGCTCCTCTTCAACAAGCTCGCAACGCCCCGCCCTCCGTCCACCCCGCACTACGATCTCGTGCGGCTTGGCGTGACATGTCTCGACTCCCCGCCGCCCAAGTCCCGCACGGACATCCCCACGCCAGAGGATCTCGTGGCGGAGTTCATCCGCACGATGGAGGAGGTCTCGCCCCATTTCGGCGCCAGCGTGTCTGTCGGCGAGCCGGATGGCGGGTGCCAGTACTGGCCTGTGCGCGGCCCCGAGCGGTTTGCTGGCCCGTGGAACGCGAGCCTCGAGTGGCCGATGTTAATTGTTAGCAACACGGTCCGTGGTTCTTGCTTAATTTTTCTCATTCCCCATTCACGAATCTTTCCGATAGATGGATCCGTGAGTGTTACCTCGAGCATACAATAGTTTGTTACTTAACTCCTTCGTGAAGAATTACCCCTATCGAGAGCGGCCTCCGGATCAACTCGCTTATGCGCGATTCAACGCGCATAATCATCCAGGACGGCCCCGGAGTATGTGTCTCATTATCGACGGCGAGAAATTAACAAAACATGCCATTTAGCACTGCTCGACCGCCATCCCGACGCTCTGTACCATGAAACTTGTTCGTGGCTACTACGCAGGAGAGTTACCAGAGAACGGGACGAGGTGCAGCACTTCATATGATTTCTTTCCCGACCTGTTGAGGAAAGACGCAGATCTCGTTGGACTGGACAAAGATGACAGGAGACTCTTGCAGTCCGCGCATACTGTTGGGATGCTTCTTCAGGAGGTCCGGAGAGCCTAAACTTAATGGACCAACCGTTGTAGCACTAGTCTGTCACGAATCACGATGCGGGACCAACTTGAAGTATGCGCTATGGTCCGAGACATTGATGTACGTATAAGCAGATTCTGAAGCGCCGTGTCCTCAGAATGTGCAATTAGGGCCTATGATTATGGCTTGGTAGGTCGGGTACAAAGTCCGGACAAAATCTGAAATTTAATCAACTGAAGTCAGGTGGGAGTCCGGACAAATCGAGAGGTCAATGAGCGAACCTCAGATCCACAGTCCGGACAAAGGAACTTGGGTGGCCCAGGTCAGATTGGGGTTCGGGCAAAATTTTTGGCCTGATCATCCATTTCCCCACTTGTTCGAGTGTCACTTGATTTTCCTATCTTGTCGATGTGAAGTATGCCACTGCCAAACTGGGCTTTGTAGACAGCGCAGAATAGAACGAAATAATATTCAATAAGCATTGCTTGTGAATTCAATTTTTTTGCGATTTTTTTTTGGCCCTGGGAAATTTTTAGAGCAAAAAATATATCAGATACAAAGTCCGGACAAAATTTTTGCGGCCTCTGGCCAGAAGCAGAGTCCGGACAGAAATTTTGGACCCACTGTGGCCAAAAGTCCGGACAAAACTTTGGGACGGGCTAATTTTGGTATCTGACCTACCAAGCCATAATCATAGGCCCTACCAAGAGGTGCTTGATCTCTGGATCTGCCACTTCGATTAAGTAAGCTTCCCACGACCCCCCCCCAGAAAAGGCAGTGATGATCAACCCCATCAACGCCACTCAACGCGCCCTCCCGCAGCCACTCGTCTCGTCTGCGCTCGCCAACGCCAACGCCGTCGTAACTCGTTCTGCAAACAGTATGGAATCCTAATCCTGTATATGTTGCACATAACCCTTTGTCAAATAATGTGATTCTTCATCTAACATGGATGTTTTCACATAGATATGCAGATAAATTGTACACAGGAAAGCACAGTTGTTGTTACGGAGCCGGAGGAACGATGTGGACCAACACGAATGCGCTGCCCGCTGAGCCCAAGCGGGATGTGGCTGTGATGCCACCGATCCGTCGGTGCATCAGTGATCTCGCTTATCCACATCAAATTGGCAGATCCAGAGATCCAGCACCCCTTGGGCCCTACGCTGTGTGGTTGTAGCCTCGGCACGTGCGCGTAACACTTCCGACGAATTCGGAGATGACAATCATCGATCGTTGTCACTCAGGAACCCAAAACACTCAGAAACCGCAGGTGCTGCGAGCCACCTGCGACTTGACTGCTGCGACTGCTACGACGTAGTAACTGCGACCCTGTATTAAGCCCCACGAGCGCCCTTTCCCTAGATTTGCCGCTCTCCATGTCGAAGCAAAACAGGTTCGCTGTTCAGTACGTTCGAGTGCTACAGGCTCTAATGTTGCGCGTAGAATCGGCGAACTGGATACTGCTATCCTAGAACACATTTTCACCTTACTAGCGCCCAAGAAATTTGCGCCCCACAAGAGGCTTGTGCCATTGCTTCGGGTGAACAAGCACTGGCATGAAATAGGCCGGCGCCGAATGTACACCTCGATCTCTCTCAAGGGCCAGTGGGTCTCGCGGCCTCTTCGTAAAACGTTGCAGAAGAACAAGGCGCTCGCTGCACTTGTCTCGGAACTGGTCATGGATACCGAGCTCAGCTCGCAAGATCCAAAGGAAACACTCGATCATGTACAAATCATCGCTGCCTGCCTCAATCTACAGCACCTTACTATCTTAGGCTATGCACCCAACGACGTACACACATACAGAGAGGCTATCGCGTCAAGATCGTCCTTGGTCGCCCTCAATATCAGCGAAGGCGGCGGCATGTTCTCCTTCGCCCAGCTGCTCGAGATGATGCCGGGATGGCCCAAGCTGGAGAAGCTGATACTCAAAAACATCCTGCTTCCTTCCGACACTCCTTCTTTACCATCCCCTGGGCAGCCATGCTCCGTGTTGAAGATGGTGAAGATTATCGACAAACTCGATGACGATAGGCATTTTAGCTTCTCGTCATTCGCCGCACTGGCCCCATCTGTATCGGTACTCTGGGTTCAGCCCCAGAGGGGGTTACCGGACGACTTGTTAGACGCATTGCGTGTATGGGCTCCAACGTTGGAAGCCCTGTGTCTGGTAACGGACGCCGAGAGTAAGGAAATCCGTTCTCCGCGAATTATGGCCTCACTTACCTGTCTTCCAGTGCATCTCGAAACAATACTGCCCCAGCTCGCCTCACTACGACATCTAGACATTTGGTCCCAAATATTGTCACCGTCAACAATCACACATGCGCCGGCCTCTCTCGAGGCACTCACTTATCGTGTGTTCCCGCCTCAGCTTCTAGACCTCTCCGAGGCGCTAGCTGCTCCCTCGGTCGCTCCCGCTTTGAAGGCCATCGAAATCAAGGGCGCCTTTCCTCCTGGAGGGATGACGCCGATGAAGTTCACTCCAACCGCTTTACAATCCATCCGCGCAGGCAAGCACCAACGTAGATTATCATCGCAGTCGTTGTGCTGATTTCGTTCCAGTGTGTAAACGCCGCCGGATTCGTCTTACTCTGTGATGGCCCTTTAGAAAGAAAGGCTTTTCGCGCCTAAGAATGGTTGTATCATCCAATTTCCCTCTGCGCTCTGTGACGCATCCCGTTCTAATCGCTGAATTTCAAATTGAGAATTCATACCCGAGTTACACGCCTGCTTATATCTACTACAAATCTCACAACGTTTCTCGATTCCTTAACAGACCTCCAGTTTCGACAGATGCAATGAGTATACATGTACAGCAGTTTCATCTGCGCATGAATCAGTTCCATTTCCAGGCGACGTCTGCATAACACCAGCCACGTACATCACTCTCAAACAGCCTTCTAAAGGTCAATGTCGCCGGCAGGTCGCGCAATGTCAGCCCTCCAGTGGTGCTTGGTCGTTGTGTCACGGAGATATAAATTCATCTCGTAAAATCTATTGTCGGCGATGCTCCTGAAATTTTTGTATACGTTCGCCTTCTTCAGATTCAGATCCACCATCTGCGCTTCTGTCAGCTCGGTGAATGGTTCGTCGCCTCCGACGAGCGCAGCCGTGGCAAAGTACTGTTTCGAAACAATGGGCCCGTAGTTGACCTGGGTTACGAGCTGCCAGAGGATCAGAGGCAGAGAAACATGCCGCCGACCGAGGGAAGTACCTGGATGGCAAATTGCGATATATCACGCTCGGTGGTGCGAGCAAGGGTGGCTTTGTCGACAAACTCAAGAAATGCCGCGAATTTGGCCTCTTGGTCCGTTCGTATGGTTCGATACGAAGACAGATCGGCAGGTAATGTTACGGACATCGAAGCTGTTCTCTAATGGACGAATTCCTGCGGCTGAGGGAGGGATAAAGGAGTCAACGTTGGGCGCCGGTCAAGTTCTCAAATGCGGGGTAATCGCGGCGCCACCATGACGAAAACGAAGTCGATCCTGGGAAACGGGGCATCGATTTTAGCGCCTCACAGTTCAACTTAGTTTGCCATGCGTAATGACACCCCAGAGATATTGATGGCATACTCCAGAAAAGCAGTAATTTCCCATACGAATGAGAGTCTGACACCGATTTGTACCATTGGCGCCAATATAATTAGAACTTTGTAAAACGTGCCTCGGCATAATTAAGGCGCTCGCATTGATATTTCTGGCGGACGTTCAAATAGAACATTCGAAATAGAGAACAGTCGACCTCCGCGCCAACGACGACCAATTGATCAGCTGAGGCGACTGTACGAAACGCAATTAAATAAAAAACCAGCTCGATTGATAACCAAGAAAGAAAGGACAAGCTACAGATTTGTACCATTGGCGCCAATATAATTAGAACTTTGTGAAACGTGCCTCGGCACGATTAAGGCGCTCGCATTGATATTTCTGGCGGGCGTTAGAACATTCGAATAGAGAACAGTTGACCTCCGCGCCAACGACGACCAATTGATCAGCTGAGGCGACTGTACGAAACGCAATTAAATCAAAAACCAGCTCGATTGATAACCAAGAAAAGAAAGGACAAGCTACAGAGTGCTAACGAGACAGTGATATGATAATGCTACAGGATTAACTGGAACGGGGGACAACGTTACCTTGCCATTGCTATACTAATCATGAGAAGGCGTAAAGTAAAGAGGAAGCGAGATAAGAAGTAAGGGAACGTGGGACAGCGCAAGGATGGGTGCTGAGATAATATGGATAGGATACAACAGAATCAGGGTAGAGGGTGGAACAGCTGGTGGAGACGATTTCAGGCCTTCTGACGGGCAACCCAAACATCGAAAAGGTTCGTCCTGAGCGAAAAAAAAAATAGATTAGAATCACAAATGAGCGAGAGAGCGATGGAGAAGAACATACATAGCTTTGTTATAACTTTTCACGTCTGGAAAAGTGGCTCGGAACTTGTCGGAGGCCTTGGTAGTGCTTTCGAGCGCCAACCAGGTCTTGAGCAGCTTCTTCCTCGGAGCTTCCAAGTGCGGGCGGTTCTTCAGGGCGTGGCGTTTTTCGGCGTCCTTGCGAGTGAAGCTCATGGGACAGCCTGGGCAGAATAAGGTTCGCACGGTCTTGTGTTTATCGGCCTCGCGGTGACGACCCATATCAGCCATGTTGCCAGTGGTGTGTTTGCAGTTGTCCAAGTTGCACAGAACACGTCCACTTGGAAGGTACGTGGCCCCCGGAGCAACGTCTTTGGCCGGCGCCTTGACCGAAGGAGCAGCGGACTCAGCGCAAGACGAGGGGCTGGAAGTTGACGAAGAATGGACGACAATAGCCTTCCGCGCGGCAGACTTGCGGAACCGGCCGACCGGATGAGCGGTCTGGGAGATGGTGGGGACATAGCCTTCGTCTTCGTCTTCGTCCTCGTCGGAGCTGTCGGAGGACGGCGGGTAAGAAGGAGAGCGCGCTTTGGGGGGAGGACGCCGCTTCGGTGTAAGAGGGATTCGAGCGCGTATGGCGACGGTGGCCTTCTTCGGGGCTGGACGGGGCGGTGGGACTGGGGCTCGCTTGGGAAGAACGGCAGCCTTCTTCGGGGCCTTGACGACGGGAGGACGAGTGGCTTTGCGTTTCTGAGTCTTCTTGGGCGTGGGCGAATAAGCTGAAGGGGATGAAAGCGGGCCGGGCGAAGACGAAGAAATAGACCGGGGCGAGGAGCGTAGGGAAGCAATGGAGGATAGGGGAGAAGCGCTACCGGGCAAAGGCGCGATGCGGCGGGGCTCAGGGATGGAGGCTTCGTCCTCTGAATCCGAGTACGGAAATGCACTGTCAGAAGCCGAATTATACTCATCTTCAGACCCTGAGTCCGAATCGGATTGATAGCCAGTGCGAGCGAACTTCTCGGCTTCCTCCTTCTGCTCACGAAGGATCCTAGCAACCTCGCGATCAACCTCTGCGTTAACCTCCTCGCGCAGCCGAGCCAACTCCGCCGCCATCTCCACCGCAGACTGTGGCGGGCCGGTTTCGCAGAAAGAGACGAAGACAGGCTGTGAGGCGACAGTAATAGAGGGTACGGAAGCATCAATATCGGAAGGGTTGATGCCACGCTGCCCAAGACCCGCCTCCTCGCTGTGCCGATCGTGGGGGTCCTTCCATCCAGAATTCTCCCAAGAGATGCCCATGCTGGGCCCGGTAGGAAGGGCAGACACCGCTGTGAGGCGGAACTGGCGATCAACGGCGATCTGCTCGATGAATGTGCGCTCATCGGGGAGTTCGTATGGATCGGGAGCATTGGTAAGAACGTCGAGTCTGGCGTGGCAAGGAAAGATAGGGACAGTCGACACAGAGGACGTCTCTCTGCCTTGCGGAGGTGGGTAGTCCACATGCAGAACGCCGCGCTCCTGGTCGTAGTTGACGCGTGCGTGGCCATAAAGCTGAACCGAAAACGCATCAGCAATGTACAGAGGTAATGAGCACGCCAGGCACGCACATCGTCTGGATCAATACTGTCATGAGGAGACTCGACGGGGGGATGCACAAGCTGAGGCTCTCGGATCTCCTCTAATTCCGTTTGGGCTTGGACCGCTGGGTCGACCTCGTTGAGCATGTTGTCCGAATGCATAAAATGGCTGGCAGCCATGACTCGCTTGTCACGGGCGTGCGCATGGACCGTCTTGCGGGCGCCCAATTCTCGAAAAGCTCTGATGTCAGATGGGGGTTTCTCGACTGGGGCAGGGCGATTCCAATAATCTCCCGCAGTGAAGGCGCCGAAGTCGCACGAGTTGAAGGGGGTTGTGTCGAGGAGAGACGAGTCGTCGATGCCACCAGTGGCGTCGTGGAGCTCGAGGTCAACCAGGACGGCCGAAAATTCCTGCTCAACAGGGTCGACGAGCATGAGGGTATAGTCAAGCTGAGACATGAGGGGTGACGTCGGGTAGATAGAAAGTGAAAGATGTAATAAGTATAATGCCACAGGCAACTATATATGTGCGAGATGTGAGAGCGGTGTAAAATAAAATGGCTTCGAAGCGACGCTTTAAATGCGTTCCGCCTGAGGACAATGGGGCCACCAAAGTAAAGCGGTCATGGTTGGGAAAGCATGAATACCAAATCCGGTAATTGTAGATCGCTCAGTCCTTTGTCATCCAAGTTCGCTTGGGAACACGAGGCGTTGGGAAGCTTTGATGTGACAATGGATTTATGATCCTTAGAGTGCGAGAACCGACGCACCCGAAGTCTTTGGCATCAAAAGTAGGCGGTTTCCGAGTCTCTAATGGTGACAATATTATCAAGACGTCAATGACCGTCCTCATTCCACCTGTAGAGAAGAACGCACTGATTTTTTCCCTATATTATATGTCTGACTTTCATGGAAGATGCTAATGGCTACCTAGGTTGTGAGGTTTCCGAGAGCTGCGCTACCCGTTCGAGCCAACCAGTGGCTCTTTGTGAAAGAGATAAGATTTATGACTGCCAACCGAGGCATTGCTGAGATGGCCTCAAGCCCTGAGACGTTGAATTCATTTCGTTTGAAAGCGCACACTGTGAGTTGAGCTTGAAGTGCCACCAAGAGGCGTGGCCACGTGGTTGGCTGAGATCGAATTTATACTTGTTTGGATGGGCGCCTATTCGATCAGCGTTTATTTCATCCTTCACGGTCACGCTCGCGAACTTGTGAGCTTCCCTTGCCGTGCGACGAGCTCAGAGCGCCATGGAGTCTATATTTTCTACATCTACAATGGCAAGTACTAGTTCTGGCCTGGGCGTTTGCGCTATCTTCAACTTTTACGGCGCTCAGAACGAAATCGTGATGTACCGTAACGACTCCCAAGAGAGCACAGAATCACCCTTTGGATCCGTACTAAACACCCCAGCGGACGAAAGCGCTTTGTGTTTTGACTCTGTTGATGCGAAACTTCTTGCTGAAAGAGCGAACAAAATGGTGGAAAGGCTCGACACGCCTGTGCGCGTGTACGATTCCGATCTTGGGTCTCATACTCCAAGACGCGTTTCCATGTCCAGGCAATTTGCCAAAGCTGTAGCAGATGCCCATAAGAGCGTATGTGCTGTCAAATGTATTTTCATTGTCGCCTGAAGCTCATTAATCGCAGACGGTTTCGCAGGCAATGCTTTCCCTTCTACGTTCGAATTCCATCGAGGTGAGACAGGCTGTCTAACGTCACCACAATATACTGACATAAATTTCAGACCCAATCGCGTTCCAAAGAGATCATTGAGGTCGGCGCTCGTAGTTTCATGTCCATCGTGCACTCAAACCGTGAGACAGTCGACTCCTTCAGGTGCAGAAGACCCTCATCGTGATGCGGACACAGAAGAAGAAAAGGTCGGTTATTAGCATATTTCTGGTGATTTACCTTACCCCAATCGTAGGTGCAAGAACCTGTGTCAGAGTTCCAGATACCCGTCAGTGCCAATCAGTCGTCTCTACTTGAACTCATGCCCAGCAGCGTGAATCCCCAGAAATCATCTTCGAAAAGTACGACGATTCCTCATATGAAGTGAACAGAACTGTGCGTCATTGCTCGCCAATTGCTTTCATTCTCGTCAATTGTGCAGGCGACCCTCGATTACTGCGACGTATTTTCTCCTACACCAAGGCCAATTCCTTTTCCCAGCGGCTCAGAGGCCCCGCCATCCACTCTTCGTCAGCGCCGCAAAGTGAGTTCGTCAATCACAACAAGATCATTCTGACACCAATTAAGAGTATCTGCACCCTCCCGAACGACACCATCGCGGTTCACGCCGCAGAACCCGCAATTTCCGACGACGACGCCCTCTCTGCCTTCGACGACGACACGCGCCCGGACCTCCCCTCCCTCGCGACCCTCACCTCGCCCCTCCTCCCGCTGCGCGTTCTCCTCTTCCCCTCCTGGTGCGCCCTCGTCGGCGGCGCGATCCTCCTCGCTCCCGCTTACCTCGCGCCGCTCGCCTTCCACACGGGCTTCTGCGCGCCCCCCGCGCCGGGCATCCGCACCTTTGCGCACTGGGCCGCCATCGCGCGCTATCACGTCGCGCTCTTCCTCGCCGCGCTCGCCGGCACCGCGTACGCACACCCGCCGCTCGGCGCGCTCCTCGCCGCCGCCGCCGCCCTGCTGTTCGTACGTGCGTGGGCGGACTTCCGGCCCATGGACGACGCGCCGCTGGGCGCGGACACGCGCCAGATGCTGTACTCCGTGCTCGTCGATGCGGGGTGCGGGTTCGGCGGGGACGAAGACGATGGGCGTGTCCGGCTGCGCAGGGAGGGCGAGGAGTATTTCTTTGTGCGCACGCCGGGCCCGCGCGAGACCAAGGCGGATATCTTGGCGGCGGCGGGATTGGCGGACTCGGACGACTCGGATGCAGAATGAGGGTGGACTCTGAGCATGTTTCGATTTGCATGATTGATTAACAAGAAAAGAAGATGTAGCTGCACTGTACCCATAGCCATCGAGAATAATATGAATGTAACTGTAACTTGATATTGAGCTGTTTTCTCGTGACTGGAATGGTTCGAATCACATACGGAATGGATCCACATCCACGATAAATATGCAGATTTGGCTACGAACTTACAACGACACGCGATAATAACTGGGAATATATGGTCAAATATGCTACGACGGACATCGCTCGGTCGGTATCACACCCTGCCCGCGGGCTCCCCGCGTCGCGGGCTCTCCAGCGCGGCGCCCGGGCCCGTGAAGCTGTACGGCGCGAGCCGGATCGCCTCGGGCTCGTAGGCGACGTTGTCCGTGCTCACTGATGCGAGCAGCTGCGCCTTCGCGCTCGCGCTCGGCCCGACGCCGAACGCCTCGCCAAAGTCCATCTTAGATGGCTCCACGCTGTGGCGGTGCGCCGCGGCGCCGACGAAGTAGCGCAGCGAGCCAAAGATCTCTATCGCGAAGTCCACTGGGGTTGCGTGTTAGTATTCGGCAGCTTGATGAATGGGGGACGGCGTACTGTAGTTGATGCTGTGTTCGCATGGCGTGAGTCAGCGTCGAAATGGCTGAAGAGCCGGAGAAAAACATACGAGTCCCATAAAGGTCGCCAGATGCTCGTGTGTGGTTTGCCGGGCTGTCTGTACTCCCGCGGGGCGTATGCCCACCACATGAGCAGGGCGAAGAATACCATCTGGAATCGGACATCAGAGGCTGTGAAGGAAGAAACAAAGCAGGATCACCTCAATGCAGATTGCTAACGCATTCAAGCCGTTGGCGATGTTGGTTTCGGTCCAGTATTGCGTGGCTAAAGCGAAAGGCATTGGCTCCTAACTTCGAAGAAACGAGGAAGTGTGATACCTTTGATAACTCGTCCTTCGAGCATGGTAAACTGGGCAACATATACTTACGTCGAATTAAGAATGGTGATTGACAGGACGCACGACAAACGACTGGTAGAATGTAAACATGACGATCAGCTTGATGCACAGGAATTTTGCGAGCGGTCGACGGCCTGCCAGCTCGTCCTTGGTGAGTCCGAAAAATATGAGGAGGCCGTAAAGCGCGATTCTGCCAGGCAAATCAGAAAACCGTATCGAATGGTTGGAAGAAACGTACGTGATACTGATAAAGTCAACAACAGACAGATACACGCTCGCGAAGTGTGGGTTGTATCCCTGGCTGTCACATAGAACACCTAATTTTTGACATACGATGCCGGCGATGGAGACAGCTAGTCATTCGGTTAATAAAATCAGGTGCGCATTAATGACGAGCTGACCAGGTCTGACGATTACATATTGGAGCACAGACCACTGTTTCGAATAAGCAAACAGACGGCAACGTGTGCGAAGTGCCAACCTTTACAGTGTACATGAAATATGCCTGGATCGAGTTTTTATAGATACGACAAAAATATACACGACAACGGACCTTCGTCGGCCGATATCTCCAGCAGCAGAACGGCATTGGCAGGGCCCGCTTGTCTTTTCGGGCGATTGCCGCCTCGGGATTGTGGCCAGCGGCTGTGGCGGCCACGTATTCGACGATCAATAACCTATGAAGAGCTTCGGGTCAACAGATTGAATGCCGAGATGGTCGGCCAACGTACAGGAAAGCGCTGATAGTCACCGCCTCGTAAGCTACCGAAGAATGAGAATGGGATCGATTTGTGGAACAATGGCTACTCACCGACGGAAATGAGTGAGTAGTACGTGTAATTCCGGAAGTATCGGTATGAGAAGAAGGAAATGACGGCGTATACTGGCGGCATGTATAATATTCGGATCCTTTGGGGGAGTCAGACGCAGGCAGTCAGATAGAGGGAGGATGGCTACACTTGTCGCTGCTCCCGGGGTGAAGTGTAGTTACTTTTTGGGCATCAATTGGGCTGAATCCACTTTCCGTGCGTTAGGACGCACCGGCAGTGCTGCAGTACAGAAATGCATGTTATGATGACCGTCTACCGTTCCAAAGTCAGACCCATTCGAAGAAAGACGTTGTTTTCGACACACCAGCACGGCACATCCTCCTGCTATCGCCCATCCTATCCTGAAACTCTCCTTTTAGTTCCCAGCCGTGGCCATTTCCATGAGACACACCGGTGCTGGTCCCAGTTTATGCCATGTACGGGGTCCCAGAAGTCAGATTGGTCGATAGCCGCAGCGTTGTCGGTGGGGCAGATCATAGTGCTGAAAGGTTGCTCAGCCTGCCTGCAGGGCAAAAGGAAGGAGCAAATGTGGCAGTTGCTGGGTCACGCAGAATGTGACGAGTGTGACTATCGTGACGATCTCCCTTGACTTGTAACTTGTAAGTAATTTGCTTGTGATTCGCGTTCTGTTCCATGATCTGCCCATAATCATCTCTAGTCGGTCCATAGCGAGGTGCTGTCCAGGGCAAGGTTTCTTCAAGTCGAGCCGCCGATTCCCGTAGCATGCACCCATGCTCATGGCAAGAAGAACCAGAATGCAAGTGTACGAGTCCGCTCCAAGAATGGAGATAGTATACTGTAACGTAAGCAAGCTTAGTTAATGTAGGGCAACCAAACATGACAAAAATGTTTGACCACTTTTTTTACCCCCGGAAACTATCTTAATCGAAAGATCTCTTTAAAAGCTGTCGAACGGTACCCAAATGAAGTGATTTGCACGAGCCAATCGTCCGCAAATGGGTATTTAGTAAGTTGAGGGTCCAAAAATTTGGCCGTACCCCTATATCTGACCCAAAAAATCATGGGAAAATATGCAATCAACTGCTTTTGATGAGTACTTTATGACCCTGATGAGTGTGTAAAAATTCAACGAGCCGTTGAACTTGTTGCGAAATAAATTGTCCTGCATGTGACCAGAATTTCGCACACTCAACTTTTCCAACAATTTTCAACACAATTTCGATACAACTGCTGTAGTTTAGCAGCCTACAAATGGTAATATGAGTATAATTCACTTTCCACACCCTTGCCGGCCCCATGTGCCACCGGCTCGCCAGTTTATTAGTCACAATTTGCGTTCAGATGGTCCAAAATATTGGCCATTCCTTATCCCTCTTGGGAAAATTTTCGGTGGGGGCTCAATCGACGCCTTTTTTCAAGCTGATTCTGATTCTGAACTCAGTTTTGCTCCAAAATCAATGTTTCGGCCGGGAATCAATTTGCCGTGTTGGGTTGTCCGCAACTGTACATCTGCGACGCTCCAACTTTTGTAACTCCGCTGCGCCCACAATTTCGCCCTAATGGGTTGGGTTCATTTTACTGCAGCTGCAGATGATCTGATATATATGAAAAGAGGATATCTAAAATTTGTCACCAAACATATCTCAAGAAGACATCCATGTCTCGTGCAACCTCATGAGGATTTTGAACGTGCGATAGGTCAAGACTTAACATCAGAGAGTTCCTTTTCTGTTATCCTAAGCGCTGGATATGATGTCAATAACCAAAGTTAGACTATCTGAACGGCGCACTGTGCCTCCAAATATCTTCATAATATTTTTCGTATCCATTCGAGTGGAGGGTGGAATATGTGTCCCCGCTCCCGTTTGAGGTACACCAGATAAACCATGGCGCCTGACAAGACGCTCAGGAAGGAGGCAAGCCCGGCCCAGGGGAACTGCGACGGCCGCGAGAGTATCATTGTCAATACATATCTGCCATGAATAAGTCAGCGGCTACCAGTGGATGATGTGATGGACGCGCACTTCAGGAGATCGGCAACATTCTGCATTGTGAACTGCAGGGCCGTGAGTGTATTGCGCCGCGCGTTGGTGGTCAGCGCGTCTTGCAGCTGCTTCGTTTGGATGAGGTCGAACGACCAGAGGCCGATGCGCGATAGTGCCATTCCTGACATGAGCATCAGGATGTGAAATAAAATGAATGGGAGAACATCATGTACCACCAAAGAGCAGGACGGCGCCAAGGGTGTTTCGCGGGCCGAAGATGTAAAACGACGCCATCACTGGGAGGAGACAGATAACCATCGACCTGTGTTGTGGCTCGATGAGCACCGCTGCCCGAAGGGTAATTCATTCCGACAGACCAAATACTCCAACTTCCTGCGCGGGCGGAACCGAGTTTATTCTCAAGCGGAACTGTTACTATGGTGCCGATGAGCCCTGTGATGACGCAGAGCCCACGCATTTCCGCGAGGAAGTCATCTTCGAAGTCGAGGGTCTTCAGATACCCGAGCATCGTCCCCTCGAACCTGTTGCCACACATCAGTGTCGATCCATTTAGCAGGGTTATACTGACGAAAGTACCGTGAGGTATAGAAGAGAAATCGAGAGAGACGACATGAAGACAGGGAGCCGTACAAACTCCTGCCAGTCCTTGAGATTTAGAACGCGCCGGATGAGTGATGTGCCCGAAGATTGTCCGGAGTCTGCGGCAGAGGGATTTGATATTGACTGTCGCTCGTTCTCTTTACGGAGCTGCTCGGCAGCCAATGCAGGAAACCGGTTGTAAACAATTTTAATCCAGTACAGCTCAAACACCATCGTCACGCCAGAAATCAACGCGAGAATGGCGATGGAATCTGCGCGGTTGTGCTCGTCTTGGTCGTATGTGACAGTGAGGAATGAGACAAATAGAGGCGCGAGCAGCTTGCAGAGAAGATTGATCTGGCGGAGGTAGGTGTTTAACTTGCCAAGTTTGGCCGATGATCCTGCTGAAATGCAGGTTGCCCAGTCCCGTTCGACGGCGATAGATATGCAGATGGTGGAGAGCTGAAGCATACATCCCATCAGAACAAGCAGAGCGAAAAGCATCAGTGATGTCGAAGAGAAACGTGAGTCGACGGATCGCAGTGCCGCAAAACATGCATATGCGGCGAGCGCAGATGTCTTTTGTAAGAATATAGACGCGCGCACAACAGTAAGCTTAGGGAGCTTGTCCACAAGGGATCCGGCCCATCTGGAGAATAAGATCCCTGTCACTGATTTTTTGTTCTATGTAAGTCGGTAGTGCTGTTTAGCAGGGTGCTTGCGTACGTGTCATGGAGAAGCCAAACACAGACGAGGGCAGGAGGGTGTCCTTGAAGAACGAAATGAGGTACAGATAAACTGCGAATTCAGCAGTTCGGTCGCCCCACGCACTGACGCAGAAGCGTCAGATTCTAAATGCGACTTTTAGGATTTAGAGAGAGGGCAGACCTGGAAAAGTGTTGGACAAGAAGACATCTGAGACCGAGAGGGTCAAGGGGCTCCGAGTTTTGGTTCAAGAGCGGCGTTGACTCTGCTTGTCCGTCGTCTTCCATGAAGAAGAGGTAGCAGATCAGCTATCTTACTCCATCAAGTTACGCGAAATGATCGGAAGTTGCCGTAATATGATGGCAGTCATAAATGAGCCAAAATCTGACATGCACTTCTATGTCAGGACAATAGCAGAGTACATAGCTAAGAAATATGCTTTCTCCAGTGAAAATTGAGTAAAAGATAAAGAGTATAGTAGTCTTACGAGTGCATCCTACTTTCCAGATTTGGGGTCTTGCACGTGGGTTGATCAGTGTCCGTAAATAAAACTCGCATATCGGGACTATCGGACAGGCCCGTGCATTTTCAGCTTTGTCATTGCTTTGTCATTCGACCTTCGCCGTCGGACATGAGTCAGTTCTCTTTTCTCGACGAGGCTAATAAGCGGCAAGTGCGACAGTCTCAGCTTCCTCACATAGTCTGGTGAGTTCCCTGAGGAAACTCAGAATTGGGTACAGAAACTGAGTGATTTTCAGCGAGGACACCTGAGGACGCACAGTCCAACGAACTAATACCAGGATTGGCACATCTATAATTTATAGTTTCGATACCATTTACTGGACAAACCGGTGAAAACGATGTCCACGTCGGTTCTCTCTACTGTTGTTGATTTTGTGGGCCACCGCGACTCAGGCTTGAAGCGGCCATCCTGGGATCTTCTAAATTCTAGCGCGACCACACCAAGTGGATCGAGCTTGGCCATTCCGCGAGATGGTATCACAGACAGAGTGCAAGTCGAATCCGATGTGCAGTCGCTGGGCGCTGTTGCTCCCGTGGACGATCCAGAGTTTCGCCTCCCCGACCGGGTGTCGTTGTGCATCATGATTGCGACAAACGCCTTGCTTCAGGTACCGTGGAAGGCAGCCCATCCATTTCAATTTCCTTCCTGATACATCCTGTCGCAGTTCTCTTTCTTCGTGACCGTTTCCTCTGCCAGTGCATATGCCGAGTATCTCGGTGGATCCGCCGTATTTTCCGGTCTGACAATCGGCATCCCCACGGTGTTCTCCGGTCTTTTTCTTATCCCCCTGACAAAGTACGACGAAGGTAGATTCATTCGCCAGTTTCTCCCTCTGTTCACTCACCCTACCGCCAGGACGCTATACACGTCCGCTCAAAATCGCGTACATCTCCTTGATCCTCGGCAACATCCTACATGCCGTTGCCTATCAAGCCCATTTTCTCTACCTCATTCTCATAGGCCGCATCGTTACCGGCCTTGGCTTCACGGGGTTCATGTACACTAAACGATATTGCTCAGGTACTTGATGTTTGATGTCGAGTATAGCACATCTCACACGTCGTAGATCCACGAATCATCGGAATACGGAGGCGTACAACGTTAGCTAGCTGGCTCGTCGTGGGACAGGCATTCGGGTTCAGCGCTGGGCCATTCATAGGTGGTCTCCTTTACAAGATCGGGTTCTCGAATAAAGTGTTCAACGGATATACCGGGTACAATGGCTGATCCTCGTTTCGTCTGTTCACACTGTTAACATAATCTCAGCCCAGGATGGGTAACCTCGTCTTTCTGGTTGCTTTTCGCGGTGGCGAGCACGTATTTGTTCCGAGATCTCCCCAAGCCCCACCGCATCTTCAACTCGAATTCCATCGAACTCGGGGTCCCGGACTCGGTGGTTGCTTCCCGCAACAGTCCAACCATCACTCCTCCAGAGCCCTCCCCTGAGGTCGAAGAATACAGCATCAGTCAGATCACGGCGCAGCAGTGGGGCGTGATCGTCTGCATGTGTTGGTACTCCATGTCCTGCTTCTTTATCCTCGGCAGCTGGGAATCCAACATCCCCGTCTTCACCGCCGCCGCGTTCGGCTACACGCCGTACGCCGCGGGCAACTTCATCGCCCTCGGCGGCATCGCCACATTGCCGTTCCTGCTCGCGAGCGTACGCTACTCGCCGCGCTTTCAAGACCGCATCACGCTCGCGGTGGGCTCCGGCATCGGTATGAGCGGCCTCGTACTGACGCTGCTACTCCTGGCGACAGACAACGTCGTGTTCGGGGCGTTCTACGTGTGCTGGTTCCTTGTTGCGCTGGGGTTCAACCTCGCGAGTACGTGCACGCTGAGTCTGCTCTCGAAGCAGCTGCCGAACGCGTGGAACGGGCGCACGAGCCTGGCGATCCAGTACAGCAACTATTGTGGCCGCGTCACGGGCGCGATTCTGGGCGGAGCGGGTGAGTATTCATATTCTCTACTGTTGTGTGGTTTTCGATGCCTACATCTTGCCGCAGGGGTCCAGATGGGCATGAAAAATTATGTTGCTGTTCAAATATCTGTCGTTGGGATTGGCGCTCTGCTCCACATGACCTTCTGGAAGGAATTGAAGGCGAAAGCGGGTTAAAAGGAAAACTGTACGGCATTAATAGGGGAAGTACAATATCTGATTAGAGTCAGTCGTGTTGTCGACGAGCTTCCGAAAAAAAGAAAACCGGAAATCCGAGGTTCCAGTCTCTGAGTCTACTGAGTCTACAACTTTTGGGATTTGCGATGCATCGATATCTGGGCGATTTCTTGGGCGCTACCAATGCTGTACCTAACGACCGGACACGAATCTTCAACGTAACTGCCTCCCAGTCGCATTGCACAAGAACCCAAGTTTGACATGTACATATCAACATCACTGCCGTCCGTCTGCATTTCCTAGGATTGCAATAACAGTATCAATGTTCCAAGGGCAGACTGCGCATATGCCGTGACCGGTAGCCCAGCGAATTCGAAGCTGCTCCTCACTGAGGCGTGAAGCTGCAGCCGAGGGTTGTCTGGGCAGAGCCCGCAATTTTGGCCCCAAAAAGCTTATGTTTTGGGCAGTTTCTGGCCTAAAAAAGCTTAAGGGTCTTGACGTGCCGAGATGCCGATGCTTACATCCGTAAAATCGTACCAAATATTCGGCACCTCCCGGAGCCTTCCGTAATCTCGGCTCCAGATCTTTACGGGGTTCGGCGGAGTCTGAAATTTGGGGCACAATCCATCAAAAAAACCACCGCAGCCATCACCCCGTAAAGATCTGGTGCAGTTTGACCGTGAAAGTTGCGCTTGCTCTCATCGGTCACACATGTCACACCCCACATTCGAAGACACCGTCCGCAATTCACGAGTTCTGGGGAGGAAATAAATATGTAGGACCTCATAAATATGTATAACTGATACCAAATGATGATCTGGGATGCTTGCATGCGGTTGGGGCACAAGAAAACACGAAATAATCGTGAATTTTAAAGGGAAGGTGGAGGAAAGTGGTGAGTTCGGAGGGAATGAGAGGTATTGACGTGTTTTGAGTCGCGAATAATGTATATGTGGTCGGTAGAGACCGGAAGAATGTATTCCGGCGCTGAAGACGCGCTATTGGGGCATAAACCGAGAACATCAGGAATCTATGTGGTCAAAAGCGCACTCTCGGGGTTCCACAGGCCCCCAAAATCATAATTACGACATACAGGACCATGCCTAAGATTATTCTAACCCTCCAAATCTACCCAAATATCTATGGCTGCGTGGATGTATCATAAATCATAGTGAAGATCAAAATTAATATTACGTCACAAGGAGAGCTCGGATAATTGGAAATCGAGTGCCTAGAGGCTTATATGGCTAACAGGAATGCATGTACAAATTTTCATGCGGATATGAGTGACGGGGGATGAGATTTGCATTATTTTGCAGCAGAGGAACCACTGCGTGACGCAAGCGCATAGCTGCCTACCAAACTGCACCAGACGTTCTAGGGCAGCAATCTCCCATCGAATTTTCATCAAAAACTGCCTCGGATCATTTTCCGATGGATCCGATGGCTATATATATCTCCCTCCTCCTACTGCCCGCGAGCGCAGTGAGCGACTGCCCTAGAACGTCTGGTAACAAGACTAAGCCTTCCGCCGTCCAAAAGTCGCCTCAAAAAGCTTATTCCGAGGGTTCGCGGATTTTGGCCTCAAAAAGCTTATATCCGGACAAGGAAATCCCCAAATTTTGCCTCAAAAAGCTTATTTTCCGGACAACCCTTGGCTGGAGCCTCCTCACTGCTGATGCGCTGATGTTTGGCACAAGCTCCACACAAGCTTATAGTATCCTGATACGCAACCCTGAGGACTTGAGGTAATTAGGACCAATCTTGCGCATCGCGGCACTCTTGACGCGGGGCATGTTCCTACATATCAGAAACCCGTGGACCGCATGCAACTTGGACTCCGAGTGACTCGGAGTCCACTCCATAAGTACCTCTCCGAACCTTGAGGCTAAAACCTCGAGGACAGCTGGAGACGACCGCACGTAGGTTAGTACGATTGCAATATTGGGGTTGTAGCTGCGCAGACAGAAAAGGGGACTGTGAAAGTGCTTCCTGGACATTCATTAGCATTAGAGTGAAAAATGATACGAGCACAGCAATGCAGGGATCCGTCGGAGGATGGGGTAGAAGACTAGGTGAAAGTGCAGGTCCGGAAAACCGTACAGTATAGATACATACAATGGAGAACATGTGTAACAATAGCAGTACAAATTATATGACAGCAAGATAATACATCCGGTATAGCAAGAACGGGTATGACGAGCATCTCACAGAGGGATAGGAGGATGCTATGGGGAATCTGGGTACGTAATGGTAGGATATTTCCGGAGAAGAGGTCTACCGACGCCTGCTTCGCTGGTCAGCCTGCTGATGGCATTGAGAAGGTCCACCCGCCGCAGGGGTTCTGAGTAACATGTCAGCAAGATATTAGCGGCGACCACAGTCGACCTACTCGTGATGTGATCGTCCTGAAAATAGCCATGGTCAGCGCTGTGGATGCCTGAAAAGTGAGGCACGCACCATGCCAGCTTGGAGACACCGCTCCCGATCTCCAATCACTGCGCATAAAAATTGAGTAAAGAAATTAAGGCAGCAGGGAGATACGCACTAGCATGTGCAGTCAATGCGATTATTGGAGTCGGTGACAGATCATACTCCATCTCGTACTTGCGGATTAACTGCGTAGCTTCCATACCACCCATGATCGGCATGGATACATCCATCTGGTATGAAGAGTAAGCTCATGCTTGCCAAGAGGAGAATAGACTGCACCAGGATGACATCGAATGGCCTGTTCTGCAACGCCCGATCAATGAACGCCTGCAGCGCCAAGCTCCCGTTCTCCGCGAGCTCAATCGAATGCCCATACTTCTCCAGAATCTTGAGCGCCAGCTTCTGGTTCACCAAATTATCCTCTGCGAGCAGGATATCATAGGTGACATCGGTCGCCGCAGACGCGGGATTGACGGTGTTGTTTTCCAGGGCGGAAAGCAGCACGGACGACAAGTCGAGCGATGTTATAGGCGTGGTATTGTGGGCACTGATCCCATTCTCAAGACACCATTTCACTGCGTACGAGCATGAGGGATTGTTATCAAAGAGGATGAAAAGCTTACTATTCAGACGTGGTAATGTTGGCGCAAGAAGGGCTATAGGGATATACCGCAGATGCTCATGTTCGCGCATGGTCTCCGTCTGCGAGAAATAGTGAGCTTATATACAGAGGGATGCATAGATACACACCAAGGGTAATGAGTCTACGATGATAGTGTCTATGTGCGGACACTTCTCCTTGTCCGAAACTTCGCTGATGTCGTGGACGACGACAGGCACCAGACCCAGCTCTGTGATGTGCTCCTCCACGCCACTGGGATCGTGCAGTGTGTCAACAAAGAGGATGGTCCGCTTCGTGAAAGGCGATAGCTTCGAGAGCGTCACATCCATCGATTGTTGCTGATTGATCTGCGAGGTGATCGTGAAGTAGAATTTGCTTCCCTTCCCGAGCTCACTCTCCACCCATATGTCGCCCTGCATCAACGATGTGAGTCGCTTGGAGATCGAAAGCCCCAGCCCCGTTCCACCGTATTCCTAGGAGTAAAAGTCAGTCAGATTGAGTATTTCCTATTTTGGAAACACTCACTCGCGTCGTCGACCCATCGGCTTGGCAGAAGGTATCGAAAATCAGATTCAACTTGTCTTGAGCAATGCCAATACCCGTGTCCATGACGCAAAACTGTAGCGTGACACTCTCCGGATCCAGAGAAATAAAATGGATACTCAGGGCCACATATCCGACTCGAGTAAATTTGATGGCGTTCCCGACAAGGTTGGTGATAACCTGCCGCAACCGGAGCGAATCTCCGATCAGCGCGTCAGGAATTTCTGGCGCAACGTCAAGAATCAGATCGAGCCCCTTCTGGGTCGCTCTTCCAACGAGTGTTTTGAGGATGTCGAAGACAGTCTGCCGCATCGAGTAAGAGACGGCTTCCATGGTCATTCGACCGGCCTCAACTGGAAGAACGGGGGATCAATAAATACATCTTTACCGGGTGAAGACGCACTCTTCGATATGTCCAAAATGTCATCGATGATGAGCAGTAAGCTACGCGCTAAGCTGTGTACCAGGAGCAAGCTTTCCCGCTGGCTTCTATTGAGATCGCTATCAAGGGTGAGCTCCGTCATTCCAATGATACCATTCATTGGCGTTCTGTACCGGGTTCAGTTGCATCCAAGATTCATAAGGAAGTGCACTGACCGAATCTCATGACTCATGTTAGCCAAGAACTCGCTCTTACTCCGATTCGCCAGCTCGGCGGCTTCTCGCGCAGCAGTATTCTTCTGAATACTGTCGCGCAAGTCGTATAACATCTGGTTGATCCGGGACTTGAGCTCGTCCATCTCGCCGCTGGCCTCGACCGTGATGAAGGACGTGAAGTCGCCGTCCGAAGCGGCTTTGGAAATTTGGGCGAAGCCTCGCACTTGCGTCGTCAAACTGCTGGCCATGGTGTTGACGGACACACTGGAGTAACCAGTCAGCCACAGACGAATGCGATATAGAGGACACGTTCGTGATTTCAAGCCATATCCCTTGCACATTGCCGACTTCCGCCTGGACACCCATGTTGCCTTTGGTACCGACCTCCAACGCGACCTTCTTGACTTCGCTAGCGAATTTGGCCAACTGATCAATCATGCCGTTGATGGTGTTTACCAGGCTCAACATCTCTCCAGAGACATCTAGACCAGCGATCTTCCGCGTTAGATCACCTTTGGAGACAGCAGTCTGTTCGAGGGTCAGAATGGGACAATAAGACGGGGGGGGGGGGGGGGCAACACACCGTTGCGTCAGAGATCGTCCGCACTTGTAACGTCAGCTATGAGTGTATCAGCCCTGGATTCTCGTCTAAATCATCGTGCTCACGTTGTTCGCCATGACATTCACATTGTCTGTCAAGTCCTTCCAGGTCCCTTGAACGCCTTCGACTTCGGCCTGTCCACCGAGCTTTCCTTCCGTTCCGACCTCTCGTGCGACTCTCGTCACCTCCGCGGCGAACTGGCTCAATGACGCGGTCATTCCGTTAACAGTGTCCTTCAGGTCGAGAATTTCGCCATGCGCGGTGATCATAACTTGCTTCGTCAAATCGCCGCCGGCGACGGCCTTCGTGACCTGCGCGATAGACCGCACTTGATCGGTGAGATTTTGGGCCATCAAATTGACGTTGTCGGTTACGGTCTGCCGAGCCTCCTGGTCAGGGATATAATCCTGATGGGAGAAGAAGGGGGGACTGACCTTCCACATCCCGGTTGTCCCGACAACCATGGCCTGTCCGCCCAGCTTGCCCTCCGTCCCGACCTCAATACTGACCCGAGTGATCTCATTCGCGAGGGTGCATAGCTGGGTCACCATGCCGTTGATGGTGTCCTTGAGATCCAGCATCTCGCCCTTGACATCGATCTCGACCTGCTTCGTCAAGTCGCCAGACGCGACGGCCTTGGTAACCTCGGATATCGACCGCACTTGTCTGGTGAGATTCATGGCCATTTTCTGGAAGCAGTATCAGCACTAGATCAGCATCAGCTGGAAGAAAGACGTACGTTGACGTTATCGGTTAGGTCCTTCCAAGTTCCTTGGACGCCTTTAACTAATGCCTGGCCTCCCAACTTCCCTTCCGTGCCAACCTCCAGAGCGACACGAGTGACTTCGCTGGCAAAGATGCTCAGCTGGGACACCATGTTGTTGATTGTCGATTTGAGATCGAGCATCTCGCCCTTGACGTCGATCTCGACCTTCTTGGAGAGGTCGCCTCGAGCGACAGCGGTCGTGACGTCAGAGATTGTCCGTACTTGGTCAGTGATGTTGAGAGCCATTTTCTACAAATGGTGGGTTTTAGTCGTCGCAGCGCTGGTACCAGAATATACGCGTACGTTGACATTATCGGTCAGGTCTTTCCACGTCCCTTGGACACCCTTGACCAATGCCTGGCCCCCCAACTTCCCTTCCGTGCCAACCTCCAGAGCGACACGAGTGACTTCGCTCGCGAAGATATTCAGCTGCGACACCATGTCGTTGATCGTGTTCTTGAGGTCGAGCATCTCTCCCTTTACGTCGACGTCAACCTGCTGTCCCAAATCACCCGACGCAACCGCTTTCGTGACAAGTGAGATTGAGCGGACCTGACCCGTCAGGTTCGAAGCCATTTTCTAGTAAAGAATGATTCAGCAGACAAAGCACGGATCGAATGGATAAAACACACGTTGACGTTCGTGGTGAGATCCTTCCATGTTCCCTGCACACCCTCCACTTTCGCCTGGCCTCCAAGCTTCCCTTCCGTGCCGACCTCCAGGGCGACTCGGGTTACCTCGCTGGAGAAGTTCTTCAACCGCTCCACCATCTCGTTTATCGTGACCTTGAGATCGAGCATCTCCCCACTGACATCCACCTCGATCTTCTTGTTAAGATCGCCGTGCGCGACGGCCTTGGTCACCAACGAGATGGAGCGCACTTGATTCGTTAGATTCGACGCCATTTTCTGCATGTGCGCCAGCTCAGTACCGTAGCCCATGCGAATGGAGGAATGGGGGAGCTCACGTTGACATTGTCCGTCAAATCCTTCCAAGTGCCTTGCGCGCCTTCCACCTTCGCCTGCCCGCCCAACTTCCCGTCCGTCCCGACCTCCAATGCGACGCGCGTTACCTCGCTGGAAAAGTTCCCGAGACGTTCCACCATTTCGTTGATAGTGACCTTCAAGTCCAGCATCTCGCCACTGACATCGACCTCGATCTTCTTGTTCAGATCGCCGTATGCCACGGCCTTCGTTACAAGCGAGATCGACCGCACTTGATTCGTGAGATTCGACGCCATTTTCTGAACCATAGTCAGCACATCGTTAGCGAAAGGGCCGCGTAAAATCACCCACGTTCACATTGTCAGTGAGGTCCTTCCATGTGCCCTGCGCGCCCTCCACCTTCGCCTGTCCGCCAAGCTTGCCGTACGTGCCCACTTCCAGCGCGACACGCGTGACCTCACTGGAGAAGTTGCCCAAGCGGGCCACCATCTCGTTGATGGTGACCTTGAGATCAAGCATCTCGCCGCTCGCACCGACCTCGATCGTCTTCTCCAAGTCGCCGTACGCGACGGCCTTCGTCACAAGCGAGATCGACCGCACTTGACTCGTGAGATTCGACGCCATTTTCTGCAGCCATCATCAGGGTCTCGCTAGGAATTGCATAAGAGCGAACCCACGTTAACGTTATCAGTGAGGTCCTTCCACGTCCCCTGTACACCCTCGACCTCAGCCTGCCCGCCCAACTTCCCATACGTCCCGACCTCGAGCGCGACACGCGTCACCTCGCTGGAGAAATTGCCCAACCGTTCTACCATCTCGTTGATGGTGACTTTCAAGTCAAGCATCTCCCCACTGGCGCCGACCTCGATCTTCTTGCTCAGGTCGCCATACGCGACGGCCTTCGTGACGAGGGAGATGCTCCGCACTTGGTCGGTCAGGTTCGAGGCCATTTTCTGCGACGACCGTTAGCGCTGGTTCTGTAAGATCGGAGGACCCGACGGATTCGCGTCGAGAGGGAAGGGGGTAGTAGCACGCGCCACGCGCCGCACCGATGAAAGGTATGTAAAACCACTCACATTGACATTATCCGTCAAATCCCTCCACGTCCCTTGCACGCCCTCCACCTTCGCCTGTCCGCCAAGCTTGCCGTACGTGCCCACTTCCAGCGCGACACGCGTGACCTCACTGGAGAAGTTGCCCAAGCGGGCCACCATCTCGTTGATGGTGACCTTGAGATCAAGCATCTCGCCGCTCGCGCCGACCTCGATCTTCTTGCTCAGGTCGCCGTACGCGACCGCCTTGGTAACGAGCGAGATGGAGCGCACCTGGCTGGTGAGGTTGGACGCCATTTTCTGGGCGGCGATGTGTCAGCAGTCTGCGGGGTGAGGGAAGAAGGAGCAAGCAACGCACATTAACATTATCGGTCAAATCCTTCCACGTCCCCTGCACGCCCTCAACCTCCGCCTGGCCCCCAAGCTTCCCCTCCGTCCCCACCTCGAGCGCAACGCGCGTCACCTCGCGCGAAAAGTTGCCGAGCCGCATCACCATCTCGTTGATCGTCACCTTCAGGTCGAGCATCTCCCCGCGCACGTCCACGTCGATCTTCTTGCTCAGGTCCCCGTACGCGACCGCCGTCGTCACCATCGAGATGCTGCGCACTTGGTTCGTCAGGTTCAGCGCCATCCGCTGCGAGGCGCGTTAGTCGGCGTGCAGGAAGAAGGATGAAAGGGAGAAGAACGCACGTTGACGTTGTCTGTGAGGTCCTTCCACGTCCCTTGTACGCCGTCCACGCGCGCCTGCCCGCCGAGCTTCCCCTCCGTCCCGACGTCCAGCGCGACGCGCGTCACTTCGCTCGCGAAGTTCCCCAGACGCATCACCATCTCGTTGATCGTCACCTGCATGTCCGGGTCCGCGCCGAGGTCGAGTGAGCGCAAATTGAGCGGAAGCGACAGAACGAAAGCGAAATGGAGCAGGATGAAGAAAGGACAAGTAACAACACATTAGCATCCACCCTCACTACAACACACGGCCCAGCGCACCTTAAGATCGAGCATCTCCCCGCTCACGTCGACCTCCATCGTCTTCCCCAGGTCCCCATTCGCGACAGCCTTGGTCACGAGCGAGATGGAGCGCACCTGGCCCGTCAAATTCGAAGCCATTTTCTGCATGAGCGGCGGATGAACGGCATCGTTTCAAGGCGGTCGCAGGCACCAAGGCAACGAGCGAAGATAGAGTGTTAAAGAAGAATAAACGACGCATCAGCACACGGCCCAACAACCAAGCGAAAAAGTAAAGAAAAGAAAAGAAAAAACGCACATTGACATTGTCTGTGAGATCCTTCCATGTACCCTGCACGCCCTCGACGCACGCCTGCCCGCCGAGCTTGCCCTCCGTGCCGACCTCGATCGCGACGCGCGTCACCTCCGACGCGAACGCGCTGAGCTGGGGAAAGCGGTGGGTAAGCGCGGTGTTGAGGTAGGGATGGCAAACGTGGATATATATATGGTAGCGTAGACAGTGGAGGGGAAGCGAGAACGGCACCCACCTGATCTACCATACTATTTACCGTGTCCTTCAGCGTGCTGATCTCGCCCTCCGCCTGGATCGTTACCTGCGGGGCGATATCATGAGTATGCGAACCAAGCTAGCCAGCGCGACACCCACCTTCTGCGTCAGATCCCCACAAGCCACAGCGGTCGTCACCGTCGCGATACTCCGCACCTGGTCCGTCAGGGACAGGCACATCCGATTTACCTGCGCGCAACATCGTTAGCTTCAATCCGCTGGGGAATACGACAGCGCCAGCACATTAGTCACCAGCGCAAGCCACACGCCCTCGACGTCCGGCACGCTCGCCTCGCCGCCGAGCTTGCCCTGGTTGCCGACCTCGAGCGTCACGCGCGTGACCTCGACCGCGAGCGTACGCAGGCGCAGCACCATGCCGTTCACCGTGTTCTTCAGGTCGAGGATCTCACCGTTCGCGTCCACCTGGATCTGCTTCGACAGGTCCCCGTTCGCCACTGCCGTCGTCACCGCCGCGATGCTCCGGACCTGCGGGGGTGTCAATCTCTATTTTTGAAGAAAATCTGGAATGGGACTCACCTGCGTAGTCAAATTCGCCGCAAGCGTGTTCACCTCGTCGGTGAGCTCGCGCCACGTGCCCTCGACGTCCTCGACGTGCGCCTGCGCGCCGAGCTTGCCCTCTGTGCCGACGTCGCGTGACACGCGGGTTACTTCGGTTGCGAAGTGGCCGAGGTTGTCGACCATCGTGTTGATGACCTGGGAGGGGAGGGGAGTATTAGTAAATGAAAAGGAGAGGCGGGGATGGAGAAAACGGGCATAAAAAGTAAGAATGAAGATGAAGATGTAGAAATGGCATAAAAACAAAGGAAAGAGAATAGCGCGCGCGCCAAACGGCAAACGTGCCCGTCGAGCGCAAACCGCCTGCGCCATCGACACCGGGCGCGGCGCGGGACAAGGCAGGCGCTCACACGCTCGAGTCCCTCGCGAGCAATGCGCGCGACCGAGATTCGCCTCCGTCCGACAGCGAGTCCCGCGCTCGCGGCCAAGACACGACGAGGCACAAACGCGAGCCGCACAGGGCACCGCGCCGACACATCACCACGCTCGACGACCGCGACACGCGTACACCCGCCCGGCGCTCGCGCAGGAACACGTCGCGCACCCCCGGCGCTGGACCGGAGAGACGGCCGTGCTTGCACATCCCACGTCCTCCGCACAACAGCACGATCGAGCTCGTCGAATGTGCGGAGATCTCCGCGGGCCAGCCCATCCACCACAGCCCACAGCACTCGGAGATCGTCCACGACATTGCACACGATCGAGTCAGTGGTCCTACGATCGGGTGATCAAGCTGGAGCTCGAAGACGCGCGCGCGGAGATCTCCGTGGGCCCACGGTGCTCCACAGCAAGTTTAGCTCCTCCACAGCAAACGTGCCATCGAGCAAGCTGGATAACCGTCGAGCGAAGGGCCAGGATGCGCGAGAGGGAAATCGGCTCGCGCTCGCACTCCGAACACGGGCTGCGCAGTGCATCGCGGCAGAAGCGTCAACGCGCGGACGTGCTCCCCAACACGGGCACAGACGCCCGTAAGACGACGTGCACGCCCCGTGCACCCATGAATCTCGTATCCGCGGACACAGCGCGATCGAGCCCATCCACAGCTCGTAACCGCGCGCACGGAAGTCTCCGTGCAACAGCACTCCAGCAGTGCGTGCGAGTTGTGGAGCCGAGCACGGGCGCCTGTCATGCGGCTGAGCTGGGAGCCATCTTACAAGGGAGGTAGGGTGTAGGATGGCGAGTGCATGACTAGTCGCGTACGCATGGCCAGGCTCGAAAGAGAAGCGAGAAATAGGGGGAAAAAATAGTAAAGGATAGAAAGAAAGAAAGAAAGAAAAAGGCGCTATCAGACCCCGAGGGCGAATGGGGGCGACATGGCGAACGGAGCGCATGAACGCGGGAGCACGATGCCTACGCGTGGAGACGTCCGACTGCACCATAGCTGTCTGGCAGCAAGCTCCGCGCAGTGCGCGGGGCGTGCACGTCGTCTTCCGGGCTCATGCTCTGCGCGGCGCGGCGTCGCCCGCCTTCGCTCCCCGACCGTCTGACGCGTGTGCGATAGCGGGCGGGAAAAAGTGCGCAGTGGGCTTTATCCCGCGCTCGCGTCGAATCCACCGCGTGGGTGCCAGGCCTCGTCTCCCGGCTACCGGAGAAGGCGTTTGCAGCACAGGGTGCCAAGGCATGCGTGCCGAAGCACATTCCCCAGCGCACCTCGAGCGTGCAAAGATCCGTCCCACATCCTCCGCACAACACGACCGTCTGTATCGACATCCCATCGATCGGATCCCGGGGAAAACGTGCGGTCGAAAGCGATGCCATCTCGTACGTGTAGGATGCTCGCCAACGCGAGGTACGTGTGGGCGGCTGGACGCGGGACTCGGGACGACGGCTCGCACTCCTTCGCGCAGGGTTCGCCGCCCGCGAAGGACGCGGCGGGCGAGCTGGGAGCGGTGGGGAAGGAAGGAGGTGGATAGGCTAGCAAGAGAGCAGCAGCGGCCCTGTCGACGGCTCCTATCGCCGCAGCACAGATCGGGGCCCGCGAGTAGGTGTTGCGTGCGCATGGATGCTGGAGTACGACGCCTAGGCGTGCAGACGACGTCAGTGGAGAGGGCCCACTGCACCATTGCTGTCCAGCAGCAAGCTCCGCGCAGCACGATCGACCGCGAATCGACCGCTCGTCTGCGCCCGCGCGGCGAATCTCCGTCTCCCCTTTACGAGGTAACGCGTCCACGGCAGCGCACATGTCGGAAGGCCATCGTTTTTCGTAGATGGGAAGAGAATAAAGAAAGGGAGAGGAGGGAAGGAAGAAAAATCAAAGAGGGGGAGTGAAAAAAATAGAAGAAAAAGAAAAGCGTTATCGCAAGCAACGCACCTTCTTGAGCTGGACCATAAGGTCACCCTGCACGGGCACCGTAATCTTCTGGGTGAGGTCCCCCGTAGCGACGGCGTTGCAGACGCGGGAGACGTCGCGGACCTGGTCCTTGAGGAGGCGGAGCTCCTCGAGTGCGTCCATGCCGCCCTGGGACGCGGCAGAGGCGAGTGCACCGCCAGCAGGCACGACGCCGGGGCTCTCCGTGAAATCGTAGTGCCTCGGGCGGTGGCCGCAGGCGGGGCACGTGTGCAGCAAGGGGTCGAGGTCGAGGTCGGGCGCGGGCAGGCCGGTGAGCGTGGGGGTGTGCGGCGGCGGGGGGCGGCGGGGGATTGCGCCGTTGGCGGGGGGGAGCTGGGTGGGTACGCGGGAGCGCTTCATGAGGCGCTCGATGGCGCGGAGGATGGCGTCGGTCTGCCAGTCGGGCGGGCCGGCATAGCGGGGGAGCGGGGTGGACGGCGGGGCGTCGTGGAGGCTGAGGAGGGCGACGAGGTGGTCCTTGAACGGGTCCGGGGCGGGCGGGACGAGTGTGCCCATCGCAGACGACGCAGAGGACGGTGGAGAAGGGAGCTTGGCGGCGGGACTTGATGACGTCATCAATTAAGCTCAGCTGACTGAAACTTTCACTGGCAGTGAAACAACTGACGCCAGTTTAACTCGATCATCGTTGACCCTGTCGAATGCAGCCGAAGCTGTTGTGTTCGTCTCTAGCTTATCGGCGAGCATAATTTGTGCAGATCGTCAACGTGCTCCGTCCCGTGTCGTACTTTCTCTATTGTTACTGCACGCTGCCGTTATGCTGTCCGCGGAAAGGCGACCTGAGGCGGCAATCACCACACTACACGTGTAACTCGCCTGGCGTTCAAGTTCAACATTAATCAACGTTGGAGCAATACGCGGCTGTGCGTCGTACGAATTAGCGCGTTGACAAAAAAAATCAGCTAATATCAGAACCCCCGGCAACAGATCTTTGTTGAATCTTTAAGGATTTCTCCGTGATCCGGCCGCACAGCGTGTCAACCATTGAACCAAAGTTAAACACAGCGTCTTTTATCCACCCACTAAACAGCACCGACAATTGACGAGCTATTTGTGCAGCATGCGATTCCGTCTTATTCTTCCAGAAATCTGCTTTCCCGTGCATTGATCTGGCTAAGTTACTCCGCGCTAAAGACCTGCCCTCATCAACAAAACTGTGTGCATGGCGGCCACCCGGCTTGCACTTTGTCCGAGTCCCAGCATCTCACTTCATGTGCATCAGATCACTGGGGGGGTTATTATATCTGCCAGGTCCACAGCATGAACAAGTTTACAGAAGGTATACATGTACAGTCCAACCCTTGAAAATATAAAATCGTGGCGCCCACGCTCCGTCCTCCCCAGACCGCACTATGAGCCATGAAAACGGAACAGAAGCCCGGCCCCCTTCCCAAAAGTAACGCACGCCGCGCTTCACGAATGAGAATCGTACAAATGTAGGATTGTAATTATTCTCACAAAACTTCAAGAGGATATACCTATTAATTTGTCTGCGCCCCGCACGGTTTGGGTCATAGGATGCAGCATCAGTACAACTCCACCGGCCAACACATGCACCTGCACCGTCAACCGACCCTCTGTCCGGGGGCAAATAAAGATTTTGAATCAATAGCAGGGCCCTTGATTATGACCAGAAAGGCCCGGTTTTTAGGTTGGCAAATTTGTCGGGATTGATTGATCTGGGGCCCAGAGGCCCAAATCCAAAATTTTCGTCGAGATTCACATCATGCCTTCCCGCCTATGATCAGGGGTCCTTCAAAGCTCCAGCTCGGAACACCGGCTTTCGATGCTCCACCTCCTGTTGCCCCAACGCCCCGTCGCTACCCGGTGTACGTGTGGAGTCGCGCTGATGGTATCCGCAATGAATCAGCATTATTTCAGGGTTGGGATAATGAATCAAGTCCGCACCACGCTGATTCGGGTGCGCGGTGGCCCGTTCGAGAAACCAATCCAAGGGTGGTTGGCTGCTTCAGCTGATGGGGTTATATCCTGAACAACAAATAACTAAGCCAAATTCGAATCCCCCAAGCGAGGGGCGGACGGAATGGAAGCAGCCAGCCGTGGGGTAACTCGGGATCCGAATACTGAATTGAAATTTGACGCGGTACAGCACTTCCAAAAGGCGATGTGGAGCAGAGCACCGATCCCAACAACAGATATCTGAACAGCATCAGCGTGCGCGTACTCGCGAGGTTGAACCCCAGCGCAACGAGGAACCAGCACGCGGAGAACGACCCGAACACGACGTTGTCTGTCGCCAGGAGCAGCAGCGTCAGCACGAGGCCGCTCGTACCGATGCCGGAGCCCACCGCGAGCGTGATCCGGTCTTGAAAGCGCGGCGCGGCGTACGCTCGCGAGCAGGAACGGCGGTGTGGCGATGCCGCCGAGGGCGATGAAGTTGCCTGCGGCATACGGCGTGTAGCCGAACGTGACGGCGGTGAAGACGGGGATGTTGGATTCTCAACTGCTGAGGATAAAGAAGCAGGACATGGAGTACCAGCACATACACCGCCTATCGCGATGAACTCGAGCCCCGCGCACGTCCCTGGCCTCGCCTATTCCACTAGACGCCCAATCGATCCGCGAGTCTTGTGAGCAAGCTCCGAAGCCCGGGGGATGAGCGGAAGAAGTGAGTTCTTCCGAGATACTCACCTTGGATACGCATACGTCAGTCAACTCGGGTCGAATACACGTGGAATTAGCACCCGAATGAGTTAAAGTTGCGGCAAACAAGAACACCAGAATGCCGCCGAGCGACAGTTCATGCCTCGAGTGAACGAGGTGATAACTTACCTTGAATTCACTCGAGTTATATGCATAGTCAACACGTAGAGTGTCCTAGTTTCACGGCCAAGTAAGCAAAGTGATAAAAACTCGAAGATCAAGTAGACATACCTTTGACTTGGATGTAGCTCAGTCGGCGGCGATAGTAGCGCCAGACGACGCTAGCTATTGTCTGGTAGGGTCCAGACGGATTGAATCGGAATTATAACCGTCAATAGGTGACTATGCTGAGAGCGGAATTAGTTTAATAGATTGGAAGTACATCGAACGAGGTTACAACCCACCTTGAATGCGTTTCAATACCGTGTAATTCATCCATACTTGACGCATTTCGAGACCTAGAGCAAGGGCCAGCAAGCAAAATTCGGAAAAATGCGAAAATTGACTATACATACCTTTGCCTTGGATACAGGTCAGTGAACGCTCAAGGGGCGGTAGCACCGCCAGACGGCACGAACAGGAGTCTAATAAGACTGTCAGTTACTAGATAGAGTCTGAAAGGATCGTTATTAGAAGTAAATACAGGGGAAAGGAAGGGTTGAAGCGAAATTTTACCATGTCTTGCTGCAGTGAGTAGCCAAGAACGAAATTAGGTTAGTAGACAAGAAGGACATCGAACGAAGGGATACCTTGCCTTGAAGGCGGTTGAATACTACATAATCTATACATGTTTGAACGCGTTCAGACCTAGAGTAAGGGCCGGTATACAAAAGTCGGAAAAATGCGAAATCTGGCCAGACCTTTGCCTTGAATACAAGTCAGTCGGCGATGAGGGGCCGTATTAACGCCACAGTACATCAGTTGGAGTCTGGTAGGATCGTTATTTGGAAGTACAAACGGGGGAAAAGGAAGGGTTGAATCGAAAATTTACCATGTCTTGCTCTAGTCAATAGTTAACTTTGCTGAGAACGAAATTGGGTTAGCAGATGGGAAGGAAATCGAACGACGGGATAAATTACCTTGAATGCGCTTCAAAACTGTGTATTCCATTGATATTGAACGCGCCCAGAGGCCTAGAGTAAGAGCAAGTAAGCACAAGTGATAAAAACCCGCAAATTCGATTAGACACACCTTTAGCTTGACTACAAGTCAGTCCGGGTTCGAGGGGCCGTATTAGCGCAATAATACACTAGTTAGAGTCTATCAGGATCGTTTGTGCTAGCAAAAGCAGGGATCAGATGGGTTGAATCGAAAATTTACCATGTCTTGCTCTAGTCAACAGCTGCAGTTAACTATGCTGAAAACGAAATTGGGTTAGCAGATTAGACAGAAACCGAACGAAGCGATAACTTGCCTTGAAGGCGATTGAAAACTATGTAATGCATCGACATTGAACGCGCTAAGAGGCCTAGAGTAAGAGCAAGTAAGCACAAGTGATAAAAGCTCGAAAATTCGATTAGACACACCTTTAGCTTGACTACAAGTCAGTCCGGATTCAAGGGGCCGTATTAAAGCCATAGTACACTAGTTAGAGTCTAGTAGGGTCGTCAGGACTAACAAATGTTGGGAACAGATGGGTTGAATCGAAAATTTACCATGTCTTGCATCAATCAGCAGATAACTAACTGAGACGAAGTTAGGCTAGTAGACAAGAAGGAAATCGAGCGAAGTAATAACTTACATTGATGGCGCTTGAATACTATGTAATCTATCGATATTGACCGCGTTCAGACGCCTCGAGTAAGGTCAGTAAGCAGAAGTACATGAAAATTCGATTAGACACACCTTTAGCTTGAATACAAGTCAGTCCGGGCTCAAGGGGCCATATTAACACCATAAAACACTAGTTAGAGTCTATTAGTACGGTTAGCACTAGAGGGAACAGAAGGGCTGAATCGAAAATTTACCTTGCCTTGCGTCAATTGATAGTCAACTACGCTGAGAACGAAATTGCGTTAGCAGATTGAAAGGAAACTGAACGACGGAATACCCTGCCGTGAAGTCGATGTAATGCATCGATATTGAATGTGTTCATATGCCTAGAGTAAGGGCAAGTAAGCACGAGTGATGAGAACTCGAAAAAAATGGATTAGACACACCTTTAGCTTGAATGCAAGTCAGTCTGGCCTCAAGGGGGCATATTTGCGCTACAAAATATCAGTTTATATCGATTCAAAGTGGTATTAGCACGAGAACGAAAGGCATACAAGGTCTAGCACGAAATCTTACCCAGGTCAATGAGGTCGATCTGGATCTGAGAAACGCCTCAGTACTTGAGTTGAAGGGATAAAGAACCTAAACAAGACTATAACTCCCCTTCAAATCGATCGATTGCGATAATATCTAATGAGTTCCGCGGGCAGCAAAGCCAGGTAAGCAAAACTCGAAATCTGATCAGCTCGCTTGGAGATTCGGACAGACATACCTCCGACCTAGTGGGCTAAACGAGCGCATCAAAAGCCACAACATCCTCCAGTAGCAATAAAGGATGAGCTAGATCATCTATTGTTAGCAAGATATAGAAAGGATAAGTAAATTTCGATGCACCAATATTTGTGACAAAGTCACAGGATTTCGGTGTTTTGTGGGTCAAGGGAGTGGCCTGCGGTAATCAGAACATCAGTTGGACGGGTATGGGTAAAGCATAAGGGCCATACTCACCTTGAGCGGTGCATAGAGCGCGCACGCTCGTCGTCAGAGGCCAACCAAGCGGCGTGAGAATTTCTTGTCCAACAAGCACGTGGTTGTGGCGGGAGGTCGAAGTCGTGAGCCGCCGAGGTGACGAGAGCAATGGTGGTCATGGACTATTGAATCTGAGTAATTATAATGGTCAATGATGAAAACTAAGGCTCACAACAAATTCGGAGGTCGCATGAGTTCAAAAAGTAGGGAGAAAGCAGCTGCTTGTCAGTTTGGCAGACGCGCGCAGACTTATATGGATAATCTGGCGCGTTACGTTGCACATACGTGTATTGGCAATGTATTTGATCAGGAAGCTGAGTCAAACAAGCGAAAGTCCCCGTGGAACGTGCAAACACCAAAATAGGTTCTGTTTCAACTTGGCGAACAGGGCCCGCAAAGTGAAGGACAAGCCTCGTGCACATTTGCGTCTTAAAAATTAAATATTATTTATGCAGAACTGTTTTATTGCACATCTATCCGCAAGGGAGCACACTGCACAGCGCCTCCAGCACAAAAACAGGCAATGCAGCACAGTATAAAAATCAGGGGGACACGGGCAGGTTCGCAGACGGGCTGTGTATGACGTCGCTTACTGAACCGATATTAGCCATCAAAATGGAAGTTTTATGCAAGCGATTTTGAACCTGGATATAATTGTAATACGGAATTCGCGCGTTCCGCTGTTTGGGATATCGCGGGGTGCACAGCGTCCCCAGCAGCCCAGTATTTCAGGAGGACTCATACATTATATAATCAAATGCGAAATGATGCCGTATTTTGGGTAGGATGGGAAGGGTAGTGCATATGAGCAGGAATAGTGCAATTTGGTATACTGACCCTTGGCATCAAATCTGAGTATGATTGTAGTATGTGCATACGAATACAATTGGAATAAATTAGATACATTTTTAAGCAACATATCTGAGCTACAGGATTACATGATCATTTAGTGCGCAGCAGTTTCAGCAATTATAGAAATGCACTAATGCATAAAATGGGATTGCGGTGGCTCTTGGACCGCTGCCACAGGTTCATCCTGAAGTAAAAAAATGATTTCTCATCTTAATATCTCACTCTATCCTCAAATTCCCTTCGTTGTGGACGACCCGCAGTTGCCAGAGCAAGATTTCCTTTTTAAGCACCTGGCGTTAGCGCAGCGGAACTCGGTCCGGCGATTATTTTTCTTGCTCGACTAAGAATTTCGCGGAAAATAAATATGAGATGGGGTCGTAAATTGAGTTAAATTTGTGCAGAATTGATATCCCTCACGTCCTGGGCGCTGTAGTGCCGCGGGGCACAAAAACATAAATATATGTGTTTGGCGCCAAAACAAAATGCCCATACAGGCAATTCGAACATGGAACAAACGCAAATGCAAGCCAAATGTATACAGATTAACCATTAAGCTAAGCAACCGTTAGAAGGTGTGTCTACAGGGGGGTAATGACCCTGATACAGCCTAGGCGAAAAGATGTGGGCCAACATATGCCATGTTGTCACTTACAGGCTGGGCACAGCCCAGCATAACCAAATGGCTACGTGGAAATGTAGTCAAGGTGTCATGATGCAGTGTATGTATTACAGTTTAACTGACAAGTTCGCCATGATTTGACAAATAAAATAAAATAAACATGTTTGTGGGCAAAACAAAATGCCCCTCGCAGGTGTTGAACCTGAGATCAAGTAGAAACAATTCAGCCAAGCGACCATTAAAAGGTATGGCATCCGGTCCCATATGACCCTACCTTGCCGTCGGCGAAAAGATCCGTGATTCGGCTGGGCGCTGCCAGCACATTGCAAACAGCTGAAAATTGATGCCGTGACGCGGCAATTGTGCCGCTGTTTCAACCGAAGGATTTTCCGCACACCGCTATGTCCCCTCAATACATGTGAACAACCAGTGCACAGGGTCCTGAGGTTGCTAAGATAGGGCAGCACAATCTTGAGGATTGACCAGTTTTTTTCGAAAAAAAATTGGCTCCAAAACCCAACTAGTTGTCGACTTCGAACCTACTGCACAGGAGATGTGCCTCAAACCAGCTGCGCCATATGACCATGACAAAGAAGAAGTGTGTGAACCATATATCATTACTAGAACCATGAACAATATGGCACACCTGATTGCGATGCCTGGGCATTGGAGTGTGCCACTCCGAGACAGCGGGGAGCGCACGAGCAGATGGTGTCACTAGCTAAGACACGAGGTGATGCTATCTAGAGGTCCCTGCCAAGCACAACCAAACACCCTACCACATGTGCCCAACAGAAACATGGCGACGACCTCGTCGCCCCACGGAACCCAGAAACCAAAAACTCTAGGCCCCACCTACAACCCTAACCCACCCCAATGCTGTGAGCACCTGACCTAAGTCACGAAGGCGGGGGTCTCGATCCCAATCGAGCGGGAACTGCGGGACGGGTTTGTCGGACGGCGGGAATGAAGTCGGCGTGCGGAAGGCGATAGATGGCGGCGGATGAGAATACGATGGCATTGAATGTCGTGGTGCTGCATGAATAGTCGATTTTTTCTGCGGTCGGCGAATAGAATGCATCTGCGGCGAATGATTTTGTAATGAGGATGAAGTCGGGGGTCGTGGAGAGCGTCGGCGGCGCCGCTGCAAACTTGCGAACGGCTGCGGAGAGCCCTTGACAAGAGCTGAGAAATCGCGTGGAGTTGACGGCGGCGATTCGGAACGCAAGGGAGATGTTGGAAGGGTCAATGCGTCCTCGCCCCAGTCCAACGGTGCAGGGGCAGGGCTGACATCGACGGGGGCGGCAATCGTGATGGTGACGGCGTCCGCTTGTGCAGAGACGACGGACAGGGAACGGGGGGAAGGGAGGGAGGGTAAGACAAGACTCGCCTGCAATGCACGCGACTGCTGCAGCTCGGAACATAGCTTCCAGCCCACGTCAAAGCCCCATACCCGCTCCCGCTCCAGCTCCTTCGCAACGGTAGGTGCCACCTCCTTCCTTCCTAGAAGCCTCCCCTCTTTCAGCCCATGTCTGAATCCATAACGAAGAGCGGTTTTCCACAGCTGACGAAGGTGATAATGTACATCCTCGTGAGCGCTGTCCTCGTTCCACGCTGCGAAAAGCGCGTCCGAGCACAGGTCGCCAATGATTTGCTCTTCTTCCTCAGATAAGATCGGGGGATCAGCAGGTGCCATTGGACGCGAGAGGACTGCAGGTGATAGAGGCGGCGGGGGCGGAGCGAGGCAAAGACAGCAGGGGAGACGCGACGCAAAACGGCGGGAGAATACACAATGGAAAACGGCGGGACAATACGACACGACACGGCTCTTCTTCACGAGGGTCCACAGGTCCACGGGTCACGGAAGTTGTCCAAAACACGGATGGCTGGTTCGTCGGAGGTCGTGCGAGGGTACAAATCAAACTCTCATCACCAAGATGGAGTGTGCCACTCCGAGACAGCGGGGAGCGCACGAGCAGATGGTGTCACTAGCTAAGACACGAGGTGATGCTATCTAGAGGTCCCTGCCAAGCACAACCAAACACCCTACCACAGCATGTAAGACTGAGACACGGGCATAGGTGCCCAGTGGATTGATGCGTGGAATGCGATCAGTCGCTCATGTCTCGTAACAGACTCGCTTCGAGTTCCGCACTATGGTGGTTGTGTTTGTTCCTGTACCACCGCCGTCGCGTGTACTGGCGGCGTACCATGTCTGCAAGCGTCAGCGAACGAAAGGGGAAGGGATGCAAAAAAGAGAGAAATGGAAGGGAGACGAAGAGGAAGGGGTATGTTGGTGGGACGGAAGGTAAGCGGGGAACGCGCGTCGAAGGCATCGTGGCGATCCACAGCAGAAGGTAGTAGCGGGTGACATGACCTCGCACCCCGCCGCCAGCGCACAAAAAGCCCGCGGCGCACACAAAGCCGAGACCGGTTGCAGCTGCGCTCCGCCGACGCCGTATGCGTAGGGGCAAGCCAGGGACCGGAACCAACGGGAGCGTGAGCGAGTCCGGAATGGGGTGCGCGACGAGAGCGAGCGCCCTTCCCGGACCTCCCTGGACTCCATGGGCTACGTGCGCGGGAAGCTGCACAGTGCAAGCAAAAGAAGGCGTGCGACAAGAAGCCGATGAAGGGCAAGGAGAAGCGCGACTCGGTCCCATGACGCGGGCGATCTCACGCATCATCGTCGAGCGCGGGAGCGCGTGCGGGGGCCTCCGCACACACATCCTCCCTGATCCTCGTGCACCAGACCCTCGACGCTCGTGGATGGAATGACGGCGCCAGGATTCAGATGATTCTGACCGCCGCTATTCTCAGTCTCATGGCGTCCTAAGTCGAGCGAGGACACGGATTGGATTTGGAACAGGAAGATGCATATATAAATACATGGTGGGCAGAAAGAAAGTCTAGTTCTAACAGCAGCGCGTGAGACTAGAGTGATGACGGGGGTGGATATCGACACACACCTGGACGGCGAACCACGCATCGTGCCACTGCGGCTCGTCCGTGATACCCAATTCTTTCGCAAACCGCTCGAGTCTTGATGCGATAGGCACCTGTTTGGCCTTGACTACCCCGCCTTTTGTGTACGAGAACCAGGCTACATCATCGCGGCCCTCGACATGTTCGATATACACTTGGAGCCCAGAACTTCTCGCCACCTCGTAGATTGTCGTATGGTTCCATGCGAGACGAAGGTAGCGATTGGGCGAATGTTCGTGAGGATGGTGGGTCGCGCGATACCTTTCCATGAGCTGATCCGTCACGATGTAACCGTAGAGGCACTCGCGTCCATTAAGGTGGGCGGGAATGGGAGGGGGTGCTTCTGTATCGTTTGGTTGGGGGCTGGGTTGGTTATTTAGATAGACAGAAGTCTGGGCTAGGTATTAAGCACGGAGTTGGAACTTGGCGGACACTCTGCTTGGGTGGCTGGACGAGATGCGCAGCCACCGCCCATTCTCGGGAAACTGGAGCCTCCATGGACAGAATTCAGCTGTAGGAGTTCAGTCAGATTCTGCCGCGGCGCTGAGCAGATAGACGACATACATGAACGGTTCTCGTGGCGGTGGTGGTGGAGGCAAAAGACGAGAAATGTGGCACGTGACACATGTGTCGGCATTATTAATAAAATAATATTAATAAAAATAAAAATCATTTATGGCCGCCATCATACGTCAGCTTCCGATCATTTCACGTGACTTGATGGCTGATCTGCTACCTCACACCGGGGTTGAGCGAATACCTAGAAATTACTGTACCATTTCGACCAAGTGTTCAGTCACAGGTCACACCAATTTTTTTTTGATGTAGGCAAAAATTGCCTTAAATCAAAAGAAAATTTATCGGGCATCTCGGATAAAAATTGATGAACACTTGGTCGAAATGGTACAGTATTTTGAGAATCAAGTGAGCTTAAATCAAACCCGATACCTACCATATGATTTGCCCCGATATCCGGCGATCTACCCGATATGGGAAATCGATGGGATATCGGGGCAAATCATATGGTAGGTATCGCGTCTGATTTCAAGTCACTTGATACTCAAAATGATTTCTACAGTATCGGAACTAAAATGCAGCCAGCTGATATTTGCTCAACCCCAGTATGCCTCTTCTTCATGGAAGACGACGACGTTCAAGCAGAGTTAATGCTGCTTTTGAACCAAAACTCGGATCCCCTTGACCCCTCTCGGTCTCAGATGTCTCCTTGTCCAACACTTTTCCAGGTCTGCAAGCCGCATTCAGAATCTGACGCTTCTGCGTCAGTGCATGGGGCGACCGAACTGCTGAATTCGCAGTTTATCTGTACCTCATTTCATACTTCAAGGACACCCTCCTGTCTTCGTCTGTGTTCGGCTTCTCCATGACACGTACGCAACCACCCTGCGAAACAGGACCACCGACTTACATGGAACAAAAAATCAGCGACAGGAATCTTATTCTCCAGATGGGCCAGATCCCTTGTGGACAAGCTTCCCAAGCTTACTGTTGTGCGCGCATCTATATTCTTACAAAAGACATCTGCTCTCGCTGCATATGCACGTTTCTCTTCGACATCACTGATGCTTTTCATTCTGCTTGTTCTGATGGGATGTATGCTTCAGCTCTCCACCATCTGCATATCTATCGCCGTCGAACGGGACTGGGCAACCTGCATTTCAGCAGGATCATCGGCCAAACTTGGCAAGTTAAACACCTACCTCCGCCAGATCAATCTTCTCTGCAAGCTGCTTGCGCCTCTATTTGTCTCATTCCTCACTGTCACATACGACCAAGGCGAGCACAACCGCGCAGATTCAATCGCCATTCTCGCGTTGATTTCTGCCGTGACGATGGTGTTTGAGCTGTACTGGATTAAAATTGTTTACAACCGGTTTCCTGCATTGGCTGCCGAGCAGCTCCGTAAAGAGAACGAGCGACAGTCAATATCAAATCCCTCTGCCGCAGACTCCGGACAATCTTCGGGCACATCACTCATCCGGCACGTTCTAAATCTCAAGGACTGGCAGGAGTTTGTACGGCTCCCTGTCTTCATGTCGTCTCTCTCGATTTCTCTTCTATACCTCACGGTACTTTCGTCAGTATAACCCTGCTAAATGGATCGACACTGATGCGTGGCAACAGGTTCGAGGGGACGATGCTCGGGTATCTGAAGACCCTCGACTTCAAAGATGACTTCCTCGCGGAAATGCGTGGGCTCTGCGTCATCACAGGGCTCATCGGCACCATAGTAACAGTTCCGCTTGAGAATAAACTCGGTTCCGCCCGCGCAGGAAGTTGGAGTATTTGGTCTGTCGGAATGAATTACCCTTCGGGCAGCGATGCTCATCGAGCCATAATACAGGTCGATGGTCATCTGTCTCCTCCCAGTGATGGCGTCGTTTTACATCTTCAGCATACCCTTGGCACCGTCCTGCTCTTTGGTGGTACATGGTGTTCTCCCATTCATTTTATTTCGCATCCTGATGCTCATGTCAGGAATGGCACTATCGCGCATCGGCCTCTGGTCGTTCGACCTCATCCAAACGAAGCAGCTGCAAGACGCGCTGACCGCCAACGCGCGGCGCAATACACTCACGGCCCTGCAGTTCACAATGCAGAATGTTGCCGATCTCCTGAAGTACGCGTCCATCACATCATCCGCTGGTAGCCGCTGACTTGTTCATGGCAGATATGTATTGACAATGATACTCTCGCGGCCGTCGCAGTTCCGCTGGGCGGGACTTGCCTCCTTCCTAAGCGTCTTGTCAGGCGCCATGGTTTATCTGGTGTACCTCAAACGGGAGCGGGGACACATATTCCACCCTCCACTCGAATGGATACGAAAAATATTATGAAGATATTTTGGAGGCACAGAGCGCCGTTCAGATAGTCTAACTTTGGTTATTAACAGAAAAGGAACTCCCTGATGTGGAGTCTTGACCTATCGCACGTTCAAAATCCTCATGAGGTTGCACGAGACATGGGTTGTCTTGAGATATGTTCGGTGACAAATTCTCCAGAGTTACAACAGTTAGGGCGGAGATCTAACACTGACACACTTTTGAGTCACTTTTGACTTTCCGCCTCAAACCTTAAACCTAAATGGGGTAGTTTGATGGCGGCAGCTTTCGGCAGCTAAACCATATCTGTCCGTCACACCTCTTCTTTCCTTCCACCTCGCACTCGCTCCCCACGCCGCCGTCAACCGTTAACACCACCCCGACCATACTCGCCGCACCCGCCTAAACCCTCGCCATCGGCCGGACCGTCACACTGCGGCTCGTACGCGTGGCTTATGAGATTCCGCATGCCGTTGTGGAGAGGCATGGGGTCTTTATGATACGAGCGGACTCACTATACATCCTTCACATATCAATCTTGTAGCGATGCCTATTCGTTGGTAAGTGCTCGGTGGAGCATACACCCCGCATGGGATTGGTCCGCGAGTGGCAGGATTCAGTTCCGGCTATCAAATTCTGTCTATTATATTTTAGTACATCATACGTATACTCTGGCACGTCAAAAGACCTATTCCATATCCTTGTCCACAAAGTTTGCCTTCTCGATATCAGTCAATGTGATGCTGCTCCTCTCGCACAAACCACGGAAAACGCCGGCATCCTTGTTGAACAAGTTCAACGGAGTATCGAATTCCTGCAGCAAAAATGGGTCAGATAGCCTCATCGTCCACATGGGATATCACAAACCGCGATGTTTCCAGAATCAAGAACTGTGAAACCGGATCAGGAATGTGTCTTCATCCTATCCGAATGAAGGCTCACCGAGAATTCGATCGTATGACAAGATCGTTCGCAGACGATCTTGAGGGAATGTCAGTTGTAGAAGGGATGACCAATGAGAATCAGCGCACGAGCTATACAGATCAATGTGCGATCCTTGAATTGAGTTTGGATGGTGCGCTGGATCTTGTTGTCGGTCTCTAAATCAACCGACGCCCTAATTCATAATCAGACCAAGGAAACGGCACAACAATCAGGTGAAGCTCACGTAGCCTCATCGAGAATTACCACTCGCGAGTCTTTGACCAACGCGCGCGCCAAACTGAGTAAACTCCTCTCTCCAACGCTCAGGTTGGCACCATCAGCCTCTATCACCGTGTCAAGGCCAAGCCGGTTTCTATTTTCGCCAGACACATCGAGTTGTATAGGTGTTGATGGGCGCGTCTCGACAAGATTGGAGCGACGCAGGGCGTCCCACAAACGCGCTTCGTCGTATTGAGAGAAGGGGTCGAGTGCTGTACGAACAGTACCTGAGGTGGGACGTCAGTTTGAATCCATGATAGTTGCTGAGGCTATAAACCAACCGCTGAACAAAGTCGGCTAGAATAGTCCATTGAGTAAGGAGGAACAAGACACCAAGATGGTACTCGCCTCTTGAGGTATCATGGCAATATTGGATCGCAAATCTCTGAGTCCTGGAATATCGGTTAGAAGATTACCCACAAAGAGGATATTTTGTAAGAGGGCGCACCAATTTTCCCGATATCTACGCTGTAGATGTGTAAGTTGGCAGGCTCGAATGAACATGTATTCACGTACTCGTCCACAATGATAGCCCCGGAATATTCCACGATCCTCAACAAGCAGAGCGTGAGAGATGATTTTCCTGCCCCGGTGCGCCCTACTACCCCAATCTTTTCGCCAGGACTAATGCTCATGGATATGCCATGTAAGACATTGGGCAGTCCCGGTCTATAGCTCATCGTGACATTCTTAAAATCAATTGCACCGCGCGCTGGCCATTCTACCGGCGGTTGGTTGTTCTTATCGCTTTCATGAGCGGCCTCTTTCGGTATGAGGTCACCTCGGCTATAGTGGACAACTAAATCGACGATCAGTATTTCCACACTTTGACTTCCTCGCCACCTACCGCGCTCGACGGAGTTCATATAATTCTGTCAACAGGTCAGGTCGGGCTTCCGCCAAATAGATTCAAACCAACCTCCACTTCCGCAGAAAGCCTGGTGCTAACAGCAAACATCTGAGTCAATGATGCTACATAAATTTTAGAGCCGAGCCATATCGCCTAAAAAGGAATTACTGGTATAGGTCAGGATTAGGCCGATTTGGGCGGGGCTGATGCTTGCAACGCCGACGGCAGCAAGGATCGCAACCTATGACAACTAAGAACACAGAAGCTAATTGAGAGGATACTAGGCACGTACCAAGAAGACGAGAACAGATCCAAGTGCATCGAGACGAACCGCAAGCCACCTACTGAACGTGAGCCTGCGTCGCAAAAAGTGTCCAGTTTCTGTTAGCCGACCTCTGATTCGTGACGGTCAAGAACAGAGCTCGGTTCTCAAGATCGATGTAGTACTTGTTGTCCTTTATGAATCGCGGAATTTCTCCATAACTACGGATGGTCGGTAGCCCTTCCACGAGTAAGTAAGATCCAGACATGGTCTAGATTGGAGCAGGTCACAGTACCTGTGAGAGATTCCGATAGGTGCGCGTAAAGGATAGAACGCAGCATCGAATCAAGCCTCTTCATTTCCAGCGCACTCGCACGATAAAACGCCGCAAAGTAACCGAACCCGAACATGATCAACACCGCCGCAACGACTAGAGGAAGGACCATTAGTGCATACGTCTCCCGAAGCAACGAAGATAGCTCACTGAAATAATGTTCAAGGATAGTGATGACGATCACTGAGCCGAAAACGCCGGCGATCACAAGGATAACTGCATCCGACGTGAGAGAAACGGTGAGGAGGTATCCACTTGCGAACTGAAATAGATACGTACACATGCGCATCGACACTGAGAAGCGAAAGTCAGTCGGTATCACAAAGATAAAATGAAGCTATGCTCGCTTGGTAACTGATTGTCTATGGCTGCAGGAGTACAATCAATCAACAAAGAGCCCATGCTCATATTGACAGAGACATACTATCAATATCTTTTCCAAACTGTAAGCGGTATTCTTGAGATAAGAGTTGAATGTGACATAAAACGACATACAATACTAATGACCCGTCCCATCGGCTGTGAAGCTGTTAAAAGTGGAGCGAGAAGGGTAAGATCAACCTACAGTCGTGTCTGGAAAATGCAAAGGGTCAATAAAAACATAGCGAGATGGGTGAGGGACAGCCATACCGAAAAAGGACATCGGAGCGTGGAATATGTTCACTACGGCGCCATGATGAAGATTCCGCGAGACTTGGATCGCACCGATGTCCAGGAAAATTCCGCTGACGGAGGAGTGAGTATACAGGAAGCCAAGCGATCAAAACGAACGACAGACAGAAGATAGGTAAATATCGCCTGGGATATACCCAGGAGCGCGTAAAGCACTTGATAGAACGTGAAGGACCGATTGAAGGAGCTTCAAATATGTGTCAGCCTCGCGAATACCAGGCAGCACGATATCAACACTGACTTGTCTTCCCACCACACCAATGCGTACGAGTTGGCAACCTGAGATCCCTGCATGAGGATGGCGGAAAGGAGGATCAATGGCACAGTCCGCCAGCCGCCAGCAGACTTGAGATAATATCCATACACTGTGGCAGAAAACGGAGGTTCAGATTCCCATCAACAAATATAAGCAAATAAAGATACCTCCCCATGCCACTCCGCCAGTCGTGCGCTGTTCCTTGACCATCAGTTTTCCCTCAATCTTACCCGTCCCTGCGGCCTTTTCCGACTTGGACTTTACGTCCTCCACAGTGATAATGGCCCTCGTCTGGGCCTCTTGCGGCTCCGACTCCGCTTCAGCACCCCCGAACTCGCGATCGAGCCGCGCGAATTCCCCGTTTTTGTCGATGAGCTGTTGGTACGTCCCGTGCTCTGCCACCTTTCCGTCATCGAGTGTGTAGATGTAGTCGCAGTGCGACAGGAAGTGCAACGCGTGCGTCACGAGGATGACAGTTTTTCCTTTCTGAACCAGGCCCAGAATCGCGCTGTGGAATAGCGCCTTTCCGACATTGGCATCCACTGGAGCAGGGGCATAAGCATCGGCGATCGTGAGGCAAAGAGAGAAACGAACCGGCCGACAACGGATCATCGAATATCACGACGTCCGCTCCGTAATATAGCGCGCGAGCAATGTTCACCTGTCGATGCGTCGTGAATAACCGTGTATTTTGAATCAAGGCATGCTTACTCGCTGCTTCTGGCCGCCAGATAGATTGATACCTTTCTCGCCACTGTTGGAAAGATCGATATTTAAGAACAACCCAAGCATGAATATGCGCTCACATCTGGTTAGAGATAGTACAATCAATCAGCCCGGCGCCATGGAGGTCAAAACAAGATATACCTCGGTCAGATCCCCGTCAGCCAACAGCTGCAAGTCCGGCAAAAGACAGGCGTCTTCCATCACTCGCCAATACTTGTCCTCGTCAAAGGCTTGGCCAAAGAGCACATTGTCGCGCTTCGTCCACCGTTAGATGATGCTGATGCCAATGGGGAGCGAGCGATACTCACGAGTGTCGCGTTCTGTATCCACGCCGACTGCGGGCAATACGCCACCCGCCCGCCAAATGCGAACTCGCCCTCGGAAAGCCGCATCTCGCCGATAAGGCCCTGCAGCAAGCTCGACTTGCCACTGCCCACGCGCCCCACGACTGCCGCGAGCGTCCCGCGCGGGATCACCATGTCGATGTCCCGCACCTGGAACGGCGTGCGCTCGCCGTCGTCTGTGGACTCGGCTTTCTCGGAAATTTCTTTGCCCCTTGCCTTCTTGTCCTTCCCTTCTTCTGAGACCGGGAACGACTCCCACTGGAAGGTCGCATTTTTCACGTGCACAGCGAACTTGAGCGAGGGGTCGATGACAAAAGCGATGTCTGTGTGCATGTCGGCGTGAAAGACCTTGGTCAGCCGATTCAGGGCGTTGCGGGCGTCCGATATGGCGGAGAGGGCTCGTGGCAAGAACATCATCGGTTGGCGAAGGAGCTGAGTTTTGAATTAGATTATTGAAGGAGTTGAGCCAGATAGGTGAATCAATGATACCTGGAACAAGCTGAAGGACGCAAAGATGACGGCGACGTCGAAAGCTTTGGACGTCTCGGTGTACGTGACGAAGGCTAGCGTGGCAGCAAGCACCGGCAGCGAGAAAGCCATTGCGATGCTCGGGAGTGTTTCAGCCGTCATATCCTTGGATGAGGGAAGTTACGCACTTGGCTGACTGCGAATGCTGGATCAGCCGGATGCCCTTCAGTTCGTGCTTTCTGATGTCGAAAATGCCTGAGGAAGGTTCGGTGTTCAATCTCAACATGTTTGTTAGATGCTAAGACGACGCACGCTTCAAGAAAGATGTCTCGTAGCAGAAATATTTGACAACTCGCATAGCGCCTTCGGGGAGAATGAGCGATAGACCTGAACTATAGTAAACACGACGACTGACTCAGCACTTCTAGTATGATGTTCGCCCGCTGGTCCGTGAACGTCATGGATCCTTGACGGAGCGTAAATTGGCGCGACATCATGCGTTCTTGGATCGGGATGACGATCAGGAAGAGCGCGAAGCCGGCGAGCGATGATGGTCCAAGCTGCAACACAGATCAAGTTGTGTCAAAAGAAGGAAGCGGCATAGACAACGTGCCTCTACGAGGAGAATAATCAGGCATACAATAACTGTCCACGACAAGAGCGTCAGCAAGGCACCGGAACCTGCATGATAGCCCATACCTTGAATGGGTGCAGTCCAGGCTAAAAACAAGTTGATCAATCAGCTATGAATTTCTGAGAACGGGACGGCTCAGAGTTACCGGCGTGCTGAGAAAGACATCGCATCAGGAGCAGGTCATGGACTAATCGATGAAAGGCGACTCACGAACCACTGTGCGCACGCATCGATGCGGCTCACCTATGCGGAAATGAAGTGGAGCACGAAGAAAACTGAACGACGTACATCCGTGGACACATGGTTGAGGATCGCGGAGTTGGTCAAGCTTGTACGAGCCTTGCCCGTCAAGCGCACCCCGCGCTTGTAGATGGATCCGGTGAGCGCAGTGCGCGCTAGCACGCCCGTCGTCATACTGCGCCAGAAAAACTACGCAAAACCGGTAAATTGGGGGAAAGATGAAAGCTACGAGTGCGTGTGTTACCTGATGTTGGCAGATGCTCGCGAGGACAGTGACGCAAAAGAGGCCGATGGCCATACCGATCCCCCGCCGATGTTGGCTGGCTTTTCGCTCCTCTGTTTCGCTAAGCTTCGTGCTTTCGCAAAGTTGATAAGTGCCTGTGGGCTGGCGTCATCAATGCCACAACAGTGCGGAGAGAGATGTGGCATGCCTTTACGAGCAGCGGACCCATCAGTTGCGACGTGTCGCAAACAACCTGAGGATTTGTGAGCGACGGAACAGACCGGTATCATCAGGACACGCACCTTGAAGACTCCACCTTTCCAAAACAAATGCCCGAGCACATCGTTCAGCGCCCACGCGAGACTCGCCGATTTGCGGCCGTCAACCTCCAGCCAACGTGTTTCGAGGGCAGCGAAATTCGTGCCGGGCGCGAGCGACTTGACTGACCAGCCCAGGCGCTTAAACACGCCCGGTTTTATCTCGCCTCTGTCGAGACGTGCGTTCCACTCGGCAGCCTCCGCGACGCGCCGATCCCATGCAGCGTCCAGTTTGTCGGCGAGATATTCCGACTCCTGTTCGGGACCCATCTTCCACAGGTCGCTCGCCTGCAGGGTGCGCTGGTACCCCAGGACCTATCGGAATGCATTCATGAGAGAAAGACGCGTGCATCGATTTCTTCCAGTACCATCATTGGCGTGATCCAGGTGTACGTGAGCTTGGAAATTATGTTGGCCGTCACGAAGGGGATTACCTGGATGAGGGTCAGTATGGGCACCGAAAATTAGAGCGCGGGGGAATCACGGTCGCGTCATCTAGAGAGGCGGGGGCAGGCGGGGGGCGGTGGCGCGGGACCCTGTAAATGAGGGTACGTTTCGTTTTTGTAAAAAAAAATTGGATGGTGCACGCACCATATCTGCCACCACTTTTTGCGGAATCGGACGTGTTCCTCACCTACATCCAGCTGCAGGTCGCGCTTGGGCACGGACGCTGCAGTCTGCTTCTCCTTCGCAACAGTGCCTTCGTCGCTGTCGATGCTGGTCTTGCGCTCATTCATGCGCGTCAGTGTGGGTGTGGGGGACAAAGACAAGGATGGGGAGTGCTGGGTCGTCTGGCGGCGTGATGCTCTTATATGATTCTGGGACCTCGGTTAACTCCCGAGGAGCCTCTGCGGAGAAAACCTCCGTCCATCGGCTCGATGTCGGCCGTCATTGAATCAAAAATACAGTCTTGGTATGGATCGCACCTTGCGAGCCGCAGAAAAGAAAGAAAAAGGACAGCAAAGACGATTTCACTCTTGTCGCGTCAAAGCGAGAAATATTGCAACCTCCCCTCGCTCTGCATCTGAGGATTAGTCGTCCGGGTCCGGTATGACCTCATGTCAATTACCTGTTCATCCGAGCTACCGCCAAGAGGTGCGTGATCTCTGGATCTTGGAAAGCGTTCCCACGACCACCCACCCCCCCCAGAAAAGGAAAGTGTTTGGTTCGCACAAATAACGGCCATTCCACGGCATCCGCACAGCTCATTCACTCTGCCCAAACATCGAAGGATATTGCAACTAAAGTGATACCTGAGGAATTCTGAGGTTCATACAATATTTCATGCATCCTAGATGTCGCTCAAGGAATTGTTGAGCGTTGTCGGCCATCGCCGATTGATCGCATCAGCTTAACTAATCGGCTTCCACGATCCAGAGATCGCGCACCTCTTGCAGTCAATCACTGCGTTCCCACCCCCCGTAGACGCACCTTATGAGTTCTTTTTTCACCATTTATTCATTGTCCTACTCCAAAGTCTCAAGAACTCACCGAATTTGTGGTCTGTAGTTCGTAGTTTCTGGCGGATTCGAAGTCCGCACTCAGAAGTTGCAAGTTCCAACTCTGTATGTCGTAGTCTAGGAAGCTCACGTAAGCACCATTTTGGGATGACCTGGTATCGCCTGTGACCAGCTCACGCGCCTTCTGCCGCGTCGCCGCCGCCCCTACATGGCCTCTCTGCCCATTGCGCACAACATCAACAGCACGCCTCGCGTGCAATACGGTTTGCAGAGGTCACATTTGACCGCCCCGCTGCCCATGCTGCTTGCCTTGCCCGAACTCTGTCAAACACACATTTCCACGTCTGCATGGCGACGTCTTTGCGGCCCGGTGACGATATGTCTGAGGTGGAGTCCCTCGTCTTGGTGTGTCGCTCTCGACCGTCTGCGCTTCTTTTTCCTTCCTTGCTGTCACGGCTGGTGCATGGGTGCAGAGACGGGCGATGTCGAGGAGGCTGCGCGTCAGGCTATGTTGCGCGCCTTCTCACCATCAGGTTGGTTCTCGCTGCGCCGGGTACACACCCGTCCCCAGTGAGGCCAGCTTAAGCGCACACGGATGGTCTGTGATGGCAAACGGAGCTATCGCTCGTAAGGCGCGGAGTCCGACGGCGGTGCCGTGTATGTACTCTCTGTGTTATATTTTGGGAAAATAAAAGAAACATTGCTTTGACTTTCTTTTTTAATGCAACGGCCGAGCCAAAGCAACACAGCTGACAGGTAGCGTCCAAACGCGGGCTCCAGCGACGCGTAGGCGCGATACGGTGTATGTGACTTTGTTTGGATCAGGTGTGCTCGGTGATCGGGAATGCCCGTTTAGGCACTCGGCAAGGTTTCGGCTGGCCGGCACATGACCGAAACTAAGGACTACGAAGTTGGGTCCTACGAACACGAACCACAGCTAAAGACAATGAATAAATGGCGATAAAAAATGTCATAGCACCTTCGTCTACCTTATCCTACATGCGGCTACATGCGGCGATCTTCGGCTACGTCCGGCTACCTATGTGTACGCCATGACGTAGACGGACCTTCGGCGCGCTTATCCTACGTCCGACTACGTCACGTAGACACGGCCCGTCTACCCGTCGGCTACGTATGTCTAACGCTGTACACGCACGTAGACATACCTCGCTCAACTTCATAATGCAGATGTGGCCTCCATGTTGCTGTTCTACTGGATAGGTCAGCTCATGGCCATCCTTTGTGCATCCCACTGTTTTATTGGTAAGCGCCAAATTTAGTGGCTCCGCATTTTCCCACACCTGTCTACATTGGTCTACGTGCGCCTATATCAGTCTATGTCGGTCTACGTACGTTAACCGACGTAGAAATATGTAGACATATGTAGACCAGCTGTGTCTACATGATGTAGACATAGGTAGACGAAGGGGTCCGTCTGCCCTTTGTCTACGGGGGTACACAGACCCTCTGTCTACGAGGGGCCGGAACGCAGTGAATGATGACATACTCTGATAGTCTGGTCAGGCCATATAAACTGGCGCGTTTTTCCTTTGGAGGAGTGGTGGAAAAAAATCTATTGTCCGATTTCGTTCGCCCACATGATTCCGCGGTCGGACAACCAGTCGATATCAGGATATTCCAAGAGGTGCGTGATCTCTGGATCTTGTAAGGCGTTCCCACGACCACCCACAGATTGTTTGGTCAACACAAACATCGGCCCGCACGCCAACGACACACAACTCTCATTATACTGCAGATGGCATCCGGGGATTCAACATGGGCATAGTGCTAATGCATCTGCTGGAAATCCCATTTTTTTTGGGAGCTTCTGCGAATATCTGGGTCAAGTTTCGGACATTGCCGGACTCGCTCGCGTGGCTTGATCAAAGTCCAGAATCGGCCGATCAATCACCTCTTGGGATATTCAATGATTACCTGTTGCCAGTGCTTTCAGTTAGTCTCGCTGAACTTGCGCTAAATCCCATAATTTTACTAATACTTTTGAAACTAATCGTTTCGGGTACATCGAGTCGAGCGCTGCAGCGAATTTAATTTATATATGCCATTACGCTTATCTGTCGGCTCATACCGATATGACCGGCTCTGAGACTGCATGAAAGTAACCGATTGAACCACACACGGACGCTATCATACAAAGGCACCGGGGAGGCACGCTCACCAAGCGCAAAGTGCTAGTCTTTCCACAAGACAAACCTTTTCATGAGAGCAGCATCATGATAATATCCCCTTTGCCGATAGGGCCAGGAGTACAACACCATGAATTCTAGATACTCAGTTCCCACCTTCCTCCGCCTATAGTCCATGCCCTACCCTCATCCTGGAGCAACGCAAGCGACTGCTCGACCGCAAAGTCTGTCAAATTCCGCCACATATCGTCGCGCTTCAATAAGCGCGCGATCTCCTGTACCGTCGGCCCCGCCGCCGGCGCCCGCGTTCTGGGCCGATTAGGATTGTCACTGGCTTGCGCTTGCTTCGTTGCGCGTGCGGTGAGTGTTGCAATGGACTTCTCCACTGTCGTAGCAAGGAAAGCTGGCGTGAGAGATACAAACACTTCTTCATCTGGTTCCGGGTCAGTCAGCTCTCCCTCATCCTCGTCGTCCTCCGCGATGCTGACAGTCGTGCTGTTACCTCCGATAGTCGAAACAGAGCTATTTAGTTGCCATAGGGTGCGTGAACTGTGTACTTCAGGACTGGGCCGAACGGGCCCATCCCACGGAATCACATCGCCCTCCTTTATCAGTTGCAAAATCGCCCAATTGAAGAGCCGCTTCATGCGGGGATGCAGCTTATCCAGGTCCTTGCGCATGTCTGACGTGACGACAGGTGCGGAAGGCTTCTGGCTCAACGCAGCTTCATTGGCCTTCCTGCGGGCTTCGCGTGCACGCCGTTTCGCCTCTGCTTTGACCACCCGCTTCGCCATAAGCGCAAGCTCCGGCACGCGGCGCAGATGCGACACTGTGAATCCGCGCGTCGGGTCGTCCTGGAAGAACGAGCGGGTGAAGTCTAGTGGTGCGACCCGCCGGGGAGTGAGCTCGGCGATGCGTTGGTGCGGTCGGGGCGTCTCTTCCCCTAGCGGCAATTTCCTCGACGATTTGGTAGGTGTCGAGGGCTCCGGGACAAGCAGCTGGACATCATCGTCAGCGTTGTCCATATAATGCTTAAGATATATGCGAAAGGCATTGGATGTTAGATCGGCCGTGTGCAGTCGGGAGGGATGCCGGAGTTTGTGTGGGGATGCATGTGACGAGGTTGGCGATTTGACTAGGGACTTCAAGGGGCTACTCGGGGTGCTCGCTGAGGAAAAGGGAGTGACGGGTACAACGACTGGGACGGCGTTAGAGTCCTGAGAGGACGGTCGTAATGGGAGAACGAATGGATCTTTGAGTGAATAATGGGTTTCGTGCAGAGCGCGCACTGCTATCCAGTGGTTGGGCTCATCGTTCGCCGAGACGCACTGCACTAAATAAAGCCGTCGGTGAAGATGTTCAGGAGAAAGCATCAACTGACCCATGGAGTCGACAAGAATTCTCCGAGTATCATGCCACGGGACGATTCGGCCAATTATAGTCACAGAGTAACCCACGTAGGCCAGAGGTTCTAAGAGGGGCTGTTGTGTTTCCGGCTTCGTTTTGTCCAACTTCGGCTTGCTTGGCGCAGGGGGTCGATGCTGACACTCAATTACAGCAGTGCCATCATCCACTACAGAATCCAGGGTGAGATAGGTCGTAAATTGAGTATCAGGAATGTATAATATGCACAAGAGTACACAACACGCGTTTCGTAGGTCTGCACACCCACCAACATACCGACCAATTTGACGCTGCGGCACGGAACGCGGCCTAACCAGAAAAATTCTGCATCTAAATCTGGTTTAGTTGGGACTTAAAGTAGAGTGAAGTTGACAGTACTATACCTTTTACACCGTTTTCAGGCATATTATAAACATCTTGCACGAAACATGAGGCCACGGCGTCCGGAGTAAATGTCCATTGCCAGATGTTCGTCAAGGATCCCGGTCGGCGGGGGCTTGCATTCAGGTCTGATTGTCGCGAGTTTTTCGATACAGAGGCCATGCAGTTCCAAAGCAAGGTCCAGACTCCAAAGTTGACGGTGGTTGGAGGCAAGCGTCGGATCAGTCACAATCACGAGTTGTGACAGCGGCTGACAATAAATCATTATTATGTAATTTTCTTCACACCTTGTTCACAACTGTTGCCTCAGTCAGTGAACGTCTACATTGGACATGAAAATGGCGGCGTCACGAGGTTCTTTGCTTGATTCTCCTTAGACTTCCTATATAATGTGAGCCTGTGAGGAACTTGATTTAGCGGCCTGTGTCTATGAGCATAAATGTCTGAACGATTTCTCAGTAAAATCTCTCTACAACTTTCCTCTGCTAACCTTCAGCTCCTACTTCTCAACCTTACCTATCCTATCCTATCCCTCAACTTCTACTGGGTTGGGCGCTCGGTTCATAATCTGATTCTTTCGGCACCTCTCTTCGAGGTAACCGGAGGGGTACCGGCGACCGCCGAGAGTACTGTACTATTTCGACCAAGTATTCAGGTGACGCGTGACGCGGCCCTCTGAACTGAAGACTTTTGGTACCAGTGACGGTGACACCTAAGGAATGAAGACTCAAAAATTTGAAGCGTTAATTGGGCCCAAAAAGCGTTTTTAAGATGTGCTAATGTCGCGAAAAATGTAGCGGAAAAAAATATTTAATGTCCCTCCCAAAGTGAGGCCTCGTAGCGTGTATTTACGATTTTCTTGCGCTGCCCGCGACCAAGAATTACGGGGGCTGCTTCGTCGGTTTCAGCATCCGACTTTTCTGCATCCCCAGCACGCGCGAGGCCGCCGTCCTGGTTGACAGCGAAATTCGCAGCAATTGATGACCCGCCAGAGAGGAGGAGGCCGGAAACGACATCAAGAGGGATGTCGCAGTCGTCGTAAACATCGAGGTTGAGGAACGGTTCTTCCTCGACGTCCGAGGCCGGGACCGCCGCGGTCTCTTGTGTAAGCTCGGTGTGAAGGACGGAGTCCACGTCGGGAAGCCGACGAAGTCTTTCCAACGCCTCGGGCGACGTGAGGCTCGCTTGAGAGAAATTGTAGTCGCCAGTGCGGCACATTTCGAATGCCTGAAGGGACGTAAGGAGCAATCGAGGGCACAGCTAGACGGACAACATACCTTCTTGATAATCTCAGGATCACTGAGATCATGTATCGCTTCCACGATCCATCCGACGGACCTGTCGCGGAGAACGCCAACGGTGGTATTGAGTTTGATCTCGCTGGCGGACTTGCCGGCGTGAATCTGGCCGAGGGCCTCTTCGACAATGTCACGATGGGCAGAGCGCTTGATGCTCAGCTTCAGTAGACGCTGAATGCCGACATCGAGCGGCTGCACAACGCCGGTACAGCCGCCCGGGATGAAGAGGAGTATGATGGTCGGGTGGTTCTTCTTCATCCACGCGCGGAAGTCTTTGGACTTGTGTACCGACCAACAGTCGATCTTCCAGATGGCGGTGTGTTTCGGGGAAAGATTGAGCCGCTGCCTGGTCCGTACGAAGTAAGGGGCAATGATGTCGTCGACCAAATTGTGCATGGTGCCGTGGTTAGACCAATAAGTGCTGGTCACGGATGGGACCATAGAGTAGCCAAGGGCGATGGCCTCTTCGTAGCGTTTCGAAGCCGGGGAAGGACACGAGGCAGTCGTTTTGCCGCCAAACACCGCCTGCATTGGAAGTAACACCCCGCTCGCAGAGATCGAGGGGACCAACGTGAAGGCACGCTTCTCCTCTTGCCCAACGGTAGCGACTTGCTTCCCCCCCCGTTTGTTCCAGGTCGACTCCGAGCCCTGCTGATAAACGAGCTGGGTTTGGTCCGTATTGACGCGCAGTTCAGCTGGTACAGCATAGTTCCGAATAACGATGGCCTCGCGAAGGAAGGCGTTGTCGATAATCTTCTCGTGGTTTGCCGGAAGTTTCTGTGCGGCCTTCGTTGCTCGACGCTGGCTCCAACCCAAGGTATTGCGAAGATAGCGGCGGACGAACGACTCCGAGCAGCGAAACCTGGTGCCGTCCGAGCCCACGGTGCTCCCCAAGAGTCCCGGGGCACCGTTGGTGATGTGGGCTACCATGATTCCGCGGATGGTGAGGAGGGTCAGCGCCACCCCTGCATCACGAAGAGAGGTGAGCTGGTCGTTGATGAGCTTCCGAATCTCTGGGTACGGTTGCTGAAGATGGTTAGGACAAAGTCGGTCGTGGAAAGTAAGTAACTCACCAATATTCCAGTTCGGGTTGTGTGACCGCTCGGCGCGTTTCCCTTCCCTCTCTCTACATTGCTCAAGACCGAGGCCTTCCACTTCGACACCCCCCGCGCCTTCGCCTCCGGGTCAATCCAGGTTCCGACAACTTGTGATGTGAGCCTCCAGAACGCTCCCATATTCAGCTTTCGGGCCTCCCTCACGATAGCAGATGGTTTCCATGGCTTTCCAGCTCGCGCGGCTGCTACGATGATCTGAGGGAATAAGAGGGGATGGAACCAGTTGATGAGCTTGCTGTCCCTCTTCTTGTTCTTCTCTTTCTGCTTTCGTCCGCTGGGCTTCTTGTTTTTCTTGCTGTCCTCCTTGAATTGCCGGCGCGGGCGAGAGACTTCAGCCATTGTTGTATTGGCAGCAGTCTCATCGAACTCTACAAGATCTACACGCTTCTAATGGACCGGTGTTAGCGATGAGCACGACTAAACAGGCAAACAAAAGACTCACTCTCTTCTTTCCAGGGATCCACCCGCTCGCTATCTTCTCCGCTCGCTCACGGTCGCGAAAGCGCTGCATGCGCTCGGTCGCATCGGCACGTTTCCGCGCAGCCTTCATGCGGCTTGAATCCGTCTCCCGCAAACGGTTCTCCTCAGCATGCTCCGCATACTCGCGCGTCTCTCGCTCCATCCTCACTGCCTTCTCTGCCGCTGTTTCGACCTTGAAATAGCCCGTAATTTTGGGCTTAGCAGCGCCGCGGCGCTGTACTACTACCGCTGCCTGCGGGAGAGGCTGGGGAAGAGGCTGAGGAAGAGGGGACGAATCCACCTCATCGTCGGTATCAAAAGGATGCTCCTCATCGCTGTTGTCGACATCCTCCATCTCGGGCATCCCACTGGCAACGGACTCGGTGTCGGACTCGTGGTCGGAGACATCCACCAGCTCGGGGAACCCATCCTCTGCCGAGCCTTCGACGAAACTGAAGCCGTCAGACTCTGTATCACCCCGCTCGCTCAATTGGGAGTCAGGCGGAAGCGCGGCGTCGTCCTCAGGGCCCCAAGCATACTCATCATCAGTAGCTTGAGTGGCCCGACCTTCCCCATCGAAGTCGGTCTCCGAATCGGTGCCATATCCATCGGTCAGATCCACCGATCCAAAAACATCGGTGAAGGGGGTACGGCGAGAAGGCGAGACCACGGGGCTGAATAGGAGCGGGGAGGGAGGCCGGACAGCGCTGTCCGTGCCTCGTTTGAAGATCCGGTGCTTCTGAGGGCTCGGGGCAGGCGTCGGAGCATCAGGGTGACCTTTGGGACGTTTTACACCTGCGGTGGTCGGAGAAACGAGCTGGGGCGGGGACGCAGGGAATCTGAAGGTAAATTTCGCGCCCCTGGATGTCTGTCGAAGGAGGATGGGTGCATCGGACTCCGAGTCGCTGGTTTCGCTCTTGACGATGTTATTTGCCACTGTGGCTGCGAAATGATCGGACCAGTCATCCGAATCTTCGTCCTCTGCAATTGCATTCGCTCTCTCGATTTCAAGCTGCGGCAACGATGAGAATCGACGAATATAGTATAAAGGTAAAACTCACCCGCTCGAGCGCCCATTGTCCGATTTTGTTGAAGGCCGTGAGACGCGCATCGACGAATTTACCGCCAGGCTTGCTTAGCGGGATCTCGGGGTCCACAAAATGCTGATGGCCATTGTCGACCAACATCCCACAGGAGAACCCGTCTTGCTGAGTGCCAATCGGGAGCTGCTCGAGCTCCAGGTGCGCTTCTGTGTGTTGCCTGAGCCACCAGCGACAAGCGGCCAACAATGATGCTGGAACCGGTTCCCCAAAAGAATCACCGTATCGAATTTTCCCCGCAGGCTCGGAGAGGTCGAACACGAGGCCAATCCAATGAGGGTCCTTGGTGATTTCTCCCAGATGGGCAGTGGTAATCAGCGCAGCTCTGTCCCGGATAAGATCATCTGCGACCGCACGAAGCCATTGAAAATTACGATCGTTCTTGTACATCTCGCCTCCGGCTGCATGGGCCTCGAGAATCTTTGGGGCTAACGCGACACCCTGGACGCGAATCTTCTGTGCAAACACCGGATCATTGTCGGCTTTGTGACGGAGCAACTCCAGCATGTCATTCTGCTGAGAACCCGTCAACCAGTGGGGTCCGAGGAAGCGCCACAGATTATGGATGGGCTCCGAGTCCGACAAGCCCTCAGGCTTCGCCCAGCCCCACGGTATCATGCGGAGGATCATCCCCGTCTCCTCCACCAGCTCTGCGCGGGCAGGATTTTTCCTGGCCAACTTCTTCTGCTGCGCAACCCAGTCCGAGCACTTCACCCATGGCGCCCTGACCTCGCGCTTGAAGTCCAAGATCGCATTCCAGTACGTTAGCACCCACAATGGAAAGTGCGTTACAACACTGCCGCTGAGATGACTGTAAATCACAGATTGATAGCCATCGAGCCAAGCCTGGCGACTGCGCTCGACAAGCTTTCGAATGACCTTCGCTTCCGGAATAGGAAGACGGCGCAAGCGATTGACTATGTTCTGGTCGAGAATATCCGGTGCTGCTTTGCTGAAGTACTGAGCAGGCTGGGGGGCGCCGTTCGGTACAAACTCGAGAGGTACGGTGAATTCCAGCATTTTTGCGATGGAAATCATTGGTGAGGGAAGTAAGTCATAATGAATTTCCTGGGAAATGCTGAACACTTCTTTTGCGATCCGGTGGACCAGTGGCGGCGCAGAGGCCATCGCTTTGCCCTGCCCAATCCAGTCCGAAATTTTGAAAGACGACGGTTCCTCGCTCATTGGTGGTAGAGTAAGGATGAAGTGTGATTTTTCAAAGAAAATTGTCATTCATACATGTCTTGTCTACACAAAAAATGGAGCGGTCAGGGATTTGCGGAGCATTGCGGTTGCTCAGCCTAAATTTTGATAGCCACTGAGATATATTCTGTCGGCTGCTCAGGGAACTTGACAGTGAGGTGGATACTTTTGAACAAGCGACCATAAATCACACAAAAAAAGGTCCGTACTGTTCCGAAAGCTTCAAGCGAAATTACAGAGGCACCATCACCTTCTCCGACTCCTTTGAGGTCTCCGGAAGTCCAGTTGGAGAAATGAAGACTTGGGAGGTAGGTGACACCTGCCCCGTGGATCTGAAGACTTAGCAAAATGAAGACCTTAGGTGACGCGTGACATAGGCTGAAGACTTGGTCGAAATAGTACAGTAATCCGCAGAAGGCCATTATTCTGCTCGTCGTGTTCTACCTCTCTTCGGTGTACATCTTCTGCGCCTCGATGTCCTCTGTGGGACAACTCCTCGGCAACAAAGCTGGATACAAGAACAGAGGCTCGTCCTTGTTCAATTTCTTGAAACTACCTCCTCTCATCGGTGTCGCGCAGAGCTCCGTTTCAAGTTTCAACAAGCGAAATCTTCCCAGCGACCTCTCGTATCGTACAGTCGCGATGCACGAGGCTTTTTCCGATATATTTCCTGCTAGGTCATCTTCGGAGCCTGAGTTCTACCTCTGTTCAGCTTAACGCGCAGGTGCTCCACGTCTTTTTCAAAGTCACGGTTTATTGGCCAGCATACCTCCTCGACCTCGTCCTCGGAAGATATAACCACAAACAGTTTGGTTTCCAGAACAGTGAGTCCTTGAACCAAAGTAAGAGGGTGTTCATTAACCTGAGTGGATGCGCCGGTGAAAATTACTACAATATGTAGTCTTATTGCGGCTTGCGGCAATAATTGATCTGATCATTGGTCTGCATCAATATTAATCAGGCACAGCAGGGGCCGCGAGTGGCAGTGCTGAGGAAAGCAATGTTTCACTGAGACCGAACTTGGTTGCATTTACGACGGCATAACCAGGGACTACGCAGCTCGGCGCGTTTGGTTCACGGATGAAATTTGGTCGATCCCACTGCACGCTAAGTAGTTGCCTATGGTGCACTCGAGTTGCACGCAAGTGTTTCTTCTGAGTACTATAATAGGGTGTTTCATAATTAAAAATTCGACCCCCAACCTGAGCCCCAACTTGACCCCAACTTGGCCAAAGTTGGGGCTCAAGTTGGGGACTCAATTGTGAAACACCTGCACTCCCATTTTACCAGAAACCAGGCTCAACTGAGCCTCAACTTCAAAACCACAACTTGAGATTTCTTCTCACAAGCAGTTGAGCAGGTTTGTCGGGAGCTGGAGTCGGGCATCGGAATGGTGGTGCTCTGAAATGTCGTTGTATTTTATGTGCCTAGCCTTGTAAATGGTTTTTGGTGGACTTAAATCATTATTTGCCTGAACTGCACTACAATTATTTTAGAGATGTGGCGGGAGTCAAGGTGGGAGACCGACGGCCGACAATGGAAAGATCAGAGTGGTTACATAATGATTGCGCCCGAGTGACCGAGGTTAGCCGAAGTTGGGGCACAAAGTTGGGGCATCAAGTTGGGGTCGAAGTTGGATGTCAGATCGTGGGTATAGGCACGATTTGACATCCAACTTCGTTTCCCGAACTATTTGGTGCCCCAACTTGACCTCAAGTTGGGGTCCGAGTTGCGGCACAAGTTGGGGTCAAAATTCTAATTATGAAACACCCTATTATGAAACACCCTAATGTAGAAGTATATCAGCTGCTGCGTCTTGACTGCGTCCTACGGCACCGGTACCCTGTGCCTCTTCGGCACCTTTTGATGTTAAGATGTGGAGATACAGTATGCGCTTGATCTCCGTTCATCCAGCGCCGGCACTTACGCGTTTCACAATCATGCCAATGACATAGCAGCGCAATAGCAGCGATTAAATAGCTGCCGCGTTTTGTGAGCTCCTATCTGCCTTCTCCATGTCTCACCTTCGAGGAACCCTCCTAAGCATATTTCGCGACTATGCCACTAACCCCGATTGCAGAGAAAGGCACGTCGTGGAGTGCGGAGAAGAGTATTGGACATACGAAGACTTGGACGTTATTTCGACCGGATTGGCGTTGGAACTCGAGGCCGCGTACGGTGTCTCTCCAACGGTCGCAATCATCGCAGAAAACCTCCCATACACGTTTGCCTTGATCTGGGCGGTCTGGAAACTGCGCGGCATTGTCGCTCCTATTGATTATCACACTCCTGCGGATCTCTTGCGACCTATGCTCAGAAAAATCGCGCCCAGTTGTGTAGCCATTCCGTCAGGCGAAAAAGAGACTCGAAACATTGTTCAAGGTACACGTTCAGTGCGACTACAGACTTAACTAAAACTCACCGGAAACCCTTAGATCTGACACTGCCTCTGCACATTTTTGAGGCCAAGGATACGACGATGACGGCCCTTTGTCAACGCTTCACAGAGGTATCGGATCTTGAACTTAATCAATATCCACTGCCGGACCCTTCCGCTATCTCCATTTATATCTTCACTTCCTCAGCCTCCGACGTCACCAATATCAAATGTGTTCCTCAGACCCACCAGGCAATAACCACCCACTGTCGGTCGCGTGCTGAATGGCTGCACAGAACCTTCCCCACTGTGTCATTCCAACATACGCGTGCTCTAGGCTGGTCCCCCTTCTCTCACATCATCTCCATTTGTAACGACATCGGGACTAGTGTTATTCTCGCTGGCGGGTGCTATATATTCGCATTAATCCCATCCAGCTACGTTGGGCCCGCAGTCGAGGGCCCTAGCGACGTGCCCGCTTTGTTATTGCAGGCGATGCTGAGATATCTACCCGACTGTTTTTCGGGGGTGCCTTGGGTGCTCGAAGGCCTTATGAAGGCATTTAATTCCGAAACTGATCCGGCGCGCCAAGCCAAAGTGGGCAACGCGTTGAGAAAGTTCAAGGTATTTCTGGTGGGCGGTGCTCCGACGAGCGACGAATGTAAAAAATGGGCCCGGGGACAAGGGATGACCCTGTTGAACGATATTGGTATGACGGAGCTTGGTGGTATGTACCGGATTCTTCGCCTTCAGTTCCAGTCGAATATTTAAGTGCATATATATTTCTAGGGGCCCTTTTCTGGGGTGTCATCGAGGAAGGCGATAATGGATGGCCCATTGCCGACTGCCTTATTTCGGATGCAGAATTCGTCCTCATCGACGACGAGGGAAATCCTAATGATTCCGGTTCGTGTCTGACATCTCAAGTTCGAAAATTTCCCGACAGAAATTAATCCTCCCAGAGGGCGAACTTCAAATTTCCAGCAGACTTATTGCTAGGGGATATGTGAACCACGACAGTTATGCGTTCACACTCGGCCCGGATGGTGTTGTAACATTCAGGACGGGAGATCGATACATAAAGCTTCCCGGAGACCGAATAAAGTGGCTGGGACGCAACGACGACTTTATACAGGTCCGCATTTGGTTTCTTTCTTTTTCCCTTTATTATGGAGGCTTTCGGGTGCTGATTTTGTCTAGTTGGCTTCGGGAGAAAGCGTCGATCCTCGGGTCCTGGAAAAATCCCTCGATACTTCTCCAGTCATATCTCACTCCTGCATCATTGGCAACAATTTTTTGCGTGGCTCCGCACAGTTTCTCTGCGCGTTGATTGAGTTGAACCTTGGGGTCATGAAGGACTCGCCGTCCACCAACATGGACATCTCGAGAGCGATACGAAATATAAATCGCTCGCTCCCACCCCCTTTGCGCATCAGATTGTCTCGAGTATTTATTTTGGAGCCGGAACAGCATATTCCGTTGAACAGGAAGCGGCAGATTTTTCGCAAGAAACTGGAAGCCTTATTTGGCGGTTATGTAACTTCTCTAGCCGAGCATCATCCAACTTCGTCACCGCCACGGCCACAGAATAAGATCCCATCGCAGAGGGACAAAGATGCCGCCAGAGATGTTGTGCTGGAAGTCGTCGCCGATTCTCTCCAGTTATCGAAAGAGACATTGGAACTCGATCCAGCTGCCACGTTTGCCGAGGTGCGTGCCGTCGCCATCTGTTACTATACCTTTCTATTCGATTTGACTTGGTTTCTAGCTAGGAATGGACTCGGCAGCAGCTGTGATTATTGTGGGAAAGCTGAACCAACGTCTCGGGCTTAATCTCTCCCGAAACGCCTGCCATACCTACATCGATCTGAGCTCACTGACTACTGCGATCTTGGGAAAGCTTAGTTTCATGGAGCCGACCCAGCCTACTTCTCATTCCAGGGCGTCGACCGATGGCCGACAAATTCCTTCAGATATCGTCGTCGTCGGTCAGGCGGTGCGGCTTCCCGGGGGTCTCAATACTCCCGAATCCTTTTGGGAAGCGCTAGTAGATATGCGCGAAGATTTGCTGGTCCCTGTCCCTCAAGACCGCTGGGACCACGCTAGTTTTTATCGACGGCCATCTGTAGATGGCCCCAGAGAGCCGTGCGACATCAGTTTCGAGAAAGCCGGCTTTATCGATATCGCTAGTTTTGACAATACCTTCTTCGGGATTTCTTCTCCTGAGGCTCTGTCTATCGCTCCCGCTGTTCGCCTGACGCTCGAGACCGCATTTGAGGCCCTGGAAAATGCGAATATACCCGTCTCGCGTTTGAAGGGAAGTCATGCTGGGATATTCGTGGCTAGTGGGATGGACATCGGCTACAGCCACCTCATGTTTGCTGAGATGGGATTCAACGGTAAGCTAATCCCCCATTTTCTCTGCTTGCGACCCATCTTCTCCGCATCCTTGTAGCTTACTCGCGATTCCACGGGACCGGTATCTCCAGCAGTACTACATGTGGCCGATTGAGCTAGTATGTCCGATCATCATCGGCCTTTTGCCATTTCTAAATACTGCCCGTAGCTTACTGGATGTACACGGCCCTTCTGTGTCAATCGACACGGCTTGCAGTGGTGGAATGGTCGCCTTGGACCAAGGTTCGTTTTTTCCGCAGTCATTTCTCAGTAATTAATTAATTTTCTCCTCCATTCAAGCTGCCAAGTACTTAGTTTCTGGGCAGGCCGAAACTGCTATCGTCTGCGGGGTAAATACTCATGCCTGGTAAGTCCTCTACCTGTCCGTCTTCGATTACCATTAATTTTTACAGGCCCGGATCGTTTGGGTAGGGCATTTGTCCCCGGAATATCTCAAGCTGATACGCAGTTGCAGTTTCCTATCTGCGCAACAGATGTGTTCTCCCAACTCTCGGTGTGCCACCTTTTCGAGTGGGGCTGATGGGTATGTCAATATTCAATCCAAAAAATGCGCGCAACCATTTATTCGCCATAAAGCTATGTTCCTTCCGAAGGGGTACGTATCGCTGCCAGACGAAAATTCGTCTAATCTCATGCCACACGTCCTCCTTCAGGCCGTCTCACTGATTCTAAAGACTCGACGTGCTGCGCTTCGTGATGGTGATACTATATTAGCCGTGATAAAAGCTTCCGACACCCAACACAACGGAAAGTCGCAGGGATTAGTTGCGCCCAGTTCAGCAGCGCAGGCGTCTCTGCAGCGGTCACTTCTCGCGGCGGCTTCAATGACTCCGTCTGAGATAGAGTTCGTGTTTCAGATCTCTGACCTACGACCTACAACGTCACTAATCTGTACCCCAGCTTCGTTGAAGCGCATGGAACAGGTATTCGCATCCGTATTTTTGGGGATCTGACCGCATCCTGATGTCTCTTCAATTTCCAGGCACTTCCCTTGGTGATCTCATTGAGATGGAAGGGATCAACGCCGTCTTCCAAGCGTCTCATACTTCCACTCGACCTTTGGTTATTGGCGCTGCCAAAGCCTGTATCGGGCATACCGAAGTCTCTGCCGGTTTAGTTGGCATCGTCAAAGCCATCCGACAGCTATCAACGGGGGAAGTAACTGGCTTAAACAGCTTAGCCGCGGGGAAATTAAACCCTGAGATTGATACTTCTGTTGTTCCACTCCATATCCCTTCCGATTTAACCAATCTCCATAAGCGAAACGCGTTAGACGAACCCTATCGCGCCTTGGTCGTGTAAGTGCTCGTTGTGCAAATTTATATATCTTCTGATATCTGTCCGCAGTGCGTACGGTTTCGCGGGCACATTGGCTGGAGCTATTCTCGAGGCTCCCACGGTTGAAACCACAGATGTCTCGGAGCCCACCGGAAAGTCAACCTGGATGCTGTTTGTGCTGAGCGCAAAGTCTCGCAATGCGCTTCACAAATATCTACAGATCTATCTGGACTTCTGTCTCGACGCCTCCGCGACAGACTTCACGTCGATTTGTTACACGAGCTGCGTTGGCCGTGAGCTGTACCGTCACCGGTTCGCCTGTGTTGTCAAAGATCTCGATGACTTGGTACAACGCTTGAAAGACCAACTGTCTCGTGGTCAATCCGCTACTTCCTATCTCACAAATCCACGCCTTGTGCTAGCGTTTCCGGGCCAGGGATCGCAGTTTTACGAAATGGCCACCGCGTTGGCAGCAAGATTCCCGGACTTTCGAGCGATACTGGCGGACGCTGCTAGTACGGCAAGTTCTCTCGCTGGTTTCGACATTTTGCCATTACTCGTTGGAGGCGATCAGCCGACTGACGAGATAGACAAGAGCGCAGTTGCGCAAATATGCGTGAGCGACACCGGCATTGTCTCGGTTACCCTGTCTAATTTCCTGACTTGACTAGATATTCGTTTATCAATATTCGGTCTGCCAATTTTTGCGAAGATTTGGCATCGTCCCAGATGCTGTTCTTGGGAATAGTCTCGGAGAAATTTCTGCGGCAGGTAAGATCAAATTCTACGATCGAACTGCAGTCTTTTTGATCCTTTGTTCTCAGTCGAAGCTGGAGCTCTGAGCTACGATTTGGGACTACAATTCGTCGTAGCTCGAGCTAAGTTTTTGTCTCCCGATCCGGATCGCCCGGCCGGCATGGCAGCTATCGCTGCAAGTGAAACTACTATCCTGCAGTCCATTCAAGACCTCTGCATTTCAGAGCGCGTTGTGATTGCTGTATTCAGTGGCCCAAACAGCCATGTCGTTTCTGGAGATTTAGACGCTGTTGGCATCTTAATTTCACAGGTTGAGAAAGTTGGGATCCGAGCCACTCTGCTCAACGTCGATCAAGGTAAGTTATGACAATCAACGCGATCGATGTCTTATGCGAGATATTCCAAGGTTTCCATAGCCCTTGCATCGCAAGTGCACTTCCCAGATTGCAAGCATGGATCGACAGTCACATTCAGGATTTACGGCCGCTGGAAATTCCTATCTTCTCGACGGTGTCGGGGGAACAGATATTTAAACATGAATCTCTCCATCCGCACCACTGGGTTCGATATTACGTCTGCGGTGCGCTGCTTTACCCTGACTGTTCTGCTAGATCGAACATGCCCAGAAACCGGTTCAGTTCCAGCGGGCCGCCACACAAATTAATTACGATAAATCCTTCAAGAACGCGTGCATCTTGGATATCGGACCGACACCCACGGCATGGACGGCCTTACAGATGAACGATCTCTCGAGTAAATTGGTTCTCGCGTCTTCAACAAAGAAAGGCAAAGATCAAGAACTCGCATTTTTGACGGCCATCGCGTCTTTGATCGAGAATGGCGTGAATCCGAACCTCCTTGTGTTATTTGGGACAGGGACACCTAAGACGGCAATCCCGACCTACCCATTCCAGCGTCAGCGCCACTACCCTGATTATATTCCGTCCCGCTCGGGACCTCCAGCATCCCAGGTTATCAGCACTCCGAGCTCGGATCGGTTTATCGTGGACCGAGATCTCTGCGAATTGCTGGACGACCATCGAATCCAGGGAGAAGTAGTGCTCCCCGGAGCGGCCATGGTGGACTTCTTCGCCAGATCCAGAGCAGACGCGTCTTTGGACATTCGCTTCCACCGCCGGATGGTGCTTGAGTCGGCTGGACGGGTCTGTCACCTGGAACTCGGAGAAGCAAGTACATTTTCTATGTATGACGGACCTTTTAACAAGACCAACAAAGTCTGTTCGGGAAATTTCTCTCGTACAAGGGATACACCAAAACCATTCCCTCCGTCGATCATTCCTCCGATATCCTTGCTATCCAGGGACGACGTCTATTCCGCATTTTCCAAGGTCCAGTTTGGACCTTTGTTCAGGAATATCCTCTCCATCAAATTTTGGGATGGTCATGTCGACGGGCTGATAGAAGTGCGGCCAACCCCCATCCCGGAACATGATCGCGTCCGAGCACTGGATGCATGTATACACATGTTCGGGGCTTGTAGGCTGGCACCACCATCGCTATCCCAGTCGGGTGCCTTTTTGCCCCTGTCGCTGGATGGGTATTCGATGTATGTGGACGCTCTACCATCCTCATTTATCTGCCGTTATCGTCTTCCCGTCGTTACTGAACGTGACAACCATGTTGTATCGACCGCTTTTGAGGTCAGATCGCACTCTGGGGAGCTTCTAGCATCTTGTCGGAGGTATTCTGTGGCCTGGGTACATATGGGTGGCGCTTCAGGTCCTCAACCACTCCACATTTTCTCATTCCAGCAGATGTGGATGACTAAAGAGCTCAGTAGCATCCAGCTTCCGTCTCTTCGCTCGAAATTTGCCTTTTTTGGACGTAGATTAGATGCTGATTGGATTCACGTGCTCTCAAAATCTGCGACTGAAAGTTTCACTGGTGAAAGCGTCTTTGTCGAACTCAACAAGGACGGCTTGGGCTGTCGGTACACCGAGCTCGCCCCCAATGCTGAGACAAAGTGGCTCCCATTCCTTCCCGGAGAATCGTCGTTCGGCGATCTTCTGGAGCTCATCAATATCGGGACGAATTCCACCGTTATCCTTGACGCCACCTTTGCGAATGACAACCCGAAATCGGCTTCATTCTCCGGCTTTTGGCAACAAGTCTTATGGTTGATGAAATTGCTTGCGAGAAACAGAGACCGCACGTTCAATCTCATCGTCGTTTCCACTGCATCGGGGCCTGTGCCGAGCACTGAAGAGGGGAAGGTGATACCTACCCTGGGCGCGATGGTTCAGGGTATGCTCCGGGTATTTCGGCGAGAAGTTGGGCTGAAGGGCGCTTGGGGACTTGACCTTCCAGGCGACCTGCCCGCGAAAATGATCGCTGAAATCGTCGAGGCAGAATTAGAAGCGCATGGCACTGGCATGAGCAAGGACAACATGGTCGTCTACAGGTATTCCGACTCGTCAAGGCTAGTGCGCCTTGTCCCTGAGCTGCGTGATTGCGACAAGCAGAAGTCTGTAACGCCTCTATCTGGCGTCGCAGTCATCGTCGGCATGGGCAGCATCGGCTTTGCGCTGAGCTCACAAATGATCGCTACGGGTTCATCTGTCATCGTCTTCATCGGACGGCGACCCATTACCGACGTCAAAGTAAGCTCGTTGACTTTCTATCGATCCTCAATTTTATTTAAGGAATTTATAAAGCACAGGTCGCCAAGCAATTGTCGACTTGGGCGAAAATCCCAGCACGAGTCGCCTACCTTCGGGCGGACGTCTCGGATTTGGACGCCGCGCGGCGCGCCCTGCAGGACATCGCTGCCCTTCACGGAGACATCAAAAACATCGTGTATACGGCCGCCTTCGTCAGCGACGCTACGATCAGCTCCGTCACCTCAGATGCCTTCGACTGCGTTCTTCGCCCCAAAGTCCATGGCGCCTACAATCTGCATGTAGTTGCTGAGGAATTGAAGCTGAAACTGGACTCGTTCGTCTTGTTGAGCAGCATCAGGTGCATCTTCTTCCTGTCAAATAGGACGTCTCAGGCTAACTCTCGCTGTTCATAGTGTACCACTGGGTAATCCCGGCCAAGTGGCCTACGTCGCCGCGAACTCGTTCCTCGACTCCTTAGCTGCATATCGTCAGAGTATGGGACTACCCGGCGTTTCGATCCAATTAGGCCCGTGGGAGTCGGAGTTGGTGGACAATCTCCCCCCATCTTCATCGAGCAGCGGGGGCTTAATGAAGACGATGACGCACAAGGAGGGGCTTCCGCTTATCCTCCGCGCGTTCTCGTCGACCGAGCCTGTCCAGATCATCGCAGATCTGGACACTCAGGTCTTGTCCAAGACCCCGGTGTTTGCTACGGACCCACTGTTTGCTGCCCTTGTCGCTAGCGTGGCACCTCAGCCGCGGTCTCGACGAATGGGTGGCGCCATAGATGCAGCAGATTTCTTGGTGTCCATTATACGCGGCGTGCTGGAGCTGGGAGATTCAGAACCGCTAGGTGTGTTGTCTCGTACTTCTCCCTGCTTTATATTGAGCGTCTGCGTCTAGATCTAGACGAATCTCTGACGGCTTGTGGAATTGACTCCATCGCCTTCAATCAGATCCGCGCGAAGTTGCAGAAGGACCTAGGCGTCGACTTGCCGATGGTGTATCTGTCCGACGCGTTCTCCGTCAATGACATGATCAGAAACGTGCGGGAGAGCTCGGGGAGACTTGAGTAGCTCAAGGCTTTCATAGAAAATAAGTCGTAATACAGCACACAGTTTACTCCTACTCTTGTCCAAAATTACAGCAGCAATTACAGCAAGACTTCAAGTTCTTCGGATCGTTCAGTGTTCTTGTCTTCTATCTTGACTTAAATGTAAATGGGCAGAGTCGGGTTGAGACCCTTCCATTCGGGGCCCTCGACGAACTCTTTCTCGTCGATGAGGAAGTCCTACACGCAAGCACCCATCAACGCATGACATACGACAGACATAAAACGAGACGCACCAAAGGACACTCCACAAGCGCACCCTTGACCTCCGAGAGCTGCTTCTTAACGCGCTCAAGGGGCATTCCGGGCACCACATGACCCGTCTTGACCTTCGGCACATAGTTCTACACACAATGAAGCACGCTCAGCCACCACAGCGAATGCACAAGCCAAACAGCACGCACGTCATACGCCTTCCAGTCGCGCACGAGGTTCGTTGGGACGGGGCGGAAGATCTCGGTGAAGATCTCGCGGTTCTTGCGTGCCGTGCCCATCCAGAGGGCGAGCGTGTCGTCCGCGAGCGGGTCCGCGACGAGCGCGTCCTCCTCCGAGCCGGTCTGGTCCTCGTTCGGGTGCGGCGCGGGGCGCATGAACGACGTCACGGTCGGCTGGCGCTTGTGCGCTGTCTGGGGCGAGATGAGCCCGAGGTGCTCTGCGGGTGCACGACGTCAGCGTGGACCGGTGATGCGAAGGTGGCACACATACCGCGGAAGAGCTGGCGGCGAAGGGTAGCCGCGAAGCGCGCAACCATATACGGCTTGCCGTCCATCGTGCTCTCAATCATGTCGGTGTCCTCAACGACGAGCGCGATCTCGGAGTCGCCATCGCCCTATGGCGTTCCGTCAGGGAACAAAAGACGAAAGAAGAGAGTGGTCAGACCTTCTGGGAACGGTCATTGATGTTAGCCGAGCCCATCTGTATGGCACATCAGCTTTGGCGCCCGAAGAACAGCCAGTGACCAGAACTCACAATGACCCGCTTGTCATCAACGACCATGAGCTTGGTGTGGATATAAAGCAGTTCCGAGACGTAGCTGAAACCCATTGGTCTGAAAAAGCAGAACGAGAATGGAAAACAAAAAACACGCACGCATCCAGCTCCTCGCTCTCCGTTCCGAGCCACTTCTCTTCCAGCAGGCTCGTGCGGTCGTGGAGCATGTGCTGCGCGACGTTGTCCGCGACGTCCTCGTCCCCGCGCACGCGGCGCGCGGCCGACTCGAAGCGCTCGATCAACTTGCGCGCGGCGCCCTCCGACTCGGGGATCGGCACCGTCTCCGTCTTGAGGGGCGTCTTGTCCGAGAGGACGAGGCCCTCGCCGGTCTCGACCGGCAGCGTGTACGTCACCTCCTTCTGGCTCCCGTCCGAGTCGTTTCCAATCCACTGCCGCGCGAGCGCGACCTGCGCTTCGTGGTACTTGACGCCGGACTCCTGCTCAGTCTGCTGGATGTACGTCGCTGCGCAAAACGTGTATTAGTGTGTGTGTTGCACAATCACGTGAAGGGAGGACAGGGACGCACAGAACGGCGCGTTGATGCGGTCGTACGAGCGCAGGTGGTAGAAGCGGATGTAGTCGAGCCTGTCGTGTCGCATCGTTCAGCCTCCGTGCTCCGTCTCGGCGGGAAAAACAACAGATACGCACGGCTCATACCCTGCCTTGCGGATCTCCTCGTAGATACTGTGCCCACCGCGGTTGATCGTGCGGTACTGCGCCGCCATGATGATCTTGAGCGAGCCCTCGTCCTTGAGGTTGCCCGAGAACCCTGGGACCTCGGGGATCGTCACGATCACCTGTGGAGTGACTGAGGTGACAGCAGGCGGGACGAGGACAGACGCAAACCTTGAATTTCTGGTCCGCCTTCGCGGCGCGCACGATGCGCCGCACCAGGGCAGCCGCGATCTGGTTCTTCACTTCGTCGTTGTCGTACGTGCTCGAGATGCTGCGGCGCCTTCAGACATTATGCTATACAGTGAAGAGGTGTGACCACGCACAAGAACTGGTTCTCTGCGCCGTTGTGTCAGCGCCGCCACGCAGATATACAAAAACGAAACGGCGCACCGATGTAGATGAAATGTTCCGCCTCCTCGATGAGCTGGCAGTCTGTGGCGAGTGTGAATGAGCACTCTGAGACAAGGCGGGCACACGTACAGGCGTTCTGGATGCTGTGCTCGATGAGCACGCCGTGCGACCAGTCGCTCACGCTGCGCACGACCTGCACGCGGCAGCCGGGCGACGGGCGCACGGGATAGTGCGGCGACGGCTCCTCGTCGTCCATCCCGAGGAAGCGCTGCTTGTAGCGGTGCCCCATCTCGTGCCAGCGCTCGCGGTGCGGGTGGCCTGGGAGGGTGTCAGGTGAGGTGCGCGTAATAAAGGAGTTAGAACGCACGGGCGACGGCTTCGTTGGGGGCCGCAGCAATGTTGTGCGGGAGAGCAAGCCAGACGACCTCCGCTTTCTCGCGGTACTGCGTGCCGTTGTTAGCTGGCTGCTGTGGGAAAGCGGCAAAGACGCACCTTGCGCTTCTTGATCTCGTTCCAGCGCTCGGTAAAGTGCTGGACGATGTCGAGCACGACGGGGCCTGAGAGCGTCATGTGCACCTGTGCCGGCGCGTCAGTGGCGTGCGGGATTAAATCGCGTCACGCACATCGTGCCACGGCATGCGCGGGCTCTCGAGCGACGAGAGCGCATTACTCGCGTAGTTGTACACGTTCTGGAAGTCCATGATGCGCGCGTTGTTGTAGTCCTGCCCGGGGAAGACGGTGAGCGAAAAGTCGGTCGGGTGCACGTCCGCGAGCGGGTGCGTGTGCGTGTCCCAGCGGCCAAAGCACAGGTCGAGCCCGCCGATGCACGCGTAGTGGTTGTCGACGACGACGACCTTTTCGTGGTGCGACCAGAACTCGACCATATCTAAAAATACGTGAATATGCGAAAAATAAAATAAAAGGGGGAGACGGACCCTTGGTGCCGATGTGGTCGGGGTGGCGGAGGCAGGTGATGTTGGGGTGCAGTGTCTCGAGCCGGTTCTTGGTGTGCTTGGAGCTCATGGACATGGTCTGTGTGACCTCCTTGTACACGATGATGTGTATCTTGACGCCCTCCTCGGCCTTGCGCTTCAGCAGCCTGTCGAGGCGCCATTCCGATTGGTACGCGGGCGGGCGGCGGAGGTACAGCTCGGGGGTGAGCCACCAGTCCTGGATGAAGATGACCTCCTTGGCGCTGTCAAGCATCTCGGACAGCGCCCACATGTAGTCGTGGCCGTCAATGTGCCTGTGTCGGATGAATATAAGCATCAGCGCGACCACGGTGCACGCACCATTTGACAAAGTTGTCTGCCCCCCGCTCAGCGGCGAAGCTGTCGAAACGGTGGCTTGCATTGATCTCGGCGCGGATTTCGTCCTGTCGCTTCTCGTCCGGGTCGTCGTGGCGGCCTGTGGCGGGTCAGCTCCCCGCATCTCTGCGCATGGCGAACTCACGATTAGGGTTGAGAATGCCTATTTATCGGTGAGTTGCTAGGTGCCTGTCGGTGCAGATTCGCGAGACGCACCGATGACCTCGTCGCGGGTGTGCTGGTATCCCTCAGGGATTTTCTCGATAAGAGATTTGAAGAAACTCATTGTAAGGAGGTGGGACACAGTTCAAGGTAAATTCAAGGTGAAAGTTGAGAGAGAAAGCTATGGAGTGATTGAGCGACTACACCACCGCCGCCCGGATCAGCGCCCAATTGGGGCTTACGTCGGCTAAATTATGTCAGCTAGGTATTGGCGTTGAGGCTGAAGATCTCCAACGTCCAAAAAAGAGAAAATTTCAGGCAGCATAGAAGGCGGCCCGAGTTCTTTTGAAGGAGTTTTCTACTGAATACAAGAACAGCGTAATTCGTTTGAAAACGAAGTCGAGAGGTGAAACCTATATTTACACAACGTTGGCAGCCTTGACACGTTGGCGTGCATCAACCGCCTGTGCTGCCCAGAGTAATAAACGATCAAGAAGAGTCAGACATCAGACGGTTGGTAGTATTCATCTCAGCTCCAAGGAAATGGCTCGGCAGGTACTTACTTCTGGTTGGTTTCCCATAGTTGCTGGGCGTTAGAAGGCGTCTGGAAGATCTGCGTCGGGGAATAGCAAGGGAAGAAGTGAGCTGACTGTAGAGACCTAGAGTCGCAACCGAGACAGATCGCAGCGGGACAAAGTCTAGGCCCGCCGGAGGTAGCACACAAGCGGCTTACAATAGTCCTCTGTATGACAACTTCGAAAGACAGAAAGGCTAGGCATGGGAATGAATTGGGAATGAAGGCGCGTAGTGTAGTTGCCGCCGACGGCCCGACGCGCAATATGGCCAATTGGGGGACCAAGCCGAGCGCGCATAGATAAGTATCCCCAAAGAAGGAGCCTCAGTAACCCGTTGTCCGCTTGGACGCCAGGCCCCAAGCTTGTGCTGTTTTGGCTGTTAGGCTTTAAATAATCAGGGAGGGGCCAAGGCCTGCGCACTCAAGTAGAAACTGAGCGCTCTGCGCAGCACTGAAGGAAAGAATCAGTATGGCCTGGTTTGTTGAGGGGCCAAGCCAAGTGAGGTCAGGATAAGTATTAGAGCACTGGCAGAGCATCGATATCAAAGGAAGGAGCCTTCGTTATCGGCTTGGATGTCGGCAGATTATAGGTGGGAAGGCCTGATGCGGATCCCGACAAAATTTGGGGATTTGGGACCTCTATGCTTGGTCAGAATCCCGACAAAATGCGACCCGGAGGCGCCAAGGCCTGGCTAAATTCCCAACAGAATCGCGCTAGTGGGAGATTTTTTTCCCCAAAAAACAGCGAATTCCCGACAAATTGGGCCCGATTTTGGCCTCTAGGCATGTACCAAAATCCCGACGAAATTGCGAGAACCTGTCCCGACAAATCATGGCGAAAAAAATCAGGCCTTCTCACCTGTAGTCCGGGGTCCTGGGTGGCATGCATGGTCAGCTCAAGCCTCGGCCCTCAATTGCGTCAACTTCTTGAAGGTCCATCGTGAAAAGTCGAGTCCGGCTACGCAGAAGAGGGCAGAGAGTTGGTAACAAGAAAATGAGCGTAGATCTTTTTGGATGCGCGCTTAATAACTTCTAATAAGTACTTACGCCGCGGTACGAAGCCAAACGAATTCTGTGCGTCAGAGCTGCCAACTGTTTGGCTCGGTTTACCAAAAGCATCGGCACGCGTTTCTCCTCACCGTCATGAGATTCTCGGTTCCTCGCTCCACAGGAATCATTTTTGTCGGAATAAGGCGAAGACTTCGAGCTCGAACCGCAAAAATCGCTGTATCAGCAGAATTATCGGTGCGCGTTCTTGTTGTACATAAAGATTTGGATTTTTTATTGATCTGGTAGGCCTGCAGGTCCTGCCTAGTACATTTGCATAGGGAAGAGTGTTCTATGAACTAAGCGTTTCGCTTAATGTATTGAAACCATCCGACTCCGAATCCTTGGAACCAGACCTTTTCTGCAACATTCCAGTCGGTCCCGACAATATGTCCTACTCTTCCAACCATTCTCCGGCTTACAGCGTTGCTGTGTCGTCATAGTCGCGTCCGCGTCAATGTTACCCCGCTCCAATTGAAACGTGATCGTGTGTTATCGTGAGTCGACAGCAGACCCGACGCAGGATCCGCCATCTTTCTCTTGAAGCTTGAACCTCAATCGTATCCGGGACACGGTGTGCGCAGTATTCACCCAGTGCCGTTCGTCTCCTTTCTCTCTAACGGTTTGATTCTGCACTCACTCGATGTCTGCGCCCCCAAAAGGTGTCGTTGGACGACGAACGGAACGACGCTATGGATGCTGATAATAAGACTGCACCGACAGGCATCATGACTGGACGCGACTCACCCCGCGCGGCGGCCGGCACGAAGACGCCGCGGAAGGTCCAGTGGATGGACACACACGAGGAAGGGCGGGAGGGCTCGCACGCCCTTGACGAACACGGAATCGACGTGGGTTCTTATCACGCGAGTGCGCCATCAAACTAACGCACATCGGCCACCAGCCAAATCCCTTCAAGACATTGACGACCGCACTCGAGCGCCATCAGTCGTCCTCGCGCGCGCGCCCGCCTAGGATACACTACTTTCCGCCCCGACCTGCCGCACTGCCGCGCATTAACACTGCGCATCCCGCAGACCTGTCCGAGGCGTCGGCACACCGCCAAACGCACTCCGCCCCGACAACGGCCTCGTCCGATAGCAGCCCCTCAGCCCCGTCGTCGCCGATGCGCGCAGTCCCGGGCAACTACATCGACCCGCAGGAGAGCGCGGGGCTCCCCGGCACGACGGACCTCGAGGACTTCTCGCAGCGCGCCGCGAGCCGGGTTGTGCGTGCGCACACTCGCAAAGACTCCTTTGGCCGCAGGTTCGGCTTCCGGACCAAGTCGGCGGACGAGCGCGCCGAGTACGCGCGCGTGCACAGCCGCAGCGCGCGCGTGGACGCCGAGCGCTACCTGCGTGGCGCGGCGCCGATGCACCCTGCGCTCGGCGGCGGCGTGCTGTCTGCACTATTGACGCTCTACAACGGCCCGAGCGTGCCCGACTCCGACGCGTCGACGCCCGGCATCGAGGAGCCGCCTGAGCGTCCGTGGGTCACCCCGCCGCCATCCGCGGAAAGGCAGGCGTCTGCGGCGGCGCACGTCGAGGAGATACCGCTGATGAGCACGTCCGCTGCACCCGCGTCGCCGCCGTCACCCGAGGGCCCGATCGGGCGCTCACACGCAACAGTCTCCCAGTCGTCGTTGGCGAAATTCCATATCCTTCCGCACAAGCAGCGGAACGGCGGCGGCGTTCTCGGCTCGCTCATCGCAAGCACTGGGAACATATCCGGGGCGGCTGCGCCCGTTGCGAGCCAGCTGGCGCCCAACATCAAGCGCCCCGGGTACCATCTATCCAGGCACGTTGCGTTATGATACACCGCTGCGTCCCGCTGACGTCAGCGTACTCTAGGTATGAGGTGGAGGACGAGGTTCCCGAGGCACCGACCAAGGCGGCTGAGCGCCCGAAGAGCATGCTGGCGACGTCTTACCCGTCGCAGGGGGTGCCCAGGACGAGCACGATGAGCACGATGTCCTCGCTCGCGAGCAAACGAGGGTGGACGGAGAAGCTGCGCGACCTCGAGCACGCGACGTTCGGCGGGTGGAGCACGCCCGCGCAGACGCCCTCGTCTGCGACGGACAACGAGGAGTGGCTCGATGAGAAGCAGCGTGAGCAGGGAAACCGCAGGGAGAAGCGCCGGAAGCGGAAGAAGGCCGAGGTCTACGTGAGTGCGCTCCGCGCCACCCCATGCGCCGAGGCTCAGAATTTGGTGTGCAGATTACGCGGCACGTCGCGCGGATCATCCAGCGGCAGGAGTTCATCCTGAAGCTCGCGCGCTCGCTCATGATGTTCGGTGGCCCGTCGCACCGGCTGCAGGCGCAGATCCAGTCGACGGGCCACGTGCTGGACATCCAAGTGAACTGCATGTACCTCCCTGACGTGGTGCTCATCAGCTTTGACGACACCTCCACGGGCACGAGCAACCTCAAGTTCATCCGGCAGGGCAGCGCGCTGAACCTCGACAAGCTCAACGACGTATACGACCTGTACTGGCGGGTGCGTCGCGTCCGTGCCACTAGTTCGCGGATTCTCTGACACATCTCTAGGTCATCCACGACGAACAGTCGGTGTCGGAGGCGTCGAGTGCGCTGGACACACTCATGCGCAAGAAGCAGGCGTACTCGGGGTGGCAACTTATTCTCATCGGCGGGATGTGCTCGTCATCAATCTGCACCGTCAGTTTCAGCGGCAGCTTCCTCGACGCACTTATCGTGTTCCCGCTCGGCGCACTCTTGGTCGCGATCCAGTTGTTGAGCGTGCGAAACGAGCTGTATGCGAACGTCTTTGAGTGGGTGCACTCAATGTCTTCAGTTTCTTGCGACTGACATGTATATTCTCAGAATCACTATCGCTACACTGTTCAGTTTCCTCGCCGCGGCTCTCGCCTCGAGTAGAATCTTCTGCTACTCCGCGGTCGCCTCGAGCTCCGTCGTCCTCATTCTGCCCGTAAGTTGTATTCCCGCGTTGGCGCATCTGCCCGAGCTAATCCTCCGCGTAGGGCTTTATCGTCCTGTGCGGCTCACTCGAGATCATGTCGCGCAACATCGTCTCCGGGTCCGTGCGCATGTGCTACGCCGTCGTGTACTCGCTCTTTCTCGGCTTTGGCCTCGCCATGGGCGCCGGGGCGTACGAGAAGATCACCGGGCATACGATCGTTGGGAGCACGGATTACACGTGTAGCATCGGCCACCCGAAGGACGGCGCCTGGTACCAGCGGACGCCCAGTCTCTATTGGGGTAGACATCTGCTGCTACCGCGTCTATACCAGAGTCTTACCTTCGCTCTTTCAGCGTTTTTGACGGTCCCGATGTACTCGTTGTTTTTGAGCATGTGGAATCATGCGCTGTGCAGAAGGAAGGAGATGGTAGGTTTGCAATGACTTCTCCTCTGGACACTGACGACGCCCCCCAGCTCCTCCTCATTAGCATCTCGTGCATCGGCTGGGTTACGAACCACTTCATCGGCAAGAAGTTCCCGAATCAGAGCGACATCAGTGCCGCTGTCGGGTGAGTCCATGCATCATCTCGTTCCTTGGTATCTGCCGCTCATTCCGCCCTCCAGCGCGTTCGCGGTCGGCGTCGTCGCCAACGTCTACGCGAGCTTCTTCTCGGGGAACGCGTTCGTCATAATGGTGTGTTTTCTGTGCACCGCACGCACCCGATAATTGACCACGCGCTCCCAGATCACCGGCATCCTGTTCCAGCTCCCGTCCGGCCTGGGGAACGGCGGCCTCCTCACGTACGCGTCCGAGCAGACGTCCGGCTCCGCCACCTCGTATCTCTCCATCTTCCAGACGGCCTTGAAGCTCATATCAGTCGCGATCGGCCTCACCGTGGGCCTCGGTCTCTCACTCGCGCTCGCGCATCCCATCCAATCGCGCAGGCGCGCTGGCGGCGTCTTCAGTCTCTAATCGATCAACCAACCGGACTTTGTCGCGTCTGGCTCCCTGGAAAGTCTGCAACCTCGGAACGAAACACGTGTACTTATTCCATACTAGACCACTTCCCCCTAGCCATTCCGCACGACCTCGGACAATGAAACACCATAGACTCCATGCAGTACAATCTCTACACGGGCTCGGAAAATGAAACACCGTAGACAGGTCATCCACAGAGCACCACTCACATCTTGTATTACTTACCCAACCAATTGATTGAATAGTCTTGTATGTATTGCACTTGTCCTCTACATGCCCAGCGCACCATTTATCTATGCTGTAACTTAATCATAAATACGGGCTGCAGCCCGCGCCACGCTACAGGTACATCTCCGCCTCATCCTTGATCTGGAACCCGAAGTACGACCATATCGCAGGAGCGTTCAGGTCATCGCGCTCCTCCTTCCCGACGCCCACGACGCCGTTGACCTGGTACACGTTCTTTTTCTGCAAGGCAAGTCAGATCCCGGATTGCGGCAACGATGGGGGGAAGCACTGACGAGGCCGAGGGACACTTTGATCGCGGGCGCACCGGGCGTGTACAGCTCCAGCGCCTCGTCGGCAAGGCGCTCGTCACGGCGGATCAGCCGGAGGACGTTGCGCGCGGCGACCTCCGCCTGTGCAGCGCGTCAGCGGGCGGTGCTGCATTGCTGCGCTGGTGCGTACCTGGTAGTAGGCGTTGTGGCCGGCGGGGATTGCGCCAAATGCGTCTGCGGCGTCGCCCACGACGAAGATGTGCGGGTAGGGCGTCGTCTCGGCCTCGTCGTCGTCGTCGTCCTCCTGCGCGTCATCGTCCTCGGCGTCGTGGTGCGCGTCGGCGGCCAGATCCTGCAGCGCGATCTGCTCGAGCGCAGCCTCGAGTGCGCTGGTGAAGTCTTCGTGCGCTGGGGTGGCGTCAACGACGGATGGCGCGGCCGACGTCGAAGGGACGGAAAGAACACCGAGCTGCATCGTGCGCAGAACGTGTGCGAGTGAAGTGGAGGGGTCAACGGTGTTTGGGTCCAAGCTCTTCAGGAAGTCCGTGTTGGGCCGTTGGCCGGTGCAGAGTAGCTGCGCGACAGAACGCTGGTGAGGCGCCGAAAATGTGAATTTTTGAATAATGTGTGGCAACGTACAATGAGATCGGCGTTGACTTCTCGGCCAGTCATTGTGTGGACGGTCCGGTGGCCGGGCTTGGTGGAGGAGAGGTCCAGTCGCTCGCCGAGGATGACGTCAACATTAGCCGATTCCAAGGACTGCAGAACTGGAGTCGTATGTTAGAGTGAATACTGGTTGCGTGGAAGTATGTCCCACTCTCGGTATGCATGGCGTGGTCAAACCGGGGCAGTAGCCGTGACCGCGAGTGCAGAAGCGTTACCGGCTTCCCAGGATGTACAGCCGCGATATCGGTGGCAAATTCTACTCTGAGATGAGCCCACTAGATGTGCCGGGAACACACACGCACGGATGCCCAGGGCCCCACCGCCAACAACGAGGACACTGGTGGCGTCCTCGATCGTCTTTTGCTTTCCCTTCAGCCATGCGATGCTTTCCGGTTTGCTGCCCCCGTAGGTATGTGACGCTGTCTTCCCATCGGGCTCAGAACCCCATAGATTCAGAGGAGCTGGTAAATGGGATCCCAAAGCGTAAACTGCGTAATCGAAATGCAAGGTTTCCGTGTCGATGCCATATTCCGGAAAGGCCTTTGACAAGGTGACAGAGTTGCGGTTAAGGGAGGTGATGCGTGCTTGAATGAACGTGTGTTTGCAGTCCAGATTATCCTCCTGGAGAAAGACATTGTCGTATGGAACAACTAACGCGTCGCGTTCGTGAGGCGGAGCACATGAAGGCGTAGAAAAGCAACCTCACAGGCTTTGTGTTCATGACCAGGGAGAACGGCCAGTCGAGGTAGAATATAAACGTCTGCGTGACATCAGTGATGAACTATGCCAGGTTTACATATTTCCACTCACGGTTTACGTGTCTGCTCCACGATGGTCAATCACCTTGGAATAAACATGCAAAAGAGAAACATACGAATTCCGATCTACAAGAACAATTCGCCAGCCGTCGGGAAGCCCTGCAGCAATTAACTGCGCCGCCCGAGTTCCTACATGGCCAGATCAGGACTTTCAGCTTAATGAGAGTCGGATTGCGAACCGCCATACGCGGCGCCCATAACAACCACAGTTCGTGTTGGTTCAGGCTGGCCAGCTGCCATGGTGTCCGGTAGACCTGGGGGAGGACAGGTTGCTCAGTGTCTTTATCTGATATCGGATTGATCCGGGCGCAGGAATCGGCGTGAATCGGCCGTAGTTTTCCGATAACCGATAACCGAGAACAGCCGAGAACAGCCGAGAACAGCGAGAGCAACCGAGAACCTGGTGTGGACGCGCCTAAGAGAAAATTAAAATTAAAACCAGTGTTCCGAGCGCTAGCGGAATAATCTGTATGCCGGTGAATACCGAGTTGAGGTGAGATGTACATCATGTAGATTGCAATTGGAAGTAGGTAGATATGAATAGAATGCAGATCGCGATTTTTGGCCGCACAACAGCGTTTACTCGAGCCTCGCTGGCGCTCAACATCTGGAATCAAGGAAGGGTTGATAGTCTTATTAGATAAAACGAATAAACCACCTGCGTGAAAAGTGAATTCTAACCTTTGAACCCTGGTCGAATTGGGAAGATAGCGTGAGTCAAAGTCCGAGTAAGCACTCCATTGGTCAACTTCTAGCGACTAAATGGGAACGGCAGCAGTTTGCCAGGGATAACGACAGCATGCGACGGTGAGACAACATATTATAAGTTACTACACCCTCCACGAAATATGTTTGATACATAGATCAATCCCATCCCGAGTCCTACCTAGTCGTGAGCTTAGATCTGCGTATATCTGCGCAAGCACTATGTGAGTGATGGTGTCGCCAAATGATATCGCGGACCAGAAGCTATGTATTCACATAACGTCCAGGTCCCTTAAGTGATTTCGGATGATTTGTTCTTGAACTGTGGACGCGTCATCAGAATCATGGAAGGAGGTAGCGGATACGAAAACAAACGGAGCATACCTTCTCCGAGAATCACGGCCGTCGATTTTGTGTCCTGCACACGTCGAAGTAGGTCGGTTAATTCACCTGGAAGCAAGACAGACAGACACGCAGCGCTCACAATCGCCTCCGTTTCGTAAAATATGAATGGCCGTGGCTCCGGAGACAGTTTTCTCTGCCGATGTGAAGCGGGGATATCAGAAGAGCGGTTGGAAGGCAGAAAGAATGTCGTACATGGTAAGCCGAGAACTTGTCCCGGAAATCTGTAGCAGAAAGTTATGAGACGCTGTTCACCATATATATGGTATTGACATGCATTTTGTCACCGACGCGACGTCGTTTGGTCTGTCCCCGAAGCTTGGGACATATTTTCTTACCGAGACTCCTGCCTCCAAATGGGCTTTCAGGATGTCTTTCTACAGTACAGTCAGGCGCTGTGAAGATCTACTTCCAGTATAATTACGGATAACGCACTTTGTTGAAGAGGAGGATGAAGGCCGTTTTGGCCAACAACGGGTTGGCTATGATGTCTCGCCAGAGTGTCAGCGAATCTTGCTGTACGATGGGTCAACGGGATTCTACGTGGTGTAGCAAATGAGCGACTCACCAACCGATTTGTTTTGGTATCTTCGTCCAGGACTTGCCAGAACGCTAATGGGGCCAGGAAAAGAATTGCTTGAACTGCAACCAACAAACCGGGCATCAGATGACAGAACAAGCGCAAAAACTTCCGAGTTACCGTCGTCAAAGTAGGGCACCCTTCAAGGCCCCGACGGTCAGTTGACCTACACCTCAACAACTCACCGCATCTCACCAAGTTGATCTCTGCAGAAGGTTTTAGTCCTTAATCCCCATTGGCTACAGGAGTATTACCTGACTACTGCTTCCGCAAACGTCAGTGATGAAGAACTCTGTGCCCGCACGAAGGCCTGCTTAACGCCTCAGTATCGTCAAACCGCAGAAGCAGCTCAGGCATTGACCCGACTCGGTAACAAACCGGTGTTCTTCTACACCCAAAGTCCGTATTCGTGCGCGAATGATATCCCCTGGGAGCAGATAAGCTATCGCTGGGAAGCGCGAATTTCGACAAGGGCCACATACGATCCATGGGCACATAATCAACCGCGGTGATGCGAGGCGTATCGTCCAGAAAGCTGTGTGATTGAGCATCATCACGCCAGACGACACACGAATGCACTCACAATCCTGCCTCCTCCTGCAGCCGCACCTCTCGCTGGTGGAGGAGCTGCGTGACGGCCGGGTCGCGCCATATTTCGACGATCTCGTCCTTGCACCCAGCGAGGACCTGTGTGACCCGCGACGGGTTGGTGGTGCCCTCGTCTAGGGATAACGAGCGCGTTTCCGTGCTGGGCGATCGCCCAAAGTGTGCGAGCTTTTCTTTCCATCCGCCGCCTGCACGCACAGTCACGGTGTAGCCCCCGTTTGCCCCGTCGGACGCAAGGATCTGGCTAATGCTTGTCTCGAACGCCAATAGCGGCGAAAGCGACAACGCTAGGCGCCGATGTTCGCTTGTGAGCGAGATGTTCGATGTTGCGGAACCGGCCTCGATGGCGTCCCATTCGTCTTGAAGGACCTCTAGTATTCGCTTGATAGAGCTTTTCAAGGTTAGTTGAAGGGAATCAAGTCCGGTATTTGTATATACTTGATGAGGTTCAATTGTATGACCGTTTTCCAGACCAGGCGTTCACTTTCGAAAAAAATTGGTGTAAATGTGAGCCTGAAGTCTTAGAGGAAGTCAGCGTGGGCGAATAAAGATAAAAATACGCAGCTCAGCGTGTACAAACTTCGTAATACGGAGCTCTGGACGAGAGTCGCGTTAGCGAAAGTCGGGGAATAAAAAACCAACAATGACCTTGCCCGATTCTGATTGACCTGTGATACAGCTGTAAAATTTACACAGATCCTCCAATCATGGAAGATAACTGACCTAACAGCAATATCTTGACGGCCCTCTTTTTCTTGTCAAGTGCCTTCTTGGATTCGGCCAGCCCAGCATCGATTGTCCGAGACACCCTTGTGGCTTCCCGTGCAGCTTCGAGTCGCGCTGCCTTCTGTTGCTCTGTTTCGTCCGCAGGAGGCTGCAGGCCGGCGTTCAGCGGGTCGACGGAACCTTGGCTGTTCTGGCTGGTACTCAATCGACCTGGCATAGTGGAGGACATGTAGAACGAAAGGATTTATGACTAAGGCCCAGGGAGGTGGTCTTCATGTGCTTTGCCATCAGTTGGTGGCACACTTTGGTGATTGGGGTCTGATCGCTTTTAAGGAAACGTGGGGTAAAGTAAATGGAAAGGCGCAGAGAAAAAACTTGGAGACGACACTTGAATCACATACAAGTTGCAAAGAACAGCAAAATGGACCCAAGAACGATTTCCCGGCCGAGCCTCATTTTTCGAACGAGTTATTCTGTTTCACAGAAATCAGTATATGCGTCGGATTTCGGACCGTTGAACCGCCGCGGTCGCGTGATGGTGGATTTTGCCGAACCACGTAACATTCACGCGACGTTCCGCGTAGCGACCATCATTCTAATCCGATCGACGTCGAGGTTGTCGACCCTGAGCCGCGTGTCCGATAAGATAAGATTCGCTAGTTCTCATTTGGTTAGCATGTCGGCGAAACGGAGGGAGAGTCCTTAATTCAGTTCCGCCTTGCTGGTCCCTTTCTGCCCCTCCAAGTTGCATTCAGTACCTTCCCGACAGCGGAATATATCACCTGTTGTGCTACTTATGTTGCAACGACAAATTTTCACTTCGCTTACATCCCTTGACAACAAGGTACAGAAGGCAATAAGAGGGCAGCCAACAGATGTCCTAACCAGCTCCGACGTCGCACTGCAGCCCAAAGGGCCGCCGGGAGGGCCGATGACGGACAATTACTTACACTATGCTGGCTTCTTAGCTTCTTGGCTGCTTAGATAGCTTCCATTAAAATTAACCGCTCTCTCTCCCGATATTCGCCACGAGAATTTTTGGTAGAGACTTGTGGAGACGTAGCTGTATTTGTGCAAAACAAAGAAGAAATTTATGTAAACGTGCCAGCAGTGAATTTCTGGTCGACTCTTACTTACTTGGGTTTTTCTCCGCTTCTGGGAATCCGCATGCGCGTCATTCTCGCAATAGGAGAACGCAAAAAACAAATGTCGTTCCCTGCCGTTCCTGGAGCTGGCCTCTAGACTCATCTAGAATAGCTTGGTGATTAATAAATCCCGGAGTGATGCGGACACCAAAATAACCGGAACCCCTAAGAATCACTGTTCTTGTTCGGACCAGCCTACAATTTCATTATGCGTAGCCGTACAAAACAATTTACTCAACATTAACACAGGACCCCTCATAATAGGCCTAAATGCCTGGTCCCAATCCTTACAAAATCCGAGGATTTTTTTTTTGCGTTTGGCCATGCTCACATTTTAGGCCAAAATAGCGAGCTGGCCAGGTTCAAATCATTACAAAATCGCGGCAGGGGAAGATTTTCTTTCAAAAATGGCCCGGGCAAAATTTTTGGAACCCTTACATACAATTTTTGGTCCAATTTTGGCCTCTTGACCAGGTTCGATGGAGCTTGCGCAACAGCAAAATTAGCGACTAGTGTCGGTGGAGGTAACCCCGTGTCTCATGCCCGAAGTCGGTCGCACGACCGATTAAAACCGAGCGATCGATGCGAGGTCACGTGATTTCGACACTCAGGTCCCAAATTTGAAACATGAAAATACCATCGCCCTGAGGACGTCGGATCCGCTGGGATCAATTCTCTAGAGTCGTCTCTAGAGACAAACCAGAGACTGGATCAAAATTTGATGGGAGAGAAAGAAAACCGTAGAATTGATGGTAGACAGCTGTCAATCAATAATGACATACACGAAGCTGAGCTGGCTCATTTCGGCGCGTGTTTACAACGTGTCTGCTCATTCCTCCCTGTAAGACCTCTCTACGACGAAACAGAATCAACAGAGCAGGTTCCATGAGTCTACAGCACCTCATCGACACACTTCAACTCTACCCAGAGCTTTCCTCTTTGGATTTCAATGGCTTAAATTTGTTCATCTGTTATGCAACGCTAGCAAAGCCGGCGATTGAGTTCACGCAGCTGGACAAGCAGGCCTGCCCAACTTCCCTGTCTCCTCAAGTTCTGCAGATCCTAGCAGCTGCCCTTGGGGAATCCGAAACAAACTTGATAGAAGTCTGCTGGTCTGCGTTTCAGAAACTTGTGTGGAATCAGCCTGTCATCTCGCCTACAGAGGACGAAATATTGGCTTACAATGATGCTGCAATTCCTCATGAGACATGTATGTGTCTCAATTTCTCTTCTTCAAGTTTGACCTCTTGATGGATTTCTCAAATCCAGCTTTTCGTCATTTATATCCCTTAGTACGTGTATGTCAGACCTCTGACTGTTCCAACCATCGGGACAACGACAATATATTGACGCTTACGGAGCCGCTCACATACAACGCCACATTATTTACATTGAAATATGGTGCACTTCCAATCTACGTGTCATCTCTGTATTGCCGATGTATGAGTTTCTTGTCATCTTCCTCAATGACACTTTCTCACCCAACTCTTAGTCTGCAACCGCCGCTACTACCACAACTACCATGTTCACAAGCAGTCATCAATTCGGTCATACTACGGTGGTGTCCCAGATGTGATCCAAGTTGCACAGCACTTCTTCATTGAAATCACACTACTCGAGCTCTTCACAAACAACATGGTATTTGGCTGGTAAATTTATTGCTCTTTCTTTCCGGCACCTGGCTGATTCGTCTTCCATAGGCTGTCCAGCACCAACTGCGCTCGAATCTACAACCATGCACTCTCGAATACTCAGCCACACATTTCGAACAACAAGCTGGCTTTAGCCACCATTTATCACCAGTCAAGACACAAGACTCCCGAGAACTGGAAGTCATCTCTGCTTCTTCGTAAAGAGGATGTCATGAATGGCTTTTTTTAATACTCACTACTGCTAGATAAAGCAGAGCACGTGGGTATCTTGATGCTTCCTCATGATGAGGCGAGTCAGAGTGATTGTCTCCAGCCTGCACTAGCAGAAAGGAACAAGGTCTTGGAGGGAATAGGTCAAGAATGCTATGCGCATGCTTGTGACCAGTGCTTTATAGCATTTGAGAACGACGAGGGGAAATTGAGTGAGTCATCTTATTCGGAACCCGACAATTGGTGCTGATTTAATATCTCAGTGAAGTTCCAGGCTGCTGCATGCGATGGTAATACCATCGGCCACAGAACATGCAAGGTGCATGATTGCAAAGTTCGCCTGGCATCCCTCTGCCAATATTTCTGTCCGGAACACCAGCATCTCAAGTCGAAATGTGCTGTGGCCGACTGTCCATCTGATATTGTTTCCGGTCATCGGACCTGCACAGATCCTGAGCATCGCCAACTCGAAACGGCGTACTTCAAGCATGGCAATGCCCTCTTTCAACTGCGTTCTCGGCTCAAAAAAGCAGGGGTGTCTGTGCCTGATGACTCAGCTGTGGTTGGCGATGTGGAAGACAACGATGAAGAGGTCATTATGGAGAGTGGTCCGGCAGGTCCAGTTGAGGTCGACTGCGAAGGGAAACCTGAGACGGGTAATCGGAAGCTGCGGGCTTACTTTGGAGCCAGACGAACTCACAATGAGCAGCTTATTATGCGGCCTTGCGGAGTCATCCTCTCTCGTGCTACTTTCTTTGGATCCGAGGCAGTCTCGGCTGTCAATGTGCGATCTATTTTATTTATCTTCTTACATTGTTCTAACTCCTTTACAGGCATTTGCAAAGGCCACCTTCCCCTCTCCCGAGTCCACACCGGAATTTTTCATTTTCGACAACAACTGCAAGCTGGATGCCCACCAACGCGCTATCAATGACCTCCACTTCGAGAAGACAGGAAAACCGGTTGACGTCTTCCATTTCCAGTGCAAGCACAAGCTCACAGATCTTCACTGCCAACTCTACTGCAATCCGGCTGCCTTTCCTGAAATGATCGGGCCTGGTGGAAAGTGGTGTTTCAACACATCAATCTGTGAGCAAACCAATGTTTGGTTTGGCGGATATATTGCCATTGTGCGTGATATGGAGGCAACCCGTTAAAATTTTTTTTTGGATGAGATGATCAAGCGTAGAAACCGGTATGTGGTTGCTGAACTCGAGGTCAAAGGGCATTGTCCATGGACCATCCTGATGGACACCCTCTTTCCACGCAATACTTTGCTGTAGTAATTTTTTCTGTCTACCTGATAATATGTCGTGTCGAATTCTCACTGGACGACATATTCAAGTTTCTGAAATTTCCCTTAAAAGTTAAGGCTCCAGGAAACGGGGGCTCTTAATTTAGAGTCCATTATATTCTGTCAAAGGAGCCGATATTATATTTCTTTATGTTCAGTATGTTATTTTATTCTGCAAGCCCCACTGCTTGAACATTTCAAGTTTTTTGGTGAAAAAACTAGTGAAAAATGTTTTGAATTTTACAGCAATTTTTCAGTGAAAAACCAAGTGAAAAACTTGTAACTTCTTCATGAATTTTTTGAACTTCAAAACTTTTTCAGCACTTTCACTGGTTGAACATTTCAATTTTTTCACCTTCTTTTTCAGTGAAAAATGTCGTTTATTTTTCACACATTTTTCACTGAAAAAGCAGGTGAAAATTTCAAAACATTTTCATCACTTTCTTATTTTATTTCGAATTTTTCACCTTGAATCGAGAAAGTGCTGAAAATGTTTTAAAATTTTCACCTTCTTTTTCAGTGAAAAATGTCTGAAAAATAAACAACATTTTTCACTGAAAAAGAAGGTGAAAAAATTGAAATGCTCAACCAGTGTTTTTCAGAAATTTTTCACAAGGTTCAAAAAGGTCACCAAAATGTTTCAAGTTTTTCACCTACTTTTTTGGCGAAAAATTACTGTAAAATTCAAAACATTTTTCACCAAAATTTTCAGTGCAAAACTTGAAATGTTCAACCAGTGCCTGTACCCTTTTCCCAATTCAAAGTCGGGCGGTCAAAGCATACAGTCGACCTTCTGATCATAGCATGCACAAACACTTCAGACACCGGTCCGGGTCAAGCGGCCGATCACCTGACCTCGCGGTGCGTGAGTGACGATTATTATTAATTAGCCACATCAGATGGAAACTTCTTGTTTATATCGCAGATGTTTCCAAAAAAGAACGACATAATAATGCTACCAGTAGCTACTCAACCAGGAGCTAAGAAGTATTGATGAAGAAGTATTAGGCAGTAGCTTCAGGGGTAGTAGATCCAACGTCAGCGGAGGTTTGCGCCGAGTTGGGGAAAAGAAGAGGAAGAGAATTGAGACCCAGTTTTTGGCATATTTCGTTGCAGGTGTGGGTGTTGATAAAGTCATCAATGCCGTGAACACCAAGACTTCCGAGCATAGGCCAGCCGAAAGGACTATATTCCAAGTCACTGTACCCAAATGTCAGGATATTTGGGCTTAATAAAGACCAGAGCTCACCTTAGGTGTGTCAAAGAATCGAAAATAGAATAGCCCGCTACAGTTTTAAACCCTAGTAGATCATTATAGTCAGCGAACAATTAATTTAGTTGAAGAGCATAAAGTAGCATACCTTGGAAATCGACATATACACTGCGGTGGTTGCTAAATTGATAGCTATAGTGAGAGAATGCATCCAAGATCTCGTAGATAGCTGTTTGCTTCGGATCCAGCAGGTCTAACATTTCCTGAGAAAAAGGCACACCACAGTCCCATGGCTGTGCGAGGAATATGGTGTCCTCGCAGCGGAAGGAAAATGTACGAAGTACTTGGATACCTGAGAGATAGTTGATAAGAGTGGAAATAAGGATTTGGATGAAAACCTACCATGCAGATTGATGTCGACACTGAGAGCTGTGGTTTTGAAAGAATCCCAAAGAAGCTTGCAGCCAGCAAGTCGAGCGCCCTCGGCCCACACAGCAATCTCCTTCGAGTGCCAAGGTAAATACCAATCGCCAGATAGCGACATCTTCTTCAACACTGCCACAGAAACATTCCCGTCTGCACAATAGTTTGCCTGGTAGATAAATTAGGGCAGTTAGGAACGGAAAATGCGAATCTTACCAAGTGGACTTTCATCCGACTACCTTGGATAAATTCATCGCAAACCAGAACATCCATTTCACTGTTTGTACCAGCAAAGGTCTGGAGTTCACCATTGAGGTAGGCATATATCTCCAATTTCATGGTCATGATATTGTAATCAAATTCAGGACCATTGTCGTCATCAGAAATCTCGATGACAGCTGGTTCTGAAGAAAATGGAGGCTCAAGATGAAAGCGGGGCAATCAAGTACATACCTGTCTTTGACAGCTTGCGCTCTTCGAGTTTTTTCGCCAGCTCGGACCATTTACCTTCGGGGGTAGCCCCAAGTTTTTCATGAGATTGCAGGATATTAGCCTTCACGGCGTCATCGTAAATTTTGAGGTGCTTATAGACAGTTTGGATTTTGAAGATGCAGCGTGGGAAGGCTTCAAGGAATGCCTTCTGTAGGGAAGTCGCCCCGAGACGTGTAGTTTTCAACCGAAGAAGGCTTATGCTGCTCATTCCCACTGCCATATCACAAGTGTAGGTCAACAGGAACCGCACTGGAGCAATCACCCGCTCCTCTAAGGGGGTAGGCGGTGTGGGCAAGGGTGGTTTCACCACAGATTCACGACACTGAGAGGGAGGGGGTGAAGATGAGACGGAAGAAGGAGAGATAGAAGATGAAGACAACGAAGCAAGAAGACATTGTTTTTTGACAGTGGATGTAGATTGCTCTTCGACAACGGGGATTCGCGAAATCTCGTCATGAAGACCGAGACATTGGTCGTCAGATAAATCAACGGATTGAAGGAGGATTTGAGCACCGGGGGATGTGGGAATAGCGAGTCGAAAGTCCACTATGTCCCATTTGGGTGCAACAGCTGAGACTGATTTGAAAACCGCCACAAACTCCTGAAGATTGAGCACCCTATGGTCAGAGGGAACAAACCGACCACGCTCTTTATTAACCAGCTTGAAATGCTGTGGCAGGTGGTGTTCCTATGACTTTGTTTAGTAAACGGGTGATGAGAAGGCAAGTCAAACACACCTTGGTCCACATGATGACATGAACACCCTTCTTGGTCAGCTCACCCAGTCGTTCAGCAGCTTCGAGCCTTGCATTTGCATCAAAGAGATGTCGATGGCGTGATATGTAAGCGCTGGCATAGTTGTCATCGAGAGGGCGTGCGTAGGTTCGACAACTGTTGGATGACTCTTTGCCCTTAGTTGGGTGAGAATCCGTCGAGATATCTGAGGTGCGAGAATTAGAATTTCAAGAGATATTCCAGGTAAAATGGAGGAACTCACCTTCGTGGGTTGATAGATTGGCCTGTGTAAGAGAAAGAGAGCTGTCTGGAACATCGCGGTGGTTCAATCAATGACTTTGAACCTTACATCCCCCAACTGCCTTACAACAGGCTGAACAAAGTGGAGGAGTGCGTGCACAGTCCTTATTCGCCCGCCAACGCTGATTGGCACTTGTAAGACAATTAGCCTCTGGGCACATAAGGGAAGTGCCCATCTCCGCAGCGGATTTTTTCATGGCAAACCGCATCTGGATATCTTGCGGAATGTTTTCAACAGGAGTGGGATCGTCGTGCCAAAAGAAAGCACTACATGCACCATTGCTGCACTAAAATAGAGGGTAATCAGATGCTGCGTTCAAACAAATCCAGAAGTGATACCTTTTGAAAATGGCGGCCCCAGTTAGTGATGTGGTTCCCTTCACCTCGACCCTGGCAGACAGGTCCCATCGTCGACTGATGGCACATTTGACAGATACTCAACGTAGTCTGCGGCCGCGGATTAATCGCTGCAAGAAGAGTGTTGGCCTGCTCGGGAGTCATGATGAGATTCAGAGGGCAGAGGAAACAATAGTGTAAGTGAGAGTGTGCTTGAATGAGCGTAGAGGATGATGAGGTTGTCAGTCAATACTCATCCAGCTTTATAGTTTTCTGGCAACTCAAATATTGTCCGCTGCAAATATCGCCCGCTCAAGTTGCACCCTGAGTAGATTGTCATGGAACAACACAGGAGTGCATAAAAATGAAATAGTACATATATTGAGGCAACGTTATTACAGGGCGGCCAGGGCAGCAGCCCCGACTTTGATCCAAGTCCGAATTACTACGTAGTAGCACTGAAAAATGTTGTAATCATAGAGGAACCATTGATTAAGCAGAGTGCTGGTGCTGACATCCCATCCGAAGTCCCAGGTATGCGTGGAGAGCAGTTGGAGGAGTGGCGGGAGTCGGCCGATGCGGAGCTCAACAGGCAATCAGCGCGCTCCTCCAAAGCAGATGTAAACCCCGGCGTTGAGTATCCCAATACGGAAGACGAACTGTAGGGCGACTCAGGGCAAACTCAGGGCGACTCGGGCGGAACCTGGCAAGCTGGTGACACAACATGGTGACGACATCTCCGGGCCATCAGTTACTGGGTTATTCTACGCGTGCACGGCTTTTGCCGTATATCCATCATATTCTATGAGATCTCTCCAGAGTCTAGGCTACCCCAGCGGATTCGACCTCCTGATCGCCCTCCACACCCCCAATTTGGTCGGATCTCCCGGCAACCTCCCGCCTGCAATATCCGGCCTAAAGTGGCCGGACATCCTGTGAAATATCCCAGATGCCGAAAACAACAATCCCATGAGAATTCTGGGATCCAACATCCTCCAGACATCCCTGGCTGACCTCTCCAACACATGATTCATCGGAGCATCCTGTAAATTATAAATATAATTGGCTTATAATAATGAAATTTATAAGGCTATTTCCATTCACAGTCTAATAGGGTACATATACAATGGATGCTACAGATAGGTAATAAAGTACATAATCCAGTGCACTGTGAAAAGGAAGTGCATGACCATGATGCTGCCACTGCCATTGTGGATCCACAATGCAGGCCAAAGGTCATGGCACACATGTTTCCTGCTAAAAAAACCGCAAAAAGGCACAGTTGTTCCCAAGGAAAGAAGGTGGATGATCCAGGGGGAAAAACTTGCATTGGCAAGTAAACAGAAGGACCAAGAGCCAAAAGAAACCAGTTAGATGGAACCAGCAACATCCTGGGAGAACTTGATAGCATTGGGAGTAATAACTTGATGGTCCAGAGGGGCATTCATGTCTTGACTATCATGATTTGCAGTTCTGGGGGGCCAGATGGAGGTCTTGAGACAAGGGGGAAGGCCCAGGGTGCAAGGTGGTGTTTGAAGTTGGAGGAACAGCTGAGGGCCGAGGCAGAAGACTCTCTTAAGGGGGACAAGTCTGAGTACACACACTTCAGAAAACTCGGTGTGGAAGGGTGCTCTGCCCCCTTCATGGACATAGCCCTTCTCACAGGTTATGTGCACGAAGGCAAATTGGTAACTTGATTGTTCATTATTTTATTGCTCACATTCTTTGCATCTCAATTGAGGATTTTCCTTGTACACACTCATTTTGTTCTATTTTACTCCCAGATTTATTACACAGCTGCACAAGCATGTCTGTCTGCATTCCACTGCCAAGCCAACTCATACGAGACCTCAAGATCAATTCCTTGTCCACATGGGAAATATTTGTTATTGAGCTTTCGGACTTTCTCACATATTCTTACACTTACCTATCGGATATACTACGGACTTTCTGTCTTTCTCTCTACGTACTGCCGACATGACGAGCAAGACCTGAGTCATCGGCCATCTCGGACTATGCCAGGGATTGAGCTGACAGTGGCTTGGGCCCCCACTTGTCAATGTCTTGTGGGGACATGCTCTCCCTATTCTGTCTTTGCATAGCTCCTGGTTGGTTTGACTGGCAGAGGTTTCGTTCTAGCCAAGGCTTTTCCCCATGGACTCTTAGATTATTTTGACATTTGACACATTATTTTTATTTGTTTATTTGTAGCAGGTATCACTCCTTGCCTCTTACCACCACCTATATACCACCTTCTGAGCTTCCTTGCACAATTCTGAGTCCCTCCTTTCCACATTTGAGCTGAATTATCTATTTTATTTACCTTGCTGATTGTTCTAAGCCCAGTTCTATTCTTATACCCTGTGATACAACGATCTGGCTGTATGCCTCGACCCAGTTGCCAGTACGACCTTGACGCCACTCCATGCCTGGACAACCCTTCTCTTCTACATTGGTATATCCAAAAAGGAATTGAGTTGAAACAACAGGCCAATATGGGTTGAGTGGTGGAAATTCACTTGGTTGGAGAAGATGTTCATGAGGGAACGGGGCTGACAAGGTGGGGGGAAGTGGGGGAAGATGCAAGGGGGTCCAATGCCTGGAATTTTTTACATCATGTCAAAAATGGACACAGCTTTTAATGCTGATTCTGAATATCTTGTTCCTGAGATCAAGGGACAAGTCCTTGTTGACCTAGAGGGGGGTACACTGTTACTGCATTTGGGTTCACAGCCACTCCAAAGTGAAGACAGTAATTTATCACATGGGGGCTGCAGAGGCCTGGACCTTGGAAAGACTTTTCAGCCACAATAATTCCTGAACCTTGAAGAGAATTTACAAACAGTCCCAGAAGTGTTCAAAGAATATTTTAGTCAGAAACCAGCCACTCTGTATGATTTTGAGTACAATGGAGGCAGTTTTCCATCATGTGGTGACCACATGGGGGGAGTCTGCTGAGGCTCCTGAAAAAAAAATGTAGGTGATATCATATTTTCGCATTTTTGGACCCCCTTGGGAAGATGAAAAAAGTTTGTGGGAGTTAGGACTTGTTTGGTGATCACATCATCAACTAGCATGCCCTACACCAACAATGGCACTGACCAAAGTGTGAATGCTGTAAAATTGGCTTCTAGATACTGGAATTTTACATGTATGTTACAATATCTTTAGAGGGAGGTTGAGTTGAGTTGAGTTGAATTTCTAAGTTATGCTATACCAGGCCCTACAGGCTATCTAGCAGTACTGCCTGAGGCAAGGATATGTAAGGGTACCATAGTTGGGGTGAAGATGAACTAATTTACAAGATAACAAAAAGGAAGGGAAAAGTATTGTGAGGTGAAAGTAGCAGCTGCACAGAAATGGACAGTATAGATCAGGGAGCTGTAAAGTGGGGGTGCCAAGGAACAGGTTAGTGCAGATGACTCACAACAGGGAAAAAGTAATTATAGCTCTTTGCAGAACATAGGGCACAGGCAATTTTTTCCCCCCATTTTGGGCACTTTTTGATCATTTCACGGAAATCATGTGTTGCGGGCTCAATTCCTGTCTGGAAGCTCTGAAAACTATATGGGAATCATTGTAGCATAATTATGCAGGGTATGGCCTACTAGGATTTCTTTTAGTGTAAATAATTCAAATGGAATTCATGATTATCCTGTTTATGAGCAGATTACCTACCTCAAAGGGAGTTCTGCTTCGGGGGGTCTGCACTATTCACGAAATATGTATATTTGTATTGCAAAGGGCACTGTGTACTTAGATTTTGTGTATGTGCCCCATGACTCACAAACGACACATGGGAATCAGAGAAGGCACAGTGTTACACAGACCTTAGATATCAATGTCCCCTCTACTCCCAGGGATCTACTTCTGGGCTGAGACAGAATTTAGAATGCCACGGAGGGCATGGAAAACTCAGATTGCTGATGTGTGGCCCCTCCCAGCATGCAACATGTCCGAATCCAAGCAGTCATGGCATGTGACATCATTGAGTGCCATTTCTGATCTGATTCAGATGCATCGCATATTCGAATGGGGGCACTCATAGAAAATCTGAGCTTGTGGTACCTTTTGCATTATGCAAAAGTGTGTCTGAGTTGAAAACAGCTTTTCTGAGAGTAGAGGGAGCATTGATATATGAGTCTTGTGCTGGGGGTCATAAAAATGTGACCTGCCTGATAAATTGGTGTTGTTTGCAAGTCATGGGGCACATACACAAAATCTAAGTACACAGTGCCCTCTATAATACAAATATACATATTTTGTGGATGGTGCAGACCCCCCAAAGTGGAACTCCCTTTGGGGTAGGTGATCTGCTCATAAACAGGATAATCATGAATTCCATTTGAATTATTTACACTAAAGGAAATCCTAGTAGGCCATGCCCTGCGTAATTATGCTACAATGATTCCCATATAGTTTTCAGAGCTTCCAGACAGGAATTGAGTTCGCAACATGTGGTTTCCGTGAAATGATTAAAAAGTGCTCAAAATGGGGGAAAAAAAATTGCTTGCACCCTATGTTCTGCAAAGAGCTGTAAAGATGTGAAAAGAACAGAGCAAACGAGATCACAGAATAGGGCAGAGGTAGGGAAGGGGGAATGTGGAAGACTTGTCAAGGGAAGTTTGGAGCTCCTGTTGATGAGCAGCGAGGGACAGTGCAAGCTCCTTGCATTTCAGTGAAACGGTGCACTCCGGTGCAGCCGTGAAATCGAAAGCTCTAAAATTTGGAAAATGTGAGAGCGAGTCTGAGCGAACCCAAGAAACTCAACCAACTCAACACCAACCTAACTCAACTAAATCTCAAAAATCTCAAAATCTTGCGCTGACACCCTAAAAACAAGTCCCAGGGGAGGGAACTTAAATAAAGAGATGCTACCCATAGGTTGTATTTGCTCGGGGGACAGTAGGGGAGTTTTACTTGCCCTTTAAGAAAGTGTGTACAATTCAAAGGAGTCTTGTGGGAGAGCAATCAAATCTTATATGAGGTGCACTTGTGTGCAAGAGTTTTTATATTTCTTTTCTATCTTTCAATTACGGCTACTAAGGACGGCAAGTGTAAACTGACCCTGAGCTCAAAGCTACCAGGGAGAACAGCTACGAGCACGCAACACTGGCTTTTTTATATATAATAAAAAGAACCAGGCAAGACAGAACTCTGAGCTCCTGCTCCCAGGAGTTGAAATGCAACTGCACCGCTTCTAATCTATGGTGTACGAGAGTGGACCCGCAGATATCTTAAGGTCTGAACCACTGGCTACAAATCTTAAAGTGATGAGCACTTCTGCAGGGAGCAAGACTCTTTCTATAAATGCTTCATCTGAAATGCTCAAGTCAATCCCAATCTTATTGCTATTCAAGCTTAACAAGTTCTTTATATTAAATCTGTCTCTAATCCAGCAACGACTCAGAGCCCGATACTTTGGGAGTGAGGTCTACTCCCTACACCCGGTGCTACACTACACCTTTTATACAAATATACAAGATATACAGAGTTAAGAAGAGTTCTGGGGGATGCTTGGTCACTTCTTGGCATTCAGCAGGGAGATGCCTTAATAAGGCAGACCGACCCCTCAAATAGTAGTCTCCTGGGGTTTTATCTGGTGCATACATGTGCTCCCCTGGTTTTACTCAGCAAGCCGGGCATGCCAACACAGTATGAGCAATAATCACGCAATTCAAAGGTGCTGCAGAGGAACATCTGTTACCCACACAACCATCTGATCTATCTTTGTCAGGATTCTAGAACCGACCCACAGATGCTGCACAGCCACAGACATCCGACCTGTGGAACGTACAAGCCTCCCTTAGAACTTCAGTCAAGTTTTTCTGTCTCTACCATTTCTGTTGTTCTGCAGAGAGCAACTCCTGTAGTGTTCACTTTCTTCCCCTGGAATTGTATCAGGGGACACAAGTCCATTCAATATCTATCAAACCACGTGAGCGATTATGTAATCAATCTGCAGAACCATGCTTTCCCATGGTCCACAAATCTTTTGAATTATCTGAACTCGCAATCTCTTGCTTGCCAGGTTGCCTCCTGCCAAATCCCTTGGATCACCTCATGCACACATAGTAAATATGTGCCCTGCAGTAGGTCTACAGAACTAATCTGACCCCATTGTGAAGGTATCGTCATAGCTCTATAAACACGTAGTGCCTGCAGGCTTACAGCGGTCTATGGCTAAGTTCACCACTCCAGGGCAGAGTGTGTACTCTAGTGATTATGTCTTACTTAGAGATGTAAGCTTTGTGAAAGCTCGGTAAAATGTGATTTTCACATGTGTACAGATACACACCTTATCATCAGGCAAGAGTAGGAGTCAGTGTGGTGATTGCCATAGAAATCGAGACACATGACAGGACCAGCGAAGGGGGCATAATGAGTGGGTGAAGGGGGATGGGTGCATACAGGACAGCAGGGCTCTTTGACATTACAACAAGCTTTTGTGTGGCCATATTTGAAACATTTCCAACACTGAGAGACTCAGAGGTGAGGTAAGCCACAGGAGACAACAGGATGAAGGAACATAGAAGGTTACGTCCACAGGAGAGCCCAAGGTCCACCTTAGTCTGAGACTCCAGAAGACAGTACAGAGAACTGGCTACCTTCAGCTGTTTCCTGCTTGCAATTGCTGCCTGAGATTGCTGGGCCCTAGGAGGTTGAGCAGGCTCACAAACCGATGAACAGAGATGGCAGGAGTAGTGGGACAGGTAGTGGTTGGCATGACCAAAACAGGTGCATCCATGACCACCATTGGAACAGCGAGGCATTGACATGTGCAGCAGCAGCGGAGGTACTTCTCATAGACACTCAGGTAGCTATAGCTGGAGGATCCATCAAGATGGTATCAAAAAACACCTTTTTCTTGGGTTTTCTGCCTTGTGACATTATGGTTAGGGTTGAGTTTCCAAGGATAGGGTTGAATATGACCCACTGTGCAGAAGAGCCAGTCTTCTAAAACCATTTGGGATGGGAGGTCGCAGAATCATTCTCAGGATGTTCTGCTGATATTTCGTGGGATATCCTCCAATATCCCACGTTGGGGCTCCTGGTCACATTCGACCAAATTGGGGATGTAGGCAGACTTGGTTCCTCTACCATGGCCCAGTCCAATCTATTCTGTCTACTTGGACTAGAGGCCAGTGCTCTTCAGTGTCAAGTACCAGATTCTGTCGGGGCCCGTCGGGATCCCGATGGGTCCTGTCAAGACAATAATTTTATGTGAACGATAAGGAAGGAACGTCACAAAGGGGGACTTCGTGGATAAGTGTGAAGTCCTATCGGAGGCCGGACGGAGGTCCGACTCGGGGACCGACGGAGGGAGTGGACTTGGCTTCAGCTCGTGTGCTGCGCCCTTCTCTACACCCAGTGTCCAATTTCGGAGGAGAATGGAAGACCGAGAGGATGCGGACTGAGAAGAGGGAAACTTAGTCGATATTCAAACTGACTAGAAGCGAGAGTACATCGAGCTATTTAAATGATATCGTAGTGTAATTAATCATTGGAGGCCGAGAGGCTCCACGATGGGAATGAGTATGTAGGAGTCAATGTAAGTCAATGCTGTGTCGGCGGACGTCGGAAGGCCGAGGATGCCGACGAAGAAAGTCATAGTGAATCATAGGGAGTCTTGAGCATATGGTGAATGAAGTGGCCAATAAGAATGGGGACGTTACAATTCGGTGATTCTCGGAGGCCGGGGGAGTCCGATGTCATGGTATGTGACATTCAGTCACTTTCTCAATCTACTGCAATAACATCAACTGGAGATCTGGCTTATGACATTCTGACTTGGTACAAAATTGAAGGGCAGCTGAGGGGCCCAATTGAAATCAACCAAGCTTGGAGTAGAAAACAATATATCAATGGGGAGCATTCTGTAGCTTATGTAGTGACTAGATTCAGGCACATGAATGACACAGCTAGCTTTGCAACATGATTCACAATGCTGTGCAGATGCAATGAGTTACTGCAAATTCTTGGGAGAAACAAGCGATCCGCTAGAGATCTGGATGATGGAGAGCTGGCCCACCAGCCTCAATGTTGGGGACAACAGGCATGCATGCATGACCATTGTGCATATAGTGAGAGAGAACACAATGACAGAGGTTGGTGTGCCAGCTGGGATGTCAACAACCATGGATGGGTGACAGCATGGATCACGAGAACTTGCAAGACAACATCAAAGTGTACCAGTGGCAAGAGCTGCAAGCACAGGCTGCAAGAGTCCTGGATGACATGACAACAAGTTGAGTGACTCAGCCACAAGAACAGCAGCGGCCTGAAATCATAGTAATCGGACTCAGGACAAGCTCCATGCTATGCCAAGAGACAGGCCCACAGCTCAGTGCAGCCAAGACCACCTTTGATTGCACAAGAGCTTGGTGAGGGCAAGATGACAACACCCCCTTCACCTGGTGCTGATGGCCTGTAGAGCAGGACCAGGCAGACGAATGAAGCAGTGAGACAAGACATGCTCAGTGAAAATGTAACAGGAGCAGGCAATGCAGACAGTGTGATATACAGAGTGGAAGTGATACCATGCATCCAGCATGGCTGGGATGGAAGCAAGTGGCAAGCATGCAATAACAACAGAGACCAGTTGAAAAAGGCTAAGACTGCCAGCCTTGATGTTGGCAAGGGCATAAATATGCAGGTGCACACAGGGGAGTGGTGGTAGGCAGTGGCGAAGTAGGTGATGTGGAGCAGCCACAAATCATACAAAATTACTATAAAAGGCAGTCCAGGCTGGGAATTTGCCAACATCACCATCACTGGTACCAAATAGGTTCAGTTCAGAGGCTTCCATCACATGTCACCTGAACATGCAAGAGGTGCACAATTGTGGACTTTGATCTGGCTGCATGAGGAACTTGGCAACTTCCAAGCTGGCCAAAAACTTACCAAAAAATCCCTTTGAATTTCTTCAGGGGAGGACCCCTTGATTGTTAGATGAAATTCAGAGTGAATAAAATATGTAACAATAATCTTGAGGGGTTAGATGTAGGTGCTATGAGCATGCTGTGAATGCCACTGACAAAGAGTTGCCTTATTCAGGGGGGTAGGTAGGTCATAGGACAATATCCATGATCCAGAGATCGTGCACCTCTTGTGAACATGCGGTCAGAATAGTACAATATTTTCTTCCAGCCATTGTGAAGAGGTTCATCCCAACTTGAGTCACATATCATGGTCACATCACATGGTCCGATATTTCCGGCCTCACGCATTTTCCTTGTTTTGCGTGATTTGCGGACAGTTGCATGTCAAGTCATTGTTTGAGCACCAGCAGCACTACAAGCGCTGGTGGGGTCACACTGCAAAAGGCAACTTTTAGATGTGGCTGAATATGATGATGAATCTGATTATGAATCTTTTAGTTTAGATATCACCAAAAATTCAGTGGAAACAATTAGTTTCCACATGGCTGACCTCAGCTGAAATCATAATAGACTTGATTTGATTGGCTGATGATGGGATTTAATCAGCACTGAAACTAATTGATTTGGTGATATCTATTGGATACCTAAACTAAAAGTTTCATAATTACAGTAGTTTCCTCATCATATTCAGCCAGACTTAAAAGTTGCCTTTTGCTTTGTGGGTGTTGGTAAAGTGGGATATGAGCTGTATGACATACATACATAACTAGCTGTGGTACATGTGGCAGCCAAGCACAAGGAAAGTGTTGTGCACACCGTGTGAATGTGCGGCTTAGCGTCATTGCCAGGATGTCGTTGGGTGTAAATGAGTTCAAGCAAGTCCAAGTTGAGCCCTTTAGTTCAAGCTGTCACACATTGAGGTCATCCAAGGCATTGAGCGGGTCATAGATGGCCTTCAGAGGGTAAAGACATGAAATCAGCCACGTCATCCGTAGTGCTTGTGCAGAAGATTCTGGCTGGATGGCGATGCGGGCATCGAGCACTGGTGCTGGCAAAGAAGAACAGCAGTGCTTCATCAGCAAACCCTGGGTCCACTATGTAGTACTACAAGTAGTACTGTGTAGTGTCTGTAGTGTCTGTAGTGCTTGTAGTGAGGGGCTTTGACTATGTAGTACTACATAGTTGGCCCTGGCATTACATATGTCAGAAAAATCCCAAATTGATTATACCGGATCATATAAGCTCACAATCCGTCGTAAGGTCATAATCCTGGACCTGGCTTATAACACATTATAGAAGTTCACATAGGCAGTCATAAGCCACACCGTGGCTTACGAGCACTGTTGTGCCATTGAGAGGTCCTTAGGGGAATATGGCATTGAGATGGCTTTAAGGCCGCTACAGGCCACTACAACCACCATGCCGTGAGCATAGTAAATAATAATCCTCGCATCGGCAGGCAATTTCTGGGCAGCGCACGCGAAAAAAAACAGATAAATAGAAAACAGAAATCATATTGGTTCGCATTGTTTTACATGTAATACTACCTGGAGCTTTAATTCAACAACGTTGGCGCTCCGAATGGCCCCCATCACCACGGCTAGACGCCACCGGCAGGTGGTGAGCCGATCTGTGAGGCACTGCGGAGGAGTTGCGGTCATGGTGGCTACTGCGATTTGATGCAGCAGGACGGGGCGGGGGCAAGCGTGTGGGCGAAGGGCTGCGGCGCTGATTTCAGCCCGATGTGGAAGGGCAGGGTGTAGGTGATGGGCTGTCGCGCTGATTGCAGCGAGTAGGCGACTCATCTCGGCCTGAGGGAGAGTCGTTCGGAGGCAAAGCCTAGAAGAAAGGTAATTAGTAAATGGCACAACAATGGAAAGAAGATGGGATACTGGTCGCGCTGGAGAAGTCACCGCTGGTGCAGAGCCAAAGAAGTTGTCGTTGTCTTCTCCTGCTTCCAAACACGTGTCCCCGGCCGATGCAGTGTCTTTGCTGTGAGCTTTATCTGCATCAGGAAACAGGATACGATCCCAGTGGGCCACCAGGTCCACGGCCCAAGCCTTCTTGCTCGCTAACGCCTCGACAATGTGCTGCATGTAGTAGCTGTGGCGTTCACGGTAATTGATTCCGGTCTCGTCGCTGATTTTGGTGAGCTGCGTATCGGCCGAATGCAGCCAGATAGCCTGAGCATAATAAGCGCAGATCGAGAATTGAAGGAACAAAAATAAATGTGACTTACAAGGCAGCTAGAATTGACTATTGTGCCAAGAGCCGTCCATCGGATCTTGTACATCTTTTCGACAGTCTTGGCACTTGGCTGCTTGGACTTGCCACTGAAGAGGCCTTCCGCACCATTGGGTCCACGAATGATTGAAGCACGTATCTTGCGATGCGATGAGCACAGAAAGACGTGGATTGACTGACATACCTTCAAAAGACATGGGCCGCGGAAGAGACAAGTAAGGTCCTTCTGGCCTTGCCACCCATCATACAGAATAGGAACATCAAGCTTGGAGTAGTAGGGCTCGCGAGTTTCGGTCCCGGGTTGATATCCAATGAGCACGGCGAATGCGTCGAAGCGGCTGGAGGAGGTTGTAAAGGGTTTGACGTCGTCAACGATCTTGGTGAGGCTAGCACCGCGTAGCCGGCTGCTAGTGCTGGAACGCTGACCGCTCATCCCATCAATAAACTGCGAGGGGAATGAGAGTGAGGAAATAGAAGAGAACCAGGCCACGCACCGCACCAGAGATCAACTCCGTGGTACAGAGATGCTTCACATCGTCGGGGAGGAAATGCAGAATCCGACGAAGTTGTCCTTGAATCTTGTTCTCATTGGAGGTGAATTCGTCGTTCTGGTCGAAGTCCTCGTCCTCTTCAACAACAAAAACATCATCGTCAAACAGGAAGAGAGCCTCCTGGACGACAAAATGCTGACCCTTCTCACATGTCCGCTCCTCAATGGTCTGCGGGTTCTCAATGGAATCATCAGCGAGTGCGGCACGCTGACTGTGCTTGCGCGTCTTCCATTTAGGCTGGGTGGCAGCTGATTGGTGTTCAAGGTCGGTGAGGTGTCATTTGAGAGTAGAAAACTCGTCGCGGATATTATTGGTGCGAGATTGGATGTCGCGGCGGAGCTACAGCTCGAATAAATGTGTTAGTCAGTGAATTATTGCTGAGCACATACCCTGCGCAAGACCTCGGGTGGTTTACTTGGTGTCATTTGCTGAGTGAGCTCCAAAAGATCATCGGTTGTGCATGTCGGGGACGAGAGGGGGCTAGAAGGCGGAAGACGATCAGAAGGCATGATGGAGGTGGGTGGAAGAGGTCAAGAAGTCGAAATGGTTTATATGCCCATACCAATACCACTGCTGGAATGGTGGCCACTTTGTGTGTGCAAAGCGCGATGATTGTTCTTCAAAGCGACGTGTTACCCGTTTGGGCGAGTGTTACGTGTGACGCAGCCATTCCACTGCCCCTATCTCCCACTCCGAACGCTCAGACCCTCTCAATGAAGCCATGCCTCCCAAACCCAGGTATCGTCGCAGGAACGTCGTGAGCAATATCAAGGCTCCTCCCAAGCCAGCTTTACTGGGCAAAATATGCCACCGATGCGGCCAGGAGGTTTCCGTCAAACTGATGCTGCATGACAGATCCTGTTGCGTCGCCACAGAGAATCGGTGGGTCCTTGTAAATCATGTTCGCCAGACCCTGTTACGTCGTGCTGAGTCCCCAGGTCTCACTGTCAGTCAAAATTATATTTCTAACTCTCGGCATGCAAACAATCTCATCTTAATTGTAGAACTCTGAGCCCGGTACCTCTGCAATGGACATAGACGATATAATCCAACTTCCAACTCATCAAATCTACGACCTTATGCCTATGGATTTCGATCGCGACGAAGATCCTCTGGTTGCTGATGATGCCGAGGCAGTTCCTACCATCGCTCTCCCATCCCATTTCATTTTCGTGAAACATCACACACATGCACACAAATGCAACGAAATCATTTCTCTCGACGGTGTTCAGTCTTTTACGCCACTTTCAAAAGATGATTCACATCCTGCACCGTTGCCTGATGCTCGTCCATGGGCACCGTTCAAAACATATTCGGATTACAAGTTCACATCGCATTGTGTCCAACGGCGCACTCCCAATACTGCAATCGACGAAGACCTCCACGATCTGCACGCCCATGCGTTCTCGAGCGACTGCTTTATCACTTTCCGTAATCATCGAGACATGGAAAAATCGTTGGCGGCGGCGCGAATGAGCAACATTTCGGTAAGTGCACGCCAATAACTTTAATCATCTTTGGCATCTCAAGCTCGGGCGCTCTCTAGTTCCGCTGCAAGACTTTGAGGATAGATTTTGAGGGTGCAGAGTTCGGTGGTGTTTACGAGGTCGAAATCGAATTCCGAGACCCATGGCAGATCATGAAGCAGTGGGTCACTGATGAAACTCTCACTCCTGTAAGCACTTGGTTCTCCCAAGAGAAATATCTATGCAAAGACGGCACCATCAATCTGTCCAATCGACTTTATGACGAGCCGTGTTCGGGGCGAATCTGGGGACGTATTGACGTGCATATTACATTTATTATCACTGTATTCCCACATCGCTAAATTACACCTACAGGATTCTCTTCCGACCGAAGACTATCCTCCTTGTTATTTAGGTCTTCACGTCTGGCTGGACAAAGGTCTGGTGTCCACGAAGGTCAAAATGCATCCCATTCTATTTCACGGGTGCTGGATCCATTCGGCGACTCGGAACGGGTCTGGAAATGGTGGATCGGCATTGGCGGGCTTTGTTAAGATGGTACAGCTCGTTTAATTTCTCCCCTCATTACGTAGATTAATTCAGTCTTGCTCAGCCTGATAACCTGCGCCAAATCGACCCGAATATGCTGACCGGCTCCACAAGGTCCGAATATGACCGACTGAAGTGTCTTATCTACCGCGGGGTGTGCCACCTTGTCATGGCGTCGCTCGAGCAGTGGTCGCACCATGGGGAGGCTCTGCGCTTCAGTGACGGTGTCACCCGCATTGCATATCTGGGCGTCCTCATTGAGTCGATGGACTTCGAGGAGCTCGCTGCGTGGCTTGCCATCCAAAACTTGAGATCACTCCATCCGTGTCCGCAATGCCTCGTTCATAAAAATGACCTACCTCGACTCACCAAAACATTTCCTGAGCGTACTACGGAGTCAACGTCCCTCGCCCTCGCTCGCGCGCCAGCTGGCAAAACCAATCGCAACGAACATCTTAAGCAATACGGCCTTCATGATTTCGATGTGAGTATTGCAACTGCTGTGTCACAGGCTTTCAACTGACGTGGTTTGCAAGCACTTCTTGTGGAAATTCAACAACTCCGATCCGTACCCAGCAACAGGCTACGACTGCCTTCATTTCTTCGACGGTGGCATCTGGGGTCAGCACATGTGGCCCCTCATCAAGGGTTACCTCCAGAACAACGGTCTCGCATCAAAATTCAACGCAAAGTCCGCACATTTTCTCTCAACGTATATGGCTTTGGCTGATGTTCTATAGCATGGCCAACTTCCCGCGTTGGCGTGATCTCAAGCATATTTCATCGCCAACCACCATCGACTACTCCGATGGTCAAACCTTTCTTGATATTCTCAAGGCATGTTTGTGTTCCTCTCATACAATGTCAGCCACCTGATTTTCATCCAAGTGTGCCTTGCCGTGTATCGTGCAACTTCTTCCAGTCAATTCATGGCTTGTTCGGCTTATCCGCATCATGAATAAAGTTCGCGCTCTGCTGGGTGTTGAGGTTGCAACGGATACGCGCCTGGAACTTCTTCATAAATTCATCGCTGAGTACGAGAAGATCTGCAAGGTGTGTAAATCTCTTTTACCATCCACTGTGCTTCGGGATTTACAGATAGTTAGGGTGTCTCTCAAACCTACAACAAGTTGCTTGACTTCCTCAAACAGCATTTCCTTTCACATGTGATTGGTTGTTTCAAGGACAAAGGAACCAGTCAGAATCAGAACACGCATGTCGGCGAAGGGTTTCAACAGGAAATAGCGGCACAGTACCAGAAAACAAACGGCAAGGATGCCGAGCACCAGGTACGGTGTATTGTCGATTCCTACTGTTCTGTTCCTTTAAAGTGCTGATTTAACCTTGTGTTAGATGTCAATCATGGATGAAAATGAGGAAACGATGGCTCGGCTCGATATGAAGGTCAACGAGTGGCGGAAGAGCCAGGAGGAGGATGAGGCTGACCCAGTTCTACCAGCTAATGCCACCACTGCCCACTGGCGACTGGGCTCTGCCGATGCTCGAATGAGCAGTATCCACCTCGAGACGCTTTATCGCGGTAACCCGTTGTTCCGAGACTTCAACATGCACCTCAGGGAGTACCTCGCGGGCCATCATCCAAGGCACCCGGTTTACGATGATCAAGATATCCAGGCCAGCTTTAATCGTTGAAATGTGATGTGTTCAGATTCTAACCCAGCACTCCCGTTCGACAGATTGAACCATGCAAAGTTCTCTACATTGAGTTCCAATCCAAGGTTGATTGGAACTGCGGGCGCAATATATTGCGCTGCAATCCCAAGTTCCACAGACGACCGCGGTACGACTCAGTCATCTACGAGGCTCATGATGACGATCTGGCAATGGGCCAACTTGAATTGGCTTTCCGCTGCCATCTCCCCCACAAAGCGACTCTTGATTTGGCGCTGATACGCCCTTACCGCAAGTCTTCCTGGGCTGCTAAAATGCACACTGACTGTCCCATTCGCGAATGGAGTCCCGGCTCCCTTTTCATTTCTATGGAGCATATCACACACGGAGCATTACTTTGCCCAATTTTCGGGGCACCGGGCAAGGTATTCTATGTGGTGGATTGTGTTGACGAGGACATGTTCCTGCATATAAATAAGATTGACTGAATAATTACTTCCATTACATCTCAATTTGGTGTGAAAACGAACTTTATCTATGCTACATAGACAATATCTGGTCTCTGGGCTCAACTGTGGTGGTAACCCACCGCAATCGAATGCAAGCCCGTAAGGACATTACACACCCTAGGACGACTTCAAATGGCTTATAAGCCACCCTGCCAATGGCTTATAATGCATCGTAATCCCCTGTAAGCCGGTAAGCCTGCTCAATCCGTTACAACCCAAACAGGGTTTTTCCGACATAGCACTACAGTAGCACTACTGTAGTGTTCCTGTAGTTCCACTGTAGTGCTCCTGTAGTTCCACTGTAGTTCTCTGTAGTGCTACTGTAGTTCTACTGTAGTAGTACACTGTTGGAGGTCCCAAAAGGAAAAATGAACATTACCACACTTTGTGAGGCATTTCAATTCATTCAATCTGAACCTACTTGTATTCTGATGAACTTCAAATTCTTTGTACTACTGGACAGTAAGTGATAATGTAATGTAATGTAATTAAATTGCAACTGGCGAGATTCAAACTCATGCTGTCCTGATGACACACAAAATAAACAAGTGCATCATAACCAACTAGACTATGTAAGCAAGTGAAATCTCAAACACATGTAGCTAACATAAGCCTAGACCCTTGACCAAAGGATGCACACTTGGGCTGGTGAGCACATGATTTTGGTGGGTCAAATGCCCGTGGTGGTTGGCAATGCTCCGCCAAATTCAAACTCTGATGTTTGCCCACCAAGTGGTAGAGCCTCATCCTGGCTCCTCTGTCCACTTTGAGGTCTACTTTGTATGGAGAAATATGATGGCATGGGCCTCTTCTTTTAAACTGTTGTTGCAGAATTTTGATTTAGAGCTTTGATATGCCCAAATCAATTAATTTTGGGTATAGAATTCATTCTGTGCAGCCACATTGGCAAAGACTCTAAAATCAACAACTATAGATCTAATGTAACTACTGAATAGCACCTGATACACCAAAAGTTTGAATAAAATATGAGCAACAGAGAGCTGTAATTCTAGCAGAGACTGTAAGTGGAATAAACACTAGCCCATTTATTGGCCAGAGTTTTAGCAGAGAAATAATGTCAAAATACATCTTAAATCATTCCAAAAACACTCCAGATTTTTTTAAGACCTTTTGAATCTGTTAAGAGGGTATTTGAGAAAGGTATCGTTGGAAAATAGGGGGAGTTACCTAATCCAGTAATACCATATTTTAGATCACCAATTTCTGACAGGGTTGCTGATCACCATTTCCAGTTTCATTTGACTCAGCAAAGTCACATGCACACCTGCCCCGCATTATCTCACATATTCGGGCCATTGTGCAAGTACTGCAGGTGCTATCAGATACATTGCACGTGGGTGAGATGGATGGGATGTACCTGCATGAATAGCTGAGATTCAAGATTTGATACTAAGTACTACATAGCCTCGGGCTTGGCACTGTGTAGCACTACAAGACTGCCAGAGCACTATATAGCACCACAGGTCCACCCAAATACTATATAGCACTACATATGTTTGCTGGAATGCTACATAGCACTACAGGTCCACCCAAATACTATGTAGTGCTACAGAGTGAATATTTGTACCTGTTTGCATTGTTCCATTCCCATCATGTGCACAAATAATCTTCCGAAATCTCAAAGTGATATCGTCATCACCACTGCTCGCCTCTGCACATGTCTCACCTCACACACATCTCACCTCGCCCCTGCCCCTGCCCCTGCCCGCCCAATTCACCCCTGGGTTGCAGGTGCACCCGTGCACCCGAGTGCACTTTGCCTCTGCCTGCTCCAAACCCATGCGCACCAGCCCCGCTGCAACCCCGCCACCACCAGTGCCCAAGAGTGGCCACATGCCCTGCCCCTGCCCCCACCTGCCCAGTCCACCTGCCCAGTCCACCCGCCTGCCGGCCGCAGGTGCACCCAAGCATGACCTGCCCCTGCCACAACCCCACCACTGCCTGTGCCTGACAGCAGCCACACACCTGCACCCGACAGTGGCCATGCATCCTGCCTCACCCCTGCCCTGCCCCCACCCACCCAGTCCGCCTGCTGGCCAGCCACAGGCACACCCAAGTGTTCCCTGCCTCCGCCGCTCCAGAACCATGTGCACCAGCCCCACTGCAACCTGTCACATGCCTGCTGACAGTGGCCACACACCCTACCACTGCTCATGCCCGACAGCGGCCACACACCCTGCCTCACCCCTGTCCCCACCCACCCAGTCCACCCACCTGCCGGCCACAGGCGCACCCCATGCCCCACCTTGCCTGGACCACCTAAAATGTGCTTACTGCTTGCTATTCATTTCATGTAGATATCTGAGATGTATTCTACAAATATGTAAGTAATAGAATATGCTAGCTTTTGGACATGGGAATGTGAGTACATGAGAGAAGCTGCATGTATTCAAGGATGTAAATTGGTAAAAGGGCTGGAGGGTTCTTTGCACAACACAGAGCCTGCTACTACACTAGCACTATGTAGTACTGTAGATACTTGTACTGAAGCAACGGCCCCGAGACCGTGACATCCGGAGCGGGTTTGGGCAACGCAACGGCGGCCATCGTGACCGTGACCATTGCCAATTTGGGCAACCAGCGGTGGCCAGTGAACAATGGCCCATCGGCCACATGTGCTTTCGTTCCCCCAAAGTAGTAAGTTCAGTACTTCAGATAGTATTTGTGATTTGTACGAGCAAATTTTATTTCTGTGTCACTCCCCGTCATGCCACCCAAAAGAAATCCAGAGCCAAAGGCGGTCACAGGCCCTCCCCGCGAGCTGATAGCACGCATTGAGCATCTCCAGTCGCTGCTTTGCAATCTGCCCACCTCTCTACCCGAGAATCCCATCGACTCGACCTATCGCTTTTACCTCGAGGACGAAAAGCTTGAAGATCGTGGGTATCTCGGTGAACTCAGCCATGCACTCGAAGTCTCATTTGCAACACACGAGTTGCGGGGAGCCCCAATCCGATTCCTGCAGCGAGGAACTAGTTTGGATGTGCTGCCGGCCATGCTAAAAACTGCGGTGAAGAAAATGACGGACAAGGATCGAGAGGCTTTTCGCACCGCATGGTTGGAGCGCCTGATTACTGCCGCTGTTGCATCTGGTGCTACAGTCCCTCCACGCGCTGTGAAGCGAAAAGCGCCGGAGTCGGACGACATAGAAGAGCTGCCGACTGCTAAAAAGAAGAAGCCAACTGTCATCGTGCTCGACGATTCTGACATGGAGACTGACCCACCTCCGGCACCACTGCTGCCTCCTGTTGCTACCTCATTGCCACCTCTACCTCCCATTCCCTCGACCTCATCCACAGCTGTCTCTACCCCAGTTGGCAATCCCAAACAGTCCACTCTTCATGTGTTCCATTTCAAGCCAGGAACGAAGGAAGACGTGCAACGGTACTGGACAAATGTGGTTGCTAATGGTGCTGAGAAGAGGAAGGCCGCTGTGGAAGATGACGCAGTGAGAGCAGAGAAAAAGAAGGAGCATGAGAGGGAACTGGGGCGTGAACGTAAACGAAAGGAGCGCGAGCGGAAGAAGGAGGCAGCTGCCCAGGAAGACCATGAGCTGCCAGACACCCAGAATACGAGCAAAGTCTTGATGAACGGTGCAACCGCAGCGGCCGCTGCCTCGGCCATCGACGACGTTGCAAACCTCTCGCGGCCTGCCACACAGGAATGGAAAAAGAGCCGGAATGGTACACAAGGGGGGGTAGTGAAGAACGCACCTGCCAAGCAGGTGTTTTGGTTCCATCCATTCCTGTGGGCTCTCATTGAGGCCGCTGTACGCCGCTGGAACTGGTCTGCCGGAGATGCTGTCAAGGATCTTCAGCGCTGCCATCCACAGCTCTTCAACGCTCCGAACAGCAAACTGCATCGTGCGACGTTGTGGAAGTGGATTGTAACAGGCGAGAAGTGATTCACGGAGGCTGCCCTGCAGAACGTGCTCAATCGGCGGACATTGAGAGGCAGTGGACGAGTCGGGGTTCTAGCGAAATATCCTCAGCTCGTTGAGAAGATCTGCACCACCCTCCGCGGTCTCAGAACGTCCGGATGCGTTGTGAATGTACCCATTGCCCGGTCTATCATGCTAGCGATGATTACAGCGCACAATGTCAACATCCTCGACTATTTCAAGTGCTCCGAGAAGTTTGTACGGTCCTTCCTAGAAAGCATCTTGGACTGGAGTTCGAGGAAAGCAACGCGGGCGGCCAAGCATATTCCAGACAATGCGGGCGAGCTCTGTGAACGCACATTCTTTCGGTTAGCTCAGGCGATCGAAAGCGAGCACATACCTGCCAAGCTGATCATCAACTACGACCAGACCGGGAACTATCTCCTCCCGAATAGCAGCAAGACGTTTGAGCAGCGGGGCGCAAAACAGGTGGCCGTTCTTGCGAAAGATGAGAAGTGTGCATACACATTGGGCATCGCCACGGCTGCGGACGGCACGATGCTTCCATTGGAACAAGTGTGGTCGGGTAAATCAAAGACATCCCTTCCGAAAGAGACGGTGGATGGCTACCGGGAGGCAAAGACCCATGGATTCCACTTTGCTTTTGCAGCCAGCGACAAGAAAAACAGCCACTTCAGCACTCAGAAGACAATGAAGGAGTGGATTGAAAACATCATTCAGCCTTACATCAAGAAAATAATCGAAGAAGATCCCGATCTCTACGACGACCAAAAGGCCATCGTATTCATCGATATCTATGCAGTTCACATCTCCGAAGAGTTCAGGAAGTTGGTCTTCAAATACGAGAACATCATCTTGATCTTCGTCCCCGGCAATTGTACTGGAATATTTCAGCCACAAGATGTTGGCCTTCAGCGCATTGCTAAACACAAGCTGAAGCAGTCGATGCTCGACTATCTTGTTCGCTGCCACCAGGATCAGATTGGCGCAGGGATCACGCCGGAGAATGTTGTGTTTTCCAGCTCATATCCGGTTCTTCAAGGCGCATCTGTTCGAGCATGTGTTGATCTCTATGATTGGCTCGTAACCTCGAAGGGAAGAGAAATTATCCAACGGGTATGTTGCTCCTTATTCTTCCTTGCGCACGTCCACTGAGATAAATTGGTATAGTCCTGGGAGAAATGTGTTGTGCCAGGAAAACCCGAATACAATCTCTCGTACGAGAGCCTCACTAGTTGTTCTACTCGCAAGGCCCTTCGTCAATATATCAAGGATGATCCAACTCTTGCAGATGAAATTAAAGCGCGTTGTGGTGCTACCCATCTTGGTAAACTCCCGCTCGACCTCCCGGATGGCCCCGAAGACTCCCATCCGGAGAGTGATCTCGACAATGAGGTTAATCACGATGACTCTGATGTCCCGCTGATCACCGTTGTTCTCGATGCCCTTGGAGATGGACTCAGTGCTCCATCAATTGCGCTTCCGGTTTCAACGGCAGCAGTGGACGCAGATTACGAGGGGATGTCCGCAACCAATGATGAGGAGGACATTTGGGCATACGATGATCAAGGCAGAAAGTGGAAGGAAATTGATTCAGGAGTTGAAGGAACGAGCGAGAATGCATAGAGACAGTCCGGCGAGGTTCAGCGAGGGGGGCGGTAGCGAAAAATATTTAAATTGAATTTTTCTGAATTTTTTTGAATGTCACGGATTTTTTGAAGCAACCGACCCGATCGTGACCGTGACCTGGCGCGATTTGAGCAACGCAACCGACCCCATCGTGACCGTGACGGTTGCTTCAGTACAAGTATCTACAGTATTGGGTTATTACATAGTGTTATGTAGTATTTGACTACTACATAGTGCCATGTAGTATTCAACTACTACATAGTACTACAGTAGTGGTACAGTAGCACTATGTAGTTCGTGGATTCCTACAGGCACTACACCAAAAATCAGGTTTTGCTGATGTTGTTTGGCACATTGCTGGTAATTTTAGGTTGATTCAAAAATGATTTGATCAAGATTTACAGTGTTGTACCATCACTTGGGACGGTCAAATTTGATTTGATCCCGGCTTCAAATCTTGCATGATTTTCACCAAAACTGAGTCACCCAAAACCACCTTTATGGTCCAATCTATATATGTACCTTACCAGAGGGTGATTGAGTACGAAACCATTGAGATCGAGGCTTATCTGTCCTGAATTGCCTTATCGATCAAAAACCACCACTTGGGACGCACAGCCACAATTCACTCTGTCTACCATATTTCCCGTGAAATTATATTAGTCTCAGTTGCAAAATTCATCCTAGAGGGCTATGAAATACTTTGGCTTGCACTTGTGACTTGCTTGTGACCCATACCACTTGCACAGAGGGAGAAATAAAGTCGAAATTTGGCAGGGTCACACATGTCACATACCCTAAGTTTCATTTGTTCAGACCATTTGGGCTTCCTCAGACCTGCTGGAACAAATTCTAACAGTGAGAAATGTTTTCAACCCTCTGAATTCATGACCAAAGGCCTTTGGATGGTGATTTGGGTCGGTTCAAGTAAGATATAGGCCAGATCATGTGTTACAAAATTTGAAGATCAGGCACTTTTGGGATTGATGTCTCTCAGGCAGCAGATCTAGCTGCTCAATAACCCCACACCTAGGCATAGCAATAGACCATATGTCTGTAATGATGCCTACAAAATTTTGGGGCAAACCAGACACACGTTGTGGCACAATACTGATTTGTCCCAAGTGGTGATACCGTCCCAAGTGGTGGTACAACACTGTAAACCATAAAAGAGTTGAAACTCACATCGCGAGTGCTGCGGATGCAAAAGAACGCATGAATATGTCGTGTAGGTATTTCTTAACACGACTCTTGTTGAAAGAGCGAGTTGTTTTGGATTGCTTGGCGTAGGCATCTGCCCCACCAAGTTTCATTGTTTTGTTGGTTTCTAAATAAGGGGGGGTTTCTCAATAGAATTTTCGCACATAAAAAAGAATACCTTGGCGGCGGTAAGTGATAACACTGGGCAAATAGAGGCCATTACTGCCGGGCATCTGGGAGCCCTTGAAATGGCCCATTTTGCGAAGCCATTCCCTGCCAAATTTGCGCAACGACTTCGTGGGTCCACCAACCAGGTTAATCCTTACAAAATCAGCCAGAGTCAAGGATCCGAATCCTTGCAAAATCGCTGACTCGGGAACTGGGCCTTCAGGCCCATTACGAGGGGTCCTGTTAACAATCCTAATCCAATGGCTACCTATGTAAAAGAATATGCATATGTGTAAATTTACCAGAGCAAAGTGGACTTCGGTGGGCTATGGATACACGCAAAAGGACTACTCAACATCTGAAAATGGGCAAATGAGCATTGACGGGCAATCCCAAAGCCGTCAGTATAAATATGGAATCCCACTCCTCCATACTATATGAGAATACTTTCGTGCAGATGTTTGCGGAAGATTTCCTCGTGTACTGCTCAGCAGGATGAGTTCGACGCGTTCAGTTTTTCGAACAGGGGTAAACTTGCCTGCTCCGATGATCTTGGCGGTTGAGCGCGTGTCCTGTTGTTCCCTGAACTCAGATGGTACTTGGACCCACACACACGAGTAACTTACGACAGCAGTGGTCTCGTAATAAAAGAAGCTCCTGGGTTTTGGCGACGTTCTCTTCTACAGATGACAGTTAGTTTCACGGTGGCTTTAAAGAAAACGGAAGCGGTTACGTGATACGCCCGGAATTTGTCTTTGAAATCTGATCTTCGTTGTCAAGAAGAGAGCGAATGGAACGGAAGGTGACTCACAACCGGTAGCGCCGGCATACGTGTTTGGTCGATCGCCAAAGCTAGGAACGTATTCCTTCACCACGAGGCCCGCTCGTAATTTTGCTTTCAGGATGTCCATCTAAAGGAGTAAATTCGAATGTTGACAATATAAAAAAGCTGACCGCCGAACCTTGTTGAAGAACAGAATTATCTGGCAATTTTGTAGGAGCACATTCGCACAGATATCTTTCCACAAAATGACACTGTCTTCCAGACGATTGACCCGCGTGTCTTCTTCTAGAACCTCGTAAAATGAAAGAGGGGTCAAGAACACGATGGCCTGAACCATATCGAAGAAGGGTATCCTGGTAAGACGAAGCCTTTAGCCTAGCCGTGCATAGATGCAGGAGACATACCACGCCGCTCGTAACCCCTTGGCTCCTGGAACATCGTAAATCCAAAAATCCTTTACTCCGCGTGTTCCTATTCATAACGTCAATGTTAGCTGGGGACGGGTACAGGCCATTGGGAATACGCACCGGGAGCAGTTTCCTTTTCAAAGAAGTGTTCTTCTACACCCATCGTTTTTATTCTTGCCCGAAGAATATCAGCTAAATGGCAGATGAAATTAGACACACATGGGCGAGGCAAGGAACTCACAATCTGTGGGGAGGTAGTCTCGTTCAGTGACGCGAGAGATATCGTCCATGAAACTGCACTGCAGGTTAAGCGCATAGCCAGTTTCTAGACGTGTAGGACTCACTATCCGCCCCCGTCTCTCAGAGAAATAGCCTTCTTCTCCAAGAGCTCTCTGACAGCAGTATCCGACCACAATGTCTCGATGTCATCCCGGGACGCGAGCACGACAGAAACGGCATCTTGCGCGGCCTCCGAAGAAGTTAATACCGTTTTCCACTCTCCTCCTGGCCGCACGTAGGCTTCACCACCGAATTGATGCGGAGATATAAGGTTGTTGATCACGGCTTCTTCTCGCAGCAATGGCGCCATATCCGCACACAGTTGCCGGTGGTGTTCGGCGACTAGCCCGAATTCAGGCGACTCCACCTCGCTTTGGATTGCGTCCACGATCGTTCGGACCGAACTGATAGAATTACGGTCAGACAAGCTCTAAGGCAGATGAACATCCACGCATTGTACCCGATGAGGTTGAGGAGGACAACAATTCTCCATGCGGAGCGCTCACTGTCAAAATATTGCGGGGTGAACCTTAAACGGAAGTCTACGTCGCAGGACCATCCATCATCAGTCGCACCGAGCGGAATTTGAACCAAACGCACTTTTCAACACGGTACTCTGCCACGACGCCTCAGCACGCTGCTCAACGGAACCACAAGGATACGACACCCACTTTGCCCGACTCCGACTGTCCTGTCCCGACATGCAGAATGAGACCTCGACGAGGCAAGGAACAGATGAGTATGTACCTAGGAGAAGAATCTTCACATCCTGCTTTTTCTTGTCCAATAGCCTCTTCGCTTGCAGCAGAGCTTCGTCTATCTGTCGCGACGTTTTCTCTGCGTCTTCCATGGCGCTGATCCGTAGTATCCGTTCCTCTGGAGTTTCGCCTTCCGGAGGCGCCATCTGTTCAGCAAACGGGTCCTCCAATGAAGGCCTTCGCACTCTTGCCATGGCCATGGCCATAATCGGAGAGAATCGTGGTGTAGTGGTAAGATGGTGGTGTGGGAGACTGGGAGTTACCGGTGCCACCTTATATCCGCTCTCAATGGCAGCTGATGATCACTTAGAAGTCCGAGGAGGCGATGCCACCAACACATTAGCTACACATTGTTGACTCTTTTGAAAACAAAGTTGGCTCAGTAAAGATTCTGCGAGGTGAGGAATAGTTCTCCGACTGCTTCAGACTTTTTTCTTGACGAAACTGGTGCAAGCGCTGATCACCGTAGTTGTCCCACACTGTCGATCGGAACCAGGTCGTGCCGAACAAGTTCCGCGTCACCCTCGGCTCTCATCCCCGGTTGGGAAAAGCACAGAATACAATGCAGACTGAATTTGAATACGTACGTGCGTACCAATACAGTATAACGGCTGTCCAAAGAGACCCTATAAGTAGCGCCTGACGTTGCTACCGACGTTTTGTGATCCCCGTTCAAATTACCAATCGATATGCATCAGGGATTCCTTGGCACTTGGGATTCACATCGCACTGAAATTTTGGGAAATTTTCCGCTCCCACAACGATCCAAGGTAATAAATAGAATGAAACGATAACCGATACTTCCTACTCGACCTGCTTCGGAACTTAGATGATTAACACCGATGGAACTCTTTAATAGAGAACAGACCTTGGCGGATGGAGCGAGAATTGATCTCGGCATCATCATTCCTACCTAATGAAAAGGTCAGCGGCGCACAAGAATTTCAAATTGCGAAGAATTAGTTTTACCACGTAATTCGGCATGTCAACCTACGACTCAGTTGAAATTCGGTTCACTGGTTCAAGCGGTACAACACGCACCACTTCGTGTAAACGTAGATCGCCAGCCACACTACACAGCATGTACGCCGCAACTCGGTCGAGTTGATGTTCAACGCACAGAAATTCAATCATGTGTCTCACGGCCGCGCAGGTTGCTTCGCGGATGTCCGAGTCGATCCCCGTTGTACAGTAGTAGTCCTCGCTTTCACTGATTTTCGGGGTTGTGAAGTGAGGTGTCTTCGTGTATGGGCGATCCTTTCGTACTGTTAACCGTACGGAGACTGTCATCGGCGTTTCGATAGCCGTCCCTGCAAGAACCCTGGTATAAATATGTTGATAATCATGTCCCGCAGGCTCCGGACGTACCGCAGACTTCTACAAACCAAATATATCTGAGCTAAATGAAGACAGTCATTCGAAATGCACTCGCCTCCGTCCCCTTGGGCGGCATGACCATCCTGTTTGATTGAGCTCGATGCCTGTTATTATAGTAAGCGTACTCACACCAATGGAAAAAAGGGCGCCTTCTGCTTCAATAGGGAGAAACAAAGTGGCGCCCACGCTCAGATGCTTGGTGTCGATATTTCCACCGGTGGCGTATGGCGGAATCGTGGAAAATGCGCCGTTCTTACCTGGCGCAACTCCCATCTCTCCGGCGAAAGGTCGGAGCGGGATCTTGATCCGCTTCTCTTCGTCAAAATAGGCGAATCCGCCCTCCGTGTTCAAGTTCCAGATCTTCAGCGCCGGTTCAGGAAACTCATCAGTAAGCAGTCCGAATCCGGGAATACACGCTGTCCACCCCCAGGTCGCAGGCGTGACACTTAGGACATCAATTTGCAGGGTATCGCCGATGGATGCGCCTTCAATGAAGACAGGGCCATTGACCTGATCCAGTTGTGAAAATACAAGGGACGATATGTCGGCTGCGGTGCTGTCGGGAGTTAACTGTCCATTTGAGGCGTCGAGGCAGTCAAATGTGACTGTTTCTCCGGACTGAATACGCAAAACGGGTTCGATACTAACAATCCCGGATGTAAAGATTTAGAATTGTCTCGCAGGTCCAGGAAGTATCGAATACCTGTTGTCCCAAGCTAAGTGACTCTGAGCTTTTTTCACTGCGTGGATGGACATGGTGGAAAGAAGTAGAAACCTTTGGCAGTTCGCCAGCTCAGACAATAAGTTGCAAAGATACACAAACATCAGATAAGATAATGATCGCTTAAAATGTGGACCAGTCTATTCCCATCTTGCCTTTGTCACCTACTAATACTATATCCGAAAGATGGCGCATCGTGGGTCGACCATGAGGACAATTCCAAGGTTGGTCCATCGTTCCCATGTGGCATACAACCTTGGGAGCAGAGTAGATAGGAAGTGGCGCATGACTGAGCTAGAAAACTCACGGCTGTCATCTGACTCTTGGTGAGCGGCATACCGACCATCACACTTTTCCGGCAAGCCCTCATAGCGAACATAGCGCGTGCTTTGGAACATCGAACCATCTGCCCCGAAGAGCGATCACGCATGAGATGTATAAGTTCCTCCAAATCTTCGCCGCTCAATTAGCTCTTGTGTGGCACAGGGATGTTGCTAGGACACGCACCTTTCGTATCAAAGACAGTGCTCTTGCTGACTGGCTGGGCTGTTAATAGGAGCCGACGACCATGCGCAACAGTTGTATCATCGTCTGAGTGGGAATCAATCTCGAAGCCATTTTGGCGAAGAACGTCGAGGTTTTCGAGGGCTAGTAGTTCATCCCCCGCAGTAAGCTCCAACGGCTGAGGCCTAAAATTATTTTCATAAGTCCACATCGCGGAGCAACATGGATACATACCTGAAGAGCTTCTGCGACTTGATATGCGTCGTTTGCTGTAGCGTCTCGAAGTTGTATTTCTCGTCTGCAGCATGTTGATCGACGATAAATAAATCGTCCATTATATTCAAGTCGGGGGTGGCGCCATCCATGGCCTTGCGGCGACGCGCCACAATAAATCCCAAGTTGAACTGCCCAATGATCTCCATAGAACCAAAATCCTGTTTGTCGATGGTACGAGCAAGGGCCTCAGTGGCTACGTCGTCGTTGGCAAGTTTCGTGAGTCCTGCATCAAGAGGCACCTTGGATGGCGAATCTTGGGATCGAGAATAAGATGCTGCCGTCAAGCTCTGGCGTAAGCGCTCCCAAGATCCGGATATCTTGGATAAATCGAAGCGCAGAGAAGTATCGGAGCTACCGTTCTCCTGACTTCGAATCACTTCTGGTCTCAGGACAGCTGCCTCGAGGGAAGGAGTCGCTAATATTGAGGTTTCGAAGGTTACCAGAGAGGAAGAATCGAACATATCGTCGTCAGTAAGGTCAATAAAGAGAGAACTGTCATTGGCGATACTCGCTGCCGAAATGTCAAAACCAAACTGCATTCCGACATTTTCCTCTTCGTCTTGTTTATGATCAGCGACACTATGGTTCAACGAGGAAGGGGGGAATGAGGCGCTTGGCCCATAGGAGGTGCTGCATCTGGAATATCAGAATCAACCTCCATCGAGCTATCCCCGCTTTGATCTCGGCCTTCCTCCCCACGCTTCCTTTCTTGAGTGGCTGCAGGGCCGATTGGCGAGGAGACTATAAGGTCTGCTTCATCATCGGATTCTAGTTCGTCCACATCTGCATCAACTTCCAGCGGCCGTTGACTGCCAGTTCTGGAAAATCCGACAAGCAGTGTACGTAGGCTTTGCCTAGACGATTTTTTGTCAGCAAGTAAGCCAGAACTTTGTCGCGATAGTGCTTTAGGCCGAGCCTCGACAGGAGATATTTCGGCCGGCTCAGAACGCCGCTTTTTCCGGGCATAATCGTTGTTGGACGGGGCAGGGGTAAGGACCGGCTCATCCGGAAGCTTGCGTTCCAGTTTATGATGCCAAGTGGTGCGTGAAGAGTCGAGAGCTACAACTACGTCTCCAACAGGGCTGCTCGAGGTCCGGAAAGGAGGAGAAGCAGAAGACGGAATTTCTACAGCAGTGACGCTCGTAAGCGGCATATCGATCTCGGCTGCTCTAGAATCCCGTTTGTTTTTAGCAGGAACCGGATCCGGGGAGAGAAACGGGCTAGGTCCAATCTGTTCAACCGGGTTCTTGGCTGTGAGGAGAGAGACTGTGTGGGTAGATACATCCGATATCCTCTCGGAAACTAGCACTGGAGAATCTTTACCGACTTCAGGCATCAAATCTTCTGAAGGCTCGGGTGACTTCGAGTGCGGCATGATCTCGACATAACCCGAGTCCTTGAGAGTTAGTTGGATTTTAGGGGGAGGGGCATTCGAACCAATCCTCAAGTCTGTCTCTCGTTTCTTGGTGACGGCAGCGGCCTTGCCATTCTCGTCATCATTTTCGACCACAAACTCGAAGGACGGGCGCTTGCTCGAAGACCGAGACGCTGAGAGGACGGTTTGGGTCATGGGCTTCGCCTGAGTTGAATCTACATCGTACGTCGAACGTGAAGAGGCGAACGACGATTCCAATGTCGCCTGTCATTTACAAAGTCAGTGCGAGGAGTAATTTTTCACGCCGTAAAAATACCCGAAGCGCAGATATAAGATTGGTTTCATGATGCAGAAGAATTAACCGCTTGTCTGGACTGACATTAATGTCGCACGAGTCTGCAGCCATGAGTATCTGTAATTGCGCCGGCAGTCTATCTCAGACATACCAGTAGGGATGATGAAATCAGCCACAATAAACGGAGATTGTGTAGCATTGAAAGAGCGATAAACCTCGTTGAAGGCTTTTTGGATCTATTGGATAGTTGGTTTTTGATGCACAGTGAGTTGAGATTAGATGGAAAGACCTTGTTAAGATTACAGGGCCTCCCGTTTACATAGAAAAACTGGCGATCAGTTCCGGTCCGTCCGCATCCCACTGCGAACTTGGAAATGAGGCCACGGACTACGACTCGGATGTCACCATTGTCGGAGTCGGGCGCTCTAGAGATGACATCTGAGGCAAGACAACAAACGTGATAACATCAGAAGAACCTTTTCATTGCTATTTTGTCTCGTTCGACAAGAAAACTCAAGTCGAGGTCGATGATGTTGTCGAGAGCTTTGGGACCCCAGAGAGCGAGTACTGATGCACGCAGGGACGGAGTTCCCTGCGTCCGTATCTGCACAGACTTTTGTCTGCGCGGGTGCATCAGTCCGAACATCGATGTTTCTGGTATACAAGTCGCTAACCCTTTTTCGATCTGATTACTCACAGTTAATCTTACACCGCTGTTGCTCGAGCAGGGGCCTAAAGCATAGGCATTTAACAAGGCCAGTGCCTTGCCAAACTCGCGTTTCGCGTTTCTTTCAAACTCTTTGCGGCGCACGGGCAAGGGGGTAAACAGGTTCGTAAGTGTGATCGTAGTGCCTCGCTGAAAAGACTGAGTTTTTCGGTCGGGAATCTCAGAAAGACGCACCTGTCGCGCAACTTTTCCCTTGCTGCGTATCTTTCCGCTCGTCTCCATTTCGAGAGTAACGCCCATGGGAGGCTGGACGGCAGTGGATACAACGACCGACTCGCACAGAGCACACAAAGAGGATAACGCTTCTCCACGGAACCCGAATGTCGTCACGGTAGAAAGATCCGCGAAGGAGGATAGTTTGGACGTGTGATTCTTCAGAGCTGTCGAGCGTGATTTAGCAGAATTATGGGTGTTTTTTTAGGGAATTATGCAGACCTAGCCCTTCATAATTCTCCTCAGAGATGCCACCTCCGTTGTCGATCACTTCTATTGTCGCTAAACCGTACTGCTTGAAACGTACTTCTGCCTGTGCCGTGAGCCAAATCACGCAAAAGAGCGCGGGAAAGATAGAAACGCGCCTAGTATGGTGGTACCCGCATCGAGGCTGTTCTCTACAAGCTCTTTCACCGCCGTCTGGAGGTCAATGACGACTTGGCCGGATGTGATCCTATGTATTGTGGATTTGTCGATAGGCTTGATGCTCATGACTCAGAGCAACATATATGGAAAAAATGAGGTAGACCAGTTAGATTGTCCGGCGAGATCCACAGAAGGGTAGCTGGTTGAGACAGTTCCACGGAAACGAAAGCGTTGTGCGAGGTAAAAGCGTGAGGTCACGATCACGTGGCGTGACTTCGCGTTTTCACAGACCCACCTCATCGACCTTCACGCTCAACGACGACGGAGAAATTGAATGTACATGTATTTCGTGTCTGGCGGTTTTACAAAGCCGTACATATCGTACACACGTTCCGTATATTATTACCTTGCACAAGACGATATCCAAGAGGAAGAAATTAAGGAATCATAACCGAACCTCCGAGCGTGCTCGCAGACACTGATGAATGAAGTGTTTTGTTTGCAGGTACAAGTGAGCCTCCGAGCGTGTTCGCAGATGCTGATGAATGTATTGTTTTGTTTGCAGGTACCTCGAGGCCATCCAGGCGCTCGGCCTTGTCGAGCCTTTCGGATAGGCGGAAGGTATCGGCGCGCTGAACTTCCATGGCCATTGACAGTGAATGTCTTGCCCGTGGTTGGAGAGAGAATTTAGCCTGCAGAATAGTGAGTGGATACCGATATAAGATGCAGGGAGGGCCTACCCGCATTGCTGCCCCTTTCCGCTGTACCAATGGTACAATGAGAATGAACAACCCGGCGACGATTCTGTTTATCGTATCAGGTCTTGCGAGCAACACAATTGATTGAATAGGCACGAACGCAGCTTCGCAACCAAAGACCTGGAACCCGCCGCGCGCTTCGAGCCAGACGGCCTGGAAGTACACGACTGCAAACCCGCAGATCGTCCGGAAAAAATTGAACAACGCGCTGACTTCACCTTGATGGGCGGGGAAGGAATCGTTTAGGTATGCATCTGGGAATGACGGTCAGGGGAAGGCGCACGTCGCGCCAAAGGAAAACATACATATAGCCGTAGTATTCAGCATTATTGCAACCTATCTCAAACTTCTGTGCTCTGACAATATCAAGAAGATGTCAACGTACCTGGCCGATGCCCCAGCCGAGTACGACCGACGGGACATTCCGGGATTGTATTCCGTGGCCAAGCAAGATAAAGCCCGTAAGGTACAGAGGAAGAGAGACATAGCACGTCCTGACCCTCGCTCAGCGGCCATTCGCAAATGAGGAGAAAGACATACCATAGCCGCATTTCAGCCTCAAAAACCCCTTTGTTACGCTTAATACACCACGAAGCAATTTTGTCATTGCCATATCGGCCCATCAGTTCGCCGATGAGGACAGCCACCTGAGAGCAAACATTTCAACGGACGTGCGTGTGATCCAGTGTGGCACCTACTATCGGAGTTGCATACATTGCTGCGATAGATGTTTGATTGAACCCGAATCCTTGTGGTGGATCTTCTCCAAGAAATATTGCGTTGGTAATTGTTATCCCTAGAGTATTCTAAGCGACTTATATGGACGGAATTCAGATTGACCCTACCGATGCTCAGTCCAAACTCCACGCCCTAATACGATATTTGTCAGAAAATTGTCGGGTTAAATCGGATGCGCCGCGTACCCCAAAGGTCATTATAAGCAACGCATGCGGCCGCCACAACACTCTTAAAGGCGAAGCAACACATTCAAACCATCCGGGATGATACTTGGCCATCTTCACACCTGTGATCCCGAATAGAGTTTCTACGCGATACCGTAGGCCGGCAGTTGGCCGAAGCGGAATCGGACGGTGGCTCCGATAGTACAATCTGGCAAAGACAGCGTCAGCACCGGAGACGACGAGAAGAATCCGTACATACGTCTCTTCGCTGAGGAAAACGATCATGAGAAGAACAATGAGAGAGTAGAATGCTCCAACTGCATACGCCCATTTGTAGCTTCAAAGTTCACCCACTTTAGGCCGGGAAGATAAGAGTTGGAAATAGGCGGCATACCTAGCATGTGCTACCAGAAACCCCAAGAAAAATGGCGAGAGAAAGGGTGACATTATGAAGCCAGATGCCCATAGACTGAGCTAAGGATAATCGTGGGTTGGTAAGAGGCGAAATCCCATGCGTTGGACGTACCTTTCTCGCTTGAAGGTGGAATGGGTACATGTCGGTCACCGTATATAACCCAGTGATCTGTGGTGCTGTTGAAAAGAAAGCGGCGATACATCGCATTGCAGAGAACGTGTTGAGATTCGGAGCAAATATACAACCGATCAGAAAACCGAAAGCCAGGAGTTGCGACCAGAAGAGGACAGGGAGTCGGCCCCATCGGCGCGTGAGGATCACGGCGACGAATCCGCCCCACCCTAGCAGAAATAATGCCCAGCTGGATTATTGTTATATTTAGAACTTGCATGATAATAGACGCACTTACTTGGCGGATAGCTCGTTTACTCTGTTGGGGGTAGTATTATATCGGTCTGCAAGTGCAAAGATCGAAGCAACGCCAATGCTGCCGACAAAGTCTGGAACGACGCTTGCTAATGTAATGATAAGAAGCTGAAGACCTTTACGCTGGTCTGACCACTGTGTATATTATTTTTCATGAGTCTCAATCATGTCAGAAAGATAGGAGGAGTACAGTTTGAGGATCTTCGGGATTTGATGTTGGCTGTGGCCATAGTATACTCGTTCCGTCCGGCGAAAGCTTGAGAAGGGCTGCTACGTCTTTGCCGAATTCGTTTTGCGCCTCTCTTGATATTTATAGATGAATATGGCTCATTTAGCGGTCGCTTACACTCACTTTGGGTCCACAATTAGACGTCCTGCGTTCCGCTCGTAATAGGTTAAAAGATCCGCTTCAGTGAAACTCCACGAGCGGGGGGCGAAGATATTGTCGTTGGAGCGAGCCTCCAACATGGGGGTTGCCAACTGAAGTGAAGTGGGATCGCCGACGGGAACAGGACGTTAGGGTGACGAAGAAGATTGCCGACGATGTTGGCAGCTGTTATGTCCTGGGAATTAGAGGTCCCAATGATCATGATTCACGAACCTAGTTGTACCAAAGAACCACGCTAATAGCCGAGTACCGGGTGCGCCGGCCCCGTACAATGTGCGTACACGAAGCTACACGATCGCCACCGCTAACGTTACGTTCAGACCAGTGGGTCAGGAGAAAAATTGCAGCTCCATTTGGTGAAAGGAGTGGTGGCGCAGTCAAGTGCTGCGGAGAGCATTCTAATCCCATGGAGACCGCTTGGCGTGGCGCAAACAAAAAAATGCCAAGTGACATAACTGAGACTCCTGATTGCTGGAAGGTCTCGTGACATAATTCCCACATCGGAGTTCGGGGCCGAACCGACCCCACGAGCAGTTCTCACGGTCATCTCAGATTCTCACTAACATAGCAGCCCAACGGCAGCCAAGGGTCGGATTGCAATCCAGTGTTGTCAGTGTGCTGTCGAAGGGTTCAATGGAAGCAAACTTCGTGGCGTCATACTTACCCCCTAAGCCTATTGGTAGACCGGTGACCGTCTGCCTAGGGAAGCAAGCTTGTAGACATCGACGAGCTCCCTCTCATGTACAGGCTGGATTCGAGCCTAGCCTATTGGCAAGGAGACATCGGCATCATCATTCTCAAAAATAAACATATATTGAAGGTATTTTGCCTTGTGGAAAGACGAGCACAATGCAAATGCATCATTCTCCAGGTGTGGACCAATTTTGAGTTGAGTCTTATGTGAGATGGCCCAATCCCAACGCGATGGGGCCAAGTAGCCTACAATGCTGGGTCTTGGAGCTTTTCTACGGCCTGCGTTTCGTGTAGGTGACGTTTGATCTGCTTGCTGCTCCTGAGTGTTGACTAGTCTACAACGGGTCAGTCCCCAATCGGATAATTGGGCTCGGCTTCGAAGATATTTGGGAGTCGAGGGGCAATAGTGTACTCATGCTTGTAGGAGGATATACAAAACTCGGACTGCAGGTACATTTGAGAACCCGGCACATTTAGATCAAGGCCGGCACATTTGCATCAATGTACCGTGCATGATATCAAAGGTGGAACTTCCCATTTGGGGCGACCGAGCCTTGGCGGCAAGTCGACAAGCACTGTTACGTGATTGCAATCCCTCTTGCTTCCATTCCACCACCATCCTGCGAGGCCAATATCCACCAAAAGCACCAGATTGATGTCGTTGCCATCGATGTGAAGCACGCAGAGACCGAGAGTCAGGCAAGGGTGAATTGGCTGAAGGTGCATCGCAGTGGGCTCTCGAGGTGTGATACTGAAGGTTCGGCAGGCCCATTGTCTATGACGATGTGGGTGTGATTTACCCTTCAGGTGCATACCACGGTCATCTGCCATTGAAATTTTCACTACACCGGGACACTCGCAGGTTATGTTACATGCAATGGATGCCCCGCCCTGCCCCCAGCTCTCACGTACCAATATACCCCGGCCGGCGTTCCTGCCACATCTGTGATGGGCTTCAATCTGTCTCGTGCAAGTGGGGGTGTGTCGTTTGAGCATGCATAGGTCCATGTAATTTTTTTGTGTTGTACACCGTGTCTTGTAATATGTATTTAATCCCACATACATACCTTCAATAATATTTGCTTTACTTAATACTACTGTGAATCCACTCAAAACAAACACTTGAGATGAGCGTGCAGACTCATCAAATCTGGAACACGACTGCCTTCAAAGCCGCATCTAGCAAAATCTTCCAATCTGTGATGGTAAGCTAAGTTTCTTTTAGAATGCCGACGGCAAGCCGCCGCGGCAAAATAGCAAAAGGCGGCATATTGGTGTCCTGAAACATTGTTCCGCCTTTGTTCACAAGCACGGCACTTTCCGGGCTGATGTGCCGGGCTTGGGGCCAAAGTGCCGTGCATGCGGCGGAATGTACCACCCTTGGAATGAATGTGCCGTACGAGTTTCGTTGATCCCGTGCTTGTAGGTACGGAGCCTGCTTGCAAGTTCCTTATAGGGACCTCCGCAGCAATAGACCCTCCTGTTGAGATCCATGGATCCCAGAGGACGAGCGCGTCTTGGATTCTATTGTTTGTTTCCAAAGTTTACGACTAAGGCTCCAACCATTTCCGTTTATAAATTTGTACACCGCCAATCGAGTCCTTTATTTACCAAATATATCAGTATCACGAAACATCTGTGAGAATGTCCTAGCCACATTTCACACACATCCTGAGAACATCTGGGGCGGAATGTTTTAAAAAGAGGAATGACGAGTTTAGTGGGAGTGGGACTCGGCTAATGCTCTGCTAAACGCCGTTAGTGGGACTTAGGGCTCCAACCGTTTAGTTTTCGTTTACTGGAGCCTGTAAACTAAACGGTAAACGGTACGTAAACGTTTACAACCGTTTACAAACGTTTAAAAACGATATATATATATATATATATATTGGATAAATAGCGAGTACTGCAAAACTTGTGAAAATATATTAGGGAAGCTACCGGAACTTGTACAAGCCAGCCTTAAGCCACGCTCTCGTGAGCATCGCCTCCATTATGGTTTCTTCTAACAAACAGGAGCGTAGATCCTGGCAGAGCTGTCGGGCCGACGAAAAGAGGCGCTCGACGGAAACACTCGTCCCCGGGATTGCAAAGAAGTCGCGTGCCATCGCCGCAATAACCGGAAAGTCGCGCTCGTGAGTCTTCACGGGATATAAGATGTCTGTTGGAATGCAAAAAAGAGCACATACCTTCCACCAAGCAAGAGGAGCATTTATGTCCCCTTTGCCATGAGTCTTGCCTGCGGAATAGAATCGTTCATATTCGGGCTTTTGGGGGACAGGATCAGGCTCGTCGTCATCAACATCTATCATTGCGACATCATCCAAGAAGCTGCTACCCGTAGTGGCACGAGAGGCCGCCTTCTCCGTATGCGGCGACACATGCTGCTTGTGCGTTGCTTGATACCTTGCGAAGGCATGCTCGAACAGTGTCTTCGCATACGCTGCACGGTCCGGACCAATTTTTTTGAACCAGGACAAGCTGAAGTGCGGGTGTAACACTAGTACACCAAATGAGATAGAACAGAAAAAGAACTGGAAACACACTTGTTGCGATAACGTTGAATTGGCACGATTTGGCCTTGTCGTAGTAGTGTGCTAATTTGACAGCAGCAGCGCGAAGCAGCTCAAGGATTGAGGTATCGTCGATGATCTCCTGCAAGGCTTTCGTCATGTGGTGATACATGGGAATGACGAACGGTAGCGTTGGAGATTTGTTGGTGGACATCGCAAGGGTGACCTTGGTGAAAATCTGCGGAGCAAGTGAGTCGAGGTAATAAAATCAGAACAGAAACTCGATACCCAGAGAATTTTGGCTAGCGACCTGAGAAAGTTCCAATCCGCGGGCGTGAGCATGAGTGCATTTAACTCATCGCGGTCCAGAATCCAACGATCAACAGCCTGGAGTGGTGTAAGATACAGTGCGACACGGTGAGGAAACAACAAACCTTGCGAAGAAGAATTCCTCGTGAAATCATCGCCTCAGTATAATTCCAGCGATGTTGCACGTCCCAAATGACCATGAGGGTCGAAAGAGGCTTTCCAGAGGGTGAAATATCGGTATCTTTGGTGAATACGGCTTGCGCAGTGGTCCTAAATCACTTGCGGCGTTGCGGTGAGGAGCAAATCTTGACAGTAATTGTCCGAAGCTTATTAACGGTGTCAGACACTGCCTTGCCATGGAATGAATAACTAACCTTCTGCACCGGTGAGAGCTTCTCGTATTCAGGACCCAACGCAGCCATGGCCCATGAGTAGGCTGTCGCCGTCTTCTTCAGTTGATTCGGAGTCTTTTTTCTGGAACACCTCGCGCTCAAATTCGGCCAACTCACGATCAGTCTCGGGATCATAGTGTACAGGGAGATCTTTAGCGTCCTTGTATGTGTCTTCGATATTGGGGTCAACAGCCTCCTCCAGTGTGGCGAGGAGCTTCTGAACCATGAGATTGACCACGTGGGCGAGGCACCAGATCTGCGAATTGTCGGGGACGAATTGAATGTCAAAGCTCTCGCGCAAGATGCGTGAGAGGGCCTGAACGAGGACATCATTAACTGACGCATTGTCCAGGGTCAGAGCTGAGAGGTGAAGAAGAAATTTATCAGTTACAGAATAAGAGTGCGAGACGAGTCAAGCCTCATCTTTTCTAAAACCTGGAGCTCCGACAAATGCTTCGCCAAACCAGCAGCCGCATATTCGCCTTCATGATCTTTGTCAGCAATAGGCTGGAAGCCAATCACGCGTTCAATCAGCTCCCAATCCTCGGTGACCCAGGATGCAATAGAGCCCGCGAATGTGTAGATCATCGAGCGGGTTGTCCAAGTGTCGGTAGATGCCGCAATCTTGGATTTGACTTTCTAAAATACAGTGTCAAAAAGAGGCGGATAGCGGCACAAGTCCAGTACCTGCATTTCAGCCTTTACCGAGTCATACATGTTGATAAACAGCACAGCAAGCGTGTTGCGCACGGTGGTGTCAGAGGGGAGAGAAAATTCATTTTGGATGTAAGTGAACAAGCGCAAAATACCATCAGTTTCTCCTGTCGTCCAGGCCAGATTGTCCTCAATCAACCACGCCGCAAAAACCTTATTGAAGCCGCCTTGGGTGGGCCGATGCGCGGGGTTGATCTTACCCTCATCGATGAAGCCCTGCATAATCTTGGCAGATGGGGAGGAAGTTCCGCGGGTCACTCCGGGTGTCGGTACCTCTGGAATTGTGCGTAGCTCGTCTGCAGTGTGCTTCTTGCTAAGATGCGTGGCGAGGTTACCGATCAGAGGCTGCGGACATTCTTCTTCGAACTTCGCAGTGTGCGGAACGGTACGCTTGACAGTCGTAATACTATGCCTCATTAATAAGAGAAAAATAAATGCTGAAGACGCACCTAGAGCAATGACGGCACTTGAACTCCCATCGGCGCTCACCCTGGTGCTTGACGACTACAGGATCGTGGAAGTGGACGCGGGAGGTGTTCTTGGGGCCTTTCTTCCCATTTGTGTTGCCTTCATCGACATTATCGTCGTCGATTTCAGTGAGGTCGATGGTGGGCCCACTGGGAGCAGAAGATGTCGACTTTTTTGTGCCTTTCTTTGCACGCTTTCCGGCCTTCTGAAAAATAATGCAGAGTTGGGAATAGGATTAACAAGTATAAGCCACTTACTTGACGCAGGGTGGTCTCGTCCCCATCAATAATGACGCGCTTGCGTTTCTTAGTTTTGGGCTACAAAAAATGAGAGAGAAATGATGACATGTAGGTGAAAACAGACCTCTGCATCATCATCACTAGCATCTTCCCCTTCAAAATCATCCTCCTCCTCCTCAGAAACGCAACGAGCCTTCCTGGGTTTATAAGCAGTATCCGACTCGTCACCGGAACCGCTCCGATGATTCGAGGGCAGGTCCGCCTTCTTCGACTTGGATTTAGGCTGAGCTTTGCCGCTTTCTAAAGTTCATAATGTTAGCACAAATCCTAGAATTGGATGCAACCCAACACACTGTCCGTAGTCTCCTTCCCAGAAGGAGCTTTCTTTGCCTTGGGCTTTGCCGCGGGGCTAGGAGAGCTTGAATTTCAAAAGGTGCTCGAAACTTTTGAGTTACACACCAGAGACGCTCCATTTCCTCAATGAGTTGTGATAATTTGGGCTCGACAACCGACAGCTCAATGGTTGTTGAGATCCAGGGGATGGAGTTGAGATATTCAAGGACACAGTCCATACCAAGGGCACCACGACGAATTCTGGTCAAGTGGCCCTCTGAGTCGCGTGTTTGCATGCCGAAAACAATGTTGAAACGGCGAACGAAGGTCTGTTGTGGGTCATCGCCGGTAACCTCAGTCATGATACGACGGATATCATCCTCTTCTGTGGCTTTAGGAACACTGTCTGGCAGCGCCTTGGACAATGTGGTGAGCTTCTTGATCAGTGCTAGAACGGGCTTCGCTACAGACGGAAACTGTCAACTTGAAGAGGAAACCGTCAAGAGGGTGGATCACACACCTGCAAGAGCAGCCTGATGAGCAACATTAGGGGCTGCCCCATTGTCTTCATTTAACAGTCGAGCAGAAGGCTGGATTTTACGTCCGGGGCAAGAGTCGCGAGCTGCCATGAAGAACAGCACTGAGACGTGTTTGGTCGCATCGGGAAACAATTTATACTCACTGTGTTGGTCCGTGCGCGAATAATCACGTGGCGTGCGACGTTGGCCTCAAACGAGCGAGGATGGCGGCGGTGGCGCGAGCTGCAAGTGTTTTGTGCAAACGGCGCTTACCACCCGATCAGTGCAAAGGCAACAGCCGAGCACTGCCATCGGCCCGTCGATGCCGTGAGCGGAAGCATTGATGAGACAGACGTCTTTGATACACGCCATCGTGGAGAAAAAATTGGTGAAAAATGTTACCGTTTACTGTTTAGTTTACCGTTTGTTTATCGTTTACAGGGGTCAGTAAACTAAACGGTTAAAAATACCATGTACAAACATTTATAAATGTTTAAAAATGAAAACGGTTGGAGCCCTAGTGGGACTCAACCCTCGGCTAAAGGTAGTTAGTGGGACTGGTGCGCTGATGATGGGACTCGGCCATCAGCGCATCAAAGTTGCTTGAAACCCCGCGGCGAGCATCAGGGGGTCCGCGGGGGTCTCCCCCGCGCAAGATGTTCCAAAAAGAGGAGGAATAAGCAGAAAAAATACATACACACACAAAAAAAAAACATATGGAGCACCACACAGTGGGCCTCCGTGGCGAGCAGAAAGCTCCGCGCAGCGGGCCCAGCGGCGAGCGTCAAGGGGGTCCGCGGGTGTCTTCCCCGCGCAAGAGGATTCATGAAAGGGAGAAATAAGCATATATTCTCGGTAGAACCCGAGCCTAAAACCCAAGGGATGTGCCATCAGGCAAAAGGAGGGGGTCTGGGTGGAACACTGTTCCCCCCAGCGGAACGTAGACTGCCTGAAGGAACATTAGATAGATAGAATAAATACTTTGCGTCTCAAAAAGCTGAATACTTACTGATGGCTGCCGAAATTGATCTAGTGATGGCAGGAGGCGGCTGTGCCATCATTAGTAGGACTCACTTAATTTGCATGAGTCCCATTCCCACTAATCTAGTATATACTCATTTAAAAACATCCTCGCAACATTATGATAGTGTTTGCTGGACACACCGAATACATCAGTTATAATGTTCTGAACCATGCAGTTTCCTGCACACATGTGTAGATAGAGGTCAAGTTCTTTACCTGTGGCTTGCTGTTGATTCGATTGAGCCCTAGGATCGTTCAATGTGGTCGGTCAATTTCAAGTGCCGCGCGGCCTGAGTTGGTCTGACTTTATCCGGCACCTTTCCAGGGCCACAATCCAAAAGTGCAAGATAATCTCTACTCTGAATCTGCCAGGTTAACCAACAGGATATGATGGTTCAGGTTTCAGCGGCACTGGGGGAGATTACTGTAAGTACTTGTACTGAGGCAACCGTCACGGTCATGATGGGGGCGGTTGCATTGCCCAAACCTCCCCAGGTCACGGTCACAATGTGGTTGGTTGCCTAGCTCGAGACCGTGATGTCCAGAAAATATATTTTTCTTGCCCAAAAGCCCCTCAAAAACCCCCAAAAAATCTCCAAAAAATCTCCAAACCACTTCTTCCATCGATTCTGCCCCGAGGAAGAGCTTAAAACCAGATTTTCAGCGAGAATTAAGGCTAAGTTCGTTTTTTTTGGTTGCCGAAATTTCAACAGTCATGGGGAAAATTGGGTAAGTTGCGTTGCCCAAACCCGTTGTCGATGTCACGCTGAGTTGGCCGGTTGCCTCAGTACAAGTACTTACAGTACTGTACTATTTCGACCATAGGTTCAGGTGGCAGGTGACGGAGGGTCGTGAACTGAACCTATTTGGTACCAGTGACAGTGACAGTCGAGTTTATAGGCTCAAAAACACCAAAATTTTATCTCCGGCATTTGCCGGACTGCCTTTTATGGGAATTTTGATGTGATTGCCGAGGAATGAACTTAGGAAAAATGAACTTGGTAGGTGACGGGTAACATGGCGTGAACCTATGGTCGAAATAGTATAGTAGTGGTCTGTACGAGATTGTTTGGTCATGTATGGAATTCACGTGCATGCTGAGCAATGTTGCTCTCTCTTTCTTCCCTCACGCATCTTGTCAGGCAGCGCTGATGCCCTCTTTGTTGTGATCTTGGAGAAGCCAATGCAAGCCCAAAGAACTCCAATGTACCCACCACCGCCAAGAGGACCAGGAATCTCCAAGATTGTTCCTCCAGGCTGCGGGAACTCGTGAATCCAAGACAAGGTGTCGATATTGCAAGGCCCAGCAAGGTCCTCGGACACCCCTCGCACTCAAGCCATGCTCTGGACTTACCTCACCCACCCTGCGCACACAAATGTTCTGCACGCGCCAGGCCAACTCCGTACACATGCGCGCCGAGTGCACTGTCCAGGGTGCTCCTCGGCCTTGCAAACACCCTAGGCACGCTCAAGACGTCGGCCAAGTCCCACCTCCGGGTCGCGCCCCCAAGTCGCACGTCAATCGAGGCCACAGCAATCGACTCACACGTCCCGCCTCTGCACCAACGCCCACGTCGGTGTACTGTCAAACACCTAGTGAACGCAGCCCCTGCGACTCCGTGTAGCACCACCCACCGACGTCAGCCTAAGTTCCCCTCGTGCTCAGCTCGACTTGGCACGAGTCCCACGACTCCAGACTGTTCAAGCTCCAAAGCTCAAGTGCTCAAGCTTGCATCAAGTTCCACTGAGCTGCCGCCCTCCACTTGCAAACATCCTGCGCGCTGGCCCTTTGTCCTCTCCTGCACGCGCTCAAGTCACACACATGCCGCCTTTGTGCTGGCGACTAAGTCCCACGTCCCACACCTGCGAGTCGCGGCCAATTCGCGTGGTCCGCGCTCGACTCGGTACAGCGGCAATGCCTTCAACCTCAAATGTCTGATGTGCACTCAAGTTCCTGCGCTGGATTTGGTACACTGTGCTGCAACTCACACCGCACTCAGCCCAACATCCTGCGCGCTCAACTCCCCACACGTCAATTGCACTTGCACAGCCAGTTTGCAGCCCTGGCGCCTCCAACCGCGAACATACGACGCGCGCTCAAGTCCCCACCCGGACAGCCGCTGCCCACCTCAACCGCGGCCGACTCCACGCGGTCCACCGCCCTCCTCGCGACTCCTGCACCAACGCCGCTGCACTCATGGTGACCAAGTTCCCCTCCCGTTCACCATGCGCTCGACTTGCTACGTCCACGGCGCAGTCTCTCCGCGCTCTCAAGTCTCGTACCTCGCCTCCCGCCCCAGCGTGCAACCGCCCGAATCCAGGGCGCCCCAGGTCCACGCGTCCACTTCCCCGGTCCCGCGTGGGCTGCAAATTCTTTGTTGTCTGGGCATAGCCCTGCCTCCTACTGTTTTCTGTGTCCTGCCTCTCCGACTGCATTCCGCATATGCAAGTTTTGGACGGAACATCTACTTAGCTTTCAAGTCTCGACATCCATTCCGACAGATTCCTTGGTCCAGGGCCAAATCCATAGGTATCTGGCAGTTTGTATCTGGTGTACAACTTGAATTATATATCTCTTCTGATTCAAACACACCGCTGGATGGTTTTTGTAAGGATAATTACATATCATTAAGGACCTTGGTTAAATCCTCAGAGAACGTCTGAGAAATGTTGTACGCAACCTCCCCAGAATATGAATGTTCTGGAAGCCTTGAGGGATTTGACATTTTTTATTTTGCGAACGTTGTTGGCAACATTTTATGATGGATCAGGGCCAGAACATCTACAAAAAATTTCTACCGAACAGCAGTGTAAACGGTAAAAAATGTTTTTATTTTCATTTAGTTTACGAGGTCTGGGAAACAGTAAACAAATGGTTTGTAAACGGTATAAATGGTTTCAAAAAATCACTTCACCACTACGGCTGCTCTGATGGTTTTATGTAGGTATATAAAGCAATTTGAAAGCCGAATCAACATTCCAGCAACTTGTGCACTGGGGACTGACACCAAACGGACTCATGGCCATCGTTCAGCGGGATGGATCCGAATTTGGCAATTCTGTCCGTGATTGATGGCGGCGGCTTTTGCTGGCGCGACGACCACAACCCCCCCCTCCCTCTACCACACACACACTCTCGCCTAGAAATTGAATTGGGGACACCTTGGATACCCCTGGACACTTAAATCCTCGGCCCGCCACTCGAAAGTCCCTGCTTTGCCATGAGTATATATACATTCCCTGCCAAAATAACCATTTATAATTGTTTATAATCATTTGTAAACTGTTTAAGAACCGTTTCCGTTTCCGTTTAGTTTACAGAGATCCGTAAACGAAAACTAAATGGTTGGAGCCTCATTTACGGCGAATTCTCACACCTCAGTTTTGCCCAAGCATCACTGAGATGTGAGTCCTATATCTCGTTACTTTCTTTCATACTTACCTGTAGTTTAGTTCCCATTTGATTAGGTACATCCTGATATGAATTTTGCCCAAGCATCACTGAGACTTCCCATTTGATTAGAGTCCCACGCTAAATACACCACTGGTTGCTTCCCAAATCTTTACTCCTCCTCCTCCTCCTTGTATATGAAGGGTGCAGCTTTTCAAGGAGCCCCACAGTGCTTCTATCCAGACGGGCTGCGCCTATTACGATCAGACAGGAGGCAGGGGGGTCCCCGAGACGAGGCGAAGCGATAGCCCTCCATGCAGCGGCACCTTGGCCGGCTCAGCCCATAGTCAAATCTTCCATTAACATAGTCGGCTTTTTAGCCACTCACTTGCTGGTGTGTGTAGCAGAGTTCACTGTTCCCTATCCGCCTGGTGATAGTGATAGTGACAGTGATAAATTTATACACAGCATGGTCCAGCCTCTGAACACTGTGTTCCCAAGATTATCCCAGCATGCACAAGCCTCTCGCGCCTTTGCCTTGGGCCCAAGCCACCCTACTTGACAGTAGTGCCAGAGGCCAATTACAGCCTCCTCACTGATAATGCATTACCTCCATTGCAGCAGGCTGTTGTCACTCGAAATCTAGCCATCTAAAGTTTGACGATGGTAGTTAGGTTCGAGTGATTCGGATAAGCCAGACATTTAAAAATGGATGACTTCCCATAAGAATTAAATATTCCCCTGGAATATTCTTCACACTTGCCGACATGATGCGACGTCAACTGCCAGGACCCCATCAATCGTATCACCCCAAAGCGATTGCGATTTATTCTCCCATCACTCGAGATATGCTGAATCTATTCGGGGGGTAACCCCCCCTTGAATAGACTTTCGTATCATAGAATATCCCGTTTAGGCACCAAATCACTGATTGTCACCTTCTGTCACTCCTGTCACAAACTCTATGTCCTCACTTGCAAGCGCACCGTTCGTATACAACAGATCTTTCAACGTTCTAACTCTACCCTCAGTACCCTACATCGATCCCTGCTCAAACCCCGGTCGTTTTCGCCGTTTTCCCCCTCGAAATTGATGCCAAATCATTTTTTCAGAGTGATCCCTCTTGAGCCCTCTTTGTAGTGCCACCGCTCCTCCTGGTTATGGTGTTTTAATTCCGAGACAACTCTGGTGCAAGAAGATGCTCGTATGGTTGATTTTTCCACTTCATCAAGAAGTAAATATATTATTTTAGTTGCGGGAATACAGACAGCGTGAATATCTTTTCTCTTTGATCGTATCACTGGCACCCTCAAAGAAGCTCAGAAATTGCGCTGGAAGCTCAGAAATTGCGCTGGAATACTTTAATCTTACGGGAAGTCACCCAATAGGATCATTCTTAAACATGACACAAGGTGAGAAAGCGATGGTACATCAGCCTTTCCGCAAAAAACTTGTGACTTGTTTAGACTTGTTCGGGGTTGTGAGCTTGTCTGTAACCTGACAAGCCCCATAAGTACCCGATGCCGAAAAAAAATGTTGTGCCAAAATGGATGAAAATCATGTAAGGGCCTTCCCTCAAAAAAATAAAAATAAAAATAAAAATAAGCTTGTGAGAAATCGGACCTGGCTTGTGGGCGACTTGAGGCCCTTTTGGGGTTGTACAAGCCCAAACAAGCTCTGACAAGCCCTCACAAGTTTTCTGATGTGTAAAAATGCTGGCTTTCAGATGTGGCTGGATCAATGAAGGGCAGTGGGATCACGTACTTATAGGGGCACGCTCAAAACTACTGTATTTTTTCGTCCAATTCGACAGGGGGTGTGACGTGTGACCTCTTGAACCAATTCGACACTTCGACAAAACCGGAAATCAACAAACACCCAAAATTTCCACAAAATGAACGAAAATTTCGCAAAATTGGCGATTTCTGGTGGTTGTGACGCAGATGCCTCCGTGACGCGTTACGGGAACCAAAGTTGGACATCAACAGGTACCCCTGTGACGTGTGACTGTCAAATTGAACGAAAAAATACAATATCAAACACAAGCAGCGGTGGTGCACGAGTTATCTGATTTTGGAATACAGATTTAAGTGATCCTGTACCTCGGCAGGATTTATCACCACACTCGAGGTGCTTTGGATGCGGAACATCGCAGACACTGGCATTTGACATTCATATCCTACAACATAAATCGTACATACAACTTTGAATCGGTGGATGATACAACAGCATATTTGTTTTGAGAAGTTCGGCGTGAGGGTTACTACACATTGATTCAGCGGAGCATCTGAGTGGCAGGGACGCCCTTCGGAATGGGCGCGTGAGGCACAGGAGCGTGAGGGGTCTTGATCTTCAGGCCTGATTGAAGAATGGTCAGCCGAGTGTCGGAACAAAAATTCAGGGGAAATTTACCGAGGTCTTCTACCAGGATCTCCGCTCCCTTCTCTCCGACCAACAACGCCGAGGAGTAGGTGTTTGTGCCGAGGTTGTCCTGTGCCGAATTAGTTGAGATCCCACATAATCTCGAGGGAGTTTACCGGGCAGATACTCAAATCAATGCACTTCAAGTTTTTGGTTCCTTTGCGAAATGTTGGTAAATAAATCAGTAAGAGCAGTAACAGATACGCACCGAAGACATTCAGACGCCCATCAACCACTCCTCCCTCGCTGCGGGGCTTCATGGCTGGTATTGTCTATTAAAGATCGCCGAGGAAATGGTCTTCAAGATTTCTCACCGCAGGTTCCGAGACTGTGCCAAGTCGTCTCAACATGGTCGGCGATCCAGTCGTCGATGGCCTTGTCGTCTTCTTCGGTATACTTGATGTCCTCGTGAACCTTGGTGGCGTTGTAGTCCTCTCCGGGACTACGAAGATCATCAGATACGGATATGACAACAACTCGGGTGAAAAACTCTTACGCATGCCAGGTACCCTGGAAGCGTCCAGATTTAAATTAACGGACGTATGAATAAATATCCCTAAAAGGACTTGCCATGTGGATTCCAACGGTCAAACCGTTTGGAAGAATTCCCTTCGCTGTCTGGACATCGATATCCTTTGCGGCAGCCGGGGAGGCCGGGTGGAATCGAGGGTGGTGGGAAGTCAATTCTCCGCGGAAGGCTGGCAACGCTATTGTTAGTTTCTAAATGCCACATCTGAGAGTTGTTTACCATCCATCCTCCTTGCCACTTCACGAGTCTTCTTGTAGCTCCAGCGAATTGGTGCAAAGTCCGCCTTGTGGTTCATGAAACCGCTGTCGAAGTTTGGCTCGGCGTAAGGGTTCGCGCTCTGGATGTGAATCTGTCAAAGTATCAGCAGAGTGGACCTTGGCGAGTTGGTGCCGGGCAAACCTTGCCACGGGACGCCGGGTACTCAAGATATTGGAACCTATTGAAAGGTAAACCTTCACGCAAATATCGTAACGGTAGATGTAAGACATACATAGTCATATATTTTCCCGGAGGCAGGAGGGTGTGGTCCGCATAGGCTACCGAACGCGTCAGTATCTAAATTTATTTTGAACGGCAGAATATAATCTTACCAGCAGACACAATAGATCCAAACCTGCAGGAAAGTGGTCAGTGCGAAACAGTACATCGGTTGGATCAATATACATCACTGGTTTGTCGGGCTGTCATTGGACGTTATTTCAGAAACAAAACAAAAAACTTCAAATGGGGAGGCACACCTTGTCCTTGAAATAAGTGTTCCAGAGCTGGTTGAATTCTGGGCCCATCTCCTTCAGCTCCTCTTCCGTAGGACGAATCTCAATGACGAATATTATTCACTGGGTTTGGACATTTCACACAGAGAAATTACCTTGAACCCGGCGTCGATGGCGTTCGAGGACAACCTGGCTTTCTAGAATCTCTCATGAGAATCGTGCACAAGCATTCACGATACTTCGAAGTACCTCAGGAGAAACTTCCCATTCCTGGAATAACTCCTTCTGAACTTCCTTGTCCCCACGGAGGAAGTCGTCCAGCGTAGCGCTCTCATTCGAAACACGATAGACTATGAGCTAGGTTAGAAGGCTGAACTCTCGAAAATTAGATGTTTTGCTCACTCGAGAGGGTCGTGTAGTGGCTGGGATACAAATCAGATTTATCACGACCGAAACTACGACCAACTCACTCTTGGTATTGTTCGCTGGATGATCGAAATGAGTGAATGAAACGAAGCCGCTGAGAAACAGAGAAACGCACCCGACTCCGGGAAGGTCGCTGACGACTTTGATGTCGAGCTTCTTGAGAAGCTCCGCAGAACCCACTCCCGATCGCTCCAGGATCTGGGGGGTTCCGAGCGTTCCGCTGCTGAGAACCACACACTTCCTGGCCATGACGATGGTCTCCCTCAGCTGCCCAGCATGCGCGCGGTTGCGGGCGGGGACATAAGCGACTCCGACAGCCTTGTCGCCCTCGAAAATAACACGAGAGACACGCGAGTTGGTGCGGAGGAACAGGTTGTTCTGGATGTCCATTACGCTGTGAACATACGCTGTCAAATGCCTATTAACTGGCTAATCTTTTGGAGGGATTGGGCACGCCATACCGGTTGCAGCGTCGCTACGCCTTCCAGTGTGCCTGTTGATATATTTCGCCCATATTTCAGATGCGTGGGAGGTCTCGAGATCTGTGGAACGATCAGTTTCGTTGTAGAAACGCATGCAGTTTATGTTTACCTTGAATGTCGTCTGCGCGGGGATTTAAAGACATTTAGTTCACAGTTGAATATCGAAGGCAGCAATTTTTACCGCTGAATGGGATGCCGAGAGTATCCGAGGCCCGCAAAAAGTCGTGAGCTGTGAAGGAGTATGTTAGTATAAAGCAAAATTCAAAACACCAGCCACCAACCTAAAGCCGTGATGGTTCCACCGTTCGAAATAGCAATGGGCCCGTCGTAGCCGTGCGTCGGGCTGTTGCTGGGCTTCTGGTAGTTCTCGAGCTATTTTTGGGCCGCTGAACATCTCACAGCGGGAAAGTCGCTGTTTGGACTTACACGCTTCATCAATGGCAGAAGGTCTGGGTAAAATAAGCTGTCAGTGCTTATTGGTTAGTGGATAGCTGGAGAACTGGCCCTTGGCAGTCCAGCCTTCCGTCTTGAAATCGTCTTCCAGAAGCCGTCAGAATACCAGAGAATAAATCAGGTAGACGATATACCCCAATCCGAAGCAGACGCCTGTACAAAAAGATATGATTACTTCCTAGGGAAGTGTAGAATCCCGACTTACTCTGGTGTACATCTGTTGGGAAAATCGCCAAGAGTGAGGTTCCATATTTACTACCAATTATGGCACAGACCTGGAAGTTGATGCTAAAAATACGGTTAGATATATTTATGGCGCGAAGAAGCAGAGCAATTTACCTGCTTCCTCCGCCTTGACGAAAATGGGCCAAATTGAACAAGTGAATAGGATTTCATGGCCACATGACATACCCAGAATGTTGGCACATCTGGAAAGGGAACAACAGTTCAGCGGCGTCGACAATTTGGACATCTAAATAACTCTTACGGAACAATGCTCTTTCTCCCTCGCATGTAGGACGATGCCATGGTGTCCGTGTAAAACGTCGCCTTGTCATTGCTGAGACGGTGCGTCAAGAGCGGCCAAAATATGGTTATTAAATTGCTCACATTCCGTCTCTCTGCATGTTTCTCACGTAGATACCGGGTCTAAATTGAAGGGTCAGAGATCGTACAGTCTTCACAAAAGTATGATGTGGCACCTGTAGACCTAGAAATCGTAACGATTAGTTTCAAGGTCAATAAAACTCGACAGCTTTGATATCTTACCCAAGGGTCGTCCCTGTTGTTTGCACCACCTGAAATGAGGTTGACTATGAAATTTTGGGGGAGACAACGCTATGCTTACCCTCAATCAGCATGACCTTCAGGTTGGGGTCCGCGAATGCGAGACGCCCGGCGACGACACATCCTAGGGGGAAAAACAAGTTGATTAGCTATTCAGAAAGAGTGTATTGTAGCAATCTTACCTGCTGGTCCGCCTCCTGCAACAATGACATCGACTTCCTGGGGGTGCACCATGCTTTACAGTGAAGAAACACAGAGAGAGATGAAGGATACGAAATCCGTGGGGACCTTGGGGCGCATCTGGTATTTTATACTGCGAGAATGATGATGGGAAACACTGGGCCAACTGACCTGTACCGGTAGGTCAGATGATAGGCTGGTCGACAAGCATCTTTGCCGATTTTTTCTGGGGAACTTCGTCTGTTGGTGAGAGAAGAAGACTGCGCAAGAGCCGCGATACCCACGTTCGTGATACCGCGATGGAGTCGGCAAGATTGGGTTGAAGGCCAAAGTGTTTGAGGAGGTAAGAGGCGCTGAGGCGGGATGTGTTGATAATTGCAAGTCAAATGACATGGACATTGGGTTGGCGGTTTTGAAATAATCCGCGGCACAGAAGCAGCTGGTCATATTATGGAACCCGTGTGAATCACAGCGATAGACATGAGAAACGTTTTTACTTCTATAATTAAATTGAGGATGCGTCTAATGTAGGGAAGTGCTGGGTAATTTGATTTGATGGTCGGTCCGCCTGCAGGACGGTCGGATCTTTGGCAGTGCCAATGGTGCCTGTTGACGAATATAATGCCAAGGGGCACGTAGTCGAAGGTCAGGGACATACGCCATGCATTTCTGGGCAAATAGTCTCCGAATGAGAAAGGAAACGAGGAGCCAGTTCGCACGACGGACACTTCGAAGATACCGGTCCGTAGCAAAAGGACGCACATGACTAGTTTGTTTACGTCGTTTTAGTAACTCTGATGGCTCGCAACAGTATAGAGAGGTTCGGATGAACCAGATGGACAGGACTTATGTGTTCGTACTGGATCTTTCATAAGGCCAGCCAGGGTCTATCGCTTTCCGGAAAGGCATGTGTCCGTGGAATATGGAGCGAAGGGTGGATAAGATCAGGCCGAGGGCGCGGGAGATGCAGGATGTTAGGGCATGCTGTACCGCATGGAGAAAACCAAGGACGATACAAGGCATTGCCGTTCGGCCGCCGCCCGTGAGGCCTGGTGACAAACGAGATAAATGTACTGGGGGTGAACCTTTAGCAGAGTTGGTGGCGTCAATTGAGCAGACTGAAGGAGAACTTTACATAGTCAGAATCTGAGTTCCGCCGCGGAAGACCAAGACTTAGTGTGACTCCGATGTCTGATCAGATTTGCTGGATTTGTAATCTCGGCTCCAGCTGTTTGGGTGTGGCGGAGTCCGAAAGCGGAGTCAAAGAAATGATGCAAAAGACGCGCGAGAACCCACACCCAAACATCTGGTGCAGTTCGCTTGGAAACCATGCTATCTATGATGTTTGTCACATTTGTCACGACTGAACTCAGTCAGAGCTTGTTTTGAAGAATACCCCCACAAAGTGGTCTCTTACAACGCATTTTAGTATCTCATAAATTCTAAACAACTATTCAAGACATTGATCTCCTCAACAAATGCAAACAAACGCGCTCAGGGAAGAAAACCGAGGGAACTCAACATCTGTGCACTTCCAGAAACACGCCAACTTCAGCCGTTGGGTGGCCGGATCTCATAGGTAAGAGCATCATATAGATATTCAACATTTATAGAGGTAGTCTTCTGAGCCCAGAGGCTCCCATTCAATGTATACTAATAAAATACACTTGCCTGACTAGAGTGCATAAAACAACATGTGACAGCTAAGCGCAAAACGATAGACACAAATCGTTTTCGAGTTCGAGTTCGGGCCGAGCACAGCATAGCCAAACAAAGGCTAAATTCACTGGCGCTCAACTCCACCATGTCCCACCGCTTTCGACTGCTACCACAATGGCCGGCAACAGACGCCATATACCAGAAGAGCAAAAGCAGCTAGTTGTTATCATGGCTGCCAACAATATGAAGCCGAAAGACATTGCGGCGTCCACCAATATCCACATTCGCACCGTCTACCGTATTTTGGAGACGTGGAACGACACTGGGGAATACGTGCGCAGACCGTTGGGGGCGGGGAGACCACGTGTCCTCACGGCTTTCGATGTATCCGTAAGGTTCTTTCCTGTCCATCCTTTGCATCTTATGTATCTTTCCAGTTTCTTGAGGGCCTTGTGTTAAGAACCCCCGACATATACACGTTCGAGCTCCAACGTGCTCTCTTCATTCACACGGGACTCGATGTCGACAAGGAAACCATCCGTAGAGCTCTTATTCGTCGCGGGTACACGAGAAAGACGGTGTGTGGACAATTTGCATATTTCTGCATGATCTCACATCGTGTTCGGAAGATATCTCGTTCGGCATTGGAGGCCATCGTGGAGAAGCAGGATGCATACCAGCTCGAGGTCAGCCAGCATTCAGCACGACGGCTCGTCTTCCTCGACGAGTCTGCCTGCAACCGACACACATCCAAGCGATTGAAGGCATGGGCTCCAATCGGGGAGAGGGCTCGTCGTCTGGATTTCTTCGTTAGAGGTGTACGGTGAGTAATGTTATTTCCCTATTACTATAGACATTCGATAACGGAAAATGCCCAGCTATTCTATCCTCCCGGCAATCTCACTCGACGGTGTACTGCACCTCGACATCATTACTCGATCGTGGACCGCCGCCGAGTTCCGCAACTATCTCGATGTTCTGCTGGACATCATGAACCCCTTCCCTCAAGACAATTCCGTTTTGGTCATGGATAACGCCAGCGTCCATCATTTCGATGGCATCCGGGAGATGGTGGAGGGACGGTAAGTCGGTATTTGTTAACCCAGTGTCGATGACGAGGGAATAGTGGCCGCCACCTCATATATTTGTCGCCGTATTCTCCGCACTTCAACCCTTGTGAGGAAGGCTTTTCGTCCCTCAAATACTGGGTTCGCCGCAACCGTGACGATGTCCTTGCTGAAATGGTAGGCGGTGAGGACCACAATCCAATTGATATATTGTGGGCTGCTGTATATGACACCATGAACCCCGAGAACATCGAAGGGTGGTTCCGTGATTGCGGGTATGTTGCTTAGCTCGTGCCTCTCCCCATGTACATTAGACAGTGATAATACAGTATATTCATTGCTATTGATACAATATGTGCATTGGGAGAACATTTAGCAGTGTATTCGAGAGACGTTTAGCAAATGGGATCAGTTTCGACACCTTCTAATTCTCCTTCTCGCTGTCCGGTGCGGTCGTCCTGGCCCGCTTCTTCCCATTCCTCTTCTTCACAGCTCGAACCATCTTTCCCGCCCGCTTGACAAAAGCCCCGATAGCCCCATCCGCCATTCCGACGTTGTCCTTGTAATAAGCATGGTCGAACCCGAGTGCGTTGCTGGCGTAGATGATCCCTTTAGCTTCGAGGGCTGGGGAATATTGAAGATAATTGAGTGCAGGGTACTTCTTATGGAGCTCCTGAAGGACTTCGACAATGGTAAGTGCATCGTCATCATCTGAGTCGTCGTCCGAGGATTCCTCGTGCCCACGCTTGCGAGACGTCGGCAAATTGGTGTCGATGTCACGAAGCGTGTGCTCAGCGCCGCCGCCAACGTGAACATGAATTGGGGGGAGGGAAGCCTGGCCATGACCACGTGCGTTGCGCTCATCTCGAGCGCGACCTTTTTCAGCCATCTGATCGAAATTGAGGACGTTGGGAGGGCTGATGCAGTCGTCGCTAGCTTCGCCATCATGCTTGAAGAGGTTAGAATAAGTCAATGAAAGGAGTGTCAACAACGTACGACTTTACGAGCCCACAACCCAACGTGCTCGATGCCAAGGGCGACATGCTTCCCCGGATGCTTGCTGTCAGGCGGCATCACGTAGCACCACCGGTTTTTGCCTGGGTGCAGCGCACAAGTGAGCTTCGCTTTGACTTTCTCAAGCTCGGGGATAGCAACCGCGGTTTCGGACTGCTTCTCCGCCTGCTTGGTCGTCTTGCCGTTGGGTTGCATCTCCTTGGGGGTTGTCAGTAGAGCACATCGATGTTGGACTATAACACACCGAGTTGACAATCTCCATGATAACCGGCTTCTTTCGACGGGAATTGTTCTGAAGCGCAGTGAGCCGCTTGAATGCATCCAAGAGATCCTCTGGATTCGAGAGTCGGTGAGGAGCGTCCTTGCGGCGCTCTTGTGACTCCCTCCATCCAAGAATGGCTGTGGCGGGGTCCACGTTCATCCGCGCGTGAACACGGGAGAAGAAATCATCGGGCGGGATGTTCGTCGGGATGACCAGCTGGGTCTTCATCTGCTTGTTCTTGTCCTTGGTGGCATAGTCGATCACCTCGGCCGTGATGTTGGCCACTGAAATCGTGGTCAAGCACATCAGACAATGAGCACGACAATATAATACCTGGTACGTTGGTGCCAACGAGGAAATTATTTGCTGTGGATAAATCAGTGCGTTGGAAGTAAGTTTTGGAAATGCAGACGCACCTGCGGCCCCTTGGTTCGAGATTGCAAGCAGTGCGGGATCAATTTGTGGTTCATAGGGTCCGAAGGGAGGCTGCGCGTGAGTGTTCTCGTCGTTGTCTGAATCGTCTGCTTGGTCCTCTTCAAATTGGGGCTGAGTGAACCTCCCACTGTCGAGACCGGCCTGCGCATACGCGACCGCGAGCTCACGATTGGTGGGGGGAGGAAGGGGACCCATTCCCAGCAGATATGCTGCAGTAGCTTAGCGGGGTGGACCATTATAATTGTACTGTGCCATGGTGTAGTAGATGTTGTGGGTGAAAACTGAGTGCGCGGCGGTCCATCTTTATGTATGTTGCGTGCCCCACTGAAGTTACGCAAGGAGAGTCGTCATGAAAAGTTTATTTTGTGGGACCTTGCTGGCGCGCGGAGACAATGGTTCCAGATAAAATTAGTTATGTTGATCACTTGTTTGGCTATGCTGTGCTCGGCCCGAACTCGAACTCGAAAACGATTTGTGTCTATCGTTTTGCGCTTAGCTGGAAAGGAAGAAAGGATGGAATTTTGGATATGAGTATGAAGTTAATGGAACAAGGAAGCATTGAAAAAATATTTGGAGCCAAAACATGCTACAGTGAGGTACAAGTGAGGATTTTTGTTAAAGCGTGACTAGATCACATGGTTCTTATACAAACTGCACCAGACGTTATAGGGCAGTGTTCCCCCATCAAATTTCATCAAAAATCTGCCTCGGATCATTCCGATCGGTCCGGCGGACCGCCACTGCTCTGCCCGCGAGCGCCAGCATTGCCTTTCTAAAAGGAATAATTTATGAGCGCTCAACTACGTATTGTGTTGGCTGGAAAATATGTTGTATCGCCCGAGTAGAAATAATATCTGACAGTGCATAGTCCAGGTTCATATTCAAATCCATTTTTCTGTTGTCTAGGCTGTACCATGGGGCATAGGGAGACCTATGGGGTCTGCAAGCTTGGTCTAGATGGCAGGGAGGAGTCCAGGGGCGATGGTGTAATTGCTTTGTACACCAGCCCTGGAACCGGCGTTCATTATTCGGACCGGCCGTGTAATGATACCTACCTTCAAACTTGTAATACTTTTAGTGGCTGTGTTGTAATGAGTGGAAGGCGATCGTCGGATCACACATTTGTTTTGCTGAAGAAATATAATTTCCGGTAGCCGGCCATGTTTTTGGCCCCCGTCAATTACCGTGTCTCCCAGAAAGCGGCGAAATCCGCGCACATGACTTCCGCATCGTCTATTCCGCGGTCTCGGTGAGCCGACGCAACAGAGCCTCGGCGGAGCGCACGCACAAGCATCATCCGCAGTGCCTTCGTCCACCGTCCCATCCAACGACGACTTGCGCCAGCGGAACAAGAACTCGTGGCCGTCGAGCCACAGCACCGTCAGGCCGGGGCACCGCACCACGAGCGCGTCGCGCAACTCCGCGAACTCGGGCAGCTCATCGGCGGTCGGCGCGTTCTCGGGATCCTCGTACTCGAATGCCCAGCAGAGGGCGAGGCGTTCGAGTGTGGGCGGCAGGGTGGGGGTCTCGGCGAGCGCTTCGAAGAACGTCGTCGCCTGTATGTGGGTTACTAACTGGCGTGGAATCAAACCAATGGAGAATCGCACCTGGGGGTTGACGTCGTCCTCGAACGCCCCGTCCTCCACCTCGAAGTTGATGCGGATCCGGAGCTCCGTGAGCCGAGGGAAAAACCCGGATAGTGTACCGAGCGCGGCGTTGTCGAAGCTGTCGAAGGTCGCGTCCAGCGAGGTGATGTGGTTGGCGTAAATCCCTGCAACCGCGCTATCAAGTCGTGCGGACTACAGTGGTGGATGGTGAGGCGAGTGAGGGTGGCCCGAGAGAGGAATATATGCAGGGGCTGGTACAGGGGCCGGTGTATTCTGTGACCACAGGCAACAGGCTGGAAACCTGCACACACGGGCCGGGCCCGTCTGCTAGGATTCCCCAGCCGCTCATCGAGAAGACCTGGACGGCAGGAAATTTGGATAGCATCGTGAGGTTTGCGGACATTGTCGAGAGATTCATGGTCGCTGATAGTTTATGTACATGGGGAGGGGAAAACTAGGGATCGCGTGTATGGTTTCGCCAAAGAGGCGAGGATTGCACGTCACATCCAGTTCGCGGAGGTGGTGCGGATGGAGCAGAGGGATCCAGTGGTCCACTCCATCGGAAATGACGCTGTGGCGAAATGAAAAGCTGGATATGCTCAACGCGGCGAGCAAGATGTACGGCGTGTCCGTGCTGGAAAAAATCCACCGAGACCACACTGGCCCTATCTTTTGCCAGGGAGTGACGTTGCACGAACGAACGAACGGGGCTATTTCGTCTGAGCACCAGAAGTTCAGACGCTCTAAGGAACGGTCGACTTCCGCAGAAGGAGCAAGGCACCAACGGCGCCGATAGCATATGGGTGGAAGTCGAAGTTGGTAAAAGGAGGGGGCGCGATATGCGGGAGAAGGTGCTGTAGGTCAAGGAAACATCTTTAAAAAAGTTTAAGAGTATCCCGGGCAAGATGATGGAACACCTTGAGCCATAGCTCTTGATCCCAGCAACTCACTCGCAAAGCTTATTCTGGAAGTGACAGGCTGACACCAAACATTCCACAACTTTCGAGCCCGGCCCGGTCCCTCCGGCGTCCCTCGAGTCTTCCTCTTCCACCACTGTATTGATGAGCTTTGCCATAATTTTGAGTTACCGTCCGCCGAAATTTGTTCTAGGAATGAGCTCCTTCCGTTGTGGCGGTGCTAGGCTCGCCTAGAAGACTTATTGGGATTGTTTGTACATAGTCATCATCACCTTTGCTTCAGTTTTCGCAGTCGCCTGGCCCAGTTTCGCGGCCCAGGACTCCTTTTGAGTCTTTCAGCCGATATCGGCTGCTCCCAGCTTGCAGAGACCTCGAGCAGTCTCCACCGTGAACGTCGGTTGGCGCTCCGTTCGATTTTCGTCGCATTAACACTGCTTCAATTGAGGAAGACATCTGGTCTAGTCTCGTAGACAGACGCTACAACTTGATGCTCGTACCTCACATGACCCTTTGAGACCTGTTTTGCTGCTACCAAATGTCGGAAAAAATGGTGATTCGACAGATACACAGTTCTGAAGTGTTTTGATACCCGCTATATAGCAGCGGGCAAAATATTCAAACTCCGAACATTATGTATAACCCTCACCATCCACTGGGATGCGGTTTAGTCTCGTTACCAGACGTTCTGGAGTGATAAGACTGTATCTAATAATAGGATTTTCGGATCTTTCCGAGCCAAACAAACATCGGAGTCGAAAATGAAGCGCACAGCCCTCTCCGTCCATCATTTTTTCAATCTCCGACGGACCGGCGGACCGGCGGACCGCACACACGAGCCGAGACTAATGCGGTTAACGCTAGACTACATCTGGTCACGGTCATCATTTCCTATGTTCCACCGCTGCCGTACGGCGCCATACGGCGCAGCAGTGTTGAGGTTTATGTAATTACCGAGGTATCATAACTGTGATCACTGGCCTCAACCGATTGGATTGAAAAGAGTAATTCTGAAGGGCCGATGGTCTTGTATCTATGAACCGTGAATCATACCGTTTGTGAGTTGTTTTGTTCACCGCACTATAATCTCAGTCAAGTGTAAAAGGTTCCTTTCCGACGCCAACAATTTCAATCAAGTATATATGATGTACAAATGAATGCAGATAGCTCCAAGTGAGCAGCAACCCGCCATTCACCTGAATATCTCCTCTGATTTTCCATTTCAACCCGACCTTCCAGTAGGTCGCTTTGTCCGAGTTTGGAATGCATCCAAAAGGACATATGGCACGTGTCTCTATATCCATGACGCTCGACCTGAGTGTCCCCATAACGTTCTTTCTGATACCTTTTGTATGCATCTTTAGGATCTGCAGGTTCTTCTTCTCGTCACGGACGTCGATGGCGAACCCCAAGCCACTGCCAGCGATTCCTGTGGTGGCCACAGTTCCCAAACTGACTACTCTTTCAGTGGAGGCACGGGGACACAGAGGCCGCATTATACGCCACATTCTATCCGAAACCCAACTCGACAAAGACAGCGAGCTATGGGCTTCTGCGTTGGAGGATGCCCTTGACGAGCTCGGGGACAGCGTGGCACGGGGACGCTGGCTAGCCGGCGTCAAAAGGGGTCGCCGAGCACGCGTTGGACCGCATGCGAGAAAGCCAATGTCGAGAACGGCGACTATGTCGTCGTATGACGGGAGCGTCTCGGAGGTCTCTGACCCGACGTCCGACCACGCCAGCTTCCCCTCAAGTCCAGGCGACGAGGCGCTGAGACAGATTCGCGAGCTAGCCGCAAAGCCGACCATACCGAGCTCCAAGCCGTACCCGAAACACCTCCTCCTCTGTGTAGCGCCGCTTGGGAGTCGTATCGCACTTCCGAGCGAGGACAGTGGGTTCGACATCATTCCCTCCAATATTGGGTGCACGTTCAAGGCGGCGGTGTTCTCGCTCCCTGCAGATGACTCTGACGAGCCTTCGTCGATCCTCTACGGTCTGGCCGAATGGGATGGTGCGTGTCCACATCTCGATTTACCACCCCTCTCACACGTGCGCAGGTGTTGGCGAGGTGAAGCTGGTTGGTGGCACCTTCGCGTTCAAGGGCCACAACTCGCCTCTGCAGCACCACGCACTGTGCAAAGCCCTCCGAATATCCATCTACGTCCACCTCTCCCTCCTCTTGGAACAGCACTTTCTTTCCAACTCTGGTGTCCGACTCCAGTTCCCTGCACCAAGGCTTAGACACTCCGCAGTGACGTACCAGACGCCCTTGATCTCACCATCACCTTCCCAGTCTGAATCCTCACCCCGGTCGCGCCAGAAGACCGCGTTTCTGCCAGGTATTCTCTCCTTCTTTTCGAAGAAGGGCACCTCTATCCACCGCAGCAACACCATATCCAGCGCCAACTCCGGCGCACGCGGCGGATCCCTCGACCTCTCTGTTCAGCGCAATAGCCTTGCCCCCGCGTCGCCGCGCCTCTCCGAAGACGCCGGCAGCCGCATACGCCGCTTCTCCTTCATCGCCGACCCTCGCCCGTCATTCCTCAAATTATCAGCCCCCAACCCGGACCCTGCGCCCCCAGACGCCGCCTTCTCCGCCGTCCTCGCGCGCCTCTCGGCTGCGAGCGCGTTCCTCTCCTCCTCCGCGGGCGTGCGCTTCGCGCCCCCGCCGCTCATCGTCGCCCTCGCGGCGAAGGAACGCGCGGTGCCGGGCCGGCGGCTCACGGGCGACGAGAAGGCGGGGCTGACGAGCATCCTCGGGTGGGACCTGCGCGAGCGCGAGCGCGGGCGCGCGATGTGCGGCGCGGGCGGGTTCGCGCGCATGCAGGAGCTCTCGGTGCTGCGCTCGCGACATGTCCCGGGCGCGCCGCTGGAGGTGTCGGCTGCGGTCGAGCCGGAGCGCGTGTTCGTGCCGTGCGACAGGCCGCATTGGACGACGTATCGGTACTATGCGCGGGATGGGGACTGCGGGGAGGACCGGGGGCTGGGGGAGGTGGTGAAGGATATGAGTGCGGGTGCGTTGGAGCCGTGTCCACGGCCGGGGTGTGCGTTCAAACAGGGGGAACATGAGATGCGCCTTGTGCATGGCGGCATCCGGATCGTGGTCGGGGTCGAGGCGGACGTGAAAGAGAAGGAGGAGAAGGAGGACGAGAAGGAGGGCGAGGAGAGTGAGAAGGATGGGGACACCACGAAAAATGAGGATGCTGACAGGACGGGCATCGATATGTGGGTTAGTTGTGCAGTGTGCGGCAAGCAGACTGACAGGGTGGAGATGAACGATGGAACATAGTGCGTTGCTTCCTTTTTACCCGACTACTCGAGCGCTTACTGGAAACAGTTTGTTCTCTTATGCCAAGTTCTTGGAGCTGTTGGTCTACTCACCCGCCATATGTAACCTGACCCCCGTCCTTTGCGAGCACACAACACCTTCCCTCGAGACTCAGATCCCCTCTTCCTCCTCTTCCTCCTTCTCGGATGCACCACCGCTCCCCGCGTCCCGCCTCAACATCGTTCGCCACTTCTCGTCTCAGGGCCAAACGGTCTCGTTTACCCTTTCAGTCATCGAGGACGTCTTCGAACTGCGCGTCCCGCGGTTGCAGATCACTCGGAAGAGTGGGGACAAGAGCGCGCGGGCATCGATGGCAAAGGAAGAAACGAAGGTCCCCGGGCAGGTCGAGGAGGAGAAGAGGGTGCTTCGGCGGGAGATTAAGGCATGGTGGGAGGGCGTCGCGGACCACATGGATAAGCTGGTGCGTTGGCTTATCGCGGTCGAAGTACACTGCTGACCTTCGCGGATTCCCTAGGAGACGTCGATTGCCGGCAGCACCCTGGTGGGGTTCCGGAAGGCGCTCCCGCGCCTGCCGTCGGCGGACGATGCGTGGGAGGACTGTGGGGAGGACAACGAGGACGACGATGATGCCCAGACAACCCCGAAGACCTCGAAGCCCAATTTCATCACGGGGCTCCCGCCGAGCGCGCCCACTACCCCCCAGACCACCAGAACTGTACCGGAGTTCTTCCCCCCGCACCCCCCACTGTTCCGCGCGTCCTCTGACCCCACTTCGGTGCCAACCGCCGTCGCCGCTACCACGCGCGTAGCCACCGACTCCATTGAGCTCCTGACCAGCCTGAGGCAGACGTTCCACCGGACGGAGCAGACGCTGTATTCGCAGCTTACGCACACGCCCGTGTCGACGCTGAATGACGTCCGGAGGGCGTTTGTCGCTGCGGCACGCGGGGCGGAGAAGCGGTTGCTTGCATGGCAGAAGAAACACCTCCCCGGACTGAATTCGCGTAACGTGCAGAAGATGCAGGTGGAGGAGCCGGAATGGTGGGGCAAGGGATGCCATACGGCTCCGGGAGGCAATATCATTATTCGCGAGGACGACTGGGGCAGCATCATCGCGTTTACTATGAGGTGCGTGTTGTGCTACGTTCCTTCGCGTTGCACTCATTTTATTATAGCACGGCGGACTATTACCGTGAGCTTTCGAGCATGTCGCTTGTGCGGGCGTCGTCGTCGTCGTCGGCCACCTCGATGCCCGCACTGACTCCCACTTCGACAAACCAGACATCTTCGTTCTTCTCGGCCTCGAGCAACTACAAGCTTTTTGCTTCCTCGACACAGGCACAACCTGATCCCGACCAAGAAGACGCCGTCTGGCACGAACCCGAAGCGTACTCCGCAGTCATTTCGCGCAAGGAACATCCGCGCGACGCGACGTCGTTGCTCTCGCTTCGGGAGGTCCTGAGGCAGAAGTCCCCCATCGATGGGTCCTCCGTGCTGCCGGGGTCGCGCTTTGGTAGCCTCGGTAGCGCAGCGACGAAAGCGTCTTCCGCGGCACCGCCCTCAGCGTGGTCCAAGCCGGACGTGCAGATCACCAAGCATGCGGCGGGAGGCGAGGTTAGCGGCATGCCGGACTCGGCAGAGTCGGCCGGAAAGATCTTGCATGGGATTGACTCGATATCGGCGGAGTCGTCGCGCCCTGGGTCGGCGATGTCCGGTAGCTTCCTGTCCAGCGCAATATTTGCTGATATGCACATCAAGCGCGGCAAGGCGTCTTCGATCATGTCCGCGTCAAGCCATGCGACGGTCGGGAAGGGGGAGGAAGAGGAATTTGCTGAACCGCCCATTGTCCTTACAGCGGAGCCAGAGTCGAACGTTCGCTATGGGAAGCATGCCACTTCGGCCTCTGAGGCACCATCGGCTGCCACACCCACACCCTCATCCTTCACCAACACCTTCACCAGCGGCATAACTAGTGCAATGCGGTATATGCTGAGCAATGGTGAAATCCCTCAGCCGTCGCTGTTCTCGAAGAATCACCATGGCCTGCTTGCCCCCGCGGATGCGTTTGTGATAGACGAACGGCCTCATATCAAGTATGACTGGACGACCGGCAAACGACTCAAATTCAGCTGCATGGTATACTATGCCAAGCAGTTCGACAACCTGAGGAAAAGATGTGGGATCGACGATATCTTTCTGAAGAGTTTGTCTCGCAGCACCAACTGGGCGGCTGAGGGCGGGAAGAGCAAGTCCAATTTCTGGAAGACCTCCGATGATCGATTCATCATCAAGACGCTCGTGAATGCTTGGAATGTCGCCGATCTGTGAGTTGCTTGTTTTGCGGGGTCAACCGCCGCTGACACCGCTGTCCCTCATAGACAAGTCTTGATAGAGCTGGCACCGTCGTATTTCCGCTACATGGATGCGACGGCCAGCCGGGCTACAGTCCTGGCCAAGCTGATCGGGTTCTACACCATCGAGATCAGGAACCTCGAGACCGGGACTGTGCAGTCCAAGGCTGACCTCCTTGTCATGGAGAACCTCTTCTACGACCAGAAAATTGTGAAGACCTTCGACTTGAAGGGCATCCAGGGTCGCAAAGTCAAGTCGAGCGCTGCTGGAGCTGGCCAGAATGTCAAGACGCTATTCGATGGGGAATGGATAGAAGGTGTGGGCACCTGTGGTTTCGTTGTGTTCATCGCTGAATCGACCCTCGTCAGGTCAACAACGAACGCTGACACTTGTGCGGCCCCATTCCAAGGTGGTCCTGCGAGAAGCGATCAAGAGTGACGCAGACTTTCTGTCGAAGAGCAACATCATGGATTACTCGTGAGCTTACCCTCCTCCTTGAGCACCTGGGCTTAATTCCCCCCCTCCAGCCTTCTCCTCGGTGTTGATCAAGAGCGCAAACAAATCGCTTGTGGGCTCGTGGACACGATCGGTGAGCATCGTCACACTTCGTTGCTTACGTCAGCTTATCGCCAGGAACAGGTAGCTACACCTTTGCTAAAACGCTCGAGTACAAAGCGAAGCAGGGCCTCAACTCTGGAAAGGACGTCACCGTCATCCCGCCAGCCGAGTACCAGGAGCGATTCGTCAGTGCTCTCGATGGATATTTTTTGGCTTGTCCTGGTCCGTGTTCCCTCCGATGCCGTTCCTTCTGTTGTTCACGTTTGCACAGATAAATGGTCTCGTCCGATGGATGATACCAAGTCCATCAGCGACCCGAGCCTCCTCCCTAGCGTACTGTAAAAATATAGGCAAGATACTTGCGACGCTCTCTATAATATACCTATAATATCTAATGCTTAGACTCTGGAGCATTGTAGATATAATACCACTCATGTAACGAACACTGTACGACACCAAAATAAATGTATTTCCAGCTGCCAGTGCGCGCAGAGTACACTCGCGCACAACGGAGCGCGTGGATGCCCCAATGACTCACATCTCTCCACATTCTAGTTATGATCCTTGAGTAACGTGCTCAAAGTGTAGAGTCTGCACCCACCGGTAATCTTCACGACCAGCTTCGGTCGATGGTTAGGGCCGGTTTGAACATTCTCGATCTTCCTCAGAGTGAGCATTCCGTCGATTACTTTACCAAAAACGACGTGTTTCCCATCCAAGAAGTCGCATACCGCCGTTGTTATGAAAAACTGGAGGACCTGTCAGTCGCAGGGCCCATAGCAGAAAACGACAGGACTCACCTGGCAGCCGTTAGTATTCGGCCCTGAGTTAGCCTGGAGATGCCGATCAGATGGCTCGCAGTATCGAGGGGTAGGGATGTACCATCGACAACAGTCCTGGGCCAGTGTGCTTTTCTCGGAAGTTCTCGTCCTGTTTTCGCAATCAGTTGTGGATATATGAGCGGCGCACGGAGTACAACGCAACTGGAAACTTGTCCCCGTAGATCGAAAAGCTTCCTGAGCCGTCGCCCTTCAAGAAATCACCACCTGCAGAAAGGATGAGCCTGGGGGCGCACATTGGGAGGTTCACGGACCTTGACACATGAAATTCGGGACTCTGGCGTCGCATTAGGCTACGTCTCTCAACAATGACAGAAAACTGACACTCTGCATGAGAACTCAGTAGGCCAACCCAGGCACATCGCCTAAGAAACGCGTACCTGTGAAATGTCGCGTTCTTGTATCCCTGTGGTCTTGAATTGACCCTGGGGCAACCATGAGTATCTTGCAATGTTTTGGGGTCGTGTTAAAGCCCACCTATACTCCCCGGTGCACAGTTGTCGGAAGTTCTCCGCTGTTCTAAGCCAGTGATATGATTCAGCCCGAGTATTTCGAGAATCTGCATTATTCGAGACGTACTTGGGCACAATGTCACTGAAGAGCTCCATTTTGAGCCGTCCTGCTGGCGTTTCACCGATATTGATATCCATAAAGACGATAGGGCGAGTCGAACTTGAAGTCATGGTGGAGAGCAAGTAGAAAGTTCCTGATTCCTGAATGGGAAGTTGCGGAGCTTGGCGGAGTATAGAGCGGAGTTTGAAGCTCGGGGTGGGGCTTGGATGATAAAACAAATTTGATGCAATCAGCACTCGAAAACAGCTGCTACACGCTACTTGCATCTAAGCAGTGTCCCCCTCCTCCCTCCACATCTTCCTCTCGTTTATCAGGCTTCCTCAATCATTCGACGAGAACATGTCGGCGTCACGGGGTTCTTTGTTCGATTTTCCTCAGACTTCCTATATAGTGTGAGGAACTGGATGTAACGGCCTCTGCCTGATTTAAATGATCTTTAAAATCTCTCTACAGCTTTCCTCTAGTAACATTCGGATCCTACCTCTCACCCCTACCTATCCTATCCTTTCTCTCTGCTCCTACTGGCTTGGGCGCTCAGCTCATAACCCCGATTCTTTCGGCAACTCTCTTCAAAGTGACTGGAGGGGCATCAACCGTCGAGACCAACCCACAGAAGGCTATTATTCTGCTCACTGTGTTCTACCTCTCTTCAGTGTACATTGTCAGCGCCACGATGTCCTCTGCGGGACAGCTCCTTGGCAACAAAGCCGGATACAAGAACAGAGGTGCGTCCTTGTCCGATTCTTAAAACTACGTACTCACATCGGAGCCACGGTAGAGCCCCGTTTTAACAAGCGAAATCTTCCCAGCGGCCTCCCGCATCGCATGGTCGCGACGCACGAGGCTTTGTACGATATATTCCCTGGTAGGTTATCTTTGGTATCTCAAGAAGCCTACTAACAATATGTGTGTCCTCGAAGCATATGCCGTCACTGCGGCGCTGCTCGCTGCTTCAATAAGCCCGAATTCTTCCTCTGTTCCGCTTAATGCCCTGGTGCTCCACGTCTTTTTCAAAGTCGCGGTTTATTGGCCAGCATACCTCCTCGACCTCGACGTCCTCAGGAGCTACAGCCACATGTGCTCCATTTCGGCACTGCTCGTTGGTTTGTGGAGTGTCCTTGTGAACCCCTGATTACTGTAAGTATTGTTTAGAGCGATTGTTCAAGCGACGCTGCGTGACGGAGCCTCTGAACTGAACCATTTTATTCTCAGTGACGGTGGATGCATATGATTTTGACTCAAGAGGCAATGAAATTCCAAAAGAAAAGGCCAAACTTTTTTTTTTGTGGGTTTTCGATTGATTTGGTGGGAATGACGACCGATTATTTAAATAATTTAAATTATCATTAATTTTGTTCACACCGTGTTACATAACTTCTTGGCTCGTTCACAGCGCCTCTCGCTCATAGAACATCGAAGACCAACGGGAGAATCCTCCACTATCAACACATATATCCCGGTTCGCTCCACTCTATGGTACTCAGACTGAAGCGTTGTCGTACAGGCGGAATCCACCCAGTTCAGAGCCCACGCTAGCATCCTTTCAGAGCACTCCAGTGTATTCCGCGACATATTCCGGGAAGCTTGACGGGTCTATGGTCCATATAGCATCGGCAACTCACTCATTCTATCTCAGGCTCCCGTCGGCCCAGGCGGAGGAAACTTTTGTTTGGCCCGATGTGTCCTCTGTGCTTTCCTGGATTGCGTCTCCGCGGCGGAATGCCTAGCTGTCAGAGACGATATTCGTGCTAGATTCTGGATACCAGTTCCTCACGTACAGGGCTTGCTGCCATGGGCAGACCTCGAATAACGAACCGAAGGGCTCTGCGACTCCTGCAAAGTTGTTTGCGAAGACTCACATCAAGCCAGTCGTCCCAAGCTGTGGGAGCGACTTCCGTCTTTATTGGGTCTTGGAACGTGGTAAGAGCTGTTGTTGGCTACTGCCTAAATTACAGATGTATGATTCTATCTTCTCAAAAAAGGCTGTCGATTTTGGCCCACAGTAACCTTTTAGGACAAATTTACGAAGACTTGTACATCGACTGAGTTGCCAAGTTCTGGGTTTATGTATGTGTCACCGGAAACGTGTCTTCGAGAAAATAGATCTGTATCGTACAAAAGGAATAGACGAGAGACGTAGGATTTTACGAGATTGGGAACGGAGCATACTTCCAGTACCTGTTCAACGCGGATCAGTAAATCATCAAGCGGTATACTTCAGAAGACTCGCCCCGAATATTTCCATGCAAGAACGTACGGAACAATAATGCGCTTCATGAACCATGGAAAAGGCGGCCACACTTCTTTCAACTCCGCTGGAGTATGACTTGATCTCTGTGAGAGAACTGGGCAAGCAAGGAGGAATAAACAACAGACCTCCTCATGAACGGGAGAGTTATGAAGGCGTCAGAGTGTGCGCGGATATAGACCATCAGATTTTTGGCGGCCTGCGCCAGCTCTTCCGGTGTGAAGACCCTCAAAGCCGTGGGGCTCAAGTCCGCCACTTCTTGGTCAAGGTGTTCCCACTGAAGGACTTATGTATCAGAACCTGCCAGTGGCAGTACCGTGAGGATGGAATCAACGTACCAAAGGATCGTGCAGTTTCTGCATAAGTTCTTTGAGTGTTGAGCCTTCGAACTTTGAGGGTTCTGATCGGCTTTCATCGATGTATTTGATAATGGCCTCTAATCCATCCGCAACAACGACATGTTGCGTTATTTCGGTCGAAAAATCCAATTTCTGGTTCAAAAACGGGAACAGGACCTCCTCTACAGACCGAATGTCAGAATCGTGGCTTCCTTGAGATCTCGAAGCTCACGTACCTTCCGAGTCATGGTGTTCAACGATCGATGTCTGTAGGATAGTGAGTAGACGAGATCAAAGGTTCGAACCATACTTACGGCCCATGCTCGGCAGTATCCGAGAAAATTATCTAGGTCATCAAGTGGAGGATTGTCGAGATGGGGTAGAATCGTCTCATAGCCGAGCTTATACGTGTTGTGCGCTACCGACCGGCTGTGTCGTCAATGGCTGAACCCAGAGAAACCCCACTCACTATTGTCCATATGGTACTGCAGCTTCTGGTATGGGTCGCTTGGGTAAGCCATCTGGGGCGTGTCTGAGGTCGGGGAGCGAGGGAGAACGAATATGCCGAATAAGATGGCGAGCAAGGATATCACGACGCTCAGGCCAAGTCGGACACTGGGCATAAGACAGGGGAGACGCAATTCCAGCCTGTGTGTGGGGCATGGGACGGTTTCGATTATCTTATAGCCATCCTTGAGAAGAGTCTGGACAGTGCGCTCCAGACACACTCAGTAGTCACCGGTCCAGACAGGTCCAGGTTTGAAAGGACGCTCGGCCGGAACATGCCGAAAGACTGTAATCCCACGACTCAGATTATATAAGAAATTATTCTTGTCAAGATCCATGTCGGTCTTGGTGTTGACCAGCATACAATGGCAAGCTTTGAACTAACAAACCTAACAGAACATTATATTCTACACACTAAAACCGACCTTGATATCAGGCTTCCACACTAAATCCTGTATATTGAATGGGATTCTTCCAGAAGGGGTGAGTATCCATGCCCGAACAAGAGAGGACCTGCTCCCAGGTTATATTTTCTCGATTTTTCTGAGGAGGGAGGTATTTCTTACACTCCCATTTTCTTTTGCATCGCTTGGTTCGATGCACCATTAGATTCTTCCAATGGGAAGGGTGGGTATCATGCCCGACCAAAAGGGACCTGCTCCCAGGTTATATTTTCTGGGGAAAGAGGTGATCCTTACACTCCCATTTTCTTTTGCATCGTGCTAATAATTTCGAACTCGTAGTCACGTGAACGTCAGTTTGAATGACTTGTTCAAGTTGTTGGGTTCTGTGCTCGTTCGGTTGAGTGGGCAGCAAGACAATATATAGTCCCGGTCATATTTATATTCAATACACATTAACGTCATCCAATATCGACACCAAGAGATAAATTTGAAACATGCATCTGGCTCCAACCGCTGTTCAACAATTACTGGCCCGCTCCGAATCATCGCTTGTGGTGTAAGTTATCTGGCTGATCTCCGCCTTCTTGCTAAAGACGCCGAACCGCAACGAGGACCCTGGCGCAGTGGTTTGCTCATAGGATGCGCCCATACCTACCCGCACGATGATGAGCGTCGGCGATATTCCCTACAGATGGCAAAGTGTCAGAAACAAATGAATGTGCCGGCTATGTAAGTATGAAGAGCACACACATATATCTGCGTCGCAACCGGCTCCACCGTCGCCTGCGCGGGGTGCGCGATGGCGAACAGCACGACAAACACGAACTGCGCCGCAAGGAAGAGCAGCCCAGACTCGACCACGATGCCCATCGCCTTCTGGATGGCGCTGTCGGGGTCGGTGATGCCCTCGCGCTGGCTGCGGCGCGAGAGGTACCAGATGCGGCCGACGATCAGGGCGGAGACCATGAGGTTGAGGCAGAGCGACATGGCGTAGCCCGCGGTGCCGAGTGGCACGACGGCGGCTGGCGCTTGCGTGGCGGTCGGGTTGGTGGAGAGGACCACGCCGCCGACGCCGATGGTGCAGGCTGGGATGCGGTGAGCGGCTAGACGGTATATGAGAGACTTGAGCGGACTGACCTACGCTTGCGAATGAGATGAGGATAGGCAAGATGACCACCCAGATCGCTTTGCCCCATACCAGGTAGCAGCGGTTAATCTGTGGCCTGTTATTTTGATCGAATGAGACAGGAGGATATTTCCTACCAAAATCAACTGACTGCAAAAATCGGCTATGCTGAAGATCAAGTCAGCGCCTGTACCCGAAACCGTTATTGCGAGTATTTGGAACAGAAAAGGTACACCCACCTGCCAAAAGCGGGGTTTCTTCCGATATATGAGGACGCGGGTGCACCATCTACATCATTGATGGCATGAGATCAATTATGGAATTCAATGCAATCAACTAACCAATCCATCATAGACATTGTTGAAGTTTAGACTGAAATGGACCGTACAAAGGCTGAACATGAAGCACGTAATCGTGAACATGGGAATTTTCGACGTGTTCATGGCTGGCGTCCGGCGCATGAGCACAGCAATTGAGATCCCGAATAGAACGATGTATGTCCCTGTGGAGATGGTAGGCAGGTAGAAAAGAAAATAATGGGTGAAGATACCATAAGCTATCGCCTCGAAGGCAAACCCAAGAAATGTCGCCTGGTCGGTGTTGACGCTATGGCTGAAGGATGAGGACATTGGGACCGGGGAATGTGGATGCTGATGCGGTGGTTGAAGGCTGGCCGCCGCTTTTAACCAGATTGTCTGCGTGAACCTTCATGTAAGCTTCATGGATGGGCCAGAAATTTGATACAGCAGTGCATGACACTCGGGGTGCGGATCATACCACCAGGGGTCTCAATTCCACCTGGTCACCATTGGAGGAGAGGTGGACTCCAATTCCGGGGCCATTGTCGCGCAAAGGGTCGGATGGCAGTATCCAATTGAAAGCAGTAGGAAAAGAACGGCTAGGGACGAATCGGGGAACGAGACTTCCAAGGACTCCTTCTTCGGAAGCTTTATCGATTCGTTCCTGGCTCACCTTCGAGGTTCGCGAACGGATGGGAGCATGGAGGCCTAGAAGACTGTTCGATCGACACATGACATTTTCACGCGGCTCTGAACCAGCTAACTAGCTCATGCAGTGAAACACAACATCCCCGACTTCCCGCTGTCATCCGTTGAAGTGAGCCTCCTATTGAATCAGGTCGGATTGACGTCGACAACACGAAGAGGGACAACTTACAGAGCTGTCCGACGTATGGATTCGGCCTAGGCAGGCGTGAAACATCCGCGTTATGCAGCTTGAGGACATGTTGAGCAGCAACATAAATCGTGACAGATATGGCCATGTTCAGGAAGGCTGCGGTGCATAGGAGCCATCCTGCCCATCGCCCTTGCTTGCGCTCGTCGTCAGAATGATTGCGTTTTTCAGGCTCTTCGATGTCGTCCGCATTCTGCGGGAGAGCTCTGTAAGAAGACGATCCGAGTTGCATTATCAGCGTACTCATAAGAGCCCAGACAGGCCGCCTTATGTACACGTATGCTTCATAGTACTCCGCGTTCACCAGAGCCGCAAATAGCGGCGATTAGCCGCATTGGCGATAGAAGACGTGATGATGCCATGGTTGAAACGCAATGCTTATTTAGTCTCTCGTAGACAGACGCTTCAACGATCAAACTCGTACCTCGTAATGCTTATTAGCGGTTTAAGATCGGGCCCAGTGTCCTTCAAATGAAGAAAGATACAAATGATAACTCAGAGAAGCCGATCTCAATTGCATGCTATGGGATGGGGGACAGCCAAGTGCAGGATACCGTCTTGAAAGAAAGTTCAAGAAAATTTTCTAGGCTGTACAATTGATATCTCGCCTACATCCCAGCTTTACGGGAAACTCATTCGCGTTGACCTTGCGTGAAGTGTAAACTCCAATGAAGAGGGGAAACATTGCTGACGCACCCTCGGAGGTCTCATTATCTGACGGCATATTGAAGGGAACGCCTCGCCAAAATTCCTGATTACTGTCGACAAACTCCCGCACTTGTGTCCAGTCGCGACAACGGCGGATAGTATTCCGATTTGGGGAGTCCACAGGCACCAGCGTCGTGTCAGCCTTGCACAACAAACTGTTCCGAAGAACGTGAAAGCAGTGGTTCACATGCCCAAAGGCAGCGCTGCGCGCTTCGGGCGTCTTGAGAATTCCGTCGCGCGCTGCGACATATGCGAAGCGCACGCCGTTGATGCAGTGGAGCTGGTGGAAGAGCGATACCGAGAACGACGTTCCCTCTGGGCCGAGTTGGACGAAACCGCTCTGCGGCGGCACGAGCGATCCCCAGGTGTGATCGTCGGTCAGCGGATATGCGCTGTCGGGTACTTGGAAGGTCATGGCCGTAGTGCGAAAATGGCCTGGAATTTCGCGAAGATCGTAAGGGTATTCTGGCGATCGGCCTCAGCAAATTTTATTTGAAGGTCAAGTCCGGCCTACCGATATCATGTGCCAGAGAAGATTTTATTTCCTGAGATGACCGAATGACCTTGGGCAAGAGAGACACATTCAATGCGGTCGATATAACCGTCAAAACGGCGAGTAGGTAATTGAGTTTCGAACTAGGCCACATCATAGTGAACAAGCCGATGGTGGAGGGAAAGTCTGCCTTCAAAAAATAGAGATGGGCTTGTCGAAATATTGAAAGAAGGCGCTCCTGCTGTTTGAGAGAATTTGGGATTATTTTCAACTGCACCGCTGGTTCCTGTTTGGCGAGTCAAGACTCGCTCAGAGCCGAAAAAATTCTGGCGCATCCAGATCGTGCACAACAAGCGAACAGCTTACCTCTAACAATTAAAGGAGGACAATGACGATTGGCCCGGCAAGACGTCACGGGTGTCGATGTCTCAGAGGCTTCCTTCTACACCTACAGAAATGAGGCGTGGATGAATTTGAGCGACGGGGCTGAGACGGGGGATTTCAAGTACCGAAAGAGATATGCCCCGCGCATTACCAAACTCGAGGTGCCCATTGTACGTTTAGAATCTAGACACACTGCACGTGGTAGTCCCACGGCTTAAATCGCGTTCCCGCTGGATCTCAAGATCTATCGGCGTCGAGCCCACTGCGTAGTTCCGAGCTTGAGGCTGCTCGAAGACGATCCTCAGACGTGGTACATCTGGCAGTTCCGAGGACCAGAAGCTTTGGGCTGTGGCCAGACACACAATTGGACAGCCAGTGGCGGCGGACGAACGGAGAGGGTAGAGTCATCAAGGTTTTCGAGTGGCCGAGGCACAGTTCAGAGGATCCGAGAAAGCAGCAAGCATGAGCGTTGAAGTTTAGTTGACGTTCAGAAGTGATGGTGCCAGTGGCGCCAATAACCGGCGGCAATCACCGAGCTGGGGTTTAAGCGGGGTTTGCAAATTGCTGAAGCCTTGGTCTCTCCCTTCTTGACTCCAGCGGCGAACGTGGCGAAACGCGCTGTAAGGACTGTGCATTTTCCATACTCAGGCTGATTCCTCCCCAATTTCAAGAACACTGATTCCAATGTCAAACTCAACAAGTTCCACGGTTGGCTTCACAGTGGAACAGCTCGCCGTTCTAGATGTGGCGGAGAAGTTCTTGGAGGGTATAGGCACGCGCAACAAGAAACTTATGCTGGAACAAATCCTGCCCTCGGGCGGAGCGACTCTTCTTCGTAACGGCAGCCCGTTATTCCTCACCCTCGCTGACGTCGTCGACCGCATACCGTTCGACCACCCGCAAAATTTGGAGGAGCGCATATCCGGACAGCCAGTCATATTGGTGGATCGAGACATTGCGATGGCTTGGACGCCGTACGAATTTTTTATTGGCGACTCGCTTGATCATGTCGGCACGAACATCTGGAGCTTCGCAAAGCAAGATGGGAGGTGGCTAATCAGCGGAGTTGCTGATAACAGTCGCAAGCCAGACAGTGACGAGCAGAAGGGTTTCTAGATCCATCCCACAGATGTAAGTCTCCTTATCTTTTGCTTGAATTTCGTGACACTGACCTAGCTGCAGTTTGTTGCGTTTGCATCTGATGTATAAAAAATTTGTACGCTATCGTTCACTACGCCAATAAATTTATTCTGGAAACCAGTTCGTCTGATTTTCAACATGAACGCAATGTGCGCCTACATATCGTCCCATGTCGCCTGGTTCTTCTCCACAAATTCCCTGACTTGCACCCAATTGCGACACCTGTGATCAACGTGCTCGCCCGAAGCGGCTGGCGCACATTCGCCTCCGCGGCAGGCTATCGTGGTCGGCTCGAGCGTGATATCCGCCGTGCACAGTATGGCCTGTCTGATCTGACCCAAACACTCCTCCGCTGCAACCGACGGTACGCTCGCGCCGTCACGCATTTGAACGAATGCAGCCCGAACGGTGTCGAGGCACTGCAGGTCGGTGTACATGGCAATGTCGAACTCCTGCTGCGCGGAACCGAGTCTGACTCGGCCCTGGTTCGGTGGGAGAAGCGTCGCCCACTCGTTTGCATTTGCGATGTTGTAGTACGGCCCGAATATGAATTCCAGTGTTGCGAGGCCGACTGACATCGGCAGCTCAGACGCCAAAGGCGGCTCGTTTAGTGAAGCTGGCGAGGGCGAAATCAGCGAGAAAAATGGAGCAAGATGACAAAACCTCGCACAACTCGCGACACCCATGTAACTGAGACGCAAAATGGTGATTGCATTCAAAGACGCACTCGTAAGGAGAAGCAATGCAACAGCGAGAAAGAAGGACATTGAACACTGCTGGATTGACGCGACGAGAAATTGTTGAAGTATGTATATGATGATGGTCGGGGGAGCCAGCGTCCGATGGCTGGATAAGGCGATTCAGAAGGCTAGAGGATCCGAAACACGAAATGCAGCTTCTTGCCAGTGTCCCGCTCAATCAAAGATGGGCGATAACGATGGACGGCGACCAACAGCCTTGATTTCACTATGGACAGTCTTCTTTTCTTCCGTGGCGATTCGGCTGCTTCGATAGAGCCAATACGCTGCAATCGACCTACGCGATATGGTAACTCGTCACGCAAACCAGAGTATAAAAGCATGAATGGGAAAGCGTGAACGGCAGTCCCTCCAGCGATAGAAACCGTTGACCGAAATGCTCCAAATTACTGCCATCGTCATCCTTGCCTGCATCTTGGCTTCTGTCAGCGGTATGTTACAGTCCTCGACGTTGCGTCTGACTTCATTATCCTAACAGGTCGGCCAATTTATTGTCCATCTTCGCAGTCTGCACTCCGCAAATGCGGAGATTCACAGTCGCACTGTAGGTTCCTATAGTTGAAATCGATTTTGTAGTTGACCAAGCACAACTAGGGGGGCCACAAGCTTTAGTCGGTCGCGAAGGCGACCTTGGAGAGCGAAACGAGTTCTGGGAAGAGGAAGCTGAGCCGACTCGAAAGGAAGATCAGGAGAAGCGGAGCCAATTCTGGAAAGTCGAAGCCGAGCCAAAGAGGGAGGATCTCGACAAACGAGCATTTTGGATGAAGGAAACCGAACCGAAAAAGGGGGACCACCGAATAGAGGGGCGGATGTTGTGGTTGGCAGAGTCGGAGCCAACCAAGGAGAGTCTCGAAGATTAGCGAGTCTGAGTCGGGAGTCGCTGCAAAGGTGACAAGAGAGTACTTGCCGCGTTGTGGTTGATTTATAAGGTGCTGCAAATCTTATGTCTCGAGTGCAATGCGGCGGGAAACGAGGTGAGGAAGATATCGCAAGAAACAGACTCGAGTGAAGCTCGAGTTGAGCCCTGGTGCCAGTCTTGTCCGTGGGAATTTATGAAACACGGTCACGAGCGGGTGCATAGCCACATGAGTTGTATGGTCGACATGAATCATAAAACAGTTTAGTGTAGTCCAAAGTGCCGAGACTCGAGAAAAAAAATTATAGACTCATACTGAACTTCTGCGAAACGCGGAATATCCACTTCCTCAAGCTAGAGACAATTACTGTACCCGAATAACACAGTGGGGGCATGATAAAATGACAAGAAAGAAGTCTGAATTTTAGCATTGCACAAATCAGATAGGCTCGTGTCCAGCCGTTATAGTGCGGAAGTATTGACGAGCAAGCAGGTAATACTTACTATAACGGCTGGCGGCACTTAGCCGCAACTTGACAGATGGCAATTTCAAACTCCGACCATACCATATTGGGAAGTATCTCCGGCAGAGAACATCGCATATTTCAATTCTTGGAGTCTCCTTGACCACAGAATCTACTTGGAATGACTTTTGTATCATAAATAAGTATCCCTCAATTTTTTGAAGAATTTGCGAGGGTATAGGGCACCCCAACAGGTAAAGCAATGCCTCGGACAAGAAAACAGGCACTCCTGCATCGGAATAGCCATTTACAACTTACAGAGAGGTAAATTGGGATCAAATAGTGATATAACAGTTCATTGAGATAGATAGAGTTAATTATTGGGCCGTAATGCATGAAAGTGTGAATAGGGGCTTTCCATATATGGTATAGTCGGAGTTTGAAAATCTCATCTGTCAACTTACGGCTAAGTGCCACCAGCCGTTATAGTACACAATACCTGCTTGCCCGTCATTGTGCCGCTACTATAACGGCTGGACACGAGCCTACAAATCAGACGCTGTCAGATTGTAGACTAAAAAAATTGTGGGGAGTCACTGATTTACCTAGCCCCGACTCGAACCGGATCCACCAAGAGGTTTTTTACTGCAGGCGCAGCCACATTTATGATGATGCCACTAGGACGCTTCCGTTCTCTGTGCTGTTTTCTCCCTCATGGAATCCCATTCGCTGATAACATTATCACAAGATTTTCTTTCCGGTGTGGTAGGGTGTTTGGTTGTGCTTGGCAGGGACCTCTAGATAGCATCACTTCGTGTCTTAGCTAGAGCCATCAGCTAGTGCGCTCCCCCGCTGTATCGGAGTGGCCCACTCCATCTTGGTGATGAGAGTTTGATTCGTACCCTCGCACGACCTCCGATGAACCAGCCATCCGCGTTTTGGACAACTTCCGTGACCCGTGGACCTGTGGACCCCCGTGAAGAAGAGCCGTGTCGTGTCGTATTGTCCCGCCGTTTTCCATCGTGTATTCTCCCGCTGTTTTGTGTCACGTCTCCCCTGCCGTCTTCGCCCCGCTCCGCCCCCGCCGCCTCTATCACCTGCAGTCCTCTCGCGTCCAATGGCACCTGCAGATCCCCCGATCTTATCTGAGGAAGAAGAGCAAATCATTGGCGACCTGTGCTCGGACGCGCTTTTCGCAGCGTGGAACGAGGACAGCGCTCACGAGGATGTACATTATCACCTTCGTCAGCTGTGGAAAACCGCTCTTTGTTATGGATTCGGGCATGGGCTGAAAGAGGGGAGGCTTCTAGGAAGGAAGGAGGTGGCACCTACCGTTGCGAAGGAGCTGGAGCAGGAGCGGGTATGGGGCTTTGACGTGGGCTGGAAGCTATGTTCCGAGCTGCAGCAGTCGCGTGCATTGCAGGCGAGTCTTGTCTTACCCTCCCTCCCTTCCCCCCGTTCCCTGTCCGTCGTCTCTGCACAAGCGGACGCCGTCACCATCACGATTGCCGCCCCCGTCGATGTCAGCCCCGCCCCTGCACCGTTGGACTGGGGCAAGGACGCATTGACCCTTCCAACATCTCCCTTGCGTTCCGAATCGCCGCCGTCAACTCCACGCGATTTCTCAGCTCTTGTCAAGGGCTCTCCGCAGCCGTTCGCAAGTTTGCAGCGGCGCCGCCGACGCTCTCCACGACCCCCGACTTCATCCTCATTACAAAATCATTCGCCGCAGATGCATTCTATTCGCCGACCGCAGAAAAAATCGACTATTCATGCAGCACCACGACATTCAACGCCATCGTATTCTCATCCGCCGCCATCTATCGCCTTCCGCACGCCGACTTCATTCCCGCCGTCCGACAAACCCGTCCCGCAGTTCCCGCTCGATTGGGATCGAGACCCCCGCCTTCGTGACTTAGGTCAGGTGCTCACAGCATTGGGGTGGGTTAGGGTTGTAGGTGGGGCCTAGAGTTTTTGGTTTCTGGGTTCCGTGGGGCGACGAGGTCGTCGCCATGTTTCTGTTGGGCACATGTGGTAGGGTGTTTGGTTGTGCTTGGCAGGGACCTCTAGATAGCATCACTTCGTGTCTTAGCTAGAGCCATCAGCTAGTGCGCTCCCCCGCTGTATCGGAGTGGCCCACTCCACCGGTCTGAACATGATATTAGGGGTGGTTCATTCTCAACTCAGCCTGAACTACGGTATGATTCCATGCTTAACGGTTTCTGGATGATTATACTACAAGATATAATTGTATGCCGTATTTATGTTTCAAATTAGTCTACGCTCGGCGGGTGGGACATTGTGCAGCCAGCCAGGGTGCGGGTCAGAGTCTACATTTTAACCGAGATCCCAAGCTACAGGCTGTTGGTCAAAATCTAGGAATTTAGTCTTACCTTGGGCTGGGGGGCTTCCTCTCATACCGTTTAACTGTAACGTTGCAACGGAAAGCGTTTACTTTGTACAACGTCTGAGCCTCCTATGTTGGTTCTGTTCTCAACGCGGTTCTTGAACCCCAGACTTACATTATCTTCAAGTTGTTGACATAAGTACGGTGTATATATCACACCAAATTTCCCTTGGTAGGCTCCTCTTCCACCATCGCAAAATCTCGCGCCTCAAGGTCAGCCCTAGTTGGCTCTTCCTCGGACTGCGCAAACTCCCGCCCTTCGAGGTCCGCCTTACTCGGCTCATCTTCGATCATAGCAAATGCCCGGCTCCCCATGTTTGATCTCGTAGGTTCTTCCTCATCCTGCGCAAACTCCCGTCTTTGGTTCGCAAGCGTGCTACGCTCTATTTAGAGTGCTCGTCAGCGGCAAGGTTATCCTTGAATAATATAAAGAACGTACGAAGCACCTGCACGTCTCCTGAAACGATAGGCAGGCGCGCCATCGGTTGGCCTATTTGGTAGATATTTAGAAGTTATTGTGGAGATGGTGGACAATACTGACCAATGGACCTGGCGCACACAGAGGCCAAAATACAGGCGGTGAGGAGCAGGGATGTCAATTGTACCATTTGGACTCTATCGCCTAGAGGGTAGGGAGCTGTTCCGGTTTTCCACAATCATATATACCCCGAATTTGCGTGACCAGTCACTCGTGGTCCAAGTTGGAAGGTACCTGGGCATCGTGGGTTTTTTGAGAATGCGAGTGTCTGATCAAGCGAGCGCCGGAAAAATAGAAGACTTCTTCAATTGACTCAGCGCGTCCTCATCTTTGATAGAACTTGTGATTCATGAACGCTCCTTGAGCGATAACATCACACGAGCCTAGGAACCAACCTCCCGGGTCCAAATCTCCGGGGAGTCGAAGCCTATGATAGGCTGTCTCGGAAAAGGCTATACGCATTGTGCACACCCGCCGGTCTGCCCAGCGTTCACGTTCACAATGTCGACTCTCTTCCTGGCAGTGGCAACCCTCCTCTGTATAAGTGCGACACTCAACGGAATCACTATGCTGCACCTCAGGAACACATACCGTGCAAATAGTCAGTCGATAGAACACATTTTCGTCATTTTTCTGTCTGATATTCCCTCTCCATAGGTTCATTGGAGGAATGGCCGCTTGCTTCCGAGTTACCCATATCGATCGGTCCCGCGACCCTCGAATTCATATTCGGGAAACACTATAACATAGCGGACGAAGCCGAATGGGCGACGCTCATCCCACCGAACCAAGGTCGAGTGAAGCTGGGTCACCCTCGGCAGGAGTTCGATATCGCCATGTACTCGGATCTGCGATGCCTCGACACCATCCGCGCTGCCTACGTGAAAATGCGCGACGGTGCGAGCATACCATCGCCTGCGGCAGAGGAGTGCCTTGGTCAGATCAGACAGGCCATATTGTGCACAGCAGATATCACGCTTGAGCCTACGAAATTCGTTTGTCATGGCGAAAAATGTGCGCCAGTGGCCTCGGGTGAATATCTTGATCACAAGTGTCGCAATTGGGTTCAAGTTCGAGAATTCGTCGAGGAGAATCAGGTAACGTGGGATAAACAGTAGGCTAGGTTGATGAACGTACATGTAACATTAATAAAGTAGTCATCCCTATCGCTGTTGGTTGAGAAATATTCTAGAAAACGTCGCACTTCGAATGATTTACTGATCGAAGATTTCGCTGCGTTTAGGTTCAATAGCAGCAACGTTGGAAACATTGTGGTATAACAGAAGTATCGGGTAGAATATTTACGCAAGGCGTCAACAGCGCTGTAGTTTCGTCAATACCGTGTTGGTGTAAAGTGAAATGGAAGCTCACACATAGAAAGCTGCAGTTTAGCCTCTTTCTGGCTTGCGGCTATTATCAGCAACTCCGCTGACAAGCCATCTACCATCCTGCTTCACAAAGCTCCAGATATCCGTGCCGACATGGTCGACAGCGTTGTCAATCAAGAATTCGTAGGGCGTCCATGCCATTGCGATGTCTTGATCCACAAACACGACAGGCTGGCCCGTTATGTTTTCGGCTATTTCTTTCGGGTGGTCAAATGGGATGCGATCGACCACGCCGGCGAGGGTGGTGAATATTGGGCTCCCGTTTCGAAGGAGGGTGGCTCCTCCCGAGGGTAGGATTTGCTCCAGCATAAGTTTTTTGTTGCGGGTGCCTATACCCTCCAAGAACTTCTCTGCCACATTCAGAACGGCGAGTTGTTCGTCTGTGAAGCCAGTAGTGTCGTATGTCATCAGTGATCTCAGATAAGGGCCCTGTCAGCGAAAATAAATCATGGATAGGGTTCCGATTAGTGCCATACTGGACAAGTATCACACCTTGGATCGTGTCCGGGAGATCGGAGTAGTAGACGAGTCCACCAACGATCGCTTGTGACGACACGTGTGTGCTTATTGGTCATAACGAAGCCAGTACGAAGCCGCTCGAAGCACGAGCTCCCGACACAGCCCCAGAGTTGGATGATCCCGGCGCGCTGATTGACATAGCCAAGTTACCAAAGGAGAAAACCCTTTGAGAACGCGCCAGTGAACGCGGGAGAAATTGCGTATGTCAGTGTCCAGTTGAATGCGAGTTGGGTTACAAGATCGGAGTTCTAAAGTGTTTTCGATTCTGCACTCCGAGTCCATCCGACTCGGAGTCTGTGTTTGATTTGAGTCGCACAGCCAACTTCTATCAACTTCAGAAGCCCTCCTCCTGAATCGAATCCCATCCTGTAGCCGGCCCAAGCCCGTTGCTTATCAGTAAGTACAAAAATAACTCGTCAGGGCTGCTCACTGGATGAAAATTTACCAGAAGGCTGATGTTCCGAACTTGATGTATCAAACCCTATCAAGGGCCTCCAGGATTGACCCCGTACCCAGAGTCTCGAGTCTCGACGCCGCCGACTCCTGCCTAGCCATACTTCTCGCCATGACCTGGTCCAAGTTCCAGCTCACCTCTCTACTCGTAGTCTTGACGGTTGTATCGACGACCTTGAATGTTGCCCTATTGCTGAAGGTCGTGGGTCTGTCTCACGGGAAATTTGCTCCCCTGGGATTTAACTATGGTAGGATGCAATTTCCGAGCTACAGTATACCAAGCTGAGCAAGGCCAGAATATTCTTACGAGCCTCGAGAAGTTCCTGGATGGTTCAGCGCTGCCGCTATGGCTTTGGAAATGCCAGACAGCTCGTATCCATTGACCGACGACCAGAAATGGGCGTCTATCGTACCGCCTCAGCGTGGCTTCGTCAGACTCGGCCCTGATGGAACGCCTTTTTCGATAGCGCTCTTTCACCAGCTGCACTGCATCAACGGGGTTCGTTTCGCGTACATTGCAGTACGGGATGGACTTTTCAAGACTCCCGAGGCGCGCAAGGCCTCATTTCAGCACGTCAACCACTGCTTCGATGTCCTCAGGCAAAGTCTGCTGTGTAAAGCAGACACGACCTTGATGGCTTTGGGGACCACAAATCATACCCGCCGCTGTCGCGATTGGTCTCCAGTGCGGGAGTTTGTCGACAGTAATCACGCTTTTTGGCAAGATGTTCCTTTCAAACTGCCGCCAAGTAATCAAACCTCTTCGAGTACGTCGATACAAATTCTGCTATCTCAAACTCAACCCAAATTTATATCTTTAAGATTATCGTCCAGATACCACTTAATCTATTGGAAGCTAAAATTTCTCAGCATTCTCAAGTGTGATCACAGGGCGATGATTATCAGCGGTAATGGACCGGGAACTCCCTCGGCCTCAGTGTTGTGATAGCTATAGATCATATGGCTACTTAGGGTGCTTGTCACAGATACCCTTCCGTTACTTGTGCGTAGTACGCCCAAGTCAGGCCTAGGTCCGCACCGCCGGATCTTTGCGAAATGTGATCTGCATCTACATATAACTTGACAGACGTTCACTCGCCGTGTCCGCGCACCATGTTGTTCTCCTCTGCTCCATACCAGCTTCTCGACCAGGAGGTTCATGCCGAGAAGCCTTCTAGGTCTGAGTGTCTACAGGGAAAAGAACGACGAGGGGAGAAGTGGCTCGGAAGGATACTTGTAATCCTCGCAGCAGCGAATGTTTTTCTGGCCATCGCCGCCATCTTCGCTGCGCAGGACGTTGTCAAACTCTATAAACCTATTTCCGGAACGGAGGTCTCTAGTCTCCCGAGACCGGATCCATACGTTGGGTTACATCTTAGTGAGCTTTTGACTTGCTTCGTTGACCGAAACGGTCTCATCCTACACCAGACTAGTGCATCTAGTGTAGATAAACCGAACGAGAACGACTCTCGCGAAGGAATTTCTCATTGGTCGTCACAAAAATGCTCCATATTAGTGTTTGTGCGTTCATTATTAGGGCATGGAGGAGGAGGAGGAGGATATATTATACTGACACGGTCCCAGAATTAGAACTATCAGTTTACTGGAGACCAACAAGTAGTTAAAATACGGGTGGCTATCCATATATAATTATAACTCCTAGAAGCCCTCAGAACGCATGGTATTTTCTCGAGTGCACTGTCTAGAAGTGTTCCACTGGCATGATCAGTCTCGCTAGACTCGGACGAGTTGGCTAGATTAGCATCATGATAACCCTCGGGTTTTGGTAGGAGTATGATGGTGTCTGCAGAAAATACATTAGTTCAACCGAACATCTTTGATAGCAAGTGCGAGGCTTGCAAGGTGATGATGGCGCAAATTTGACCATCAGTCACCCGGCTGCCATTTATGGCAATTTTCTCCTTGTTTCACACCATCTCCTGCGAAATATGGATAGTACATTCATCTGGGAACTCTTCACTGCTACGAAGTATAATCATGGCAGTGCCTCCCTGTGACCCTTAGCTTACCCGATGGACTCCGGAGATGGCTTGATGAGAAGCAATAACCAGGCTGCGAAGGCCGCTTTCAATTTGGGTGTAATTTGGCCGCTCGCCATTCAGCCTCATTCAGCTTGACATGTGGTCGCGGTCCACGACCTCGCGTTTTTTTCACACGAACCTGACAGCGCTCATTGTCATCATGATTCTGATCAGCCCCTGCCCCGATAACAGTCTCTCTGCTGGAACTTCGGAAGCGACCCTGCGCGCCGTCGGAGATTCCTGAGTACAGTCGTCAATGCCTCGATCGTTCGACAACACTATCAACAACGACCAGGCCACATTTTTGGGGTTCGCCTTGGAGGCAATATCCTATGGTGAACACCCCACGTCTTCAGCATGCTCAATTGCAATTACTGAAGCGGCGTTTGCGCAGGGACATACCTCGTTTTGTTTGGCATCTCGATCGCCGTGCTCATACGCCGGACCCCTGCTATGAATGCCTCAAAAACCCCGATGTTCGCGGTTACATGCTTCATGTTCAGCCTTTGCACAGTCCATTTTGGCTTGAACTTCAATAATGTCTACAATGGATTGGTGTGCTGCCTTTTTTCGTATTCTGAAAGCCGATCCTGACACTGGATTTTTTAGATGGTACACCCTCGACCTCATATCTCGGAAGAGACCCATCTTCTCGCAGGCGCGCGCGTTCTTTTTTCGGCCGGACGTGGGTACTAATATTTGACCAACTTGTAGGAGCGGACATGCTCTTCAGCATAACTGACTTTTGCAGTCAGTTAATTCTGGTGAGCAACGACTATACCTTTCTATGCGGACAACCACATATGATCGTTCCCTTTAGATTTACCGCTGCTATCTAGTGTGGGGCAAAACGATCTGGATAATAATTCTACCGTTGCTCATGTCGTTAGCGACTGTCGGTGAGCTCATTTTGCCTTCTTTTCCAAGACGTCAGTCGCTCATTTTGTTGCAAGGCTGCGGGGTGGGTCTCATCGGCCTCGTCCTTTCCATCAACCCAACCGCACCGCAAGCCCCCGCAGCCATCGTCCCCGTCGGGACCGCGGGCTTCTCCATGTCACTGTGCCTCAACTTCATCGTCTCTGCGCTCATCGTCGGGCGCATATGGTACATCTCGCGCACGAACCGCCTTCAGGGCGTGTCCCACTCCGACGGCTCGATCCAGCGCGCGATCGGCATCATCATCGAGTCCGGGCTGCTCTTCCTCGTCGCGCAGTTCGTGTTCGTCGTGCTGTTCTCGATATCCCACCCGGCGCAGGCGGTCGTCGAGCCCGTGGCGACGCAGATATACGGCATATCGCCGACGCTCATTATCGTGCGGGTGGGCATGGGGGCGTCGTATGAGCAGACTTCGGTGGTGACGCCGACGCAGCGGTCGTCGTTGCGGTTTGTTAGTTTCAGCAGACACCCGGCGATGACGAGCCATGCTACGACTTCGCATGGCACGCGGACCGAGGATCTGGAGATGTCGCGTTCTAAGAAGAACGGCTCGACCGTCAGCGTGGCTATTCGTGAGACTTAGCGGGGGGGCTCCTGTTGTAATTTATATTGTACTTAACGAGTTGGTTAATATGGAGTAATTGTGTGTCACATTCAGTGAGCTCGTCCAGAACAACTGACTAGACGTCCAAGCACATAAGTCTCAGGTGTAACCATAAATGTTACACGATATCCCAGCCGTCTTAGGAGCTTGGAAGAAAAATCGATGTAGGAGTGCACCGGGGGCATGATCATTCGAGCATTCTTGGTAAAACATGGACAGAGAGTAGTAGTAGTAGTCTACTCCGTCGGAGGAATGAACACATAGTCCATAGTACTGTACAGTTATACGTGATTATCTTGTGTCTTGTGTCTAAGTAAGGTACTGTACAATGCTATGATGTAGGAATGGAAAGATGAGACAAAACAATAGACAAGGCTAGAGGGGATGCTGGTGCGAATAAATATAGTAGGTAAAATACTGTGTAAGCGTACAGATGGCGGAGACGAGGTGGATCGGGTGCGATGCGTAGGCGTACAGCTGGTATGCACGGCGGGCAGGATATGGCACAGAAATAGAAATAGAAGTACACGTAAGGGATAGAGCACACGCAGGGCAGGCAGCCGCTACACGCCGTACAGGCCCAGCGCGTTCATGCCCGCGGCGACGCCCCCCACGTCCGGCCGCGTCTGGGGGTGGGGGGCGTATCGCCACGACTGCGGACTCTGCTGCTGCGAGCGCAGCGCGCCGGGGACGTTCCACCCGGGCATTGGCGCGCCCGGAGCGTGTGCTGGGCCCGGGGTCATGCCGTTCGACATGAAGTCCGCGACGTTCTGCTGGAAGACGGGACCCATACCCCCGCCGCCCGCTCCGCGGCCGAGGACGCCCCACCGCTGCTGCTCGCGGGGCAGCCAGTCCGAGTCGTCCGAGTCGTCCGAGTCGCTGTCACTGTCCTCGCTGTCCGAGAACGTCGGGGTCGGCGGGCGCCGCTGTCGCTTGGACCGCTTGCCCGCCTTGGGCGGGGGAGACGACGTGTGCCGGAGGAAGGGCAGCCAGCTCGTCATGCGGCCGTACTTCTTCTCCTTCTCCGCTGTCTTCCACACGTCCGCGTCCCACTGCTCCGGGCTGTCGGGGTCCCAGCGTTCGGAACCGCTCGGCGGCAGGGCAGTCCAAGAGCTCGGCCACTGCGTGATGGCGGTCGTCTGCGTTTTCGTCTTGCTCTTCTTTTTCTTTTTGGGAGACACTGGGGGCGGCGGCGTCGGTGCTGGGCCAAGGACGAAGGGCGATGGTGGACCCGATGGGGGGAAGGTGTGCGACCGAGGGCTATGTTCCGGGGACTGGAATGGGCCGTGAAACCGCGGATCGTTGCCCGGGCCCACGCCCGCGGGCATCTGTCCCTGGCCGTTGTACATGGGAGGCGGCGGCTGCATGTATCCGTACCCCCCATAACCATATGCGGCGCCAGGGGGATACGCGCCGCCGCCAGGACGCAGGGGGATGAAACCACCGCGGCCATCATCTGCGATCGCATGTGGGTCCCAGCGATTTGCTTCCGCGACGACCTCGATCATCCGTCGGCGCACTTCCTTGATCCGCTCCTGATCGTAGTTAGAGTATCCCATCGCCCAGCACGTCCCGAGGAGCCAGTTCTCCAGCAGCGCGGGCGTCCAGTGCAGCTGCCGCGCCTGCGTGCCGCTGCGCAGCAGGATGCAGATGTCCCCGCGGTCGACGGGGTTGTATCGCACCATCTTCAGAGCCACCGTCCAGAAGGGCGTGACGCTCACTATTCCTCCCCGATCAGGGAAAACGGAAGATGAAAGAGGACGAACGACGGACCGAGGCGCAGTAGGCCGTTGGGCGATGTGAAGACGGTGAGGGCGTCCGCGGGCTGGATGGACGCCGCGTGGATCGGATCGTACACGGTCCCCGTCGTCGGACTGCACGGCAAGTCAATGGAGCTCGGAATACAGGGAAACGTATCGCATACTCGGTAGCCATGGGCAGCGCCACATCTGGGTCACTGTTCATCCAGTCTGCCCCCAGCCCGAACTGGAGGGCGGTCTCGAAAATGCACTGCTTCAACCGGTCGTTAGCGTCGAATACAGAGTACCGCTGCGCCCATTCGGACGCGAATGACCGCGCGATGTAGTCCACGTCACGAGTCGTAGTCCGCTGTTTGGCGCGCCCGTCAGCAGCGGCTGTGGCTTCGGCGAGACGGGCGAGCTCTGTGTTAAGAAGCATCACCGCTCCCCCATGGATGACCAGTCGGATCTGCTTTCCTTTTCCGAAGCGCGCTGGGAGCAGAGTCGAGAGATAGATGAGAATTTGCACCAGGTCATTACGATCAAGCGAGCGGGTGTTGCGCTGCGGCAGTCCGCCGAACGCGGACGGACCAGGAACTGGTGTCTGCCGGTGCTGTGTCTGCGGGTGTGTAGAGCGCCGCGGTGGCGATGCGGCCAGTGCACTGAAGGCGGACTGGGAGTGGGTGGGCGGATGGAACGGCGAGTGTGGCGGGGACAGAGGGGGGATAACAGGCGCTGCAAGGGCGCTAAATGATGCTGCGGAATAGCCATTCCAAGGCGAGGGCTGCGAGGGCCACGGTGGGGAGAGGACAGACATCGGGGAGGGGTATCAAGAGCCGAAGGACATCGAAGATGGACTGCTTTATGTGCTCTCGTCGTACACGGCGCACACAATTGGTCTCCGAGGGAACGCCTTGGTTTTTTACCCGGTAAAACCGAGCGTTATAATCTGGTGAGGCGCAGTGCCTCGTGTTTGGCGCGTGCTGATTCGAACAATTGTGTCGGTGTAGCCACTAGGACAGGTCCAAGGGTAGTCTGGGTCTGTTTTTAAAGCGGAGGGCCAAGGCAGAAGCAAGGGACAAGGACCGAGCGACACTGAAAGGGCCACTGTGGGGCCGACAAAAGACGTTGCAATTTAGCACGTGGTCGCACAGCTTTCTCCCTAACCTCCGTCTGTTCTATTAACTTGAAAATTTACTCCGGGGACGAAAAATGAAAGGCACAAATGATGAGCGGGTTGAGAGGCCTCGACTGCTCGTCTGGGGTTGTGGATTAGCCCTGCGCGAGGCGTGCAGTTCAAGTCATGGGTGACTTACTGTGTGGCGTCGACATTGATCGAAATGGAGGCATCGCAATCTACGCGATCTGGGTGATAACGAGGAGATTACTGACATGTGCCTGGTTGTGGGTTGAGACTTGTCGTAGATGGGAACTCGAACATATGACTCGGAGTCTGTGAGACAAAGCGATGTATCGGTTTTGGCCAGAGAGAAGAGTTGGAATGGTGGCCCTGATCAGCCCCAGTGCTAATTCACTTGAAGTCGAATCAGAGATAATTTGGAGATGATGCTGATTGGAGCTCAGGCTTGCAGTGGAGTCGAGAAAGCGACCCATTCTTCCGGAACTCTCACGCATTTACAGTAATAGCAAGGGTTACAAACAACGAAGGAGTGTATCAGTTGAAGCGTCTGTCTAGCATGAGAAAGACCGCAGCAGGGGATTTTTAGGGAATCTACTTAGAGTGGACCAGTCACGGTCACAGTGTGGCGCGATCATGTGACCTCGGCGTCGCGTATGGTCACTGCTATGTTGGCAAATAGCCTGAGGTAACCGAAGACAACCAAAGTCCCGAAAGCCTAATCTCACAAGTACCACAGAATTTTTGTGGGATTACAAGCAGGCAGCGAAAAGAATCTGGCGTGTCAGATTCGCGAGTCCAAGGGGTTCTGCGATAACTCTGGTCGGGATGACCCACAAGGACCCACAGTTATCATTCGGATTCATTCGCAATCACCGTATAGGCGACAAAGTTTATCTCCCGACCCCAATCTGTTGGAAGAAAACCTGGCCTGTGTGAACAATCCATCAACTGCGGTGCCAATCCGATGTTCGCCGCGGCCCGTCTGACTCCAGCGGGATAACAATGCGGCTTATGAAATTTCTATGTGATTGGACTCAGCTGCCAAGCGCACTGCCTTGGGCATTGGCCCTATCATGGTCATCAACGAGCACAGCATCCACACACCGGGGGTGCATGTGTTCTCAACGTGGTCCTCGGGATAACGTACAGAGGTATTACTGGGGTTGGCTGTACGCGACAACGCAAAGTACGGCATGCGGGGAAGATTTGCGTCATTTTGCTGCCGCCTCGTGTCAAGCGCATGGCCTAGGATAACAAATGAACGACAAGTATAATGAGTATCACGTTATTTCACGGTTGCATGCCCCGGCGCAGTTTTGCACAAGAAAATAATTGTACATTCAGATGTCTGTCCCAACGACGGAGGTGTGGGAGAGCCAAGATCGAGAATAAGTACACGCTGTAGCCTAATTAGTGCAGAACATTTCAGTCTTCAGCTTTTCCAGCTCATCCCAGTCGAGGAGACCAAAAGCTTTTGGCAACGCTTTCCAGAGCAGAGTCCTCTGAAACGCGTGGTACTCCTTCGACTTTGCCAAACAGCTTTGGCAAAAATCATGGGCCATATCCTCCCAATCGCTCTCATCCCAGAATTCCAACGGGATGGAGTCACGGCTGCCCTTGCGCCAGTTATCTACAGTTTTGAGCCACAGGAGCTTGGCAGAATTGCACATTGGGGTACTTTTGCATTGCTGTGAAACGTTTGCCAGAAGAAATTGCGAAACTCTGGACGCTCCGTATTTCTGTTGATCGTGGGAGAGGATGATGGTCCTCTTATGGATCGCTGGGAGATCTTCCCAACCCTCGCTGTCCAGAATATCTGTGAGGCTAAAAGTGCAGCACTCGTAGATGATTCTTGGCAGATTCCACAAGGCGCCGAGCTCTGACGCGACCTGCAATGCCACTAGGTTGCGGTGAAGTACGCGAGTGCGTTCCGAGCCCTCCTCGATAGTATCGTAGGCTCGTTGACCATCAAGAACGCTCGGGTAAAATGTTTCCAAGTGCATAAGCCCTCGCCTCAGAAGAGAGCGAACATTGTACTCATGCGCAAGTCGGATTACTCCGATGACGACCCAAAAGGGGGATTCCGCAGGAGGTGGAAGGAAGAAGCTACAATGAACCGATTCGTGAGTATCGTATAATGAAACAAGGGCTGTGACTCACTCCAAGTCGAATATGGCCTTGAGAAAATATGTAACGTCGGAGGCAGAGTGGTGAAGGTCAACAACGGGACAGCCATACAGGATGTCTCCACCAGATTTAGGCATCCCAGAAAACATAGCCTTCATAACGGGCGACCGTGCTGATAAGACGCCTTTGGATACGCGGAAGAGGCTATCCTCCGCTCTCAAAATCAGGGTATCATCCTCGAACCACAACTCCTCGACGTGATGAAGGTCATTGACGGCCGTCGATGCGGACGAATCCACAGATTGTTTTTCGTCGTCATCACGGTCATTCCCAAGGCCTGGCATCTGATGAGTCTGTTGAACGTAAACATCGCCATGAGATACAATGAGAAAACGAGAATAGGTGGTTGATTAGAGTAAACTGCTACCATTTGAGTCACTGATATCTCTTGATCGTCGGTTCTTGAAGCAAGAAAGCTCAGTTACTCAGTGTGAGAGGATGAAAGGGTACAAATACACACAAGCGTAATCGGACTTAGGTCGGACATGAATCTCGGCCTGTCGTAACGGTGAATAAATTGTTGTTAGAACGGAAGTCATTGAGAAATCGACACCAGTGAAAGGAGTAAAATAAAAAGAACAAATGAGGTCATCGAGAGAATATTAATCTGTGAGGAGACTATGTAGTGATAGGCCTAACTATGGCGGGAGATACTCTCGACCGTCATATGTTTGTGGCATTCAACGGAAGTAACTTCGCGATTTCCTGCAACGCCTGGACAATACATTCATCCCCGAACCGTCGGGCCACCAGTTGCAAACATAGCGGAGTCCCCGTAAACTTCTCTGGCTGATCTGTACCGCATGTTCATTTTTTCTTCGAAAATAATAGATCCTGTAGATTTACTCACAGTTTTGAGCATTGTACATGTCTGCTTCGCTCATAAAAGGGCGAGGGTCATCTTCCATGTCAAATATCGGATCGCAATAAAGACCCGTAGGAAACACGGCGGCAGGATAGTCGACAAAGTTCCAGACGGACGTGTATCTATATTCAATTCAGCTTCTGTATGGACGGTAAGAATCAGTGGGCGCAATTACCCCCAATATTTGCACGTCCCGAGTTCCGGAGCGGGACCGGCTCCAGCGGGACATAGCACGAAGTCAACAGTCTGTGCGTTATAGTGTTCAAGATACTCGGCACGCAGTGCCTCTCTTCGGAGATTCATCTGCATAGCAGCATCTCAATGTCTAATCAGCATACAAGACCTGAGTACCGACCTCCCAGAGCTCGTGAATCGTGTGGTTCTTGACAGTCGGCCGAGTTATCACCCATTCAGTCAACGGGAGGATCGGGTCCCTTGAAACAGCGGCTCTCTCACGCACACGAGCTCCGCCGTCTACAAAATAGAGCTCATGCTGTTGGTTGTTGGACGCATCAGATAAACAGAGAAGATTAACAGCATACCGCCAGTTCTGCAGCTTCGAGATGCTTGTATGGCTCATAATCGACAACTTCGAATGCCAAATCTTTCTTCAAGGCATTTACCAGCGTATTTAACGCCCGTCGAATGGGCGGTTGAGGTAGCACGACGCCGTCATGCCACATCACTCCTATCCGAATCTTCCCATCTGAACCTGACCAGGACGGGGGAGTCGAAATGCGCCACGGGAGTTGTACAACGCTGTGCTCATGCAGCCACGGCTTGGAGTCGAGGACAACAGAGAACCAGAGATCTACATCCCGGAGGCTAGATGATAAAGGGAGTGAAGTTGACAAGGAGAGACATGGTGCAAGTTAACTGACCTCCGGCACAAAGGACCGAACGTCGAGAGGATTGAATCCGCACCAGGCTGGGTCGTGGAGCCAACGCCTTTCGGAATACGTAACGTGGTGGCCTCTTTTAAAATGAAAGCGGGTCAGATTAAGAATTTCGGGAGAGAGGTTGCCGCCAACTCAAAGTCCATATCCCACACGCTGCGGCGGGCGAACGCAGGCTTCCCCCGATATCACTTCCGATACTCATAGGCGAGCCACCAAACGCGATAAGCGCACTGCAGCCACCAGAGCTTCCTCCCGGTGTCAGATTGGTATTGTACGGGTTGAGGACCTGACCCCAGAACGAATACGTCTCAAGATGCATGATGGCCTGCGGGAGGTTTGTTTTGCAATAAAACACTATTCCATTTGTCAAGATACAAGGATTCAAGACGACACGGAAACATCACCTGCGCCAGCGTCGTATAAGATTTGAGCGAGAAATCCATTTTTCGGGGCCGGAGGTTGTAATAGATCGCCCGAAAATCCGGAGGTGGACTTTCGGCCCGTAAGATGTACGTGGTCCTAATTCGTGAGTTAATGCTGTAACAAACGAGCCTGGAGTCTGATTACTTTGATACTAATAGGAAGACCTGACCATTAGTGAGTTAGAATTTCGAAAGACATGCTAGTCGGCGCCCACCGTGTAATGGACCGACTAGTTGGCCAGTCTTGGTATGATAGTCATCTAGCTCTTTAGCCCTCAACAACGCGTCGTCGAGGAAGAAATCAGTCAGGCAACACAAGAGCTGATGAGCAATCGCAGCTCGCTTCCCGAAGGCCGTGACCACTTGCACTGCGGTGAGTTCTTTGCTTTTGATGCGTGCCAGAATCTGCCGGACTATCGATGAACGAGCCTCGGTTTTCGAGTATAAGAAACCAACCGACGTCGCGTCTACATCTGGGTCTGTGATATCCAGCTCCGCAGAAGTCAACAGCCCGGAGTCGGCCGCGGCGGAACGAACGTCTGATCCTGGCGGGTACTTGGCGACAAAGGCGGGCGGCAGACGCAGCGCCTCTGGTATACGCGAGTCACGCTGCGTAATTGCATCTAATGCGATCTTTGGGTTTATCGTCAGGGTTTCCCACCAGCGTAAATGCGCCCACGCTCACTTGCGGCCAGGTAGGCGCGGATTCCATTCGAGTTGGACTTGTACGGGGAAAAGAATGGAGAGGGGGCTTTAGTCAGGTTTCCGGCTCTTATCTGACCCTTGCGGTGAATATTAAGCGCCGGAAGGCGGCAATCGCATGGGAAGACGATGGAACTGAAGGACGTTGAGAGAACGGTCTGACACGTGATGGCGTGATTGACGCCAAACGTGAGTCAATTACAGACAAACAACGATTCAATGATTGGGAATAGACTGTGTTTCTTATGCGCCTTGTTTAGGTTACCACTTTTCGTGCGCGGGACGCACTGCGATATCTACTGAGCACACGACTCGGGAAGCAGAACACAACTCACGATCAAGCTCCCAAGTCCAAGCAGATTTCTCCTGGTTGACGAGGTAGAGATAAGACTGGTCGAGTCTCAGCCAGCGTAACCGTGTTCAATAAATATGACATACTTGAGCGATACTCTCCGGTCTAAGTCCAGAAAGTGGTTTACCCCCGCTACCCGCGAGAGCAGCGCCGGTCATTATTTCTGCGCGAAATGAGCATAGTAAGTGGTGCATAAGCAGAACTGGTACACACGGCCGTCAATGATAGCCTATATCCCGTGGTTTTGAACCAAAAAAAAGGGTAGAAATAGACACTTACATGCGCCACCTAACGTACGTCAGCGATGTGGTGCACAATCCAAGCAAACCATGCCTACATGAATATCATCTTTCCCAAACTCCTTCGCCAAAGAATGGCTCAGTCCGCGTAAGGCAAATTTACCTATCGAGAACGCGGACGTCATAGTGTTGCCCCGTGTGCTAGCTGTTGCGCCGGTGAAAATCAACGTCCCGCAGGTAGGATTCTCCGCATCCACCGTGTTTTCTTTGAACTTCAGGATCGCCTCGCGCGAGAACGAGAACGCCGCCGAGACGTTTGTGTTTAAAGCTGGCGTAATTAGAATCAAGTAAAAAGAAGACCGTCGCGCTCACATTCCTGCACTTCCTCTGCGGTCACCTCGAGGAACGGCTTCCAAACTGCATATCCGACGTTGAACAGCGCTGCTCGGAAGGCGTAGTGTGAGGGAGGGAAATAATCCCTAATTGATGAGAATGCAGAAGAAAAGTTTCCGGGACTATAGGAGGGCACACAGAACGGAGCAGCCTAAGGGCCGAGTGAGGCTGGCGTGGTAGGATTCAAAAGTGCGAGTATCCCCACGTTTCCTCCGTTGCTCTTGATCTCTTCAGTAAGGGAATCCAAAGAGCCCTTCCCACGCGCTATCAAGGCCACACTGTATCCGGCCTTGGAGAACAGCCGCCTGCAAAACCCTGACATGAAATCTCGAGCTTTGGTTTCCTTCCAGGAACTCACGCTGCAGCGGCCCCAGTACCCGACGCGTTTCCGACGCCTGAGACGCGTCACATAAGAAGAGACGATGTGATTACATATCCCCCACCTGCAACCACGAAGAGAGGACGAACGGCGGCCATGCGAAACAAAAGCAAAATGAAAGTGCAGGATTATGTGCCGTAGTTTGCTTTCGGCGCTTTTGGCTATCGAGTGCAAACAGACGCGCTTTTCCTTCCCCTACTTATCATCTTGACCGACGACCGACGCGTATCAGCCTCGAGTATGGACATCGGGGATTCTGACGTAGAAATGCCGGTTCGTCCTCAGCACACCACGGCCAGGGAGTTCTTGTGGGTCTAATTCCAATTTCCAGTCTAAAATCGACCACAATTTCCAGCCTCAAATTGCGAATGGGCCCGCACGATGCATTCTTTCGCCATGTTCCTGCCCGGGACCTAGTCAGGCTCCCACAAACCTGTCGGCTTCTCCGCGATCTCGTAAGGGACAAATGCTTCAACGTCTCCCGCCCCCTATCTCCATTCTTCGGCGACGTCGACCGTCTATGCGAGATCCAGGCCGAAACTGCCACGCTGGTCTCCGGGTCTGCGGGACTCCAGTTCTTTAATTGTGAAATATGACCCACGACACCGGATCTCTGCCCGCTGAACTCGTGGCTCTTGGAGTACACTGGATACCCCAAGGCGAAGACAAAGCGGGCGTTCTTTGAAAGTACGCAGCTGCGGCTCAACTATGCCGTCGTGGACCAAGTGGCTGTGGAAGGGGAGCGGCCGACAGTTATGCGAGTCGATTAGAATTCCCGAAGTGTCTGGTTGCTCATCGCCATGCTGCAGCGCAACGTCGTGTTAGCCCTGAGCTGGCTAGAGAAGACTGATAAAAGTGCATCACAATCCTCTTTCTTGGCCCGCCAGTGCGAGCTCCTTTATGAATCGCCAAATTAAAAGCTGGTTGACCGTCCCCACACGCCTCCCAATTGAACGGGACCTTCTGCTCAAACGAAGCAGGTGTGCATACCGGACGTACGATTTCCTAGCGCCGGTGTTCGATTTACAAGCCGCTGGGAATGATCCCCAAAGAAGAGGTAGGATAAATCTCAGTCCGCCGAGCGCGAATGACACCGAATGAACATCAAACGATACGCATATAAGTACTTCTTGATGCAGTCTCGTTTTACAATAAGACTGACGACAGTGTCAGAGTGGTAAAAAGAATTTACGACGAAACGATCTAGACACCCGACCCCGAATCGAACGGGGGACATCGAAGGGAGATATTCGATTGGGCAGATCAACGCCGTGTGCCACCGGGTGCTTGTATTCCTGCTACATAGTTTTCGCATGATATCTGCGCGGCTGCAGGGTACGGAAACCGGGACGAGAATAAATTTCAACCCACCCTGCGCAAACCGAACCTGCGTGTTGTTATCCACGAGAAGGTTGAACAGAAAATCGTTGCAAAGGACGTGCATACACGATCCTGACCTTGCTGCTAGTGCGATTTTCTTGAGTGGATAGTAAAAAGACTGAAGAATACGTGGATCACCCGACCCCGAATCGGGACCTTCTGCTCAAGAAAGGTCACTTCGACGCAGATGCACGCCGTGTGCTACCGGGCGTTCGAATTCTATTCATTTTATTACTTATTGCGGCTAGAAAAAGAGCGGGAGATGAGCAGAGAATACTTTTCAACCAAGCCTGACACGAGCGAACACAGAACTTGCGGGTTAACTTGAAGAGTGTGCTGGATTGATTCTGGACGAATGAGGTGCGTTAAATTGAATATCAATGCTGCTGGGATTTGGTTCAGCGCGAGTGGTACGAAATGTATTTGTTATATTATCACCCTAGGCCTGCCGACCCCGAGTCGAACGGGAGTCGGCTCGATACTCTACTCAAGCAAGTCGAACAAGACAAGATGTTAAGGTGTGCAGATGCACGCCGCGTTGCGGGGCGGTCCGCTCGTGCATGATCGCTGCTGTCGGTGATAAGGATGAACAAGAGATCAGTGAGTCAATTGTACAAAAAAAAAAAAAAGAAGAGAGAAAACACTGAGGCGGAACATATATCACCCGACCCCGAATCGAACGGGGTCCTTCTGCTCGGTCACAAATGAGAAAATTAGGTGGGGCAGACGCACGCCGTGTGCCATCGGGGGGTTAGATTCCTACGCAGCTTTACCTCATCTATTGTCGTGGCTAGAAAGGAGCGGGTGAGGAAAGAGAATAAATCTCAGCCAAGCCTGGCTGAGCGGCACCTGCGCGTTATTCATGAGTTGGTTAGATAGAAAAAGAGTTGCAAAGGATGTGCTGCTAGTGCGATTTTCTTGAGTGAATCGCAACAAAGCTGACTGGAGTACAAGAATCACCCGACACCGAATCGAACGGGGACCTGGAGTCTGGAGGTTAAGGTGCGCAGATGCACGCCGTGTGCTACCGGGTGGTTGATTTCCTCCAAGCCTGAGGTTCGCAGAAGTGAACAGGACACGCTGCTCTGGGTCAAGTTGAATTCAGTGCGAGTGGTAAAAAAACAGCATCCAAGGTCATCACCCGACCCCGAGTCGAACGGGGGCTTTCCGCTTGACGAAGGCGAAGGGGACCAGGTTGTGCCGATGCACGCCATGTGCTAACCGGGCGGATAGATCTATCGGATTGCGGGGTGGTTTGGCTCAGGACGTCGACCAGCTTGAGTGTATTTGGTGATCTGCCAATGTAGGGGCATGTCGTAGGCTGCGGGCGGAGGCGGCACGCTCAAATCGCCAACAAACCGGCATTTGGGCATTTTGGCCCTTTGGAGGCCCTCAGTACGCTGCGCGGCACACGAGCCGAGAAGAGAAAAAAGAAATTCGGCTGCAATGCGTCAGCACAACACCGCCAAATACCCTTCAGTGATTCACCTCTCTCCGCTCCACGCACGCACGATGCCGCGCAGAAAGACGTTGCCCGCCGCCCGCACCCCGCCGCGCCGCGCCTCTGCGTCGCCGAGCCGCGACGCCGGCGTGAAGGGCATCACGCGCAAGGTGATCCGCACGCTCGAGGGCCTCGGGCACCTCGTCGAGGCGGACGACGACGAGGACGACGAGGAGGAGGTCGAGCGTGTGCTCGCGGATGCACGGCGGGCGGGCAAGCAGCGCGCGGCCGTGGAGCCCCCCGCGGAGAAGAAAAAGGTCGACTGGGAGGTGCCGCGCAAGGTGTTCCATTCGTCGATAGGTGCGTGGGTGGCATTGCACTACATGGACTCGAGTATCTGATGTCGATGCTGCACAGGCTTCATCACGCTGTCGCTGTACCTGACGCCGAGCATCTCGCCGAGGGCGGTGACGCTGGTGCTGTGGTCCGCGCTCGCCGTCATCGCGCCGACGGACTTTGTGCGCCTCCGCGTGCCCGCCGTCGAGCGCGTCTACGAGCGTGCATTGGGCTTCCTCATGCGCGAGAGCGAGCGCGTGCGTCTCTCCTCTCCTCTTCCCTTATTCCCCTACTCACGGCCCCGCAGCACAGCACGAACGGCACGCTGTGGTACATCCTCGGCGTCAACTTTGCGCTCACGTTCTACCCTATTGATGTTGCCACCGTCGCCATCCTCATGTGCGTTCTTCCTTTCCTCTACCCTCCTATCCCCACCCCTGTCTTGTGTGCACACGAGCACCTCACCCCACCACTTCCTCCTCCCCCTTTTCGCCTCCCATGTCGGACGTCATCGCTTACGGCAAGCGCGTACTACTGGCCCACGCCCTCTATGTACATCCCTATCCCCATTCCCCCCTTTGTCTCCCTTTTTTTTTTTTCGCTCACCTGCTCGGCGTCCTTCCCGCTGCACCTGGCCCTCATCGTGTGCTGCTCGTCGTCGTGGGCTGTGTCCCACCCTCCCTCCGTTTCCCCCCATTCGGTGGGCAGGCGCGCGCTACTCTTCCACAAGTAGCTATCCTCCGACTACGTGCTAGCTACGTCCCTGTCCACGTCGCCCCACCTATCCGTCTCCCCTCTTTTCGCTTCCCGTTCGAGCTCCTGCTCGGCGTGCTCGTCGCTATCTTCTACTGCGGGGCGCGGCAGCACGGCGTCTTCGACCCCAGCACGCGCGCCTTGCGCAGCGGGCTCGTACTAAAGGGCATGCTGCTGCGCGTGACCCCCGTCTCCCTACCCCGTCATCTGCTGCGGGGCGTGGCAGCTTGGCGTCTTCGACCCCAGCGCACGCGCTGTTCGCAGCGGGCTTGTGCTGAGGTGCATGCTGTTGCGCGTGGGGGCAGTGGAGGGAGACGCGGGCCTTCGCTTTCCCGTTCTTCGTCTCCTCCTTTTCCGCTCCGCTTCGTTCTTTCCCGATCCGTCGCTGACCCCACCACCAGCCTCTCCTGGGCAGACACCGCCGCGTCCACCGTCGGCCGCCTCTATGGGCCGCGTACGCGCCCGCTGCCGGCCGCGCTCCCGCTCCCGCTCCCCGCGTGGATGCCCGTGCCTGCGTTTTTGCTCGCGCCTGGTGCGTGTTGTTTGGTTTCATGTGTTACTGCCCCGCCGTCCCCGACCTCCCCGTCCTCGCCGTTCCTTTGCTGTACTCTCGTACCTTGTCTTCTAGCTCCTACTTCCTCCCTCCCTCACTTGTCCCACTTTTTGCTACTCTCATTCCTGACCGTCCCTCTTTGAGTGCACACACGTCCATCCCAAAGCGTATGTGTACGTTTGGCGCGCATACACCGTGCTATCCCTTGCCTTCCCTTCTTCCCGCCTTCTCCCTTGACCCCGTACTCCCCCTACTCCCTTCTTCCCCTTACCTCTCCCATCGTCGTTGATCCTCTCTCTCCCCGGTTCCCCTCCTCCCTCCGTTTTCTCTTTTCACTCTCCTTCCGGCTCCGACGCGCATACACCCACCCCTTCTCCCCTCCTTCCTCTTGTACTTCCACTCATACTAACTAACGTCCTCCCCAGCTCTCCCAACCGCCCCCACCACCCGCCGCCTCAAGCTCCCGTTCGCCCCGCGCAAGAGCACCGCGGGCTTCCTCGCCGCGTGCGCGACCGGCGCGCTCGTCGCGCTCGTGTTCTGGGGGAGCGTCGCGGGGACACGCGTGTCGGCTCCTATGCCTCCACCCGCATTCGCCGAGGGGTGGGTGCCGAGTTGGGTGCAGGGGTGGGTGGGGCACGTGTGGGATGCAGTGGGGGGAAGTGCAAGTGGAGTAGGAGGGAGCGAGATGACGGAAAGCCAGACGACGCCGGAAAGATATGGTGTGCGCGGTGCGGGCGGGCTGCTGGTGCTCGCGGTGTGTGCGGGGCTGGTAAGTGGGGTCGCGGAGGCGTTGGGTGAGTGTTTGTTTTATTTGTTTTGGGGTTCTGTTTTCTTTTGGCGGCGGGAGTTTTGGGGATTTTCTTGGCGTTTTGGGGATTTTGTGTTCTTGTTGGGGGCCCTCGTGAGGCTGGGCGCCTGCCCCTCTTCATACCCTCTCGCACTTCCTCTCCCTTCTTGCTCGTCCTCTTCCTCTCTCTCCTGTTTCCCTCTCCGCACCCTCACGTCTACTAACACCCCCCTTCACAGACCTCGGCGGGCTCGACGACAACCTCACGCTGCCGATCATCTCGGGCGGCGCGCTCATGCTCTTCTTCCGTGTGTGGGGATGGGCGGTGGGCGCGGCTGCGTAGCCGCTTCCACCTTCACCATGTTCGTTCTTCCGACTGCACTGCCTTCCGCACGACACAATACAACACACGCTCCTAATGCTCCCGCCTACACCCACATCTATTAACACATCACACACGCATACCTAGATTCTCTGCATCTTTCCATATATCTGTTTTCTTTTACGGTTACGGTTTCTTCTACACATTCTATTCCCTCTCCGCCATTCCCAATTCGTACATTCCATGCACATTTCACTCTATTTTTCCGTTTGCGTCGCCTCGTCCATAGTCCTCCACCCACCCTTGGTCGTTTTCTTTCCCCATCCCCTCCGTCCACCCACCCTTTTCTCCGCCTTTCCTTCTTTGATGATGACGACGACGCCTTAATACGCTATACTTACGTGCGCACGCACGCAACTGATACCTTCGCGCCTGGGCGCATGCGGATGATTGTACGCTGAATGGGGTGGGGGTGGGCGACACTGAAACTAAAATGAATCCTGGGGGAGCGGATGGTAGGGCAAAAGGAAAAGGAAGAGGAAAAGGAAAAGGAAAAGGAGCGTACGCCGCCGTGTGATGTGCGGGTGGGGCGTAGATAAGTACATACCTGTAAAGAATGAATGAATGACTGGTGGGATCCTCCCTATACGATTGATTGCGGTGGTGACGCACGGGAGTTGCTACGTTTTTTTGTTGAAAAAGGAGGTTGAGATCAATTCAGTCACCCGGCCCCGGTTCGAACGAGGGTCTCCTGTACAAGTTATCGAGAATAGCAGTACTAACAGCAGGTGCATTACCAACTATGCTACCAGGTGATTCTCGGGTCCCGTTCTTGAAACATCTCAAAGTGATATATTGGTTGACAATATGAGGGTGAACATCACCATTAAATTCCATTATATTGAGCGTGGGTCTCTGGGGGCCCATGTGGCACTTCTACATATTACAAGATAGTAACTAGCTGGCGCCGGTGTCGAGGGAGGCGTGTAGATAGACAATGGATTAAGGGGGGCTGGGGGCTTGATGGAAGGGGAGGATTTTTTAGCAGAGCGGAATATAGGTAGCGGGCATAATAAATCCATCACCAGCTAGCCCCCCGATCGGTTGCACTCATGCGGAAATGAAATCAGAGGTGCTTTGTGGGAGTTTTGAGATGGGGCGAGCAAGTTGCAAAAGAAAAAGAAGATCCATTCCACTCATCACCTGGCCCCGGATCGAACGGGGTCTCCTGCCACAGTTGGCACACTGCATCAATGGGACGCAAGCGCACCACCGGCTGTGCCACCAGGCGCTTCGTCGGCTTTGTCGATTGGTTTCTTTCATGCACTGGATCCGGGGAAACATTTGCAAAAAGGGACATTATATAAACCACCAGGTGCCGACTCGGAGCCAAACGCTTGTACTTAGGAACAAGGATAAGGTATGGGCATACATATTGTATTCGAGGCGGATGCATTCCCTCTGCTACCAGGTGCGCTGTGCGTTTCGTTCACTCGGTTTTCTCTCTGCGCGCGGCTCGGGATTAGGTAGTCCGGGGAACTTCTGCATCTGCAGCTGGCGTGTTCAACCTCGGTGCTCATATGGGCCGCTGCTAACTGGCTTGGCCCCGACGCCACGCCTTACAGACGGAACAAAAAGTGCAACAGTAAAGACCCAATACCCGGCCCCGAATCGAACGGGGGTCCTCCGCAGGGATAACACAAATGAAATGCCAATGTGAGCGGATTACCAGGTACGTCTGTGTGCTTTTTCACCTGGCGGTCTACGCGCCGAATTTGTGTTGGGCTGCCAGTGCAGAAAAACAATTGCAATACTCATCCTCGGATCCGCTGCGCGGTTCGAGGGTGTTAATATGGACGCGGATGGTGCGTTGTTTATGCTATGAGGTGTGTCGGTATAGTCGTCCTATCGGCTGATGTACAGGAGCATCGAAATTCGAACCCATGTCACGTGGGCTGTATTTAGTCACTGTAAGTGTAAGTGCTAGCAGGGCCTATGATTATGGCTTGGTAGGTCGGGTACAAAGTCCAGACAAAATCTGAAATTAATCAACTGAAATCAGGTGGGAGTCCGGACAAATCGAGAGGTCCATGAGAGAACCTCAGATCCACAGTCCGGACAAAGGAACTTGGGTGGCCCAGGTCAGATTGGGGTCCGGACAAAATTTTTGGCCTGATCATCCATTTCCCCACTTGTTTGAGTGCCACTCAATTTGCCTATCTTGTTGATGTGAAGTATGCCACTGCCAAACTGGGCTTTGTAGACAATTCAGAATAGAACAAAATAATATTCAATAAGCATTGCTTGTGAATTCAATTTTTTTGCGATTTTTTGCCCTGGGAAATTTTTAGAGCAAAAAATAGGTCAGATGCAAAGTCCGTACAAAATTTTTGCGGACCTCTGGCCAGAAGCAGAGTCCGGACAGAAATTTTGGACCCACTGTGGCCAAAAGTCCGGACAAAACTTTAGGACAGGCTAATTTTGGTATCTGACCTACCAAGCCATAATCATAGGCCCTGTGCTAGCACTGATCTCTTTGCCTCGTGATCAGTGCGTGGTAAAGGACTGGTCGCGAGTCTATGACGGCCTATTTAGAATCCGGCGACACGTTATGCCCCTGCGGATCTTGCCCGGATTTTGGATGTTTCTGCAGGCTCTATGTCGGTTCACTCAGTCGAAGAACTGTGTACGAAGCTACAGCCCTTACGACGTACAAGCTGTACAGAGTACCTCAGGACAGATGGCGCACACTGAAGATTCCCGTTGAGCATCCAGGCTTCAGTGGATCAGTCTTCTGTCCACCTCAACCCCTGCCATCCAACAGCTCGTTGTCGTTCATGCACAGCATATTACCTGGCGTGCGGACATCTTGAATCAGAATGCCCATGAGGTGGACCCACAGAGAACCACCCAATACAATTTCCCGCAGCCGTCAGCGCCTGTTTTTAACAAAAAGGTCAATCTCGCTCCCATCATCAGCACGTCGCCGGCCACTGAGTCTCAGCCTCAGCGCTGATCTGACTGTATATCTATCAAGCATCTCATGATAGATTGTCTTCGTTATTCTTGCGATTAAGTTGGAAGCGCGTTCTGTCGCTTCCATTTCTTGTTGATCATGACCCCAAAAACTGCACAGGTCGATGAAACAAACGATCTTAGGACTCGTGCCAGGTCAGCCATGTAAAATTAGCTTGGGGTTCCAAACGTTAACGTGTTCGCTCGGACACTCTTCTGCTCCGACACGCTGACTGAATTCTGGTTGCATCCTGAGTTTTACCGACCGGAGTTCTTGGAGCGTACACTATGAACACACCGGAGTTCAATGGCGGGCCGATTGGGCAACCGAATGAGGTGAGATTAACTTTTCTTAAGCGGCGGCTCAGTTTTCCCCAGAATATCTCTCAACTTGAACTTCAAGTTGTCGCCCCGAACGACTGAAGTGCACTCACGTTCGGATAGCTGGCCCTTATTATTTGTATATGTACACGAAGTACTCCACCGTTCACCAGATGCGCATCGGCGATGTAAGACATGTACATGGTGCTTATTTGCGGTTCGAGGGTCTGCAAGATAGATGTAGGTGATAACTAAGAAGCCGATATATCGCATGCTATGGGGAATAGGCAAGCACAGCCCGTCTTGGAAGGAAGTTTAAGGTAATTTTGTGCACATGCATTTGAGGATGGACAGGGATGAGAAAGAGAGTGCCAGGGGGGAGGGGGGAAAGTGGGGAGAGACAGGGGGAGGAGGAGCAGAAAGTCGGACAAGGGGGGAGCAGAGGCTGGAAGACAGGGGGCGGGGGGCAAACAGGAAGGGGGGTAGGGGCGGTGGGTCAAACTGAACAACACACACCAGGCGCGAACATAAACGCAGGCACGAGCGCCCACGCGGTGGGGAGCGGGCGTGGGCAGCGCGTAGAGGCGGCCGACAGTGGACGCGTAGGAGAGGCTGGTGAGACGGGTTAGCGTCATATTGGAAAAAAAAATGCAGGGGAACGGGAAAGTGATAGGGCAGCGAAGGGCAGCGAAGGGAGCCCGAACGGGAAGCGATAGACGTGTCTACCAGAAACGCCGATGTCTGGGAGAGGGGAGGCAAACAAGGAGAGGAAACGGGGAGGTATTAATGAGGACAGGAGCGTACGTGCGGATGGTCATGTGCGCGCAAGGCAGGGGAAGGACTAACGTACATGAGGATGGCGACATTGGCAACACAATAGCGTAGAACATGAGCACAGTTGACGCCGAGGATGTACCCCAGCGTGCCGGTAGGGGAACAAGAAGGAAGGAGAGACGCACACTCGCTCTCGCGCATGAGTGCACGCTCGTAGAAGGCTCGTAGATGCGGTGCAGGGCATTTGACGGTGTTGTGGTGGCGCGGATCAAATCCCGTTTTTTTTTTTCAGTTGTCCTCGGCTCGTGTGCTGCGCGCGCTTATGCCACAGGGGGTTGCGGCAGCCGCTTTCTTGGTGCACAACGGGCCTCTTCTGCCAAAACACCCAAATACCGCTTTGTTCGCGGTTTGAGCGTGCCGCCTCCGCTCGCAGCCCACAGAGACATGCAGCAGAGCACCAAATGCATATGGTCGTCCTGGTCCTGCCAGCCCAAACCACCCTGCAAGTCGATAGACACATCCACCCGGTAGCACACGGTGTGAATCTGCACAACCTGTCTACTACAGGTCTTCCTAGAGCAGGAGGTCCCCGCGCGCGCGCGGTCGGTGATGAATGTGGGACACGCAGCAACTCAAGCGCGTCCTGGTGACTTCTTCTAACCTCACTGGGAGGAAATCAACCACCCGGTAGCACACGGCGTGCATCTGCGCACTTTAAAGTCCCAATCCAGCACTGCTTAAGCAGAGGGTCCCCGTTCGACCCGGGGCCGGGTAATGCATCGGTTGCAGATCAAGAAGCTTTTTGTGATTCAGTCAAGAAAATCACGCTGGCAACAAGGTGTATGTATGCACGTTCTGTGCAGAAATTTCTAGATTCAACCAGCTCACGATAACACGCGGGTTCGATGCGTTGGAACGTACGTATTCTCTTCTTTTTCCTGTGCCCACTCATCGACATCCTTTCTGGATACGTCAATGAATCAAGGATACAACCACCCGGTAGCACACGGCGTGCAAAGCCTCGAAATATTCCCCTCGAGCAGAAGCTCCCCATTCGATTCGGAGTCGGGTGATTCCCCATTTCTATGTATCTTTTTTGCTGGTTGCAATTGACTCACTGATGTCCTCCCGGGACGGAAGCAAATATGCACGAACAGAGGGACGTTGCCGCCCAGCAACGCGGCGTGCGTCTGCCCCACTTGATACTGTAAGTACTTGTATGTAGGCAACCGTCACGGTCACGATGGGGTCTGTTGCGTTGCCCAAATCCCTCTAGGTCACGGTCACGGTGAGGGTGGTTGCCTAGCTGAAGATCGTGACATCGCAAAATATATATAAAATCAGTTAAAACTCGGTCAAAAAACCCTTAAATGGTCTTCATAATGCTCCAAAATGCACCGTTGTGAGAATCCCAAGCACAGAGGCAGCTTCAGATTAAATATAAAGCTGAAAACTTGTTCATGTTGAAATTCCTGGTTGCCAAAGTTTCAACCGTCACGGAGGAAATCAGGTTGGTTGCGTTGCCCAAACCCATTCCCGATGTCACGGTGGGTTGGCCCGTTGCCTACATACAAGTACCTACAGTATGTCCTTTAGTGTCTTTGGCACGCAGAAGGCCCCCGTTCGATTCGGGGTCGGGTGATAACGTGGGAAAGACTTTTTTGCCACTCGCAACTGAAGTTAAATATCGCAGTCTCGATCTGACTGTAAAATGACACTCCTTCAAGTTTCAGAAGTATGCGCGTCTTTTTTGACCCCAATACAGGGCCCACAGGTGCGTTCACCCAGGCTTGGTTGAGATTCATTCTCTTCTCATCACCCGCTCCTTTCGAGCTACGAGAATAAACGAGGTAGAACCGCGTAGGAATCCAAGCACCCGATAGCACACGGAGTGTATCTGCCCCACCTAATTTTCTCATTTGTGACCGAGCAGAACGACCCCGTTCGACTCGGGGCCGGGTAATTCATATATTCGTATGTAACCTTTTTGCCATTCTCAAGAAGATCACTTCTGCGGCAAGATCGAACTCAGCACACCCGCTTTTCTGTATTCAATGTCAGCACGCAGGTTCTGTTTTCACATGGTGGTTGAAAATATTCTCTTCTCCGAATCGCCTGCTCATCTCTGATCTCTTCAAGTTTCCGGATACATCAATACATAGATCAAGAGGAAATAAACCACCCGGTGGCACACGGCGCGTAACTGCACCAAATTCTCCAGGAATATGGTCATCTCAGCAGAGGGCCCCCGCTCGACTTAGGGTCGGGTGATATAGACACCTTTTTACCTCATGTTGCGACACGCAAAAACACAGCTCCAAACAGCCGCAGAGAATATTCTCGGTACGGTGAGTACCCCGTTCCTACTGTTCAAGAACTCCGGGCTCCGTTTGTCACGCAAGTCCGGTTGAGAGGATCGAAGTCCTCTCTGAGCCTGACGATCAATCCCACGACGTGGAAAATTGAGACACAGCGCTAGGAATTAAGCCACCGGGGTAGCACACGGGGAATCTGCACCAAACTATCTCGGATCATCATATACAGCAGAAGGTCCCCGTTCGGCTGGGGGCGGGTGGTAGGGTGACAGGGAACAAAGACTTTTTACCGTCCACGCTGAACCCGCAACTAAACTCTGCAGTGCCGAGTATCAATTCAAGCCGAAGATTCCCACCTGTCCCTCTTAATTTTATCCAGCATGCTCGAAGTTCAAAGGAAGGTTCTGTAATATTGTGTATGGTGAGTTGGACTTCACCCATTCTTGCTTGCCGTCAGGATAATAACCTGGGTGCCACTGGCAGGAAATCAACCACCCGGTAGCACATGGCGTGCATCTGTGTCCAATGTAGCGGTGAGTTGTTGCTGCAGAAGATCCCCCGGGGTCGGGTAATACATGAAATCCAGGAGAATTTCTGCTATTTAGTCAAGAAAATTGCGCTGGCTACAAGATCAGGATTAAACATGGTGGGATGAATGTGTTTTGGTATTGTACTCTACAGCACTGCATAATCCTTAGAGTCCTGGTGTTCTCTGATTCGTCGACGGAGGACAAGAGCGTTGCAAAGCTCGGCATCAACGTACCGCGATGTCGACGCTCCTCTGCAGCATGGCGATGAGCAATCAGACTTGGTGAATTTCAATCGACTGACCTAACTGCCACCCACTCCTCTTCCAGAGCCGTTCGGTCTGCAATGGTATACTTGAACCGCAGCTGCGTGGTTTCCAGGAACGCCCACTTCGTCTTCGCTCTGAGTCTTCCGTTGTACTCCAGGAGCCACGAGTTCAGCGGGCAGAGGTCCGGCGTGGCGGAGATGCCGGCGGTGCGGCGCGCCCGGAGCGGGATCGTCCACGTGAAGGTGTCGCCCGCCCAGCGCGTCCCCGCCCGGATGCTGAGCTCGGAGCCGCGGCTGGCGAGCACGCTCATCGGCGGGGCCTTGATCATCTCCCAACCGCGATCGATGTACTTCTGCCGGCCATCCTCTTGGCCGGCGCCGACGGTCTCGATGATCACGGCGTTCTTGTAGATGAACGTGGAGCGCGGGTAGAGACAGTATGCGTGGTCATGAGTGAGGATGTTCATGACGACCGCTGTTGGGATGGCGGTTAGCTCGTGGCGCAGTGATGGTGTAAAAAGCATACTGCTGTGGAAACTGAGGATGACTTCCATCGGCGTCGAGACCGCGATTATCAGTTGGATCTTGCGGTCCCCTTTGGTGAAGTCCAGCACGTCCGCAATCCCGCGCCCCAGATAGCTCGGCTCCCTGTCTCTTTCCGACGCGCCGAGCTGCTTCCGCAGGTCCGCATCCTGAGAAGCACGTGGCTCAAAGGCGTACCCGATGGACGCGAGGAAGAGCGCGGGGGCCCTGGCGGATCCACGGTGTGCGTATACGTCGAGATCCGAGTCCGGCCATATCTCGCGATTGAAGAACTGGAGTCCCGCAGACCCGGACACCAGCGTGGCCGTGTCGGCCTGGATCTCGCGGAAACGGTCGACGTTGTCGCCGAAGAATGGAGATAGGAGGCGCGAGACGTTGAAGCATATGTCCCTTACTAGATCGCGGAGAAGCCGACAGGTTTGCGAGAGCCTGACTAGGTCCAGCGCAGGGACATGGCGAAAGAACGCGTCATGCGGGCCCATTCGCATTTCGCTGTCGTCGCAGAAGTTGTGGTCACTGATCTGTAGACGAATTACAGCGTATGGACTGACAAGAACTCCCTGGCTGTGGTATGTTGAGGGTGGGCCGACATTTCGACATCGGAGTCCCCGATGTTCATACTTGAGGCTGATACGCGTTGGTTACCGACTCGGTACAAGAATCAGGATGAATGGAGAAGGTAAAGCGCGTCTGTTTGCGCTGGTTAGGCGGAAGCGCTTAAAACAAACTGCTCAATACAATCCCCCTCTACTTGGGGGTAGAGGGCCGTGGCTGCACCCGGCAGGATCTCGTACTTATCTTTTTTCCCATCATGCTCCCAAATCCACCCGGACACACACGACAAACCCGGATGTCATCGGAATCCAATGTAAATTGATTGCCGAAAATATTGTTTTTTTTTAAATCAAGCCCACTTCTTGCATTCAAAAAATATGAAATAGAGTGTATTTGCACCGCCCATTTCTTTTCGACATCACTCGTCGTTTTTAACTGACCCAAATGATTGATGTGATTTCGATGAGGCCCAGGCAGACCAGGCCGTGTATTTACTTCGGCAGGTCCAGGGCAATATTGAAAATTTGCTGGGGGACTTGGAAGGAGGTATATACTAGACTTATTAATGTTCATACCCTCTGAATGAGCCTATGGGCAGGCATGGGACACGACGATCTTAGCCGAGTCACGCCTGCCATATTCAGTTACACCAGGGAAAAGAGACAGAAGTAAATAAAAACAGCACAGCCCTAGGCCCTACAGCCACTAAAGGGGTAAGGAAAAAGTGAACAAAGTATAGGGACAGTCACTAAGGAAGTCAGACACAGCCACTAAGGAGACTATCTTAAAAAATTGGAGACAAGTAAAATAGGGAGACTTTTAGCCCCTCGGAGGAATGAAAGGAACGAGTATTATGTAAACATAAGTACTCGTAATCTATCTTTTGCTTTTGCTTTGCATGGCCACCATTCGTCCTCTCTTCGTGGCTGCAAGTAGGGGACATGTAACAACCTCACCCCTTCTTATGTGACACATCACAGGTGTCGGAAACACGTCAGGCACTGGGACCACGGCAGTGTGATTTCCTGGCAGAAAACCAAAGTTCGAGGTTTCATGAGATTCGGTGTTTTGCAGGCGGCTGTTCTCCAAGGCCGGATACAGTGTGGTTTTGATAGCACGTGGGAAAGCCCCTTTGGACTCCCTTACAGAGGAGATCAAGAGCAATGGAGGAAACATAAGATACTCACGCTTTTGAAGCCTGCCAGGCTACCCTGACCCGGCTCTTAGACTGCTCCGTTCTGTGTGCCTTTCTATACTCCCGGAAATTTTTCATCTGTTTTGCTATCAACCAGGGATCATTTTCCTCCCTCACACTACGTCTTCCGAGCAGCGCTGTTCAACGTCGGATATGCAGTTTGGAAGCCATTCCTAGGGGTGACTGCGGACAAAGTGCAGGAATGTAAGCGCCACGGTCTCCTTGCTACCTCGTCTCAGCGGTGTTCTTGTTCTCCTTCTTGCGCGAGGCCATCCTGAAGTTCAAAGAAAAAATGGTCGATGCAGAGAATCTTTCACCGGGGCAACAGCTAGGATGCGGGTGAACACTATCACTGCGTTCTCGATAAGTAAATTTGCCTCACACGGGCTGAACCAGTCTTTGGCGAAGGAGTTCGGGAAAGATGATATTCATCTAATATTCATCTATTAGTATCAAAGTAAGCAATCAGAATCTAGGCTCATTTATTACAGTGTTGACCCGAGAACCAGGACCACGTACATCTTACAGGCCAAAAGTCCACCTCCGGATTTCCGGTGATCTTTTGCAACCTCCAGCCCCGAAAAATGAATTTCTGGCTCAAATTTTATATGATGCTGGTGCAGGTGATGTTTGCGTATTGTTTGGAATACCTGTATAACTTGACAAATGGACCAGCCTGTGTTTTATTGTAAAACAAACCTCCTGCAGGCCATCATGCATCTCGAGACGTATGTGTTCTGGGGTCAGGTCCTAAACCCGTACAATACCAATCTGACGCCGGGCGGAAGCTCTGGTGGCTGCAGTGCGCTTATCGCATTGGGCGGCTCGCCTATGAGTATTGGAAGTGATATCAGGGGAAGCCTGGCTTTGCCCGCTGCAGCGTGCCGGATATGGACTTTGCAACCCCCCTCCCGAGATTCTTAATCCGACCCGCTTTCATTCTAAAGGAGGCCACCACATTACGTATTCCGAAAGGCGTTGGCTCCGTGATCCAGCCTGGTGCGGATTCAATCCTCTCAACGTTTGGTCCTTTGTATCAGAGGTTAGTTCGTTTTCAACATGTCTCTCTTTGTCAATTTTGCTCCCTTGATCATCAAGCCTCTGGGATGTAGATCTCTGGTTCTCTGTTATCCTCGAATCCAAGTCGTGGCTACATGAGTACAGTGTCATGCAACTCCTGTGGCACATTCTATTTCCTCGTCCTGGTCAGGTTCGGATGAAAATATTCAGATCAGAGTGATGTGGCATGACAGCTTGTACTGCCTCAACCGCCGATCCGACAGGCATGAATACACTGGTAAGTGCCTTGAGCGGCATTCAAAATTGTCAACTATGAACCATCCAAGCATTTTGAAGCTGCAGAACTGGCGCTAGGCTGTCCATCTTCTCTGAGTATCTGATGTGTTCAACAGCCGACAACATAAGGTCTATTTTGTGGACGGCGGAGTTCGTGTGTGCGAAAGAGTTGCTGTTTTAGGGGAACCAAGCCTCTCGTGGACTGAATGGGCATAACTCAGCCGACTGTCAAGACCCACACGATTCACGAGCTCTGGGAGGTCGGTACTGAGGTCTTGTATGCTGATTAGACACTGAGATGCTGCTATGCAGATGAATCTCCGAAGAGAGGCACTGTGCCAATTTTCTTAGCACTATACCGCAGTCTGTTGACTTCATTCTATGTCCCACTGGAGCCGGTCCCACTCCAGAGCTCTGGACGTGCAAATACTGGGGGTAATTGCGCATACTGATTCTTACTGTCCATACAATTAAAATCTCGATACAACTCTGTCTGGAGCTTTGTCGACTATCCCAGCTGTTGTGTTCCCTATAGGCATTTATTCCGATCTGATACTTGACATGGCGGATGGCCCTCGCCCTTGGATGAGCGAAGCAGACATGTACGACACTCAGAACTGTGAGTAATTCTGCAGAATCTATTATTTCCCAAAATAAAATAAATCAACATGCGATACAGATCAACCGGAGAAGTTTACGTGGACTCTGCTCTGTTTGCAACTGGTGGCCTGATGATTTGGAGATGAAAAATTGTGCAGGCTTTGTAGGAAATATCGAGGTTACTTCCGTTGAATACCACAAACATTTGACGACTGGGAATATCTCTCCCTTGGTGTAACTTGGGCCTGTTACTACATACTCTCCTCACAAATTGTCGTTCTATCACATGGCCTCAGCTCTTCATCGTATTTTCCTCCTTTCACTGATGTCGATTTCTGAATTCCATCGTAAAATCAATAACAGGCTGTGAGACATATCTGACGTAAGTCCTATTACGCTTGTGTGTATTTGTACCCTTTCATCCTCTCACATTGAGTGACTGAGCTTTCCTGCTTCAAGAACTGATGATCAAGAGATATCAGTAACTCAAATGGTAGTAGTTTACTCTAATCAACCACGTATTCTCTTTTTCTCATTGTATCTCATGGCGATGTTTACTTTCAAAAGACTCATCAGCTGCCAGGCCTTGGGAATGACTGTGATGACGACGAAAAGCAATCTGTGCATTCTTCTGCCTCAATGGCCATCAATGACCTTCATCACATTGAGGAGTTGTGGTTCGAGGATGATACCCTGATTTTGAGAGCGGAGGATAGCCTCTTCCGCGTATCTAAAGGCGTCTTATCAGCTCAGTCGCCTGTTATGAAGGCCATGTTATCTGGGATACCAAAAGCTGGTGGGACCATCATGTATGGATGTCCCGTTGTTGAACTTCACCACTCTGCCTCCGATGTAACATGCTTTCTTAAGGCCGTATTCGACTCGGAGTACGTAACAGCCCTTGTTGCACTATACATTAACGAATCGGTTCATTGTAGCTTCTTCCTTCCACCTCCTGCAAAATCCTCCATTTGGGTCGTCAACGGAGTAATTCAACTTGCGCATGAATACAATGTTCATCCCCTACTCAGGTGAGGGCTTATGCACTTGGAAACATTTTACCCGAGCGTTCTTGACGGTCAACGAGCCTATGACAGCTCGGAACCGACTGACGTCCACTGCAACCTACTGGCACTGCAGGTTGCATTGGAGGTCGGCACCTTGTGGAATTTTCCGAGAATCATCTACGAGTGCTGCACATCTAGCCTCACAGATATTTTGGACAGCGAGGGTTGGGAAGATCTCCCAGTGATCCATAAGAGGACCATCATCCTCTCTCATGACACACAGAAACACAGAACATCCGTTGTTTCACAATTCCTTCTGGAAGATGTTTCACGGCAATGCAGAAGTATATTACAGTGCAGTTCTGCCAAGCTTCGCTGGCTCAAAATCGTGGATAACTGGCACATGGAAAACTGTGACTCATTCCCGTTGGAATTCTGGGAGGCAAGCAATTGGGAGGACATGGGCCATTATTTCTGCCATAGCTGTTTGGTACAGTCAAAAGAGCACCACGAGTTGCAGAGGTGTCTGCTCTGGAACGTGTTGCCAAGAGCTTTTGGTCTCCCCAGCTGGAATGAGCTGGAAATGATGAAGACAGAAATGTTCGGTGCTAATTAGCCTACGGTATGTATCCTCGATCTTCTTGTAAAATTGAAATGAGCTAGATCATCGGGCCTGTCTTCTGCATGCCATTCACCAATGGGAGGCAAGTATTTTGCGAGCCAAAGTGATGTCTTCTCAGCCAAGGATAGTCTCATAAATTCAACCATAAGTTGAGAATTCAATGTGAATTTAATTGAACAGCCTGAGGGTCGTTTTCTGACGGCTGTGCCGTTGGCTGTCCCGTCCCATCAGAGACTTGGAAACACAAAAGACGGGCCATCTGAACAACGGCCATGCCCTGTCGGTCACCCGTCAAATTGATGGCCGTTGCCATCGTGGCAATGGGTGGAAGCCCTAGTTGGCACTGACAAAGGTCGTGTCAAAAGGCTCGTGCGTGAGGTGAGCGAGAAGCTGATGGTGCTCCAGGCTGGCCTGCAGGCCCGCAGGCCCGAGAGCTGGGAAACCTTTCCCAAATCGCTCATGAAAGGCTAAGCAAGTTACAGGTGGTGGGCTTCACATTTGACACAGAGAAAAACAGGCTCGTGCCGGTATTGTAGTGGAGTCTCACTCATTTGTAAATTTGCATGCTGCATGTGATATACAGTCTACTCTGTCTTAACCCATAGCCCTTGGTGGACCTCTCAAAGTATGGGTTATCACAGGGTATGGGCTTTGACAGGGAGACAAAACCCGTATCCAGATCATACTGCCACAATCCACCTCCCTTCCAAACCATCGCAGCAATTTTGTGTGCTCTACTGAGCTTAGGTTCCCCATGTTCCGTGCCTGGGCTGCACAATCGGTGCAGAAAATGTGGCCTCTCTCCCTTGGCTTGCTTACCACCAAAGTTATACCACATGTGACAGAGGCTGTGATTCTGTGACATGCTTGGGGTGTTTCAGGTCTTCTCAAGAGTGCCCTTTATGAGCTCTGGCATACGAGCGGATTCGGACAATAAAGAGACAAGAACTTTGAGCGACAATCTGCAACTCACCACCGCTCCTTACTGCCTGCGGATATCCTACTATCAGAGACCGGGTACTGGGCCACCTTGGCACTTTTGACCTCGATCTGATGCACAAAGTGAGGTGGATACAGGTATATGGGCTCTGAAACTAAGGTATGTATCTTGTGAGTGACCTGAGATATTTTCCGCGAATTTAGGCGATGGTTTCATGGCCTACCAAAATTTTCTTTCGGCGGTATCCCAAAATGGGAAAAAACGGCCTAGTGGGCCACCCGGCCCAATCCTCTGTTCACACCATATTATTCACCCCAGTGCATCCCAAATCGTTTAATGGATCAAACTACATTATTGTGTACACTCAAACCATAAATCTAAGGTGTACGGGGACCATAACTAGTTGCCTTTCACGGTAGGACACGTGAGATTGCAGTCTGGACTGAACAGCTTGTACGATAAAGCACAGAGCCCAACGCTGCCCCAAATTAAAGCCCGAATGGCTCAATGGGAAGTATTAGAACACACCTCAGCGCAAAAGATGTCCCCAAGATACCTATAGCCCCTCGAAAAAAATCCATCTATATGTGCCAACAAAATTGGGTGGTTTGGGGTAGTGGCTCACTGTGAACGTGAAGTCGCATGATTAAAGGCCAAACCAATGTGGGAGGACATGGAATGAGCTGTCCCAAATGCAATTACCAAGTTCCAGGTCTGCAGCGAAGGCAGGTGGATCGCTATAGAGGGGGACCAATTGTGCGGCTAAGGATCAGGTCGAGATGTTCTTGATGAGTCCAGGATATGAAGGAAATATATTTTAGCCTGTTTGATCACCCGAGGCCATTTGTTCGAACCAGGGGATAAAAACGAGCCCCAAATCTTGGGAATCGGTGAAGAATTGGGGGAGAAATAAGCAAAAGACAAGCCAGAGGTGCTCTTGGAGATAAGAAATGGTGTTCCCACGCCGGCATCTTGAAGAAAACCTCCCACAGTTTTTGATCGCCGCCTCACTCAGCCTCCAAATTTGACATACGGTGTCCTCATAGGTCGTATTGCATCCCATAGCCACCAAATCTACGGATTCTACATCACAACACATTGTATTATGCAAGTGGCCCACTACCTAGTGTGGCCCGGTAAGCAGTCGCTGATAGTATGTCTTGAGAACACCTGCAAACAGCTCAACTTAATTTGGCTCACTGCAACTTGCTTCGATTCATTTGCTCCTTTCCACGACTCGGACGGCGATGATACAACCGTCAACTCTACAATGCCGAGCTGTTCCCCAATAACATATTCTGCATGTAAAAGTCTCGTACACGACACAGGCCTGTCCTAGAACTACCGATTGGATGTTCTATGCGGCACTCCAGATGCTCATTCAAATCGATCGGGAGAGTGAAACGGTGGATGACAACAGACACGGGTGTTGTGCTCTTTGCTCATCCAAGATGCGCGAAAGATGGCAAATAGAAAGGGAGAAAGCTTGGGAGAAATTGGACGCTCTTTTTCGTCTAGAGGATGCTTGGATGGAAAGCTAGCATCTTTCAATATCTCAGCATGCCTCCCTGTTCTGATCTCTCAATGACAGGAACGGAATCAATCGGATGGAAGGATCGCATTGGAAGCATGTGCTAAAGATCTTGTGCGACTTTATTTTTTCAACTCGATGCCCCGTTGTGAGGTCAAGCCATTTCTATACCTACTTAGTTCTGGTTCTCTAATTTTATCCTGTTCAGCGGGAGGCCTAGCGAAGCTCAGCGTAAGTCGTATTGGACCGTGTGGGTGGTGTCCAGCGTTCGAACAGACAACACAGGACAAACAAATCATAATGAGGGTGGCTATTACTCACTGTGTGCAGGTCGCTTTGAAGTCTCACAAACCCACTTGGCTGCAAATAATGTCTGAAAATAGAGATTTTGGCTTCCCGAGTGTCGTGCTTTTCTTCCGCCTTGCAATTGCTTGGCAGCCCAAATGGGGTGCTACTCGGCCTTGAATTTCTTGTGAGTTCCCTCACAGGTTTACTTCTCAAAGATTTACTTCATCCACTGAACTCGGCATGGGAACACACGACACATTATTCGCACACATTCCTACTTGAGATCTTATTTCTCTGAGGCAGACGTCTCGATTCTCTACTGTCTCATAGTAAGATGCTAGTTTCAACGTATCCCGCCTACTACCTCCCTTTTCGGCGACAAAGTCGACCTCTTCCCCACCGTACAGGCCCGAACGGGCACTCTGGTCTCTGGGTCCACCTGTCTACAGCTGTTCAATCGAATCATTTGGCCTAATTCAGATCTCGATATCTACACTCACACGATGGCATCAACGCCGAGATCCCCGCCTGCTTCCTCGTCTCGAATGGTGATTCATTCGAACCGCGTCTCAATCAGAATCCAGACATGCTATCACAACTCTCTGTGGCGAAAAATAAAGACCGATCCCAAGCTATCTCGGTCGCGGTATAGAAGATGTTCTAGATTTTTACTGACTCGGAGGCCACAGGAAGATACAACTTATGGTCGCAGTCTCGACGTCTATGCAGACCATTTTTAGTTTTCATTCATCTGTATACACTTTTTTATTGTAGCGCGGGTACTCACAGCGATTCGCAGCCTGCGTGATGAACGTGCTCAGTCACGACCATGCCTTTCGTTCAACGTTATATCCTTTTTCGACGTTCATTTCCAAGGAGGCCTTGGTCATCGAGACCGTTGGCGCCGGGCAGAAATCAGGGAGGTAGAAATATGTCGGCCGTGGATGGAAGATGGTAAAGATGGCCACCCTAACCAGCCGAACCTCCGAGATCAGGGCTACGTCTCGTTGGATTGGGAATTCATTCACTTGGACGATCCCCCTCCTGCGTCCCACTGAAAGCGTCGCCAACACCCTAATAATCTGCCCCATACATTCATGGCAACTAGAATACGACGCAGCAGGGAAGGCTCGCACCAGATGGGGCTTTTTGAAGAACCTCCGTCGGACCTGGCTAGTATTGTTTCAGAGATAAGGACAGAGATAATGTGTGTTTAGTCTCTTTCGTCTTGAAGTTTCCTCTGACGCCGTGCTACAGCCCAGTCCTAAAATGTCAGTACGATGATTTCGAGCAGCGACTCGAGCTCTACAAGGTTATAATCCCACGCCAGCGGATTAAAACAACACTTCTGAAATCGATAAATTATCTGCCTTAGAGGCTAGCTCAATCCACATCCAACTCGTATATCGTCGTCGCTCATCTACTTAACAGTGAAATCACTTTCCATTGAAACCTTGATACAGATAATTTTGCTACATTTGGGATATCATGCTTCAGTTAATATTAATCTGGTCCGTTATATAAACAAGAAAGCCCATAACGCCCCGACAATTGCCGCGGAACCAGAATGGACCTGGAGAACATCTGCCTGATTCGGTTTTTTGCTCGCTGATGCACTCGAAGACGTGGAAGCGCTGCTAGCTGTTGTTGCAGACGCGCTGGTGCTAGAAGCCGACAGGTTGCCGCCGGAAACCGAAGCACTGCCCGTTACGCTGGAACTGACGGCTGCGGACGACGCCGATGACTCGACAACGGCTTGCGCGGAGAAGCTCGGAGTAGCAACCGTGAAGCCCCCAGCGTGGCAGATGTTAGCCCACTCTGTGGAATCGGTGTTATTGAATTGAAGAGAGTTTGGTAGTAAAAAACGAACGGGAAAGCACGAGCTGTGCAGTGGTCGCCGCTTGTGTGGTATTGGCTACTCCGGCGAGGCAGGAGAAACATGGGCCGCTCGCACTACCGATGTCGTCGCTGCACATGCATTTGAGATCCGACGCACAGCCCGCCTTTGCCATATTAGTTTGTAAGAGTTCACAAGAAGTGCGAATGCTTACAGTCCATTGCTTCGTGAAAGCTGCACATGTATCCTTACAAGTCTCTGGTGTTGATGTGATATCCAACTTCCCAAAATCAATTAGGTCGTCTGGAGCTGCCGCGGGGAGTGCTGTTATAATTATGATTTATTCAACCGGACACGAAATAAATAAAAATGGATCTGCTTGCCTGCACTTCGCGGGATGGCAACCCCGATGAGGTATATCATAAACAGAGAGAGCATGACGTGATTCGTGAGTGCGCAGCACTTGTTTCGTATAGGGACGGGGAGGATCCAAGACCAGCAAGGACACCTAGGGAAGAAGCCAACGCCGTCGGATTTTTATCCTCGTAGTTTTGATGGTAACTGTGTGTTCACCCCGACCATCGACGAGGTAACCAGAAACCGCTTTCTTGATCTGCATCAAATAATTTATTCAATAGCATCGCAACAGCTTTCAAACCAGTGCTTCGGTAATCAAGCAAGGAAACTTTCCATGAATACAAGTAATAATATGTGTGTTCAACATCAAAACAATGACCAAACGACGAAGAAGGTTACTGCGGCGTAGCTCGGCCACAGGAAGAAATGTGTAGTCTGATGGGCCAGTGCAGCAGAGGCGCGAGTAGGGGACGCAGCGACGGACGAGGACAACGGGTTGGTTGTCGATTTGGACTGCGATGCCTGAGAAATCGCCATCGTACTAGTAGTTTGGGGACTTGGACTGTTGAGATTGGACGTGGTTACACCAGATACAGTAGCCACGCCCGATGCGCTCAAGGACGAGACAGAGACACTGTTGATGTCGCATTCCGAAGCAAACTCTGGTGAAAAAATAATAATAAATTTCGACTCCGAGGCAAGAAATTCGTGAGGAACACGAACGGTTTAGGATATCCTGTCCGTCGACGATGACTGGGCCGGTACCATTAGCGGATACCACACAGTCGACACACGATAGCACGGCTGCGTCATTCTTAGGGGTGCACAAGCATTGGAACGTTGTGCAAGTCTATGCCAGGCATCGGTGAGATGTACTGACTCGAGTTCTATTGATGGTGCGTACATTGGCATTGTCAACGACAGAATTGCAGGCTGATTGACATTCGGATGGTATCTGACCCGGATCAAAGCCCAAGATTGAAGATTGACGAGAGACCGATGACTGTGTTGAGATAGAGCTCGAAATGGCTGCCATCACGTCATCGTGAGCTTTGACAAGCAGATGTACTAGACGTTTGGCCTGACTTTGTGTGAACAAGGCAAACAACAAGACCGTACATCTGACAGTCTTCATCATCGTATGGGGGCGTAGGATACTGTGGACGTCAGGAGCAAGAGAAAACACGACAAGTAAACAGTCTGGCAGTTGTCGCTGATTTGACAGCGATGTTGGTCACGAGTACATGGACCAGGACTGTCAAGAAAAAGCAGTACAAAAATCTGAGGTTTGCTTGTTCCCATTACCTCCCCATGGTAGAATTCCATAGAACACCCGGTCCACTGTAGTGGGAGGTCCGAGTCTGGACATGTGTTTGGCACTGTGTGGCGACAGCATTAGATTAGATAGACAAGCTTAGTCAGGCATCGCATCTCTTGACATCTCTGCGCCGTGACTGTGCTCCTATGATAGCGGACCGAACTTCGTGACAAGTTTGAGTCCCGATTTGGAAATCCTTACTAGTCACTCACTTTTTACTGTACTATGATGTGGAGTGTGTAAATAGCACTATAAGAAGCAGGTCTAAGCATCCCCCAGACCAAAACTTTGAAAATCAAAAATTGTTTTTCCTCACACGGATTTCGCGCTTTTGGTCTCGGGCCGGTGGTACCCGGTGGCAGTGCAGCGCCACTAGTCGCATCAATTGCTCGCTCGTCCCACCACTCGATGCCCAAACCCGCCAAAAACACATCCCACCAGCAGAGAGGTGCCGGTGGGATGTTTACTTCCAATCAGCCACTTCCCGACACCACGATAGGTACATCAAGTTTGGAAATTTGCGTCTGAAATTTCGCGCTTTTAAAACCCTAGGCTAGGGTTACCCCGTTTTTTCTGAAATGAAAATTTTACCTATAAACCTACCCTATGTTTCTTCCAAATCTCAAATCTTGAAGAGTTTTGGTCAAAATTGTGACTTGACATAAAGTTTTGTCCACTATCATACTTCTCTGGTGGATTCACCGCTGGGAAAGACGACCATCGGGGATGGCTAATGTTGCAGTAAAGTGTACACGTGCCGGTCATATAAGATTCCCGCGATCTTGAGTAGACTAATAGTAGGGTTTGTGGGGTGTATCCAAAAAGTGCCGACGTGCATTTTAGTTGTCCCGATTGGGCGAAATTCTCGGCATTTTGCGTGATTTCCGCGGCTTCTTCCGTCGATTTCGTTCTACTTTTCTTGACACTTACCATCCCTGCTTTAGGATACACGCGAAGGCGAGTTGGCCGAGGAACGAGGCCGAACGAGACTACGCGCGTGAGAGATGCAGTACCGTGTTCCCGACTTGGTTTTTTCTTTATCTTCCCTTGCATCACTTCGCAGGGTGACTCTTTTTTTCTTCGCCTGCTCGGCGCCAACTGCACACACAAGTAATTGCTGTAATAAGTTGATGGCGGGCCCTGCCGCGCCAGCGGGCTACTTAGTTTATATTTCTTACCTGATACTTGTGATACCTTTCCTTGACCGTCACGGGGAGGGATGTGTAAAACGCGACACTGTCACTCTCAGACTCGGCCGTTGGTTTGTGGTCAGTTGCGACACTGTCACAAAAACCAGTCCAGTCTGGCGGAGGATGAAGCAGTTGCGACACTGTCCTCTTTCGGTAATCAAGTCGGCCAGCGTGAAGATTTCGTAAGCTGATTGCTCTTTCTTCTGTACCCCCACCATCTCCCCCTCCTCAACGACGGTGCGCACATCATCAGCAGTGAGCGCGTCCCAATGCGAGTCAGTGGATAGGGCGGCAGTGCTGGTAGTGGTAGGCTGGAGCAGTTGGTACACCGTAGATGAAGGTACGTGACGGTCGCGCGCTCACTTTACTGACTGTAATCAGTGCCGCCGCCTCGCGATCATGTGCAAGCAACGGAGAAGGCACCCCCAGAGTCTCATTGGAGCTTCCGCCCGTGCCTGCTTCGCCTTCGTAGCCCCCCTAATCGCAGCGCCGTCCATCATACACTTCCAAAACCGTGCAGCGCGCTCCCAAGGCCGGCAAATTCATTCCCGACGGCCGTAGGAGCACCACGCGCTGCGCTGGCTGGCAGCACGTTCCGCCGGACAAGGGCTCGTGGAGTGGTGGAAGCTGCGAGCTGGCGAGTCTATTGCGGCCTCCCGCGGCGCGTCGAGGGCTCCCTCCTTATCCAAGCTTCTCCTCTCGCCCCGAGCTGCAGTGAATATCCAGCGGAGAAACAGGAGACAAGCGGGGAGGGGATACAAAATCGTGAGGTTTTTTGGCGGATGGACATACGTACACAGTAGTAGATGTATCCCAACTATCATGTCAAACTAACCTAAACTTGAGAATCTAATGATTCAAACCGTGAAACCTACCTTGACCAATCCTGTTCAAGTTGACAGTGTCGCATCTCGTCGGCACTCTCCAGACTGCACTGGTGTTTGCGATAGTGTCGCAACTCACCGCAACCCAATTGGTGAGTCTGAGGGTAAGTCTGTCGCAGGTGGGTGATCCCCATCCGGACCTGGGGAACCTCTCCCCGGAATTTCCAGCCCACGCCATAAGTCCTTCTCTTGCTGCCATCTTGCGAATCGAATGGACATCGGGCCCGTGCTTGCTGACCTTGACGATCAATCGGATTGATAATGTCTGACATATCCATATCGGCTTGTCTTCCGAGTGGGATTATAAAGAAGATCTTCTCTTCTGACACAACTAAAGCGAAAGAAAGTGAACGAAACCATGGTCTCCTCCGTCGTAGTCATCGCAGGTTTGTGAGATTCATCGCACTGAGCCCTCTTGGATATGGTACTGAACCCTTGGCAGGCATTGGTAACGGATCGGGAACAGGGGCAGCTGCCGCGTATGTATCGTCAGATGTTTTCTTGCAAGACCACTGAATTGCGCACAGTCGGTTATTTGCAAAAGAGGGATACAGTGTTGCACTTGTCTCGCGTGGTGCAGAATTTCTGGAGGGCCTTGCCCAGGCCATAAATGCGTCTGGTGGACAAGTCAGTCCCGCATTATCACTTGACCTAGGTCATCTCACCATCCACGTTAGGCATCGTCGTTCCCTGTAACTAGCTATGGCCCAGAGGACCTCACCGCCGCCTTCTCTTCGATCCAATCTCGCTATCCAGCTCCGGAGTATGCTATCACCGCTGCGATCTACAACGCTGGTCACGGCGTGTGGAAGCCCTTCCTCGATGTGACACCCCAGGATATCCGCGAATCAAACACAGTGAACATTGAAGGCTCCTTTGCCTTTGCCCGCGCAGCGATCTTGGCCTTCCAGAAGAACGAGCTCACACAGGCTACGGGAGCGAGGGGCACTTTGGTCTTCACGGGCGCCACCGCGAGCCTGCGGGGGAACGTCACCACGAGCGCATTCGCCGCAGGAAAGTTTGCTGTGAGGGCGCTCTCGCAGAGCCTCGCCAAAGAGTTTGGGAAACAGAACATCCATGTAAGTGTCGTCCACAGTATCGGCTTCTAACGCTAACCGGCCCTTAATTTAGGTTGCTCATGTGGGTGTTTCTCTCGGTTTTAATTCTATGAGCTAACTCCGAGCTTCCAGGCTATTATTGACGGAGGTTAGTCCCCTCTTTTATTTCCAGCTCTCCCTGTAAATATTCTAGGTATCGCGACTGGCAACATACGGGGCAATCGGGACTCCAAGCCTTCAGGCGCCGTCGAAAACCCCACCCCCGACTTGAAGCTGAGTCCCGAGAGCATTGCTCAAGTACGCGCTTTTCTGCCGTTAGCCTTGAGCGTACTTAACACGGCCTAGTCGTATCTTTATCTCGTCAACCAGGAACGGTCCGCATGGACATGGGAGCTGGATCGTGAGTGGCGTCCGATGAAAGTGCGACCTTGAAAACTTATGCCAGGACAGTCCGCCCAGCCCATGAGAAATGGTGAACAGGAATGTGTATGCATATCGGTTCGAAGAACTACCTATGTCTCCCACGCCCCTCGTTCCTACGTTATCATTCACACCCTCACCGTTTGTCGCCGTGCGAATCAGCTTTCCCCTCGACGATGTTTATCCCACTGGGTTTTTATCTCAGGGTCTCTAATGCCGTCGTAAAGGAAATCGGTTGTATGTTCTACACCTTGTAACTATCCAAAATTCAACGGTTCAATCTTCGGGTTCCGGAACTCGAACCGCAATCAAGTCATGGGTCATCGCATCGGCTAACTATAGTAACCCGCGGCTCGAGATTGTCGAGTATAAGTACCCCATCCGATCAAGGTTCCCATTCAGCCTCCTGAAAGGTCCCAGTCAGTCTTCTGACCTCCCGAGTTCAACTGCTCTCAATCCATGTCCTCAATCAAAGTAATTGTTGTAGGATGCGGGATAGCTGGTACCGTCGTCGCCATCATGCTCAAGCTCAAAGGGTATGAACCCGTTATCTACGAGCGGGGAGCTCGCTCCCCCGACGCCGGGCTAAGTCTCATGTGAGCGTCGTCTTCCGTGTCTAGATCTGAATCTTGAACTAGCTTCGCTCTAGGCTCCAGCTGAATGGCCTCCGCATCCTGTCTCTCATCCCCGGGCTAGTTGAGCAGCTCCCGGGCATGCCGATCGAACAGGCCATGCTCTACTCCGTGGTTCCCTCAGACATACGCCTCCTGGGCCAGTCCAACTTCCCCGCTGATCTCCGCAGTGAATTCGGGTACGGCCTCGTCGGTGTGCGTCGTCCGAATTTCCTCACGCTGCTCACCGACACGGCCATCGCCCATGGAATCGATGTCCACTTTGAGCGCCAGGTCGTCGACGTCGAGCAGATCGATGATTCCGTCCGTGTGCGGTTGAATACTGGCGAAACGGATACCGCAAGTTTCGTGATCGGGTGCGATGGACTGCACAGCAACGTGCGCCAGGCTCTATTTGGTAAGGAGAACGCGACGTTCACCGGACTCACCCAGGTTTTCTTTTGTTTGAATAACGTCATGTTCCTTTACTGAGCGAGGATACTCGTCATCAGACTGGGGGCATCTCACCAAATCCGGCGGCATTCGGAGACATGAAGCCTTCTATGTTCAACTTCTACGGAGATGGTTTGCACGTCATTGCATACCCCATCTCTGAGACCAGACTCTCCTGGGCGTTCGTGCTCCCTCTCGAAAACTAGACAAGATACTGATTTTCTGGCGGCAGTCTGACTCGCCGCGAACCCGAGGCAAAGGAGACCTGGCACCCGCTCGACGAGGCGGCTCGAGACGAAGTACGAAATGGACCCCTTTCGCAAATCCCACATCAGGAAAATGTTTTTCGTCTGGGGTGCGCTGGCGTGGTCTGGCGCCGCTGGTGCATCTGGCGTTGCTGGCGCGATCTCGCCAGCTCATGCCAGAATCTCCGCCAGAATCAATTTATTTGATGTGTATTCCCACCACTTATAAACCTTGTTTACAATCTAAGTTTCAACCCAAGAGTGTTCAGATTTGATAGGAAAGGCCCAACACTTCATTTTGAATACTTTGGAGACTGTACTCAGCTTACGTAAAAAGCTGAAGTCTTTCAAACTCCGACGCACGTGTTGATGTAGCGTGATGTGGCGTGATGTTGATGCCAACCATCGCTACGTTTTGCTCTTTCCCCCCATGTCGTCTCTCCCTAGCTCTCTCTCTTCACCTCGTCTCAAGTCATGAAGGCCCTCCAAGGACATCAAGGCCCTCCAATGTGTCATCTATGGCTTGGGATCCCACTCGCTCTTCTTCTGCGCCCTTCTGGAACCCTTAGCCCTGCCCTGCTGGATCCGCAAGATCTACTGTCTTTGCTTTTGGCTTGCGGCTTACTTTTGACTTGTCGCACCCTCCAGTCTCTACATCCACCCTACCCCTCTCTTCTTACTTCCCACACGTGCACTGTTTCGCACTCAGTAGCCGCATGTGGCCTTGACCCATTATACATCCTTTGCATTCACTGACTGTCTTCTTCCGCAGGTCCTTTTTATACATAAAGGTACGTATTTGCCCGCCTCCCCTTATAAAGCCAACAGCTTCAGTAGCGCTCCCTCTTCTCGTGAAGCTTCCCATCGATGACGATGTCTGTAAAAACAGGTACATGGTTCTTGGTTTCCACTGCGCATCCATGCTAATAACTTCCCTTTCTGTCCCGTAGGTAAGCAGGACTATAGTGCTGCCCGCCGTGCGCGAGGATGGGGACCAGTGCCTAGCCGGTATGTCAAACGTATCTGTGCATTCCACATTGCTGACTTTGTTTCCGCCATTCAGAGGAGGGTTCCCATTTGCGGGCTTTATTCAAGCCACGTACGCGCGCGCACGCTGACCCTCATCGAACGGATGAGCTGTGAGCCCTTGCGGCATTCCCCGGAGAAGTACGTGCGCCGTGGACATGGATATATTACTTGTATATCGTGTATCGATGGCCCTGCATATGAATATAATTAGTTCTCACTTTTTCCTTCCTTCCCAAGTCCTCTGAGCTAGTGTAATAAGAGCCAACGACACCATGTTCTGGCGCCAATGCATATTCTGGTGTGATTCTGGCGCCAGAATCGATCCTGGCGCCGTCTATCTTTTTATGTCGCCAGGAGCGATTCTGGCGTGCTGGCACTCTTGGCAGGCCTGGCGCCAGACGCGCCAGCTCAAAAACATTTTCCTGATGCATTCGGTGCAGGAGATCTCGTACGCAATGCCGAGAAGATCACCAAGGTTTGTCAACGATTCCACCCTCACTCGATTTTGATTGAACAGTGGATATTATCAGTACGGGTTGTATGACCGCCCCGAACTTAAGTCGTGGCACAAAGGGCGTGTCGTTCTCATCGGTGATGCAGCGCACCCCACCAGCCCAGTTCGCGCTGTTTCAATATCCCTTTGGCGTTCATTACTTACTGCAGCACATAACCTTCAGCACCTGGGCCAAGGCGCGAACCAGGCCTTCGAAGATGTGTACCACCTCATCCGCCTCCTCATGAAGCACTACCCGAAGCCATCCGATCCCAATGGCCCGTCGACTGCCGTGCTTGAGACCATATTCACGGAATTGGAGGCGCTCAGGATAGAGCGCACCGCGGCGCTGGTGCAAGGCGCACGCAAGATGGGCGAGAGGCGTGTTGTCAACGGCGAAGAGCTGGCCCTTGCACGCAATGATGCTGTGGCTGCGGAATGGTTGGATGGCGAGGCAATTTTGCTCGGAATGAAGAAGACGCTTGGGGCTGAGGAATGGGAAGGATGGGGAGGGCTGGAAAATAATCTTTAAAAGATTTCGGTGAACGTAGGGAATTTTCGAGCTCCTGTGTCTTTAACCCAAAGATGGTTCCTCCAATAATAATGTAGCGCGGATTTTATTTTATCATCACTGAAGAACAAGCTGATAACGTTTAAGCGCCCATTGATGCCATTAGAATCGAAGTTAGATGGCAAAGTAAAACAGCTTCTTCCCTGGGAAGAAAATAGGAAGTATGCATAGTAAACCATTTAGGCGGGAAAGAAGTAAACCAATCTCAGCCACCATGACAGGAAGTTGAACCACGTTGTTGAACATCGACGCGTCCAGTTAGCCTGATCACGTGTTCTGTGACACGCATGTCACAGTGGCTTTCTAGAGTCTCCACAATCTCTCCTCCTGTGCTCACCAGCGATTCGTGTCTTAACGTATCCAGAAAGAAATGGACCCGAAACCGGCGCAAGTGATCGAGATTGACGATTCTGGAGACGAAGGCCCGCCGCGGACCTCCCGAAATCCCAGCAATAACCCTGAGCAACGCGTATCCGACTTCGAGTCGGATGATGACGATGAAGAAACTGAGGTAGAGCAGAAGCCTCTTATTTCTCCTTCTACCAACATACAGGTATTTTGACGCGTCCAGTACCCCCAGCTAACTCCTGATCCTTCCCCGAAGGCAGATTTTAGACTCGCCCTGGAGGAGGGATTCGACTTTGATGGTGTCTTTGCCTTTTCCTCGAGATACACGATGGGCAATGCTCCGAATCCTTGTCTCAATATCGACGGATTGGGAACGGTCGGCTTGCCTTTGAATGAGAGAGACGCCCGCGCCATCATCTCGGCCAGTGTCCCTGTCAGCGCTTCCAAAGACGAATCGGCGCCTTCTGGGATCTGGGAAATGTCGTCGGAAAAGGTATGCGCTCTTTCATAGCTTAACAGCGTTACTTACGTCCAATAGGTCCATTTTGATAACCCAGCATGGGCTACTTGGATTCAGAATACCGCTGGGCTGGCCGCGTCTACAGCCCTAACGGCGTATTCAGCTGTTAGGCCGACGTACACTTTACGAAAGCTCGTGCTTCATGAGAAAGGCTCCCAGTAAGCATCGTCCGTCGTTTCGATATCCCTTTGCTGAAAAATGTGTTGTCCCAGCCGGACAAATTTCAAAGAGTGCGCCTTTCATGGTCTTACTTCTGAGCCGAAAACTTATCCAATGCAGGCCTAGCAGCGACGACGAGTCCAACACTAAGATCGGGGATCTCATCGCTATTCTCCCTTGCCTATTCGATGGCGCCCAGCTTCAGCTCCGTCATGCTGGCGAAACCAAATCGCTCGACCTCGCCCATCAAAGTCGACTTTCGACGTCCATAGTGGCCGCGTATTCGGGTGTAGAGCATACGCTGTCTGGCGTGAGTGCCGGTTACCGCCTTTCGCTTGTGTACGATATCGTCCAGCCCATGACGCATGCCCAATATCGCCCGACGCTCCCAGAGATGCAGGGCGCTACGCAGAAACTCCGGAATGTCATGCTTTCGTGGAAGCAAGATGTCGCGGGCAATGCGCCCCAGTTTCTGGCCTGCTTGTTGCAGCACAAATACGCCAAGGCGCCGAAATTCAGGGCAAAATCCCTCACAGGGGCCGATGCACTTTTAATGTCCCATCTCCGCCCACTGGCGCGTGAACTCAAGTTCCGCATCTACCTCGCGCATATCGTCGTTACGGTTAGTGCAACATCTTCGGCCGAGGATTACGGTTACGGGGGGTACGGAGGGTATCGCAGAGGGTATGGCCGTCGCGGGTGGGGTTGTGCGTATGACGATTCGGATGAGGAGATCTACGAAGAAGCATTCGAGACCGATGAGGGCAGCGAGGAAGAAAAGCTGAATGTCACTCAGGTGGTGGACTTGCAAGGAATGCCCGTCCATGTCGACCTCGAATTCGAAGCCGATGATTTGGTCAACGGGTCCGTTACTGACGACCATCCAGACAAAGAGGACTTCGAGAGGGACGATCGTACAGTGAGTAGTCTCCTCCAGTGTCTTGTATTCCGTCAAATTAATCTTTTTGCTCAGTCGGCATCGCGAGTTAAGAGTAAATCCCGTTTTCACTTATACTTATAACTCCATGACTCACGTTCCCTACCTGCAGCGTACAGACGCACTGTCCTTCTCATATGGCCAAAAAATGGCGATATAGATTCGACTGTGAAAGTCGGCGACGTCTATGAATACGCATGCAATGCTCTTCAGAACTCTCTGACCGTCGCTCCAACAGACAAAGAGAAGAAGCTGGTGGATAAGCTTCTGGAGTGCTGCCGGATTCATCCACAGCCGGGGAAGCTGCAGCGCGTAGTTCAGGTGCTAAGGGAGTCAGCTGACCGCTGGAATGACGTGCAGACGTTGTTAAGGGCTCTGAAGACCTGCGGCGTAGACAAGAACAATGATCTCATGGGCGTTGAAGGTTTCATATCCGCCTATCAGGCGTTCGGGTGGGATTCTTTGAAGGACTTGTGGGTTCTATCATCTCTTCTTGGGGCGTCACGTTCTGACTAGTGACCTTGGTTGGGTAGCTATAACGATGCGATGAAGAATGATGAGTCAAATGGCCGCCGACACGCTCTCCTCGCTCGGTTGACGCGGATGGCGGCGGAAGAGAATGACGCGGAAGTCTCAGTCTGGTGTAAAAACCAGGAGGAGTGTGTGCTTCGCTCCCTCAGTAAAATCGACCCAAGTCAAATTCCATGGCTTACACAGCTCGCGTTAGCTCGTGGCGGCGAGTTTTTGCGAGACATGTGCGCCTTCAAAATTGATGAATTGATTGCGGCTGATGGATTTTGTCAGCATCTTCCCGCAACTCCAGGCACAGAAACTCGACAAGACCTTCTGGATCCCCTTCGTAAAGCAGCTTCAGCAAAGTATGACGACCATCCCCACCACTTCCCTCGAAGTCGTGGGAGGGCTGATCATGAAATGCGTCTCCGAAACAGTGCAGAACCTTCCGGCGTTTCCGACGAGGACGATTGCTGGATATTATTCCTACCATCCTGCGCGCGAAGAAAAATCCTCTGACGCGATTCTGGAGGTAATCAAGCTTTGTGTCGAAACCAAAAACTCCGTGCTGTGTGACAGCATCTTCACCAAGATGCGGGAAGCCATGCGTTCTGGAACTTTTGTCCTGCTGTTCCCCCCTTGGCTGTATTATTTCGAACTCTGCGCATCTTTGACTCAGTACCTGCAGTCTGTTCCGACGCTGGCTACCACATTCCAGCCCTTCTTCGTTGACGCCATAGATGCGATGGTTTCTTCCACGCGCACCACTCCAGATGGTAGAGCATTTACTCCATGTTCCCTCACCGAGCAACATCGTGTGACGATCATGAATGCGGCCAGAAAGGCTGGCGGATTATCTGTGTTGAAACAACGGTATGACGGCGTAGTTGTTGTCAAGTGATGCCGCTCACAGGGCAGCGTCTAGACTAACTTCAGATAGACTCAAGGGTCATGACTCTGCCACCCTTCAAGCGCTCGTTCGGGTTATTGTGAAGGAAAATCAGCAACAGAAACCGCAAGATGACGTCGCAAAACAGGATTACAAGCACCTCCTTATCACACTCGTTCGCGCAGCTATCGATGCCTTCGACACGTCACGACTCAAACGCTCCCCGTATCCATCATACGGCTACGGTACCATGACCCTATCCGACCAGATGATCGGTCTTGTTAAATTTTGCTTTGAGGTCGGGGCGCAAAGCCAGTGCCAGCGACTTTTACTCCGTCTCGTTCCACCACCCACGGGATCCACTGTACAGCAGCATGTTTCGGGTGTTCTTGCCCCGTTTTTGCCTATTCTACGGCAATACCTTGTCACACAGCGCCTGGATTTCCGTACTGATCCGTACAAGATGTTCTCAGCTGCCGTGGTCAAGGCTTTCGCCGACAAGGTCATGAGTCAAAAGCCCACTGAGGTCGTGCCCGTCACTCAGCTTCAAGGGATCGGGTGCAATGTTTGCTCGGAGTGCAGAGAGCTTAAAGCCTTTTTCCTCAGCGAGAAAGAAACCATCTCGTTTGCTCGTGTGCAGGGCATCAGGACGCATTTGGAGCGCCATCTCGGGACGGCCCGATCCTGGGGCGTTGTTTGGGAAACTATCAAGGGTCGTAGTCCGCACACTTTGAAGGTCCGTCTTTTCTTCCTCTATCTTGTGTATCGTAAGCTCAGACGATCGACGAATTCACAGATCACTAAACCGGCAAGCATGACAGCCCTTGGTCTGTGGTCCGGGAATAGTCAGACAGGGAAGACCCTGTTAGCCGGTCTGGGTGATGTTGCAACGCAGACCTATATTCTAGGGCCAGATTACGCATGGGTGCACGCTCGTATAACCGGGACCCACCCCGGACCTTTGCCGCTTGCAAACCAGAATTTGAACGCACAGAAACGCCCAGCCACCACCACTCCAATTCCTACCATTCCTGTCGCAAAGAAAGCACGAACTTCATAGGATTCGTTCTACTTAATCCGTTTCATATGAATAAATAGTTAGTTAATTCGTGCATTCCTTGTGTTTCTGTGAAAAACGAGGTCAAGATTCTAGAAAACGAGAAATTGACGATCTGGTTGGATTGGGACATTGTTTGGGTGTGTTGAGGCTTGTCGCCAATACCATCGACTTGTTCCACCACCTTCCTCTCCTTCTATGTCGTATTTCCTTCCCCACCTTCCCTCTGGCTGGCATGTCGACGAAGCTATCAAATCTGAAGAAGACCGTGTTGTTGTCATTCGATTTGGGCATGATTGGGATAGTCAATGCATGACAATGGACGAGACTCTGTATTCTGTGGCAGAGAAGGTCCAGAACTTCGCGGTGATATACCTGGCGGATATCACTGAGGTTCCGGATTTCAACAAGGTAATGTATTTAGTGCTGTCTCAGATGCGAAAGCTTGACGAAACCATTCACAGATGTACGAGTTATACGATCCTTGTACTGTAATGTTCTTCTACCGGTGGGATGGTTTCTGCAAACCGAGTGCCCTGACTCATCTGTCTCACAAAGGAACAAGCATATCATGATCGATCTGGGGACGGGCAACAACAATAAGATGTGGGTAGCATTGTGCGCTTCGAGTCCCGACTTGACGACTCAAACGACGTTTGCAGAAACTGGGCAATGGATAACAAACAGGAGGCACGCAGCTTTCATTCCTGTTTATTTCTGACGAGATGACGCCTTTCTAGATGATTGATATCATCGAGACAGTTTATCGAGGCGCGTCCAAAGGGCGTGGTCTAGTCGTTTCTCCAAAAGGTCGGTCTCATTACCTTATCAGACTGATACATCGTCATGACAATTCTCTCTACAACAGACTACTCGACGCGCTACAGATACTAGTGGTGCGGATTGCCTATTAAGTCGCCTCTGATCCTCTAACAAGTCTGCTGCTGTAATATCGTTGATTCCGAATCGATAGATCTGTCGTCTGGGTGGAGTGGACTCTTCGGAAATGAATCAGACTATTTGCTCCATTGTAATAAGCGCTTTGGTGTCTTCGGGTGCTCCTCTATCAAATTCCCAGTTCTTTCCATCTATTTGGCACATAAAAGCATGAAAGCGACCACAGACTACACTACACACTTTTTGTCATTCAATGAGCTACGTGCAGGCCAGCGGACGCATCTTCGAGATTTCCCGCAACGCTTGGACGACGACTTCATCCCCAAAGCGCCTTGAAATCAGTTGCAATGATAGTGGAGTGCCCGTAAACCTTGTTGGCTCGTCTACGAGAGCTTCTTTAGCTCAAATACTGCTTAATCTTGAGTTCGACTTACAGCACTGCGCATTATACATGTCCGCTTCGCTCATCCAAGTTCGAGTCGCGGCATCCTTCACATCAACTGCCGGGTCCGAATAAAGGCCAGTAGGAAACACGGCGGCGGGGTAGTCAACAAAATTCCAAATGCACGTGTATCTGCCGATAATTTGAGTTTCAATCGGTACAGTAGGGTTTTCGTCATTACCCCCAATATTTAGACGTCCCCAGAGATGGAGCGGGACCCGGGGAAGCAGGACAGAGAATAACGTCAATGTTCTGTGTGTTGTAGTGTTCGAGGTACTCAGCACGCAATGCGTCTCTTCTGAGATTCAGCTATTATCCCAGTCAGCGTCGCAAGCCAGGAAAAAGGCTGGAATCCTGACATCCCAGAGCTCGTGCATCGTATGGTTCTTCACGGTTGGTCGGGTGATTACCCATTCCGTCAACGGAAGAAGTGGTTCTCCATTGACTGCGGCTCTTTTGCGGATACAAGCACCGCCGTCCACAAAATACAGTTCATGCTATGATTGGTTTCAGAACATATAGAAATGGAGGATGTGCGCAAAAAAAGGTTGGAGCGTACCGCCAACTCCGAAGCTTCGAAGTGCTTGTATGGTTGATAATCAACGACTTCGAAACTAGGATCGCTCTTCAAAGCGTCCACCATTGTTTTCAATGCCCGCCGAATGGGTGGCTGAGGTAGTACAACGCCGTCGTGCCACATCACACCAATCCGGAGTTTCCCATTTGAACCTGACCAGCACGCTGGATCGGAAATGCGCCACGGAAGTTGGACGAGGTCGTATTCCTGGAGCCAGGGTTTCGAACCAAGGACAACCGAAAACCAAAGGTCGATGTCACGGAGGCTGTAATTGAGGTTATAGAGCATGGTTTGTCGGAAGCATCTCAAGACCGACCTCCGACACATGGGACCAAACGTTTCAACGATCGAATCAGCACCAGGTTGGGGATCTGAACCTGTGCCTCTCGGAATGCGCAATGTCGTAGGTTCTATACAGCCGGCAATTGTCAGCTTGATAGAAAATGAATATGTTTGGCTCACTCAGGGTCCATATCCCACACAGAGCAGAAGGATTCCGGAGGCTTCCCCCGATGTCGCTTCCGATACTAAGTGGAGAGCCCCCAAATGCAATGAGTGCGCTACAGCCGCCAGAGCTACCACCGGGAGTTAAATTGGTATTGTAAGGGTTCAGAACCTGGCCCCAGAAGGAGAAGGTTTCGAGATGCATGATAGACTGCGGGAGATTTGTTTTGCAGTAAAAGACTAGTGTCGAAAATTAATATACATATGAAAGCCAGAATAGATTCTATATGGCACTTGCCAGCCCCAGCGTCATACAGAATCTGGGCAATGTGACCGTGCGTCATTTCAGGCGGATGCACGGTATCTCCAGAAAATCCCGAAGTTGACTTGCGTCCAGCTACATCCATGTGATCCTAAGGTTAGAGGACCGGGTCAGAGACTGTAAACGAGAGAAGGTTTATCGACCTTGATGCTGATGGGTAAACCTGTAGAGGACAATGTATCTTTGGCCAAGGTATTTAGTGCGTATGAACCAGCGACGAACCATGTAATGGACCAATAGTCTGACCAGTTCTCTCGTAGTATTCATCGAGTTCTTGTGCTCGGATCAAAGCCTCCTCGAGAAAAAAATCGCTCAGGCAGGCCAGCAATTGGTGTGCGATAGCGGCTCTTTTCGCGAAAGCTTTCACAACTTGTATTGCTGTGAGTTCTTTACTCCTGATGCGCTCGAGGATCTACATTGTGTCAAGAAATGCCAATTTAGACGTAGACCTGGACTGACTCCATAAGCGTCGCCCTTTGGGTCTGTGATATTCAAATCTTCGACGGTCAATATACCCGATTCCTCTGCTGCTGAACGAACATCGGAACCAGAGGGGTACTTGGCAATGAAGGATGACGATAAGCGCAGGTCCTCTGGAATTCGCGCGTCCCGCTCAGCAACTGCCTCCACCGCAGCCTGGCATTCCATTTCAAGAAGATAGATGTCGTCAACTTCAAATCTCGTACCTGAGGCCAGGTGGTGGGAGCTCCCATGTACGACGACACAGGCCGGAGCTGTTGAGCGGGAAAGGCTTCATTTAAATGCAGACAAATTTAGCCTCTTATCGCCCCACATGCGATATCGTTCCACTTCTGCACACGAAGACGTTAAAGTAGCTATTTGCGGGTTCATTCGCGTACAGATAATCCAACGTTTGGTTATCGTAGGCGACGAAAGGGATAGTGAAGACGTCAGAATGGAATAATGAGCCACGCAACAAGGTGATATAGGCAGACAAATTGAAGATGGCATCCACGAATTGGTGAACAGAAAGGTGCGAGTTTGAAGCTACTACCCGTAAAAGTTTCCGGGAACTTTAGGCGGACGCTGCTAACAGGGTGAGATAAAAATTGAGGAGTGAGGAGAGCAGGATCATGACCTGCATGGGAAGCGACTGTCTGACCGAAGTGCTCACAGATTGGTCCAGTTGATAACAAATTTAGGCTAACCCCAGATCTGGCAGCGTCCACCACGGAGAAGAAAGGGGTACAAACCAATATGGCTTTCAAAACAAACACGAAATGGAGTCCTTGGGCTCAAATTCCTGACCACGCTACTGACGTGTCGATATCATGACAAGTGTGACCAGACGCGTCACCGTGACAATACAGGGCCAACGACGCATCTGCAAACAAACACTACAAATCGAGTTTTGATTCTACAGGTCAAGATACATCTACGAGGTCAAGATAATATATGTGATGAACTAAGTATTTAAAATGATAGTGGTGATGCAAGTAGAGGATAAACGGGCTGCCTTGTGAGGAAAGATTGAGTGATGGGTTCCGCGCTGGAATTTTCGCCACAGGATCGTGGAGTTCCCCAAATGGCCAAGTAACCAGTTCCCCAAAGACGGATCGTGGCAAGACATGTCCGACATGATCTAAGACTGAGGCCCGCCACTTACCGACGTCAGCGTCGGCACGAAAGGTCTGATATGCTCCGGCACCAGATCTATCGGTAGCCGCGCGATCGTATCCAGCGGCGCGCGCTTCACCAGCGCCAGCAGGTTCAGCCGCAGGTTGCGCAGCACGGCGCTCTCGTCCTGCACGCCCGCGCCGGGCTCGACCTTCATCGGCACCTCGCGCTCGCGCTGCAGCCGGCAAATGACCTCCGCGACGTAGTCAAGCACGGCGTTCATCTCCGCGGGACCGCCGCCAGACGCCGACACGAGCGACTTACCCGCCCACTCCTCCTCGCTCTGCGTGAGCTCCTCGGGCGTGCGGATGAGCGCGGCCATGTCGATCTTGTGGGTGTGAATCTGGCGGAGGGCGGAGAGGGCGGCGGCGGCGCGTGGACGGACATGTAGGGCGGAGGAGACGACTGCAGGGAGTTTGTCGTCGGTTTCGTCGCCAGGGTTGGCGGTGGTGGTGGTGGTGGGGGAGATGAGCTCGCGGGCGGTGCGCTGCAGGAGGGTATGTCGACCTTCTGTGAGGGGCCCGACGACATTCTGGGAAACCCACGATGCGAGCGACATCCCGAGGGGCAGCCCCGATGAGGTTAGATCCTGATCGACACCGCAGCCATATTCAGCACGGGGCAAAGTGTGACTGAGGGTAGACAAACCTCCATATCGACATCCTCGTCTTCCGCGCGATCCAACGGGGGGGTGGCGACGAATTCCGCTAGACTCCTCACATACGCCAGCCCGTCTACTCCACCATACACCACATCACGCACGTACCCCTCCGCCTCCAGCGCGTGCGCCGTACTCCAATAGTCATTCGTTGTCTCGCCGAGAATCCCATCACCCTCCCCATCCGCGGCGCCGCTTTCGGCGCCGAGGTCGACGCTCTCCCTGACGGCCGCCCGCACCCTAACATCCGCATCCTCGAGCCCCTCCGGGAGCGCCATCCCGCGCCGGCGCATCTCCTCCGCGAGCTCCCCCGCCAGCACCGCAAACGCGCCGAAGTCCAGCGCGTGCGCGTCGCGTGCCGGCGCCTCGTCCGCGTCCTCCAGCGCTAGCTCGTCCTTGGGCTTGCGGGGCGCGCCGTTGCGCGCGATGTACCAGTGTTTCGTCGTCGTGGCTGGTGTCGAGATGGTCGGCGGGGTGTGCGAGGGGGGGAGGAGCGTGGGGAGGGGGTACGTTTGCGCGGACGGCGCGGGTGTCGCGGAGATATCGCGGGAGGGCTGCGCAGAGGGCGGTGGGGGGTAGATGGGAAGCAGTTGCGGGCGCATAGGGGGGTCGGGGACGAGAGCGGAGAGGTAGGAGAAGGGGTCTTCCACTGAGAATATTGAGGATTAAGATGTGGACATTGGCGGGGGGACTGAACAGGTACCTTCGTTGTAATCGAGGCTGCCGTCGGGGCGGTAGGGCGGACCGTCTTTCTCGACACGCATCCGTTCTTTCTTGGTCTTGTATCGTTTCCCTAGAAAGCATTGAGCATTGTCTGGATAGATCACAGGATACATACGCACCTTTGAGTTTCAGCGTCAACATGGTGCGCGCCAGATCCGAACCAGGCGGGAACGCGCCGAGGCCATCCTTGGACCCAGGCAACCTCCCATCGGCATCGATGACCTCGGGCACTGGCGCGCCTGGATTCTCCTTCGACGACTTATTGTATGGCCCCCGGGGCCCACGGCGGAGCGTCGCGGGATGTCCTCCGCCATGAATGGACACCGACGGTGACCTGCTCCGCTCGTCCATGTCCACAGTCGCGTCCATAGCTGCAGAGTAGTCCTCCACATCGTCCTCGACGTCGTCGTCCTCGATCTCGATATTCCAGTCTGTCTCATACTGAATGACGGTCGACGACGCTTTGGAGATTTGATCGAGCCCCCAGGCTTCCAGCCGGTCAGCCTCGACGTAGTAGATGCTCCCTTCAGGGTTGAAGAGCTTGGCGTTCGAAGTGACGAGCCGGAAGTCATTCTGGATTATTTGTTGATTTTTGATTCATCAGCTTGCCACAAAGAGGGGACGAACCGCAAAGTCCTCTAGAGAGCGGTATCGCCCTCGCTGTACTTTCGTGGTCATTGTACCGAGATCCATTGGTCGTTTTACGAGGTCAGCGTACCCCGGGACCTGGGCCGGATTCACGGGCTTCAAAAAAAACGCATAGTCATCCTTCCTGGGGCAAGGATACTCAGGAGCGCGACGCAAAACAGGTCAGGTGGCAAACGCACTTCTTCAATTGGACAATAAGCCTGCTCAGAACCTCCTTGAGTGGCTTTAGCTTAACTGGCCGCGGTATCTTCGGAGCATTTAGGTCTTGGTACTCGGAATACGCGAAGGGTTGCTTTGACTTTGAATTGGACTTGGACTTGGACTTTTTGCCGGACTTCTTGACGTCCTTCAATGGGGGGAGAACAAGGGTAAGTTTGGTGGGCGGGGCCGGTGATGGGGGCGGCGATGGGGACTGACTGGACGATCCAACTGAATCATCCATCGGAAATGAGGTGGGAAGCATTTTCGGAGGGCACTGTGCAACATGTCCAAACAATGTCACGCGACTCGAGAATTATCGCTTGGTCCGGCTTGAAGTCAGGCGTATTTCTGGGATGCAGGTCCAATTCGGTCCCCATTGATTTGGATCAAATGAGAGCTGCGGACGCAATTGTTTTGAGCCTTATATAAGGACTGCATAGCTGGGAACACCGTGATTTTCGATGATGGATCATCTGAAACAAGCTTCAAGTTTGGCGCTTGTGCCCGAAAACAGGTATGTACCATATTTTCAACGTAAACATATATATGCCCGGGTTGTGTCAATTTGAGTTCCACTCGAGTTACAATTTTAAACAATACTTCCAATCTAACCAACGATTCTTAGAATCCTCATCGATATTCAACAACGCTGTAATTATCCTACTCCGTCAGTCTGATATTTATCTTATTTTCTTTCTGAATTCGTGTACTCACTCCAAGTACGCAGGTATCGACCCTTTTCCTCTGTTTCGTGGAACATTTGGTTAGCTCAATAATGGTCACGACGTTTTTAACTCGAGCGCTGTTGGGCTGTCGCATACTGACCGTCGAAACCGATCATGAACTCAAACTTGAAACTCTTCCCAGGATGCATGACTTGACCCACTCATCGCAAATCACCTCGGCAATCAAGAAAGTCCACGTTCTCGGTAGCTTCGCGGAGTTCGAAATTCTTGGAGATCTACATGTCAAGATTTCTTTTCCCTAGAGACCACTTGCTTGTCCAAGATGCCTTCCCACACAGTGGACTTCCTGACTACGCCACTATCTACTCGTCCCTGCAAATTGGATAGCAACGGGAGGCCGGGGCCCGTTCTCCTCGATAAACACGAGCTTGCAGTGAAGGAAGGTTTCCATCCGCGTGGTATGTGATTTCCATCCTTGGATTTATTACTGCTGCAAGCCGGCGGCGATATAACAGTGATGACTCGTACGTATTGTGTATGTATATCTGTCTGAAACGGCCGAAGGCTGATAGGGAGGAGGGAGATTCAATTGACGGCACAGCAAATTGCAATGTTCCATCCTACATTAGCCTACATTACCAACAATTGACTGCCATGTGCAGGCCATGCGTCGGTCCTGCGTGGAATCTGAAATGTCGTCTAAAAATTCAACCTGAGGACCACAACTTGATCTGGTCCCTTCATACGCCTAAGCGGTCTCAGTTGGAGTCCTTGGAGTTTCCAATTCGGAGTATTCCAGCTCCGGCACCGACAATCGGCTGCCGTACCCGGATCGTCGACGGATTTCAAGGATGGCAGATAATCAACAGAACCAACCCCAATACGCTCCTTCTTTCAATTTATGTATGTGATTAATTTTCCCTCATGAAATTCATCCGGTCGGCCTCATTTCGAGGGCACATATGTCTCCGATCTTTCCCTCGGCGCGGAACAAGCGCGGAGGAAGAGAATAATAGAGGTCGCACGTTGACAACCGAGCATTAATCACTATTCCGCAGCTATGTGGGCCTCGGGGTTGTCTCCCCCTTCCTGATCCGCCTGGACAACTCGCATTGTATGTTCTCACCGCAAGTCTCCGACAGCCCGATTGCTTCGGAGACTCTGTATATGGTTATGTTAGTCACACACGTCACGTCACAGAAATTGCTTTTGTTGGTTGCTACATTTTGCTACCCGAAATGGAACTGCGCGCAACGGTCGCTACGACATTTTCGCCTCCTGCTGGCACCGACATATAGTTCTCGGACGTCTCGGACTCGAATCAAACCCACACCTCGTCCTGGGTACCACTTATCACGGTTCGGAACAACAAATATCTGTGCTTTTGAGGAACCGATCCCATTGACCGATCCTACTTTGCATCCGGGACAGAGGATTGCTTCCGGTCGCGTTACGGAATGTACCAGACGTCGGATGTGGTTAATTAACCTGAACCTTGGCGGTTGCGATTCATAAAGTCGACACTATGTGGGGTTATCGGTTGCTCTCGCATGAATCTGATTCCACACAACGCCAATTGGTGCCTGGTGTATACAGTTGCTGCTTTCTCTTCGACCATCACCGTTCGTTCCGTCCTCCCTCTCTGCATGTGTTTGGGCCACTCAATGCGTTGAAACTGTGCGTCGGCGCCCTCGTCTGCACTGTTCCTGCAGCCCTTCACTGCATGTCTAAATCCCGTTCAGTTACTCCGACACCTAATATCTACTTTCCGACTAATATCTCACCTCCCTCCGATCCGACCCCTTCACGAATTCCTCCCCACGATCCTACTACTGCCTCGGGAGAAAGCGAAAGCCCACAACAAACTTCTCCCACGCACTTCACCCACTTTCATTCATTTGTATCCACCCAAACCTCCCCAGACGACCACTTAATTCATCGACGTCCCTCGCCCGATAGTCCCCCAATGGCCAAACGCATGCGCCGCCACTCCCCAGAAGACGCGTCCCGATCCCAATCCTCAGACTCCCAGAGCGGGATGGCGGACACGGAGGAGCCCGAAGGCATGAGCCCGTACTCGGAGGCATCCCCGCACCCCGTAGCCCCGCTGAAGAAAAAGCGTACGCGCACCCTCACGACACCCCACCAGTCCGCCGTCCTCCATGCTCTATTGGCACAGGTGCGTCGCACCGCCGTACGGTGCATTGTCGCAAACGCTCATTTTCTTCTTTCAGTCCCGGTTCCCCACCACAGCTATGCGGGAGGAAGTCGGGCGTTCCATCGGGCTGAGTGCACGGAAAGTCCAGGTGAGCACCTATCAATAGTTTTTTTTTTTCCAGCGCCCGAGCTGACGCGGCGCTTCAGATCTGGTTCCAAGTAAGCCTCACACAGTTCCCGACCGATGGCACACTGCTTACCAGTCCAATCATAGAACCAGCGCCAAAAGGCTCGTCGCCCGGGGAGCCAGGGCGACACCTCGCAGTCACAGTCGCACTCAGGTCCCCAACAGTACAGCGCGTTCCCTAACGCGCCTTCGTACGCGGGGCCAGCAGAGCATCAGATGGAGCGTGATGGGCGCGCGGTGCCCCATGCGTACAGCGGCTACCCGCCCTCCGAGCAGTTCCTCGGATCTGAACCCGCACAGCCCCAGCTGCTGGGGCCTGGGATGCCTGGCCGATCAACATCACAAAGAGGGCGTCCCGTGCTTCATCTGTCTTCCCCAGACCTCCCCGCTCCCCCGTACTCCAGCCGCTCGCTCCCCGCACCGCGCTGGCTGGACACTGAAAATCCCGAAGGCACGTTCCCCTTCCGGCGTGGGCACATACACGACCCTTCACGGACGCTCCCGCCGCTCAACTTCAATCAGCACCACCTCTCCTCGCGCCGTCTGTACTCATCTCCTGGACTCTACGACTCGTCCTTCATGCTCGCGCGCTCTGCGCCAACGACCCCGTCGCATGCCACGTTCCTGACGTCCCCTCCCCGTCGCCGACCTTCGCTCACAACATCCCCGAGCACCCGCCCGCCTACCCGCCGCCCTACTACTCGCAGTCCTCCACGGCGCTCGGGCTCCCGCCGCCGTTCACGCTGCAGCCGCAGCCGCAGTGGGACGCCCGCCCGCATTCCCCCTCGTGGTCGCGCTCCGGCGGCTCGCACTCCACACGCGACAGCTCGTCCTCGCCGCCGACGAGCTACCTCAAGGAGCCCACCCCGGAGGAGGAGGACCGCGACACCCCGCGCCTCGGGCCCGCGCGTGCCCCGCCGTCACGTGCGGGCCGCTATGACCCTGTGCGTGCGGTCTTCGTGCCCACCTCAGGCACAGCGTCGCCCCCCGCCGGGCCCTCCGACCCCCACGCCGCCGGACCCTCTGGCCGCCACCCCTAATCGCGACTGTCATGTCTTTTACGCTCGTTACGTCGACCTTCACGACGCCCAAGCCTCTCTTTTGCTCTCTGCTTATTTACACGTAACGTCCCTTTTTCATTACATCACGATCCCACGCTGCTCTTGCTATTATTCTAACAGCATTTACTAATGGCTAATTACTGTCTCGCTGCCCACTACTACGTAGTGCACTTAATTTACCACCAAAGAATTCTACTTTGTATCACCATTAAAATTAGTAACACTCCTTGTAAGCAGTACTTGTTTATTCCGAAAGTAGGATAGTAGCGTACTATTAGTGTTTAGTTCATAATGCTGTTGTTGTTTTTGTTGCCAGGCCGAAGACCAATAACTGTACTATCAATTCTCATCTCGTAGTGATGCTAATACTGATAGATTGAAAGGAAACGACAAAAATATAAATTAAATAAGTCTAGACGCCTTGAGACGCGTGGCTCCGTTTTTCAGCTGCGAGACGCACCCGCAACTGAGCCTGTCGACGGAGACGTGCCTCGATCGCCGCAGAATCAGACGGACGAGGGACACCGCTGGACGTCACGTCAATTGGAAACGCGATTGGCTGCGCTGCTTGAGAGATTCTGTCCAATGCCACATCTTGGTGTTTGGCAGATGTCGCGTCCAAAGCCAAAAGCCTTCCCCCTCGTTTCGTCTCTACGCTACGCGCTTGCTGTCTTTCTTCCTCGAGACGACTTAACAGCTTCGTGCGAAGATTAGACGCGCGAGATTCTCGGATATGCGCGGGAGATGTTGAGATGTCTACGTTGCCATCTTGTTGGGAACCTTAATTTACGAATAAATAACTGGTATGAGACACGGAGAGAAACATGACCCACCCAAAGATAAAGCAGAGGGAGACAACGGTTGCGGCTGGGCAGTGGCGACACCATCTAAGGTCATAGACGTTGCACGATCATCAGATGTTATCGCAGCTGACTTGGCCAGCCGAACGCGTGTTCGGGCCATTATCTCAGGAGCGGACATTGATAATTTAGTGCGGGAACTGGACGCAAGTGTATTTGATGATTCCCTCTCGAAGGTCGCGTCCGGTTCGAACTGCTGAGAGGGTGCGACACTCGGGGTATATGTGCGGGGAGTGCACTCAGCCAGAGACGCCACGAAACCGCTGCCTACATCATCCTGCAATTTTAGCCGGTCGACAACGGGATCAGAGAGACGGGCCAATAACGACGGAGCGGAATCTTGTCGTTCCAGGGTGGAGTAAACTCTGGACGGACTAGCCGCCGAATCATGCAGGGTCCTGGTCACACGCTCTTTTCGGGGAGGAAGCACTAAATGAGCCTGTACACTCTCGAAGAAGCTCCGGTTTCGAATCCGTGGAGGCTTGCGTGGAGTCAATGGAGTTAAAGTATCCTCTGCGGCGTCGTTTTCCTCCGTCGGACCACGTACAGCGCTTTCAGAAGTTTCCCCTTCGGAAGAAACGGGCCCAAAGATACTGCGTGCCTTGCCCTTTGGGTCTGGAGTTTCCGTGGTTTCCGTGGCGGTCATTAGAGTTGGATCCTCGCTAACGACGAGATTATCGATAGACCTGGACTCTGCGTGCAGACTCGAATGACGTGTCCGCTGGCTCCTGCTGCCACGAGACATATGCTCATCTAATTGCATATCTCTGGAGCTCGTAGGCGGTGAGCGTGAACGGGACCGAGATCGAATTTGACGATTTCTCTCAGCACGGGGAGCCGGCGGTGATACAGAGCGCGAAGATTCACGCCATCTCCGCCGGGGCTGCTCGGCGAGGGGAGGGATGTCCGCAGGGACCTCGTACTAAATAGCTCAATGAGCGTCAGTCCCTATTAAGAAAGGATCTATTACATGCCTGAGCGACGCTATCATATACAAACAGGTCCTTGTATGGTGATCGGACATATGAATAAACCTCTGAGCGTCTAGTTAAGCATATGTGTGTGTACAAGGCAAAACCCAGCTCACCGTGGGCAAAATGCTCGGCGTTGACATGCCGTCCGCCCTCTACGTACGGGGCATCCAAGTCCAGGAACTCGGAAAGAAGTTTAACGGCTGACTCGGAGCGTATGTCGATCGCTTTCATGATAGATATGACAAACGTTGTTAGAAACTACAGAAAGGAATCTGTCAGGCAACGATGAGGGAGAGCATACACAACTACCTCGACGTCCAGATTAACCCAGACCTGTAGTTCCCGGCGGAGGAACGTGGTTGTTCGAGAGATCAGGTCTGGGGACGCAGCAAACTGAGCCGGGGAGGGATATGGACGATAGCGGGTGTATGAGTTGGACGCGACGTGCTGCGAAGGCGTAAGTAGAAGTAGCAGACTACAACGGACGCGAGCGAACCTTGGCATATAAATCGTGCTCATAGACCCATCGTCGTTTCGCTATGGATCGATCTAGCTTGTCGGCTTCGTCTCTTTCTGCTTTTTCCCGCCGTCCCCACTCCCGGTCGCGTGGACGGCGTCTCGTATTTCTGATTTGTCGCGGAGCCATCGGTTGCAGAGGCAAGGGGGACGTGCGTAACGGATTCAAGTAGTGCTTTTGGTAGTCATAGCGCGAACGGACTTTGTGGATGAGGAAGTCACCGATGCCTTGTGAGCATAGTGGACACCGTCGCGACTGGCCTGCAAGCAATTAGCCGAGCGTGAAACGAGGCTCCTCACAACGGCAAGAAGAATCTTACTTGTCCATGTAATCAAGCAGTCGAAGCAGAACTCGTGGGCACAAAGGGGTACGACCGTCCGGTCAACGACTTCCTGTAAGCATATGCTACATCTGTCCTCTTCCCCAACCGAGTCTTCTTCGAGTTCGAGATGCTCAGGCTCAGACTCCGATTTGACCAAGGGCGGCGATTCTAATTTGACTCTCTTGGGTGGAGGACTACTAGAGCCGTAGGACATTACCTTCTCTGTAAAGTTCCGTACACCGTCGCGGCGTTGGCTGAGGTAGGTCGGTATGCCGAGGATGTTTACAGAACAGGGTTTCGCGCTGGGAGACAAACAAAGCTTAGCTGGCGCAACCTGCGGGCTCTGGTGTCATGTGTGGAACAACCTTAGGCCCGATTAGGCCTGGAGCTGTCAAGCCAGGCCCAATTGGGCCTGAGGCTGTCAAAGGCACATGCCGCTGTCAAGCCAGGCCCAATTGGGCCTGGGGCTGTCAGAGGCGCGTGCCGCAGGCTCATTCCCAGGCCCCTATTCCACCTTGTTTCTCAAGTTTTGCACTAGTCTGCCATGCTGGGGGACGTTGTATGGTCCAACTTGAGATTATAGATGAACCATTGCGCCGCAGGCCGAAAAAAGTGCCCCCGGAACCACAGGAAATTCAATAAAAATAAAAGAGTGTTTTGCACTGAATCTGGTTCGCAAGGGCATGGGTAAAATTAATTGGGCCTCGAACGAGTTGGGGAGTGCCACAGGCCCGTAAAATGAGCCAAATTTAGTGAAAAAGAAGCTAAATTCGTGGGAGGACTTGCAGAACACTGTGAGCACAATATAATCTGATCCACATCTTGCGTTGAGAGGAATGAATTTGAATACTTTGCCTAGGTTCAGATTCAGCATGGGAAGGGGTGTCTGCAGAAATACCAGTCTAAGGATCTAAGGAATTGTGCAAGAGAAATTTTACATGTTTGGGTACTGTGGGTGGAAATGTTAAATCCGGGAAGAAAAATGTATACACATGGCAAAACAAAAATGAAGGAAAGATGCGGGATGCGTCGGAGGTCTATTGAGACGTGAGAGAGGGAGAAACAAAATTGCAAAATGAAAAAGCATATAGCGGCGCTGGCGGGTTCGAACGTACGCGAAGGAAAAGAGATCACGCGATCGGCAAAACTAAACCTGAGCACTTTCCAAGTAGACTACACAAACTTGCAAGATTTGTCTCTGCTGAACACTTCAAGTGGCCTATGGACTTTTTGAATAATTTTTGAATAATTTTTTTTTGTTCCACATATGACACCAGAGCCTGCGGCTCTGGTGTCATGTGTGGAACAACCTTAGGCCCGATTAGGCCTGGAGCTGTCAAGCCAGGCCCAATTGGGCCTGAGGCTGTCAAAGGCACATGCCGCTGTCAAGCCAGGCCCAATTGGGCCTGGGGCTGTCAGAGGCGCGTGCCGCAGGCTCATTCCCAGGCCCCTATTCCACCTTGTTTCTCAAGTTTTGCACTAGTCTGCCATGCTGGGGGACGTTGTATGGTCCAACTTGAGATTATAGATGAACCATTGCGCCGCAGGCCGAAAAAAGTGCCCCCGGAACCACAGGAAATTCAATAAAAATAAAAGAGTGTTTTGCACTGAATCTGGTTCGCAAGGGCATGGGTAAAATTAATTGGGCCTCGAACGAGTTGGGGAGTGCCACAGGCCCGTAAAATGAGCCAAATTTAGTGAAAAAGAAGCTAAATTCGTGGGAGGACTTGCAGAACACTGTGAGCACAATATAATCTGATCCACATCTTGCGTTGAGAGGAATGAATTTGAATACTTTGCCTAGGTTCAGATTCAGCATGGGAAGGGGTGTCTGCAGAAATACCAGTCTAAGGATCTAAGGAATTGTGCAAGAGAAATTTTACATGTTTGGGTACTGTGGGTGGAAATGTTAAATCCGGGAAGAAAAATGTATACACATGGCAAAACAAAAATGAAGGAAAGATGCGGGATGCGTCGGAGGTCTATTGAGACGTGAGAGAGGGAGAAACAAAATTGCAAAATGAAAAAGCATATAGCGGCGCTGGCGGGTTCGAACGTACGCGAAGGAAAAGAGATCACGCGATCGGCAAAACTAAACCTGAGCACTTTCCAAGTAGACTACACAAACTTGCAAGATTTGTCTCTGCTGAACACTTCAAGTGGCCTATGGACTTTTTGAATAATTTTTGAATAATTTTTTTTTGTTCCACATATGACACCAGAGCCCTGCGGGCTCTGGTGTCATGTGTGGAACAACCTTAGGCCCGATTAGGCCTGGAGCTGTCAAGCCAGGCCCAATTGGGCCTGAGGCTGTCAAAGGCACATGCCGCTGTCAAGCCAGGCCCAATTGGGCCTGGGGCTGTCAGAGGCGCGTGCCGCAGGCTCATTCCCAGGCCCCTATTCCACCTTGTTTCTCAAGTTTTGCACTAGTCTGCCATGCTGGGGGACGTTGTATGGTCCAACTTGAGATTATAGATGAACCATTGCGCCGCAGGCCGAAAAAAGTGCCCCCGGAACCACAGGAAATTCAATAAAAATAAAAGAGTGTTTTGCACTGAATCTGGTTCGCAAGGGCATGGGTAAAATTAATTGGGCCTCGAACGAGTTGGGGAGTGCCACAGGCCCGTAAAATGAGCCAAATTTAGTGAAAAAGAAGCTAAATTCGTGGGAGGACTTGCAGAACACTGTGAGCACAATATAATCTGATCCACATCTTGCGTTGAGAGGAATGAATTTGAATACTTTGCCTAGGTTCAGATTCAGCATGGGAAGGGGTGTCTGCAGAAATACCAGTCTAAGGATCTAAGGAATTGTGCAAGAGAAATTTTACATGTTTGGGTACTGTGGGTGGAAATGTTAAATCCGGGAAGAAAATGTATACACATGGCAAAACAAAAATGAAGGAAAGATGCGGGATGCGTCGGAGGTCTATTGAGACGTGAGAGAGGGAGAAACAAAATTGCAAAATGAAAAAGCATATAGCGGCGCTGGCGGGTTCGAACGTACGCGAAGGAAAAGAGATCACGCGATCGGCAAAACTAAACCTGAGCACTTTCCAAGTAGACTACACAAACTTGCAAGATTTGTCTCTGCTGAACACTTCAAGTGGCCTATGGACTTTTTGAATAATTTTTGAATAATTTTTTTTGTTCCACATATGACACCAGAGCCAACCTGCGCGATCTCTGGATCACCAAATAATTCCCACGACCTACCCCCGTAAAAGGCCGGGATCGACGAAACGCGGCGCACACACCCGATTGGGAAGGGCGGCACTCCGAACCAAATGCGGCACACACTCACAATGCGCGGCACTTTCTCTATCCATCCACGGCTCAAGTGCCGTGCTTTAGACAGCTCAGTGCCGTGCTTCAGATAAAATACGGCACATCGATTGTAGTAAAATTGAAGTCATTCAGCAGATTCAACTTGAAGTTGTAAGCTTATGTGGTGTACATGAGCAAGGATTCCAAGGAATCACTTTAATTGGGATGTACACGATCAAAATACAGGGTGTCCAAGTGGTACATAGGTACAGAACTTGATAAAAAAAATCGCTCCAGGACATAAGGCTCCAACCATTTCCGTTTTCAAACGTTTTCAAATGGTTTAAACTGTTTTTATTTCCATTTAGTTTGTGGGTGGGGCAAATGGTTTGAAAACTGTTTGTAAACGGTTCAAATGGTTGCAACAAATTAATCAGTTACCATGGCTTGCTGGGTGAATTCTCATCCATACAGTCTATCCAGAAGAAGTGATGGGACTCTTCAAGGTCATGCCATCGTCCCAGAGTAAGGAACCACTCACTTACGGGCGGGATCTTTGTATTTGATGCCGGTCGGCTATCTCGGTGAACACATCACACCTGCTTCCTGCTGCCATCCCGCTTCATAACCATCTTGGTGCAGCTATTTGTGAACTGGGAACGGTTGTAGGGTCTTATCTGTAACTTTATTATTGTCAGATAACTCGATTTGATCCTCCAGACACGTCCAAAGAACCTGCCTGCCAAAATACCATTTATAAACTGTTTTAAACTGTTTTAAATGGTTTAAATACCGTTTCTGTTTGATTTGTCCAGGTCCGCAAACGAAAACTAAATGGTTGGAGCCTTACCAGGACATGAGCAGCATCAATGCTGTGGCCTGTGCCTTCAATAGGATGATGGACAAGGTGAGAATGGGGCTAGCCACGGTGCCTTGGACACTGGAGGAATATCGAAATGTCAAAAGACCTGTAAGGAATGATGTAGCTGTCAGATATACGAGCCAGAACTGTGTCGGGTCCTCCTGCCTCACTCTATTTCCAACAATTTCCCTGCGCACTGCTGATGGTCCACAATATCCATGGGAGTCACTCGTGTTGCTCCGGAATGATATGGACTGCAAACTTGCACTGTACATGCCACCGGCACACACGAACTGCTTGCCAACAGCGTGCCACCTGTGCTACACCTTGATGTTGCCATGCCGCATGCGGAACACGTAGTACCTGCTAGTGCTCATTGATACCCGGCAGGATGTGCATGGTCCTGGTGGTGGTAGGGAGGAAGAAGGGAAAGTACAGCATGGTCACCCACCGAGCCTGCCCTTCCCCAAAAAAGCAGGTGCTGCACTTGCCATCAAAGGCGGCATTCTAGTATATCAAACACGGCCCTGTGCCATGTTTCAACTGATGTGCTGCCCTTCCCAATTGAGTGTGTGCACCGCACCTTGTATATCCTTGTAAAAGGCAATGATGAGCAGTTCATCAAATCTCAGTATGAGTGTTTTCCACCCAACCCAGCGTCGACTATCTGGTTGATATACCTATTTCACTATCTGTAATTTTCAAAGTAAAGATAATATACTCCCTGCTGAGCACTGCCTGGAACACTGCTGAAGCAGTTGATGCACCAAAGCCATCAGCAGCTGAGTCATCAGCTGACATAATGGCATTGCCAGATCCAGAGATTGTGCACCTCTTGCGCAACCCTGCTCTGGAAACTACATGACCGCATGCCTTTTGTGGAAACATAGGATTTTTCTGCGAGTGAACACATTGGTAGCACCCAGAAAGTTGAGACAAAGTGTATTTTGCATCAAAGGATCTTTCTTCAACCACAAATCCATCCCAAATCTTATTGGGGAGCTGGTTTTGCAGCCCCAACATTTTTGTGGGTGAATGAGACCCTAGGTACTCACCCGCGCACATTAGCACCATGCAAGGACACTGTGGACTAACTGGTGTCGCTCAGGGCACACAGTCATCACTCTTAGGGGTGTCATGAGTTCAAACCCTGCTCTTGTGGTTTTTTGCCTTTTTTTTGGAATTTTTTTATTCAGCTTCAGGTCCCACCATAGACTCCCCTTGACAGGAAGATGTACTGGGCTGTCCTTTGACTTGAACTTCTCGTGCTTCTGTGGGTCCAGCTATCTATGACCGCCAGACCTAAGTGTTAAATCATAATATATGGATTTATGTATCCTTGTCTCTCACCAGCCTGTATCTTTATTTCAAAATATAGTATCAAGTGAGTAGTAAGTAATTGACAAACACTTTCACAGTCTGTTGTCCTTCACATATCCCCTCTGAGTTCCAATCTAGTAGTTTTGAGCCATAAATGAACCACAAACTGCCTGGGAGAAGGAATAAAATAGTCTAAGAACACGTATGAATTGTTTCATACAATGATACAGCTAATAGTAGGTGCAGATTCATTCAAAAACTCTGTTTGCAGTGAAATAATGTGTCGGGTCTTCCACGTGGAGGATCATGGGACCATCACGTGATTTAAAGGGCAGGGTTGACCAAGGGAACTTCAAAGCTTGGACAAGTGTAGGACCTGGACCTTCAGCACTAACATGCACAGGCTTAATCTCAGTATTTCGGTTTTGAATATTATAACTAAAAGATGTATGTATTTCAGCTTTTAAATTACAGCATGCAATATCTATACAGAAAAAATATGTACATACTATCAGACACTGGGAACCTGGCCACCTTAGAGGTTCTGGCCTATTGGCAGCTGTGTCGAGGGACTTCCCCCGAGCGGATGGTCCACAAATGACAGGTGTACATCTCATGAACAGTTTGAGCCCAGTTGGGCCCATTTTAGTGACATTTTGGTTGCTCAGCGAATTTATTTCTGTTGGACTTCCCGAAAAGGCATTGACACAGTACCTGGCCACCCACGCAAATCCATTGTTGCCAGTCATGCTGGTGGGCTTGCGGTGTATAATTATGTTCAAGGGACATAAATGATCTATTGTAGACATTAAAACAGTACATTGGACCGATAAAAACAGTGGAACCAAGCACTTCTAATGAGAGGTATCAGCGGCAGAATCCATGTTGCCAATTGAACGAGGCCCACGCACCAGTAAGAGAAAGGGGTTAGCCAAAATAAGTTGCAGGTAGGTTCATAAGAAGTCAATGGACATACCTGGACCCACTATTCTATTCCTGCATCATATTCCCAAGAACCCGCCATTTAAATTTTGATACCACAGAAAACAGGGTGATTTGGTGTACTAGATGCATTGGGGGAGGTATCAGGAAAATAGAATTCCAGTCTATGTTCAGAATCGAAGCTTTACCTATCAAGGTGGACCATGCCAACTGCTGGACTCAGAGTGTGAAAGGGTCATTTGATATAAAGGTCATCGAGTTGTGGTCTTCGTGCTCAGATGGTAATCATTTGCGGGAGTTTAACACTGAAGGAGTGAAAATATAGAGACCCTTGCATGCCTAGAGAGAAGTCTGAGATCACAGAAGAAGAATAAGCCCTGGAAGTCATAGATTGACAAAAAATTGGTGGAGAAAGGAGCAGAATGGCTGCTCAGAGATAAGAAATTGAGGTTCTCACCCTGCAGCCTGACATCAACTGCACCACCGCTTAACATCAACTCATCACTTTCAGCTGAAAATTGGCATGGACAGGCGACATATGTTGTATTCCACCCCCTGAGCATGAAAATGGCATATGCCTAAGTATCTAGGCTTATAATTGACAAGTGGCCAGGTTCCTAGTGTGGCCAGGATGGCAGTCACTGATAGTAAATAAATGCCTGTCATTCTTGTTAGAAAAATTGAGATTCAAAGCAAAATGACATACCAATCAAAGAAGGACCTCAGGGTATACAATGTCTTGGTCAGTGTGGTATAATGAGTTCCTTTGAAGAGCACTTTACAGCTCCTTGCGGAACTTAGGGTACAGTGAGTTTTTTTTCTATTTTGGGCCGATTTTGATGTGCATTGCAGCGATGCATCCCAAATGGGCTGATGTCACATTCACATGCTGTAACGTATAACGCGCCACATGTCTTCACTCCTACAACTATGCCATGAAAAAAGAGCACTAATCCTACCTGAACACACTACTCGAAGGACCTGAAGGCATTGGTTACTGTGGTCTTGTGTATGGGTGAAACACTTGAGCAAGCGTGACACTTGAAACTTGCCTTTTATGGTAACTGATGGGCCATCAATTGCCATAAAATGCAGATTTGTAAGCAGAAACGGGCCTGCATTACGTGTTACGTTTCACCCATACAAAATGCTACAGTATATACCAGGTATTCACTTTGCACAAGACATCCACAGAAATTGCCATTAGTCTAACCATGCCAGTATGTGTCATGCAGAGGATTAAGCAGATGTGGAGGGAGATTGGGGAGGTCTGCCATGATCGTAGACATATTGGGCGTGCACCAATACTCTCCCAGGCACATACTAAGGTGCATAGGCTGTTTATTCATGTCCTCACACCTGAGACCAACACACCTCCTGCCAGTTTATGCTTGCACTACTTGAGCACACTCCAGACATGTACCTTGACGAGATCCAGGAGCACCTCTATATCCAGCATGATGTAGATGTTTCTCTGGCCACTGTCTCTTGGACACTTAAGCGCCTGGGTATTGGATTGAAAAAGATATGGCTAGATTGTGATTTGCACGCTGTACAACTGCTAATTACCCTTCCATAGCTCTCCAGACAAGCAGCTGAACACTGTGCAACTGCCCGACATGACTTCCTCATGGAAATTGGGACTGAGGCTGCAGAACATTTTGTCTGTGCAGATGAGTCTGCCATCAATATCTTGACTTTGTACCGGCAGAATGGATGGTCGATGAAAGGTCTGCAGGCTCGCAAGCACTGCTGCTTTGTGTGCGGAACTCAGTAGTGACTATAATCTATTCCCCTGTCTATACTCACAAACATTTCCCGCAGGTATTCTCTTCTGCCCACAATTACAACAGACGGCATCATCTACAGCCACATCAAGGAGGTTGGCTACAATGGCGACCAATTCATGTTGTGGCTCGAAGGTTTGTTAGGTGTTATGAACCCGTATCCTGCGAAACACAGTATACTTATTCTTGACAACTGCCAGATCCACCATGTTGAGGGCGTGGAGGAAATGTGTGAGGCAGTGTACGTCCCCTGATTACATCACTGAACAGGTAATCTAACATTCTTTCGCAGCGGGGTGAAACTTGTGTTTTTGCTGCTATACTCACCTGACCTCAACCCAATTGAGGAGTGCTTCTCGTTTGTCAAGGCATACATTGCTCGCCACGGCCAAACCTTTTGGGATATTGTAGAGACAGGAGAGGAGGCGGACCCATTCCTATTTCTCTATGGAGTGTTGGAGGAGGTGACAGCCAAGGCATCGAAGGGGTGGTTCACTCACTCAGGGTATTAGACAGGTTGAATCAAAAACACGGTATATTGATTCGGAATAAATAGTGTAACACTGCCCAGAATGTACTGTAAGGACTGTGGTGAATGAGCTAAAGTAATGACAGTGTAGCTGAGATTGCAACCGACAAGCCTATGCCCTTGATCTGATCTCACGATCAATGCACTTCATCTCCCCCTTCACTTGTGCCAAAATGAATGTCGCATTTCCGAGAGTGATAGGTGCAGCTTGAGAGATCGCTTCAGCAGTCTTGAGGTTTGCAATCTCATCAATGTTGTAAAAGTCAAGGTCCTCAAAGTTCTGAATGTAGTCCAGCAGCCTTCGTTATGGATGGTAGCCGTCAACTTCACGAAAGAAGTCTGCAATCTCAGGATAGGGATTCAGGGCACCCATATCGGGAGGATCACTTGAGAGGAAGGCAGGAGCGAGGGCCGATGTAGATGCATGCAAGGAGTGTGCTGCATGACTAGTTGGCGGAATCGGTGATGGGGTAATCAGTGTGGTCAGTTGTACCGGTGTGGTCATGATGAAGGGTGTACCTGCACCAGGAATGCCACCATTCATTCCCCAGGGCATGAACACAAATGGATTCATGCTGTTCATACCCATATATGGACCGAACAGAGGTGGAACAGCAGGAACCACAACAGGAACCACAGTAGTGTTTGTTACACCCATGTTCTTGAAGAACATTGCAAAGAGACAATCCTTGGGTGGTGTTGTCATCGTCACATTGTGAGTCTCTGCTGCCTAACAATTCTGTTAGCCTCGCAGGCAGTGGAGTGAAAGGAAAAGATGACAAACCAATGATCGAGCCCAGCCTTGGAGCATATTGTTTGACAACACTTGGTGGCCTCCAGATGTATCAATTTTGCATGCCTTTGATGGTCCACAGAGCTGACACTGCCCATAATGGTTCTGGAGCTGCTCGAGGAATTTAGTCTCTTTTTCCATAATACTAAGGCCCTCATCGAAATCATCGTCATCAGAGCCAGTATGCTCTAAGTCCAGGATTTGGATCTTCTGCTTTTGTTTACCTTTCAGGCCCTTGCCCTTGACACCAAGCTGTGCCTGCAACGAGTAGAGGTACCGTAATAATCAGACAAGTGAAAGCACAACTCCTTGGAGAAGCTTGCCTGCTCCGTGACAATAACGCGAACAGGAATTATGGTCTTCTTCTTTGCCTCCGCTGCTGTAACCTCTTCCACTAGGCCTTCCCAGTCTATCTCCGAAGTGAGACTAATTGCATCAGACTTCAGTGTAGCAGTAGACAGCTTATAGGACAGGTCAGGCTTTTTCTTAATGGCAGAACAGCCCACAGTGGCGTAAATTATGGCCAGGGCCTCGTTGAAGGTTGTAGCATGTGTCAGATTCTCCTGTTGCATGCCTTTACCCGCTGCCTGTGGAATCAGAAGCACTAGCTCTGCCGGATGCTGATCAATTGGTCATCAAGAAGGGGATGCAGAGATTGCACACTTCAATTCGCAGGATCCTCAACTTCTATTTCCTTATCTTTCTGCTTCTTTTTCGGCTTCTTACTTTTCTCCTCTGCTTCAGATTCCATGTTGTCCAGGGGCTCGGCAGTAGAGATGGTGTACTTAGTCCCTCTGGTATGCCAGGGAGGAGGTGGGGTAGCCGTGACAGCAGAGCCGTCATCCACATCGAGAGGAGGAGAAAAAACACTGTCCATAGGATCCAGATCATTCTCGAAGTCGGGAAAGGTAGACAGGAGATCAGCCTCGCTGCTGGACTGAGTGGAAACCATGCTTGGTTTTTTCACCCTAGTGCTTGAATGTGAGCCATCCTTTTTGAAGGGCATTCGGGATGCAAGACACGAAACGCAAAGATGCACAGCGTGTTACACATTACAACATGTGAATGTGACATCAGCCCATTTGGGACGCATTGCCGTAACGTGCTGGGCTATATATTGACTATATGGGCATGTCTTGCACTGTAGAAGAGGCAAGTCCCTTACATGTCAAAATATTCGAGATATCCATGCTTAGGTCCCATAGCAGCAGCCCCAGTGTTACTGCAATGGAGAATCCTGGCCTGTGGCTGCCTCAGCCTGAGTCTAAAAATTTTCCAGGTATCCTATTGACAATCCAAAGACATCACATTCATGGTAATATATATAAGCCCATTATACAAGAAGATAGCGGCACTAGGGGCCCTCCTCCCTTTGCTAGAGGCCATACATGCAGAAACATGGCACTTTGACACTAAACTCCTCCTAGTGCCAAACTAGAAAATCTAAAGACATCACGCGATGTGGATTTTCACGGCGAGTTCAATGTGACATCACCTCAGGCAAGCGGATAAGAACTGAGGCCACTGCGGACAAAATACTGAAAATGATCAAAATCAGCCCAAAATAGAAAAAAACTTGCTGTGCCCTAAGTTCCGCAAGGAGCTGTAATCTGTTGACTGGAAGTAGAATGGGAAAGAGCAAAATAAAGCTGCTCATGGGCAAAGACATCTGTGCGAAGATCCAGGCCTACAAGTTTCACCGACTGGCCTTCTGCTTTGTTTATGGTCATGCAAAAGGCAAGACAAACTGGAACCTGCTGGTGTCTCCTAGCAAATGGAATTTCCTCCGCAGAGGGAGTGATGGTGATGCAAGGAATAAATGCAGTCTCTCCATAATGTTCTCCATCAATGAGTCAAATTTCTATGACATGTGGGGATATTTTGGTGACTATGCCATGGGAGCCATTGCAAAGACCATTTGCAGGATCCAAATTCCGAAGGACCATGATGGGGCATCCAACTTTCAACACCAATTTAGAGAAAGGTAGGAGGTAGGCCAGATGCCTTGATTGAGTTGAGATACTGAATAGGATATTCAAAGCCATTGTCAACTCCCTTTTCTGAGACAACAACTGCCTTGCCAGGCATCTTGTCAAGCAGCATTTGATTGATCTCATCCACATCATCATTGCATGTAGATAGTGTTGTCAAAGTTCGGTTACGTTTAGGTTTAGGGCATTTTTCTCTGAACCCTGAACCTGAACCTTGGGTTCAGTTCAAAGAACTGCTATGAATTTCTGAACCTCGAACCTGAACCTGGGTTCAGGGTTCGAACGCAGAACCGAACCTGGAATTTTTTTCCCAATCCAAATGAACAAAATTTAGGTGAGGAGAACTTGGAAATGGCCTGGCATGTTCCTTCCTCATATCTGATAGATTGTAGAACCAATCTGACATGACAGAACCTTGATTCACTGACATCTGTTCTCCCCACCCAGAGCAATCTTTGCTTGGTATCCCACCATATGTGTTACAAAATCTGAACACATTGGCTAATTCATCATACATCCAGTGCTGGCTTAAAGGGAAGAATATTCATACCTGAAGCACTGAAAAAACTGCCTAAAATGTAGTAGAAATGGGTGTTTGAAAGTTGTTTCGGGTTCGGTGTCACAGTCAAGACCTTAAGCGTCCACTCTCGGTATGATGAGAGGGATTGGGTGGTGCTCGTGGTAGATCTCGAAAGATGATGGAATAAAAGGTTAACTACAACAGCGTAATAGCTACTCTACTTATACTGTCTAGGGAACCGTGTGAACTAATCTATATATACTACTACTACTCTTAACCGCATGTTCTTAAGGTCCTTGCTTCATCCTCATGTCCTGACGTCATCTCTGACATCATCATGACGTCATCCCGTCGTCATCCTTCAGGCCGGGCCGGTCTTAGTCATAGCCTCTTTGTCATCCAGCGCTTAGATCTTGGGCGCTTAGATAGGCGTTGGAACGATAGATCTTATCTAATCGTGACATTACCCCCCCCTAGGATCGTCGTCCCGACGATTTAACGTTCGTAGGCTTCGATTCCTGGTAACGGAGGAAACTTGGCTGCTTCGTCGAATCTGCCTGTTTCTGGGTCGTATAGTCTTCGTTCCGGGTATGGCATCGTCTCCTGCTTCGGCTTGAAGCGATGGATTAAATAGTCCCAGTGTCCCTGCTTGAAGACAGGGACCGTCTGCTTCGTCGTCGAGTTTGCGGACTCCTCCGTTTTTGGTGGCATCAAGCCTCTTTTCCGTAATTCTGCGGCCAGCGCCGTCTTCTCCTCCGTGGTCATCCCTTCCAGTTTGGACTCTACCGACAACTCTCGAACCGCGATCCCATGCTCGACATTATATCTGTTCAAGAGCTTCTTCGCGTTCGACAAGTGTCTCGTCGGTTCCCAGGTCCGTTCCGAAAGTGGGAAATTCTTCCACTTTATGAGGTACTGGTATCCTCTCCCACGTTTTCTGTGGTTGAGAACTTTCTCCACTTCGTACTCCTCTTCTCCACCGACGATGTTCGGCGGAGGTCGTTCTTCTCTCCTTCCCACGGGGGGTTCCACGTATGGCGTAAGCAGTGCCTCATTGAAGACCGGATGTGACTTGTCCGTCTCCGGCAACTTAAGCTTGTATGCCGATGCGCCAACCTTCTCTAGGATTTCGTAAGGCCCCAGCCTTCTATCCTCCAGCTTCCCTGTCGGCCGATCTGTGGCTATGTTCTTTCCCTCTAGCCAGACCCGATCGCCGACCTTGAACTCCGGCGCATCCCGACGCTTAGCGTCGTAGTATTTTTTCATGGTTTTCTGGGTTTTCTCCAGCGCAGCTGCTGCTTCTTCTCGAATCTTCTTCATTTTCTCTGCTAAGTCGTTCGCGGCTTCATTGCGCGATTCAACTGCGTTTTCTATCCCCTTCCAGGGGTGCATTCCCGTGTTTATGAAAAACGGCGACATGCTCGTCGACGAGCTTGTCTTGTCGTTGTGTGTGAATTCTGCCAGCGATAGCCAATCGGACCAGTCCGATTGTCTGTAATTTATGAAAACCCTGAGATATTTTTCGATCTCCTGGTTCATCCTCTCCGTCTGTCCATCTGTGATCGGGTGGAACGCCGTGCTCGGGTTCATTTCGACACCCATAAGCCGGTTCAATTCCTTCATGAACCCTGACACGTATCTCGGATCCCGATCCGAGATAATCTTCCGCGGCACTCCGTGATATCTAATCACCCTGTCTCGGGTCAACCGAGCCGTCCCCTCACTGGTTTGCTCCATGCTTGTGGGCTCGCAGTGGATCATCTTCGAAAAGGTGTCGACCCACACCTGTATGGCGTCAAACCCGTTGCTGACTGGCAGCGGACCGATAAGGTCCATGGAAATGATCTGCCAAGGTCCCTCGGCAATCTGGTGCGGGTTCAGCTTTCCTTGTTGATAGCGATGAACCCTGGTTCTCTGGCATGCCTCGCAGGCCTTCAGGTATTTCCCGACCTGATTCCCTAGTCGCGGCCACCAATAGTTACGTTCTACCATTTCCTGCGTTCGGTTCTCTCCTGGATGGCCGAGCAAGGGGTTATCGTGGTGTAGCCCAATGATTCTGTCTCGTAGCTCTTCATCTCTTGGCACATAGATTAAGTCATTGTAGTAAATGACATCGTCCTTCTTTTCCCACCCGGGGAGCTTCTTCGAGAGCGCCTGCTTGACGCTCTGATCTATTCTTTTCTCCTTCTTGATCGTTTCCAGGATCTCCATCTCCGGTCCGTCGAGCACAATTTCTTGCGCACAAAAGTGTTCCGGTTTCAAAAGAACGACGTCATCGTTGTCGTTTTTTCCTTGGTCATGATCCGATCTCCGAGATAAAAGATCTGCCTTCTTATTCAACGCTCCGGGCCGATGGTGAAGGGTGAAGTCATATTCTGCTAACTCCAGTATCCATCGGGCCTGTCTCCTGTTCAGCTTCTGAGGCTTCTTGAAATATTCTAGATTCTGGTGGTCCGTCAGAATCTCGAACGTCTCTCGCGCTCCCATCAGCATCTGTCTGTACTCCTCCAAGGCGAGCATTATCGCGAGCATCTCCTTGTCATAGATCTCGTAATTCCTCTCGGTCTCGTTCAGTCCATGTGACATGAACGCTACAGGGCGCCATTCGCCCTCCTGCTCCTGTGACAGGATTGCTCCCGTCGCTCCATCCGACGCGTCTGCCTCTAACCGGAACTTGCCGTTGTCCGTGGGTAATGCTAATACCACGTCCTCGGCAATGCGGTCCTTCAGCTTCTGGAACGCGTCCTTCTGCTCCTGTTCCCACCGGAACCCTTCCTTCCCCGTCAACCGTGTGAGCGGCTTGGCGACTTCGCTGTATCCCCGGACGAAGCGGCGATAGAAGTTGGTGAACCCTAGGAACGCCTGTGTTTGTTTCAGGTTCTTTGGTTCTGGCCACTCCATTACGCCCTTAATCTTGGCGGGGTCCATCCTCATCGAGTTGTAGGAGATAATGACTCCTAGGAATTCGATCTCCGTGCGTTCGAACTCGCACTTCTCCGGTTTGAGGAACAGCTTGTTGTCCTGTAGTACTTTCAGGACTCGCTTCGTCAACGCACAATGTTCTTCCAGATTGTCCGAGAAGATTAGGATATCGTCCAGATAGACGACGACCTTTCCTTCGTTGATAAGATCTCTGAGCAGATCGTTCATCATGGTCTGGAATGTCGCGGGCGAATTGGTAAGCCCGAAGAACATCACGAGCGGCTCGAACAGCCCTCGATTTGTGCGGAATGCCGCCTTCCACTCATCTCCCTCCTTGATCCGTACATTGTTGTACCCCCATCGCACGTCTAGCTTCGTAAAGTACTTCGCACCTCGGAGCTTATTGACTAACTCCGAGATTAGCGGAAGCGGATAGCGGTTTTTAATCGTCATCTCGTTGAGCTTCCGGTAATCTTGCACAGGTCGCAAGGTGCCATCTTTCTTCTTTATGAAAAAGAACGCCGAAGCCATCGGCGATTTGCTGGGGCGGATCCTCCCGCTCTTCAAATTCTCCTCCAGGAACTCGTTCAGTTTCTCTTGCTCCGTCACCGAGAGCGGGTATATCTTGCAATCTACAGCCTTTGAATTTGGCTTGAGCTCGATCGCGTGATCCCATAGTCTCTTCTCGGGTAACGAGTCGAACGACTCCTTGGCAAAGACCTTCACGAATTCCCGGTACTCTTCGGGAATCTTCTCCTCCGTCATCCTCTCCTTTCCTCGATTGGCTTCTTCTGCCAGTTTCTGTGACTGGGTCTCTTTCAACCTCAAGTCGATCGCCTCTCCAAAGTCTACGAGTAGAAGGGATTCTCCTTCTTCCAACTTGTTCTTCCATCGGTCTCCTCTTCCGAATTCCGTCCCGGTCATGTTGCACTCCGGCGGACACCGACTAAAGAGCAGAGTCTGCGCTCTCCAGTCTATCACGGGGTTGTGCTTGAACAACCAGTCGTACCCAATGAATATCCGGGCTTTGCCGAGTCCTGTGACGAGGAATCTCTGCTTCTCCGAATGGGATCCAATGGACATGATCAACTCTACGTAATGAGTGATCTTTCCCCGTGCGTTCTCGGTTCCGTCGGCATTTCGGGCGACGATGTGCGCTTCAAGCTCGTGTAGCTCGAAGTCTTCAGCCTTGGCGTAGTCTCGATCGATGCATGTAGCTGTGCATCCGTTATCAAGAAGAGCCTTGACTGCGCGCGTCTTCCCTGTGTCCAACGTTGTCAACGTGACTGGAACCAGCATCTCATGATGCTTCCGCTGCCTCTGGACTTCCTTCATCTCCTCCGCGAGCTTGTCTCCCTTCTGCTTCTTGATTGTCCTGTGGGATGACCACTTGGCCGCCTTCAGTCCTGTCAGGCCGACCGGCACATCACTCGGCTTCCCCGTCTTCTCCATAGGCGCTACCTCCTCTTTCGAGGATTGAGCCTCCGTGACATCGTCACCCTTTTTCGTCGCACTATTTGTTGCACTGGTTTGGGTTCCAAGGGCCTTTTTGAATTGAATCTTAAACTCGCTCCAGAGTTTATTCTTCTTGTCCATTTTCTGATTCTTTAAGTTACGTAACCGATTCTGATTCTCCAAGATACGTATTTTTTGTTTTTCTACACTAGCTATTTTCTCCTCGGCTCCTGCCGAGTCCAGTCCTTCTACTACTGGAGTAGGTCCATTCACATCCGTAACCGTAACTAAGTCTTCGTATCTAATAGTATTTACTGGAACCGGGGAGCATTTCGTAATCGGAGGGGGCGCCGCTTTGGCCGCAAGCGGGGGCCCCTTTAAAAACCCTTCTCTCTCAACATCGCGGCTAAAGCCGCCAACTCCTCCTGGGAGTAGTCATCGGGCTTGAGGGCCCTGATGTTGAATTTCGTCTTGCGGGGCTCAGGGCAGTCCCGCTTCATGTGGCCATCCTTGCCACAGTTGTAGCACAGGAAGGGCGTGCCTTTCGCCTTGTTCCTGTCCACATCCATGGGGGCGGTCTCGCCGGCCCCAATCTTCTTTGCCAAGTTTGGCGCTGTCCCCTGATATCCCCGGGGTAGGGTTGTCTGTGCTGCTGGTGCAGCGGTGGTCGTCTTCTGGGCGGGTACCCAGAACATTCTGGCCTGTTGGGCCTTCCGGAGCGCCTGCCGCTCCATGTTCCGGCTGACTATCATCAGCCTTCTCCTCAGCTCCCGGTAGGTGGTGGGAGCTTCCATCAGCCCGACGTTGAGCTGATTCCTCACCTCGTCCGAGACGAGGTTCTCCAGGGTCTCCACCATGAAGGTGTCGTGAGTCCCTGTTCTGTCCGACAGGTCGTATCCTGCCTCTTCCGCATTCAGCTCGAAGGCTTGAATGAAATCTACCAGGGCGGTCTTGCCCTGGCGGGTGGTGGTCAAGCGCATATGCGCCGTCTGGGTGCCGTTTCCGTCGGCAAACGTCTCTGCTAAGTCTTCCAGAAATTCTGGGAAGTTGCAGTTCTCCTCGAAGGCATTCTGCCTTCGAGCCTTCTTCTTCCAGTTCCGCGCCCAGTTGGACGCCGGACACCTGGCTCCGTCTTCTCGGCCCAGTAAGGACACCGTGAAGGCGATTTTCTTCTTCTCGGTATTGAACTCCGAGACGTAGGCCCAGACGTAGTTGTCTAGGGCGTCGCACCAAGTTTCAAACTTGGATTTTTCGTTCCCGTCGAACATCGGCGGGGTCTTTGCGTAAGAGATCCGTGAGGATCCCGAGCGCGGGGGTTGGTCTTCTCCGTTCCATCCCGGAACGGGGACTGGAACATATTTTACTCGGGGAGGGGCTTCCTCCTCCATGGGGTGTTCGGGGGTCTGGGGGCGCGACATCTCAATCGGCGCTGGTGATAGGGGTTTCGGTAGTGTCGGTGGGGACACAGCTGCAATTAGCTGCGTAGGTCGGGGCGCTAATACTGCGCGGTGAGGAGGAGGTGGTCTTGCGGAATGGTGAATGCGTGTTATCGACTGGAATGCCGATGGAGGAAGTCTGGGTGGAAGTGGTCTGGTCGGGGGTGGAAAGGAAACGGCCGAGTGGGATAGCTCGGACTCGTCTTCTGAGTCGGATGGGGGGACGCGGTAAGACGTCCTGGTAGGAATCGCGGCTTTAAAGCCGGGCGGGGTTTCGGTATGCCACTAGGGCAGGTGGTGAGGTCGAGGCGGTCTTTTGCTGACAGAACAGTCCGGGGTCTTCTACGACTCCCCCCGCGGCTGCGAGATAGCCCTCTCCGAGGATTAGGCTAGTGCTCCTTTGTCTGCTTTACGCGGGGACGGTCTCAACGTTTCCCGTAGCGTGTAGCGACGTCTGTTCAAGTGAACCGCGCACGATGGGCGCTGCAATTGTTTAACGTCGGTGTGGACGACGTGAATGGTGGTAGGGGAAATGGATCTTCAGGTAAGAGGCTGCCGCAACGGCAGAAAGGGTAAGAGGTAGAGTGGGTAGGTGGGGAGAAAGGGAAAGGAGGTCGAAAGTGGCGGTACGAGGGTATGAGGGGTAACCTTTTATTATGTCACAGTCAAGACCTTAAGCGTCCACTCTCGGTATGATGAGAGGGATTGGGTGGTGCTCGTGGTAGATCTCGAAAGATGATGGAATAAAAGGTTAACTACAACAGCGTAATAGCTACTCTACTTATACTGTCTAGGGAACCGTGTGAACTAATCTATATATACTACTACTACTCTTAACCGCATGTTCTTAAGGTCCTTGCTTCATCCTCATGTCCTGACGTCATCTCTGACATCATCATGACGTCATCCCGTCGTCATCCTTCAGGCCGGGCCGGTCTTAGTCATAGCCTCTTTGTCATCCAGCGCTTAGATCTTGGGCGCTTAGATAGGCGTTGGAACGATAGATCTTATCTAATCGTGACATTCGGGGTTCAAACAGGTTCAGCAAAAATGGGACCCACCTGAACTCCAAACAGAACTTTAGGTTCAGGTTCAGACATTTCCTGAACTTGAACCTGAACTTCGTGTTCAGTTCAGTTCAGTTCAGGTTTGAACCTGTCCCAAACCAGACTTTGCCAACACTACATGTAGACAAAATGGTGCGCTCCAGGAAATATTGGTCATACTGTTGGTCTACAGGGAGAGTGTAGATGCCAGGGTAAAGAGTATCTGTGGCAGTTTCATAGAGTCAGGAAGCTTTATGTTTTGTGCAGGATCTATATTTCAACCCAACATCCAGGAGCCATTTAGCAAAATCCTTCTCCTCTTGTGAAGCATTTGGCCCACCAAGAAACATATTTTGGCTCAGATGCAGCTGATGGATCTTTTGCCACAACAATGAGCACTGAAGACAGAGGCCAACAATCTGTTCTTGTCCACCCTTCACAACCACAGGCTGAATCTGCTTGAAATTTCTACCAAATACCACAGCAGTACCTCCATAGGGATGGTCATTACCCGCAGCCTCCCTTTAATGGGCGGAGGTCTGTTGGACGAAAGCCCACTCACCGCGTAAAATATATATGTAGCAGACTAGTCACATAGGCCATAAATGGCCTGAGAACCAGTATAATATATTGATTTCATCAGGGATGGTCATCATTGCAGATGTCCTGCATTGTCTTGTCAACAGCTTCAGGTGTACAGCGGTCCTGCATTGGAACTTCATCCAAGATGACCAAACGAACCTGCCAAAGAAGATCTGCAACCAAGGATTTTTTTTGATATTGCAGAGAATGCCTTCCCAAAGCGAAATGGAAATCTTGAATCTAGAGTGTGAAGTTCGACCTCCTAAGAGTAGCAGTGCAGCAATCCCAGAAAGTGCCACACACAGAACAATAATGCCCTGACCCCTCAATGCATAACAGAGGGTGTTATAGATATATGTTTTCCCAGTCCCCCCAACACCTTGCAAGAAAAAGAGCTTTGGGTCATTGTTGAGAACTGAGTCCATGATTGTGTTGAAAGCTGCTCGTTGTTCAGCATTGAGGCCATCAATGTGAGGTTGTGCTAGTTTGTGCTGCTCTTGTATGTTATATGCAAGCTGCTCAGCAATGAGATGTTCTGATTCATCTGATCCTGGCCTTCAACTGGCTGTGGCATGGGAGGGAAATTTGCCAGTTCTTTCTCTGATTGTAGGGGCCTATATGCCCTTTTATTTCCTTTCTTGGGTAACTCTTCAACTAACTACTATTTACACTTATTTTTCTTATTACGAGTACTTATGTTTACATAATACTCGTTCTTTTCATTCTTCCGAGGGGCTAAAAGTCTCCCTATTTTACTTGTCTCCGGTTTTTTAAGATAGTCTCCTTAGTGGCTGTGCCTGACTTATTTAGTGGCTGTCCCTATACTTCGTTCTCTTTTTCCTTACCTCTTTAGCGGCTGTGTGACCTAGGGCTGTGCTATTTTTATTTACTTCTGTCTCTTTTCCCTGGTATTGCCAGCTCTCCACAGCTTTCGGCCGAAATGAGCAGCGTCGAAAGCCGAATGTCCACCGCCTTCTCAATCCGTACGGCGATCAGTATATGTGGCATCAGCTACATAATAGCATACGTCCATTCAATTCCGAGTCTCTCCAGCTTTACTCTACGCGGTTCCTACTTCTTCCATGTCCTCCGTGGTCAACCTCTGCAGTTTCTTTCTAGCCGATCCGACCATTTCGTCCTCACTGTCCTCGTCTTCATAAGCCACCCTTTTCTTTGTGTTTTGCTTCGGCTTCTCATACTTGACCATTGTGGGCATCTTACCCTCGTCCATGTTTCGCGCAATGCAAGCAGTCTGTTACGTAGTTGTGAGTTTACCGGGCTAATTATTTGTAGTGCTTGCTCACCCTGGTTATAGTTCCATCCAAGAAAGTCAAAGAACACATTACCAATTTAACCACATTCCTCAAGTCCCTTGGCCCTTTGAAGGCAACCACAGAGAACCCTAACTCGACAATATCTCCGATCCTAAACCCCGACAGGTCCTTGTTCAATAGCCTGTTAGCTGTCAGTTTATGTGCCTAATTGAGTATACTGCACTCACCTCTTGCTGTCTAGCGTGAGATATGACACTTCATTGTCGATGCAGTGTAAGATTCCTTTACCTAGCATTTTTCCAAGAACTTTGGCGGGGTCGACTTTGCGGTGAAACTCTGCCAGCTGATCTGCTGGCGCAACCTTGGCGAAAGTAAAATAGTGACATGCTGCATCAAGTGGCTGTCCAGCGGCTTCATCCTTGATGGCAGTACGTTCCCAAGGCGTTACGTCCGCCTTGTCGAAAGTGAGCTCCATGTGGTATGTGATATTGAAAATGCTCTGAATGGCTTTATTGAAGGTTTCAGTGTCGAAGCCGACAATAGATGCATGTTGTCTGATATAGTTAACGTTCCTGGCTGACAATCTGTCCTGATCGTCAGTTGCTACACATTGTGCACCTGAATATACACCTTACTTGTTCTTTTTCACAGGCGGCAAGTCCATATCTGACAGTGCACCCACTATGGTGAATGTTGCCTCTCGCTTGACACCGTCTCCGTCCTTGAGCATCGCTTTCCAGCAAGTTGGAAATCCACTTTTCTTGATCGTTACTTCCGATGTGTAACTGAATATGGCAGGCGTGACTCGGCTAAGATTGTCACGTCCCATGCCTGCCCGTAGGCTCATTCAGAGGGTACGAACATTAATAAGTCTAGTATATACCTCCTTCCAAGTCCCCCAGCAAATTTCAATATTGCCCTGGACCTGCCGAAGTAAATACACAGCCTGGTCTGCCTGGGCCTCATCGAAATCACATCAATCATTTGGGTCGGTTAAAACAACGAGTGATGGCGAAAAGAACATGGGCGGTGCAAATACACTCTATTTCATATTTTTTGAATGCAAGAAGTGGGCTTGATTAAAAAAAACAATATTTTTGGCAATCAATTTACATTGGATTCCAATGGTTTGGCAGATCGTTGGATTCTGATGACTTCCGGGTTTGCTGTGTATGTCCAGGTGGATTTAGGATGGCCAGCTTACTAAGCAGCATAATCGGCATGATGGGAAAAAAGATAAGTACAAGATCCTGCTGGGCGCAGCCATGGCCCTCTACCCCCAAGTTCTTTGGTTTGTGACTAGTCACATGATCTCTTATATAATCAAGTAGCTACATATCTGTGCACCAAGATCAATATATCAATCCTTCATACCTTAACCATCCAATGACCTAACATTTATTGTCCTGCCTTCTTAACAGCAATAGTGCTCTACACGCCCAGACGATCGAAAGCCGAAAGCCAGTGATTTGATGGACCACTGGTTTCTCGGCGCGAACACCTGGTTACTGACGGTCAAGTAAATCAGCGCTTCCAGTAATCCCACTCCTGGTATCCAGTGACCGGCATCTGTTCTCTCCTGCATGCTATATATATATATTTTATTTGCCCTATTATAATCTATAGCAATTTTCGGTCAGAATGTGTACGCGCATGCAGGCCATTATAGCAATCATCATTTCAGAGGGATGCAAAACAGGTACAGGATGAGATGGCTACAAGACCCACAATGACTACTCTAAGGCAATAGTAGCTGCAGTAATAGTAGCAGCAATATCACCTTGGATCCGAGATCCCGACATCCCCTGTGCTCGTCGCGACTCCACCCGCAGGCTCATGACTGTCCTGTTCACCCTGGCCTTCTCCAGAGCCGCGCGCCCATGCGTGGTTCACCTCCGTACGGGTGTGCGGATGGTGACGTGGCAGGCCAAACACAAAGAATAGCGTCCAAGGAGCCATTGAGAAGCCAATACAAGTAAGGTTGTGGGCCAATATGAAACTGAGGCTCGAGGTATGGGCGTAACGGCACGAGAAGAAGAAGGACGTGGTGGAGGAAGACAGAAGAAAAGTGGTAAGTACGACAATTCGCTTGGCTACTGTTTGGCATCAGCGGAGTTTGAACGACTTAGTAAAAGCCGTGTAGCTGCCATATACTTATGCCAGATGCACCAGCTATGCCACCTCTTGTCAGCCATTGCCAGACATAATTTTTTTTTCCTGATGTAGCTCTACAGGTCTGAGGTCATGTTGGATGGTCTGTAGTGTTGCACGCAGCGTCAGAGTATAGACTGAGATTGGCCGCAAGCGTCGTTCTGATGTGCAATCAGTGCACGTGGCCGTCTCACTGTGACCTCGAAACTGATTGCTGGCAACCGCAAGTCGAAATCCACGGCTCCGCTGAATTACTTGACAGTCGGTTCCAACTGTGCATTTCACTGGAACTCAGAGATCCGAAATCAGACAATCAGTGATCTCAGAAACCCGCTGGTTTCCGGGTTTCGATCGTCTGGGCGTGTAGGCCAGCAAGTGTTCTCTAAGTGTATTGGTTCTCAGTCTTTCTGAAGCTTAATTCATCAATTCAAGTTAATTAAGCTTTCGGCATCTGCCAGCAGTAATTATGTTATCTGCTACCATCCACTGAGACATCTACATTTGATCTATTCTCTAGAGCTTTAGAGCTCTTTCTAGCATCTTCCTAGCCACCAAGCAAGTCAGATATTGAAGCCTTGGAGGATTTTGACCTTGGCTTGCACAGAGACCAATCAGTACTTAGACGAGGATTTCCACATCTAAGGGGTCTTTAGCTTTATTGATATTGACTGGGGACTTGGAGGCCTTGTCCAAGTTCCTAACACCAGTGTAACTCCCAAGTACTTGCCAGGGTCATACAATGTGCATCCCCAACTATAAATATTTGTAACCTGCACTCCAGGGTCATTACACTGATCCATGAAGGATCTGCTCCAGAAGATAAAGGCCATAGTCATAGATCAGATCCAGGAAGGTGGGGAATGCCCTTATTGATGAGCTTGTGCTGAATGTCATCATAGATGTTCCCCTTGAAACAATCCCAAAGGGCTACAGGATCCTTCAGAGGCCAGTTCTCTTTGAGAATGGTAGCAAACAGTTGTCAAAGCTGATGGCCAGTCTGCATGATTGCAGCTTCTTCCAAGCACTATTGCCATTCATTGTCATCCTGTAGTAGACCATGTGCTAGGCATGCTGCCTGAAATGTTGGGTGCACCACACCCTCAACTGTGTGTAGATTCACAAATGATGTTGGACCTTTGACAACAGTCAGAAGAAGTCGAAGATAGAACTGTTCCCCAGCTGTAGGCCCAGCATAATACATGTGACCAATAGCCAAACCTCGCTGTCTGGGCTTCCACACCTGTTTTGTTTTTGTTTTTTGTCAGACAAAGTGCTGAGCGAATTCTTGGTACAGATGTGTACATGTGACAAGAATATTTTCAGCATTGGCTTTGAAGAAAGCAGTCAAGATAGTGTCTTTGGTTGCTGATCTTTCAAGAATTTCCTGAGGTTCTGCATCCTCATCAAAGACCACACTTTGCGAGCTGATCAGGGAGGTGAATCTGCAGTGGGACCACAGTAGATGTCTCCTCATGCATTTCATATCTCAGAAGTGTTAGAATTTGGACTCCTAGGACTCAGATAAACCTGCACAGATGAGGGGAAACACGAAGATTACAGATGGATTGCATGATGTTTGTATGTATTAGATATCAATGGAGACAGCATCAAGCAGCCAAATCTGGAAGAATTCCAACACTCCCACTTTGTGAGATAAGCAGGCTTCTACTGAAACAAAAATAAAAGACGGTGGGGAAAAAATAAAATGCTCCCACTCAATCAAAAAAAGCTTCATCAACAATTCCGTCGTTGTCATCCAATGAATCATCTGAATTGTCATAACATCTGCACTCCTCATTGTCACAATACCTGGTCCGAATTGTAGCCATGAATTTCAGGATGATATGAAGGAGATGAAAAATGGACATGGGAAGAGAAGGTGTGACAGTAATGGGTCGAAGGAGATAGAGATTGAACATGCACTTTGTAGATGTTGTTGGACTGTTCATTAGTGCCAGGATGATGAAGAACCCAAGCCTTGATCTCCTTTGGCATATCAGCAACACAACTAGCTTCAATATGATTGCATTGACCACAGCAATGACAGTAATCCTTGCGAGTCGGATCACATCAATGAAAACCTTCTTTGTCATCTATACCTGGCCCTTCATCTCCAGAGGAGGAGTGAGCAGCACAATGTACAGGCTTCCTGTGACCACTCCCACTCGACGTGAATTCCTTCCTACCACCATTCCGAGTCGCCAAAGCTGTCTCTTCCAACTCAGCTTTTACATTGTCACCCTCAGGTGCAATATAGGTAACACCAGAAATGACACTTTTAACAGTGTCAAGATTGCTTTCACCAGCAGGCTGGGAAAGGAGCATGTTGCGAATCCCGACATAGAGAGGGCCGAGGTTGGCAAGGAGAACATCCTTGAAGTAGTTGTCGGAAATGGTTTCACCCAAAGTGGTGAGTTGATCACGAAGATCAGAACCCTTTTGAACATATTGTTCAATGGGTTTAGAGGTGTCGTGGGAGACACAGTGAAAAGTGTTATGGAGGATGATACACCGTGACCAAGTGGAAGCCTCATACTTTGCTTTAAGTGCGGTGATAAGCCTGCCATATGGCAACAGCTGGAAATCCTTTTTAATTTCAATTACACTATTAAAACAAGTGTAATAAAAGCTGTCAGATTTCTCATCAAGGGCTAGTATGAGACCCGAGTAGCTAGCTAAAAGTTTGGAGATGCAAGCATGAATGACTTAGCACATAATATCAACGATACCTTTCCAAGGCTAGAGATAGGTGTGGACTACAGTACTTGCAAATACTATGATTTTACCGATCTAATCAATCTGGAATCTTAGTGCATTGAGCTAATATACCAAGGGTATCAAAACAATCCATTTAGATGTGGACAAGTACAGCGGGGTTGAGGAGTTATATATAAACAATGGGCAGCTAAGCCAGGATGTTATTTGCTAGAAACTAATACGTTCCAGAAGTTCTGCCACATGGCCCGCAGCAATGATGAGGCCGAGTTAAGCAGATTATTTGGCTAGGACAAACATAATGAGTAGAGTCAGAGGTGACAAGGAGGCACAAGATAAAGTGTTATCCAATCAGACCCAGGATTGGGCCTGGTAATTGGGTACCAGGATCCTGGGTCCAAAGTTTGAGTCAATGGAAAAAAGCCATCAGGACATGAAGAGTCACTGAGCTTGCTTAGTACATGTATTTTGCTTAAACTTGCTTATCCATCAAGCAATGAATCACAACATTCCACCAAGCAGCACATGTGACTAGTATCGAAGAAACATGTTCTATATTTATCTTTTACTCAACAGTTCTCTAATACACATGATGTATCACAGGTTCATTTTAGTTATTCTTACTTATCATGTACTTGGTTTTGCATGTGACACTGATTTCATGTAGATAAGAAAATAGTATAAATACAGCAGCAGTTCTAGAGGAAGGGCAGTGACTATCGGCAAAAGCTGGTGATGTCACTACAGAAGTTTATTATTCATTCGGAGTATCCAAGAACTCTCTGATAAAAATCAAGCTCTTTTGTATTTCATGCTAAATATATATTGGTTGGATATAAGCAAGGATTATCAGTTACACATACCCATGCAAGTGATTTGACTTGGATATCTGAAGTGAGAAATATCAAGAGGTCTTATAAACTATCAATTATATCAGAACATGTATTTGCAAGAAGTGAAGTCACCAGAGTTTTGCCAGTTATCAGTAACCACTTGATGTACTGTACTGCCCTTATAGTAGAAAACAAGCTTTCTGACGAACCCTGAACCACACTAAGTGTCTAGGAGGTTAGGACCACTTCTCACAAGTACTTGCTAAGGAGCCTTTGCTCCGTATTTATCAAGTAGTTTACTTCCTAAATTGCAACAACCTAATACTTGGTTGGAACTCCAAACCTAACATACTTATTGAAGTAGTAGTAGTAGTAGTAGTAGTAGTAGTTAGTGTGTTGAGTTGAATTATAAGCACTAGCCTCTGATTCATCTTTTCACATTTTCCCCAGTTGCCACTTAGTCAGTGTTTCAGTGGTGTAGAGCTTGTGGCACAACCCATCAATTATTGATTTTCTGGCCTTTTGCATTGATGAAGTGACGACCATTATCTGGGCAGGCATATATAGTATAGCCATTCTCAGATAGCTGAGTTTGCTCCTGGAATGGCTTTGGGTAGCCTTTTGAGCATTTCCCATCCTTCGTGCATGGCACATTTGGATTCTGGGCACCACATGGATTATGAACCATGAGTTTTGTCACCAATTCAAAAAGCTTTGGGTGTGTTTCAGAATCAGGGAGCTGAGCAGATACAACCCAGTCAATGTCTTCAGCATTTTTCAGCTGAGCTTCAGGGGTGAGGGAAATCAAGATATGTATGTGGGGGAGTCCACACTTTTGAAACTCGTCCTGACTTTTTCTTAGACAAATGAGGAGGAGCTCATCAATCCATCACTCTGGTTTAATGACTTGTTTTCTTTCTGCTTGCTGGCATACTTCCCTCTTGAAATTGACACCAGGAGCATCATATCTTGGCTCAAAAGACATAGAGAAATGCCGCCAGCAAGTCACATGGCCCGTAACAACCAGTTGGGTTGATTGTAGGTTCGGAACAAGCCTCTGTCCGAGCCGGCAAGCTGACTGATCTCAGAGAGTAGCTTGTGCCAAACTACCAAAAATAGGCAATGTGTTCTGAGCGAAATTTCAAACCCATTTCATGCTCGATTCCTTAGCTCTGTAGATGAAACTTGCTCATTCAGTGTATTTCCATGCCTCCACAAGTTCAGATTTTGAATAGACATCGAAAAGACCTCTGTGAACGTGGCCATTGAGTGTGAACTTTCATTTCAGATGTCAAGAAAACAAAAAATGTTGTCATTGAATTCTATAGCTTTTGTGGCCTCTATGCAACCTAAATGTGTCTAGCTACAGGTTTCTCACCAAAGGTGAAGCCAATAATAGGCTCTGGTGTCTAAGAACAATGTTTCACTATTGCAACCCAATTGGGACATTGTGACAAGACACATGTTTGAAATGGATATGTTGGACATCCCTGATGCACAGTGAATTAATTGAAGGCTTTTGAGAACTTAAAAGGCATCCGAGAGAGTGCAAAGTGTTGATGACTAAGCAAGACCAAATGGCCCGAACACTTTTATTTGAGCTGGAGACTTCAGTTTGCAACCATTCACGTGAAAGTCACGTTTTGGATTCTTCACGTGAGAAGGCGGCTTGTTCCGAACCTAGGTCCACTGTCCAGGTTTGCACTTGAGGTGCTCCCTCAAAACCCACGGGTCATCACACAGGCTTGAACCCGAGGGTTTTATAAAGAAAGACCTGGAAAATATTTGTTTGCTTTGAATTTACAGTGGTTACCACTTCTAAGTTCTAGCCGCACACTTGCCAAAACACACCTGCCCAACTTTGCCAGTCTCCTACCCAGCCACGTTATGAGGTTCATCGATCTCAGTAGCGGTATTTTAATTGAATACAGAGGAAAATGACTGACTGGGAATTTCGGACCGTGTGATGTGACCGCGTGACAGTAACAGAAGTTGGGATGAACCTCTCCACAGCGGCTGGAAGAAAATATTAGTAAACAACATAGCCACAACTTCCCAGAATTCCTTGTAATTGTTACTTTTGGCCACCACACGTGGAAATAAAATAATATGCAGGGTTCGTAGGACATATATGCTCAATGAAAAGCCCCTGAAATGCTTTGTAGCAATTAATCGGATCTCCTAGGACTTGTGTGCCATGAAAGTGCTGAAAATCAGCTAAACTAGCCTGTTGGGTGAGAGGGGAAGAGAATTTAACCTTACACAAGCTAAATAATACTTACAAATGCATAATATAGCACTCTAGCGCCTCAAACTATTTTATTTACACGTGTGGTGGCTAAGAGTAACAATTACAAGGAATTCTGGGAAGTTGTGGCTATGTTGTTTACTAATATTTTCTTCCAGCCGCTGTGGAGAGGTTCATCCCAACTTCTGTTACTATCACGCGGTCACATCACACGGTCCGAAATTCCCGGTCAGTCATTTTTCTCTGTATTCAATTAAAATACCGCTACTGAGATCGATGAACCTCGTAACCGCGGCTGGGTAGGAGACTGCAACTTTGCGCGCACGTGCGCTCGCGGGCTCATACACCCGGCCTCTCAAGCGAATCGGCATCCGCACCCATTGCCGCCGCGCACCGACACCTCCCGGCTCACGCAGCTCGGCGCGGTGGGAGGGGGGAAACCGGCAGTAGCCACAGAGGGGACGAGACAGCACAATGCGCTCGTGGATGACGCTGTCCGGGGACTCGGACAACATGCACGTTGTCTCGGCGCAATCCACCGATCGCAGATACCTCCCAGCTCGGCACAGGTGGCCAGGAGGTGTGACGTCACGGTGTGGCCGACGAGCGGCGGGATCTGGCCTCGATCTCGCAGCGGCCTCGCGCCCGACATGCCGTTCGTGCTCGAGGATGCGCGCCGCGCAGTCGCAGGGCCTGTCCGTGCGTGCCTTGACCCTCCCCGTTCCCGTCCCTAACCTCGACGCCCGCACCATTGGGGCACTCTGCGATGTCGTGGGCCTTGTTGCCGCTGTTCGGGCGGACTCGTCTTGTTGTGGAGGACAGGAATGTTAATGTCCGGGAAGATGGAGCAGACGTGGTCCTATGGGGGGCTATCAGCCGGATGCCCATCTACACACCCAGCCCGCACCGTGACCCTCCCTCCCGAGTCGGACGCATCGCGGCCATTGCTGCGATGTCGCGAGCCGGGAGGCACTGTGAGCATGTGTGGGCGCGCTGGCCGGCAACCGGGCATCCACAGCTGGTAGAGTTGCGTGATGCAACAAGGCCTACCAGCACAAATACTTTTCGTGGCTGAGTCGGCCAGGGAGCGGGACACGAGCGTGTAAACCGCGGGCGCGGTTCTAAGCTCGTGTGGGCCATCGCATGAACGAGTCCCCAGCTCGGATCTTACACGTGTCCAAGGCAGCCGTCGTGCGTGCAGGCGATTCGACCCGCTCCCGCGAGGCCTTGCTCCCGCCCGGCCGTAACGAATTGACGGGCTGTCGTGCGCTCGCGGGCGGGCAGGTCGGTGGAGGTGCTCGGCGGAGTGCGGGCGTCGGGCGTTGGACGCGAGCGGAAAAGATGCAGGCCGGATGTGCTGCTCGGAGTCGGCGGGCGGGCGCGGGAAACCGCTGCAGCGCGGCGCGGGCGATACAGTGGGTCCGCGCACGGGTTCTTGCACTGAATCGGCGGGACCGTCGTCCGTCGTCGCTGAGCTTCGGGGACGGGTACCAGATAACGCCGAGCGCATGTGGCAGCAGCGTACGTAGCGACTGGTGCGGGCGACGATGAAGCCGTGGGGCAAGGCAGGCAAGGGCTCTATGGGGGCTTGATTGGAGTTTGCAGGTTGGAGTTGGAGGATGGGTTCACGGTGAGGCGACACAGAGAGCCGCCCTGGATGGCGGTACTTGCGGTATGTGCCGGACCGGGACCGTACCCGAGTGACCCAGACCCGGAACATGTGTCAGCCGCCCCGCTATGGTACGGCGAACGGTGCCGTAACGCAAAGAAGCTGTCGGTTGCGAAGGTCGTGGAAGGACAGATCCAAAAATAGAAATGTCAAAGTGATGTGCTTGGCTTGGCATCAAGCCAGAAAGCCCTGCATCTAGTTCTTCCTTCTCCCACCTATGTCTCGTACACACAATAATCCGGATCCTTCCCTCACTCTCCCAAGCAGTCGTGCTCGGATCGGCATGCTCGCTGATCCTGAGAATGGTGAAGCACCAGATGCGGTCCATCAGGCCTTAAGGGTTCTCTATTTTTCAATTCTTGTCCATACATGACTCAATAAGTTCCGCTGAGCGGCAATAACGATGCTAACTTCACACTGGCACAAAATTGCAAAGTTTTGTATCAGAAGCCAGGGCTTTAGCAGTCTCCTACCCAGCCGCACGTTACGGGCTTGGCGATTCTCAGTACTTAGGAATGCTTCAGTAATGATGATGACAATTTAGTGATGGCCCATCAATCCATCACATCTAGAACACATTTCATACTCCGAGCTCTTATTTTTTTCCAACCCACAATTACTACAATAGCCCAAAGGGCGCATCCCAAAATTTTGAGCAGGGAGGACTTTGGAGTGAGAAGTTCAACCAGCCCTCCTGAACCGAGTGGCTATGTTGTTTACATTTGTAAAACGCCAGCCGCCGTGGAGGGGTTGGAAAAAATAAGAGTTCGGAGTATGAAATGTGTTCTAGATGTGATGGATTGATGTGCCATCACTAAATTGTCATCATCATTACTCAAGATTTCCTCTTGAGATTTCGACCGCTAATACTGCTACTGAGAATCGCCAACCCCGTAACGTGCGGCTGGGTAGGAGACTGGGGCTTTAGCCAAAGCCAAGCCAAGCCAAGCCCGACCTCAGGGCTTTGGCTTTGGCTTCAGATTTTTGAAGCCGAAGCCCGGCGAAGCCAAGCCAAAGCCAGCCAAGCCAAGCCAGAAAATGACCAACAAATCTCTGACCGTCTTTGCACCCGGCTATCGACGGCCAATCGCTTTCGAGATATTATACTTGACATACCCTACTATTCTGGCACTTCTCCCACCCAACTGACCGGTATTTCACTCAAGGCTTTCACGAGTTTGACCTATCTTTGTTAGCCGGAAACAAGGGATTTGAGGCCTCGTTGTCGAGCGTTTTCCTGTCTTTGGATAGGGAATCTGAGGACAGAAAGCATTTGTCCCGACATTAATCCATATTAATGGAGTTTTAGTGTGCTCGCAAGAGGTTATTATGTCACTGTCAGGCACTATTTAAGTCATTTAAATAGCTCTGGTATGTGCATACCGCCTAGCATTCAGAACCTCAATATTTACGATTTTTGGAAAGATATAGTGCTAATCGAACCTCCAACTCCCTCATTTTCGCACACTACTGTATTACCGTCTAGTGAGTGCCCGGGCTGCTTTCTCACTCTACCTAGCCTACGTCATCTTGGCTTCTGCACTGTCCGAGGGTGCCCGTTTCAAAAGGAACATGTCCCGCGTTTCGAAAATACATGGAGACATACTTATCAGGACTGCTCCGCCTCTGATGTGATCGAATCGCGTGTTCCCCCCTCCCTATGAAGACTTCAAAGCGCTCGTCCGTTCGAGATGTGTATGGATGGGAAGCCGGGATCCGAAGCAAAGGTCTAATTTCGCTAGTCTTCCCTGTCAACAACTAATCTTATGGCGTGGAACGAGTCAACTCACGGGTCACACGGATCCGTGATTGTGAGTACCCGTGCTGGAAACGGCCGAACTCGGATAAAAAAACTCCCGAGTCCACCAGGCACCCACGAGTTTTCCAAAGATCGCGAGGGCTTGCGAGTACCTGCGAGTTTTTGGTGTAATTTGGTACGTCAAATACATCAAAGCGTGTTCTATGTTGCTGATAAGATCCCACTACTATCATTCTGGCCCATAAACCTTTCAGCACCTTCCAGAATTGCTCTCAGCAATCCTTCAAAGCTCATCTCCCGTACCAAAACCAGTCGCGGGTTTGCGCACAAAAACATCAGAATCTATACCCCGATCTGTTGCTACCCACAGGCACGGGTACCCAAACCCGCGAGCCAGTATTCCCGCGGTTCAACCGGCAGGAACTCGCGGGTGACCCGGACTCGTTCCGGTACGCTGTGTTACCAGCGGCTGTGGGGACCGGTGAAAAGTGATAATTGAATTGCCTTGTCGCAAAGAACAAACCTTGCGAGCTTTTTGGGTTTTGGAAAGGTATAAAAGCTCTGCAAAATGGACTAAAGACAGCAGATAGCCGCAGCTCTCTCTCCTGTCTAGCCATGTCTCTGAAGTATCTCTCGGCCGCCCTCGTCACTCTTGCAACGATCCGCTCTGCGTATGGTCAGAGCTTGCTCCATCCCTCTCGTGCTATGCTCACTTTTCATCAGGTGCTACTACTCCCCGAAGAGCAACATGTGCGGGCGGGCAGACTGTGAAAAACCAGGCCTGTTGCGCCTGGTTCCCCGTCCTGGAAGATATTTTGCCAAACATGTTTAACAACGAATGTGGTGACGATGTTCGTTGTTACTGACTGGTAGTTCCTACAACTAACTTTCCATCTTCCAGGCCCATGCCGCCTTGCGTCTGGTGTTCCACGACGCGATCGGTTTCTCCCCTACCCAAGGTGGAGGAGGCGCGGACGGCTCCATCATTGTCTTTAGTGACACTGAATTAACCTACCCCGCGAACGCCGGTCTTGATGATATAGTGCGTCCTCAACTTCATCTTAAACTTTGATCACTCAATTCTTCTATGATAGGTCACCACTCAGCTTCCTTTCATTAAGGCCCATAACGTCACACCTGGAGACTTGTAAGCGATTCCTGTGTATTGAGATGCATTTATTAAGGTTTATGATCGCAGTATTCAATTCGCTGGAGGTAAGTTGTATGATTTACGTGTATCTCCACTAAATTCATCGTAAACCCACCAGCCGTCTCTGTTAGCTTGTGTCCCGGTGCTCCTAAGGTCGGATTTATGATGGGACGGCCAGCGCCCGTCGCCCCCGCTCCTGGTCCTGACGGTTTAGTGCCTGAACCGTTCGGTACGTCTTTCTCATTTGGCACCCACTTTAAATTCATAGCACAACCAGACACTGTCACCACCATCCTCGCTCGTATGTCAGATGCTGGCTTCAGTCCCGCCGAGACCATTGCTCTCCTGGCCAGTCACTCGGTTGCTGGAGCGGATGATGTGGATCCGACTGTAAATACTTGCCCAACGCCAACCTTAATTTCGCCGCTCAACTTCATGCATAGATCCCTGGGACGCCGTTCGATTCGACTCCTTCCATCTTTGACACTCAAGTGTTCATTGAAGTTCAGCTGAGAGGCATATTGTTCCCTGGGTAAGCGTCTCAAATCCCATTCACAAACTATTGCTTATGGTTGAATATCCAGTAATGACTCCGGCCATGGAGAAGTCCAGTCTCCTGTGGCGGGTGAGGCCCGGCTTCAGTCAGATCACGAGGTCTGTTTTGCTTTCGCTATGACCTGGAGTCTTTGGCCGACCTTTACAATAGCTTGCCCGAGATTCTCGAACTGCCTGCATTTGGCAATCCTTCGCTGGTAAGCACTGATCTTACCACCGCTATTGGACTTCCCTGCTGATCCTTCGATAGGGAATCTAAACGCCGTGCATTCAGCTTTCCCGCCAGCATTAGCTAAATTGGCTATTACTGGACATAATCCCGCAAAGCTCATTGACTGTTCCGATGTCATTCCCGCACCTCCTCCTTTCCCTGCCAATGCTGGCCCCCACTTGCCCGCCGGGCATACTCATAATGATATAGAACAGGCTGTGAGTACTCTGGGCTATAGTTGGAGTTTTATTGAGGATGATTTCTTTGATAGTGCGCCACATCTCCGTTCCCCACTTTCACTGCTGACCCAGGACCTGCAACAACTATCCCTGCGATGTAAGTCCTTCCTAGTCAAGCAGATCAACCTTCTTACTCTTCCTCTAGTCCGCAGTTGTAACGTTAAGCTGCTTCTTTATTGTCCAAGTCGGCGATCCTCAGCGTGCTAGTGTATACATATGTGTTGTGTCAGAAATGCGAAATTGTTGATATATGTTCATACGGATGTGATGACACTAAGCGACGGCCAGGCCATCTAATCCAGATGTGACCATACATACTGCTGATTTTCCCTCCAAACTCGACCTATTGCTCTTTACCATCGACCCTCAATATTTGATTGGCCGCGGCCTAGTGATGTCAAAGTTCGTTTCAGAACATCGGTTTGAACCTGAACCGAACCGAACTGAACACGAAGTTCGGTTCGGTATTCAGACGAGGCATATATTTTCCGAACGCGTTCGAACCTCGAACCGGAAGTCCCGACGTTCGAGCATTTTTGACAGACTTTGGGCCAATTTTGAGTGTTGTTCACAGGTCTTTTGCCGTCGTGGCAGTCATTAGAGTTGGATGCCCCCTAATGACGAGATTATCGATAGGCCTGGACTCTGCGTGCAGACTCGAATGACGTGTCCGCCGGCTCCTGCTGCCACGAGACATATGCTCATCTAATTGCATATCTCTGGAGCTCGTAGGCGGTGAGCGTGAACGGGATCGACATTGACTTTGACGATTTCTCTCAGCATGGGGAGCCGGCGGTGATACAGAGCGCGAAGATTCACGCCATCTCCGCCGGGGCTGCTCGGCGAGGGGAGGGATGTCCGCAGGGACCTCGTACTAATAAGCATATATGTGTGTACAAGGCAAAACCCAGCTCACCGTGGGCAAAATGCTCGGCGTTGACATGCCGTCCGCCCTCTACGTACGGGGCATCCAAGTCCAGGAACTCGGAAAGAAGCTTAATGGCTGACTCGGAGCGTATGTCGATCGCTTTCATGATAGATATGACAAACGTTGTTAGAAAGTACAGAAAGGAATCTGTCAGGCAACGATGAGGGAGAGCATACACAACTACCTCGACGTCCAGATTGACCCAGACCTATAGTTCCCGTCGGAGGAACGTGGTTGTTCGAGAGATCAGGTCTGGGGACGCAGCAAATTGAGCCGGGGAGGGATATGGACGGTAGCGGGTGTATGAGTTGGACGCGACGTGCTGCGAAGGCGTAAGTAGTAGCAGACTACGACGGACGCGAGCGAACCTTGGCATATAAATCGCGCTCATAGACCCATCGTCGTTTCGCTATGGATCGATCCAGCCTGTCGGCTTCGTCTCTTTCTGCTCTTTCCCGCCGTCCCCACTCCCGGTCGCGTGGACGGCGTCTCGTATTTCTGATTTGTCGCGGAGCCATCGGTTGCAGAGGCAAGGGGGACGTGCGTAACGGATTCAAGTAGTGCTTTTGGTAGTCATAGCGCGAACGGACTTTGTAGATGAGGAAGCCGCCGATGCCTTGTGAGCATAGCGGACACTGGCACCGTCGCGACTGGCCTGCAATCAATTAGCTGGGCGTGAAATGAGGCTCTGCACAACGGCAAGAAGAATCTTACTTGTCCGTGTAATCAAGCAGTCGAAACAGAACTTATGGGCGCAAAGGGGTACGACCGTTCGGTCAACGACTTCCTGTAAGCATATGCTACATCTGTCCTCTTCCCCAACCGAGTCTTCTTCGAGTTCGAGATGCTCAGGCTCAGACTCCATTTGACCAAGGGCGGCGATTCTAATGTGACTCTCTTGGGTGGAGGACTACTAGAGCCGTAGGACATTACCTTCTCTGTAAAGTTCCGTACACCGTCGCGCGGCGTTGGCTGAGGTAGGTTGGTAGGCCGAGGATGTCTACAGAACAGGGTTCAGTTTCGCACTGGGAGGCAAACAAAGCTTGGCGCTTATTTTCAGGTTGGCGCTCAGTCTTGTGTTCAGTGGTTGTAGTCTCTCGTAGACAGACGCTACAACTTGATGCCCGCACCTTATTGGCGCTTATAGGAAAATCTTAAACTCTCGCATACTCTGCAGTGCTCAACTCTTGCTATCGCCGCTGAACCTTCCTGGCCGAGTCCGAGTCGGCACTGCCAATGTTACTATTATTAGTACCTAAACGCCGTACTGTCATGGGTGCCTTGCTGTGCCTTCAAGACGACTTCCACCGAGCCTTCTTATCCCCCCCCCTCCCCTCACTCCTCTGCTCCTACTTGAGAAATGGCCTCTCCTCGGTCCAACAGGGATCAGTATCAGCACTTCATCCCGAGGTTTATATTGCGGCGATTCCAGGTTGGAGGAACTCAGAAGTTAGTAATGTCAACTCAAGCCTCAGAGTCGTCGCTGAGCGATTCCCGAAGAACTAAAGCAGAACGCAGGAAGGAGTACTCTCGCACTGGCCTAGATCCGGAAAGCGTTCTATTCTATGACCTCGCAGCGAATACGCTCGCTGTGCGATCGATTGGCAGCGTGTATGGCGTCAAAAATCTGTATCAAGATACACGCAGCCAAAACATCAACGAGTTGGAGGAGAAACTCTCGAAGCTGGAGAATGATGCCGCAGGAATCGTAAATGACCTCCACGCAGCTCTCGGCGCTCAGAAACGCCAATTCACCCTCAAACGCAAGGGACTGGATCGGCTTCGAAAGTTCTTGTTTCTGCAGCACTATCGAAATAGCACATTATCGAAGACATATTTCCAGGAGGATCATCCCGAAAACCAGCGCGTCCGAGAATGGACAGAGAAGTTTCGCGAGCGGCACGGACTGGATTCCGCTACCGACGTGTGGCTTCATTCTTTGCGGTATTTTTTGGACACGTCGCATGCACAGATCTCCTTGGATGCCACACAAATGTACAAAAAGTACGGGATGATATCCTTCCTTGCGATGATGGAAACAGCTCCAATCGATCCCGACGCAGAGCATTTCCATGCCGTCGCATATCAGATGCAGGCTGGATCATACTTCCTCTGCGTTTGGGAGGCGGCTGATGGACAGGAATTTATTCTGGGGAGCAATGGGTTCGGATTGTGGGAAGGACGTGCTCTAGGCGTGCCTGGGCTTCACCGCATCTTCATCATCAGTCCCCGCCTCGCCCTCGTCTTGGGAAACGGAATTTTTCGCCCGGAAGTACTGCCCGGAGTAGCCAACATGTTAGACAGTGACCTCCTCGATATCCAGCATGCTTTACCTCTCCCGACGTACAGCGATGGTTCACATGGGATTCCGTTGGGATCGGACGACGTAGATATCGATACCCTGGTTTCATACAAGGCATCAAAACAGGCGGAGGAGGATTCATTCACCTTCGAGATCACGAAGCTCACCTCCTCACAAACTCTTGCGATAAATTCCGTGATCTTACTTAATGTCCCTACAACAGGCTCCATCACTTTCGCCTCGAAAAGCAGTGCTCTTCGGACATGCCGTCTCTATCAGCGGTCCATCCCTGGCCGCCTGTATTCTCCCAATAAATTTAAACCTCTTATCCTAACGTTGAAACCTTCGACGCCAAGTACCAGCCCGACTGTGTCGATGCCGCCAGGTGTAGACCTGGACTTATTCCAGATGCTATTGGGCATTGTCACCTCAGAGGTGAAATTTAGGTCCGAATACGATCGAGCGAAGGCGATCTTGGAGCTGTTGAAGCAGTCACAATCCTCATTCGCCATAGAGCATCAGCGGATTCTCTCGGCCCTTTCAGGGCGGTATACTGCGTCTGCCACGGGCTCTGCAACGCTCAGAAAGACACATGTGGTGTTAGCCAACTCCCTTCCAGAATCCATATCCACTCGAGTATTTGCAACACTTGCGCGCCCGATGCTCAAACTGGGACTTGAAGCGCAGACGGACATTCTTGAGAAAGTCCAGAATCAGGTTGCTACGATCGCATTCCTTCAGTGGGTGTCAGGGAGGGGGGACGAAGTGAGGGATTTGGTCGGAAGGGAGCTCCTGAGTAAAATAATGCAACCTTCAAAGTGAACACAAGTTACGTAGAAAATAGGTAGTTCTTGGTTGGTTCTTGGGTATGTAGTGTTGATTGACTGTACGTAGTTCAGAAAAAGGTCCGATAAGTAGCTTACAGAGTCAGAAAGAAACAGGCCTTAGAAGCAGATATCAGTAGGTATACAACCACAGGAGGCTCCACCGGAGGTCTCCAGAGTCGGACACACCTTCTCCTTCCCGTTGCCCCACGCCTGCCAATAAAACGCAATTGTCCCACTCTCTTCGTGCTTTTGGAGCGCCCACTGGCCGAACGCAGATATTCCTTCGGGGATATAAAAGGAGAGCTTGGCTGGCTTTAAAGACTGACCATCTGGCGGAGCTAGGAGGAAAGTGGGTGTGATCAGTGGTAGCGAAGCGAACTGATATAAAGCTCACGTTGGTCGACGCACTCCTCTTCGGCCTCGGACTCACTCTCATCTCCCCGAGCCGTGTCAAACAGTGTCTGTAAGGCCTTCAGACCTTGCAGCGCGATTCCAGCTCGCCAATCGGTGAGTCGATAGGCCAGCTTTGGAATCAAGTACTTATCAGTGGGACACATCACGGAGAAGCAAGACACGTACGAGGCCAAACCATGCTCAATCAGCATGCACAGTATGGGTCCTACGTCCATAGACCCTGTCAACCAAACCCTGCACCTGGTCGACACTGAGCGACGCCCAAGGAGGGAGCGTCCCTAGTAGGTCATGTGCCAGCGGAACGAGCTCGTTTGTCACTTTGTGAATTGGGAGTCCGTACCGGGCGGGAGATGCACCCAAGTCCACTTCAAGTTCGTTGCATTGTTGCGCTGCGCTTTCTTGGTGGGTGGCCTGGCTGGTGTCGGCGCGATCTGGATGATAGACATGCCATATGACTCCGGGCCGATCACGGCGGAAGTCACTTGCATCCATGGGTATGCCTCGCTTCTGTCCCGCACGTCCTTTTCATTGCTACAACCCTTTCGCTCAACGGCGAATGTGTCCGGCCGTGCTTCAGTCCCATGCTCTCAGTGACGCGGCCAGTGATGCGCAGAGTAGCCCTGTCGTAAAGAATGTCGAGCTTACTTTCGTGGAAGAGCCACTTGGTCTGCGAGCCGACCAGGGATACGGATACCTGCAGGTCGATTTCGGTCAGCGGATCGGCCCTAGTGGTCAGCACGAATGTCAGTTATGCATGCATTCATGCAAATGCTGTCGTTTCCGATTATTATGCATTTAGGCAAGTGTATGGCTTGCAAGAGATCATGCGTATGTAATTCCCATATTTCCCTGCATATTCAACTTCCTCATGGTCATCTCAGGAAGGCGCGCGGCGTAGCGGTCAAAGCCCTCAAAGGGATGAGTACAGACCTGCACTTCCAAGGATACATACAAGAGCTGCCCATCATGGAGCATGTCACCCATCTTATCCGGCGGTCAGGCCAACCGGTATACTGCACCACCCTGCTGTCACATTTCATTCATCCGGGCAAACCTAATGACGGCCAGCATCTCTGCTTAGTTATGGACGTCCTCGCCGGCGATGTCGAAACACTTCGAACAGGGCTCAGAGCACTCCCGCCTCAGTTGGTGAAGCGTATTCTGCGTGACTCCCTTCGGGGACTCGCTCAACTGCATGCCTCGGGCTGCGTACACACAGGTAGGCTTCCCCTTCTGCACGTGGAAGAATCCCTGACCCAGCGGGGTCAGATATTAAAGCGAGCAACATTATGTGTAATCTTCCGGACCTCACAACGGAGGATAACCTGCACGCTATTATTGCAAAGATTCCGGCCCGCCGCCACCCGCCTGAACAAAGTTGGGACTACCTTGTTGAAGCGGCCGTCTCTCAGCCATTGCCCCCACCGACCATGGAGCAGGCGCTGTCCGGTTCCTTCATGATCGCCGATTTTGGAAGTGGTAGGTGATCTTCTCATGTACTCGCTCGCATGGTGTTTGGCTACTGACTCCCTCGTAGCCCAAATTGTCGCCCATCCGGTCACCTTGCATATTACCCCGGAAACCTTGCGTGCACCCGAGGTCATAATGCGCCGCCCATGGGACGCCAAAGTCGACATTTGGACCTTTGGCTGCCTCGTTCGTCCTGTCCCTCACTTGTTTATCTCTGTACTCATCTGACTACCCAGGTGTACAAATTCCTCCTCGGCGTCCCCCTCTTCTCGCGCAAGTGTGATGCAGCTACAGCAGAGCCCGATCAGTATCATTTGGCGCAAATGCGCGCGTTTACCGGGGACGAACTCCCACTAGAATTGGAATTACCACCGCACGTTCTGGACAACCACCCGGCCACGCACTTCTCCCTCCTCTTCAGAGAAAAGGCATGTGTGCTTGGGCTTTCGGAACACGATGTTGCCGGTGCAATCGATGTTATGTCGCGGTGGCTGCATATTGATCCTACTGCCCGCCCGACCTCCATTCAATTGGCACGGGAGAGCCCATGGCTGCTGGAGCTGGGTGATGATTTCTGAGTAGATAATCCTCTTTCCACCCAACGTCAGCGGCTGAGGACGTTGCGACATGAACACAGATTCGTTTGAAGTTGGATATTTGGAGCTAGCTGTCAGTAGACCCCAAAGGAATATCATGCCCGATTCTTCATTTGTGAACACGGCTGCCTGCTTAGTTTTCGATCAATGAATGCTTGACAAGTTCGCCACGAAAAAGATGGAGAACGCCATCGTCACCCGTTCAACGACAAAGGCTTCCAGACAATCCGCCACCTCCGAATGCCCAGAGCGGCTCGACGTGGAAGGGTGCTCTGCCCCCTTCGTGGCCAAAGCCCTTCTCCCGGGTTACACGCGCGGAGCCTATTTGGTGACCTGATCATTTATTATCTTATTCCACCCTCTCTTTCCGCCTCGATTGAGCATTTCGTTTGTACACACTCATTTCTCTGTATTTCGATTCCAGATTTCCTACGCAGCTATGCGAGCGTGTCCACACGTATTCCACTGCCAAGTCGACTCATACGGGACATCAAGATCAATTCGTCGACGACGTGGGAAATATTCATTATTGAGCCCTCGGACCGCACTATATGTGCTTACACTTACCTATCTAATCCGCTGCAGATACCTTCTTTTTCTCACTATGTAGCGCCAACGCGACGGCGGCCAGACCCGAGTCTTCGGCCATCTCAGGCTATGACAGGGATCCAGCCGACAGTGGCTTGGGCCCCCACTTGTCAACGTTGTGTGGGCGACATGCTCTCCCTATTCTGTCTTTGCATAGCTCCCAGATGGTTCGACAGACAGAGGTTTCGCCCTAGCCGAGGCTTTCATCCACGGACTCTTACCTAGTCTCTCTTGACAGATGCTTCAGCAATTCTAATTCATTCCTCGTTTGCTGAAACTCTTACCTACGTTTCAAGTTGTATCGGGGATCGCTCCTGGCCTCCTACCATCACCCATATACCATTTCTGAGCACACTCGCGCGAATCCACATTCATTCTGGCTCATCTGAGCTAAGTTATCTATTTTATTCATGTTACTGATTGTTCTATGCTTAGTTCTATTCTTATTCTCCTGACATCGAGATATTGCTGCATGCCTCTACCCATCTGCCAGTACAACCTTGACATCTCTACATCCCCACTTGGACCTACCTTCTCTTCTTCATTGACCCCTCCCACAAACACAAACTGGACTCTACAGCTGAGCTGTCAAGCAAATGCACACAAAACACATCCCAAGCCTTTGCAAAGCACAGCTGCTTCTGGGCGCTCGACAGGAACATAATCCTGCAGTTTGGTGCGGTTGTGTTCAAGGTGCATCAAAGCCGGTCATCCACGCAGTCAGTGTGGTTTGAGAAGATGTTTGAGAAGAGAGCGGGGCAAGAGGAGCCGTTGGAAGTGGACGAGGAAACAGTCGTGGTAGAAGATCTCGATGGGTGCGATGTTTACCGTCTCGACCCAATCAGATCGATGCACGATTTCGAGGCATTGCTTACTGCGATGGAAGACACTGTGTAAGGTTCCCACATTTTCATGACAACTTCTGACAAGACCAACTTTGGGGCCTTGTGTCAAACTTCACAATATCAGAATATTGGAAATATCAGGGCCCTGTGTGCCAAACTAAACCTGGTTCTCAACCCCCTATGCCATAACTGTTCATCCAAACTCCTTAGCACTTATGAGCAGCTTGGAGGAGCACTCTGGATTGCACTGAAAGCCCTACCAGAGGCTGAATGATTTGCAACAGCACATATACTTTGTCTTGAAACCCCCAAGCCCAGAGCAATGGGTAGGTTATGTAGTGTGTGTTGAGCATGTTGGGGTGTAGGATATCTTGCATGCTCACTAGCCCAGTTCGCATTACGCAGACACCCGCCTATCTTGCCTATCACCATGGTGGAAGCCAGCCCAGGAGGCACATACCCCTGTACCATCCCACGTCTCCTCAACAGTGCTGCGCTGCTCACTGCCCGGTGTGCACAAATTTCTTGCATCCCCGGGTGGCAAATCCAGGTGAGTTTGCATTTGCAAATAACGACGGCCTGTGGCACACTGGCAATCTTTGCTCTGAATGGTTTCCTTTCTTTTCCTTCGTTTTCATCTCGATGACGGCTTGGACCTTTTTCTCATGGGATTCTGTTCTGTTCGGTGATTCTCGCAAGTGAGTAAGCTATCCGGTTTCCGCTCGTCGTCTACGCCCAATATTGCGCGCATATATTCCGCCGATCGCCTGGATTTTACACCTATATGTAGCATGCAAATACCATGCTGTTTCGACGCGTATGTTGAACTTGGTCGTCTACCCATGCGGCGTTGCCCTTCGACGCGTATGACAGTATCAACCACATGGATTGATCGACATGTTGCGTCAAAGTCGCAGTTCAGACTGTTCATCTTAAATTCTGAGCGTATATTTTACAGTTCCATTCTTAGCCACGTGGATAGAGGCTTTCTGCGCCCCTAACTCAGTTGTCAAGCAATGGCGCATTGAAAAAACGCGTGCGTCTCCCGCCTCCGCTCTTTGCCTCTTACCACCACCACCACCACCACCGGCCCCCCTGCTGACTCTCTACTCGCGCTCGTCGCATAGAACGGCCGAGTTGCGCTTGCCGTTACTCGAATCGCACTCGGGCGCCGTCCTGCGCGTCGAGGGGCTGACCCAACGCACGAAATGCACGGACGTCCGCGTCGTCGGACATTGCGCTCACCACCGGTACCGCTGCTGACGAAGAGATGCTAACCCGGGTTCTGTCGGGCCTTGGGGATATCCGTACACGTCTTGATGGGACTGATCTGCGCTGGAGTCTGGACCAGGAGAGACACTCAGAGGGGGCGTTAGCAATATAAATGGCTTGCACTGGCAGTTGGTGATACCAGTCTCTTCTGCTGCCGTCAACGATGGGCCAATGAGGTGTGTGGGATATGTTAGCGAATTTGGCCTGAAAGTAGGCAAAATTGTGCCGATAGAACGGTACGCTGTTAACCGAGACCTAGTTCGCCCTTTGTCGGCATCTCGGGCCGGACAATTTGCACAGAAATGGGCTGAATATGGGACCAATCCTGGACGAATCTTCGCGTGACGCTTCTGAGCCTGGCGACGCGCACAGCTGGCAGGTGCTGTTGGCGGCTCTTCTGTTGGCTCTTCTGTTCATCATCTTGTCCATCTTCCAGCTCCCAGTCTTCTGCGAGCACGACTCTGACACGTCCCTCTACGCTCATTCATACCCCGCGCCGACGATACCACTACTCTACATCTACGCTACAACCAACTATACATTATGCCTGCCAGTCCTGCCCTTTTTCTCGGCCTGGAGCTGGCCACCGACCAGCTGCGTGCGTCTCTCGTCGACGAGTCTCTCGATCTCGTCGGCGTCGAGTGTGTCGACTTTGACACTGAGCTGCCCGAGTATCAGTGCGATCGCTCTCCTTTGCCCGTTTATCGATCGACTCTGACGTTTCCCAGGACTCAGGGCGGCATCTTCACGACCCCCGGCGACGCATATACGACTCCGGTGGAGATGTGGATAAAAGCGCTGGGTTGGTGCTAATCCGCCCATCTGCTTTTTTTCTGCTCATTTTGCTTCCGTCCCACGTGTCCTCGATCACAGACACCCTCCTCGAAAAGCTGCAGCGTAACTACGACCTCACTCGCGTAAAATCTATCGGCGGCGCAGCCCAGCACGCCCTCGTCTGGTGGAAGTCCACCACCGTCCCGTCCCTCTCCTCGCTCGACCCGCACGCGCCGCTCGTCCAGCACTTCCCTGCCGCGACCTTCTCCCTCCCTAACACCCCCGTCGCGCAGGACATCTCCTCCCATACCCATGCGCTCACCGTCGAGGCCCTCCTCGGTGGGCCCGACCACATGGCCGCCCGCGTCGGCGGCTGCGCGCATCCGAGCGCCGTCGTTGCGCAGCTCCTCCGGGTGCGCGAGACCTGGCCGCAGGACGTCTGGGCGCGCACCGGCCGTGTGCAGCTCGCGTCCGCCTTCCTTGCGTCGCTCGTTGCGGGCAAGTGGCTCGGCATGGGCGAGCCCGAGGCTGCCGCGTCCGGCCTCTGGTCGCACGCAACGGGAGCGTGGGATGAGGGCGTGCTCGACATCGTGGGCGGATCGCGTGAGGAAGGCCGCCGCGTGCGTGGCTGGCTCGGAGATGTGGACGTGAGTGGTGGTGCGCGCCGCGCGGGTACCGTCGCGCGCTACCTCGTCGAGCGCTATGGGTTCGACCCCGAGACGCTCGTCACACCGTTCACCAGCGACGCACTCGCGACGTACCTTTCGCTGTGCCCCGGCCCCGCGGACGCCGTTCTGCAGTTCGGCCCGATGGACGTGCTCATGGCGCCCGCTCAGCACTACCTGCCCACGCGCCTCTTCGCGCTGTACCCGCACCCCGCGCAGGACCCGAGCGAGAAGCGCCGGTATATCGCCGTGCTGACGAACCGCAACGCGGACGTTCCGCGCGCGCTGGTCCGCGACATGTATACCAAGAGCTGGAGCGCATTCGACCGTCTCGTCGCGATCGTCCCGCCTGGCGGATCTATTGGGTTCGTCCTTCCTTTCCTTCTATGTCATCAACTAATGTTTCTGTCCCCAGCCTGGACGACAAGCTCTTCTCGTTCTGGCACCTCCAGGGCGACGCGCATCCGTTCTCGCACGTCAAGGGTATCTACCGCTTCGAGACGGGCATCAAGGTGAACGAGTTCCGCGACCTGCGCGCGAACCCGCGCTGCCTGCTCGAGTCGCAGATCCTCTCCCTGCGCGTCAAGTACGCCAAAATGCTCGCGACCGGCGTGCTCGGGACCCCGCGCACGCGCGCCGCCGCTGCCGCCGCCGCGTCACCCCTCGTGCGCACGATCTCGCCGCTCGGGCTCGCGTTCGACCCGTATGACCCCGCGCCGCTGCCGGGCCGCGTGCTCGCCACGGGCGCGGCGGCGAACTTCCCCAGCGTCGCGAACCTCGTGTGCGACGTGTTCAACGCGGCGGTGTTCGTGCCCGGGACGCAGGTCGCGAGTGCGCAGGTCGTGCCGCACCGCAACGCGCCCGCGGCGGGCTTCCCGTCCCGCGCGGCGCTCGGCGGCGCGTACGTCGCGCGCTGGGTGTGGGGGCGCGAGTGGGGCCCTGGCGGCGGGTTTGGGTTCGAGGAGGAGGTGCGGAGGCTGCTGGGGAAGCGCTGGGTCGCGTCGGGCGGCGTGCCGCTGCGCACGGGCGCGGCGCCCGCGGGGAGCGTGCCCGGGAGCGGGGCGAGCACGCCGTTTGGGGGGATGCGCGCGGGGCTCGGGGCGACGGTGCTGCTCGAGGAGGAGGAGGACGAGGAGAACGCGCGCGAGCTGGAGCGCGCGAGGAACGGCGAGTATGTGGCCGGGAACGGTGCGGGTGACTATGGGCGGGGCAGCCCGGGCGTCATCGGCGCTGGCGCATATGCAGGGGGCTTTGGGGGTAAGCATGCCAGCATCCGTTTCCCCTCATCGGCTAATACGGTAGATTTTGCAGACACGCTGACGCCGAGCACGAGCACGTCGAGCATGGGCACGACGAGCTCGGGCGCGGCGCTGTCGACGGCGTACACGACGCCCGAGCTGAACCTCGGGAGCCTCGGGCTGCTGAGCCCGGGGCTGATCGGGACGAACGGGAGCGCGGCGGCGGGCACGCCGACGACGCCGACGCCGCTCACGCCTGTCGTCGCGCTGCCGACGGCGGACGCCGAGGCGCAGCTCGGGCTCGCCAAGGTCGCGGAGCCGGATCTCGACGCGTTCATGACGTACGCCGCGATCGTGCCCGAGTACTGCCGCCTCGAGGGCATGCTCGTCAAGGGCATCGTCTGAGGCGCGGGCCGGGCATCGTAGGCTGCTCGTCGCGGATTAACAAGCCAATAGACTGCACACCATCATCATCTTTTCCCTTATCTCTCTCTCTTTTTTGCTGCTGCTACTGCTGCTGACGAATTGCTTTCCGCCATCTGTCCGATATCCGCATTGTCATATACTTACATCATACTGCATCTACGTAGCCTTTTATTTTATTTTATCCTTCTCCCTGCTCTTACAGTTATCTCCTCTCTTTTGGGCGTTGTGGGTGCGTTCCGCTTTGGGGCGTGCTTTGTCCGTTGGACATGTGTTCTCTCCTCTCCTTGCTTTCTCTCCCTTTCCTTTTCTTCCGGCTGCTGGTGACATCGCTGGTGTAAAAGTATATATTCCGGGCAGGCTTTCCGTCTCCTTTCACATAATCCAAGTAAAGTATACCAGTATGTACCCTTACCCGATGACACTTTGGATTGTCGGCCATGCGGGTTTAGGTGCTCGGGGATCCGGAGTCTCACAAGAATGAACGAATGGGGGGAGATGGGAAGCCATCTGGATATATATATATGCGCACATTACAGTTGCTGCTGTGAGCGTCTAGATATTATGTGTCAGTAAATGCACCATACCTCACGCTCAGCTAAACCAACCGCGGTTGACGGTTTTGGGAATCAAACGCACCCATCTGCATGACGGTGGTCGAGTGCTCGCCACATATTTTCTGGAATTACGAAGGCAGACTGGCTGCGAGAGATAGATACTTACTCGATTCCCTATCGGCGCATGGCCATTTCTCCATCTAATATTCCGGCACTTCGCGTTTTAGTGCATCACCTCAGTTGTTCCCCTCGTGTGTCTGAATGAGGTGAGCCATTTTCTGTCCTGAAATGCATGCATTATACTTGATTCTCTCACATATATTGTTCTTACAATAGGTAGCGTATGTGACTTATACACAGTCGTTTTTACCTTCATGTGTCCGACCGAGCTCTTACAGTATCCTCACCTGTAACACGCTCGTAAATCATTCCATAACCGCTGCTGAATCTCTCAAACGTAACGTAGAGCCGTACGTCCCGACGGAAATCAGCGCTGTCCAAGAGTATTTGTCTGTGTCGTGAGTCCCGTACTCAACGTGTGTAGTCACGTGTCGGCGTTCCCAGCTATGTCTACTCCAACTCTCTTGGCAACGTCCTGGATCCTGCAGCGCAGCGCTGCGTGGTAGAGGCCTAGATTCTTCCCTAATTCATATACCCACCCACCGCTCCTCCGACTGCTAGTGGATGTCTGGGTCTGTCCGACGAATCAACTGAGCCAACTCACAGAAAAAGGTAATGAATGTAAGGACAGCCACTAAAATGTCTTCAACACAGCCGCTACCGAGACTACTGTACTATTTCGACCGTTTGTTCACTATTTTTAGATTTTCGTCGACCGAGGGGACCGATAAATTTTCTTTTGAATTATGGCGTTTTTTGAGCACATCAAAAAATGTTGAGTGTCACCGTCACCTGAACAAACGGTCGAAATAGTACAGTAGCAATAAATTTTCGCGACAAGTAAAAAAAGCGAAGCCCCTCTGAGATTTGAAAAGAACGAATATTATGTGAACACAAGTACTCGATATAATGTGACTCACAGCGTCACAGTACCTACAGAATCGCCAGATGCACCCGTCTCTGCGACTTGGAAAGCTTTCCGGACTCCCTCCCTCCTCTAAGGTAATGCATTTTGCCTTTCTCCCTCTCATTGCCTCCTATTCGTTTTCAAGGGGATCACGACTGCTGCTTCCAATGGCTCCTTGGAAGACCTCTATGAGGTATTGAATCTGATAAACAGTTCATCCGACGATCAAGCCCGACTCTTTCTTCCGCTGTTATACACCACTCTTGATCCTGTCGACATCCCCAATCATCAGCTGGATTCGCCCCTGCCTGAACCGAACGAAAGTTTCCATATCCGACTCCTCCGGACCTTCCTTGCCTTGCGGGGTCTATGGGCCCTTCTCAAGCGCTCCCTCGTTCCTCAAGAAGCATCGCTGGATTTGTGGACATGGCTGTGGAGTTGGATCCAGTTCATCGACAGGCACCGGGACTCCATCCCACGCACTAATGACTTCGGGGCCGAGCACGCCACGTATACCACTTACTTGTCAACAATTTTAAATCTCCGCGCGCATGCAGCCACCTCAAAGGTGATTGATGCGACGCCCGGAGTGCGCATTGTGGTTACGAGGGCCTGGGGGATACTCCTCAAAATAGATAATGATAATATCGCCGGCGACACTGTGTTCGGTGATCTATGCACCTTTGTTCTCCATAACCTCAAGGCATCCGACCCCGCAAATCTTGAGGAGATGATTGAAGGTGCCGGTGGGAGCTTGACGGACCTAGCATCACTCATAGTGGAGCATATCCACTGCGTGGTCTCTGGACCACACCAGATCATGACTGACAACAGTGTTTTCTGCCTTCTCGGTGTCCTCCAGCTACTGACGGAGAAAGCCGATGACGATGCACTCCTGAAGGATGCCCTTCTGCAGCAGGGGATCGTTGGGGCTCTCACAACCACTGTATCTGCTCTGAGTGGAGCGACACTTGATAGCACCACGGCTGTACTGCAAACCTGCTTCACCCTTTTGCTCAAGATCTTGTCCACCTCCCCTGGGCACAAGTGGCTCCGGGAGGCTCTTGGTGCTGGCCTTATTGGTGCCATCGTCACATGTGCCACCAGGGGCACTTCGGAACTCGACTTTTATGTCCAGCATCTGCTCTTGCTCTTCCCTGGCTGTTTGGTATATCATTCTGTTCTATCGCAGATGGAAGAATTGCTCCTGCAAGTGAAACCTCTCGCCACAACTGGTGATTTCCGAGCGTCGAAAATAGCCAAGGAATGGGACGAATTTGTGGACTTGGCATGGGAGCGTCTCCGGATCATGAAACGGTACGACAGAGGAGAATATTCTTCCGCCAGAGCGTGTGATAATATAGACGTAAGTCTCCTCACTCAGGACATAAAGTTGCGAATAATCTTTTAACCTTAGTGTAATGGGATCCACGCAAAGTCAGAATTTAAGCGCTGCTCTGGCTGTCAGACCATGTATTACTGTTCCGAACAATGTCAAACTCTGGATTGGCGGACGGGTGGTCATCGAGAGGCATGTGAAGATCTTCGGTCTTTGGGTGTCAGTGAGTTTATACAAATGTGCTTGGATCTTGTTGCCTTTTTAACCAATGACCATCAGGAGAATCTGCGCACCTCAGTTCACGTGACCTATCCTTCATGCGTGCCCTCCTGCATTACGACTACGAGAACGCGAAGGCGGACATCTTGTTTCAGCAATTCGAATTCCTTGCCCAATCCCCAGGTGCCAATTGCTTCACCTGGTTCGATTACATCAAGGGCCGTGTCTCGATCACTGTCTCCTCCACAACGCAAGAGACTTTAAGCTCTGACTGGCCCGACCATGTCAGGCGTGCGTCGAAAAGTAATGGGCAGATGTCCTTGCACGTAATGGTGGTGGCCCAAGGCCCAATGACCCGACTTCGGTGTTGAGTAATTTCCCATCAAGCCGACTCGGCTGATGCGTTGATGCGCCCCGGCTCGGATCATGAGTCAGCGCCTCGGGCGCATTCATTCTCGTAGTTTCTCTCCGACGTAAATTACTCAGATCTTTACTAATACTTGGAACCTTTTAGTAGTTATTGTACAGTATAAAAGCTCTTGTATTCTAGCCACAAAAGTTATCATTATATTTCTCTTTTATCGCTCTCAAATTCGTTCTATCTTCAACAGGTTATGGGCCCCGCCCGCGCATAATTAACAGAACGAATACTGCTCACCTCTACACATTCTAATTAATATTACCTTGAAACTATGTCGACCAACACGCTATCCTCAACCGCTAAGCTTGGTGAATATTTCACGAAGCTGCCCGCATGCAAGGCTGATGGGACTAACTGGGTCTTCTTCCGTGACCGGTTCTTGTTTGCCATTGACGCCGCCGGGCTCAGCGATCATTTCGAAGACGCACCGATGGGTACCGCATCCGCACCAATCGCACCTACCGTGGCAGTCCCAACACAGCCATCGGCAGACGAAGTTCGGGCCACCAACGAGTACCTGGCCCGACGGCGGTTCTGGAAATCGGAGCAGGCTGTTATTAAACAGGGCCTGGCTTCCGTAATTCCAGATTCCCTATTCTTGAAGGTTAAAGATGCTGCGACTGCAAAGGAGATGTGGGAGAAGGTTAAAGCCGAGTATGAGAAGAAATCAAAGATGGTCACCGTTGATCTGCGCCGGAAGCTCCAGGATGAGCGATGCGTAGAAGGAGCCGATGTAAAGGCTCACCTCGACAAGTTACGCACGATCCGAGCAGACCTAATCGCAATGGGGGCTGACCCCGGAGATGATAATTTCGTTGCGATCGTGCTCGGTTCCCTCCCCATCACATTCGAAACATACCTTTCTGCACTCACGGGTGCAGCATCACTTCTTGGCAAAAATCTCGACCCCGACACGGTGCTACAGGGCATCAGCGACGAAGCCGACCGAAGAGCGGCCAGGCTTGGAGGGAAGGGTGAGAAAGAAGCTGCGTTCTACGGGAATGGCGGCAAGAAGCCGAAGAAGATGATGGAATGCTACAATTGTCACAAAAAGGGGCATATGGCGAAGGATTGTTGGGCAAAGGGAGGAGGGAAGGAAGGGCAGAACCCACATAAAAAGGGGTACGGCAAAGCCAACGCTGCAAAGGCAGAGCCGGAATTTGATGCTGCATGGATGGCAGCATCATACGGGCCGGAGGATGATGCTGAATTCGATGAGCTGGAATGGGACACAGACGATGAATACGCGGGTATGCCCACACTCCAGGACGTATCGGACAGCGAATCCGAAGGGCCCAAGGAGGATGAAACAGAGGAAGAACAAATTGAAAACACGTCACTTACCTCACAAGAACTAGTCGCCGCCGCCATCACCACAGCACCCGAATACGAGGTTGAAATTTATGATTCGGGCGCCACCCAGCACATGACACCCTCAAGGCACAGGCTGTCGAATTTCAAGGCTATCGAGCCACGTGGAATCATGGCAGCAGACAAGAAGCGCTTCGAAGCGCACGGAAAAGGGGACATGTACGTCCATGTACCTAACGGCAAAAATCAATCGACCAAGGTCCTCGTGAAGGATGTTTTATATGCACCGAAACTCGGTGTAACTCTGCTCTCGGTTGGTCGCATCACCCAGGCTGGATACGCACTATTATTTCGACAGCAGGAGTGCCGGATCTTCGATATCAAAGATCAACGTATCGGCACCGTTCCGCTTGTACGCGGCCTGTATCGTGTCCAGGTAGCAATCACAGCACCGCGAGCCAATTTGGCAGATATCGGACCACTCGTGACCACACCAGAGGAGCTACACAGATTGATAGGACACATACCCATCGAAGCCGCCAAGAAGCTGGTTAAAAATCAGTTAGTGGACGGAATTGAGCTCGATGAAACACATAGTACCTCGAAGGGCGACTGCAAGTCATGCCTGCATGGCCGGATGACACGCAAACCGATATCGAAGCCCTCAGAATCCGAGGCACACGGAAAAGTCGGTGATGAAGTCCACACCGACGTTTGGGGGCCGGCCACAGTTGAAACCCCGCAACACAAGAAATATTATGTCTCGTTCACCGACGAGGCGACCCGATACACAGCAGCGGTCCTGATGCACTCCAAAGACGAAACCCTTCAAGCTTTGAAGGACCTTGATGCGAACTGGAAAAAGGTACATGCCATCAATATCAAAATGTTGCATTCGGATCGCGGTGGAGAATATACAAGTCACACCTTCGATAACTACCTCGCGGAGAACGGGATCCAGCGCCGCTTGACAGTCCATGACACCCCAGAGCATAACGGAGTTGCCGAGAGACTCAACCGCACACTTTTCGAAAAAGTGCGAGCAATGTTGCATGGCGCAGATTTGCCGCAAAACCTATGGGGCGAAGCGTTGAAACACGCCATTTGGCTGAAAAACAGGACCTCCACTAGAGCGCTCGGGGGTCGCACGCCATACGAAGCGTTTCACAATTCAAAGCCGGACTTGCGGAACATTCATGAATGGGGATGTAAAGTCACAGTTCATGTTGATAATGCCGGCAAACTTGATGGACGGGCTCGGGAGGGCAGATGGGTTGGATACGATCAGCAAACCATTGACGGGCATCGGATATACTTTCCGGATAACCGCGCAATTCGAGTCGAGCGCAGTGTAAAATTCCCAGAAGTCAAACGGAGCGGAGAAATATTCAAAGTGCTGAATGAGGGGGAGAAAACGGAAATTAGGGATGAAGAAAAATCGAAAACCATCCAGCACACACCTCCTACAGTACAGAACCCCGCTCCCACTCTACCTCGCGCCCCAACACCACAGGAATCCCCACTTTCCTCACCACCATCCAGTCCTGCCGCAACTTTGAAAGCAAAGAATATTGCACCGCGTGATATCAGCAGCACAATTGATCCGAAAAACATCATTGAGGGCAGCCGAACACGTCGTTCAGCCCACGTCGCAAAAACCGAGGATGATCACTCGACATCAAATGATCTACTCAGCACGGAGTTCACATTTATTGGGATGGCAGACATGTCAGACTCACCTACTGTTGATGAAGCGATGGGAAGGCCAGATTGGCCGCAGTTCAAACAAGCAATGGACGTAGAAATGGAGGCGATGAGGAGGACTGGCACATTCGGGGATGGACCCGTTCCGAGACCGATCGGCTGAAATGTGGTCGGATCCAAATGGGCGCTCCGGATCAAGCGCAAAGCCAACGGCGAAATTGACAAATACAAGGCTCGTCTAGTCGCACGAGGATTCACGCAGGTGCAGGGAGTGGATTATTTTGAAACCTTTTCACCCACTGCCAAACTTTCCTCACTTAGGACAATTCTGTCCATCGCGACGCGCTTTGATTGGGACATCAAAGTGTTTGATTACTCCGCCGCATTTCTGAACGGTGAATTCACACCCGACGAGGAGATCTATATGGAGCAGGCACCGCACTATACAAACGGGAACCCACGAGACGTCATCCGGCTTCAGCGCACAATTTATGGACTTAAACAGTCCAGCCGCAAGTGGTACGAGAAGTTGACTTCATCTCTCGGCACACTCGGCATCCACCCTCTTCGTTCGGACCATGCCGTCTACCGCCCAGTCTCCTACCCAGCCGCGGTTATGAGGTTCATCGATCTCAGTAGCGGTATTTTAATTGAATACAGAGAAAAATGACTGACCGGGAATTTCGGACCGTGTGATGTGACCGCGTGATAGTAACAGAAGTTGGGATGAACCTCTCCACAGCGGCTGGAAGAAAATATTAGTAAACAACATAGCCACAACTTCCCAGAATTCCTTGTAATTGTTACTCTTAGCCACCACACGTGGAAATAAAATAGCTTGAGGCACTAGAGTGCTATATTATGCATTTTTAAGTATTATTTAGCTTGTGTAAGGTTAAATTCTCTTCCCCTCTCACCCAACAGGCTAGTTTAGCTGATTTTCAGCACTTTCATGGCACACAAGTCCTAGGAGATCCGATTAATTGCTACAAAGCATTTCAGGAGCTTTTCATTAAGCATATATGTCCTACGAACCCTGCATATTATTTTATTTCCACGTGTGGTGGCCAAAAGTAACAATTACAAGGAATTCTGGGAAGTTGTGGCTATGTTACGAGTACTTATGTTTACATAATACTCGTTCCTTTCATTTCTCCGAGGGGCTAAAAGTCTCCCTATTTTCCTTGTCTCCGATTTTTTAAGATAGTCTCCTTAGTGGCTGTGCATGACTTATTTAGTGGCTGTCCCTATGCTTCGTTCACTTTTTCCTTACCTCTTTAGCGGCTGTGTGACCTAGGGCTGTGCTATTTTTATTTACTTCTGTCTCTTTTCCCTGGTATTGCCGGCTCTCCACAGCTTTCGGCCGAAACGAGCGGCGTCGAAAGCCGAATGTCCACCGCCTTCTCAATCCGTACGGCGATCAGTATATGTGGCATCTAGTCTCGGCTCCAGACGTTTGGGTGCTTACGGCCCGGCGGAGCGCCGGACCGTCGGAGATTGAAAAAATGATTGCAGAGAACGCACCCAAACGTCTGGTGCAGTTCGTGCAGTGACACCCGCATCGAGTCACACTCACTTTATACTCTTCACCATACCATACCACTGGCCACAAAACATGTTCTAATGTCCTTTTCTGGATCTTGTACTCTATATTCCCAAAAACCGGATTTTTTCTGGCTCTTTTCAAGCTGCTGTGGCTAGGTCAGCACAGGAGCATCAATTCTGCTCATTTGGCAGCAGTGGGCCAAAGCCGCTGCAGAAAAAACCTGGAGCACACCTCCGGGTTAGCTTGAATGAGATTTGGAGCATCTCAACATAATATGGAGCAGGATATCATGCTCTGGACATGGATTCGAGGATTTGTGACACTTATAGTGTGACTCGATGGGGGCCATCACATACGAATTGCCCCAGACGTTCTGGAGTGATCTCTGCACTTCATTTTCAACTCCGCATCGGAATGATCCGATAGTTCTATTATTAGATAAAGTGTTCCGAGGGAGTCTTATCACTCCTGAACGGATGGGGACGAGACTATGTGGCATCAGCTACATAATACTGTACTATTTCGACCAACTCTTCAGCCCATGTCACGTGTCACCGCAAGTCTTCATTTTAACAAGTGTTCATATTGCGACCGGAGTTGTCACCACCCCGCAAGTCTTCATTTTGCCAAGTGTTGGGCAGCGACAAAGTACCTGAGAAGACAGCAGATTCAAAGAGTGCACCGAAGAGGAAATTGAAGGACAATGTGGCCAGTCAGTCAGCAACGAAACACACTCGGATTGCTCCGATCATCCGGCCTTCAGCAACGATGTGGGACAGAATAAATTATAGCTGTGCATATGATGCTTTGTTCGCGCCTCTGCACGATGTCTGGCAAGAAAATGCACCTAGGTGGGCGCAGTTTTTCATGAACCAGACCCCATACCTGGCTGTGCTTTCCAATGGGTTCGTGGATTTCAAGAACAAGTCCAGGACATTGGAGGACGTGAGGAATTCTGCTTGTTTGAAACTCAAAGCGGCATATCCACTGCTGTTCCCGGACGGAATGGTCTTCACCTCGATCGACGATTTAGCAGTCAACTTACTGGGTTCTAAATGCTGGGGAATAACTTCATATAAGTGTGGTAAATGTGGAATGTTAAGCGGCCTCCCTGTTCCAAGTTTTCCTATGTGCCAGGTTCTCTTCATGAATCCACAGGTGAGGGCAACACACAAGCAAGGCTACTTTCTATCCCACTGGCTATCTAGTACAATGATCCAGTGGGATTGGAGATCTTGCGGGACTTGTAACATCAAGTTAATGAGCATCGCCACAGTTGTCAACACACCGCCATTCTTCTACCTGTCGATTTCGGATGAGCATGTGAAGTTCGACGCAGCTCTGAACCTTACTGTGGGTGATTGCAGACAGCGGTACACGATTCGAGGGGTTTTTTACACCGGAGAGAATCACTTCACATCTAGGCTCATTAAACCTAACGGAACTATTTGGTATCACGATGGCATTGTTACTGGGTCTACTTGTGTGCCTGATGGGATGTTGCATTCTCTGCCATCTATGTTCTTGAACACCTGCGATGTCCAGGGCGTAGTTCGGCGGGCGGTAGGTGTACTGTATGTGCGGGTAGATTTGGGATGACCAGCTTACTAAGCGGCATAATCGGCATGATGGGAAAAAGATAAGTACGAGATCCTGCCGGGCGCAGCCACGGCCCTCTACCCCCAAGTTGTTTACTAATATTTTCTTCCAGCCGCTGTGGAGAGGTTCATCCCAACTTCTGTTACTATCACGCGGTCACATCACACGGTCCGAAATTCCCGGTCAGTCATTTTTCTCTGTATTCAATTAAAATACCGCTACTGAGATCGATGAACCTCATAACCGCGGCTGGGTAGGAGACTGTCTACCGCCTAATTCGAGGGACCCAATTTGCGCTATTAGCAATACACATCGATGACAGCACCATCACCGGAAATTCGCCAGCACTGATTGATGAGGTCCAGGACGACATCGGGCGTTTATTCAAAATTACGATGCTCGGACCCATCAACTGGCTACTCGGGATGGAAGTGACACGGGATCGAGAGGAGCGCACACTCGCGCTGTCCCAAACCACCTACATTGACTCACTGCTACGAAAATTCAACATGTCAGACTGTAAATCAGTCTCAATACCACTCGATCCCACAACACAAATCACCCGTGAGCAATGCCCTACCAGTTCTGAGGCCATCACGGAAATGCGCAGCATCCCTTACCGTGAATTGATTGGTGGACTTGTCTGGCTATCCACCGCCACGCGACCAGACCTGGCATTTGCCGTCTGTATCTTATCCCGATTTGTTGACAACCCCGGACTTGCCCACTGGAATTCCGCCAAACGTGTCCTTCAATATTTGAAGGGAACTCGAACCCACGCACTCACCTACGGTGCATCTGATTCAACGCTCGGCCTTGATATCTTTGCCGACGCTGATGGGATGTCACTCGAGAACCGAAAGGCCGTTTCCGGCTACGCCTTCATTTTAAATGGTGCCGCTGTCTCTTGGTCATCCAAGCAACAAGAGATTGTATCTTTATCCACGACCGAGGCTGAATATATCACCCTCACCTACACTGCGAAGGAACTTCTCTGGTTCCGCGCATTTATTTCCGAACTCTTCGCTCCCATCACATTCCCCATGATCATTTACAACGACAATCAATCGGCAATTTCGCTCGCACACGCTGAACTCGGGCAATTCCACGCACGCACCAAACATATCGACATTCGATATCATTTCATCCGTGAGAAAATTGAGGATGGAACTCTTGAAGTCGTTTATTGCCCGACAGCCGAGATGACAGCCGATGTTCTCACCAAGGCTCTCGCCGCCTTCAAATTCAAGCCGCTCATCAAGGCACTTGGACTGATTTCGGCTTGAGGGGGAGTGTTGAGTAATTTCCCATCAAGCCGACTCGGCTGATGCGTTGATGCGCCCCGGCTCGGATCATGAGTCAGCGCCTCGGGCGCATTCATTCTCGTAGTTTCTCTCCGACGTAAATTACTCAGATCTTTACTAATACTTGGAACCTTCTAGTAGTTATTGTACAGTATAAAAGCTCTTGTATTCTAGCCACAAAAGTTATCATTATATTTCTCTTTTATCGCTCTCAAATTCGTTCTATCTTCAACATTCGGATGGTGCCTTTACGCTCATCTAGCTCCCAGGTACAGCAGGGATTGAGGGCCATGGCGACCGACGTTGCATCTCAGGTTGCTCAGGGGCGCATGATTCCGATGGTGCATCTCAAGAGGCGGATCCAGGCTTTGATAGATATACGGATAGCTGAAGCTCATTAGTTCAATAAGGTCACCGTTGCTGAATCGGAAGAGTTTGAGCTGCCTCAATGTCCCAGTAGAGAATAAATGAAATGGAAGGAAGTGAACCGCGCGCAGGAATGGATGATACTTAGTATTCGGGAAGGTTGTAGAATCACGACTTCGCGTTAAAAATCGACAATGAAAGGGACGCAGACGGGGAAGTAGTAGACCCGCAGGGATTCTGGATGCACCAACACGAATCAGTTGACGGACATCTCGCGATGATAAATTACTTACTGTTTAACACAGCCGGGATCAAGGGGTAAATATGGGCGATATTATGGGTGCTCACCCAGCTATTTTAGCTCTCTGAACGCCGCGTGAGTGTGTCGAGTCGACGCATCACACCGACCTTGCTGAGGATCTTGCGCGGCGTGACCTCCACAGAGCAGGAGCACGGCTGCCCCGTACGTCGTTGTTGAACAGAAATTCCGTCGCGAAGTGCGATACCGCCCAGCGCATGTGATATAAAAGACACGATCGTAAATGTGGAAGGCAAACGAGCAGAAATGACACTGAAAGCGGAGCTTACCATCCACCACAAAGATTGCCGTTCCGAATCGCGGCTCCATTGCATCACGAGATTCGAATCCCTTCTCGAAGCTGTTGAATTCTGTGACCAGGAAGGCTTTGATGTCAGCTGGCTCTGAAGGGAATAAATATCTGCATGAAGTCAGTAAAGGTTTTGAGGTGAGAATCGAGCGAGCAAAACCACGGGGATTCTGCCAAAAAAGCCGCGGGTGTCCGATGGCCAAAACCAGACGGCTGATTTGAAACAATCTTCGGCAGCGCGACGGCGGACGCCGAGGCGCAGCTCGGGCTCGCCAAGGTCGCGGAGCCGGACCTCGACGCGTTCATGACGTACGCCGCGATCGTGCCCGAGTACTGCCGCCTCGAGGGCATGCTCGTCAAGGGCATCGTCTGAGGCGCGGGCTGGGCATCGTAGGCTGCTCGTCGCGGATTAACGAGCCAATAGACCGCACACCATCATCATCTTTTACCTTATCTCTATCTCTTTTTTGCTGCTGCTACTGTTGCTGACGAATTGCTTTCCGCCATCTGTCCGATATCCGCATTGTCATATACTTATGCATCTACGTAGCCTTTTATTTTATTTTATCCTTCTCCCTGCTCTTACAGTTATCTCCTCTCTTTTGGGCGTTGTGGGTGCGCTCCGCTTTGGGGCGTGCTTTGTCCGTTGGACATGTTCTCTCCTCTCCTCGCTTTCTCTCCCTTGCCTTTTCTTCCGGCTGCTGGTGACATCGCGGTGCGGGTGTAAAAGTATATATTCCGGGCAGGCTTTCCGTCTCCTTTCACATAATCCAAGTAAAGTATACCAGTATGTACCCTTACCCGATGACATTTTGGACTGTCGGCCATACGGGTTTAGGTGCTCGGGGACCCGGAGAGTCTCACAGGAATGAACGAATGGGGGGAGATGGGAAGCCATCTGGATATATATATGCGCACATTGCAGTTGCTGCTGTGAGCGTCTAGATGTTATGTGTACACGTTGACTGTTTCCCGTGGACAAGAGTTTCCTGGGTAAATGCACCATGCCTTACGCTCAGCTAAACCGACCGCGGTTGACGGTTTTGGGAATCAAACGCACCCGTCTGCATGACGGCGGTCGAGCGCTTGCCACATATTTTCGGCATTACGAAGGCAGACTGGCTGCGAGAGATAGATACTTACTCGATTCCCTATCGGCGCATGGCCATTTCTCCGTCTAATATTCCGACACTTCGCGTTTTAGTGCATCACCTCAGTTGTTTCCTTCGTGTATCTGACTGAGGTGAGCCATTTTCTGTCTTGATATACATACATGATACTTGATTCTTATCTTAACTCTTCACATATATTGTGCTTACAATAGGTGTGACTTATACACAGTCAATTTTACCTTCATGTGTCCGACCGAGCTCTTACAGTATCCTCACCTGTAACACGCTCGTAAATAATTACATAACCGCTGCTGAATCTCTCAAACGTAACGTAGAACCGTACGTCCCAGGGGAAATCAGTGCTGTCAGGAGTATTTGTCTGTGTTGTGAGACCCGTACTCAACGCGTGTAGTCACGTGTCGGTGCTCCCAGCTACGGCACCCATTGCAACTCTCTTGGTAGTAACGTCCTGGATCCTGCAGAGCAACCCTGCGCTGCGTGGTAGAGGCCTAAATTTCTCCCTAATTCATATACCCACCCACCGCTCCTCCGACTGCTAGTGGATGTCTGGGTCTGTCCGACGAATCGGCCGAGCCAACTGCCTGAGTGCTACTTATCTGCTACAAGCTTCAAAAGATCTTCACTCGACAGCGTAGCACAATAGCAGAAGCGAGCGCAAATCCTCGGGCTCGTCCGTTCAATGGAACTCTTCCGACATGGCGATGGTGCCCAGATCATCCCCACCCGCAGCGCATCTAATTGAAATTTCACCACGGTTCGCAACAAATGTAGACACACCGTTATGTGTGCGGCGGGGCCCGGACGCTCTTCTGCAAGAATCCAGGGATCTCAAGGGTCTCTTCTATGTCTTTCGCTTCTATGAAGGATGCTGGATGGAACAATCCTGGGCTCTCGTTGGCATCATTTTCCTTCTGACAGCCCGAATTCACTGCATTGAAGGCTATTGAAGGATATTTGCCTTTCGCGGGTGCTGCGCAGCGGGGATCGGACCTAGAAATATGCTCTGCGAGGCACACCGAAGGTCATAAATAATCGGTTTGCGTCGGGCCAGTTGTCTATTTCCTCTCCCAGATACTCCAATGCTCTTGTCTGCGCTGCTGGCCGCCGGCGCTGGTGTGCAGGCCGCGTCCTCCTTCCCCGCGGGCGCCCTCGCCACAGGCACCCAGGGCGCGACGAACCCGGCCAGCCCGACGTCGCCGACGAACACCAACCAGACGTCCTACGCGCGCCTGCTCAGCATCGACTCTATCGAAGACTTTTGCGTGTTTTCCCCGCCGTACCTGGCTAATATATCGGACACCGAGGTCGGCTCATTCATGCAAATCTTTTCGATTATTTTCATCTCATAATAGCCGATACAATTTCTAGGGCGTGGAAGTCGCCTGGTGTACCCAGGCGCGGAAAAACGCGCGCGTCATCACGGACGGCACCATCACCGGCCTGTCCTTCCTGAAGACCGACTTCTACGTGCAGTTAATCGGCTGCGGCGACTTCACAAAGCTGAATATCCCGTCGGGCGACTGGGGCGGCGAGCTTGACCCGCACGGCGCGACCGGTGCCGGGAACCCCGTCGGCGGCAACGTCACCACCAATGTCGTCGACGGCGAGGACGAGCCCATCGCCGAATGGATGCTGTGCATCGACTATGGGATGTTCTGTCTCCGCGCGTGCACGAATGCGAACTCGACGTACTGCGCGGCGTACATGTGCTGGCACGAGCTCGACGAGATGGGCTGTGAGTTTGTGATGCCGGGCAGCTATAATGTCAACGGCACTTAGTTCGTATATTATTTTGACTCCAGTCATTGACTTGTGTTGAATTTCCTCCAGCGAGACGTGCGACGCAGACGTGGCATACCCGCCAGCGTGGTATCCCGAAGTCACAGACGGCACGACGACCTTCTCGACCTTCGCCCAGTACTATACCGGGTATTATACTGGCAATGACGGTTCCACGACCTCTTATACCGTCGGAGACACCGTCACGCCCAGCCCGGCGTACTTCACGCCCAGTTCGTCCAACTGCGTGACCACTGCGACCATCTCCAATGGCATCGCGCTCGCGTCGCTGACTTCGGGCGCTGCCAGCGCGACGGGCACCGCTACAAATACCACGAATGGCGCGAGCGGAACCACAACCGCTTCAGGCACGAACATTAATGAGTGGAATGTTTCAACTCCGATATTGATTCAATCTATTCAGGATCCGTGAAGACGATTTCGAGTTAGAGCGCTGCGTTTCGCAGTGTGCGCATTGGATACAGGGGTAGCGGGGAGTATGTGGGTATTGCACTCGCCAGCCTCGTTGCTGGCCTCGCCGCTGTTGGGCTACTGAAAGCCTAGTTTTTCTCTTTTCTTTTCAAGTATTCGTACGTTTCTTTTGGCTCGACTTCGGATCCCTACTGATTATTCTCGCCCCAGCAATGCAATATCTACCCATTACCTACCAGACATTCTACGCATACCTATTTTTAATGAATGGATGCTACAATGCGGCCTCCTTGCCCCTGACACTCGATCAATACTGCGGCGGAGCCAACTGGCATTAGCTTCCCACGGTTGATCAGTGTTCAACAAGTTCGTGAACAGGCAAGTCCTTTACAAGATGTTTTGCGTCCAAGCTGTTTCTTTGACGCTGGGACTTATTTTTTACCACTTTTATATTTCCCTGTCATTCCTGACTATTTATTCGTGTTTTTCTTCATTTCCGCCAACAGGTCTATATTTAGACTTCTGCTGGAACAAGAATAGAATTTCTAAATTACCTCTCGTTTGGCTGTGAGGCGTGACAATCCCTCCTTTCCTTCCCCCATCATGTTGTCCGCCCTCCTCCTTGCCTCGTCTGTCTTCGCCTCTGTCCGCGCCGCCTCCTCCTCCTTCCCCGAGGGAGTCATTGCGACCGGGACTCAGGGAGTGACCAACCCCCCCGTCCCCACCCTGGGCACCGCGTTTAACCAGACCTCGATGGCCCGCCTGCTCAGCGTGAACTCTATAGATGACTTTTGCATCTTCGCTCCGCCTTACCTGGCCAACATCTCCGACACGGAAGTGAGTATAGCACCCCCCTCGAAGATGGCCTTGTATTCATTCTTTTCCAGCAACTCGAAGTGGCGTGGTGCACAAAGGCACGCAACAATGCCCGTGTCATTCCAGACGGCACGATCACCGGTGTCTCTTTCCTCAAAACCGACTTTTATGTCCAAATCTACGGCTACGGCGACTTTACGAAACTTAATATTCCTAACGGCGACTACGGCGGTGAGCTCGACCCGCACGGCGCGACCGGCGCCGGCAACCCCATCGGCGGCAACGTCACCACGAACGTCGTCGACGGCGTGGACGAGCCGATCGCGGAGTGGATGCTCTACATCGACTACAACCAGTTCTGCCTCCGCGCGTGCACCAACGCCAACTCGACGTACAGCGCCGCGTTCATGTGCTGGCACGAGCTCGACGAGATGGGCTGCGAGTTTGTGATGCCCGGCAACTACAACTTTAACGGGACCTTGTGCGTGTCGATCCATCAGCTGACAACGTTAACTGACATTTAACATTTAACAGCGAAACATGTGATGCCGACGTTGCCTACCCGCCCGGCTGGTACCCCTCCGTCGTCGACGGCACAACTAGCTTCTCCACGTTCGCGCAGTACGCCACCGGGTACTACACCGGCAACGACGGCTCCACGACGTCGTACACCGTCGGCGACACAGTCACACCCACCGGCCCGTACAGTACCCCCAGCTCATCCAACTGCGTTACTACGTCCACCATCGCCAACGGCATCGCGCTCGCGTCGCTGACGTCGGGCGTGTCCGCCGGCTCCACGCCCACCGCCTCGGGCACCGCCAAGACGACCGCGAAGGGCGCGGGCACCAGCAGCACTGCGACCACGTCGGGTGCGATATAAATTTATAACGACTCGCGAGCCACGCTGATTGATGTTCTTCCTTTGCAGGCTCGGTTGCCACGGGCTCGAGCGCCGCGTTCCGCAGCGCGCGCATCGGCTACAGCAGCGGCAGCGAGTACGCGGGCATCGCGCTCGTCAGCCTCGTCTCCGCCCTCGCTGCTATTGGCCTGCTGCATTAAGTGCTTTCGTCTAGTTCGACGTTCTTACGTACTACGCACGCCATTCGCTTTCGGACTTCACTACACACATACCCAACCCACCATCTACGTAGAATAAAAGCGTCAGACATTTTCTGCTGGGTACGGATACAATACCTACATACCGCATTCCCCTTGCCGTCTTACATACATTAATCGGGTTTGCATATCTCATTCGCTGAACACGCTCGTTTCGTTGAACCCGGAGTGAGGGACTTGACAATGTGTGAGACACGAGATCTCATTTCAACATACTTGCCTCATGGGTATGGGAGATTCCAATCTACGTCAGACGAGCGCACCCCAAGCGCCCATGACTAACCCAAGAAACGGCGGATCTAATCTATTCAAATAAATAAACCACCCATTGGAACTTGAACTTCGGGCAACAGAAAATATGTTGTCAGGTGCAGGATTGACACAAAATTTTAGTTCGAATTGCGTAGGAGTTCCTAAACGAACGAGGAAACTAGGCCAGTGATATGCCTAAGATGTCTGTCGGAAGATAGAGTGTGTTTATATCTATACCTAGTACCGAGCTGATTCGTAGGTTGGTCGGGAACACAATGATAAAAGTTTTTTAAGGCAGACCAATATTACTGGTGTTCAGGAGAACATCTCTTCACATGAGGGTTGAACGTTCAATGTCATCGAAGGCTATGATACACGCATTGAATTCACTACCTAACCACATCTTTGTCCTTCAGATCCGCCGTGTAATGGTATGGTTCCCCCCCGCCACCGCAATAGAGCCATCGTCAGCCTTCACCACGCGCCCATCCACACTTATCGCCCCACTCCCAGGCATAACCACCGTCCCCTGCGTCCCCTTCGGAGTCTGCACAACCAGCGTCAGGATCTGCCCGCTGACGCGCCACTTGACGCCGAAGAACCCTAGGCCCGTCTCGAGCCCTCCTTCCGCGGCGTCGAGCCCGCTGAGCACCGGCGCGATCGTCCAGGCAGAGCCTTGGGCGGCGGTTACCTGGATCCCTAGGAGGTAGAATGTGAGTGCTGGCGTGGGGCCTGTAAAGGTGGAGGGTGAGATACTAAGCAGAAGATGATATAATATGCGCACCTGTCGCCCAGCCGTGGGCGTGGCTCGTGTACGTGTGGTCGAAGTCGTAGCCCGCGGCCGCGCGATACCTGGTTCGAATTTAATCGATGTGCAAAGCACAACTCGGCTCGCTCACCCCAGCGACCCATTGGCCGTGAAGCCCTCCAGGAGTGTCGATTGCACACTCAGATTGGTGTAAAGCATGTACCCCCACTCGCGGTGGAGCAGGTCGAGCGCACGCTCGCCCTCGCCCGCGATGAAGTGCGCTTGCACCTTGAAAACGTGACTTCAGTTGAATTACCCAAACATCCGAAAACACCGTACCTCGAAACCACCGACGAACGGAATAATGGTATCGTTCAACTCGGGGCTGAGGGGCCCAATCGGTGTCCAGAACTGCGTGAGGCCCTTGCTGATGGCCTGGTTCTGTGCGGCGGAGGTTGTCAGGTTGAACAGGACTGCGAGTGCGTTGCCGTCCTGGGGGTGGATGCTCGAGGGCGAGTCGTTGTCGCGGAACAGGCCGGCGCTCGTGTCCCACAGGAGTGCATTGTAGGCCGCTTTGATGGAGGTCGCGTTGGCCAGGTACGCAGCCGCGAGAGACGCGTCGCCGAGCTGCGCCGCGAGGTCTGCGGCTGTGACCAGTGTCTGCCGAAATTATAAGTTAAATAGAGACATACGATGATATTCGTCCACTAACCCGGTACAGAAGTGCGTTGAGCGCCGAATTATGCCCGGCGCCACCGTCGCGGCCCCAGTCGTTCGCGAACGCCGCCGGCACGTCCGCCAACCCCGTGCCATCCACCTGGCTCTCCAGGAATTCCAGCGCGCGCGTGTAGTTCGCCCACACCTTCTGCACGAACGCGAGGTCGCCCGTGTACAGGAAGTAGTTGTGCGTGCCGATGAGCGACCACGCGATGTACGTGTCGCTCCCGCGCGCGTTGATCGGTGGGCCCGAGTACGCTAGCGCGCCTGTCACGGGGTCTTGCGTCGTGTACATCACGGTGAGCGCGTTCTTCGTCGGAAGGAGGTCGTTGAGTGCCACGAGCTCCGTGTGCGTGGAAATGCCGCAGTCCCCTGGGTGCGGTTATTTTTACTGCGGGTATACGAGGGCGAGACGAGAGATACCAGGCCATATATTTCTGTCACGCTTAGCGCCGTCAACCAGAATTGGCCCATCCACGGGGCCGCCGGACGCGTTGTTCGCCCACCCACCTGCGACACTCATCAGATCTATTTACGAGGGCGCCGAGACGTGTAATTACCATTCGCCGGACACGGCTGCTGCCTCGCCTGATGCGAATCAATGGTGTTCGTCTGCACCGTGTACGCGCCCGCGTACCACAGTTTCGTCAGAAAGTCCGCGTCGTGGAACCCCGGATCCGCCGCGAAAAAGTATCCCGGGTACGCACGGAGGTCAGCCCAGTGCGGCATGAATGTGATCTGCAGCGTGATGTTCGAGATCGTCAGCGCGGCGGCATTGTTGGACACTATCGTCAGGTACCGGAACCCGCCGCGCTGTTGGCCAATGGTTTGCGTGAGCAGCCCATTTTGGAGCGGCGCACGGTAGGACTGCACGCCGTCCGCGTCCATCGTCGCCGCGACGTGGCAGGAGTCGTCTGACAGGTTTGGGTTGATGAACTCGGGAGATTCAGTAAACGACAGGGAGAACTGGGACGACGGTGTGGCCGCGTCAATTGTAAGCGAGAGGATGCCGCCAACCTGAAGATGTATGAATATTTTGTCATTATGGGTGAGTGATGCAAATACTTCTTTGCCCCAGTCCAACACGACATAAGAGCTGTTTCCTGTGAAGGTCGCTTGCGTGGCGAAATTTTGCACGAGGCCGTGGGCGCCGCTGACTTGGCCGCTTACAGTGCGCACAGAGACCGGCCGTACGGTCTTCGACGCCGGGGCGTAGTTGAAAGCGTCCCATGGTCCCGCGGGTGCGCGTCCCGCGGAAAGAGCGAAGGACAGGAACAGGGAGGACAAACGCAGCAGCATTCTCGTCTCGGAAAAGTGCTTTAGCGGGGCAGCGAGTTCTCGCGTTTATAACAAGGAGCAAACGTCATATTGCGGGACACATGGTTGACAGGAAGCAAGTCTCTGAGTGATCACGGGACTGAGAAGGGATTCCCGAATCCCACGCGATGCAGAAAGATGCGTGTTCGCGAGCCGTGTTTCTTCTATGTTTCCGATGGATAAGCGTCAGGATAATAGATTGGATCCAACTGTTGCTCAAGTTGACGACAGATGTGACGGCCCCCACGTTTTGGGTAGATGTATCGATGTCCGACGCCAGCCTTTGATGGTTCTGGGTCACAAACTGCACACAGGATCTGGCGCGGCCATGAGTCTTTGTTGTATGGGCGTAGCCGACGGCGGTCATATGCCGTCTTCTTCCAGTGTACCGTTGTAAGAATGCAACTTGGCAAGATGCAACCCTCTGCTAGATTGCAGGAACTGAGGTCACCCTTGCACTGTGATACCACCGTCATCCAAGCAGAAATCAAGGTATATTTGCAGCGCGCGAGTTCCTCGAGCTCGTCGGTCCCAAAATACGATATCAATCCTGGCCAGAAAAACGCGCTCGATCGGAGTCCGATACCGAGATCATGACCGCAAGTGGTTCCATGGATTCGGGGTCGATGAGTCCAATTCAACACGAGCCGCTTGATGCTGACGTCGATTTTCAGGGAGGACTTGTTTTACTAATGCAACGCAAGAAATACGGGAGGGATGAGGGCCATGACGGCTGACTGGACAGGTCGTCTTGTATACTGTCCAGTGCACCACTGCAGTATTGCAATACTGTATCCTCTGGATGAAGTTCAACCCCGAGTGCAAGTTGGTGAGAGGATGTATATGACATCAAGATGGTTTGCAGAGCATATGGAGAGCATCGAGCCAAGCATGCAACACGATATCAGCTAGCTTAAGAAGATGTGAATTGATGATTTGTGGATTTACGGCGCTTGCCTGGATTCCACCACAGCCATCAAGCTCTCCAGCGCGCCCACATCCAGTTCCTCACCAACAACCTCCTCGTTCAGCCACAAATACCCGTGTCCGACCGACAAATACGTATAACGGAACCGCGCGTCTCGGGTAACGTCCCGCGGGGCAACACCCGTCAGCGCAAATACCCGCAGCGCGCACAGCTCCACCTCGAAGCGACGCAGCACTGCGCCCCAGAGCCGCGTGAATCGCGCGTCCTTGCCGCCGTCGATCGAGCATTCGTCCAGTGTGAGTGAGGTGAGTGTCCGCTTGTGCCGGACGATGAACTCGACGACATCATAGTCGGGAATCGACGGCTCGAGGGCGAAGTTGTGAAGCGATAGCGACTCTAGGTGTGGCATGAGTGTGTTTTTGAACGAGATCGCCGGATATACGCCGACGGCCTGGTCGCTACGAAGTGTCAGGGAAGTGAGACACCGCGCTGTTGAAGATGTGTGGGACACTTTCATCCCAGAATTCGACGAGAGGATCCAGGTGATAGTCAGAAATGGCCGAGATGCAGAGTGCCTTCAACGGTTGGAATATATCGTGGAAACTATCCTGAGTGTACAGTGGCAGTCGGCACTTCGTGACTACCAGATTGGGTGTGATGGGATTCCAAATTTAGAAATGATTCAGCGTCGTACGGTTACCTTCTAGACAACTTTTAACTGTGTAAATACACTCTTTAGAATGTATTCTAACCAGGTTGTGCAGGGCTAAGGAAACGGAGAAGATTTTATGTTTTTGAGCCGAAAAAATGACCGATTATGTAATATTGACCACGTGCAGCCCCTATCCATTCTTATTTTCGCGTCGTGCACTTCAGAACCCCTTTGCCTTGATGTACAGATGCAGGAACACATCTATGGGATGTGTACTTCTTGACTGCAAATGCTGCCTGCTGCACATTGAGGCCGCATCTGCCAATTGACTCAGTTTCACTAGAACATATCCAAAATTATGCTCACCTGTATGCATCCATGTAGCGGAAGCAACGACAGAAGTAACAACAACAGATACCTGGTCCAAGGCTTCTGAAACAAGCTTTTGGGCTTTTTCAAAGGTGCTGTCTGCCCTTTCACGGAAATCTAACAGCAAAAAGTAAGATGATATAATAAACAAGAATAACACTCACATCATTTTGCTTGACCCCAAACCATTTCAATAGGATTTAACTCGCAGTGAAATTTGGGGAGGAACAGGCACTTGTGGCCTGCCTTCTCGATGAACACCTGGAGCAAAGGCTTTTCCTTCACAAAGTCTGGCTACAGCGACAGAACTCGATGCATGCAGCATGTTTTGCTGCGGGTTAAATCAACATCCTCCCATTCTGAAATGCTGCGATCAGCGAGCAATGTGTCCCCCAAACCCCCAGCTTCATCTTTGCATGCCTTTGCCTCCTTTGCTACCTTGTCACACGCCACCTGCGATGCATTGCAGTCTGCACAAACACCAACATACTGGCCACGCTTCCAATCCAACGTGTTGAGCAAATTGCACTCTGCAAGTACCTGCTCCATCCCCTTGGGAAGGCCTGCGAGCGAGACTCCGTCGCTATTGACCTCAGTGGAGTCTGCCAGGTAAACCATGTGCTGAACTTGACCTGTTGCCAGATTAATTGTGTCGTGCATTTTGGGTTGACTTCCGCTAGGTGAGTGATTCATTTTATGAGCGAGGAGCGCATCAGATGCGTAGGCTTCATGTGCCAAGGAGCAGTTGAAAATGAAGACTACGATAGTGTTGGGATAAAGGTATTTGAAGATTTTGATTGTGTCTCGAGTCTAACAATGAAATTAGATGAAAAGCGGCACCATCTGATGGACAAGAGTAAAATAAACCTGTGCAATGAGTTGTGGCATGTCCCACCAGGCATCATAATTTTCCCCAGGATAAATTATACAGCTCGCATCGAAGGTCGGGAGTCGATAGGATGTTCCATCAGGGGCAGCCGGAGGTGTCCAGCTATGTTCTGCTTCCGTTCTCCCAGTTGTTGCGGCTCTACACTTGTTTTTTGGTTTTGGTGTCTTCTTTGCCTTGCCCCTTTTCAGTGGCACATCCGAGGTGGGTGGTTCAGGCTGCAGAGCTGAGGTTGGTTCAGTGGGAGATTATGTCTCTGTGGGTGCAAGCGGCAGCTGCATCTGAGCCAGGATCTGGTCAGGGATTAATGCGAGCCAGCCAGAGGAAGTATCTTCGATTATAAAATCGGAGACATGAACAAGACGGCCGCAGCTCTTGCCTCGGAGTGGCTGTTCGCCCTCGTGCATCCACACATAGTGAGATTGATTGTTCGCATGAAAGCAACACTCATTGTGAAAGATGCAGTAATGCGGTTTTGCGCCAATGCCAAGCTTGTCTGGTGAAATTGTCTCCTCCATCTCGTCACCTTCATATTCATTACGGAACCTAGGAAATGTAATTCAGAAATGAATTAAGGAAACAATGAAATGCGCACGGCAACACAGAATGGTAGAGATAATTAATGAAGGTGTTGCAGGACTCCACAACATCTTCCTGTTCATGGCCGTCGACGTAAATCCCCTTGCGAACACAGGACAATGAAAATCCCATCTTCTTCATCCATTGCATAGCCGTTGACTCCGAAATCGTGGCCTTGATGTTGAGGGAAGGCAGGAGAAATTCGTTCACGTAGTGTCGAAGTTTTGCAGGCTTAATCTGGTCAAAGCGGAGGTTAAAAAACGGGAGACACATCGAAATTTACGCTTACCTTTCCTTCACACCCACCCTCCTCTAAGTCGAGCGCTCTAGTGCACCACACACGAACTGCAGAAAGGACATCTGGATTATCCAGTAGTGTTGTGTGGTGCGCACCTTGACCTTGTGTCGGGGGCAGGAGCTCTCCGCAGGTCTCCAGATAAGCCGCTAGTTTGCAGAGCCGTCTGGCAAACACGGGTCCCTTTCCGAGTGCCGTGGCTACCTTTTCACTGGCATCCGTGTTGGGTTTGATTTTTGGAACAAGTTTGCGCATCTTTGCTTTACAATGCGGTGGTGCCTGTTCAACTCGTTTCTTGGCAACCTCGAGTTTCTTGAAGTTTGTGAGTCACTGATTATTAAATCGGTGCAGCGCCTCCAAATCAAAGATCCTGTTTGCTGCTGTGGTATCAGTGACCATTGTTTTGGGTTTGCGATATAAACGGATATGCTTCTCAATCAGGTATTTGAGCTTTGCGTGCACTGTTTTTGACTCTGACAGTGGTATGGCAGGAGCCGCAGGGTTGATGACTGTGGTTGGTCTCTCTGACCTGGCGGCAGCAACAGTTGGCGGCTCAGACGTTTGAGCAGAAGTCATTTCAACTTCACACACCGGAGTCTCCAAGCGAGATGGTGCTGGATTTTCAGGGAGCAGTTCAGCGGCTGGCTCGTCAGCAGTGTCAATCATAATTAAACCTGTCTCAGTCTCAGAAGGATATCTGGTTAGAAACACTTGAAAGTTGAGAAATAAAATATAAAACACCTCTTCAACAGGTACCACAGCCATCTCGGAAGGTCCTTCTGCCAGGACCATGGGGACATCTGCAGAAATAATCTTCAAAAAAGCGGTGAGAAGTGTAATAAAGACAACAAAATTTAGGATTGTAAACCTCGATATCTGAGCTTGAATCTTGATTGTCTGCTTCTGTTGTGGGTTTAGGTGCAAGCTGAGGCAAAATTTCATTCCAGTGTTATTCTGATGAAAAAAAGGAAAACCTTCGAAAGAAGGACAAGACACTGCGCTGCATTGTCTTTGCACGTCCCTTCTGGGTTTTGTTGTTCCGTTCCCGGTACAATGTTGATGCACACTGTCTGGGGGGAGGATGGTCAATGAGATCATTGTTCTCTGCGTGTTGCTTCCTTGACGTTGTGTTGGTCTAGATGGCAATGTAGATTCGCGTGTGCATCATTGGGTGTCACTTACCTCTGCATTTGGCATGAGATCAGTGTTTGCATTCCGGTTACTTTGGCAGGAAGAAGTGCAGCAGCAGCATGTGCTAAATTCCTGATCCTTTCACCCAATTGGGACAGAGTCAGATCGGTGTCTGAATTGGCAGGAGGCGCGTCCAAATTGACCGACATGTCTTCTGGGATGTAGTTGCCATCTTACACTAACTTGTCTGCCTCTTTAGGGTCTATTTCTCCACACTTGTCGCGTTCCTGGCGGAGCACAGCTTCTTTTTGATAGGAGTTCTTTGGCATGGGCTTGACCGATGTTGTTGTGGCAAGGAAGCTGATCTGGTAACCCCAAGGAGCACAGCTGGCGAGACATGTCCGTCGAAAAAAATGACTGAGTATGTAAGCAAAAATTGGTTTTAGGGCCAATCACATTCTTTTCATTAGGTTTCCTCTCAAAAAAAAAATTCGGGGGGTCGTAAATCACGCTCAGAAAGGCTCCATGTGGGTCACAAGGAAGTGCCGACTGCCACTGTATATCTTCGTATTGTATGCTGCATCCTGAGCCTGTCTCCGGTCCGGCAAGCCGGATACTCTGTGAAGCACGTGAAAGTCATGCTTTTCCATTCAGCACATGAGAAGGCGGCTTGTTCCGAACCTTGCTAGGAATACCTGATCCCAATCCCGACAAATTGGGCAAATTTTTTGGGTTTAGTCTGTGTCAAATCCCAACATTTTGGCCTGCGCAGGCCTGTTCCAGATCCCGACAAAATCACCTGAGTGGAGGATAATTTTCATGAATTGGCGATGTGGGAAGAAAATGTTGATGACTTTGAAGGATGTTGACGGATTTTTGGCCTATTTTAGGCGCTAGGCCTGTGCAAATCCCAACAAAATCACCTCAAATCAGTGATTTCCAGTCCCGACAAACTGACCTCCATGGGGAACAGGCCTTTGGCAGAACTATCAGGGGTCCTACCTTGCTGCGTCTTACACTGCCAACCGAACCATCACTGGATACCAGTGGATGTGGAATCACTGGTTTCAACCGGGCCAGTCACTGTGTTTCCACAGGTTAGCAAAGCACTGGATTCCAGTGAAAGGCCCAGGTCGATGGAGCGAGGCCTAATAATTGAAAAAAAAAAAATGGCACAAAAGAGGCTTGAACTGAGGACCAAAAGACTACTTGAAAACCAAATCAAACCTAACATCCAAGTACACCACAAATACATTGAAAGAGTTTCAAATACAGTATAAAGGTCTCATTGACGTCGTGTCAGGCCTTCACGGAGCCTTGCAGCACCTCAAGCTCCCAAGGTACAATGATTCCATGACCCCACAAACGAGAATCCTAGGATTCATATGTACATATATGGCTTCGTATGTTCTAGGGCAAGGCAATAGGAATTCTCTCAAGGTTGCTGGGAGTCAATGTTTTCTGGGGCGCACCAGAATTAGATGGCATCATGCACGTGGTGTGTTTTGTGGAAACCCACAAAATGTGGTGACTGGCAAGTGGCGGGGATCAAATGTCCATTTGCACTTGTTTGCACCGCCTGCCAAGCGGCTAATTTCGATGGCAAATCCACCTTTCATGTCTACCACACTCGTTCAAGCTCGCTTATGGCCAACCTGAGTCGCCAAAATTGTTGCCGATATGTATAGGAAGGTATATACAGTAATTATGTGTTTTTAAACCATTAAAATATCCTGGAAAATATGAATTAATCTCTCTCTCCATATCTGGCATCCTCCTCCTCTTCGTCTGCCTCCAGGACCACACTCTCTTCTTCTACAGGTGCGGAAAGTTGAAGACCCATCAGAGGCACCTCCCTGGCATCGACATGATGCATCCAACGCCCTACGGCAGCTACCACGAGCTCGGCTTTCTGCGTCTTCTTAAGCTTGGATAATGGTGGAATCTCAGTCTTCTTGTCCATGTCAAGCTCTCAGAGTCGATGCCATTTGAGCTGAAGGTCGAGTTGGGGAATGAGGATGTCCTTCAGCTTTGCAGGATCTGTCAATCGTGAGACGTTGAAGATGGGGACACATTTGTTGATCTCCGCTATCTCGGCAGCCTTCTTTAGGTCCACTTTCGTTTTCTTCTCGTGGTACTCCTCGACTGTACATGAATTGTGCTTGGCCTGGGCAATTTTTCGCTTCTGGTGGTGTCCTTTGCCTGAAATGGTCTGTGCTTGTTTCCGCAAGAACTACTGTGCCGCAGGAGTATTGAGCTTGTCTGTGATGAAATCTCCTGTGCCGTTATGTTTGTACTGCGACTTGGCATTGATGAATTCCAGCTGCACATTGGGGGCCCGGTGCATGGCAACGCGAGCATTTGATCCCAGCCAGCCCTCGTTAGTGTCATTCATCGTGGGCATCATGGCCTTCAGCTTCTGCGCATTGGTTAAAGCTGTGTCCAGAATGTCGGAGCCAAATCTCTGCCATGTCTCCAGCGCACCCTGTAAAAATGCGACAAAGACGACTCAAAGCTCGTTTAAAGGAAGCAAAGGGAGAAGCACAATTGCTGCGTACATGGCCTTGGGACGCTCCCACGGCTGTCCATCCATCAAAGCCATCTTGAACGACAGGTTTGGACCCATAATGATGTCTGGATCTGCGATCATGCGCTTGAGGTGCGATATAACTTCGTGGAGTGTGGGACCCATGTCCCACAGATTCCGTAGAGCACCTGTGCTTGTCCGTGAACACACCACCCGCATGACTGGATGGCTGAAATTCTGGCCATACCACAGCAGAACAATGAGCTCGACAATTGTGCGCACATCGTTGAGTGCCTCCCAGATGTTGTTCTCGAGATTAGTATATGCGAGAGACATCTTGCGGTTGCATATGAATTGCATGAATTGGTGGTAGACAGCAAGATTGACAATGATTTCTGCTGAGGCCTCAGAGAAACACTGATAGCGAGTTTGGCTTGTGCCTGGGAACCGGATTGAATAGCCAATGTGTTCGTGGGTGCAAAAGTAAACACCCTGGCTGTCCTGCTGGCCCTTCTTGTTGTCTTTGTTGTTAAGCAGTATGCCCATGAGCTCGCAAAGTTTTACTCCACCTCGAGACGAAACCTTCTCGGCCTGTTCTTTTGCGACTGCTGATCCAGAATTGGCGGCGGTGGCGTTGTCTTTATTCATGAGAAGAATTGGCTGCTGAAAACCATTCTTAAGCCAGGTGGCCATCATGTGTTTGACGCCACCTGAGAGTGATCATAAATTAACGGCCCTTGTATGCAGAAATGACAACAAACCTTTGTGCGCATTAAGATCTTTGTGCATGAAACAGCCACCCCCAGCGAAAAAATCAATCTTGTCATGTTCCTCTTGGGATAGCTTGTCGAATTCTGCTTGGCCAAATTTCTGGCAGACCTCGGCATGGAGTGTAGAGTTCTGGCGAGCGCATTCTTCAGCAGGGAGAGCATCCCATGCTGTCATTCCACCTGCGGCACGAATTTTGTTGTTGATAACCTCATAAATCACATCCAGCAGTTCTGGCATGCTGAGAGACAATAGCATGTGTTCCCCATGAATCTCTTGGTCCATGCGCTTCTTCATCTCCAGAAAAAGAGCGTGGAGTTTCTTCTGGTCGGCGGCATGATCTGTCATCATGCCCGTAATTTTGCATCATGCCCGTAATTTTGATAAAGAAGGTGCAGAAGTCCTCAGGATACTCGCGACCGAGGGGACTTGCATTATATGCAGTGTACATCTCCTTGATGAGCTTCATCCAACCAGCCATCTGTTCTTCACTCGTGTGATTAGGGGCTTGTGTAAGGCCAAGTGCGAGAAGCTTCTGTTAACTGTGATGAATCACGACTTGTAGCTGAGATTTTTGTGGCTGGTTCCATCGCCACTGGCTGTAAAATCTGTCCAGGGATTTACTTGGGAATTTGATTAAATAAAAATTAAAGCACAAACGGTCAGCATCCTTTATGGCATCGACAATTTGTAGTTGCACCGCAACTCCTCCTTCAAGAACAATTCGACCTACACTTCAGGTGCTGACATGGTCGGAGATCTGGATATTCAGCCCCTTTGCGACAGCATGGATGATCTTGTCCACACTTTCCAACAGCGTGCCAAATGAAATGATATCGCGCACACATGCACGTATTTCCTTTGAAATAGTCCCATCGTCCTTTAATGACTGAGTCGAGAGTTTGGCGACACCATTCTCGAGATGGTTGTCAAAGCGAGACGTCTTCCTAGACAGCGCTTCCTTTCTGCGCTTCAATTCCGTGCTCCGCGCGCGAAGTTCTGTCTCCTTCTCCTTCCACTGTATCAATTCCACCAACAGATCATCAAGCTGCCATTGAAGTGATGTGAAAAACTGAGAAGAAGACTTCTCAAGCCCGCGGAGTTCCTGCTGAATGTCGTGGACGTGTTTTTCCAGTGCTGCGGTACGGTCCCCAGCCTGATACATCCTATGCGTCAGATTGCGGTACTTCCTTTCGTAAGTGTCACTCCGGTGCTGTAATGCTGAAAACACGTTGGCAGATGGTTTAAATGGGCTAGATGGGCCAGAATTTCACGTATAAGGGCTTGTCAGGAGAGACAAAGATGGCAAGGACGTGGGGAAGTTCTCCTTCCCAGGCAGGGAATGACGTGACACAGCATGGGAAACACATGCCGCAGACCCGAAACGGTTGGTCCCTTGGGCCGAGGATCTTGCCTTGGTCTGCCACCATTGTTTTCCCTCCTTTGCCGTCTGCACTGGGGGCATGGGGGATGGCGGTGCCTGGAGGGACGCGTCTGATGAGGTAACGTAACACTTTGATCCAGATCATTGCTGCTGCTTGGCGGGCATTTCTTTGGTCCATCGTAGCACAGTCAATATTTCATGTTTATCTGTAAACTAAAATGCAGTGCACTTGTGAGATGGAACCACAGGGAATGTCCTGGACAGAATTTTTAATTTCCCCTCTGAAATTGTGTTGTAAAATGGATGGAAAAGTGATGAAAAGCCTGAAAAAAATCCAGTGTTAACAAGGACAAAAATAAAAATTCTGGTCAGGACATTCCCTTTAGAATGTAAAACTGAGACGATCTCCTACTGAAAGTCAAGCCAAAAAGTCAATGGTTATTGCACTACGATGGACCAACGGAATTTGCCATGATTTTGGTGATGGGAGCCATTATGTAACCAGCATCAAAACCCTTTACATTGCCAGTCGCCACAAAATGGTCCACTGGCGCCCAGCACTTTGTCGACCTGTGGATTTCCATCTGCCGATCTGTGGAATCCAGGTATTTCCTCCACAGGGAATCAACTGGTATCGTTTCCACTGGTACCCAGTGCTCATCCGGTTGGCAGTGTAGGTTCGGAGCAAGCCTGTCTCCACACCGCAAGCCAGTGAATCTCGGCACTGCGAAGCACGTGAATGTCATGTGATCTGAGAAGGCAGCTTGTTCCGAACCTGCGATCCAAATTGATCCATGCTGAGTAATGATGATGATGACAAAGCGTGGCCTTGACAGCTCCTGAGGCAGTTTGAAACAATGAAAGAAGGTAGCGAGCCTTGGCCGCCTCGTCCAACCCACTCACCACAATGCCACCATCCGAGCCCAAACCCAGGAAGAGGACGAAACACAAACCATCTGACCTCACCACCGAGGAAGTTTCCAATGTGGTCTCCCTCCTGAAAAACCTCGTGGCCGATCTCGACGATGAAGATGAAGATGGGCAGATAGTCATCGAATCTGTCCAGAATGTCATTCGAAAGCTGTCGCAAGACACGGTGTGTTTTCGTTCTGTCCATTGTCATATTGGTCATTGATGGCTCTCTCCGTAGCATCTTTCCTTCTCTGATCTCACGCTGAACTCCCTCGTCAACACTCAAATCACGCTTCGCCCACTGAAATGGAAGACCACGGGTCAGGATGAGGCTACGGAACTCAGGAATAACTTGATTGATGGGGCTGTGACCGTGGAGGAGACGAAGAAAAACCTGTGCAACATTCATAAAATCGTGTCGATGGAGGTCAGTTATGCTGAAACGCTGATGCTGGATGGTCCTCACGCTGCCCTTTAGACGGAAGCTGGTTGTCGGATGGTGATCAACGTCATGCTACTTCATGCCGCTTTAAACCTCGACAGCGCTGAAAACGGTGTCGCCATTGCGCCAGAGTTTCGTATTGATGATACGCGATTGGAACCGACCGGGTACACTTACGGCGGTGTGATCAATTATATGATAATTTTCACTGACAGGTCTACGAGAGGTGCGTCTGATACAGGCACTTCGGCCTTCCAATCTCATCCATTTTCCAGACCTTATGGTGCAATCTCCGAAGTTAGCCTTTCTGTCTGAAGCCGTGCGCAAGCTTTTATCATGTAACATTTACGAAGCAAAGGCCAAGTCAGACGCTGTTATGACAGCCCTACCCCAAGCTGCAATGGCGGCCGCTGTCAAGGCTAAACAATTAGGGTATGCAAAATTTATTTTGTTGAATATGGTTATTTACCGTCATTATAGGTTGGACACTTTCCGAGGCTGCGTTGCGACTAGTCAAGAATGGCTTTTTTTCATATACAGCTGCTCTGATGTTGGAGGCAAAATCTCCTTTATGCAACCCCTCGAACTGGAGAAGGATTTTAGTAACCTATCGTTGATCTTGGGATTGCTACGAGACTGGGTAAGTTTAATTCAAGCTCCTTCCTCGTGGATCTATTCTGATCTCCAGCTAGATCGAAAACGGCCACAAGAAAGAGCTCAGGTTCTGCGCAGACTTTATGGACTGATCTTTGTTTGTCCTTTACGATTTCATTATTTTCTGAATGACATTACACTCCCTCTTACTCCACCTGCCTACATTTCTCTGGTTTTCCATTTCGTTCAACCCAATCAATAGGAAGGTTGGATAGGCATTCGAACATTCGTTCATTATCCTACCATCATCATCATGAAACCCTGCCTCGTTGCTTTACCGTACTTTCTCTATCAAGTACCCTTCATCGGAAGCAAAGTTGCTCTATCATGATCTCTGAATATTATCACCAAATATTTCGTGCTTCGGTCGCATAATCGGAGCTGCTGCACACCATCTGAGTCATTCAGTCTCACAGTGAAAAAGACTATCCCCCTGCTTTGGTGCCTGTATTTTCCACCTTTCAGTGGTACTCGATGTAACACACAGTTCCTCAACAGCAACAGCAACAGTGGCAAGGGGTTGGATCATATTCTGGCCTCCAGCATTTCAAGAACACCAGCTTTAATCAGCACGCCATCATCCATTTCTAGTGTTGCCGTGACTCGAGTCGCGCGAATTCGACTTAACGTGCTTAGTGTCCGAGAATCACATCAATTCTGGGGTATTAGGGGGTCAGGAAGTGGAGTTACAATAGGTCCATCATGTTCACACGGCATTTAGCGAAATAATGATTGACCGTGGAGAAACATGGAAATTAACGTAATTCGACTCGACTTGCCGAGTTGCGACTTCGGGAGCAATAAATCACGTACTACCCGATGACAAAGTGATGTCACCGGAAATGGTTGATATATGGTAGAGAGGCATCATGATGCTATGTTTGACAGGTCTAATATTCAGAAAGATATGCAAGGGTGGGTCAGCAAATGAGTTAAGTCGAATTTGGTCGACTTGAGTTGCGGCAACACTATCCATTTCAGACTTGATGTGCACCAACAAGACTGCCCGATACTGCTGCAGTCAATTCATGACGCTGTCTACGTCTCCTAGCGACAGCCCGCTTCAAAACATTCACCTAGACAGTCCGAAACGACTCTGCTCGCAAGACGACCTACATATGCCAACCATAAATGGTCCACCTATGTTTGGATGCACGAGGGCGAACAGCCACTCCAAGGCAAGAGCTGTGGCCGTCTCGTTCATGTCTCTGATTTTATAATTGAAGATACTACCTCTGGCCGGCTCGCATTAATCCCTGACCAGATCCTGGCTCAGATGCAGCTGCCGCTTGCACCCACAGAGACATAATCTCCCACTGAACCAACCTCAGCTCCGCAGCCTGAACCACCCACCTCGGATGCACCACTGAAAAGGGGCAAGGCAAAGAAGGCACCAAAACCAAAAAACAAGCGTAGAGCCGCAACAACTGGGAGAACGGAAGCAGAACATAGCTGGACACCTCCGGCTGCCCCTGATGGAACATCCTATCGACTCCCGACCTTTGATGCGAGCTGTATAATTTATCCTGGGGCAAATTATGATGCCTGGTGGGACATGCCACAACTCATTGCACAGGTTTATTTTACTCTTGTCCATCAGATGGCACCGCTTTTCATCTAATTTCATTGTTAGACTCGAGACACAATCAAAATCTTCAAATACCTTTATCCCAACATGGTCGCAGTCTTCATTTTCGACTGCTCCTCAGCACATGAACCCTACGCATCTGACGTGCTCCTCACTCATAAAATGAATCACTCACCTGGCAGAAGTCAACCCAAAATGCATGACACAATTAATCCGGCAACAGGTCAAGTTCAGCACATGGTTTACCTGGCAGACTCCACTGAGGTCAATAGCGACGGAGTCTCGCTCGCGGGCCTTCCCAAGGGGATGGAGCAGGTACTTGCAGAGTGCAATTTGCTCAACACGTTGGATTGGAAGCGTGGCCAGTATGTTGGTGTTTGTGCAGACTGCAATGCATCGTAGGTGGCGTGTGACAAGGTAGCAAATGAGGCAAAGGCATGCAAAGATGAAGCTGGGGGTTTGGGGGACACATTGCTCGCTGATCGCAGCATTTCAGAATGGGAGGATGTTGATTTAACCCGCAGCAAAACATGCTGCATGCATCGAGTTCTGTCGCTGTAGCCAGACTTTGTGAAGGAAAAGCCTTTGCTCCAGGTGTTCATCGAGAAGGCAGGCCACAAGTGCCTGTTCCTCCCCAAATTTCACTGCGAGTTAAATCCTATTGAAATGGTTTGGGGTCAAGCAAAATGATGTGAGTGTTATTCTTGTTTATTATATCATCTTACTTTTTGCTGTTAGATTTCCGTGAAAGGGCAGACAGCACCTTTGAAAAAGCCCAAAAGCTTGTTTCAGAAGCCTTGGACCAGGTATCTGTTGTTGTTACTTCTGTCGTTGCTTCCGCTACATGGATGCATACAGGTGAGCATAATTTTGGATATGTTCTAGTGAAACTGAGTCAATTGGCAGATGCGGCCTCAATGTGCAGCAGGCAGCATTTGCAGTCAAGAAGTACACATCCCATAGATGTGTTCCTGCATCTGTACATCAAGGCAAAGGGGTTCTGAAGTGCACGACGCGAAAATAAGAATGGATAGGGGCTGCACGTGGTCAATATTACATAATCGGTCATTTTTTCGGCTCAAAAACATAAAATCTTCTCCGTTTCCTTAGCCCTGCACAACCTGGTTAGAATACATTCTAAAGAGTGTATTTACACAGTTAAAAGTTGTCTAGAAGGTAACCGTAAGACGCTGAATCATTTCTAAATTTGGAATCCCATCACACCCAATCTGGTAGTCACGAAGTGCTGACTGCCACTGTATATGTCGTCCGCCACAGCGATTACGTTGTTCAGAGTCAGTGAGAGGAGGGCAAATGGCAGGTTTACAGCAAGTGCGTGAAATATGCCCAACTGCAGGTGCAGAAAATGTGTCGGGTTGTGTGGCATGTCCACTGAGTCATGCTCCTGGAAGCACGCGTGGAAATCGAACTGCAAGTGCATGAGGTTGTGAAATCTAGCGAGGCTGGAGAATGCGCGCGCAAGTGCGTCTCTCCCCCGCTCCCCAGACGTACTTGCTCCCTCAATGTGCACATCCAATGCAACACTTTGGAATTAATCCACTAACCGTGATTGATCCATCTGAGGTGAGTCCCCTCCCCAGAATCTCCTTTGAATACAAGCTCTTGCACTGCAGTTGTGACAGATTTGCCGCATGACTGGACACTGGAAAGTGCCTCAGCACTGCGAACACTGTGACGACACAAAAAACCAGTGGCATCACGACAGAGTTCAGAGTTCTGGAAGAGAGGTGTAGGTTTAAGAGGGAAGAGTCATCCTCGACATCCCTGGCGATCAGCCATAATAACTCCATGGGAACAGAAGACATCTCGGAGAGTAGGCAAAGAGTGGGGGAGGAAAGGTTGAGGAAACTAGTCTTGTTACCAGATGTTCTAGAAGGATAAGACAGATTGTTTCTGAAGTAATATAATTTTCGGCTCTTTCCAAGACAAACAAACATTGGAGTTGAAAAATGATCGCGAGTATTGAATAGAACAAGGCACGAGTAGTCTCGTCCCCATCTGTTCTGGAGTGATAAGACTCCCTCAGAACACTTTATCTAATAATAGAACTATCGGATCATTCCGATGCGGAGTTGAAAACGAAGTGCAGAGATCACTCTGGTATGTGATGGCCCCCATCGAGTCACACTATAAGTGTCACAAATCCTCAAATCCATATTCAGAGCAAGATATGCTGCTCCATGTTATGCTGAGATGTTCCAAATCTCATTCAGGCTAACCTGGAGGTTCTGCCCCAGGTTTTTTTGGGAACGATTTTGGTCCACTGCTGCCAAATGAGCAGAATTGATGCCCTTGTGCTGTCCGAGCCACAGCAGCTTGAAAAGAGCCAGAAAAATTCCGGTTTTGGGGAATATGCACATGTTTTGTGGCCAGTGGTATGGTATGGTGAAGAGTATCAAGTGAGTGTGACTCAATGCGGGTGTCACCGCACGAACTGCACCAGACATTTGGGTGCATTGAGCGACGACCGAGGAAGATGTACTAGAGAGTATTAAGCGTAGAGTTGGGATCCACAATGTTTACAAGGGAGGGCACCAGAAAAATATTTTCCCCATGAATCAATAGATTTGAATAATAAGATCAGGTTGGTGGCCGGCCGGAGCTACCAAAAGAGGTGAAAAAGCTCAAAAACGTGAAGTGCCCGCACAGGATCACTGTAAATCAGTGTGTGACACTGCGTGACAGAGCACTTCCACAGCTGAAAGGAAGGCTGTTGCGAGGGGGAAAAACCACAGGGGTACAGATTGAGTGTGTTGAACAATTGTTTAGTGTATTTCCTGATCTGAACATCCCAGCTTTGAATAGCAGGTGTAATGTGAAAGAAATTGAGCGGCACATTTTGGAGTGGCTGTACACTTAGTCAGCAGCCCATCAAAATCTGATCGCTGCCCAGTCCTGATCATGTGACCACGTCGCTACTAGTAAAACTTAAAAGTTCTCCCACGTCCTCAATGCTTCCCAAACTCATCGCATTCGACCTTGAGTAGGTCTCGCCGTTTCTAGTCACCGGAATGCACTGAACGCACTGAAGCTACACCCTCTGGGACCTCTGGGTCGACACCCACGTCACTGGCCCGCTCCGGCGCTCGGGGGATGCTGTAGTCGATGTATACAACACACCCGTCGCTTTCTATGACGACGTCCCGGCCATCCTACGCCGCCTGCACGAGCAAGGGGTCCTGATCGCTGCCTGCTCCCGAACTCACGCCCCGGAGATGTTTGTCGAGATCTACCTCCTAGCGACTTTTGATCTGATCTCATCGCTAGTGCGCGACAGGCCCTGAAACTGCTGCTGGTACCGAGGAACGACGGAGAGCCCGCGCAGCCCGCTATTGAGTTCTTCACAGAGACGGAGATCTACCCTGGCTCGAAGCTCACGCACTTTCGCGCTCTGCATAAGAACACGGGTATCCCGTACGAGCAGATGGTAGAGATGCGCTATCCTTCTAGTAAATTGATTCTAAATTAGAAGTCGCAGCTATTTTTTGACGACGAGTCGCGCAACCGCGAGGTTGAGCGGCTCGGTGAGGAATCTTCGTCCACTTTTAAGTCCGGTTGATTCAAATCTGATATACATTCGTGCAGGTGTGACATTTCATCTGACGCCCAGAGGGCTAGACAACGCCGCATTTGACGCCGGCATTCGAGCGTGGACTGCGCACAGCTCCAAGTAGTCCAATCATAGAACATGTAGAGAAGATGATAACCGTTCCCTCATCCCGTCACTCTCTCACGTCGCTTCACCATAGAACGTCCACGTCCACGTGCTTTAATAGGCCCCTCGGTGTAGCTCCTCAGCGAAAATGTTAGTCTGAGCATATTTATTTCCAGAGATATCTAGGAGTGCATTTGGATTAAACGCTGACTCGAGTGGCAGTGCAAAATCTCTTGGCATGTCAAGAGCCGTTGAGTACCGTATAAGGTAATTCCGGAAACTTTCCGCCGTTTCTGGCGCGTCCCGCTTAGTATGGGTATCGAACGCACCAGGAGTCCGGGGGAACCAAGTGCAGGTAATTGTAGGTACGAGGGACGCCCCAAAAGATCACCGGGAAAGAGAACGAGGTGCTCACCGTGATGGATCGCTCCTGTTCTAAAAATAACTGTTACTTTGGGACATAGTGATCAACGAGCGTATGATGGGCGGCCAACTAGGGCCGGCGTCTCATATAGCCCATCTTTCTTTCTTCCCTCTCTCCCCTCATCATGTTTTTTTCCGCCCTCCTGCTGGCCTCCGCCACCGTCGCCTCTGTGCGCGCGGTTTCCTTCCCTGAGGGTGTCATCGCCACGGGCACCCAGGGTGTCACCAACCCGCCCGCCCCGACGATGCCCTCGACGATTAACCAGACCTCCATGGCCCGTCTACTCAGCGTCAACTCGATCGACGACTTCTGCCTGTTTGCCCCGCCCGCGCCCAACTCCCAGATTGCTGACACCGAAGTGCGCGCAGGGTCTTGCGATGTCGCGTGTCTTTAACCTGTTTTTCCAGGAACTCGAAGTCGCCTGGTGCACGCAGCCGCGGAACAACGCGCGCGTCATCCCCGACGGCGTCATCACCGGCCTCACGTTCCTCAAGACCGACTTCTACGTGCAGATCATGGGCACCGGCGACTTCACGAAGCTCAACATCGCCGCGGGCGACCAGGGCGGCGAGCTCGACCCGCACGGCGCGAGCGGCGCGGGCAACCCCGTCGGCGGGAACGTCACGACGACGATCGCCGACGGCGTCGACGAGCCCATCGCCGAGTGGATGCTGTACATGTCCGCGTCGCAGTTCTGCCTGCGCGCGTGCACGAACGCGAACTCGACGTACAGCGCGGCGTTCATGTGCTGGCACGAGCTCGACGTGATGGGCTGCGAGTTCGTCATGCCCGGGACGTACAACGCGCCGGGCACGTTCGAGACGTGCGAGGCGGACGTCGCGTACCCGCCCGGCTGGTACCCCTCCGTCAACGGCGGCACCACGAGCTTCTCCACCTTCGCGCAGTACTTCACCGGCGCGTACACCGGCAACGACGGGCTCCCCACGCCGTACACCGTCGGCGACACCGTCACGCCCACCGCGCCGGCCTCCATCCCCAGCTCGTCCAAATGCGTCACGCAGGCGACCATCTCGAACGGCATCGCGCTCGCGTCGCTCAGCGCCGGCGCCATCGGCACCGCGCCCCCCGACGGCTTCTCGTCGAGCAAGGCGGCGTCCGCGACGGGCGCGCCCGCCCCCTCGGCCTCGGCCGCGACCAAGGGCTCGTCAGCCCCCGCCGGCTCATCCGCCGCCGCGACGAAGAAGAGCACGTCCGCGGGCGTCGCCGCGGCGCAGACGGCCGGCTCCGCGACCGTCTCGGGCTCGACGGCGCCCACCGGCTCGAGCGCCGCGTTCCGCGCCGCGCGCATCGGGTACGGCGGCGGCGGCGAGTACGCGGGCATCGCGCTCGTCAGCGTCGTCGCGGGCCTCGCTGCCATCGGCCTGCTGCACTAGTCTGTCTGGCTGACATCTCGCGCACTACCACTTTTCGTGCGTCCCCGCTCGCTTCCTACGTATATGTAAATAACCCATGCTGACGCACGGCCCTGCAGAAACCCCACCCACCACCGGCCTCGGCCCCCACACTCGCTACCTACGCGCGATGCGTGCGCTGCTGCCTACCCGGTTTCGGCGCGCTTACACGCATCCCGCGTTCGCCACTCGTTCACTCTTCACGTTTTTTATACTTACATACATTTTTACACCGCGGACTACTTGTAGATAGAGGGGTTCACACACGGCATGCAAATGACGTTGATGTTATTGGGATTTCGCGTTTCTCGGACTGTATGACGTGTGATTCGCCCTCGGGTCAGCGCTTCAAGACGCGTTAAATTTTCACCTGCCCCCGGAGCTGATACCGCCCCCATCCTTCTTCAGCCGGCCACGTATACAGTACACTGCAGCCCGCCCAGGCAGGCACGCAGACTCTATTGCGTGCACGACATGAAAAGTACGGAGTAAAGAAAGATTATCACGTATGTATGGTATCGTATGCATGTATGTATGTCGTGTCCGTGGCGCGTTTTCATTATTCTCCCCCTCCCTCCTTGTTCTCCTTCGTCTACACCCCCGCCCCCGCGCCCCATCCTGGATAAATAACCCCCCCACCCACCCCAACCCCAACCCCACACCCCCCGCGGCGCGGCGATGCATCCGAGACGAAGACGAGAGTTTGGATTGGTTTGGTTTGCGAGTCGTATGATGTGTATGTGTGACCGAGTAGCAGGGCGCGACAGAGACAGAGGCAAGGGCACATCACAGCCCCATGAACTTGTCCCACTGGCGCATGCACGAGTAGCCGTCGTAGTCTGCGGGGCGGGTGCGTCGGCGTGAGCGAGAACATCGAGCGGGACGGGTAAAGGCGCAAGGCGCACGCACCGAAGCTCCGCGCGGGGTCGCACCCGCAGCGGTTCGCCTTCCACATCGCCTGGTCCTTCGGGCAGTGCGTGTACGGGTTGTGCTCGTACCCGATCTCTTCGAAGAACTGCGGCGGCGGGTCAGTGTCAGTGTCCGCGTCGAGGAAAGCAGGATGTGAGAGGGCAGAGGGGGAGACGAGGAAGGAGGAGTAATCGAGCGAGCGAGAGGAACAAAGGGAGGAGAGAGGGAACGACGAGACGCAGGAAGTAGGATGTGAAGGGAAGAGAAAGAAAGGGCAGGGGTAGAGAGAAACGACGCGACGCAGCAAAGGACGAGCGGACAACGCCCAGAGAAAACCACGCACATGAATCTGGTCCCGCGACGCAAACAGCCCCGCGGCGATGCTGTGCACGGGCGCGTCGCCCCAGCGCTGCAGGAAAGAAAAGCGCGTCAGCATCAGCGAGCGCTCCGGCGTTCGGGCGGGCAGCCGTATCGTATCGAAGCGCAGGCACGACCTGCCGCCTCCAACGGCGGACGACGATACTGCCCCGCCCCCACGCGAAACCAAAGACGACTAGGACCAGCACAACGCACCTCGTAGTAAAACCCGCCCTTGCTGTCCAGATAGGCGAAGAAGGCCTGGTACGCCGGCGCGCGCCAGAAGTCGAGGTCCGCGATCTCGAAGTTGGACCAGACTGCGTGGGGAGGGGGGGGGGGAGGGGGTCAGCGTTCGGGTTGGTAGACGCAGAAGACGCAGAAGAGGGAGGAGAGGAAGAGGAAGGAGAGGGAACAGAACGCGCAAGGAGCAGGACGGGGCGACGGGGCGCGCGAAGGAAAGGAAGACGGTGCGTGTCGCGGGCGGGGGTGGGTGTGGTGCGATGGGAGGGGAGGGATGGGACGCGCGGCAGCGCGTGGATCAATAACGCCTGCGCGGAGGCAAGGCGCCGGAACACGCGGGAAAACACCGGGAAGAAAAAGAAGGCGAGACGACGCGAGAAAATAGGAAGAGGAGGATATGTGGATAGAGACATTTCCCAGGAAAAACAAACGCATGAAAGGAAAGGAAAGGCACGCACAATGGCACTTGTTGTACGTCTCCCCGCCGTTCTCGCTCATGAACCCGAGCGCGTTGTCCTTGGCGATGTGCTCCGGGTGCAGCTTGATGAAGTCTGGGGGGGCGTTAGCGAGTGCGGGGGTCAGCGGGCCAAGGGGGTTAGAATGGGGGGAGCGGGGGAAGTGGAAGTGGGGGTGGTTCGGGAATGGGAAGGAGTGGTGTAAGCACGGCGCGAGTGAATGGGGATGTATGCGTGAGGAGGGAGGGGATGTATGCGCAAGCGCAAGCGAAAGAAGGAGGGGGAGAGTAGAGTAGAGGGTGGGGTGGGAAGTGGAAGGGAACGCAAAGGAGAAGGGAAAAAAGCAGGGGCGGAAGGGAACGACGGGGAGGGGCAGTAGAGGATGCAGGGTAGGGAGGACGGGAAGGGCGGGTGTGATGAGGAATGGGAAGGAGGGTGACGGCAGGGAGGGAGGGGACAAGGGACGAAAGGATACGCGGGGACGATGTACAAGGAAACGGCACACACCTTTAACATGCCCCCAGAGCGTCGGAATCGTCTTCTCAAACTCATACATGGTGATCGTAAAACCATAGACCTTGCCCTGGTCCTGCATGTACAAGAACGGGTCGAACTTGACGTCGCAGTGGAAGTGGACGTCGGGCTCGATGCGCCAGTACCAGCGGAACTGCTGGACGAGCGGGTGCTTGAAGAAGAAGCCCGAGTTGAAGCGGCACATGTTGCGGTAGGAGACGCTGCCGCCGTAGATGATGCCGTCCGCGACCATCTGGTCGCGGCCGGCCTTTGCGCGGTCCTCGTCGATCCAGTCGGGCTGCACCCAGTGCTCGCGCGGGATGAGCCCGAACGAGACGGGCCCGGAGGCGACGGTGGAGACACGCCTGGGCGGGGGTGAGTATCGGTTGGCAGTGGATGAGAATAATAGACGCCTCACAGCTTGAAGTCCTCCGTAAACGGCTCTTCATTGAGCAGGACATACGGGTAGTGGTGGCGGACATTGAAGCGGTCCTCCATCTCGCGCACGGAGCGCACGGTGTTGTCGAGGTCGGTGTTGCGCGCGAGGATGACGAAGGTGGCGTTCGCGCGCGGGCGGTGGGCGATGTCGAGGGTCGTGTTGTCGGGCATGTAGTACTGCGGTGGGACGTTGGTGTTGGGGCGGCCGATGAGGTGGGAGAGCGACGTCGCACGGCCGTAGGCATCGTGGGTGAGGGAGAGGATGTAGTGGCCGCTGACGACGACGGCGAGCACGACGAGCAGGTACCGCGTCGCTGTGTGCATGGCGGGCGGGAGAGGACTGTACAGTGGCCAAATGCGGTCATCATGTTGTCATCATGTATGTTTGTTTCATCATGCGCCAACGTTTCATTCAATTGGGCTGAGTAGGTCAATAAGTATCGCCAGGCTGCCAGCTCACTGCCAGCTCCAACACTACAACTGTTACATCAACGGAAATAGCAGCTAAGCTATCACCACAGCCACCACCGCGTCCAAGTACAGTACATAACAAAATCTGTCGCCATCGTCTCCGAGTCGAAAAACACGTATACGTCCTGATGGATCCATATCTATGACGGGGATGCAGGCCAACATTGGACGAAGACGATGACTGTCTTCGAGCCTCTGGGCTCCTCTAGATCTGGCCTGCCGATCAAGAATTGCTACATCCAACACGCAGAACTTCGACCACCCCACCTCTCTCACTGCGGCCCATCAAGAAACACGACTCTGGAAAACTACAAACAAAGTGCAGTCCCGAGCCCGAATCGCCGTTCTTTTTATTACGCAGTCCACGTCGCGATCGTAGGTTGTCCTCGGCTACTCACATCAGCCAATTTCTATCCCAAAATGCGGTCGACTCCCCAACCACCGAGAACCCCGGTTGTTTCTTGCTACCTGCCTTGCACTCCACTGAACGCGCTGCGGGTGTTTGCACTGACGAATGAGCGGGACATCGAAAACTCTCCCCGCGTTATACGTATGGTAGCAGACAAAAGTTCATGACAAACCGCAATTTTCACCGGAACCTTCCAAGATTTGAGATTTAGAACAAACATGGGGTGGTTTATATGTAAAATTTTCATTTCAGAAAAAACGGGGTAACCCTGGCCTAGGGTTAAAAAAAGCGCGAAATCTTGGAGCAAAAATCATAAAGTTGTAACCCTAGATGGCCCAAAACATCTCATTGGTGCCTCAGCGTTCATGATATGGATATTTGTGAGCCCCCGGCACGCTGGCGAGCGAGGAAGGCGACGGCGGGAGAGGGCCGGACCAAGGCGGGAGGCGCGGCACAGCCACCGGAAGCACCAGCCCGAGATCAAAAGCGCCAAATCTCAGTGAGAAAATAATATTTTGAATTTCAAAGTTTTGGCCCGAGGGATCTCTAAAGGACCTTCCTACTGTACACTTTACACACTCCAATCGAAAATCAAGTCAGAATTGGGGGGCTAGTAGCAATTTCCAAATCGGGACTCAAACTTGTCACAAAGTTTGGTCCGCTACCATATTTGTCGGGCGTATGCGGGTATTTGAGGCTGAAGACGGAGTTCGTCGGTGAGGAGGACGATGAGGGCTGCGCTGGAGAGCTTGATGGCTACCATATTTACTCTGCCAATGCTCTGCTCCCCCTATAGATCATCGAATCAAACGTATTCCAAATTCAGGGATAGAACCCATGGCCAGCTGCAAATTATTCCAGGCGAGCGCTGCGGCTGCGACCACTCGAGAGACGTTCCTATGTTGCATGTAATCTGGCTATTAGTATAAAATGACCGAAACCTCCAGACACCATGATTCATGTTCACACTCGATATCTTACTCGCGGATTGCCGCTGGCCGAAGAATTAACGCGGCGCGCGGAGGGCTCTTCTTACAATTCCAATCGACGCAATATTTGAACAAGAAGAGCTCAGTGCTCGGCGCTCAGCGTACACAAAGTCCCTGACGCGTCTTCCGAACCGCGCGGCAGAATACTCGATGTCAGAGGTGCGGTCAAGCCACGGCATCGCCAGGCTCAGGGTCCCCGACACATGTCCGACGTCGAAGCGAGCGTGTTCTCTAATTCTACGCAATCCAGCATGCAATGAGTGTCCCAAGAAGATTAAGATACGGAAGGTAGACAAAAAGCGAGGTATCGTATCCGCCCTACTACGTGCGTAGGGGTGCGTGTGAGGTATGTAATGTCCGTGAAGCGAGTGTGCGTGGTGCGATGCGGGGGTGAGTAGGCAGTCTAGTCGTGGTCGTGCAGCATCTGCACAGCGGGGTGAGCTGGGAAGAACGCGGGGACCAAGAAGGATGTGGAACGCACGATAGGCTAAAGGGGGCAGCGCGTCTGCGTCTGCACTAGTGCAGCAGCCCGACGGCGGCGAGGCCCGCGACGAGGCTCACGAGCGCAACGCCCGCGAACTCGCCGCCGCCGCCATATCCGATGCGGGCCCCGCGGAGCGCCGCGCTCGACCCGGTCGCCGCAGAGCCTAATAGAAGGCCGCGACGTGTCAGCACCGCACGCGTCAGCGAGCTAGCATAGGAACTCACCGCTGCCCGTCGTGCTGCCTGACGCCTTGGCCGTGGCGGCGGCGGCGCCCGAGCCGGTGGGGAGCGACCCGACGGCGCCGGACGAGAGCGCCGCGAGCGCGATGCCGTTGGCGATGGTCGACGTCGTGACGCAGTTCGACGAGCTGGGGATGGTGTACGGCGCGGTGGGCGTGACGGTGTCGCCGACGGTGTACGACGACGTCAGGCCGTCGGCGCCCGTGTAGATCCCCGTCGCGTACTGCGCGAACGTCGAGAACGTCGCCGTGCCGCCGACGGTGGTGGGGTACCACCCGGGCGGGTACGCGACGTCCGCGTCGCATGACTCACTGCGGCGCACGTCAGTCGGTGACGGGCGGCGACGAAGAAAGGGTGCGTACAAAGTGCCGGGCGGGTTGTACGTCCCGGGCATGACGAACTGGCAGCCCATCTCGTCGAGCTCGTGCCAGCACATGAACGCGGAGCTGTACGTCGAGTTGGCGTTCGTGCACGCGCGCAGGCAGAACTCCGTCGCGGAGATGTACAGCATCCACTCCTGGATGGGCTCGTCGACGCCGTCGACGATGTTCGTCGTGACGTTGCCGCCGACGGGGTTGCCCGAGCCGTACGCGCCGTGCGGGTCGAGCTCGCCGCCCTGGTCGCCCGCGGCGATGTTGAGCTTCGTCAGGTCGCCCGTGCCCATTATTTGCACGTAAAACTCGGTTTTCAGGAAGGTGATCCCGGTGATGGTGCCATCTGGGATGACGCGCGCGTTGTTGCGTGGCTTGGTGCACCACGCGACTTCGAGAGTCTGGGTATGGGTGAATACACAGTCGAAGAATTTTTAAAACAAGTGGAGAACCCGACCTCCGTGTCAGAGATGTTGGCCAGGTATGGCGGGGCGAAGAGACAAAAGTCTTCTATCGAGTTGACGCTCAGCAGACGGGCCATGGACGTCTGGTTGATGTTCGTCCCCATCGTCGGCACTGGGGGGTTGGTGACACCCTGGGTGCCCGTAGCAATAACACCCTCAGGGAAAGAGGACGAGGCCGCGCGCACAGAGGCGATAGCGGACGAGGCGAGGAGGAGGGAGGAGAAGAACATGGTCGAAGGGGGAGGGGGGAAGAAGAAAGGAAGTAAGGAAAAAACGCTGGCGAGCTGGCTATAAGGGAAATCATGATGGCCGACCCAAATGGGGACGGGGCATTCCGATTACTCCACTATCGCCTAGCAAGCCTTCCACGTCGTGCAGCGTCGTCCTCAGTCGCATTTTGGGGGGTCGTAGTTGCGTCGGAGTTCAACCAGGCTTGAGCTCCTTAAATATCACGAAAATATCACTTGGCGCCGACAAATCAGTGATGTGTGGCACATGTGTCGCTTAGGAGGGCTTGGGGCGCTTGGCCTACGCTTAGAAACTCTCCAAACCTCTTGGGCGCTCGAGTTCGATCCTCGGGTGTTGAGAAACGGGTGGTAACGCTGGAGGTCGGATAGGCGTAGGGATTAAACGGGGACGGCAAGCAGAAACGAATATTTTTTGGTTTCGGTAGCCGTTTCATCTTGTTTGTTTCGTCTGCAGAGATAGGGACAAGTTCAGTTATTGAGAACTTAACCCGAGCATCGCGCACTCGAGATAGAGCGTGGGGTGCACACGGGCCGATGGATTCTACAAAGTGTCGGCACCGTGAGGGCCAGCGCCCTCGCGAGAATGTCCCCGAAGCTGCCGCCTCAGAAATCACTCAGGGCCGACGCGTCGGCCTCGGAAAGAACAGAAGGCTGGAGCGTCTACAGCGACCAGAAGACTGCCGGAACGCCGTCTGCGCGTAGGCATGGCGATGAGTTGTCCAGCGCAAGCGCGTCCACCGCACTGGAGGCTCCTCGGGCACGTCGACGGCATCCTTCGGAAGTAGCACTGGAAGCCGAATCGCAGACGTGTAAAATTAGGGAACTTGGCGAGGTCGTATTGCCAAGCGCGTTTTGAGTCCCCGTTCCTCTGAGTACGCCCCTACCAGCATTAACTGGGGGCCCACAAGTGGACGACGCTGATGCTTGAAAGTACGGGGAGCCCCGAGATGGCGGAAGAAAGAAGAGACAAAGAGGACAGCAGCGCGTCGCGTCAACTATACCTTGCTTTTGACGTTAAGGGGCCAAACGGCACAGAATCTCCGCCATCACGATAACACGGCAATCACCGGTTTTGTCAAGTTCGGATCTTAGAAAGCGGCACGAAGAGGCGCAAGCTCTTATCAATCGGACGAAGGAGCTGAGTGAAACAAGATCCTGTCACTCGATTATTCGCCAGAGTTTTGAACACTGGCGTGGAGCTCGAAAACCAAGGTGGGACGCCTTCGAGTTCATTTGTTATTTTTTGGAACAAGTGCGCTCAACGCTTATCCATAGGCCATTATAAACCCGCGCGTACCGTGTATCGAGTGTATAATAATTGTCTGGAGGTTTAGTTCAGTACGTGAGACATTGAAACACGACACTGCAATTTAAATTTGTCGCCAGATACTGATGCATGTAACATACTAGGAAGCGTGGCGCAGAGTCTCTTGAGTGGTCAAAACGCAGCAAGCGCCCACCTGAAAAGACTGTACCGCTTGGTGCTTTCCCTGAATTTTCAATATGTTCGATTCTACAGTAGATTGGGTGAGCATCTTGTAGCAGATTAAGGTCCAAAGTGCTAACATCTATGTGTTCGCCTGGCTTCCACCGTAGCCATCAAGCTCTCCAGCGCGGCCTCATCGTCCTCCTCACCGACAACCTCCCCATAGTCTATCGTAATATACCCGAATCCGGGCTCCTCATATGTATAACAGAACCGGGGGTCGCGGGGAGAATCTTCAACATCCCGCGAGGCACCATTTGTCAGGGAAAACATCTGCAGCGCACTCAGCTCCGCCTCGAAACGGCGCAGCACCGCGCCCCAGGGGCGGTCGAAGTGTGCGTTCTGGCCGTCGCCGATCGAGCCGCCGTCGATCGAGCATTCATCCAGCGTGAGCTGGGTGAGCGTCCGCTTGTGGCAGATGATGAACTCGACGACATCGTATTCAGGAACCGTCGGATCGAGGGCAAAGTTGTGCAGTGATAACGACTTGAGGTATGGCATAAGCGCGTTCTCGAACGAGAGCGCCGGTTGAACGCCGACAGGCTCGTCGCTGCGGAGCGTCAGGGAGGTGAGAGACACCGCATTGTCCAGGATATATCGGACACTTCCGTCCCAGAATTGTCCGATAGGTGGGTAACAATAATATCCCTCATAAATGACCGAGATACTGAGTGTCTTCAACTGTTGGAATATATCGAGGAAACCATCCTCGCCGTGTATATAGTCCGGCACACCAATGACGTTGTTCAGGGTCAGTGAGACAAGGGCAGGGATCGGGTTTTCAGCAAGAGCACGAAAGATGCCCAGCTGTAGGCGCAGAAAATGGCTCGGGTTCTCCGACACAGTCCACAGTTCGTCTTCCTCGAAATACTGGTGGAAATCAAATCGCAGATGTACGAGGTTGCTAAGATTGCCGAGGCGGGAGAATGCCCGTGCAAGTGCATCTCTCCCTGGCTCCTCCGACACAGAAATCATGGTGTCTACTTGTTCGACGTGAGTATCCAACGAATCAAGATCGGAACTAATCCACCCGCCTTCCTCGGGATCTCCTTTGAATATGAGCTCCTGCACTGCGTTTGTGACAGATTTGTCGCAAGACTGGAGGCCGGAAAGTGCCTCGGCACTGCGAACACTGTCATGAACGGTAACGACGCGAAAAACCAGGGGGGTCGCGACGGAATTCAGGGTTCTGGAAGCAAGGCGTAGATTTGGGAGGGATTCATCCTCGACATCATCGGCGATTAGCTGTAGTAATTCATAGGGAACAGAGGGCATTTCGGGAAGTGGGGAAGGTGAGGAAAGGAAGCAACGTTGCGGCTCTCTAAAAAAAGCAACCAACACGTGCACTTTTGTTTGCTGGGATTGGGGATTGTGATGTTCAATGCTGCCTACCGTTTGGAGTTGTCGTTTGCCAACACCGGCAAGGTTTTCCCCGATTTGCATCCGCTTAATAAAGCCATCTGGGGTTTCTGTGAGAGGCCGGGTTTCTCACTAGAATTATCCCTGTCAGACACTCGTGACAATAATTTCAACTTGCCACTTGAAGAAGTTTTGACGCCTTCATACGCCGACTCGAGCCACCCACGACAAATGCGGTACCGAGAGATTTAAAGGGATTGGAGGCGGCGTCTGGTGTGGGAGTTTGATCTATGTATCTGAGTCAGCATTGAACGGATGCCATCAAGCTAATGCTGCCGTGAGGTGAGGTTGAGGTACCTCAGGACCCCCGATAATAGGTCAGAAGGCCTGATTTCAAAACGGGAAATTCGTCAGGATTGATATGGCCCAAAGTCGTCAGGATTGGCACAAGGCCACCAAAATTTCTCGAAATTCGTCAGGAAATCAAAAACAGGCCCAAAATCGGCCGAAAAACGTCAGGAAACCTCCAATAGGCCTCAAAACGGCTCTATTTCGTCAGGAAACCCTAAAAAAATGCGTAAAAAAGGCCTCCTTGGGTACCTAGAGATGCAACAAGTAAATAGTTCATCCGTGCTACTATGTACATACTCAGAAATCCTGTGTTGTATCCTCCTCCGCCTCTGCATCAAATTCAGCCGCCTTTTTCCGGGACCGCGAAGCCTTAACAGCTGTGTTGAAACGACTAATCCCATTGTGTAAGTCTGTGAACAAGACTTTGTCTTCCACCGAGAGCTCGACGCCGCTCGCATTCACCGTGAAAGTTCCATGAAGCCGGCAGAGGAAAGTGAATGGTGGTAGGATGTGATAGTGTTTGGTCTGGAATCTCGAGGTGGCTTCTGGGACATGCCGGAATTGACGAGCATGCACAAACTCAAAGAGCTGAACCCCGAGATTTGAAATTGCGCTGATGTTGTGGTGTTCGCTGATTGCCCCGTGCTTCCCGTACTTGCCGCCGCCTTTAGAGTACATCGCAACAACTGCTCATGGTGTGAACGAAAGTCTACGAAGTGAGCAAAATAAATGAATTCACCTTTGGCTACTCGCAGTCCTGATTCGGTCCAAACGATACCAAAGTCGTCGATGGCAAGTTTTTTGAAATGGGTTAACCCAGCGGTGGCCATCAATTCAAGACGTGGAACTTTGGCATCATTGAAGAGCTTTTTACGCCGTGTCGCCGCCTGAGGACGCAAGTGAGAAGAAGAATGCGGAGGGAGATATCAGGTACACGGACTTTGCTCGCGACAACAACGGCAGCTGCAGCCGCATTAGCTGAATTTCCCGCCACAGGCTTCGGGTTTGAGCTCCACCGAACCTGCCGTTCTACTGCGGTACCCGCGCCTCGGGTTTGATCATGCTCCTTCAGAATGTCGTGGAATTGCCGGAGGATCTGGCGACGTGTAGACTCCCCGGACTCTGTCTTGACAGCATCCGACCGCGATTTGGATGTTCGGCAACATTGAGCTGCCTGGCGCGTCTGGTGAGAGCGGCATTAGGATATCAGGGTCTTGAAGTCCAGATCTGTGAACGATGTTTCGGGCCCAGCACTGAAAGGTTTTGATATCTCGTCGTCGAGTTTCAAAGGGGGGAGAGCTGGGTTAACAAATGCCGCCAGGGTTTCTTGAATAGTTACGTGCTCATCACCGAGGATTTCCTCCTCCTCCTCCTCGTCAACATGGGAGAACTTGTTGCTAAAACAATGCAACAATAAGTAAACGAACGAGATATGTATCTGATAAATTGCTTACATTCGCATCTGCTCATCTGTGGTGACAGCGATGCTCGCGCAAGTAAGTGACATGATTTTCTGGTCGTCCTTCGCGCTCAGCATTGGGGCATCTGGGTGTTCATACATATCAATGATCGCTTGAAGTTGCTCTGCTTCGGAGGTTGCACTCGGGTCGTCGTTGTCGAAGTCTTCCTCGGACTCGGACTCGTCGTTGTCGTCCAGCCAAGAACCGATGCTCGGCAGCGTCGGCTGTAGGTGGGCGCCTGGCTTCTTGTGTAGCTGGTTAGGAGTGATTCCGAGGAGGGCCACGAGCGAGTCTGATTCAGCAGCTGCCTGTTGGGCGGCCGTCTGGATATCTTCGTTTGACGGGTATACTGCTAATGCTGCTAAATCCGCGCCAATAGCGTCAAAGTACGTGTGGGAATAACCCGCAGCAGTGGCGTTGGCATGCGACGTCTTTCCAGATAGAACGGCCTCGCGCATGGTGACCCGAAGCTTTGGAGCCATAAAGATGAAGTCGAGGAAAGTGAAGTCTTTGACGATGTCCCGCGAGACCCCGAATGTGTGTTCACACGGCTCGCTGGAGTGGTACCACGGAAGTAGAGGAATACCGCCTGGGACCTCGTCGCGATGAACAAGGATTAGGGAAATGATGCCTTCGATGAGGAACCGAGCGATATCGACTGCCTCGCGCGAAAGGAAGTACTGAGAGTGCTTGTAGCCCACAGCATCCAGGTAGTTTGCCCATGCGTCCAAAAAGTACCGGGCGCGTAGAGCCAGTTTTATCCGCTCCGTATGACTGATCTCTCGACTTTGGTAAGAGTCTACGAGTTCCCCAAAGATGAAGAAGTAGACAATCTCCCAGATGTACTCGGGATGATTTTCCGAGAGGTATTCGAGGACCGCCGCGCAAAATAGTCAGGTTGCGGCTGCGTCGTCTTGGCGGTCGAGCCTTTCAACGTCTCGCTTGAACATGGGGGAGTCGGGTGCCATTGCAAGCTCGTAGATCCGCCGGAAGATGGCCGTGTAGTTCCCGAAGGTAAGCATGCGGGCGCCCGTGAACAGATTATTCCGGAAGGTCTTCAGGGCGTGCTTTGAATCCTGAATCATGACCACAGGATAACCGTAGAAGGTCGCGATAGCGAGCTCCAGATCTGGAGCACCGGGTATGGGACTGGTGACGGTATACCGAATGATTTTATGGGCCTTGTCCACCAACTTCCGTTGGACTGAACGCTCCGTCTCCGTTCCATCACAGGCATAGGAAGTGACCCGAATATGCCACTTGAGGAGACCGTAAAGTACCTGTTCGGTATGCGGAAGCAATTGGTCTGCGCTCATGTTGTTTCCGATAGGCATAGCAGCTACCACAATTGGGGTGACACCAGGTAGAGGGATGGTTAAACACCAAACGCGAACCTGGTTGACGTCAATGTTAGTGGGAATCCAGGACTTCGAAGCCACAGACGAGTTTTACGGACCTTTGTTCCTCTCGCGATCGTGGTGTCAGCGAGAACTTTCTTCATCTCCTCTGGGTTCACGACTCGTATCGGTCCGTCAACTTCTCCAACCAAATAATCCACCTTTTCCTTCGTGTCATAATACATCCGTAAACCAGAAAGGAGTTTTGTGTCGTCGCAGCTTAGACCAACCGGGCCATCGTACTTCAGGGCAGCGAGATGCTCTTGCACTAATTCGAATGTACGATCACAAATGACCATCGGAAAGCGGGGCTCGCGGGCTTCTTTCGCTCTGTGATCACCTCGTCAACACATCTACGCACAGAGAGAATTGTAATAGACTCACTGGAAACTCCGCTGAGTCCGCATCGCAAAATGCTTCCCTAAAGCTCGAGCGGCCTTCGGGCTGTGGATATTGATGATGTGGGTCATTTTGTCCCACGCAGGGGCATATTTGAAGTTTTGCATCCCGATACCGCGTTCAAGCCGGTCGACTTTCATTACCATTGCCTCGACTGGCCCTTCGAAGACGCTGAAGTCGGTGTACTTCCCTTTCAATGTTCCTTGGGCAAACTTGATGCAGGGCGTGTTTTTGGCATCCTATTTATTCGAGGAGATGATAAGCTATGGATGTGAAAAGGTCTGGAAAATTATACGTGCCGCAGTCTCAATAATTTCTTTTAGACCAATTGACCGGGCGTAAAGGCCACCTAGGAGCTGATTCCTGTATTTCTCGTTGACATAAATGTAGTTCTCGTCGTCCGGGATGGGAAGTCGAATGGCCTGCTTGAAGTGGCAGTTTCCGAGAACGGATGAGCAACCACTGCACGGAACAACGCGTGACCCATGTTCAGGTACCGAGACTTGCTTGTTGCATTCCGTCGAGAATATGCGCATATTGGCGTGGTCGTTGATCCATTTCCGCTCGTGAACCTGAGTGTCCGTGACGATTTTTTTGTTGCCGTCCTTGAGGTACCGAAATAGCTTGCCGAACTTCTCACGCGCTATCGCCGTCACCGATCTAGCACCACCACCACCAGAACCCGTACGCTTCAAGTAGACAGGCAGGCGTGGGCAGTCTGCAACGGTGATCCCGGGGCAAGGTCGCGTCTCTCGAGCGCCCTTTTTTCCGTGACTCGTGCCCGCCCAGAGCCTGTCAAGCGTGGGGACATCGGTTAGTCCTTTGGCCCGACCCTTGCGTTTCTTTGACTCTGGATGTAGCACCGCACAGTCCTTCTCCAGGTGAAAGTTCCATTTACCGGCCTGGTACGGTTCGCCCATCACGACGAAGACACCACATTTCGAATGGCGTGCGAGTTTAACCTTCGTCGGGTGGAATTCGACTTTGGGGTCGTCGCCGCGCAATTTATTCTGCCAGCGTGCGTATTTCTTGGGGTCGGCGGTCTGAACCGTCAATTCACCCGAACTGTAGGCATCACGGAGCTGTTGCACCGCCACCGCTGATTTGCTCGTCCCGGTCCCATTCGCTTTCTTTAACTTCTTCGGAGGCTTGATGGCGTCGATATCTGTGGACTCGTCGAGGTCTAAATCCGATTCCCTGGATCGCTTTGCATTGCCAGGTAGCTGTTTCTCCTTTACGCCGAAGAAAGAGAATAATGTCTTCTTTGGCGCAGGTGTGGGAGTAATGCTGTCATCATCGACGTTCATCGCATCGCCTTCGCCGCTGACGTTGGCTTCCGCATCGCTGTCGTCCGGAGCCACGTCCCCATGGTCCCCAATGTAACCGTTTTCCATCACAGAGTCGCAAGTCGGCATTTCACAATCTTCATCAGTTTTGGGGAGTGCAGGCGCCGGTTCAGCATCAGGGGCAGGATTGAGGAGTTCGGCAAGGGTGGGGCGCGTGCTGCGAGGAATGGGAGGTACAGTGTCTGCGAGTGCGAAATCCTCAAGGTCGGGAAAGTTATGGTCACCGAGAGCGACTGCAATGCTGATCTCTGTAGGTGTTTCCGCAGTCACTTTGGATTTCAATTTCTTGGGGAGAGAAAATTCCTTCCAGGATATCAGCTGGTAGGTTATTATGTTAGAAAGTAAGCTCACCATCTTCCGAATCGCTGGACTACCGATAAGTCGCATGAAGCAGTTTGCGTGGGCACCCGCGGCGTGTTCCTGTGCCCATACCGCATCACCAAAGACATCGACGGCTACAATGTTTCCGGTGATGATACTGCACGAAGACGAATCTTTTTGGTCTCCGTGCTCCAAAGTATCCCCCTGGTACGTGAATTCTTTGCCCCCGAACTCCGCTTTGAGCCAACACTTCAGGTTATTGATAAATTTGATTGGCGGGTTGCTCAGGCCGAAACGACCATCGCCTAGGACATGGTTGAGCTATTGCAGATCACTCGATTCTTGAAACGTACCGGTACCGATTAATTCCTTTTTGAAGTCGACGACACCAGCAATCCAATGATTACCGTTGACGTGGAGTGGGAAGTACAATTTCGCGGGTTTCGTACTCTTGATGTGCTCCTCGTATCGCGCGAGCAGCGGAGCATCCTTCTTTTTGTAACTCCTCTTCTTTGCTCCCTCGATTATAGCCCGAGAAAAGTGAAGCGGCACAATGACGACTGTTCCCGCCAAATCCGGATCAGCTGCTGCACGGGTGGCCAGGTCTGCCATCATCATGTCGATATGATCGTCCGAAAGCCACCGCCAGCTCAGGATGCTCGCGAGATTAAAGTTCGTCCACGATTTGCCAATTTTGGTATTCCATCCCAACACTTCGAGCAGGGCAAGCGCGGCCATGAGTGCATCGCGATCCACCTCGAGAATATCCTTCTTTTCCAGCTCCGTCTTCAGCCAATCCCGGCTCTTTCCCCACATGATTTGGTCTTGCGAGACGCGTGCCATGTCCTTCCAGAAAGTCAGGACCCATAGCAGGAAGCGATCACGTCCATCATTGAAGCGCGGGTCTACGATTGACTTCGCTCCGTCAAACCAGGCTTGACCAACATGGGCGGTAAGGTATGTGAGGAATTGTTGGGATGGGATAGACCTTATTGTGAGGATTTCGACGTCTCCGGTAGGTTCCTCGTCACTAAACCAGATGTCCGGCTTGGTAAAGACGAAGGATGCAGATTCCCGAGGCAAGGACAGCGCCAAGAATTCGGTGATTGGTATGTCGCGATCGGGGAAGAGCGCCGCCTGTGATGTAGGCAGTTTCAGTACGTCCGCAAGAGCCGCGTGCGCCTCGGGAAGCACATCCGAGGAGGGAGGGAATTTTTTGTTTTTTCCAATGTAGGCGGCGGGATTGAATGGCGGCAGATCATTCGAGAGGTCGATAGGCTCCGGCGCCATGGTCCTCGTTGAGGGAGGTTGCGTGTGGAGGGCCGGCGCGCGTACAGCAAATTTTTGCGGCGCAGTCTAAAAATATCACGTACACACAAAAATAGGCATCGGAATGCTAAAATACAGCTGCTTGGCGGGCTCGAAACAGCAGCAGAATGGTGGCAAAAAACTCAAAACTCAAGGCATCCTGCAGCTCAACCGCTCCGTCAGACAGCCACGTCAGGATTGGCAACCTGGCGTGCCAGGATCGGTCCAAGCTAGTCAGGATTGCCCACCAGGCATTTTGGCCATTTTGGCCGATTTCATCAGGATTTGGACCACCCGTAGAGGCCCCAAATCGCAAAAATCCGTCAGGATTTGTATCAGGGGTCCCACCCTATTATCAGGGGTCCTGGTACCTCGAGGTGATGGGCCATCAACCTCGGCCGACCTCAAGGTACATCAAGGGCCTCGGGTCGCTTGACCATAAATGGAAGCTTGGTCTCCCACGCCTATGTGCTGCTCTCAATGAGCACTCTACACACCACATATAAATCACCTTTCAGCCTATATTGGTTCAGAATGACTTCAGACATCGCCCGACCTTTTTTTCTGGCCCAAAATATCGAAGAATTGGTCAAATTGAAGCAAATTTGGTTGAGGCGACATAACGCGATCATAGCCATAAGTTCTTCGCGTTCTCTTCCCATTTCACTCGCAAAATTTGGAATTGCATGCCGGAACCTTGTAATAATTCGTGCCTGCTTTTGACTGTTTCTAATGAACTCTTTCTTCTACCACTTTGCACGGTTTCGGAAGTGCGAATTGATGCAATCATCGTGATTTTTTCGCGCACTACGGTGTAATAGGTGCATCAAATGGGTGTAAACATAGAATCGAGTATTTGGGAGCCCTGCAAAGAGCTGGAATTACAGGGAGTGCGCAGAGCTCTTGCGACCGTGAAAGGAAATTACATCAATGAGCTCGGAGATAACTCGAGGTGATGTCACCTCGAGGCCATATATGGTAACGGTCCGAGGTGAGGTGGAACTCACCTCGGAGGGCCTCGACCTCGCGGCAGCACTACATCAAGCCACTGACTAGCAGTATCCACGGGGCGTTCTCCCCCCCGGTAGGGGTCGTTGACTAACAGTATCCACGGGGCGTTCTCGCCCCCGGTAGGGGTCGTGGGAAGGTGGCAGTGCTTGACCTACGAGAATTACTCGTTTCTTTCTCGAGTCTATCCAGGAGAGACATAAAAATGGGGCAGGCTCCATATGCATACACTCTCTCAGACTGTCTCCAATCACTCTATTTTTTCTCTGATTTTTCTGCCCCCCTCAACGGAAACTCAACTTCCCACGACCCCTTGATCTGGCCGAGAATGCCGGCGGTCACCTATATAAGGAGGACTGATGGCATCTGTAAAGCGCACTAAGAAGTCCGCAAGCGACCACCATGACCTCAGCTCTCACCCCGTCTGAATCCGCCTCTTTACTATACCCTTGGCCAGAGAATCTGGAAATCAAAACATACTCTGGATCGTGCCATTGCAAAGCTGTCTCCTTCGAAATACAGCACCCGGACATCGACAAGATGACACTGTTCAAATGCAATTGCAGTATCTGCGTGGACCGCGGATACGTCAATGTGTCAGTTCATCCGTGTGCAGTGATAGGATACTCCTCACCTTCTCGCTGCAGATTGACCCCTGAAAGCAGGTTCAAGTTCACCAAAGGGTCGGCGGAAGACCTGACCGGCTATGCCTTCGGCGCAAAGAAGGTCATTCACCGATTTTGTTCTACTTGCGGCACCACAATTGGCGCGCTTGGGAAAGGGTTCGTCGTTGTGAACACGCGTACTCTGGAAAACGTGGACACGGACAAACTTGAGACGATGCCTGTAGATGGGAAGTCTCGGGTATGAGGAAAGATGGGAGATAGAAAGGCGGCAAAGCGGGACATTCACGACGCGTGATATGGATGAAGCACATTGTAATTGATCTCTAAATGGACGAAAAACAATCCAGAGACCGATACGCATTTCCTAGACCCACCTCCCCGTCCTTGGATCATGAAGGTGACTATCCAGCCTATTACAGATATTTTAGAAAAGCGGTACATTTTAGACGGGCCGAAAATCAGACCTGAGATCGCAACAGCGAGCCCGACATGCACGAAAAGAAACAGGGTCAAGACATGGAGAGCCTTGATGGAAAATATCTGGCGCAAGTGGCTATGCTCGCTGGTTTCACTGGGCCGGGTGGCTATGTTATTTACCTTTGTTAAACGCCAGCGGTTGGCAAAATTAAGGTTCTAGTGATGGATCGATGGGCGATCACATATGACAAGAAATGTATTACTAAGTTCACATATTCCGCACTGAGAATCCACCGACCCCGTAATGTGCGGCTGGGCAGGAGACTTGTTGCGCCTCAGCAATCTTCGGAGACTGGAAAGCTTGACGGGAAACTGGCCTTTTATTCGTGGAAAAACGAAGGTTGAGCACGTGCACCCTGTTGGAATGGTGTGATGGCGGATGACTCACCAAATGCCCAGCGGGATCAACGAAACTCCTACGGCACATTCATTCCAAGGGCGGTACATTCCGCCATATGCACGGCACTTTGGCCCCAAGCCCGGCACATCAGCTGGGAAAGTGCCGTGCTTGTGAATAAAGGCGGCACAATGTTCAGGACGCCAATGTGCCGCCTTTTGCTATTCTGCTGCGGCGGCTTGCCATCGGCATTACGAAAGAAACTTGGCTTACCGTCACAGATTGGAATTTGGAAGACCTTGCCCACGTGGCTTAGAAGGAATTCCTGTTCCAGATTCAATTTCCTAAGACCTGCACGCTCATATCAAGTTTTTTTTTTAGGGGATTCGCAGAAGTATCAAGTAAAGCAAATAATTGAAGGTGTGTAGACTCGCGACCAGTTCGTTTCCAGCACTGATCACGGGGGCAAGATCAGTGCTGTGAAACGACTGAAATATCATGTCATCATTTTGGCTGATGGCGCCAATCGTGATTTTGGACTTGTCCGTACTTTCAGAACGGAGGAGCTCAAGGCCCAGGTTATATAGAGAAAGTTGCTTCATTTTTCATTTTGAATTGATGGAGCACCACTTATTTTTGGGCAAAATCTGAAACAAGTTGGTCTCAGTCAACTCAGAATTGAAAACCGTCCATCTTTGACTACACAACTTTTTACACTTTTTCTGAAGGTATGAGAGGTCGAAAATCTAAGTCCGAAACCTCGTTTGGCGGCATCAGCCAAAATCGCAGCATGATATCCCAGCCGCCGTGATAAGTGCAGCCACGTGTTTGGCGAACACGGTTGGTCACGAGCCTGGAAGGTATGTACTTCAAGTTAAGATTTAATACACATCACAACACGTGGTGTACAACACAAAAAAATCACATGGACCTATGCATGCTACCCCACCTGCGCAAGGTAGATCGAAGCCCGCCACAGGCGGGGCGGGAACACAGGCCGGGGTATATTGGTGCGTGAAAGACGGGGGCGGGGCGGGGCGTCCACTGCACGCAACAGAACCTGCGAGCATGCCGGTGTAATGAACAGTTCGATGGTGGATGTCTGCGGTATGCACAAGAACCGCCAACACGATGATGGGCCCGCCGAACCTTTCTCAGTCTGTTAGTACCACAACTCGAGAGCCCACTGCGACACACCTTCACCCCTGTGTCACGCTCAGTCTCTGCGTGCTTCACATCGACGGCAACAATGTCAATCCGGTGGTTTGGTGGGCTATTGGCCTCGCACAATGGTGGTGGGACGGAAGAAAGAGGGATTGGAATCACGTCACAGTGTTTGCCGACTGCCGCCAAGGCTCGGTCGATTCTCAAATGGCAGGTGCCGCCTTTGATATCATGCACGGCACATCGGCGGAAATGTGCCAGCCTTGATCTAAATGTGCCGGGTTCCCGAATGTACTTGCAGTCCGAGCTTTGTATATCCTCAATGCCCAGCCTTCTATGTCTAATTTTATCCTTGAGGTGACTTGTCTCCTGAAGGCGAAACAGAGTCCCTGTCTGTCCCTCTTCTTCCGTAGCAACGGAGCCTGAGGCCGCTTTGCACGGATACCGAATATTCAACATAACTGTCTATGACCTTTTCGACTCTTGGGGCACTACTAGTACTATCGGTAAACGTTTTTGCATCTCAGATCTTAATGAAACTGTGGCTCGCAATTCATGGCTTGAACGGCGTTGCGTTGGATATCCCACCTTCGTTGCGCCTGACGCGTTGACAGGGACCTTGTGCCGGCTTCGCAATGTTCGCATTGAAGCAATTCAAAGCACATGGTATATCTCTCGCCGGCCTTGTTCTGATCTGATTTGTATCCTTCATGTCTGTTGATATGATCCACTCTTTCTTTCCCTCCCCCACCATGTGTTTCTCTGCTCTGCTCCTGGCCTCCGCCTCGGTCGCCTCTGTGCACGCGGCTTCGTCCTCGCTCCCTGCGGGCGTTATCGCCACAGGAACTCAGGGCGTCGCCAATACCCCCGTCCCAACGACAGGGACGAGTATCAATCAGACCTCCAGGCCCGTCTGCTCACCGTCAACTCGATCGACGATTTTTGCCTATTCGCGCCGCCTTACCTCGCCAATGTTTCTGACACCGAGGTTCGCATCTCTTTGTTTTTTTTCTATTGGTGATTTATACTCATTTTCTTTTGCCAGACCATCGAAGTCGCCTGGTGCACAAAGCTGCGCAACAACGCCCGCCTCATCCCGGACGGCACTATTACGGGTGTCACTTTTCTGAAAACCGACTTTTACATTCAAATAATGGGCATCGGAGACTTCACGAAACTGAATATCCCGGCGGCCGACGAGGGCGGCGAGCTCGACCCGCACGGCGCCTTCGGCACCGGAAACCCCGTCGGGGGAAACGTCACCACCAACATCGTGGACGGTTTGGACGAGCCCATCGCGGAGTGGATGCTGTACATCTCCGGCACCCAGTTCTGCCTACGTGCGTGCACGAACGCCAATTCGACGTACAGCGCGGCCTTCATGTGCTGGCACGAGCTGGACGTCATGGGCTGCGAGTTCGTCATGCCCGGGATGTACAAGCCCCCTGGCACGTTGTGCGTTGCTCTGCCTTTCTCAGTTCTCAGCTCACCGACTGACGACCACCAGCGAGTCGTGTGACGCCGACGTCGCGTACCCGCCCGGCTGGTACCCCTCCGTCGTCGACGGCACCACGAGCTTCTCCACGTTCGCGTAGTTCTTCACCGGCGTGTTCACCGGAAACAACGGTTCCACGAACCCGTTCACCGTCGGCGACACCGTCACCCCCACCGGGCCCTTCAGCACGCCCGGCTCGTCCAACTGCGTCACGACGTCGACCATCGCCAACGGCGTCGACCTCGCACAGCTGACGACCGCGGGCGGGAGCGCCGCCGCCAGCGCCACGCCGTAGGGCTCGAAGAAGGCCACAACGAGCGGCGCCAGCGCCAGCGCCGGGGCGTCCAAGACCGCGTCCGGTAAGTCGCCCTTCCCTGTGTGTGACGCCCAGCGCTGACACGCACCGCGTCGCAGGATCCACGGCCCCCACTGGTTCGAGCGCCGCGTTCCGTGCTGCACGCATTGGGTACGGCGGCGGTAGTGAGTATGCGGGCGTCGCGTTTGTTAGCCTGATCGCGGGTATCGCCGCCATCGGCCTGCTGCATTGAATGGTCACCGGGTCGTCAGTCTTGGCGCGTATCCGCTCGTCTTTCTTACACGACAGCTTCCCGGTTCCCGTTGCCAGTCGTGGTGTTTTCTTGTCCGGTTCCATTGGTACTGCTACCCGCACCTACGCTCGCTTCAGACAGAGTATACCCTCGTGTGCCTAATGTATAGTCTTGCTGCACCATGAAAAGTAGGCCAAGACAGCGAATTTTGTGTATGTACTGATGAAATATAATGTGCTTTGTTCGTCCCTCCTTGGACGTGGGGCCCTTGAATACAGACATGAGGAAGGTAAAACGCCGTAGCGCCCATCTTGGATTACGATCTGACTCATAGCGTGGAATTGCAGCACAAAGGTAATTTCGGGCATCACTTCATGGGATAATTCTAACTGTATGGCGCAAGCCACGGATTAGGTTCACAGCTATACGAGCCTTGCAATTCACTAATACATTCATTTCTGCGACTGTCCTCGGGTAGTTTAATTCATTTGATCCGTGAGTTCAGTGGAGCAATATATTTACCCACTCCACGATCCACAGATTAGCCAGGGCGCAGTCCGGAGTCCTCGATACTCAAAATGACAGCTGAATTTTTTGCTTTGTTTTAAAGGAACGAACCAAGAACCAAGAACGCGGATATGCCTGCAGTACACTGGCAGGTGGACCCTCCTTCCGATTCCAATGTTGTTTCATTGCTGGTCCCGCATTCCTCCGCAAGTCTCCCTCGCAAATTCTGGTCTGTAAATAGGCCAACTTTTGCTGCTATATAAGGCAAATTCCACTGGCACGTGCGATCAATTCCCCACTGGCATGGCGTTTCCGTCCGCACTGTTAATGTCATTCCCGACAAAGGACCCTTCATGAGAGCTTCCTATGTTCTATCCTTGGTTCCATCCTAGCCTGGATCCAATATTAATGACATATCTCCTCTGAAATTCTAGCCAACGTCTGGCGCGGTCCAAAAATATCTGGTCTAAATTCGCACTGCATAGCCAATAGCATGCCTCCACCTCTTTAAATAAATCATTGTCGTCATCTCTTTGTTTTCTCTTCCCCTCATGTTGTTCTCCGCCCTGCTGCTGGCCTCCGCCGCCACTGCCTCTGTGCAGGCCGCTTCCTCATCGTTTCCTTCCGGGGTCATCGCTACGGGGACCCAGGGCCCCACGAACCCGCCCGTGCCCACAATGCCCACGACAATTAACCAGACTTCCATGGCCCGTCTGCTGAGCGTCAACTCCATCGATGACTTCTGCCTCTTCGCCCCGCCCACCGCCAACTCCCAGATCGCTGATACCGAAGTACGCATCGTCTTGTAAGAATTTGAATTTCTCCAATTTTTTTTTTCTTTTCCATTTTAGACACTAGAAATCGCCTGGTGTACCCAGCCGCGGAACAATGCGCGTGTCATTCCGGATGGCACCATTACCGGTGTCTCTTTTCTCAAAACCGACTTTTACGTGCAAATAATGGGCACCGGAGACTTCACGAAACTCAATATTGCCGCAGGCGATCAAGGCGGTGAGCTCGACCCCCACGGGGCGACCGGTGCCGGGAACCCCGTCGGAGGGAACGTCACTACCAACATCGTAGACGGCTTGGACGAACCCATTGCGGAGTGGATGTTGTACATCTCGAACAGCCAGTTCTGTCTGCGCGCGTGCACGAACGCCAACTCGACGTACAGTGCCGCCTTCATGTGCTGGCACGAGCTTGACGTGATGGGCTGTGAGTTCGTCATGCCGGGGACCTACAACCCACCGGGCACGTTGTACGTCGCTTCACAGCATACTGTCGTTATTCATCGGCTGCGCACTAAAAATACCATCAGCGAGACCTGCGACGCAGATGTCGCCTACCCACCGGGCTGGTATCCGGAATCCGTCGTCGACGGCACCACGAGCTTCTCCACGTTCGCGCAGTTCTTCACCGGCGTCTACACCGGGAGCGACGGCCAGCCGACGTCGTACACCGTCGGCGACACGATCACACCCACCGCGCCCGCCAGCACCCCCAGCTCATCGAACTGCGTCACCACATCGACCATCTCCAACGGCATCGCGCTGGCGTCGCTAAGCGCGGGGGCAATCGGGACCGCGCCGCCGTCGGGGTTCTCCGCGACGGCCGGCGCGTCCGCAGGGAAGAACACGGCTGCAACGAGTGGGACCCCGACCGCCTCAGGTACTACGCGTATCGTCATAAATATCGAGCCTCGTCGCATTCTAACGCTCCCGTCGTAGGGTCCACTCCCTCCGGCTCGAACTCAGCGTTCCGCGGCGCCCGCATCGGGTACGGCGGCGGTGGTGAGTACGCTGGAGTTGTGCTTGTCAGTCTCATTTCTGGTATTGCGGCTATCGGGCTGCTGCATTGAGAGAGTGCACATCACTGTCTATCCGAGTTGTTGTACCATTTCTCTCGCTTCGAGCATTTCCTGACAATTAGCGACTGACCCAAAACGCTCTTAACATGCTTTCTCCATTCATCTACTACCTGCGATGTATCGCTTTTCCATCCGCATCGCGGGCTCGACGGCCCGGGGCGTTCTGTGTATCCGAACAGACATTCTACGCTGTATTCGTCAAGGACTTGCCATGTACTTGGTTTGCGCACATTTTATGTCATGAATTCTCAGCTTCAGTAACGTGCTTGGGAGCACTATCGTCAGCAAGATCGTCAGTGTCTGCAGTGACTGTGTTGTGCCGTGTTGTCGAGGTTTCAGCGCGCTGGATTGTCACGTGCTTTTCACTCCTTTCTTGTACCACACAACTGCCGATCTCTACCGGTATCTGAAAGAATGGCATTGAGGCATGTACGCCGGAAGCGAAACGTTGGAAAGATAGTCGAATTGTTAAACCAAAGCCTTATGCTGGAATGACCACCTCGCAACTGCGGATGCGTCGCTCAGAGCTTGATGCTGCGCTATTTGGGCTGGACCTGGACAGTCCCAGTCGGGAATCTCTTTTGGACGATAGAAGAGATATACAGCAGATGCTCGACGCCGTGGTCTACCCACTCTTGACGCTTCCATTCGACATCATATCGGAGATATTCATTCGCTGTCTTCCCCTCGCCCCATACACCCGTCCTAAAAGAACGGAAGCTCCACTGCTTCTTTCTAGCACTTCATCTTCCTTCAGGTCAATTGCATTGTCGATCCCTTCCCTGTGGGCTACTATCAAAATTGACTACGGGATGTTGAGCAATCCAGCGAGGCCCGACGTCCTTGACAGAGTCCAGTCACCAGTCGAGACCTGGCTCAGTCGCGCAGGCAGCCGCCCGCTCTCCATATGCGTCTTTCCGTGTTTCAAAGGAGACGACAATTCTCTGTGGACCATGATGAATGCTATCCTACTTCATTCGTTCCAGCAGTTGCAATGTCTGGATCTTTTCCTTGAAGAAGCTGAACTCTACAAGTTAGAAGGCCTGAGCTCATTTCCACTGTTCCAGAGACTCGAAATTGGAATTTACCACACCTCCACTTCCTCCAGACCCGCCGATGTCTTCCGGCACATGCCCCAACTCAAGGAATTACGCTTGAAGTCGTTGGATATCTTCGTTTTACCTCTTGAGAAATGGCGGGAAATATTTAAATTTCCGTGGAACCAACTGACGAATTTCAATGGCGGACCTTTTTTCGCCGAGGATCTTGTTGAGGTCTTGCTTCTTGCCCCAAGCCTGGTCAAATGCGTGATTAGTATTCATGTTGCTCCAAGAATAACGGAGTTTCTTCCACAAAATCCTGTATCCCATTCCGAGCTACATTCTTTGACCATCTGCGAAGGCGCAGAACTTTGGATCCTAGAATCTCTTACACTGCCATCCCTCCGACACCTTCAACTGCACCGATGGGCCCATTTGGATGTGGACATATTCAAGTCTTTCCTCCTTCGCTCATCCATGCCCCTGCAGACCGTGCATCTCCAGATCTGCGAATCCTGGCCCACTATACCACGCCTCGCGGAATGCTTCACTTTCATGCCTATGGTCACAGACCTTGTGCTTCAGTTTCAAGTCAGCCCTACTATAGAATTTAGAGACGACTTGCTTGCTATGATTGGCAACCCGACGACATTTCTCCCCAAGTTACAAACACTGACTCTTTTGGACTTTGACCCGCCATCGTCATGGTACGAGAGACTTGTCGCCTCGCTATCCTCGAGAGGGAACGAGCATGATGACTTCCAGCGACTGGTGTCTTTCAGGCTCATACTGCCTTGGTTTGGCCGCACTTCTCGTGCAGACAATAACACCAGTCACCATTTGAAAGATCTCGTGACCGGAGGCGTAAAGATCCATATCGGATCTCAAGTCATAAACCAGGTCTATAGCTATAACTAGCTTCTACAACTCAGTTTCCTTCGAAATGTTGCTTCTTCAACCAGAAATAGCTGTCAGTGTTTAGAATCGGCGGGCGGGTAAGAGGGCGGGGATTTTCAAGTCCCGATGGAGGAAAATGTCGTAACTTTGCTTTCTGAAGGTCGCTGACCGCAAATTATTTCATATACGAAATCTATGCCCCTTATATTCTGCTCCTTTATGTAATTGTTATGAACTCCAAAAATATTTAAAACCTCCGGCAAGGTCCGAATTTGCCAACCAGAACTGCACACGAGGTATCTCCTTCCAACAACAAACTTGACGTCAACTACACTTCAGCGCTTCAGCGTCCATATGTATGTTCTGCACGCGGCTCTCACGCCCCGACGCTTCGCAAAGGAAGGATAACGGCATCTCGCATCAACCCTCTCACGCTAAGTATCCCTTCAAGCCTGGAGGCTCAATTTTCAGGACTCAGCTGTGAAGCCACCATGAAGTCTGATCTCAGTATCGCTTGAGTTTCTCGTCAATGATCTGGATCCTCGAAATGTGACCTCCTGCCTTTGACCTTCAAAACCCAGCTTGGCCGTCAGCTGGGAACTTCATGTCTACGTGTATTAATCCCGCCTTCCTGGCTTCTTTGTTTTCTGATCTACGTTCATGGGAGCGGGGTTAGACCATATTTACCATCTCATGATCACATTTCCCGAATGCCTGGCAGACTGATCCGAGTCGGTAACCTGGTGGCGGCACCCACCTCTCCTCCCTCCCCTCCCAATGCTCACTGAAAACCCTCGGGTCGTATTTGCGAAGCGGCCTGGCACCGAGGTTGTGCAGTATTGATAATGCATCCCTTGAGGTTTGATTTAATTTTTATAGACACTCTTTGATCAGCTATGAATTTTCCATTGTCTTGTTGCTGAAGTGCGTGACATGTTGATGTCGAGGTTAGCACCAAAAAAAATGAGCAACATGATTACAGTCCAAGTTGAAAGAATAAGGTTAAATATCCTGCCTGAGCTTGACAGTTTTCATATCAAAGGAATTGTGGACCTGCACGCCTCTGCACGCCACTGCGGACTGTAGCGTGCATTAGCGTGCACTAGCGTGCACTGCCGTGCATCAAGCGTGCAGAGGCGTGTCCTAAGGCGTGCGTGGCGTGGAGTCAGGCGTGGCCACTGTTGGAATTGGCCCGCAAAATTCTGGAGACAGATACAGCACTTTGCATGGGGAATATATATGACCGAACATATCTGTTCAATGATCTTGGTTCAATTCGAGCTTGTTGCCGATGCCGATGCCGAAGGTCTAGGTGGCATTCTTGTTACTGAGAATTTTAGCTGCTTGGGATCTACCATGAATGGTATCAAATATCAACCGATTGAACTCAGTACTATATAATAGGCATTACATGTCGTGCCAGTGAAACGTTGGTAGGAAAACACTGGCATCAAGAAAACATCCAAGGCGTAAGCGCCGTGTCAACGACACTTGCACCAAGTATTTTACTAGGTCCGAAATACACTTACAATAAAATTCTGGTGAACTATATTCCAGGTCAGGCCTACTAGCAGGTGAAAGTATACTTGTAGTACTATAGCGTGAGGTTCAACTTGAAGTGAGGTTTGAAAATTGGTTTTTGGGCTTTACATTTGATTAAAGGTGCTTAAAACGTAGTATTCAGTTCACATAACTAAGACAGACGGTGTGGATGAGCTGCGACGAAGGGAAATCCGACGCGCGGCGATGGTTAATTTACGCGTGTGCACGCTTGCACGCTGCACGGCACGGCACGCTTGTCACGGCAGGGCACGCCGTGACACGGCGATTTCTCGGGGCCCCTTGGGTGTAGAAACTTCGGTAGTTTTAGTGTCACGGTTGTAAGTTAAACCGCCACTGGCCAGTAACTTGAAATGTCTTCAAATCCCCCCCCTGCGCTTGAAGCTACGCCTGCTTCTCTACAAGCGACCTAGAGTATGGCTACTGGTCAACTCTTACTTTTTACGACTGCTGTGGCGGTTAGTAAGGAGTTTCGTTTAATTTGGTCCAAGGCTGACTTCAGAAGCCCAAATCGTCTCAAAATTGCCCGCCCTATGCGATGGCCTCTTCCTTGGAAGCTGCCCCTTCCACGCCCACTCTCTATGCACACTTTGCAGCAATTTCCCGGAATTGTCGGACAGCTCCGGGATGAGCTAGAGATGACTTCGCTCAGAAACACCTGGCTGCTCTGCCTCCGTGATACGCCGCTGCGCACCCTCTATCGTCTCTACGAGTGCATGGTTGACTTCGACGCGAATGAAATGATGATGGAGTCCCAATACTGGTTCCACGAGCAGCACGACTGGTGCCTCGTCGATCTCCCGGATCCCCACGATCCCGACCCCGTCCGATATGCGATACTTGCCGCCCTCGCAGAGGGCCTCGTCGGCGCGTTCAACTACAAGATCGAGATGGGGCTACGGCGCGGCATCACGCTGTATAAGCGGTGGTTGATTGAGGGGTTCAAAAAGGACTCGGATCCCCTTCGAACGTGCCCATGCATGGTCAAGTGCTGTCGGGCCGTTACCAGAGCATTTGTGGCTGAATTTGTGCGGCAGGGCGACACCCGCCTTTGCCCGGCGCAACTTGCAGGCCAATATGAATCAGCTCCGAAGTTTCTAATGACCTTAATTTCCAGGCTATGTGTAACCGCAAGGACTGTCCCTTCCACGTTTTAATGCTGCTGCGTGGGAAATCCGAGAACAAAATGATTCAAACCGATAACAACACCTTGACAACACCCATCTCAAGAACAGCCCTCAATTTGAAGTGAAGCGCGGCTGAACAGGCCGTCGCACGAGAGGAAGAACTCGAGGCGAAGGATATACTCGCGGGTAGGCTTGGATCTTCCTCACGTTGAAACTGTACAAACTGAAACGGTCCCTCGAAGGCCTGGAATATATCGCCGGATGGCTGGACGAAAAGCGTCACGGTCAAATATACCAGATAATTGTGGCGGGCGGCACCTGCTCCGTTCTGTTGTTCAAGAATCGGGTTACAACGAAGGACGCCGATATCTTCTCCCCAGATGCCGAGGTATTGCAGGATGTGCTTCTGACTGGCAGAGAGTACACTAGGCTTGCGAAGAGTGTAGCGCCTTTGTCGTGGATCAACGTAGAGATCGTGGCGCACATCAACGGCCTCCGCCATAGCGATCGCCTTCTCCAATTCCGTGGAGCAAGGCGTGCTCATCTATGCGTCCCACAATCTGCAGGTGTTCGCGGCGGATTGGAAGTTTCAGTGGGGAAGATTAACCGCGCTCTGGATTTCGAGCGGACGCGGTGGATATTCTGCATAGGCTAGTGGTCGAAAGCGGCGGCACAAAGCTGTCGTTGACGGACATGCAGGACTGGTATGAGTATGGTGGCATGCTAAACCAAGATCATGTGGACTTTATCAACCAGGCATACATGTCCAGGTATGGTACTCTCCGTATTGTTGAATAGACGAACTGTGGGCGAGAGTAGATGCTTATTTGTTGTCTTGAAATTACGACACTCAAGACGTCTTGTATATGATCATTCACATCTTGTCAATCGCTTGCGACCAATATTACCGGTTTCCCCGCGGCGTCGTTTCCGCCCTGCCTCAGCACATCCACCAACGCAGCCGGGCCATTCTCGAGACCCTCGATAATATGCTCCTTCGCTGTAATTTTACCCTCGGCCACCAACGCTGGCATCTCCGCATAGAATCTAGGCGCCAGACGGGGTGCAAGATCTGGGACCAGGAAACCCTCGATCCGCAGACGCTTCTTGAAGATCATGTTCGTATTCTGGAAGCTTGTTAGTTTTGGCAACTGGCGGAAGATGTATGCCGCTTGCCTTGATTCCATATCGTTCCTCGGGGGCAATGGTGTACTCCGATATGGAGCCGCACATCTGAAGGCTGGAAGTGAGGAAGGAAGACCTTGACGTCTGATGTGATGCATAATTACAACGAGACGAGCATGTAGACGCGAATATTCTATAGCTGTTTCGACAGTTTTGCCACCGACATTGTCCCAGTAGATGTCCTGCAGGATGTCAGCCTTGGTGAGCGTCTTACGGATATAACGAACCAGTGGGCCGTGCTCCTTCAGGACCTCGGAAACCGAGGTTGTCTTGTAGTTAAATGGCACATCTGCACCGAGGGAGCGCATGTACTCGACTTTCGAGTCTGCACCGGCGGATGCGATTACCTTCAAGCTGTAATTGGGTAATGAGACTGATAATATACAACGACAGGAGGAGGATCAACTAACCCTTTCGCTTTGGCAAGCTGGATAACAACACTACAGAACTCCCTGAGTTTTAACTGAATTTGTGCAATTGAAAGGACATACGTTCCGACTGCCGAAGCTCCGGACGATACATATATCGTCTCTCCCTGTTCCATGAGTGAATTCAACGCTCGACGCATCTGATCAAGTCTCACCTTCTTCGCGTCAGCGCACCCCTCGAAGCCGCAAAACGCTGTCAGGCCAGGGGCACCGAGCACGGTAAAGTAGCGGGTCCATGGAAAGGCACCTTTCGGATCGGCGACTATCTGCAAGGATAACGCATCGACATCGAATGTGTAGTCTGGGTAGCCCTGATCCTGATAGTTTGCCCTTCCTTCAGATACGATTAATCAAGCCTGTGATGCTGAAGACGTCCAAGAGGTACCTTCAACATAAGGCTGTACAGTGTATGCTTCCCAGGTCGTGAGGCCGTAGAGATGGTCCTAAGGAGGAAAGATCATTGACATCTGAACAAATCGAACTCCAAAAAACACACTCCGGGACATATCCCTATATCGTATTTGAGCTGAGCGGTATTCAAGACAAGTGAGAACTACATGCCTTCCTTCTCTGATCTCAGAACAATAACAAGGCCGAAGCTCACCATCCTGAAAGACAACTTGAATTCAAAACAGATAACTAGAGAAATGAAGGCCAGCGAACTCACGGATCACCCAAAACAGCATGCGTAGAGTAGCTTGCAACAGAAAGATCGCGCATGCGCTCACGCATAAACGGTTCGGGGCTGTGTAATAACCTGAGTGCCAGTCTTGACATTCGAATAAACCGATTGCGCGAACCTTAGCATCAATGTCTTCGTCAAGAAACCTCCATTTAGGGGTATACTGTCCAAATCGATTGAATGGGAGCGCTCGAAAACAACATGTTCTCCGGGCACAGGAAAGCCGGTGCCAGGCCGCTTCGCAAATACGACCCGAGGGTTTTCAGTGAGCATTGGGAGGGGAGGGAGGAGAGGTGGGTGCCGCCACCAGGTTACCGACTCGGATCAGTCTGCCAGGCATTCGGGAAATGTGATCATGAGATGGTAAATATGGTCTAACCCCGCTCCCATGAACGTAGATCAGAAAACAAAGAAGCCAGGAAGGCGGGATTAATACACGTAGACATGAAGTTCCCAGCTGACGGCCAAGCTGGGTTTTGAAGGTCAAAGGCAGGAGGTCACATTTGAATGCGATCTCAAAGGTATTTTCTGAAACGATACCTTCCCCGCTGGACCGGTGACTATGTCACGCATGCTGTGACTACCCACTTGGCTTAGCGAGTCTTGAAAATAAAATAAAATCATTCGAAGCTGAATCCAGCAGAAAACACACTACTGAGATCGATTTACTGGCCCATTTTGCGGAACTCTTCATTTTTAAGCCTCTGTGCCTTGCACTGTCCTTGCACGCTAATCACGTGCCACGCTTGCACGCCACGCCACGGCTTGCCACGGCAAAAAACCGGTGCCCACACCCAAGCACTTAAGCCCTGCAACACTGGCGTCCGTAGACCATGGCGTTCGCTTTAGTGTTTCCGTTCCACTCAACGAACCCGGGAGTGGTCGAAGAATCAAGGGGAGTCCGAATGATAACAACCTGAAATGATACCTCAGCGATTTCGACTCGAAGCAGTGTGATAAGCGCGGAGCTCAAGCGCTCAAGGCGGAGAGCGGCGAGCGCTTTCACAACAGCAAGGAAGGTTAGCATTATCTTAACCGCATGTCTCGAGAATCACGATTATGACAGAGCTTTGACCGGTCGGCTGTACATGTCGCAGTCTAAATCTGCCGTGGATATCATTTTCCGTACTAGTGTCTCAGGCGAGACACGAAACACAGCGAGACACTAGTACCGACTCTTCGTTCCATACTCAGAACAAGGTACAAAGATACACGAGAACAAGGTCGCTCCCTGCAGAAGGTCCTTGCTTTTCTGATGCGCCATCATCCGCATTGTTGTCAGACGATCGGGCAGGGCGTATTCCATTCCTCAATTGTTTTCTGCACGGTCCTTGCATTTATTGTGCTTTGGACCTACGCAGAGGCCTGGGACCGAGATGGCAACAATCTTCTGGCTGTGGGTGCGGCGTACGCTTTGGCGTCTTCATATGGCATATGAGAACAATATCAAAGCGGTGGTCCTATAAAACCGGTGGTGCTCTGGCCAACCCCTAGAACACTTTCCCTTCTGGTCCCCACTACACTTCTGCCACTCATCCAGCTGTTGGCAATGTCTTCCTTTGCCCACAATCTCGGCAGCGTGACGCAGCGCATTATAAATCTTGCGGCCAAAGGACTGAATGTCAGCCTTGTAACGCGGGTCTCCGGCACCTTGTATCTCACAAGTGGCAACGCCGCCGACCGTACCTTCAGAGTCGATATCAAGGCAGGCTATCCCATCTGCTCGCATGCTTTTAACCTCACATATCCACCCAGCCTGACGATCTCGGCTCCTCTATCGACTTTGATGATCTCGACATCGAACACTTTGTCGTCCCCGCCGAGGGCGCGGCGGCAGAGGGGACGGGCAGCGACAGCGACACCATCCCGACGACCGCTTCAGACGATGCCACCTCGGGTTCCGATACGTCGCCAGAAATGCGCGAGACGGAGAGTGCGTACGGGACAGGTGCCGGTGCTAGCAATACACACGGCTTCGAAACTACCCACTCTGTGCGTGAGACGGAGAGTGCGTCCGGGACAGATGCCGGTGTCAGTCCGCCTACGGCGCGCAATACTAGCCCAGACCCGACCATGCCCCCGCCGTGCGCCCTCCCTGGCCATGCTCAGCGTCTCATCAATGCAGCTCCGCCCAAAGCCATTGCCAACATGCTCGGTGTGCCTCTCTACCAGTACCTAGGAACGCCTCCTTGCAGCACTCCTGGTATGCGCAAGCCTTCTCCCCTGCCATGTGTGCCCTCATGCCTCCCGCTTCAGGTATTGCGCAGCTGTGGGGAACACAAAGCGATGCGTTGGCCAATATCAAGTTCGGTTCCCGTAAGATGGCAACCGTAGCGCCATTTCGGTGGGGCCACAAACTTGTCTACCGCACGAAGGCACAGCTCATGCAGGAATGGGCCGAGGGTCAACACTCAGAGATTGCCTTCGAAGATCGAGCTTATCTGGACCATCCAAGCCCAACCGGGGTTGACCGCTCGCCTCCCTGCCGTGATATTGGTATGTGCAAACCGTCTCCTCTCCTCTTTCTGCTCATCACCTCCGCTTTAGAAATGGCGAACCTATTTGCGTCAGGGATTAGACTAGGCCTCCGGCCCCCCAAAGGCCCGCGCGTGCGCGACTTTCAGGGCCGGAAAATCTTCTATGAATCGAATGAGCTGCTCATGCACGATTGGGTGATGGGCGGTTTCCCCACGGTCCCCTGGGAAGACCGAATTCTCCGAGCGCCCACACCCAAGCCTGTCTCCCGGCCCAGCAGGGGGGCGTCGGCTCGCAATCCCTCTCTAGCCCCTCCTCCGCAGAAGCAGACGCGCGCCGATCCCGAAACAACTATCTCCGAGCATGAGGCTGCCCTTATGATCAGCACGCTTCGCGCTGCCGATGCGCCTCTTCCCCCGCCGAGACGGTCGAGTCGCAATCCCCATCCAGTCCCTCCTGCGCCGCGCGCGACTCCCCTTGTTCCGACAGAAACCGCGCCATCGTCGACTCTCGGCTACCCCTCATACCCGACGCCCCTGCCTGCTCCCGGTACGCGCTCCCCCTCCTCTGTCGTCTATCCACTCATCGCCCCCCCTCTAGGTATGCCGCTATCGGCAGCTCTCGGCTTCCCCTCATACCCGACTCCCTGGCGCGATCCCGGTCCGCGCACCCCCTCCCCTGTCGCGCCCTCTTCAGAAACACCGATCGCATCTTCTTCGTCCTCGTCGCGCAAGGGCAAGGGCAAGAAACGTGATGCGGAGGAGATGGAGGCGGAATGGCTGCCCGAGGCCGAGACGCCGCCGCAGACCAGGAAACGCACCAAGGTCGCCCCCCAGGAGCGGCCAGCGGACAAACCGGTGGTGAGTCTGTCTCGTCCGATCTTCGTCACTTGTTCTGACGTTCTTCTCGTAGCCGAGGAGGAGCACTCGCTCGAGTAGCCGTTCCGCACCCGTTGCGTCTGGATCCAGCGTAACGATGGTTAGCTTTGGTCCATCTCCGCTTCCGACTCGAGCTGATCCCGTTCTCCTTACAGGACGTTGATTGAATCTACAGCCCTGTATTCTATTTTCTCCTTTTTTCCGCCTTTTCTTCTCTCTCTGTACTTGTATTCTCGGAAACCGACTCTCTTCCGTGTAACTTAGCTGAGCTATAGCTCGTAGTAGATAGATCCCCGTGAAGTCGCCATGCGCTCATGTAATGCCTGGAATAGATGTGTCTTTTGATTCGGGAGTTTTTCTGCGTGGCTATCTGTATGAAAGAATGTCTACATATCCCTTGTTAGAAAGAATCCCCCCTCACCGACGAGATGCCAATGCGAGCGATCAGAGGATACCATGATATGCCAATAACAGCTGAACATATGCATTAGTCTAACACCCACACCTACAATGCGCAGTTCTACGAGACATGAGAGCAATGAAGTATTAAGAATGTATGTCTACTATATTCCACCGACAATGTCCTCTTCACTGACGGACACCCATCTCCTTCCCCACCTCCTTCAGACACTCCCTTGCCAACACCCGCGCATCCAATTCTATGGCCTCGCCATCCCCGAGCGACGCGCTGGCGTCGGCCGCCCGGGACAGGACCCACGAGGACGGAGTCTTGCGCGGTATCGACGCAATCTCACACAAGACAGGATAGAAGTGGAAGAGATGGGCGACTGATGACCGTTTCACCGCGTCCGCTATAAGAAGTGACGGGCTTAACGAGGCGTCAATAGCTATATAACGTGGAACATGAACAATGGAGGCGAAAAAACACGATTATGTTGCTCACAAGGTTGCTCAACAGCATATGTCGATGGCTGTTCGGACACAGCTGCCCATAGCGACCCGGGCCAGAGACGCAGCTCCAGCAGCTTGCGCAGTACATACAGGAGCTCGTCTTCCCTGGCGCGCGGGAAAGGCAGATTTCCGCGCAGAGCCTCATCAGCGACATAGCCCACCATGACTGTCCGACATCGATTCAGCAATGACAGCAGACTCAGCGCGGCTAATCTCCGTCGTGATGACTCTTGATCTATGACATATGTATGAGACAACCGCGAAGATCGAGAAGAGTCAATAGCCGCACCTTTGGTGGTATCGGAGCAGATCAAGAAGAGGAGATCAAAGCACCAGTACGAAAAGCGTTCCCTAGGTACAAGAGCGCCAGACTGCGTGGTCCCGTGCTCATACAGCCCGTCCATCTCGATCTTTTCAAACTCGCGGGACCCAGATGACGATACAGGGGAATGAGGACCAGAGGCCAGGCCGGCTTCATATAGTCGACTTCCATGATGAAGAACCTTGGCGAGCTGGCCGACAAGGGAGTCGGGCACGCGCTTGTCCCCAAGGTGGGGAACAACGTCGATCTCCAGCGCAGCAATGAGTGCGAGGTCGAAATTCTCTTCTGCTTCTTGCACATCTAGAGAGAAGGCTTCGGCGGTCGAGCTTTGAAGCACAGACATAAGCAGGGAATGATTGGCGCAAGAAAGCATGCATACCAATCGGCGAGGATACCGCCTCTGAAAACGTCGAGCACCTGTCTCCAGATGCCTTCAATGTGCTCATCGGGAATACCTGTAAGCGAAAACATTAGACGGAGCACCATAATTCGCCAAGCCACTCACCGTCGCCCAGCGTCTGCATGGGGAGAGCACACTCCTTCACAATCCGCAGGAAGTTGGAGGTTGCCGTTTTCCACAGCGGAAGATCATGGCCGAACTTTGACGCCGGGGGGCAGTCGTATTTTAGCTTGACGGGGATGGAATATGCCTATGGGGGGGATTGAATATCCCGTAGCGGGGGATGAGTATGTGTGCGTACCGAGAGAACTGCCTCTAGAGTACCATCAATATATATTTCCGCCCTGTCCTTGAAGCGCAAAAATAGATCCACCAGCATTGGCATCGTCTTCTTCGCGAGCGCTATGTAAGTTATCCGCTTCTGGGGTGTCTGAGTCTTTGGGTTAGGCGGAACATCGAAAGCTGCAAGGAAGGGGAGAGTCGCGAATTCCGAGAGATCTCTCATGACGAGGGACGGAGAACCGGGTGCTGAGAGATCGATGTCAACAATAGTCTCGATGACAATCGCCTGCAAAATGTCAGCGTTGTATGGGCTAGTCCGTCATGCGATCCATACCTGGACAGGCGGCAGTTGGTCTATGTCCGGTCTGTAGTCGGGCGAGCTTGGGTATGTGAGAATACCTTGAAGCAAATCAGTCTAAATGCTCCGAAAACACAAACACCGCCGCACCTTTGAGAATGGCCATAAGACGGGTGAGACGTTCTAAAGGCCACTCCACCCCATCGAGAGCACGACTAGTATTCCTTGTACAGCGGATGACGTCCAGGAAAGCCACCAGACTCTCCTGAGTGAAGGGCTTGTATGGCCTCTCCGAGACAGCGGTGGTCGGAGACATTGCGCTTCCTCTCCGCAATACAGCGTCGCCCACGCTATCGGCCATCGTCCACACGCGCTCCCATATCTCCGTGACTTTCGACTTCACGTCGGCGGAGGCACTGGAGGACGCTTTGACCGCCTTCTGCAAACATCGCAAGGCTGGAGGACTGATCGACCGGTTGTCAAGAAGCACTGCGTCCTGGATGTGATTGACGAATACATCCCAGGCCTTGACGAAAGAATCGAGATGTATTATCTTGGACGAGAGGAAGTCGTGGAATATCGACCCTATGGATTGCAGCGCCAAAGTTTTCGACTCGTCCCACGCCTGCTCGGGGGGCACGGTTGTCGTCGTCATCGATGTTTCCGTCTGGCGTGCAGAAGAGGAGACAGCGAAATGTCGAATCTCCTTTGTGAGGGAATCGAGGAGCGGGAAGGTCACCTTCCATATACACTGGTCCCACGTATCCTGGCTCAATGTTGCACCATAGAGCTGCATCGTGCGGAAGAGCGTCTGAATCGCGCCATCGCGCACCTCAGGTCGCGCATCCGTGCACAAGCCGAGCACTTCCAGAAGGAGGAACATCCACAGCGAGTTATACTCAGGCTCCTCCGCAGCGTTCTTGCGCTTGGACTGAATCGCGTCAGACACACTCCAAAGCAGACTCGCCGCTGCCGTCAGCGCGATATTGGTATCGGCCTGTCGGCCGAACTGTCCGAGGGTGCTTATGCAGAGCCGCAAATGTGCTGGCGAAAGGGACGAGACGGAATCGCACACAAGTGTCAGAGACTGGAAGGCAATTTTGACGAGCGCAGCGTAGCTCTTCTCGCTGGGGTTGCCCAAGCCAAGAGGCATGGGCTTCGTCCGGAGCACAGGGGAGGGCGGGGAACTCAGCACTGATATGGAGTCGAGGGACGCGGTGCGTGGAGGCGGCAGCGGTTTGCATACACTCGCGAGCATCTCGAAGATCGTCTCCCACCCCACGACGAGTGTGTGTCCGGACGCCTCGAGAATCTGGTGCAATGTCTCCAGTCCCATCCGTCGTAGCTCAACACTCGTAGAGGTGCTCCCTCCGCCAGCCGAATAGTCTACAACGACCTGTTGTGCAAGAACATCAAGGACGCGCTTCTGCACCTCGGCCTGTAGATGGCCTGTTGTCGAGAGATTCCGAGGAACAATAACGAGGATCTCATCGAGAACCCGGGCAGCTTGCACGCGGATGGGTTGCGGGGCGTGAGGGAGACAGATGATGGAAAGAAGGTGGTTAGTAGTAGTGTCCCAGGCGACGTCCGGGGAGCGATATATGAGGCGATAGATGTTAAGGAGGGCCACGCCCCCAAGCTTGTTGATACCAAAATCTCCAGAGCGCTGATGAAAACATGAGGGACTGCCACATCATCAAGACGGATGGATGCTCACCAGGGTGCGAGGAATATGGATGCCACTGACCCGCCGCCGATGCGCAGGTTCCAGCCTCGGAGACAGCGTCGAGCTATGCGACTCGTCCAGACTTGTCTCCGACGCGTCCACGATCTGGGTCTCGCCGTCCGACTGCATCCCCACCATCTCCGCACTCAGCCTGCAGAGCGCATTGACGAAATGCTTGAACGCGTCGTCCTCGAGGTTCTTCGACGCGTCGAACAGCCGCTGGATGGCAGCTTGTAGCGCGTCGGGGTCCAGGTCAGATAGCAGTGTGTGCCGCGCGCCCGGCCCCGCGCGGCTCCCGGGGGTGGCCGCGGCCACGCGCTTTTGCCCTGCGCCCCTGGACGTGAGCACGTAGTCCGCGTTCTGCAGCGCCTCGAGGACGCCGAACCAGCTCTCGCCCAGGCTCCCCGCGAGGAAGAGCGCACTCGCGACGAGGACCTTGAGGCACGCGAGGTTGCGCTCGGAGAGGCCCGGCGGTTGCGTGGGGCCCGTCATGAAGCCCAGGTTCTCCGAAAGCGAGGTCGCGGAGCGCGGCGTCTGTGCTTCGGCGCCGTACGAGTGGTCGAGGCTCGAAACGACGCGCGTGGGCACGGCGAACTTGGCGAGGCTGGTGAAGAACGCGTCACGCGGCGTGGTGAGCCCGAGCATGCCGGAGACGTTCGTCATGGCCTGGTAGCTCGCGAGGACCTCGACGAAGAGGTCGTCGGAGAGGTTGGTGGCGATGATGAATGAGAGGGCGGCGAGGAAGGCTGGCCAGCCGCTTTCGATGATGGCGCATACGATGCGCAGCTGCGCGGTCGACGGGTCATCCTCTGGCAGGGACGCCATGTCCAGCGCGGGAGGAGCGCGGATGACAGCCTCTCCTGCTGCCCGCGGTCGTTGGATAACGATGGTGGTGTACAGCGGGCCAATGAAGCCCGCAAAACCCTCGCAGAGCGAGACGATGCATTGCACTGCAAGGAGGTAGATATAAGATTCTGGAATAGGTGGCGAATCCGCCTTGTCCAGTTGGTCGATGCTGGATAATATTTGTCACGTTAGAAGGTATATATCATTCTGTGAAATTGCGCTCACCATTGCAGTTTCATCGCTGAACCCTGCAAACTTAGTCCTCCACTCGAACCCATCATGCCCACCACTCCCGAAACAGTCGCACTGGCGGCCGTAGCCACCATCCCTGCCATCCCACCGACGTCGAGGCCATAACCCGACGCGCCCGAGTTATCGGACTGCACGCCGACGCCGAACATCTGCGACGACACACCAAGCAGCGCGGGCTTCTCCGTCACGAGGCGCTTGAGCGCGGCGATGAGCGCCGTGAAAACGTTCGAACCTGAGTGGTGCGCATCGTAGCGCGCCCACACGTTCCGCATGAGCTCCGCATCACTACATAGCCTGTGCATAGTGTCAGCTCGGAAGGTGGCAAGTGAGCGACTAGAGCCACCAACCCCCTCATGATCTCCATCGCGAGAACGCGCATCCACTGTGGACGCGGCGACTGTTCCGCCTGTTCCGAGTGGTCCTCTCCGACGATCTTGATGAGCAGCATCAAGAAGATCTCGGCCTCGGTCTCGAGCTCGTGCGCAAACTGTTTGAGGAGGAGGAACACGACGCGTGTGCAGCGCAGCGTGAGAGGGAACAGCGGGCGGTCGGAGAGTGCCTTGAGCAGGAGCGGGCAGAGGTGCAGCTGGAGCAGGAGGACAAGCTCCGTGTGCTGGGCAGAGTCAGCAACTGGTAGATAATAAAAGAGTCAAACGCACCTTGCGAAATAGGTCGTGGTAGTTCGTCAGCACGCTCTCGATGAGTTCAAGCGCAAACGTCTTGTGCAGGAATTCGAGCTTGAGGAAGTTGGGCTTTTCGGAGTTGGCGAGGAGGCAGAGGTCTTCGAAGACGGAGAAGGCGTCACGCGCGGAAGGGCCGAGCGTCTTGGTCCTCCCGTTCGGCAGCTTCATCTCGAGCCACTGCGCGGGGTCCGTGTCGTCCCGGCGGTCCTCATCGACCATTTTGTCGAAGACGAACATGACGAGCTGCCGCAGGGTCGCGGCGGCGGTCGAGGACACGACCGCAATCTTAGACTCCTGCAACTTGAAGCACAGGAGAAGGGCCTTGGTAGGATGATGAATACCGCCTCCATACAATATGTGCGGTAACGCACCTCCCCCAGCAGACTGCCGTGCACCGCAGGGAAATTCGTGACGAGGGAAAGCAAGGTCTGTAGAATTCGAAGCTGGATGTCGACGCCCTGGCTCATGGCGTCGCTCATGGTATTGATGATGAGTTCCACCGCGGATTGCGGTACGGCCTTGAGGGCTATTAACCGCTGCAGCGAGCCAAGGGAGATGGCGACGACTTTGGCATTTCTTGTCGCGCATCCCATGAAGACCGGCCTGAGGAGGTCGTCGGATTGAGGTCCATCTAGTAGGGTGAGCGGAAGTAGGACGAATTTGACTATAGATGACGAACCAGAGGCCAAATTTGCTGTTGCCTGCTCGGGAGATGCTCTTAGAATGGCTAGCGATTTTTCTGCGGCCTTGAACCGCCGTCAGCGGGTGCAGGAGACGGATTGGTACGAGGAAAGACCTCGCGAATATCTGGATGTTTTCTCCTTGTTTCGCTGGCCAAGGACTAGAACAGAATTACGCGCTGAACTGGGGCGAAGTTCGGGCCGCATACCTGGAGTTCCGTCACGAGAAAAGCAAGAGAACTCATCTTGGTTGGCTATACATTCAGCGCAGGGATAACGGCGAGCTGGGAGATGACTGTAAGCGCTGAGGTGACGGGTCTCGTGACCAGTCGCGCCTTTGTGATGATCCAAATTAAAGCCAAACAATGCGTCATGGACCCATGCCAAATGGAACCTAGATGCGCTAGAGAAGCCATGGATTTAACCCAGTTTACCTGACGTAGCTGGTGAGTGAGGCTGGCTATCCTACAAGTCCGGAGGCCAGAAAACCCAGTACAAGTTAACAATGAATCAGTGATACCATTGTTTAAGCGCACTACTGGTAGTCTGGAGGAATCGGAGGCTAGGTCTTTAATGATGCTTCAGCATGTCTAATTTAGGACACGCTCCTTCAATTAGCAAAATAAAAATGACTCTGTTTGAGCAGCATTTAATTGAATACAGTTGGATGGCTCATAATGCATAAGGCCGGTTCCCCGCCAAATTGAGCAGGATTTGACCCAAGTCTATGCATTATGACCATTTATGCATTATGACCTTGCTTGTACAGTGGTAAAATGCATTTTGGTGGATCCAAAATCCGATGCGTTATGAGAAAATTTGGCAGGTATGCATTATGAGCTTATGCATTATGAGCCATCCAACTGTAGATCCAATCATCAAGTTACGGCGATGCGAAAAAGCTCTAGCCCGCAAAAGTGTTTAGGCTTGCTGACAACGGAGTTTTCGATTTTGGGTCGTTTTGACATATTTTCGGTAGAGACAACTCGATCTTGAATATGCGACAAATCGAGATCAACATATCCACCGATGGAAGGATCAAATCTGGTGAGAGGGCGATGGTATTGAGCATTGCGTATCTCAATAAGAAGACAAAACAAAAGTTCGAGGCATTAGTACTAGCAAGGCATTTTTATCTTAACTAGTCAAGTGGAGTGTTTTAATTTTGGTAGCTGTGTCGAGAACGAGGTGAATCAACAATCGTATCGCGTCAGAGCGGAAGTTTTCGGCAGTGATATTGACAACCCCGGGATCACTGGAGGTCAGGAGGGACGACGGACCGGACGGAGAGTCTTCCATTGAGGCCAAAAGATGGATGGGTTGGATGCATTGCCTGGAGCCGCTGAGAGATTTGGATCGAGTGTATGAAGTTGACTGGTCTGGATTCGATTAGTGGTTTATTATTTTTGAATCCGGAGCTCCACATACTAAGAGCGTCGACCCCGACAGTTTCAGTCAGGTTGGTTGGGAACCAGATTCCATCGTCGCTGCCGTGGAAGGAACCACGCCATCAATAGGCATTCGGACAACGGCCCGAATGCCTACGCTACTAAAGTTGTCGTGCCTCCTCGATGCCAGCACACCGCGGACTCGACGACTCTATGCTGCGTATCGGACTGGAAGCATTCCCCAAGCACGTCGGACACGACATCCACCGCAGGCGCGGCGCCAGCGCCCTGCAGATGCGAATCGCCATCCATCGCGCTCGACTGCTGTGCGCAAGATATGCTGTGCTCTGCATGGGGGTTTCGCTCCGGCGCCGACTTGAGCCGCCGACTTGAGCTAGCCTGGCCGCGGCGTCTGACAGGAACTGAGACGACAACGCCCAAGGGGAATTCGAAGCATCCCCTGGGCGCGCCACCGACTCCCGTGCGTCGCAGACACGACGCCGTCGCACTGCGCACGAGTCGCTTCCCGCGCTGCATTGGCTCCCTTCACGCTTGACTACCGGCTCGGTCTTTCACACGATACGCAGGGCTCTGCGGACACCAGCGTCCGCAGCACTAGTGCTGCCGTGCGCGCAGCGGAAACAACTCGCGCATGCGCACCGCAAGAGCCACACGCGCAGGAGTCCAGTGAGTTGTCGATGCGCCATGGTGCACTGAGCCCACTCGTCTTGCTCGGCCGATGTGATACCTCTGCGCGCTCCGCTGGCAACTTGACCGCTGTGGGCAGAGCAGGCGCGCGAGTTGATCCGACGTGAGAGATGGCGTGGATGGACTCGTCCCCCCATCACCGGCTTGTTCTTTCACGCCATCCTCGATGTGTCGGCATATCCGAGTGCCATGGGTTAAGGGGTGTAAAGTACATGTTTGTGGTGTATGGTGTGTGGAGCTCGTAAACGCGGAGACATATTTTGGCACCGCATTTGCGAGCCGAATCTTCTTCGTGTTTAAAGCACCTCCGCAGCTGAGCTCCCTTGATCTACATCTCACTTCTGCCTACACACGCAGGATCCTGCGAAGATGTGAATACAGTATTGCCGACGCCATGGTATGCGTCGCTGCCGCCTCCACATTTTTTATCGTTTTCCATGTCATCGGAACCATTGCCGTGCTCACAGATACAGCCGACCACGCTTTGGGACGATGTTGTTGACGTGCGCGGCCTGCTCGACGTGATTATTGAATGTGGTTGCAAATGGCTTGTTTAGAATATTTAGATTTCACGAAAATTTTAGGTGTGCACAGCATGAATCCAATATATTCAACTCCAATCGCTGCAGGTAGGTAAGTAGGAGTAGGATTAAATGGCTGTTCACGCTCAGGAAATATCAGTCCGCGCAAAATCTATGTCGCAGTGCAAGCGCTTGGGTGTGCGCGAACAACGCGCGGAAACCTCGGGCCGTCGACACGCAAGTTTCAAACTCGGCTCAGTATCTTATCGACCAGTAACAGCCACAATTGCAACTGGATAGAGTGGCTTTTGTTGATTCCATTTTATCCCTTGTTCTTCTTGTGCCATTATTGTATATAATGTGTAAAAAGCGTGGTGATGGAAACGAAGAACAACACGGCTAGATCACGGAAAGTGAGCGTTCATTCTAGCACCCAAGGATACAGCTCACGAAAGAAGATGGGAAGAGACAGAAACCGATGGAGTACGCTGGGACCTGACCAACGAAGAAACAGGCCATGTCACTAGCAAACGAACCATCGGCCCATGGAAACACGAGAATCAGAAGTCGACCAATTTCGTAGCATTTCACTGAGCGCCTGAGCAAACTTGCCGGGTGTGGGTCCTTGATGCCACCGAGTCGTTCATGAACCGGGGCATGGTGAAGCTGCAGGTCAAGAACCGCCAGGAGCTGGAGAGTTGGGCGGTCGCATTCGCAGATTCTCGGATGCAAAGGACACAGGCCGGTGAATTGGTGATCGAAAGTTGGAGATATCCCAATCGGTGATCTTCGGAAGTACGTAGTACACATACACGTTGTAGCAGCCAGAGATTCCGAGAAAGATGTATATGGTATCCTGAAATGTACAGACGAGCTCTTCTAATGCTGTCATGCGGTTGAATGTGGCTTCGGGTACATCTCATCGCTGTGTTACGAGAATTAAGTGACAAGGAGGACTTGAAGGTGTGTCACTCACAGGTAGCGAGGAGGACAGCTGGGAGATTCTGCTGCGGTCCAGAGTTTCATCTCAGCGCGTAGCTGAGTCTCATACAGATCCCCTGTCGCATGTTTCAAACATGCGAGCCACTCGTCCGGAGTGCCCGCTGAGGCGAAATGCGCTTTGGTCACCTCCCAATATTCAGGACGCCAGCCCGCGCAGTCCCAGTCAATTATGGCGGAAATTCGTCCTTTGTGCACCATGACGTTGCGCGGCGCAAGATCGCCATGAGTGAATTTGGAGACATAAGATTTGGTGTGAGATTTGACGACAATATCATAGTTGTCCTCCCATTGCCAGAGATCATCTCCGAGACGTAGAAAACGATGGAATTCATCGTGAGTTGCGAATGGTCCTGCGGGACGGATACCAAATCGATGGTCACGACAACGGCCCCCAGATGCCGACGCAACGATCCCTGGGGAAGGGGGCGATAGATTGCGAATTTGCCTCACGTATGACTCGAGATCATCCAAGAGAACCTTTCGGGCTGTCGTCGACATCCCATGCCACACATAGGTGACTTCTTGGCCGCGTATATATTCCATTTCGATGTAGGTTATGCCGCCATACTTCCGGACGCTATAGACCTTTGGCACAGGCACGGACGTGTTCTTTGCGATGAATCGCATGGCGTCGGCCTCCGCTTCGTCGACGCTTCGGCCAAACTTGACTAGAGTGTGGGGACCCGTCCGGATAGTGCGTGGCCCACAATGGCCGTAGATCAGTTTGCCTGACCATATACGGGCATTTAGCATGCAGCGCTGGTAATCGAATCGGTGGCGAGCCTCGACAGTGGGCACTGTTGAGGCATCGGGTGCAGACTGCAAACAGAAATTCATTATCGAGCGGAGTACAATCAAAATCAACACACTTCAGTGACACGGCGGACAATCAACTGTCACTTGCGAGCAACTGTCATTGTTGTATGATCCTGTCGGCAACTTCCGACCGGCCCGATAGTGTTGCCGCGGCTTGGCGCGGCCCGGCTAGCCGATCAAAATATAGCCAAGCCTAGCCAGCCGTTTCCCAGGCGGCTATACGTGGCTTAGCTTCAGCTGGAGGCGGCTTAGACACGGCTCACTATTTTTGGTAACACCGACATGCTGCTTTCCTCTCCTCTCCTCGCTACTCTACATGTTACTTGGTGCTCCCCTGGATCATACCTCCTCATACAGTACTGCATACAGCAATTCTCGGCCCAAATCCCATGGCAACAGTGCCATGAGGCAAATTTGTTTGCCCTGTCTTGCGCCCTGTTATCACACATCTTCGCGCTGTATTGAGACAACAGTATGCTGCTTTGGATGAAGTATGCAAACGGAAGGCCTGGAGCTTCTCATCGCTGTGCCAATACATCCGCGTTGAGGACCCTTTTTGCAGCCTGAAATGGTGCGTACATATCATTATCAGGTACATATTATGGCCCTCGCGCGAACAAAGCCTCGACAATACCAATGCCTCCACGCTGTAAGCAACACACTGGTAATCCATGCATTTCTCTACTCTGGCTCTTTTTGACGAAAGGCACAGTCCAAACTCCGAAATGTTCCAGCAGGCGCACTCAAACGGCTCCTTCCGTACATGGGAAGACTCCGCCCTCCACTCCTGTTGCACATAAACAGCAGCGGCACCAGCCAGTCCCACACCAGCCAAGTCTCCTGCTCCTGCTACAGGTCAGCATCTGCTTGTCGAGCTTATGCCCACCAGAAACGATGATGGTGTGTTGCCTTTTTTTTTTATCAATTCAATGTTTGTTGAAGCTCGTTTCAGCTGCTCCTCATGCTCTTAGATGTGTTGCTCATATTGTCAATTTAGCTTTACATGCTTAACAAAGAACACGACTCAGACCGGTTAATTATCTCCCTCAGAAAATACCATGTTTTTATCTTCATACTCAGACCCCCACATACGATGCACTGTAACGATGAACCCTGGCTAAGCATGTGGGAAAAATACTAATGCAGTATATTCACAAAGAGAATACACGGCGTGAGGTAGATTACGATACCCTGTCTTGCAAAGCTCGGATGCCCAGCACCCCATGCAGCGAGCCCATCCTGTTTTACGGCTGCAGCACTTTTTGTGTGTCCCTCAACACTTTGCCTATGACACCCCCAGCCTGCGCTTGACCTGCACGATGTTCTCTCACACCCCCACCCCTGTTTGCAGCGCAGCACCAAAGCCGACGGTCAGCTCTGCGCACGCAGGACAACGTCAAGGCTCCCACAACTGCCTTGTTGAGCATTGCCTGGGTGAGGGGAGGGGAGGGAGGCGTATGAGCACAGTGTGGAGGTGCATGAGGGTGAAGAGGCGGGCAAGGCAGGGGGTGAAACCTGCAGAGGCGAGGAGGTGAGCGGTCTGGAGTTGAGTCGTGTACACCGCATATAGCGCTGGGCTCGGCATGCCCGATTCATTGCGTAAGATGCACGGGGCGACGCTTTGGTACGCATTATCCCATCGCGCAGATGAGCCATACGGTGTCGCAGGCGTGGATGGGACGTCCAGCAATGCGCACACAAGCATAGACTCACCACTGTGTCAACTGCGAGCTTGTGCTTGGGCGGCTGCCTCCGCAGCCGAGAGACAGTTGCATGCCCATTGCAGTACTGGCTTCAGGTACATGGAGGGCGATTTGAGGAAGGTGCCAGAACATTATCATACCCGTCGGTGCTGTCTTCGCCGACCAGGCTGATTCCCGTGCAGTATGTAGTGGTTGCAGGCACTAGGCCAATATGTAACCAGGCGTTCAGGAAAGACTGAGCTAACGATCAGTGTGACAAGCAGGTCGCGCAGTTTCACCACCTTCTGCGTGGATCCTGTTTCTGGACCGTTGATGGTGTCGATGACGCACAGTGCCATGGTAGGTAAGGCAGATATGCTGAATCCAGAGCTTGGGACTTCAGGCAGGCTTGAGGCATGTTGTGGGATGTGCTGGATGGTGCAGCGGAGTGGCAGAAAAGTGGAGGAAGCCAGCAAAGCAAATGCACTGCCAAGCCATGAGAAGCCACGGCTGAGCTGAGCCCAAGCCGAGAGCCGTGGGAGCCAGCCGTTTATAAATGGCTTGGCTCGGCTTAATCGGTGATGGCTTCCGAAGCCATCAAAAGCCGAGCCGAGCCAGCCATAGCCGAGCCGCGGCAACACTACGGCCCGACCTGCACCGCCACCCATCCATTTACGGCCGCGACACTCTTATATTCGATAAATGTCTCAGATCATCTCAAGAATAATTAGGGCACAGGGTTATTTCGTTCCTATGACCAGAGGCATGATTCATACTCACCTTCTGACTCGCGTTCAATTTAATCCGACTCAATTACGATGATTCAGCCTCCCCTGACTTGCTATTTACTGATTCACCTACTATGCAATACGGTACCGCTGCTTGTATAAATTAGCTAGTTACCATTGTACCAATTCAGAATTCTCTCGCCCTTTTCGTTGTCTGACCGGACTCAGGCCGTTCCTCGAATAGAGCGATACCTCATCATCTGACGCCCACGCGAGCTGTCACTTGCATGAATCTGGTGGCTTACCCCTTTTAGACGGTTTCAGACTTTTCCGTGGCCACGATACAGCCGCGTTTTGGAGGTTTTTGTGTGAATTTTCTTTGTATGTGCATTGACACAATAAATGAGATTGGTTTGTTCAATTTGTCCGAATCTTTCGAACAAAGCCTTAGATAAAATGTTATGTACTATATCGAAATTATTTATGTTAATATATTGTAGTCTTCCAAGTTCGTCATATAGGAAAACAATTCCTGCGACGAGGCGACAGCAAGAAAAAAAAATTATGTACTACATTGCGACTCTGGAGTAGACGCCAGCACGTCAGTGAGAAGTAAGAGAAAATAGGAAAGATACTCACTCGTCCACCGGCCAGCCCTAGGGATGGTCACGGGTACGGGTTCGGGTATGAAACAGTCGACCCAGACCCGGACCCGGAAAACCCAGACCCAAACCCGCGGGTCTACGGGTTGTCCACGGGTTGTCCGAATTGATCGGATCATGGCTGCCGAAGCTTTCCGGGAAGGTTTAACACCTTCAAAACATGAAATATGTTCACTGATTGAGATTTTAGATGCATCTGGTGCTTAACAAAAGCTTGGGAGTACCTTTGATAGCTGTTAGCCATGTCTAACTGCCTTGCAATCAGTTAAATTCCATAATAAATTCGATTTTCGCAGACCTGCGGTGTACCCGAAGGGTTTCGGGTCTACTAAATTTGGAACCCGTACCTGTACCCGGGCCGACCCGACCCGGAAACCCGCCGGGTTGACCCGTACCCGTGACCATCCCTAGCCAGCCCAAACACCGGAGATAAAACACGACGACACGCGCAATTCCAGCCCGACCCCCACAAGCGCGAAAGCCAAATTTTTCGGTATGACGGACACCACAAAAGTGGCATTCTGAAGGTAACATCCATGCCCCCAGGAGTTTGAAGTGGAGGTGGATCAGCACCTCTGGGCAAAGGTAAGTAATTGCCCAGAACTTTGGCGAGATCGTACTTACCAAATTTCGCAGCATACGGAACATTCCAATAAGCCCATCAATCCTGTCGCTGGCCCCGACACTTCCATAACCACTGGGCCCAGCGCTTCCAAGGATGCTTGGAGCACCCGATTTTCGCCATCCATATCTGCGCCTGTGCGAGGGCACGGCACGTGCAACAATTTGGTTGATCCACCGGGATGTCGAAGACATAAAGGGTGCCCAGTTTGTCAAGTGCCGACGGAGGCGCGAGGATCACCGCCTCAAGCGCGGGGTGCAGTGGTGTGACGGCGGGGAGCTGTCGCCGAAGGTGGGTCGCGGCGCGAGTCGGGACAGAGCACCTAGCGAGCCAAGATCACCCCGAAACTCATCGTCGTTTTCGCCCCCGGCTCAACCGACTTTTTTTCCCGCCGTGGCGAGAATGCACTTCCCATGGACCGATTGACCCAGAAGTACGGTGCAGCTGTCTTTGACAAGTATGACCCTGATTTTGGGGCAGACGAGGCAGACGACGCCAAGGAGTCGATGGAGGGCGTTGACGAGGCTTCTGACTGTTATATCCTGAGCCAGAAGGGGATAGGAGTCCGGAATGGTCCGGAGTCCAGAATAGGTCCGGACGTTGAAGAATCGGCCAATTCTTGCAACACCACAACTCAGCAGGGTGAGCGACTGTCTGGGGAGTCGGGCCAGAAGTGGATGGAAGGTGGACTGGAAGGAAAGTCGAAGCATGAAAAGGACGTCCAGAGGTTTAGCATAACTCTGGAGTCGAGTCGAAAATGAAGTTGAAAGAGAAGGACTCAGTCCATGAAGGAAAACATGGAAACAACATTAATTTTCCAGCTGAAGTACTGGATGTAGCTAGGAACATATATATACTACAGTCTGTTATTGTAATCCTAAATGCGGACGAGTAATGTGACCTGAACGTAAACAATAAGTCACTGTCCAAATGGGGAAGGGGAAGAGAAGAGAAGTTCAAGACAATAAGTCAGAAGAACAGAAGTACGGATAAACGGGAAAACACTTAGTAAAGTGTTGTAGCGTCAAAGGCCCGATGGTCCGAGATGATCTGAATCATTCTGAGATACTCCGGTTTACCGGAAACCGGAGTGTGACCAGAGTGTGACCGGAGTCAGAGTGCATGGATGTAACACTAACACTGATGATGAAGGCAAGGGAGACAGTTTTGGCAGCCAAGACAGTGATGAAGATGTCGAACTGTCTGACGCTGGCAGCATAGCCTCTTTCATCAGTAACAATGACAGTGCTTCAGATGCCGAGCAAGAGGACGAGGACGGCATGGACAACCAGCAGGACGCTGCTTCGGGGGACGACATGGACGGCCAGCATGACGCTGCTTTGGGCAACGAGGACACCCAACAGGCTGGAAATTGGGACAGCATGGAAGCATTTGCTGCAGAATACGACATTGACATGCACCTGCTTGATGATGAGCGGGAGATTTTTGGCGACGGCGACAACAGCGACTCCGACTGATTACTTAATGTGATTTTTTTTTTTTTGCATGCTAAAACCATCCCTTATCACAAGTCTTTAATTCTTGCATTTATTTATTTTCCCTCCGGCTACTTAGAGTTTTGTAGCTAACCTATAATCTATTTCTCCTTGACCATCCGGGCGAATTGAGACTTTTTTTTTTTGTCTCCATCTGTATCGAAAAGGAAATCCAGCCAAAGTGCGAGGCTGCATCGTGGCCACGGAAAAGTCTGAAACCGTCTAAAAGGGGTAAGCCACTGGATTCATGCAAGTGACAGCTCGTGTGGGCGTCAGATGACAGTTGCCCTCCAGGTCGCAAGTGACAGTTGATTGTCCGCTGTGTGACCATGGTATGCAAGAGGTGATAGTCTCCTTTCCAGACGTTCTAGGGCAGTCGCTCGCTGGCACAGCTCGGTAATGGTGTTTGTGGGCATCAAATTCCCTTATAGAGCTCAACCTAATTCGGTTGAGCCTAATTGGGCTCAACCCAATCCGGTTGAGGCTCAACCGAAATGAGTAATAAATCACGTGATTCAACAACTTCCGGGCACTGCTCCGCACATCTGCCTTGATTTGTTTTATGTCGTTCTCACCCAATACACCATCCTTTCAGCAGATTGAAAATTTTAAATATTTCGATATAGCACTGGGTCATATTCTGAGTGTGTTTCACCTTTCAAAATTAGTTATACATCCTAATTATGATGAATACAACATCACATGCAGTGACATGAAGGGAAAATTCAACTACTATGTATTTACCAAAGTCTGGTTACATCTTGTGTCTGCATATCCATTATTGTGTCCTTCACATGCCATCTGTCCACAGTCATCACAAGGGTTTTTACAAAGATCCTTTCTGCCACCACCTTTACAATCATCCTTTCTACACTTTGAGCACATTTTTGGCATTTCATCTGTGACAAAGGCATCGGCTGTAGCTTCCCACCTTTTTTCGTTCAAGAGCTTTGGCTCTGGCTAAAATTTGAGAAACAGAACTCTTCTTGTTCACACAGTTGAGCCACTTGGTGTGATAAGAACGTAGATGTTCAGAAAGCTAACTACCATTTATCAATACCTTTCTTGACAACTTGGTGCTGTCAACATACCTTGTAAAAAATTGTATCTCTGTTGGCATTTCAGATTCTGAAGTAATTGGATCTGTAAGTCGTTATCTGATTAATGTGTCTGTCACTGTTTGGACTGTTTGGTGTGCTCATGGGATGTAAACATATCTGCCTGAGCTGGCACAGGCTGCCTCAGGCTGAGATGCTTGGTAGCATAGCTTGCATCGTATATCTGGAGCTCTTTGAGAGTCATATACTCCCCTTTCCTTTTTTAGTTATTTATTAATTATTATAAATCACCCACAAACACTGTTACCGAGCTGGTGCTGAGGCAGAGCAGTGACGGTCCTTCAGACCGGCTGGAATGATCCGAGGCAGAAATTGATGAAAATCTGATGGTGAATCACCTTTATGGGGAGATGGCTGCGATGGGATTTTTGATGAATTTTGCCTCTGACTTCATATTTTCACCCCGTAAAGATCTGGAGCTGAGATTAGATATCGGACCCAGTATGTATTCCCCAAATAAGGGAAGATTTGCATCAATACATCAACCCAACATCCACGCACCACTGACACCAACCACTCACTAATGTGCCTGCACAACATTATCTACCCAATTCTGGCCACAAATCTGTGTTGCTTCGCATTCTCAACAGGTTAAATCCTGGAGGTAGTATGGAGAATTCATCCTGTACATACTGTACCTCCTCTGGTCAACAACAACAACAATTGTATATACACACATTGCATTTGAGTCTGCCAGTGCAAACACTGAGAACCAGCCCCCACTTGTTGAGAGAGGGAACACAAACAAAGGGAATAGGGAGGTTCTATGTCCTTGGTGCTCCAAATACATGAAGCATGGCTATATAAAAGGCACATCCATCATGGAAAGGCACTGGGGTAGCTCAAAGTGCTGACCAGGTACGTCCTACCCTTTCATGAGCTGTGGATGTTGATTTAACCCAAAACTTGACAGATAATTTCGAACTTTGTGATCCTCCACTCCCAGTCAATATATATAACACTTCACCCTACCATTCTGGACAGTCCACTTCTCAAATCACTGAATTGTATCCATGTCTTAGCACCAGTTTTACTTGGGATATTGGATGGGTTTTTGATTCATATCCCTTCTCCATTCATAAACACAATTCACGCCATAATCCTGGATTCATGCTTCTGAATATCAATGCAGTTTCATCTGTAATCCAGGTCTGCTCTCCACATTATTCTGGTTCAACTACTCCAGGAGGTAGTTGCTCATCCCGTAAGGACCTTGGCCCATGTATCAATGTTGTTTGGGACTGGTCACAGCAATCATTTGGTAAACAGTCCACTGGGAGACTCAGCCATGATCAATTGTTGAAAAAACTTGACACTGTTAGCAAGCAGCTAGATAATCACTAGCTGAAGCTACAAGAGCTTGCTCTGGCTAGCATAAGCGTAAGATAAGGTAAATGACTAAATGGAGGATGATGTGTACTACATGCACATGACTTGTGACTTTGGTCACAAGTCACATCTTTTTCAGTGCTCATGACATGTCTCCCTGGCTGGCCTTGTCTCTCGCATGTGGATTTTTGGCCCCACCCTCCATCCAATCGTTGAGCTCTTTTCTCTATGCTTGGTATTTGTAGGGCTTCATCTTCATCTCCCAAAGACCCTGGAGTGTCTTGCATACAAAATTGACCTCGTGATCCAGAGCCAGAATATTTAAGCATCTCTTGCCCAGCTTCCATGCTGCTGACAGAGTGCTCTTGATCTGGATCAGGGCTGTTGAGCTTCACGCTTGATGGCAGTGTCAATTTCTTGACAAACCAATAACTCTCCCAATTGTTGGCATCCTTGACAGATTTGTTCTGATCTTTTACTTATCATATTATATATTGTGACTGTTGACTTATCTGTCTTGTATCTAGAGTCCTCTCAAAATAGTCTACCTTATGAACAGTTGAAGGTAAAAACTATGGCCCAATTTTTTTAAAAGTGCCAGGACTAAATTTGTCATAGAATTTGAACTGCTGTAAATATCTGAAGCAAGCTCAGACACTGGTTGAACATTTCAAGTTTTGCACTGAAAATTTTGGTGAAAAATGTTTTGAATTTTACAGTAATTTTTCGCCAAAAAAGTAGGTGAAAAACTTGAAACATTTTGGTGACCTTTTTGAACCTTGTGAAAAATTTCTGAAAAAGTGCTGAAAAAGTTTTGAAGTTTAAAAAATTCATGAAGAAGTTACAAGTTTTTCACTTGGTTTTTCACTGAAAAATTGCTGTAAAATTCAAAACATTTTTCACTAGTTTTTTCACCAAAAAACTTGAAATGTTCAACCAGTGACACTGGTTGAACATTTCAAGTTTTGCACTGAAAATTTTGGTGAAAAATGTTTTGAATTTTACAGTAATTTTTCACCAAAAAAGTAGGTGAAAAACTTGAAACATTTTGGTGACCTTTTTGAACCTTGTGAAAAATTTCTGAAAAAGTGCTGAAAAAGTTTTGAAGTTTAAAAAATTCATGAAGAACACTGGTTGAACATTTCAAAATTTTCACCTTCTTTTTCAGTGAAAAATGTCGTTTATTTTTCACACATTTTTCACTGAAAAAGCAGGTGAAAATTTCAAAACATTTTCATCACTTTCTTATTTTATTTCGAATTTTTCACCTTGAATTGAGAAAGTGCTGAAAAAGTTTTAAAATTTTCACCTTCTTTTTCAGTGAAAAATGTCTGAAAAATAAACAACATTTTTCACTGAAAAAGAAGGTGAAAATTTTGAAATGCTCAACCAGTGGAAGTTACAAGTTTTTCACTTGGTTTTTCACTGAAAAATTGCTGTAAAATTCAAAACATTTTTCACTAGTTTTTTCACCAAAAAACTTGAAATGTTCAACCAGTGACACTGGTTGAACATTTCAAGTTTTGCACTGAAAATTTTGGTGAAAAATGTTTTGAATTTTACAGTAATTTTTCACCAAAAAAGTAGGTGAAAAACTTGAAACATTTTGGTGACCTTTTTGAACCTTGTGAAAAATTTCTGAAAAAGTGCTGAAAAAGTTTTGAAGTTCAAAAAATTCATGAAGAAGTTACAAGTTTTTCACTTGGCTTTTCACTGAAAAATTGCTGTAAAATTCAAAACATTTTTCACCAGTTTTTTCACTCAAAAACTTGAAACCTTCAACCAGTGTGAGAAGGACAATGACTTGCATCAGAAGCTCATTGACATCATTTCAAACCACAATGTTCCAGGGCTCCCACACCTCCTTTCGACAGCAAAAAAGGAGGGCTGGAGTGTGACAAAGACAGAAATGGCTCTGCCTGCTATCCAGGGAAAATAAGATATGCAACACCCTGATCTGGTGCCCTTAAGTAAGCAAAAACATGTCCAACCAAAAACCTTTCTCCTCTTTCCTTAGAACATTTTTCGAACTTCTGGGCCCATCAATCTGTTTATTAGACCTATCCCTTCAGTTGATAGTGGGGATCTGTTACAGCTAAATGCAGTACCAAAGGCATGAGCAGATTTTTTTTCTCCTTTTTCAGACATTTTTGATCCCCGCGAAAGAATTGCAGATATCTCTATGAGTTCTGGGTGGAATCATCTGAAACCTAGCTAGATCTTCTGGAATAATTCAATAGCAATTATTGATAGGAGGAAATCAGCGAAAACCTTTTTTATTTTGGAGTATGGCTAATGGGCACTTCTGGGGAGTGAACCGGGCCTAGAATGCCCATATCTTCTCTAAATGTTCTTAAACTTGATGGAGGGGCACACTGTATGATTCAAGTCTGACACATAGGCAGATATTTGCAAAAATATGCCCACACTACTTCTTATTCCTTCTGAACACCCTTCCAAGCAGGTAGCCTGTATCTACCTCAGTTCCCCACCAAAATATTTGTAAAAATATGCCAGATGTGTGTAATGTAGACATCTAACTTAAATCATGAACATGTCAGTGAGAAACTTTGAGAGCCATGCTTCAAACAGCACATCACGACACCATTTTGTGACTCAAGTCACATCAATGTCACATCAGATGTGCCAATGGCGACACGACACACGCTGATTAGGACATTCAATGCACATTTTTAATGCCTCTGAATAGATGCCAACATTGGGACTTGTATTTGGCTCCCAGGTGTATATGGGGTTTTGATACATCACAAGTCAGATAATGTCCACAGTGCAGTGATACATCAACGCCAGCCATTAGAGGTGTACAATGATACATCACATCAGCTAAACATCCATTTTCGGTAATTGATAGTGGAAAAAAGAATGCACTTCACAAGGATTGAACACAAACCACTCAGATTAGATAATGGATGTCACACTAACCACCTGAACTACACAGCTGTTATAAATTGCTATCTTGATGACATCACATCACACCACTTTCCAGCAACATTTCAATATACCGCCCTGCCTCTAACTGCTAACCCTAACCGCTAACCACTAACCGCTAACCTGAACCCTGACTCTAACCTGAACCCTAACCGCCTGAACCTAACCGCGAAAGACACTATGGAGACCTGGGCTAGGGCAAGTAAGCTTGCCCTAGCCCTTGTAAGGTGTTTATTTAGGCTAATTATGTACCTGAAAAGACATGACCTATCCCAATATTCTGATCTAATTGTTATGCCTTCTTTAGCTTCGTTGGTTGAGGTATCTCTTTACGAGTACTTATGTTTACATAATACTTGTTCCTTTCATTCCTCCGAGGGGCTAAAAGTCTCCCTATTTTCCTTGTCTCCGATTTTTTAAGATAGTCTCCTTAGTGGCTGTGTCTGACTTCTTTAGTGGCTGTCCCTATACTTTGTTCACTTTTTCCTTACCCCTTTAGTGGCTGTGTGGCCTAGGGCTGTGCTGTTTTTATTTACTTCTGTCTCTTTTCCCTGGTGTAACCGTCCCATGCCGCTCATTCAGAGGGTACAAACATTAATAAGTCTAGTATATACACTGGTTGAGCATTTCAATTTTTTCACCTTCTTTTTCAGTGAAAAATGTTGTTTATTTTTCAGACATTTTTCACTGAAAAAGAAGGTGAAAAATTTAAAACTTTTTCAGCACTTTCTCAATTCAAGGTGAAAAATTCGAAATAAAATAAGAAAGTGATGAAAATGTTTTGAAATTTTCACCTGCTTTTTCAGTGACAAATGTGTGAAAAATAAACGACATTTTTCACTGAAAACGAAGGTGAAAATTTTGAAATGTTCAACCAGTGATACCTCCTTCCAAGTCCCCCAGCAAATTTTCAATATTGCCCTGGACCTGCCAAAGTAAATACATGGCCTGGTCTGCCTGGGCCTCATCGAAATCACATCAATCATTTGGGTTGTCCGGGTTTGTCGTGTATCACTGTACGTCCGGGTGGATTTGGGATGACCAGCTTACTAAGCAGCATAATCGGCATGATAGGAAAAAAGATAAGTACAAGATCCTGCCGGGCACAGCCACGGCCCTCTACCCCCAAGTTGTAGTGTATTACCTTTGCAGGCAGTTTTGGGTTCGATCCCTGCTTATGTTTCTTTTATTTTGCATTCCTTCCTAATTCAGATGCTTCGCTGAGGTGATGTATCATATCACTTCTCTAACTAGTGGTGTTCACTGGTTGAACATTTCAAAATTTTCACCTTCTTTTTCAGTGAAAAATGTCGTTTATTTTTCACACATTTTTCACTGAAAAAGCAGGTGAAAATTTCAAAACATTTTCATCACTTTCTTATTTTATTTCGAATTTTTCACCTTGAATCGAGAAAGCGCTGAAAAAGTTTTAAAAATTTCACCTTCTTTTTCAGTGAAAAATGTCTGAAAAATAAACAACATTTTTCACTGAAAAAGAAGGTGAAAAAATTGAAATGCTCAACCAGTGGTTGATGTATCACTGCACTGTGGAGCTTAGCGGTCGCTGATGTATCACCCCCCCAGACTATGGTGTGGCTCCTCTAAGTATTTTTTACAGCTTATTTGGTACACAAATCATGGAGCTGCATCCAATCCAGAATTGTCCTATGAGGAAGGGGTCCAAAGGCAATTAAAAATGTGGCAGCTACATTTTGGTAATTCTATGTCTATGAGTCGTCACACAAACCCACAGGGCCATTCTGACCCAAATCTCAGGTGACTTGGAGTAGATCTGAGCATGCCATGGGCGGTTCCCTCCCTGGAGGCGGTACTTCGCCATACTCCCAAATGAAAAAAGTTTTCGTTGATTTCCTTCTATCACTAATTGCTATTGAATTATTCCGGAAGATCTAGCTAGGTTTTAGATGATTCCACCCAGAACTCGTAGAGATATCTGCAATTCTTTCATGGGGATCAAAAATGTCTGAAAAAGGGGGGAAAAAATCTGCTCGCACCTTTGGTACTGCATTTAGCTGTAAATACTTCCTCCATAAAAAGTTATAGGACTGGAATGTCTGACTTTTTTTCTTCATCTAAAACTCTTAGTTTCGATGTCTTGATGCATCTGGTGCAAAGTGAGGTTTTTTCTTCATCTAAAACTCTTAGTTTGATGTCTTGATGTGTCTGGTGCAAAGTGAGGTTTTCCTTGAACCTGAAATTTGGCGGTGCACATGACCAAACACGTGATGCGAAAAAATCCCTCCTCTACCATGTTTTCTGGCTGTTCTTGGCCTATTCTATGTGTTATTTTGCTGCAAAAACCAAAAGCAGTCATTGCACGCACTAAAAACCTTCTGGGTGGAAAGAAATCATGCTCTAAAATGCTGGAAGAGCCTGAAGCGAACCTGCAAAGAGCTGTAACTGCCAATAGTAGTAGCTGGTAAATAGTCCTAATCATAGTTATTATTAACCCTCTACTATGATGTGAACCTAAGACATCTATCAATGTGACCCCTGCCTGGCCCCCACCAAATGCCTGAGCACACATACAACGGCTTCTCTAGGCCACAGAGTCACAGAGCCCCCAAACCCAGGTGACAGATTCCCAGGTGTGGGTCACAAGCCACTGTGTGTCTTCTGACAGACACATGCCTTCCACTGTAGAAACACCATCCATGGCTGCACAATATAGTGAAGGTCCTACTTCAGCTACTGCAAAGCCCTGCTAACTGTGTCACATCACAATGGAGCCCACTGTAAGGGCTTCACCTAGGGTGAGTGACAACATCAAATGACTATGGCCTTCTAGGACTGGGGGGCTGCTCAAACCCCCCTACATACCCAATTCTGCTATGTCAACTTTCTCGCTCTCAAGTCCTTGAGCTATGGATAGCGATCTCAGCTGCCACATCACCTTTCATGCAGCTTGAGTTCTTGCATTCCTGAACCAGAGCTTTTGCCTCAACTCAGGAGCAACACCAGGCACCCTACCTTTATTGATGCCCTCTAGTCACTTTTTGAGACCTCACTATTTCCAGCTACTCTTTAGTGCCTATAGTACAACTTCAGTCAACACACTAAGCAACTTGAGTCCTTGCTTACTGCATACTGCCTCAGCAGAAGCACAGGAGGGGTCTTTGTCTTCCTGAAATCCCTGAAATCTGGCCTTGAGCACATCTGATTGGGTGATTCATCTGCCCTCCGCATATCACTCCTAGCATTAGCCCCAAGCTACAGGCTGGCTATCACTCAGCCCTGTGTCCCCACTGAAATTTGAGGCATCCCAGACTACAGGGCTGCAACTGAAATTTTCTTCTCCTGCCCTTACTGCCATCAAAACTTTTGGTACCCTTCAAAATGTCCAACCATTGCACATCCTGCAATAGTGATAGACCCCCTGCCAGAGGTACTTGACCTAGGTCAAAGAGAGGCTCAAGCATGAACAATAGTCTGTGCCTGCCTCCTTCAGGATTGGGAACCCCTACAGCCTCTTCATCCACCTGCTGCGTGGATGCTCCTGTGCCCCCAATCCCGCAGTTTGGGACATTGGCTCTGCAACTCCCTGCTGCTCTAGCTCCTATGGTTGTTAAGGGTAAGGGTGTGCATAGAGTCACTTTGGAGGAAGTGCCAGATGAAGGCGACCCTCCTCATGGGACTGGTGCAGCCCCAGCTGCTGCCAGTCAGAGCGAGAAGGGTTAGGGTTTAGGCAATGATGGAAGCTGAGGACAGTGTCCCAGCACTGAGAAGTGTATTGAGGGAGGAGTGTGCATCTTTAAAGGCTCTGGCCAGAGCATTGAGCAAGAGGATTAAGCTTCACTTGTTCTGAGTAGACGGTCTGATCGCAAAGAATGAATCGATAAGAGTTTGCAGCTTGTTGGAAGTCTGCTTGAGTGTAAGAAGCACACAGCTAGAGTTTCTTGGAAGATGGTAAGCTAGGAGAGCACGCCAAATAGCAGTTGCACAGCTTTGAGTTTGGCCCACACTTCTAAAGCGATAACTTCATCCTTGATTAGGTGTTGGTCCATGTTGTATATGCTCAGCCTAATGCACAATATGACCATGAGATTCTCATCTAGCTAGTCATCCCAATGGGGATTGTGTATCAGGACTGGGGTGTCAATATGTCATGGATTTGTTTAGTGCAGATGGTAACTCTGTGGCCTGTGATGTACCCCCACAGATTGGAGAGAACAAGTGCAGACTTACACTGGGCTTCCCACATAGGCCATGTGTCTGTAGAAACTTCAGTTTTATACCTTAATGCATCAAATGATTGGAACTTCATGGCCATCACGATAGCGGACTGTCAAGGTCCCAAAATTGTTGATGCTATAGGTTGACTGGTATATGTGTATAGTGCTGTTAGGGCCTTATAACCTGTGAACCACAGTGATCTATACAATAACTATGAGTGCAAAGCTAGTAGATTATAAGTAAAGATAGAATAGCTGGTAAATATTATGTACCTCATGCAGTTTGTAGTAAGACCCAGTGAGAGGGGGAAAAAATGGGAAATCGTGATCTTGGCACAGGTACATGCCAGACACATAGCATGATGTAACTCATGTCTTGACAAGGTAGCCATCAGTAAGGGCCAAATAGTTGTCAGGAGGGTCAAATAGCTACCTGATCCTGTTGTAGTTCACCATCCATTGTATGTAGACCTATATAAAGGTGCTACTGAAACCACTATAGCTACTATGAGCTACCCAAGCTATCTGTCCCTACTGAAGGTTGGCTGGGAGTTACAGAGGCTACATGTCCTACACATTGTTCAGTATTGTTCGGTAGGTTCACAGCTAAGTGCAGTACCAAAGGCACAGCCCATTTTTATTTTATTTTTTGGGATGTTTTTGATGAATTCACAATATCTCAGCAGGTTCTGCACCAATTGACCTGAAACCTAGATAGAGCATCAGGAATAATTAATCCACAATTAGTGATAGAAGCATATATATTATTACCTACATACCATCAAATAGTGCCACCCAAGCGCAAACAGGCCATGGCATGCCATGACAATAGGGTGTTTCATAATTAAAATTTCAACCCCAACTTGAGCCCCAACTTGAGCCCCAACTTGACCCCAACTCAGCCAAAGTTGGGGCTCAAGTTGGGGACTCAATTGTGAAACACCTGCACTCCCATTTTACCGGAAATCGGGCTCAACTGAGCCTCAACTTCAAAACCACAACTTGAGATTTCTTCTCACAAGCAGTTAAGCAGGTTTATCGGGAGGTTGAGTCAGGCATCGGGATGGTGGTGCTCTGAAATATAGTTGTATTTTATGTGCCTGGCCTTGTAAATGGTTTTTGGTGAACTTGAATCATATGGTTATTTGCCTGAACTGCACTACAATTATTTTAGAGGTAGTTTGGGATGTGGCGGGAGTCGAGGCGGGAGACCGACAGCCGACAATGGAAAGATCAGAGTGGTTACATAATGATTGCGGTGGCAAAGGCCCGAATGACTGAGGTTAGCCGAAGTTGGGGCACCAAGTTGGAGTCAAAGTTGCACTGCGGGCAAGTGCCATGGCCGTGGGTTCATGGCATATGATTGACATTTGCCATGGCATTGCACAGGCGTTGCACAAAGATCGGTTGTCTTCGGCCGATGTCACTTCCGGAGTTCGTGGGAAATCAATGGGAAATGATTGGTTTGGAGTCTGAAGAGTGCGGAGAGCACGCGCGAGGTGTATGGCAGGTGCACGTTGGGGTTGTCGGCGACACACACTAGTATTAGTGTGATTTTCTTTGGCTGTGGTTTTGAATTCCTTCTGCAGCATGTTCATGCAGATCACATTCTTTGTTGAGTTCTCAAATGGATACTATGCGGTGTTTGTTTTGAAGGTAAAAGAAGACCAATGATTTGTACAAGTCTACGTACATATTCCGACTTCACATCAGCAGTTCATGTGTCGCCCATATTTTAGAAGCGAGGAGGGAAAGTGGAATGAAACTGCACTTACCCTCTTTAAATCCCTGCACAAGCACAGCTCCCACAAAGCTAACTGTGTATCCTCCATCCAAAACACCTGTCCAGAATACATACACCCCCAGCTTCCCGTCCACTATCCAATTTGCTGGCACCGAGTGTGCATCGTTGCACCGGCATCACAAACCTCATGCAGCTGCATTTGTACTTGTCTTCCTTGAAATACACTGGTACTGCTCAGACTCCTTTCTCCAACCGTTTTCTGCGTCGAGGTATGGCAGCTCAGCGAGACAGCGGAAGACATAATTTATTGTTTCAGTTTGGATCTTTCAATGCTTGGCTTAACCTTGTGGACCAATCACCGGTCCAGCCGTTCCTGATAGACAAAGGGAAATTGATCGTTTGTCCAACGCCATGGCGAATGCGAGGCAAACACCATGGCAAGTGTCGGTCCCACGCCAGTCAAATGCCATGAACCCACGGCCATGGCACTTGCCTGCAGTGTTGGATGTCAGATCATGGGTATAGGCATGATTTGACATCCAACTTCGTTTCCCAAACTATTTGGTGCCCCAACTTGACCTCAAGTTGGGGTCAAAATTCTAATTATGAAACACCCTAATGTCTAAATACTCTATGATTTTGGTCAAAGGGACTCTATGGTGTATCACATCGACTCATAGAAAAATATTGGCACATTTTCAAATAGAATGGGTTATAATTAGCATTTCCTCTGTCATAGAAGGTCTCACACTAAAATAGAAGTCATTGATGGGCTTCTTTGACAAATATTGCTCTATGATTCTGTTACATACTATGTAGAGTCCCTTTGACCAAAATCCTAGAGGATTTGGACATTGTCACAGCACACTAGGGCCTGTTTGTGCTCAGGCAACACCATTTGATGGTACATAGGTAATAATATATATATTTCTTATCTGCTTCTATCACTAATTGCGGATTAATTATTCCTGAAGATCTATATAGGTTTTCGGTCAATCAGTGCAGAACTCACTGAGATATTGTGAATTCATCAAAAACATCCCAAAAAAGAAAAAGAAAAAGGGTCACACCTTTGGTACTGCACTTAGCTGTAAGGCTGTTCTGTATAGAGAAGTGAGTGAGCCCTATATAACACAGAGTTTTTTCTGATGAATGGACCAACAATGCAGATTCACTGAGCTTGAATAAGGTGCCAGATCTGAAAAGGCCCCTTTCATATGCTAGAAAGGGGTGTATCCTTAGAGTCACTATTTCAGTGTCCTCAGAGGACCTGGACTCTCTGCCTTCTGCAGGTTTGAAGCATATTCCAATGCCAAGAAGGTATTTGGCACAGATTGAAATCTTGTTCCACTGTCTCAAGAGCTTTGCAAAGGACAAAATTATCTACATATCTTCTGGAGTGCCTGGAGTGGGCAGGTAGGTTCCAGTAAATTCAGTTTTTCTGTTTGCTCAGATAATCCAACAGTGTCTTGATACAATTGGCAAAAGCAAAAGGGTAAGTAACCTGCGTGTCTTGACGATACAATCATTGATATTGCCAAAGACCGTGGGTGATTGCCTCAGCTGGTTCAGATGCCAAGGTTGAATACATGTGAATTGTGCAATCCCTTGGTGCCAACATACCTTTTGACTATAAAATGACACCTGTTGCTGCAGCCTTGACATGAAGGAGCATGACCCATTGGTACACCTCTGTTTTGGACTGTTTCTTGGATGCTCAATAACTGGGCAGGACATTTTCTGGTATAATGTTGGTGTTGAGACTGTCAAAGCTGCCCTAGGATACTTGGGTCTTCAAGCATGTTTCACAGTATGTCTGTGCCTGCCCACTTGATTGGATGTCTAATCTCAGGCCCCACAGATGCAGCTCAATCATCAAGTACAATGTGGCTCCAGGGGACCACTACAGCATCAAACTCAGATCCTTCTTCCTGTTGATCTAGACTAGCAGGAACCTGTGCTCTGCTAAGGTAATACAAATCAGATTGACTGAGCAACTATGTGATTTTTTCCGAAATCTTTGAATTCAGGGGATGCTTGTCACCAACCTATTGGTTGGTTCCTCGCGTCCTCATGTCTAACAAAGAATTGAAACCCATTGTGGTCTGCGCATCAGCCCGCACCTGTAGGTGGTGTCGACTGAAAATCTATGTCCTTGTCGCACAATGCATATCATGTAGGCAGAGATATTACAATCAAATTAAACAGCACCTGTGGAGGGATCACAAAAGAGTTACACTGCATACTGATTTCATATCAGACCTCAGCCCACACCCATAGGCGGTGTGAAAATGTATTCGGTTCAGAGTATAATGTTAGCTTTGAATTAGGTTCAAGATCACCACGTCAACAACGAAAGTGCTGTGACATCCTATCTTGATAACTCTCCCTACGATGTCTGGATGAAGTTGTGGTCAAGGATTTTGCTGAGAGCCTGAGTTGAATCTGTGTGTAAGTATTGCATTCAGCAGCTGTCTCAGATGTTGGCAGCATTCACACACCACAATCTGGAGCAATATCCAGCCACTGTTCTGCATCTTCTATTTGCCTACGGAATTTTTGAGCCTTGGATCAACGACTTCAATGATCATCTGGTGTCGATAACTGAGATTGGATCGTTGCTGCAAGTTCTCGCTGTCATCAGGCCCGCTGAGCTTCAGAGCAACGTGAATTTGTTGATGCTGAAGGCTTGAAATCTGTGAGCTGTAATCTGCATCGCTAATTGCATTCTTACTGCTGGCTTGTTATTTTCCAGGGTTTCCCTCTCTTGGCATCGTTTCTGGCCCAATGAGCGCCGACTGAGCTGCACAGGATGAGAAACATCTGAAGTCCTGTGAAATCAAGGTCAGTGAGAAAATCCTGGATGTGAGTATTTACTCGGGAGATTTCAACGATGTGTCTCGATGACAGAAGTTGCACCTTGTCGTTGGCTAAATCAAGCTATCCATGAGAACTCTTGCATTACTTGCCTTGAGGGTGAACTCAGATTGAGCTTGAGACACAGGCTTTGGAAGCAAACAGTGCAGCAGAAGCAGCTGCGCCATGATGGTGAGAGGAAAGACGCACCAGGCTGGATGCAGTCACATGCAAAATTGATTAGTCGCCTTTGGCCGGTTTCACCGGCATCAACTTGGCATCAGCAGCTGACTGTTGAGCAGCTAATCAGGTTATCGGAGACATATAAGTTGTCTTGTGTACAGAGGACATGGCCGTCGTCTTTTGTATAATGGATGTAGAACTCATAATGCCCATGTAGAACACAAGCCTGATCTTCAAAAAGTGTCTCCAGATCCAGGGCCTCTTGGTCGGAGAACTGATGGGTACCCTGGGGCCACAGTTCTTCATGGAGGTGCCCATGCTCATGGTGCAGGGCAAGATCACTGCAAAGGAGAGTTGCACCAAGGGCTTAGGAAAATGCTGCAGACATGTTTGTGGCAATGTTGAAGGAGGGTGGAGCTGAAGAGCTTGGGAAGCCAGTCATCATCATGGCCAAGGAATGAGCGCTGAGCTTTGATGAGTGTTATGCACCTTAGAAATACATCATAGGTCATTGAAGGACAACCTCTTGTACTGTACGTTAAATTCAAGGGTCATAATGGCCAGCCAGTGGGGTAAAACTTGAAAGCACCGTGAAACCCTGTACACCCACGGTCCCCCTGAGTTGGAGTGAGAGACCTTTCAAGTGTGGTAGCCTGCCTGGCAAAGAACTTGATTGATGTGGACCATGAGGCTTTGTCACTCTGGTGATTCTAAACACACAGTCTCCTTGCTGTGAACTTTGTCAGCTGGTTCCAAGGAAATCTAAAGATTTTTTACCATCCCCCAGTGGATAGGAGGTTCTGAATGCCAGACATAATAGAGTGTATTTGCAGTGGCCAAAACGACCGTAGACATGATCCCAGAAGTGATGGCTGACACTGGTTGAGCATTTCGGATTTTTCAGTGAAAATATTGATGAAAAACCTCCTTCATTTTTCACTCTTTTTTCAGTGAAAAAAATATGTAAAAATTTTAAAACTTTTTCAGTACTTTTGGATTTTATTTCAAAATTTTCACCTTGAACTTGAAAAGTATTGGAAAAGTTTTGAATTTTTCACTTACTTTTTCAGTGAAAAAACCATGAAAAATAAAGGAAGTTTATCACTAGTATTTTCACTGAAAAATTTGAAATGCTCAACCAGTGTGATAGCAAAAAGTGGTGACACCCAAAAGGGAAAGTGTGACTCCAAAAGGAGTGAGTGTGATGCAAGCCATCAGCGCGCATTTCGCGACCTTCGCCTCGTCGTCGTGTCAGATCCAATGTCGGACAACTCATATCGCTGGGAAATTATAATAAAGCGGGTCCTGATAGGGTGCGGGAGGCTGCTGTAGGGTATTAGCTGGCCAATTATAGCCATATGTGTCTCGATAGGTATCTGGGTAGTTGAAAAGGGAATTACAGTCCATAGCTTAGGGGTTGCTTAGGGGTAAGGCGGCGATGAGATTACGCGTGATGTTGAGTAGTCACATCTGGTCACAGTCCGACATCAGTAACATTCTGAGCAAAAAGTGGGCCGTCGTTTTGGCCGCTGCAAATACGCTCTAATTCCTTGAGACGCGGAGTGTGCTGGAAGATAGTTATCCCCAGGGTCGTTTTGAGGGATAGGAACAGAGCCGTAAGCATCAAGTCAACGTCAAGTCTGATTGTGAGCCCCTGAAGTAGGGAAAGCGAACCTGAGGCTATTAACTTAGTTCGGCGGCATCAAGAGAAATATGCGGAGATTGCAGTTGATGGGATGAATGGCGTTGGACAGCGATTGGAAATGCCCCAAGAAACGCAGTGCTTCTTCTCATCCTCGGAGTGATACGAGATGATGTTGAGTGGAAGCGCCAGAAATGGGGATACAACTGCGTCGAGCAGATTCTGTACACTGTGCAGCTCTTCTATCGTGAAAATTGAAAAGAGATGCCTTGCTTGAAGCGTCAGCGTCTACCTCAAGCTCAGCAGGCACTCATAGTTATGAGGTGGTCATTCTCAGGCTGGCATCATGACGGCTTCAGGATAATTGTTCAAGTATCGGTTCGGCACTTCGTGTCCTGCGTAAATGCCCCACTCCCTATTTATGGAGGTTGCTGGCAGATGGCGAAAAGGAAGGCACGGAGGCAAAGATTAGGCTAATTTCCTTTTTGGGGCATCCGAATCTTGCGCTGAACTAACTCGCCACCGTCGAGCTCTCTCGCCGCCGTCTCGTCGTCGTCGACGACGTCCTCCCATGGTCCACCGCCCCGCTGACTCACGGCTCCTTTCGAATCTTCTGTCTCAAGAAAAAGAATACGCTAAACACCTTTCAACTTTTCTCGACCACTCCAATGCTTCCCTAGCGTCTTTTACCGCATACGCCTCGGCCTCGGCGCCCTCTTCGGCCCACCTCATTCTTGCGGTCGCAGGCTCCCTTGCTGCTGCGGATGAGGCTCTCCGGCACTATGCCGCTGCGGTCGACCGATGGCGAGACTATCTGAAGGGACTCAAAGCCCTCGAGGACGAGGTCGCCAACATCATGCGTGACAGAGAGATACTGTGAGCACTACTACTTGCTTTTCTTTGTGGTCGCGTTGGTTCTTGGGGGATATGTGGAGCAGCCCCTGAGAGGGGATGTACGTTTAAAAAACAGGATGTACGCGCGTTTTCTTGCCCAGGACAGGCGTTCGGCATACATTCTTATTGAGAAACACCCATGGTGTCTTGTGCACCATGTGGTTACACGCAGTTGAGGTTGGCTGTGACGGCACAGAACGTGGCCGGCTTTGCGCCGCCACACTGAGACGACGGACGGACGTGTTCGATCGGTAAACCTTCTCAGCATGTGGTGGTCTACGTGCCAGTTTGCCGCCAATGTTGGCGGTGCCACGGATGGAGAGCACGCCGGAGTATGCCCATGTGTGAACCTGCCTGGCCAATGCAGCTCAGTGGGTTCATCCCAGGGCGTGTGCTTTTTCTTCATCTCACCCTAATTTTTGCGGCTTCAGTTTTGATGCTATGGTCTGCGTGCCAGGAAGCAGCCTACAGTCATGGGTATGCTCCCGCTGACTGATATTCTGGCGATACCCCTCCAGGGTATCTTTGTGGATTTATATTCATAGCAGCCCGGGGCCAGGCGTCAGCCCCAATCGTTTGCATCTTCTATGTACCACAAACCTGGACTAACCATCCTCTCACCAGTGTTACACGCCTCATCAAAGCCTCTAAACCCGCCATCCACGCTTCACACTCTGCCTCCTCCCTCCCGCTGTCGCCTTCCCAGTCTTCCTTCAGCGCATCCTCCACCAGCAAGCTCGCCGCCACCAGCAACACCAAGCTCGCTGCGGCCCAGTCCGAGCTGCAGGCTTGCGAGCTGCACCTCGCGCAGAAGGAGCGCGCGCTCGACGCGCACCGCACCGCGCTCGTGCGCGAGGGGCTCGCTGCGCGCTGCCGTGCGCTCGCCGAGTGCGGGCGCTTGTGGGCCGACGCGGGGAGCGCGGGCGAGACGCAGGCGCAGTCGCACTCCACCTCGGAGCAATCACAATCACAGCCACACACCCCCACGCTCGCGCGCTCGCCGTCGAACCCCAACAAGCCGCTCCCGAAGCCATCCCCGGCGCGCGGCTCGGACCTCTCCCACTCGTCGATTGCGCCGTCGCAGTCCGCGTCGCAGATCAACCTCGTGCTCACGGAGCCGCAGCTTGCGACACACATGTACAGCGACGCGCCGCTGCCGCCGCCCTCGTCGCAGTCACACGGGAGCGCGGGCACTGGCGGCGGCATGGACCTCCTGGCCGCGCACCCGCTGACGGCGGACCTCGCGCTGCCGCTGCTGCAGCCCCACGTGCTCGCGCGGCGGATCACGGAGGAAGACCTGCTGCACGCGCCGTACGGCGAGGACGGGGAGGAGAGCAGCGCCGCAGAGGACGGGCCGCTGCAGGTCGTGGAGAACCCGCGGTTCACACAAACGAATGCGAACATTAGGAGCACGGCGGGGAAGACGCGCGGAAGCGTGCTGCGGCGCGAGGGGAACGCGACGTACGGGGGGAGCTCGCTGAGTGTGCCGGGACCGAGCAGGAGCGGGTCGGGGTTCTTTGGGAGCCTGCGCGGGCTATTTGGGCGCAAGGCCGGCAGCGATGTGGGCACTGGGAGCGCGTGGCCGCGACGGTGGGGGAAGGCGCGTGGCGGGGAGGGGGCCGAGGCAGACAGCGACGAGGGTGGCGATGCGCCCAGCGTGCCGCCGACGCTGCGGGCGCGTGTGGTGAGCGACGTGGGGTCGCGCCGGCTGCGCAGGGGCGACTCGGTTAAGGGGGGCGACGGTGCGCGGAAGGCGGAGGAGTGGGTCGGCGGTCAGGGCATGTTCGCGCAGCAGCGGGCGGACCCGGAGACAGATAAGGGGTGGGTGAGCGACAGCGCGTCGCCGTCCGGGGCTACCCCCCCGCATGTGAAGCGCCGGAAGAGCAAGAAGGGGACGGTCCGAAGCGTCGCCAGCAGCGCTGCGTCTGATTCGACCGCAGACGCACTCGTGCTCTCGCCGCGCCAGAAGCGGCGTGCGTCTCTCGGTGTCACCGGGTCCGCCGCCGCCGCCGCCGCTGTAGCACTTGCGCCGTCGCCGCCACCCCCGCTTCCAGGAGCCAAAATGACGACGCGCGCGGAGCGCCGCGCAAGCATGCCTGTGCACCCGGCCCCGCGCGAGCCAGACCAACGTACGAGCCTGATGAGCATCGTGGAGGGCGTCGCGCGTGCAAATCGCAATGGCTGGGCGCAGGGCGGGGCGGGGAGTGCCTCCGGGAGCGTCAACAGCAACGGGGGGTTGATGGAGGCGAAGGCGCCACGGCTCGACGCGCCCATGCTGCCGCGGGGGCGCACGATGAGCGCCGGCGCGACGCCCATTGACGGCCTCCCGCGTGCCCCAGGATCCGTGTTCGCGACGATGATGGGGTCGACGCCCGCGGTGCCGAGCACGTTCTCTGGACCCGAAATGACCAGCGGGTCTGCGGTATCATCGCAGAAGCGCCCCGCCAAATCGCCGTTGCGGAGTGCGCTGCGGACGGCGTCGCCCCCGCCGCCGGTGCCTGCGACGCCGGCTGTCCCCGTCCATGCGCCTGCGCCTGTGACTGTCAGGGCGCTGCCGCCAGCGGCCGTGCCCGTGCCGATTCCTGTTCCCGCGCCAATGCTCAATGGGACACAGAGCGGGAAGGCTCCCGCCCAGGACGCGCAGGACGACTCGGACGACGCGGCGTCGATGTCGTCATACGAAACCGGGCACGAGGCATTCGACGATGAGGGCGACGAGACTGAGCACGAGGAGCACGCACCGGCCCCGCCCCCACACGAATTCGGGAACGGACGCGTGCTGCACCATAGCCCAGTCGAGAATAACAGCCTGATCGAGGACTTTGGATACGGCGGCTCGGACCTGTCTGCGAGCTCAGCGTCGACGCAGACGGGTGCGGCGCCCGGGGCGCCGCAGCGCAGGAAGAGCGTGCGGGTATCGCTGCAGCCGACGTTCTCGACCACTCCGCCGGCCATCGACGACGACGACGATGCGGAGGGCAGGAGCTTCCGTGCGCCGTGGGAGGACAGACGGCCGGCGTCGGATATGTGGGAGGATTCGAGCGAGGAGGACGTCGAGTATCAAAAGGCGAAAAGGCTGCTAACGCGCGTTGCCCGGAAGGAGAAGAAAAATCGCTAATACTAATATGCGTTCTGACTGTTCATCTGGAATTATCCATACTGGCATAGAGAGTCATTTGTAGGTTTCTTTAGTGTAGTACAAGGCTAATAGATTTTTATCGCTTTCGGAACAAGAAAGTGTAGAGAAGAAAGTAGATTCGATTACATAATCGAGGGGTACAAACTGCTGTGACTTGCTAGCTTTGTCTTTTAGCTTTCTCGTTCCTCAGAGCGACACCCTTACGTTCTACTACCACAAAGCGCACCGTAGTTCAGCCCCCCACCATGTCCGACGAGGAGCAGGCGCCACCCCAGCCTCAGGATGAGGTCAAATCGGAGGACGCACTGACCACCATAAACATCAAGGTCGGTTACCCTGGCCATAACTGCGAGCAAGCATATTTTGTTTCTACTTTTTTTTTCTCCAACCCGGCACGTTCGCGATCACTGACGCGTGTCTCGTCTCGTTGCAGGTCGTGAGCTCGACAGGAGAGGAGGTCTTCTTCAAGATCAAGCGGAGCACCAAGCTCAGCAAGCTCCAAGGGGCATACGCCAGCAAGGTCGGCAAGGACGTCAGCAGCATCCGGTGAGCCATCGCGATCTCCCCTTGGTGCTCGCGCACGCCTCGAATGGGTGGTGTGCCGTCTCATGTCTCGTGTTCACGTCTTTTAAATTTCTATTGCGTTTATTCTATCCTTTGTGTCCCGATGCTCATCTTCTATGTTCCTACTAGATTTCTATATGACGGGTCGCGAATAAACGACGACGACACGCCTGCATCGCTTGATATGGAGGATAACGGTGCGCCGCCAGCCCCGCCTCGGCCCCGTTCCGCACTAACGCCTACGCCTACGCCCCACAGATACGATTGATGTCATGGTCGAGCGTGCGTACCCGGTCGCTTTGCTCCCCGCCCTTTGTTCGGCTAACGCGTTTTCTCTCAGAGGTCGGCGGGCGGCACGTGCGTCATCCGTGATTCGGTTTTCGCGCCAACCGTGATTTCAGCTCCACGGCTCTTGCTTTCTTCCTTCCGTGTTGTCGACCCCCATCCTACAGTATAATGTACACTCACCACCCCGCTGTCTATACTTCCACCGTTCTTGATCCCGTCCAATTATATGCTCGTCCCCGCGTGCATTCTGTGTTACATACTAATTGCGTCAATGGGCATTCTGACGTGGAGGCTCCGACTTTAGTGGCGTGAGGCACGACAAGTATCTCGTCGAAGGACGGATGGTGTGTTGGATTTGGAAGAAATGGCCACAAGCGAGGTACATGTCGTCAATGCTGATTAACATTGAATGCCAAAAATGCTGCCGCGATGCTGCTTTCACTCTCAGTATGGCCTTGAGCTCAGCACACAATCGGTCGTCCGTGTGGCACACCGCCGGATCCTCTAGTACCAGGCCCTCCATCTTTCTCCTGCGCCAATGGGCAAGATTCCCGATATCCAGATCGCTACTATGAACTCTGAAATATCGTATATTCTTCAGATCTAACCCAGCACTTCAATTCTTTCAAATCACTGAGCTCAAACTGCTCTGACATTGTACTGTGGGTCTAGCACTCGCGCACCGTCGCTGCCACCGAAACCCCGCTCCTGTTGAATTTGTCGTGTTCATGCTTTGGTCGGACAAGTTGGAGGTATGTCTGTTATCTGTGTCTACTCTCGACCGCCCCTCCGTCGCGGCGCCTATTATCTCGAGCACAGTTTTGGCTTCATGGCTCATAGCTACGTCCGGCCGATTTATCCAGTGGTAGTGGACGTTGGTCCTGATTGTCTGGCGTCACTTCGCCGCTGGATTCTGCGCATCATTCAATTGTTGCCACCTTCTCCGGCAAGAATTCCCCGGGGATTTTCTGACGTAGCGTCCCGCACGCCTCTCTTATGTAGACAAGGAGCTTCGTACCCATTGGCGTGGACTCGGGTTATGTAATATTTGCCAAAATCAAGATGATATAGTCTTGAACTCCTTTTCAACGCCCTCAATAGACAGATCGAAGTTAACTGGATACCATATAGTTCCAGCAGAGGGAGGGAGACTGCCGACCTCGATAAAATCTTTCAGGCTCCAGCTCCCCCGAGGCTGTGCAGACCCAGGCTAGTTCGCTCCTCGATATCAAAGACAAGACGGTAGGATGAGAAAAAAAACTAGGATGCGAAATAGATGGATTATTTTGTTTTGAAGCTGCCGAAGGAGCCCATTTTTTTTCGGGAGGTGAGTCTACGATATAAATCAGCAATACGTGTCCATCGAAGAACCCATAGAAAATGTGGCCAAATTGGGGCTCTCAATCATTTGGCCTCATGGTCGCCCAGCACATCAGATAATGACACAGTTCTTTGACCAGGCATGTAAAGAGATGGGAGTCACATATAATAGTAGAAAGATTTTGAAAGAAGATGTATTTTTGGCTCATAAATTGCAAAATCGCTTGGTAAGTAGTTCATGACTGTAGTACGCCTTCGGAATATGCTGACTGTGCATTTGCCCGCGCATAGCGTCTGCGAGTCGGAGCCACACCTTTGCGGTGATTGCGGAAGAGGGCTGACTTTGTAATCCTGAAAGTCAGTTGCAATTGAGCGCTGATGTTGAACCTCGGGGATCCGATCACCACAAGCTGCCGCCATACTGTTGCGCAGCCACGCGTCCAAGTACGTCTGCTAAGACCACTTACACCTTTGCCGGTTCCCGCCGGCCGGCGCGACGCGCGTACGGCCCGATTCATAACAGGCACTTGAGCCGGTTTTTTTACTAAATCATTGTCGATTAAAAGCCCTGGGAGGCAATCCATCTCTTTCAGACTTCCCAGGATGTTACTCCTCAGCTCAGGCCTGCTTTTATTATCCAGATTCCTTTGCTCTGATGCTGCTACAGTGAATCCATTGACCGTGTCGCTGCCATATGCAACCTTCCAAGGCATCAGCGATGGGAATTTGACCACGTTCCTCGGCGTGCCCTTTGCTCAACCTGCGTGCGCATTTTGCAGATTTACTTGCCACATCGAACTCAATAAATTTTGCAGTGGCCGTTTCGAGCTTCCAAAAGCTCCTCGAGTGCTACCGGGTTCGCAGAACGCGACAGCCTTCGGGGCGGCTTGTCCCCAACAGGCATTTACTCCTGTGCCGGTTTATTCATTGAACACAAACTATAGCGCCATCTCGGAAGATTGCAAGTCGGTGTGGTTTGCGTGAAGATCACTGACTAAGAGCCTCTAGGCCTGACTCTCAACGTGTTCAAGCCTAGCACCGCAGACGCCCACTCCAAACTCCCTGTCTTTGTGGTATGTCCCTCTTCTTGCTGTGTGCCTTGCTGAAGAGTTATCCAGTGGATTTATGGTGGTATGTAACTCCACGAATTTGACCAAAAAATGAGTTGAATTTTTTACGGTGCAGGTGGGTTTGAGATTGGAAATTCAGCAGACACAGATGTCCGGCCTGTGGTCGAGCGCTCCATCGTGACCGGTGAGCCAGTGATTATTGTAACTCCAAACTACCGCGTGAGTGGTGCGTACATCTTTCCTCCTTTCCGGCTATTACACACAAATTAACACGACACTGCAGCGTTTGGTTTCTTGGGCGGGAAGGAAGCGGATGCCGCGGGAATAACCAATCTGGGATTGCGAGACCGTGAGTGCTAGAAAATCCTCCGGAAATATTGTAGTAATATCCAAGACTTGTCCAGAGATATTTGCCCTCGAATGGGTCCAGAAGCACATCTCTTCTTTTGGTGGAGATCCTAATCGGGTGGTAATGTACTCTAGACCTGTTTTCTACATACCCGGGTCTTTCCTGACAGCTAGGATAGCGGGGGCCCAAGTGCAGGAGCGATATCAACCGGTCTTCTTCTCCTTTCCAACAAACCTAAATCAAATGTTCTGTTCCGTGGCGCGTTCATGGTGTGTTTTTATGCTTCCGACTTTACTGACTTGTATTTTGATTATCATTCAAAGCTCTCTGGATCACCAATAAGCACAGGCACAGTTGCCGACGGACAGCCGTTCTATGATGAGCTAGTCACCGCGAACAATTGCACTGGGTCCGAGGACACCCTTGGCTGCCTTGAGCGCGTCCCTTTCGACTCCTTCATGGCGACAGTCAACCGCACACGCAACATCTTCTCGTATACGAGTATCTCGAATGCATGGCGACCCCGTATTGACGGGGATGTCGTCGTGAAGAACCCTTTTGTATCGGTCGCTGAGGGATCGTATGCCAGGGTCAGTTTTCATGTCAGTGACGCAATGCATCCGCTGACAGGGTGATGGTAGATTCCAATTATGACGGGAGACTCCGACGACGAGGGAACGTGAGCACCGACGTGTCCATAAACCGAGAAAACAGACCAATTCATCTTTCGCCCAGCTTGTTTTCTTTGTCAAATACCAATATCACGTACGTGCTCTGTTGAGAAAGGCTAACGTTCTCTTAATTTGTATCGATCGGCCCAGGACCAATGCCGAGTTCTTGGCTTACGTTCATTCAAAGTAGGTCGCCTCAACGACATTTTGGCGTCCTTTTTGAACTCCGACACACTTGTAGCTACCTACCCAACAGCACAGCAACTCAGATTGCAGCCGTCGGCAACCTTTATCCCGATGACCCCACACAAGTGCGCCATTCGAACCATCTCGGACTTGCTGAGCATGACGCGTCTTTCGGCACAGGGATCTCCGTTTGGCACTGGAACCGCAAACCAGCTGACGTATGTTGTTCTGAATCCTCGCTCCTCATAAAGAATAACTGTTTCCAGACCCGAATTCAAAAGACTGGCGGCATTCCAGGGCGACTTTTTCTTCTTGGGCCCGCGAAGATTCTTCCTCCAGCACGCATCGAAGACACAGGATGCGTGGAGCTGGCGTATATATACCTCTACTGGTGTATTGAATTTTGGTGCTCACGAATCGCTCTTCAGTCAATAAACGGGGAAAGGCAACGCCGATCCTTGGTTCCTTCCACGGCAGCGACACGGGAATCTGGTTCCCAACCAACCCGACTGAAACTGTCGGGGTCGACGCTCTTAGTGAGTGAAGCTCTGGATTCAAAAATATATACTAATTTCACGCCAGTCAACTTCATCAACACACTCGATCCAAACCGCTCAGCGGCTCCAGGAACTGCATCCAATTCATCCATCTTCTGGCCCCGATGGAACACTTCCTCTTCGTCCGGCCCGTCGTCCCTCCTGACCTTCAGCGATCCCGGGGTTATCAATGTCACTGCCGAAACCTTCCGCTCTGACGCGATACGATTGGTGAATGACCTTGTTCTTGAAGCAGCTATCAAACCCTCCACCTAAGTCCTAGATACCTCGCTAGTACTAGTGCCTTAAAATTGTGTTCGCTCCTCTTATATAGATGTGTATCTCTTAATATCATCGCCCTCTGAGCAGATTTGATTCTTGACCCGTGGATACGTACCCTGGATAGGGCTGTTCGCCGTAACCGTGGCCACGGTTCCACGGCACCCGTGGCACGGCTGCCGTGCCGTGCCGTCCGCCATTTTGGCAGACCATCCACGGCACGGTCACGGCACGGTTCTGACCGTGTGAGGCCGTCGAAGCACGGCCGCAACGGCCGCAACGGCATTCACCAAATAATTATCTGTCGGGCATATCTAGTGGCCTATGAGATCCTACGTCTACATACAGCTCACGGGGCATCAGAAACACCAAAAGGGTATCTCGGTTGGCGGCTCAACCCAAACGACTGACGGCATCACACGTTGTTGCTTGTTTGTGTCGCGCCTGTATGAGTTCTTTTTTCACCATTTATTCATTGTCCTACTCCAAAGTCTCAAGAACTCACCGAATTTGTGGTCTGTAGTTCGTAGTTTCTGGTGGATTCGAAGTCCACACTCCGAAGTTGCAAGTTCCAACTCGTAGTCTAGGAAGCTCACGTAAGCACCATTTTGGGATGACCTGGCATCGCCTGTGACCGTCCTCACTGTTTCTCCTAGCTCACGCGCCTTCTGCCGCGTCGCCGCCGCCCCCTACATGGCCTCTCTGCCCATTGCGCACAACATCAACAGCACGCCTCGCATGCCATACGGTTTGCAGAGGTCACGTTTGACCGCCCCACTGCCCATGCTGCTTGCCTTGCCCGAACTCTGTCAAACACACATTTCCACGTCCGCATGGCGACGTCTTTGCGGCCCGGTGACGATATGTCTGAGGTGGAGTCCCTCGTCTCGGTGTGTCGCTCTCGACCGTCTGCGCTTCTTTTTCCTTCCTTGCTGTCACGGCTGGTGCATGTGTGCAGAGACGGGCGATGTCGAGGAGGCTGCGCGTCAGGCTATGTTGCGCGCCTTCTCACCATCAGGTTGGTTCTCGCTGCGCTGGGTACACACCCGTCCCCACTGAGGCCAGCTTAAGCGCACACGGATGGTCTGTGATGGCAAACGGAGCTATCGCTCATAAGGCGCGCTGAGTCCGACGGCGGTGCCGTGTATGTACTCTCTATGTTATATTTCGGGAAAATAAAAGAAACATTGCTTTGACTTTCTTTTTAATGCAACGGCCGAGCCAAAGCAACACAGCTGACAGGTAGCGTCCAAACGCGGGCTCCAGCGACGCGTAGGCGCGATACGGTGTATGTGACTTGTTTGGATCAGGTGCACTCGGTGATCGGGAATGCCCGTTTAGGCACTCGGCAAGGTTTTGGCTGGCCGGCACATGACCGAAACTCAGGACTACGAAGTTGGGTCCTACGAACACGAACCACAGCTAAAGACAATGAATAAATGGCGATAAAAAATGTCATACGCCTGCCTCACGCCTTTAAGTGCATCCAGCTCCTTTCGACACGTCTCGACGCGCCAAAGTACTTGAAGCCCTACGAGACAAGCCTGCAGCTTTGTTCAATTACTCAAACTATAAAACCCTCGAGAACAGCACCAGTCGGACTCAGTCCCAATTGCTCCGAATGGCTAGGATCCGTGCCCATGCAGGCCCGTATGACGGCTGCATTGGTATCCATTGCACGGGTACCTTGCGTCGTCGAGCGGGGACTTTGCAGGGGTGCATATGTACCTGTATGTACCTCGGGCAATGACAGACAGTACTTTCTCTTTTTTCCTTTTAGTTATACTAAGGTACTCGTGTTATCCTTTTGGTTATAGCCAGGAACTCGTCTCCAGTATATATTGCATGCACTCTAGTCGGCTCTCCTCAGACTTCCGCTACATCTGTGTGCGCGAAGACTAAGTTACTTGTTATTTCGCTCTCGTACACTATCCATCTCGCTCTAACGTATTCCTCCTGGCTACAATGTCGGACCAGTGCGCGCTCGACAGCAGCGGACAGCTCAAGGACGCCTCCGACATCGACTTTTACGACTCCGAATCGGACAAGAAGGCTCTTCCATGTGCGCCGCCTGGTATGTCGTTTGTTAGATGCACCAGACATATGTCTAATTTCCATAATTTATAGATGATGCTCCTTGTCGCAGCTCTCGCAAAAGGCTCACAGATAAGCTCACGGAAGGCCTGGCAGCGGAAAACGTGGATGAGGATGGAAATCCTCTGATGAAGCGTGCACCCCGTGCTAGTGCTGCCCGGGCTGAACATGTGAAGATCATTCCGGAGACCCAAAGCGAGGAGGAGGATGAGGATTTTGAGATGCCCGCTTTGCAAGATGTGTCCGACTCGGAGGACGACAACTCGGACAGCGAGAATGAGGGTGTGGGCAACGACGAGGTGAGTGTTTTTTCTTCTCTCACCTTCTGTACTTACAGGTTCAGCAGCTCGCTGATCTTCTGTCCTCGAAGACCATTCCCGCGCATGGCGGCGCGCGGTCGTCTAAGCCTCAGACGCGCCGTAAGCCTTCTGCGGGAAAGCGCAAGTGATCCGAGGAGTCCGCGCCTGCTCCGCCTGCTAAGAAGGCCCCGCGCGTTACTGTGGAGGAGGTGGAGGACGAAGACGATCCACCGAAGTCGACGGTGAGTTTCTAGCTCCTTCATGCCGATTATTATTCAAGACTCTCGGAACAGTATAAAAACCCGGTTTACCTCTTCTATGACAAGGTCACCAAGAATGCCGAGGGATCGACTGGGAAGCCCGGAGACAAATACTACAAGTGCCGCCACGGGAATGGGAGAATTATCACGGTTACGAGGGCCATGAAGCAGAATCTCAGCGGTGAGTCTTGTCATGGTTCAACGATTTATTTACTTAGCCCCCACCAGGCTTGACTACCCACCTCAAGAACGACTTCCCTGTCATGTATCGCCTTTACTGTGCACTCCACATCCGCCGGGATGAGCCGCCGACCCAACAAGAAATCGACTTGGCTCGCGGCGATGTCCCGATCGACTCTGATGCAGCCAAAGCCTATTTGGGCAAGGTTGAGACGGTGACCGCGAATATTATCAAAAGCCTGGAGAATCAGGCCAAGAAGGCCCATGTACGTGTTCAATTTGCCGACCATTACCTTCCTTTCTGAATCAGCATCTAGGGTGACTTTTCGCAAGACGTATTCGACACTCTTCTTGCAGAATATATCGTCGCCTGCGATCAGCCGTTTGACATGGTTGAAAAACCCGAGTTCATCGCACTGCTGGAATATACCCACCACGGGTCCATGCTGAACTTCAGTGTGCCTGGGCGCAAGGCGGTTCGCTCTCGAATCATGAAAATGGGGGAGGATACAGTTGCCGGCACCCGCAAGATGTTTGCGGTATTGCCTTGCTTGCATTTTGTTCGTTCTATTCATTCAAGTTCTTAATTAGGAACTCGAATCGAAAGTCAGCATCTCCCTAGATGCCTGGACTTCTCCAAACCAGCACCCTTTCCTCGCGATTGTGGCTCATTATGTCACGAACGATGGACGTCTTGGTATGCTCTGTTGCTACTTATAATCATCCCGAGTACTCAACGCTTTTAGAGGAGCTATTGATTGATTTCCGCGAGCTCGTGGGAGAGCATTCGGGCGAAAATATGGCGGAGGAAGTGTGGGCTTGCCTCGAGACGTACGGCCTGGATGATGGCAGGGTACTTATTAATTCTGATTCCGATGATTTCGACGATTTGCCCGATCTTATTCCTGTTTAGATTATTGCTCTCAATATGGACAATGCCCCGAACAACGACACATTGGTCGAGCATCTTGCTCTCAAGTGTGCAGTCGCCGGAATTCAATTTGATGCCACAGCGGCCCGGATCCGCTGCATGCCTCACACAGGTCACTTGGCTGCTATCAAGGTTCTGTGTTGCATCCAGTTTATCATCCACGACTAATTGAAACCCATTTTAAAAGCTGCTCGAGGCCATCGGCGTTATCAGCAAGTCAACTCGCAAGAAGGCCAAAGGGCGATTGTCGTCATATCAGGATTCTGTCACCGCCTCTCTGGCATGGGAGGATGACGATGATGGGGAAGAGGAGGAGGAGGAGGAGGAGGATGAGCTGGACCCCGATAGTGGGTACAACGGGCAAAAGCTCAAATCGGTTTCAAAGGTTCGCCGTCACTTATATTTCACAGCTTTGATTAACGTATCCATAATTATAGCTTCGCCAAATCATCCGTTCCATTCGAAGCAGCCCACAACGTCGCCAGGAATGGCTGAACGATGTCCATGTCTCTGGTCCTTTTATAGCCAGGAAGCTCGGCAAGCAGCCGCTTATGCCAATCCTGGATGTGAGAACGCGTTGGTCCTCGACTCACCAGATGCTTCGTGCGAACTATGTCCATGCTCGTCTACAGCGCCCTAAATATATTTACTTCCAGGCCGGGCCATTGATTACTGACAAATTATCAACGATTTTGTGGGAAAGCACCGTGATCTCCACCAATATGACCTCACCGCACTTGACTGGGACTCGATCATCCTGGTAACGGGGTGGTTGAAGTCTTTTCGAACGGCGACCACTCTGATGTCGACAACAAAGCGCCCCATGTTGTCTTATACTCACGCCATCTTCCGCGGACTTCAAGAAGACTTGCGTCTTAGCCTTGCACAACTGCTGGTCTCAACCCCCTCGGTTCTTTGCAACGGTCTTCTTGACGCGCATCGTAAGCTCAGTGATTATTATTACAAACTTGATGAGTCCCCGTACTACACTTGGGCCGCCCGTGAGCATGATCACGGTATATGCTGTTTTTTTTTGCTAATATTTGTGTTGATCTAGTTCTTGATCCCCGCATCTCGTATGATGGTCTCAAGGCCGATTTCTGGCGCGATGAAGAGCTGATCCTTCATTTGGACCATGCCAAGAATTCCCTGGATGATCACTTCCGGGAGCATTATGCCAACCGGGCTGTGCCTGCAGTTCCCTCCCAACCGAACACGGCATCTTCCTCTTCGGCGAATCAATCTGCCTCGCCACAGAAGGACTTTGTTGCCAGGTACGAGCACTGCGCCACATGATTACTTGACATGTTACGAATCAGACTTCTTTTCCAGATACCGAGTCCAGCGCCGCAGTGCCGTTGACGAGCTCCGCGACTACTACAACATGCCGCGGGAAGATTTCACCCGTTGTGACCCAGTTCAGTGGTGGGTTGCGCGCAGGACACAGTTCCCGAATCTTTTCTGTCTTGCTCGTGACTTAATGACTATCCCTGGTGTGTGGATTCTCTCTGGAACTTAACCTATAGCTCAATTTCACATTTCCAGGGTCTGCTGTTGCAGTAGAACACATTTTTTCAGGTGGCCGCGACACAATTTCGCTCAGGCGCGCGAGTTTGAAGCCGGAGACGATCAGGACCTTGATTCTGGTCAAGCAACGTCTCCGCCTGGCTCGCAGCGCGATCCAAGAGATTCTGGGTTAGCTACAAATGTCGTAAACACCGTTCTTGCGATTTTTATCCAACCGTGCCAACCCGTGTAGCCGTTTACGGCCGTGTCGTGGACCGTACCGTGCCGTCCAAAGGGTTGAACTTCATCTGACGGACCGTGCTTGACACGGCCGTGCCGTGTAAAACCCGTCGATCCCACGGCCGTGGCCGTCACGGAACGGCGAACAGCCCTACGTACCCATGCTCCCCTCGATCTGTTGCGTATCCAGGATCGACTCATCTCTACCGAAAACGTGTCAAAACGACACAAAAGCGAAAACCCCGTTGTCAGCATGCCTGAACACTTTTGTGGGCTAGACCTTGTTTGTATTAAGTTGATGGTTGCCAGATCTGTTCAATTATTTTTATTTTGTTAATTGAAGGAAGTGTGTCTCAAATTGGATCTGTTGAGCATCAAGAGACATATATTCTGCGACTCCTACAGACTAGTATTATTCTCCAACAGTTTGACTCCTCGTTTGACTTGTAATTTGCTTTTCATGGCGCTGTTTGGCTCAGTCACAAAGACGCGACTGGTCACGAGACTTGCAGCCACCACGGTAGTGCTCGAACGGACCTCCGTCGACTTGCGGCGCGATTGCAATTGGAGTGTCCAATTCCTGACATTACATGCACGACTCACGATTGTTTGTCGATCCTCAAGTTTACCCCTGGGCTGAAGCGGCGAAAATTCGACTTGGTATCGCTTTCTCCAAGCTTTCTCACACACCCGGCGCCTCCTGACGCGTTCTTTCTTTCACACAGCTGCCAGTGCCAAGCAGCCCGACATGTTCACATATACTTAGCCTGACAGTGAAAGAGAAGATGGCGCCCTTGCAATGAGGCCACTACTTTCCAGGTACGTCATATGTATCCTCCTTCAAGGGTAAGGATCCATCTCACCACCTTCTTCAAAGTTCCAGACCTGGCTTTATTTTTGCGTTGTCCAAGAACATCCACCGAGCCTCTCTAAGAGCGAAGGATTCGGCGCAAGCCTCATACTCTCCCAAAAGTGCTTGACACAAATAGCCCTGAATAGCCTACTCGCCACTATCTCTGTACGTCAGCTATTCTTGATAAACCCCCTCGTGACAGCCAGTTCTGGAAAAATATTCTTCGATAGACAGACCACATGGACCGACATGAAGCCTTCCGGCGAAGCTCCTTGCCGTCCATATATCAGACTGCGGAATACGGCGATGTGGTTGTCCGCCCAGAATGCATTTCCTCCAGGACATCGTTGTGCTTGGGCTCCTCTCAGTGCAAGGTAATTTGCCGCCTACTCCTCAAGCATTGCTGCTCACACCCTCGCAGCCTGGGCACAGCTCACGCCGCCACAGGATAGCTTTCTCCAAGGGGCGTTGGAGTGGCCCCCGGGCCCCGGTAATGTGCTGGTGCCCCAGCAGCCCGACACAGAGCTCACGCAAATGATGGCTGAGATCGACCCTGCGCGGATTCAAGCAATCATCACAAAGCTTGTGTCCTTTGGCACCCGCAACACCATGTCGAATCAGACGGACCCCCTGCGGGGAATCGGCGCCGCTCGCGACTGGATTGCGACAGAAATGCGCACCTTCGCCGCAACCTCTGGGGGGCGCATGACTGTCACGGTAAGCAAATGCCGACGTCCTGGCCAGGTAACTGACGCCTTCCAGGTCCCCGGCTACCTCCAGACACCGTCGGGCAGCATTATCCAGAACACCGTGATCAGTAACGTTGTAGCGACGCTCAAGGGCTCGACGGACCCGAACCGCATCTACCTCGTCTCGGGGCACTACGATTCGCGCGTGTCGAACGTGACGAACTTCGTGGACGACTCGCCAGGCGCAGACGATGACGGGTCGGGTGTAGCGGTCGCGATGGAGCTCGCGCGCGTGATGGCCACCCACAAACCGGCGGCGACGATCATCTTCATGGCAGTTGCTGGTGAGGAGCAGGGCCTGTTCGGCTCGACTTTCATGGCGAACACACTGGCGAACGCGAGTGCGGATGTCCAAGGGATGCTCAATGTGAGTCGGTGCCTCCGGCTGGTCCGCCCAGAGGTATCTAATTGTTGCAGAACGATATCGTCGGCAGCTCTACTGCCGACGACGGCACGAAGGATCCTTTCAATATCCGGATGTTTACCCAGGGTATCCCGCCGACGGAGACGCTCTCTCAGGTCACCCAGCGCGCTAACATTGGGGCGGAGAACGACTCGCCTATCCGGCAGCTCGGGAGGTTCGTTGTCGAGGTCGCCTCCAACGCCGTGACCCAGATGAACGGTACACCGACGTGCTGCTTCTCTCTCATTGTAATAGCTCACCGTCCGTAGTGCAGATGGTGTACCGGCCGGACCGCTTCCTGCGCGGCGGGGACCACCTCCCGTTCATCGGCCGCGGGTACCCCGCCGTGCGCTTCACTGAGCCACACGAGAACTTCGCGCACCAGCACCAGGACGTGCGCGTCGTGAACGGCGTGCAGTTCGGCGACCTCACCGAGTTCTGCGACTTTGAGTTCAACGCGCGTGTCGCGCGGGTGAACGGCGTCGCGCTGTGGTCGCTCGCGCAAGCGCCCGGGACGCCAAAGGGGCTCACGATGGACACGAGCGTGCTGACGAACAACTCGACGCTCCGGTGGACTGCCGATCCGGCCGCGGCGGGGTACGAGGTCGTGTGGCGCGCGAGCGAGGACGCGTTTTGGACGCATGTGGTACCGGTGGGCAAGGTCAATTCGACTACAGTGCTGTTGTCGAAGGACAATGCGCAGTTTGGGGTGCGTGCTGTTGGGGCGAATGGGTTCAAGAGCCCTGCGGCATTCCCGGTCGGATTTTTCTGATTTGTTGATTCTCGAGTGCGTCTCTGCGGAATTTTAGTGAACGTGACTATGGCACTGTCCCATGAATAAAATTAACGTTGAAATCATCAGGCACGAGGAAATCTCACTCAGTTGCAACATTCAGGGAGAAAAATCTTCAATTGTGCACATGGCTGTTGACGTAGAAAACTTTCAACTTCGAGACAAACCAACCAAAAAAAAGGTGAATTTTTCTCATTTATGTAAACAAAAATGGCTGACATGCCAAAGAAAAAAATGTTGGACTCGTACTTGTTGTCGTCCATTCGCACCACCAGAGCCATGTTGCACTCGGAGTCTCCGATACTTTTCCAAGTCGCCGCATCTCTGTTCAATTAGAATCAATCCTGTGTTCGCTGCTACACAGAACCTTGATAACGGTCTAATGGAACTTCTGGTATCAAGTTGGAATTCATGATTGAGCTGATCAGCGCTCTGGGCACTCTGACTCGGACATTGAAATATTGACACAGCGACTCGACTTCTTCCAATATATCATATTGGCGGCAATCCTAGGTCAACTGTGCGAACAGCTCTAGCCAATGTGTCGCAGAATGTTGGTGGGGCATCGCAGACACCTATTCTTTCTGGGCAACTGCTTGGCGTTTTTTGCACTTCAGACTGTCGGAAGGGACTTTTTCTGCTTTTCGTCCCAAATAGGAAGTTCCGGAACATAATGACTTGCAACTTGAACGTCTTTCAAGTTTCGTCACCTATGTTCACACGATTTGGTCCATGGACGGCTCTAGCGGAAACCAGATCGGCGAGGACTACTTATGAAACTGAATGCTGTCGCCCACTCGCTGCACTTCAAAGTTCAGTTTCTTCAGCTGACTCAGATAGGCACTGGTGACTGATACAGTGGGGATCTTTCTGGGATCCTTCAAAAACCGCTGCGAAATTATTCTCTAAGTCGAGTGCAATTGGAATAGCGGAGCGGCCGATGGACTGTCTTGATTTTTGCTTGAACTTTGAGGTACACCGGATTCTGTATTGCCATCTGTGTCTACTACCCCTCGTTGCACAACTTTTATGGGTAAGCTGAGGATGGCAATGCCACTCTCGAAGCTCTGGCATCGACCTTGGATTGCCATTGACTCTTTGTTCCAGTAAACTCCCCTCGCCACTCTCACCGCACTCTCACCACGTCGACTGCAGCAATGCCATCCCACGGCCAGGTAAGCCTCGCCTTGCATGTGTCGACTGCGACTCATGGCCTGATGACTGACCATACCCGCAGACCTCCCGCCCCGTCCCCTTCAACGCTGCCCGTGGCGACACGAGCCCGATCCCCGGGCGCTATAACACCGCCTTGGCTCAGGCCGGCCTTCCCACCGTCAGCCACGCCGAGCTAGACTGGATGCTCAGGCCCTATTGTCGCACCGAGGAGGAGCTAGTCGTCGAGAAGCAACGTTATATAGCAAGTGCGGAGCGGAGTGTTCCAACCGGCAAGATTCCGATGCTGGGGGCACGTCGCAATGTACGAATCGTTTCCTGACTGAATGTATGTGCAGCAAAAGCCCAATGACGGCGGCGAGCCGGCTCTCAAGTTCTTGCCCATCCCCGGGGACCGTCTTGCCATCCGAATCTTCCCCGGAGGCTTCGAGCGCGGCAGACACATGTTTTTTTTTTACTTCGTCGACGAGAACGAGCAACCGGTGAACATGCCGCCCGGCTACAGTGTTCACCAGTGTTTCGCCCCCAACAATATTCAGCTGAAAGGGCTGCACGAGGTTCTCGGGTTCCCCCTCGACAAGGGGGACAGCTTCGCGGTGCTGGAAGACGTCTGGTGTGTGCTGTGTCGCCCTGGTTTCGTCGACTGGCAGCTCTCGACTGCGGTGCAAGGGTAGGGGGGAGGTCCTAGCTCAATCACGGCCGTCGGGGGGAGGGGTTGTTACGCCTTTTCATGTACAATAATACGGAAATGCGACAGAGTCCGATATGAAGTTGGGCAATCACGCCAGGACTGTGAGCGGCGATGTAGCTTGCCCTGATTTTGGTTACAGATAGCGTGGGGATTTACAGCTGATCTTTGGTTGATCTCGAAACTAATGGGCACGGTGAAAGCGACGCTTTGACGCGATGAGGCAGTAGGATTGCCCTGTTCACCCGGTTTATGTATAGGCAGAAATATTTTCCCACCTCCCCTTTATGCCTATCCGACGACACAATTATTTAGAGTTACTCCGGGAGTGGATTTGGATTTGGATTTGATGGTTTGATGTACTTATGTGATGAGTGTTTGGATTTGTACATCTGGTTCGGACTTCGCATTTTTCTCTTTCCTCCCTTCCCCTTTGCCCCCGGAATTTTTCGGGATGCATGCATGTACTAGTAGGCTACTCCTCTGCGAAGTAACTAAGAGATACACCAAGAGGAAGGTATTGAAAAGGACTTGCCAGTCCATCAAAGTCGGTGATACCAAAGGAGTTGTCCATGTACTGACCTCGCCGCTCACCGGGCACTCCCAGAAAAATTCGAGAGGCCTTCTGTATGATATTTCATGCTTTCAGCGTCTTCAGATTCTCTTGTCGGCACGCTTGAGTTGTGTTTAGGGGGAAATGCGTTTTGTGACATGTTGTGACACCCTGTGACAACCGAAGTCTGGCCTGCAAAATACAACGACCACGTCCCAGAAAAAGAATCCGAGGAGCCAAAGAGTGTTCTATATAATTCTCAAGGGTCGTCAAATTTTACCAGAACTTTTGGGCAAGCTTTAGGGCCAGAACGTAGACAACTCCCTTGGTATCACTGACTTTGATGGACTGGCAAGTCCTTTTCAATACCTTCCTCTTGGTGAGTCTCTTAGTTACTTCGCAGAGGAATAGCCTACTAGTACATGCATGCATCCCGAAAAATTCTGGGGGCAAAGGGGAAAGGAGGAAAGAGAAAAATGCGAAGTCCGAACCAGATGTACAAATCCAAACACTCATCGCGTAAGTACATCAAACCCAGGTTCCTACCCAGCCGCGGTTCCGAGGTTCACAATCTCAGTAGGAGGTTTTTAATCGAATACAGAATTGGTGGCACGGAGATATCGGACCGTGTGACGAAAGTAACGTGATGTGATTTAGTGACAGAAAGTTGGGGTGAACCTCTCCTCAGCGGCTGGCGGATAACATCTGTAAACAACATAGCCACAATTTCGCGAAATCACTCGAACGTCTCTTGGATAGCTCAGTCACTTCAAAATAAAATAATCTGATGCATCCAAAACCACATAGTGGCTTTTATAAAAGTGTAGTGTGAGTCTTAAATTTTTATTTTGGGTGCTGTTGTGAGTTTGTTGGAGAAACCACCCTTTTCACTGTAATTCACTCCAAGATGACGTAGCCCATCATAGTAAAATCCACAAAGCGGATAAATAGTATCACATAGCCATTTTTGAGTGGATTAAGCATGGGTACTATTTTATTTTAAGTGACTGAGCTATCCAAGAGACGTTCGAGTGATTTCGCGAAATTGTGGCTATGTTGTTTACAGATGTTATCCGCCAGCCGCTGAGGAGAGGTTCACCCCAACTTTCTGTCACTAAATCACATCACGTTACTTTCGTCACACGGTCCGATATCTCCGTGCCACCAATTCTGTATTCGATTAAAAGCCTCCTACTGAGATTGTGAACCTCGGAACCGCGGCTGGGTAGGAACCTGCATCAAACCCAGATCCACATCAAACCCAAATCCAAATCCACTCCCGGAGTAACTCTTACAGACCCCGCATGTATTATTTCAACAAGCTTGCAGTAATTCAACATGAAACTTGGACTAATTTGTAATTGCTCCTTTTCCCAAGAGAGCTCTGCTTCGAATTCCAATGGTGACACAAATATTGCAATTGGAACCCCTGGACTCCGAATCCTACAAAATGCCTGCCACAGGCGGTTAATCTTTTGAGTACGAAGGATCGGCGGTGAGAGTGCGGGGTGTCGGCGATGAACATGTGGCACGTTGATTAACCGGCGCTAATCACGATGTTCCAGACCATTTGCGTCCAGCCGTCCAATCAGAAGCGTTTGATAACGGCGCTCCTGTCAGCAGCAATCTACGTCCTTGGCGGAAACTCCATATGTAGCCATCGGTATCGGACTTTGCTCTCGACCACCGTGACTCTCGCCATGTCCGACTCTGTGCACAAGGAGACGAAAGGGGACGCAATGGCAGCGGACGAGGTGGAGCTGGCGCGCATGGGGTACAAGCAGGAGCTGAAGTACGTCGGTATCTCACGCGCCGCAGTCTGTGTCTGACGGCCCATCGTGTCGTACGACAGTCGGGAACTGGGTCTCATGCAAGTGAGTGGACGCGTCTTTCCCTGTATTCACGCGTTTCTGACGGCGTGGATGTAGAATTTCGGGGTACGGTGACAATTTCTGTGTCACGAAGGATGAAATTCGAAACCATACCCGCAGGTCTCCTTCTCAATCATTTCGGTGATCACTGGTATCCCCTCTCTGTTTTTGTATGGATTGGTGTGTCCTTTTATCCATTTCCCCGATGACCGCTTAGCGCTTATGTTGTGTCAGAACACCGGAGGTCGGTTTTTAAGAATCCAAACGCTGCTTCTCTGATCTTGTATGACAGGTCCGGCAGTGATGGTCTGGGGCTGGGTGGTTGTCTGTACGTGTCTCAGTGCGGCTCACCCACTATCTTTTACCCAATTCATTCTCTAGCCATATTCACGCTGATGGTTGGGCTCGCTATGGCTGGTATGAGTGTCTCCTCGAGCTGCTTATATTTATGTCAATGAACACGCCGCGGTTTAGAGGTCTGCAGGTTGGTGGTTTTTTTTACCCAACACCTTTCTGCTCATTCACATCCAACCAAGCGCCCATCCGACGTCCGGGGGACCCTATTTCTGGGCGGCTATGCTTTCCAAGCCAAAAAACGCTCCACTGGCTTCCTGGATTACTGGTGCGCGTCCTCGTCATTTGAGTATCGTAAACTCATCACCGCAATAGGCTGGTTCAACCTTCTCGGCCAGGTCGCTGTCACAACCGGAATCAGGTAAGTACGCCAGCACCGCGTTTTTTTCGGTTCCTTTAAGATACCATTCAGTTTCGCATGCGCGACTTTCCTGTCAACCGTCTGTACTTTTAAAACCGGCTTTGTGCCAACACCCAATACCACGATCGGTATGCCCTCCCTCGAAATATGCCTTGCTCTAACTGATCACCACTCAGGAATATACGCTGCTGTCCTGGCTACCCAAGGCGAGTCTCTACGCGTGACTCACAAATCTTTATTGAACCTCCGCAGGCACCATCAACACATTCGGTGTTCATCTCCTCCACTATCTCAACAACGTGTCCGTGTGGTGGCATGCTATCGGTAAGCTCTATTGGGTGCTAACTTTCATTCCACGGCTGACCGGTCCGCGCGGTAGGCACATTCTCCCTGGTGGTTGCGATTCTCGCGAAGGCACCCACGCACCAGTCGGGGGCCTTCGTGTTCAAGACGTTCCTGGATGGCACAGGCGGATGGGGCGAAAGAGCGAGCCATGTTTACGTTGTGGTTATCGGGGTAAGCTCCAATTAATCCCGACAATCCGGGGTAAACGCTCACTATATCAACCAGATTTTGATGGCACAAGTAAGAAGCTTTCATTCATGTATTTTTCCGTCCTGAGTAGTTTCGTTCCCCCAGTACACGCTCACCGGTAAGTTCACGTCTGTTTTCGAACATTTCATGCCCGTTACTAATGCTCTTGCAGGTTTTGATGCGAGTGCCCACGTCAGTAACTGCCAACAGCAATCCTTGCGACTATGCTGAACAAGAACTTAGATGACGGAAGAGACGAAAAACGCTGCCATGTCAGGCAGCATCGGGATCGTCATGGCGATCGGGGTTTCCGCCCTTCTGGGCTGGTTCCTCATCCTCGGGCTACTATTTTCTATCCAGGATCTCGACGGCACGTTGAAGAGCTCGACTGGCCAACCCGTGGCGCAGATCTTCCTCGACACCGTTGGTGAGAATGGAGCGATTGTTCTAATGGTTCGATTTCATTTTCGAACAATGGAATATTGCTCGAGCAGTGTTTTCTCTTGGTCTATAGGTCATCGTCATCGGCGCTATGTTCTTCTGCGGAACGTTCAGCATCACGAGCAACTCCCGGATGATGGTGAGCATCCCGCTGTATCCATTTATTCCCACTAAAGGATCGCGGGTTTTTAGTTCGCCTTTGCCCGCGATGGAGGAATTCCCGGGAGCGAGTTCTTCAACTACGTCAACGTCAAGTGGAAGTCGCCCGTCCGCACAGGTGCCTATCCTTCCTCTGCATTCTTCCCCAACACAGAATGACTGACTCGCGCAGTGTGGCTCGCGTGTTTCCTGAGCTTCTGTCTCGGACTGCCCAGTCTGGGAAGCACCGTCGCATTCTCGGCGGCCACGTCGATCGCCACCATCGGGCTGTATATTTCCTACGTAGGTCCCACCCGCCTCCTCCAGGGTCTCCGTTCACACTTTCGCTTCAGGCCATCCCCATCGCTCTTCGCGTGGTGTACCGGGAGCAGTTCGTCCGCGGCCCGTTCCACCTCGGCAAATTTTCGTACCCCATCGCGCTCACTGCAGTGGTCTGGATCGCCTTCATTTCCATCGCGTTCATTTTGCCTCAGATTAACGTGCGTTGACTCCTTCCTATTAATTCATTCCCACCGCTCGCAGACCTGATTTGCCCGCCAGCCTGTCGACTCGCAGACTTTCAACTATTCCATTGTGCGTATTATCTCATTCGCGCTTGCGGTATATTTAAATACTCTTGATTGCTGCATACAGGTCGCTGTCGGGATCGTCATATTCTACAGCGTTGGCTTCTGGCTCATCAGCGCCCGGAAGTGGTTCACGGGCCCCGTGAAGCAGATTGCCGGTATGTCGTCGAACATCTATCTATCTTCAAACAGGCTGTGTGTGGCTGACGAGGGAATGCGTTTCAGCGGAGGAGATGGGTATAAATGTCATGGAGCCCGCCGAAGCTGCCAAGTTCGAGAAGGGAGCACAGGCGTAACATACTACACATACCCGTTAGTAATGTTTAACCAAATTTCTTACTACATAGAACAAGATCTAGACTTTCGAAACATTTACCGGGGAAGTTGGGCCTTGTACATTTGAATGTCGTCGTGTACCAGAATCGAACATTTTAACAGCCTGAAATGATTATGCCCTGGTTGCGGTGGCATCACAATCATCACTACCCCCAAATTTCTATTGCAGCATTCGACTAGCAATTGAATAAGACAGGCGAAGGGCCATGTGCCTTGTGGGCTGTTAGCAGCGCTTTAAACCCGAACTGGTGTATATCTGCCAAATATTCTCAGTTTGTCAGCCAAAGCTGTGATTGCCATCACTTTAGTCATGGTTCCCTGCATCTCATGACCCATAATAGGCGCCTCTCACTGCCATCAGGCGTCCATCCCAACGGCATAAAAAACGCGAAGCAATGCGCGTTTTCCCCCAGTTCCAGGACATCATGCGTCTTGTACACCAAGCCCAACTTGCGCTCGCCTCGTCCTCCATCGTCAGCGCGGTGATCGGCGCGTCGCGTGGAGGCCAGATCGAAAACCTGGTTACGTTTGGGGATTCGTATACCGATGTTCGCATGACGGGTCTGTGTTCCTCCAAGCGCATGTGAAGGCCACTCACCATCTTCCTTCGCGCTCCATAGGAGATGCAGGTGTCTCCTGGCCGGATTACGCTGCGGGCTCCGCCAATGTGTCGCTGTACCCATTCGCCCGGTGGGGCGCGACGTGCTCGAACAATATCACGTTCAGCCCGTGGCCGTCTCTGTTCGAAAGCCAGCTTCCGCTTTACTTCGCGGAAAAGGCCAACGGGACGCTCAAGCTCGATCCACACAAGACTGTGGGTTCTGTTTACGATACGAAGTGCCAGTAACTGACCCATATTAATATGGAATATCAGCTTTACACGCTCTGGATCGGAACGAATGATATCGGAAGAAACTCTCTGCTGACGGGGACTCCGGGCCCACAGGTCTCTTTGGTGGATACCACGGCCTGCGCCGTAAATTGGGTCAACGTTCTGTATGCAAGTGGGGCCCGGAATTTTCTGTTCCAGAATGTAAGGAGTAGCTTCTGGTGCCTCGAAACCTATTTTGACATGAATACAGATGCTTCCACTGCAGCACACTGTACTGTACTCGGCGAATTCGTATGTCAACCATTACTGGACCATGCAGCGCAACACCACAGAATGGAACGTGTTCATGACCGAACTGGTCAAGTCGGCCAATGCGTTATTCGAACTTCGCTTGCAGACAATGATTCCAAAACTTCCTGGTGCTCGCATTGGTAGGATTCCCTTGCTTGCTTGATCTTAATGCGATTGTTCTTGAACGTGTCTCCAAGGATTGTTTGATTCCTACGGGCTGTTCCAAGACATCATCGATCACCCTTCTCTATATCTGAACGGGACGGCACCCCTCGTACGGATTTTTCCATTCTCCAACTATCTGCCTGCTGAAACTTATGCAGAACACAACCGGCTGCATAAAATCGTGCGTTTATGAGCTTAATGAGCCAATTGCCGACAATGGTATCTGTACCATCATCAATGGAACCAATCGAGACAGTTATATCTGGTAATAAACACAATCTGCCAGTCCGAAAACATTGTGAACAAAGCACAGGTACGACGAGCTCCATCCAAGCGAGCAAGCCGACCGGGTGCTTGCCAAAGAAATTGCACAGGTTATCGAAGGGAAAGAAAATAGATGGACTACTTGGCTAAGCTGAATTCCAAGAGCATCTATTTCATGCCATAGTGTCATCGTAATATTATTGCGCGAAGTCAAGGATGGGGTGCATAATATTTTGAGCGTCAGTGGCTATGTAGCTGTATTTGCAACAACCAAACAGCCAGCAAAACACGTTCTCCTGATCCTTCCACGCTTCAGCTATTTATCAGTCGAGCTTCACGAACGACGGTTGATACCGCACATTGTATTCATCCTCCATGGCATTCTCCAAAGGCTTGGCACTTCTGACTTGGATTGCACTGGTCCATCTTGCAGGAATCTATCTCTTTACCAGCGGGTTTCTGTTAACGCGCCTATCCTTATCCAACTCGACCCAATGCCTTGATAAAAAGTGCATTCTTCCTCCGACTCACAAACGTGCTGTATTTTTAATAATCGACGCACTCCGGTTCGACTTTCTCTCTCCGGAGCCTCCCGTTCCGGCATCTCCTTTTCACCACAATATCCTAAACCTTCCCCGCGAACTCACCAAATCCAGCCCTCGAAACTCATTCTTGTTCAACGCATATTCGGACCCGCCAACTGCCACACTCCAGCGTATCAAGGGCCTGACCACAGGATCACTTCCGACTTTCGTCGACATCGGAAATAATTTCGGCGGCTCATCTATAGCCGAGGATTCGATCATAAAGCAGCTCCACGCCGCAGGCAAAACTGTAGGTTAGCTCTACCTCTGTGATTATGCTATAATTATTGTGATTGTCAAGGCGGCGTTTATGGGAGACGATACATGGATGTCTGTCTTTCCCGACTCGTTCCACCCGAACATGTCGTTTCCATATGATTCCTTCAATGTGGAGGACCTCCATACTGTGGACGATGGCGTCATAAAGCATCTCTTTCCCCTTCTAGAAGACAAAACAAAGCCGGTCGATTTCCTAGTGGGCCACTTTCTGGGAGTCGACCATGTCGGGCATAGAGTGGGGCCCGACCACCCCAGTATGAAGGACAAGCTTCAGCAAATGAACCGAGTTCTGAAGCGTGTAGTCGATCTCTTAGACCGCGATACGCTCCTTGTTGTGCTTGGTGATCACGGTATGGATCGTTTTGGTGATCATGGGGGCGATGGTGTTTTCGAAACATCCTCCGCCATGTGGATATATAGTAAGGGTCCCGAACTCTCCATAGACCCGTCTTCCATCCCTTCTGGACTCCTCCAATACACAACCTTCCCCAAAGCGCCTACTTCGCACCGTTCAATCCAGCAGATCGATATCGTGCCAAGCCTTTCCCTCCTCCTCGGCCTTCCCATCCCGTTCAATAATTTGGGCACTGTCATACCCGAACTATTCTGGCGCGATCGCAAGGGCGTCGGATTGACCAGGGCACTAGAGATCAATGTTGCCCAGATCAAGAATTATCTTGACGTATATCGCTCTAGCTCCTCCGGAAGCGAACTTGATGAGGCGTGGCATGGTTTGCATTCCGCGTGGACAGCTACTCAAGCTGTCAGATTGACGACTGAACAAAATCTCATCGTCATGTCGAATTACACTCGCGTTGCCCTTGCCGCTTGTCGGTCTATCTGGGCCCAATTCAACCCTTTCCTGATGGCCCTCGGGTTGGCGTTGCTTGCGGGTGGTTTGATCGCCACATGGGCAACATACTCTGGCCTTTCGCGGGTCGGTAATAACTGGGATGAGTGGCTTGGGGAACGGCTGCCGCAATACACTCGTGGTGCTGCTGTAGGCTCTGTCCTCGGGCTCATTATTTATCTTGGACTAGAGGCGTATCTCCCCGGAATGGATGCGCTGGATTGCATCGTATTCCTTGCTCCGTTCGTTTCATGCATTGTCATGATCGCCACCTCCCCCCCGTCGCTGTCAGTACCGACACTCAAAGCTGTACCGGTTCCCCTTATTCTCCACACGGTGGCTTTCCTGTCAAACTCCTTCACATTTTGGGAAGACCGAATGGTACCTTTCCTCATCATCTCTTCGATCAGCCCATTCGTCCTGACTGGATTGATGGCCCCCACTTCACGTTTGCGGTGGAGAATCTTCGGATTTTCCGCTCTGTTCACAGTATGTGTGCGTCTTATATCATCAAGCACCGTCTGTCGAGAAGAGCAGCAGCCTTACTGCCACGTAACATTCTACGCCACGTCGTCTTTACCTGCACCTCCACTTCCTGTTTTATTCCTCGTCGTTCCCACAGCCCTTGTTTTTCCCTGGGTGCTCAGACGCTTCCTCCATATTTCTCGATCCGATGTGGGGCTGGCAAAGGTTTTTTTGCCGTGGATTCTGACACCCAGCCTTGTCGCCGGGACAGGGTTTTGGTTGATGGAATGGGCTGACTCTGTCGAGGTTTTTGGAGATGAATGGGCTGTGATACTGCGTTTCGGGAGAACGTGGCTCGTGCGGTTATCCCTTGTTTTCCTTCTTGGCGGAGGAGGCTGTCTGTGGTGGTTTGTTCCACTGTGTCTGGATATCGAAGCTCCTCCTCCTCAGTTGGGCGAGAAACGGCAGGTCACCGTGATCGGGTACGCCAACGCCTTTGGCTCATCTTATCTCATATTTTGGACCATCCTTCTCGCCGTGGTGTATACCACAACACAACTCACCGGCCAACTTGTTCTGGCGCTTACAGCGGTCGCGCTCGTTGCACATCTGGAAGTTGTAGACAGCGCGCGGGACGTGAGAATGATCGAAGCTTTAGCCGCCTCCAAGCCGTCCGCTCTACTCAATTCCAAATTGACTTCACGTTCACCTCCCATTCGATTCACCGATATCGTCCCCGTCGCGCTTCTTGGATTGCATGCGTTCTACGGGACTGGCCACCAATCTACTATCTCGTCAATTCAGTGGAAATCCGCTTTTCTGCTGACTTCGACGGCGAATTATACCTCATCCCCTCTGACTGTCCTTCTGAACTGGCTTGGGCCGTTGTTATTGTCTGGAGCGGCAATTCCCCTTCTCGCGTTGTGGAATCGATCTCCATTGCCAGTCATTCCACCCAGTGCGGATACACCTGTGTCTAAATTACAGGCCGACACGCAAATCAAAGGGGAGAGCACCGTTGCCGGACTTGGCATAATGGCGTACTATGGCAGTCTCCTTCTAGGCACCTCTGTTAGTGCCGCAATTTTGAGGAGACATTTGATGGTGTGGAAAGTCTTCGCGCCACGCTTTATGGCCGCCGTCCTTGATATCGCAGCTGTTGATGTCGGCGTTTTAATCGGTGTTGGTTTGGGAGTTGAGAGGGTTGGCAAGAGGGTTGCTCAGATGTTTCACGGAGTAGCTACACAGCTTGCCTAAAAAAAACTGATATCGCTTCGATATGGTACACGTATGTATACTGCATCATCAATCCACTCCAACAATCTCAAGCCCATTTTCTTCCCTCATTTCCGCTCTCCTAGAAGGAAGCTACCTATTGCACACGTGTAAACTCCCTATTTCAGCCGTGAGAATGAAACTGCCATCAATCGTTGACCACCATCCATCAAGCTCGCACAGCTTTTGCGGAACTGAAGCCCAGCATCACATAACTATAAGTAGGACAGGGAGACTTGCAAGACTTGTCTCATCTACCATCATGCCCACATCCACATTCAATGAGCCAGGCCCGATAGCACTTCCGTTGGACTCCGACGAGGCGCCGCAGGTGGCGACAGATGGCGGCGGACTCCGCAAGTTTCGGCGCCGCGTCTTCTCTGTCTTCACCGTTTGCTGCATCATCACCTTGGTGGGGTTCTGGGAACGAACCCCCAAGGTCGGCCGGGGCGTTGACGATCTGGGGCATACCGTGGGCGTTGCTTACGACCCCCGCCTCGAGGTACAGTAGGTTCGATCCTCCAGCAACCCTAGAATTAACGGTTTTGAATTATATGTAGTCGTACCAGAATCCTGCGGACGCAAAAAAATGTGCGGAATGGCCTTTTGATGACACAGACCTGGTGTCAGGAACAGAGCCCGAGCGTCACCTGTCCTCTATGTCGTTTGAGCTACCTGCTGAGGCCGATTTGCTTTTCTTCTTGTCGCGAGGTCCTGTCTTCGGCCATGTGGATATCATCAAAACTTCGGAATATTCCACGGGACCCATTGAGGTCAACGTGACGGCGCAATACCACGATCTCGCAGATTTGAAGCGTACGACAGTATGCCGGATGGGACAGGATGCGTCGAATGAGCACGGGCTCCTCGTTTGGGTTCGTCATCCATTTTTTAAAAGCTTGAAAGACGCTGATTATTGAATTCCTTCCTTAGGCCGAGCCGCGGCATCCGCACGGGGATCCTCAGCGAGACGTTCGCTTCAATATCACCATCGCATTGCCAAGTGGTCTCCGTAGATACAGGGACCTTACCACCGACCTGCCAATGTTTTCTCATATAGCCAGCTTCTTTGATTTCTGGTCCCCAACGGAATTTGGCGTCATTCGACTAAAATCGAGTCTTGCCACTATCAACCATGGCGTGTGTTGATGTTTCTTTCCCTAGCCCGATAAAACTCTAATAAAACTGCAGAGTTTGATGGGCGAATCGGCATTTATCCAAACAAGCAATGCGAAAGTTGAGGGCTTCTTCGCCGGAACGCAAAAGCTCAGTGTACAGACCAGCAACTCGCCGATTAACTCTGTCGCCCTTATGATCGGGGAGAGTCGCGGGTCTGAGGTGGACGTGGAGCTCAGAACCTCCAACGGGTAACTCTTTCTTCTCTACCCATGAGATACATCTAACGTCGCTGTTGCAGTGACATTGAATCCAACTTGGGTATCATGACCGACTTCCCGGACACTGTGCTAAGAGCGACCTTGCAAACGAGTGTCGGGTCGCTAAAAATTGGCACACCCACCCGGATGGGGGCTACGAACTCGAGCTTTTTCCTCGATGCGTCGACATCTGTCAGTCCCGCCACGCTTTATCTGCATCCAGAGTACGAGGGCACCTATGACCTGGGGACATCGCTATCCACGGCGCGCGTGGAAGTGGACAAGGACATCAGCGATCCAATCGGCAAAGGTCGGCAGCGCATGGTACGCAAAACGACGACGGGAAGTCATGCGGAGGGATATATTTATTGGAGTGACGACGGAGAGCCAACCGAAGGAGTTCAGCAGGGGGCCGTGAAGATTAAAACATCTACCTCGCCCATCACAGTATATTGCTGAGGGTCCCAGAATTATATCACGATATGTATCATATGTATGGACTGAAAATCAACGTAGAGTAGCAATAAATTCGAGGACCGGGCGGTATCGTCGTTCATAAGTACCTGACAATGAAACATATGAAACATTGACGAATCACTGACACCGGCGTAGATATGACTTTGGAACTGTTAAATCATAATCATGATACAACGTTAACGCTCGTTATATACACTGCCTTGCACTCAAAGTAGGGTAGCTGATACGGGGTTGTATTCAATTCCGTTGCCATGGCTCGCAGTAGACGCCTGAGGTGACAACAGCTGAGCAGAAGTGAGATGCATCGTTTCGCAGTTCCTGCATCGTTCAATTTCTGCTTCACGTTGGTGGCAAGTTAAATGACGACGTTTTTTAAAAACCATCCCGCCTTTCAGCCCTTCAACATGCGTCCCCGCCAACTCCCACCAGCATCAGCGCTCTGCGCCTATCATCGGTGCATGATAGACTTGAACCAGTAGCGATTCTTTGGTATTGATGACATAGCACACGGCGCAGTGATCGAACAACTGTCTTCGAGATCTCACATCGTAGGTACTGGCTCGAGTCTAGGTGCATGATTGACGACACGCCACATTGAACACAGCACTCACCAAAGCTGAGATCTACGACTGGGCCACGTAGGTAGAACAAGCCTGCTCTACCCACCATGAACAGCACAGAATATACTTCGGTGCCACAGGAAAAGGTCGTACTTGGCTCATGTCAAGGGGACCATGACGCCGATCTGGCAAAGCTGAACACGCAGGGTGTTATTCCCACTAGATCTCACCACAGACTTATCTACGTCCTCGGGGCCTGCTTTATACTAGCGTTGGTGAATTTGAAGATTCACGGCTGCAGAGCCTGAGGAATCTTTGGCGCTATGTTGGTTCTCAAGATGACATCGTCAATTCGGACGCAAAGATTATACGCAAACGATCCGCGCCTTGAGGTATGACATCCACGATCCTGCAGCTCTCAGTGGGGTCTGAACTTACATATATTGCAGAACTACCGGCCGCTGCGCAACACTGCGCCGAATGGCCGCTCGCTCGCCGATAGTACCAATGCCGAAGTCACACCGACGTCCTCCGTTTCGCTCGAGCTGCCTGTGGCAGCAGACTTGCTCTTCTTCCTGTTGCGCGGTCCCGTTTTCGGCCACATTGACTTCGTCGAGACGGCGAACTATTCTGACCGGCCCATTGAAGTCAGTATCACGGCGCAGTACCACACCGCCGACGACCTACGGCGCACAAGGTATGCCGGATGGGGCGGGACGCAGCGAACGAGCACGGATGCTTATCTGGGTTCGCTGTTTCTTTTCCTTTAATGGTCACCGAGTGAGGTCCTGATGGGCGTCGCCCAGGCTGCGCTGCGGCATCCGCATGGCGATCCCGGACGCGACGTCCGCTTCAACACCACTGTGACGCTACCGAATGGTGTTCACACATTCGCCGATCTCAGCACCGACCTCCCGATGTTCTCGCATCACTTGAACGATCTCGCCCTAGGTAATTTGCAGCTTGGCGTCGCGCGGCTGAAGACGGTGAATGCACCTATCCTACGTAAGCCATTCTTCCTGCTCAGAGGGTTGAAGGACTTGATCGGGATAATAACAGAGTTTGGATGGTACCTCGGCGTTCATGCAGACGAGTAATGCGATGATAAAAGGCAGATTTTGGGGACGGGGCAACGTTTAGAATCGAGGGGACTCCGCACAAGTACAGCGTTACAACCAGCAATGCTCCCATCGAAGTATGGGTCTGATGTTTGGTGTAGTTCCCGGGTCGGCGGACTTGTAAATCAAGACCTCCGATGGGCAAGCTCTGTACGCTCCCCGGGGTACTGACTGACACCCATTGGCAGCGTGATCAATGCCTCCTTGGGAATCGTGGCGGCCCATGACTAGCATGACTACGAGCATCCAAATGCCACCGTGAAGACATCCAACGCGGCGCTCCGAATCGAACAGATAGCCCAGATCACCAACGCTACATTCTTCCTCGACGTCGCGACTTCTGTCGGCCCAGCAACCGTCCGCCTGAGACCGGGCTACGAAGGCGCGTACGACTTGCGTGCGTCGCACACGACTGCGCGCTTGGAAGCGAATAGCGCCGGCACAGATCCTTCCTGGATGGGTAGGAGTCGCATTGTTAATGGAACCACAGCAGGAGCAATGACAGAGAGCGGGAGCGCGGCGGGGATCCGTAAAGATTGCCACGTCCATATCACAGAGTCCGATCCAGACGGGAGTATTCTGTTCAATGTCGGAAAGAATGCCAAGAGTTCCCCTAAAGCGGCTTCTAGGAAAACCACCAAGGGGATTCCGACGCTTCCAAAAGACCGATGGCCACCATTGGATTTCCTCCTGCATTGACTACTGAACTCAATGCACTGGCTCGTTTCCCGGGGCTCTAGTATTAAAGATAGTGGACCCGACTTTCAAGTCTGTGAGTTTCAACTTTCTTGCGGGGCCTTTCCGAGTGGCTCCAGCTGGATGACTCTTTCTAATAGAGGCACACCAAAGACACTAACGAACTTGTTGGGGGGAGGTAGCAGATGAGAAATTCAGGTGAACGATTCCTGTCGCTTGCCTGTCGCAGTCGTCGCAGTTTCGATCCCATTCGTGATTGTTTTGGTACAATGGGCTCATTGCCCTCCAAAGCAGCAAGCACATACGGAGACGGTCAACTCGCAGGAAAAATGGTAGATGAAGGAAGTTGAAGAATCTTTAGGAAAGGAGATGAGGCTGTGCCGATGCCGTTATCGGCAGGCCAGACGATTGTGTGTAACAGAACCAAATATACCTCCCAGTTTTCCTCGACCTAGTCCCCGACTTCCAAGCTTGCGACTTTGTGTCTTTCGCCCAAGGCTCTGACGCGCTTCAAGGGGAAAATTATCCCTGAATATACACCCCTTATTTTTCTGGTCTTCATTCGTTGCCAAATCGCCCTCAGGAAGCAAGGAACGGTGTATCTTGCTATCTTTTCTGGTCGACGTCTGCAAACGCAAACTGTCTTGAAGGTGTCTTTCAGAGCGCTTGAAGGTGCGTTAAAAACGCGTTTTTATCTGTGAAATCGCCTAAAATCCACGAATATCTTCCCAGATTTTTTTTGACCGTATATGGCGTTGTCCGCACGTCTGGCTCGGGTGCCGCTGAGGCTGCTTTGTCGGCCGGCTGCCGTTCCGAGCCGGAAGATACACAGCACTCCCGTCGCCTTCAAGAAAAAGAAATCGACAGTTGTTGTCGAGGATCTCTTCGATGACGAAGAGGAATGGGGCGTCGTCGAAGACCTCATTCCGTCGGGGCCCACATCCACGGCGACGGTCACACCCACCCCCATTGGCGCCTCTTCCTCTTCTGCGCCGTCACTGCCGCCAACAATGCTGAAACGGAAAAACAGCCACATCCACCTCACGCCCGGCCAGCGCCTGCACCAATTCACCACGCTCGTCCAATTCGTACGGCCCCGCATCGGGCGGCACCCCGCGAAGAAGACGCCTCTCGTGCGCCGCAGCGCGTTCCCGCAGCTCATCCAGCTCGCGACGACGCCGGAGCACATGCACACCATCACGGATCTCATGGCGACGTGGAAGGAGGGCCGCCTCGGCACGCAGGGCAAGGCGCGCATCGGGCCCGAGGGGCAGCCCAAGGGCGCGCACCCCTACGATGACCCCACGAGCGAGCTCTTCGCGCGTGCGTCCTTCCTTTCCTCCTTCCCTCGCCCCCGCTGACGCCCGTCCCCCAGGCCGCTGCGCCGAGCTGGGCATCCCCGAGCATGCACTGATGGTGTACGGCGCATTCGCCACCTATGCGCTGCCGCTTACACTCCGCGCCGCCCGGCGCTTGCTGCACGCGCTTGGCGTCGCGGGCCGCCCGTTCGCGGACGTCACGACCGCGGCCGCGCTCTACGCGTCGTACCGCCTCCCGCCGGCCGCCGAGGACCTCCCGTCGTGCGCGCTGCTGCTCGCCGCGGCGCTGCGGCACTTGCAGGCCACAGAGGGCCGCCAGCGCCGTGACGTGGAGGCGCTGGTGGAGGCGCTGGTGGGTGCGCTGCGGGAGCGGCTTGAGAGCGCGGAGCCGATGCCGGCGAGCACGGATGTGCGCGACAAGACAGTGCGTGGGTGGCTGAAGGGCGTGTTGCTCGATGTGAACGAGTTCCTACGTGGGAAGGAGGAGTCGCGGGCGTGGCTCGAGGTGTGGATGGCGCGAAGTCGGTTTATTCCGAGTGTCGGTTAGATGTGTCGTCGTGACCTCGGAATTCATTCGCGATTTTCTTTTGGAGACTTATCAGCTCGGCCCGAATTCAGGCATTCAGTCCAGCTTGCTTTCCACCAACCACGTTCCAGCTATAGCTACAGATCTGGGCTAGTTATACAGCAATGCAGACATGACCACAGCAACACAATAATGTCCAAAATTCACTTGGAAGCATCCTTTGCTTTCCCGATCTCCTCCTTCAGCACCTCCTCGAGTCTCTCGCACAGCTTCTCGAGGATCCAGTGCGCCTCGCTCATCCCACTGAACAGCGGCCCGTCGTCGCCCAGCCACGTCCACTCCCCCCTCTTCTCCCCACTCTGCTCGCTGTCCCCCTCCGATCCGCCCGCAGTCCGCTCCCCAAGCAGCGCGAGCCACCCCTCCCAGTCCTCCCACGCATACTCCACGCCCGGCGTGCGCACCGCGTCCTGCGCGAGCCGGCTGACCTGCCGCGCGATGCGTGCGCCGAGCCCGTCGCCCTGCCCGCGCTCCGCCTCCGCGTGCTCCACTGCGTGCCCCAGGCGTTCCACATCCGTGCCCATCTGCTCTGCGTCCGTGTCGCACCGTTCTACGTGTTCGTCCCCCTCCTCGTCGTCCTGCTCCTGGTCCGCGTCCCCGGTCTGCTTGCGCACCACCTTTCGCGGCCCCGTCGCCTTCTTCACCTTGGTGGTGTGCTTGGGCGTGCCGCCTACGCCCATCATCAGCCCGCGGCGCACTCCGTCAACAAGGATGTCGCCCACGTTCGAGATCAAGATCGTCACTGTCGGCACGGCGATGAGCGACCACACGACGAAGAACGGCTTTCCCGCGTTCGACTGCGGGTAGAAGTCGCCGTACCCGATCGTGAGCAGCGACGTGTAGCTGAAGTACAGCGCCTCGAAGTACGTCCAACCCTGCGGAGCCTGTCCCGCACGTCAGCCCGCGGTGGGCAGAAGAAGCACGTGTACGCACCTCGGAAAACCAGAAGACCATCGCGCCGAGGAGCCAGAGGACGACGAACGCGAACAGCGAGCTGGCGAGCGCAGAGTATGTGTGGATCGTCTCCGCATGGCGCTGGATCTCGCGCATCGCATCCCACTCGTCCTTCTTCCACCCCGCGTCCGGCTCGTCCATGCGCGTGATCCACTTCTGACGCTCCTGCTCGACGGTGCGCCGGATCACCTTCACCTTCCCGCGCGCGAGCACGAGCCCGCGGATCGAGCCGATGACGAGCCCGATGAGCGTGATGCCGCCGACCGCGAACGGGATGAGCAGTGCACGTCCCGCGCGCGTCGTCGGAGGGAAGTCCGTCCCGAGCCCGATGGTGAGCAGCGTGTAGTCCGCCCAGTAGACTGCGTCGAGGTAGCTCCAGCCCTCGATGCGTGCAAAGACGCCGGCGCCCGCGGCGATGTAGAGCACGTAGGTGATCGTCTGTAGCATCAGGGTGCGCTGCGGTATCGTGAGCGCGTTGAAGGAGGGTGGGTACGCGTGGAAGACGTAGGCGCCTATTGCGTTCGCGAGGAGCAGCGTGGGGAGGATCATGTATATCGTGCCCGATATGATCGCGTAGTAGTAGGACTGCGAGAAGGAGTGAGCAGGGGCGGCGTTCCCGAGGGAAAGGGCCCCGTGGGTGAGGCTGAGCGGTATTATGAGGAGGAGGGCGGAGAGGTACCTAGGCCCGGTAAGCAAAATGACTCGTGACGAAAAAAAAAAAAAAAAAAACCATAGGCTTATTGTTAGGGGTTGTGCAACGGCGTAACGAAGCATATGTCCAAAGTTGGCGAGCAAAATGATGTTTGCAAGAAGGGAGAGCACGAGTGAGGCACCGTTGAGCCCGGTTAACCTGTTTCCACCGTTATCATCTGCGCATAGTACTGGACAGTCTCGCAAACCACGATGGGTTGAGGATCCGGACTCCGTCGGCGTCATACTCTCTCCACGTCTGGACTAGGCCACAGACCGAGAAGAAATTGGCGAACGGTCCGAACGTCCCTGCGACAAGCGGAAACGCCGTTGATGTAAACCACCATCGTCTGCCGAAAATTAGAAAGAGGAGCCGACAGGGTATGCAACACGTACTTTGCCTGGAAATATCCGACTTCCTCCTCCTCGTCGTCCAGTTGCAACTCTTTCCGGAATTCAGCCAGCATGCCATGCTCTTTGCCCCCGCCGGATGATCCCTCGTTGTTTTCCTTCAGATTGTGTTCAATGTGCTTGTAGGAATCCTGTATAGGATCCCCCAGACCTGGGTCGTTCATGGTGGAGGTAAGGAAGAGGTGTAGAGCCAAAGTGGCCTGGTGATGTCATTGCGACGCGGTCATGTGCCTAAATGCCGTTTGTTACTGTAGTCCTCCAGAGTGCTCCGGGAACGCTCCGCAGCGCACGGCCAACATCTACTCCGTGGCGTACCACCCGATGCGCGGACGCACGAACCGGACGAATACGGTGGATTTTGTGCAGGCGTTGGCATGAGTTGCCGCCGTCTTTTCGTTTGAATCGTGAGCGGTGTTCAAGCCGTGGAAGAAGAAGGTGAGGAAGAAGCGACGACGGAGGCGGTAGCGGCCGTCGCCGTGGATTTGGGCCCCAACGGAATGAGGTCTTTAACGATGTCCCATTCCTCTTCGTCATCGAAGAGATCCTCGATAACAGGTTTCGATTTCTTTTTCTTGAAGGCGACGGAGGTACTGCGTATCTGCAGGCTCGGAAGAGCAACTGGCCGACGAAGCAGCCTCAGTGGCGCCCAAGCCAGACGTGCGGACAGTTATGCACAGTCAAAACAAAAAACTGAGAAGATATCTATGAATTTTAGACGGTGTTTACGGGAAACAACGCGTTTTAAACATACGTTCAAGATTGTTTGCATTGCGTATCGAAGTTGGCCAGATAGAGTGGGTTAAGGCTCCAACCATTTATTTTTCGTTTGAAGAAACGGGCAAACTAAACGGAAACGGTTGGTAAACATTTTAAAACCGTTTAAAACTGTTTATAAACGGTAATTTCGGCTGGCAATTTTGCGGAGACATTCCAGGCCTGTAGACTTGAAATTGTTATCCACAACAGACTGCAACAGACAGAGCAGCCCTCAGAGAGATCCCTATGCTCCACTCGGAGAAGAACAGGAGCACAATAGGGGCGGCGGGACGAGGGTGGGAAGTTCGGGAAGGTGTGTGGCGAGGCGGAGATGGCCGCGCGCCATCACTCACGTGAATAATTACCAGATTGGGAACTATCGCTTGGATCGCAACCAAATCAACACTCCTCAGTGAGTACCTCATTTATGGGCCTTGGGTGCATTTCATGAACGATGTCCAGATTGTATCTGGGTCTGAACACTTGATATATAATTGATAGCACAGTGAATGAGTTTGGACAACCATTTGAACCATTTACAAACGGTTTGCTTACCATTTGCGAGCCCCCGCAAACTAAATGGAAATAAAAACGGTTTTTACCGTTTGAAAACATTTATAAACGGAAATGGTTGGAGCCTTAGAGTGGGTAAATCTAGCTTCTAGCAGTAGAAGCGCTTCGTTCTTGGTTAGGGGTGGGCACCGTACCGTATACGGTTACGACCGTAAGAATTACGGTCCTTACGGGTGCCCACCGGCCCGTATCCGTAACCATAAGGCAGCTCTCCGAGGCTCTTACGGTACGGTACGGTACGCTTTACGGTCCTTACGGTTGTTTACGACCTGTAATTTTGAACTCTTCATAGAACTGAGTTGAATTTTTTGCCCTCAATGGATGAATTGGTATTAGATTCAAATAGAAAAAACTCCACGAGTCTCCTGGCCATTGTGGGCTTGTGAGAGGAGTCAAGACAACATCCCCTACTGTTAATGAACTGAAATTGTACCCTTTTTAACCCGTTCACGGGCGAAAGCAGACATGATTATTTAGCAGCACGTCGGATGAGGTGGATGAGGGGCCTGAGGTACCACCAGTTATACTCCACCGGCTAGAGGATACTAGTAGAAAGTTCTGGTCGTTTCGTCTTGATGCCCTGTGAAAATACGGACATGCGATGAATGGACTTAACGCTTGCCAACGAGCAGGCGTCGCCCACATCGTTCTCTCGTCGGTGAAATTCAAGATTCTGATTTCTAACAGGTAGGCAATAACAGTGTGTTGGGAATTGGCCGGGAGCACTCTTGACGCGTCCAAGGGATGGTAAACACGTCGGGGTTCGAGCGGGTACATGGGCATGAATTGGGCGCGAATCAATGATTAGCAGTGGTGACGCGTCATCCTTGGCTTCGGCCGACGGCGAAATCCAATCACCGAAATCTGGCAGAATTACGGTCCGTATCAACCCGTATACGGCCGTAATCTTACGGGCACTGACGGTTTACAGACGGTGGTTAACCGTAACCGTAAAAAATCAACCAGGGGGCCATACGGTACGGTTTGTGGACCCGTAAACCCGTAACCGTATACGGTAACTTACGGATACGGTGCCCACCCCTATTCTTGGTGTGATTTTTTGGTGGAGAATGCAGAGCAAGATTGTGACGGTTCATATTCAGGTCGTGTTTCCCTCTATCTGCGTCAAATCCTTGGATGTAAGACACAAGGAATCGCGAACTTGAGCCTCGAGCGACGAGTAAAACCTGGGATGTTGGGCTCTGTTGAGCGCGGCCGTCACGTGTGCCGAAGCGGCATCTGCACAGCCTCATTCTTCTCCCTTCTTTGAGTTCAAGCCCCACGATCATTTCATCTGCCTTTGGTTGGACGGACTTGAACGTCTCTGGTGGACGCTTGCTAGCCGCTTTGGATAGGGCTGGTTTCCCCTGGAACACCAATTGGGGAGGAATCCTTTATCCTAAAATTTTCAACCTGGGCTGTGGGGTCCACAAAATGCTAATGGCACAACGTGCGAACTAAATTCCTGTCTAGAAAGATCGAACATAGTACTCTGCACGTTGAGTTGGTTTGAACCTTTGTTGAATTGACCCCACACAGCTCAGCAAATCAACAGACCTTTCCCGCGCACCCGCCCTAGAATCATCTTGGAATCATCGAAATATTCTTGACTTATAAAAGTCAAACAAAGTCCGAAGCCCTAGAGCTCTACGACGCTCTAGACCGTGCTCTAGACCTACTTCCGCTCTTCTGAATCCTCGGATGTTCCGCAAATTCCAGTGGAGGATGTCTCGCCGGTCGGTGTCTCACTCGAATAGGAGTCCTCCGCTCAACGATAAAATGACGCCGCATTCGCTCTTCAATCCAACAAGATTTTGAGCGCCACTCGATTCTCAAAAACTAAACGACCACCCGCCACAACATCATTTCTACAACAATGGTTTTACAATGTACAGAGTGCTCCCTTCTGTACTATTCGTTCAAGGGTATGGAGGACCACTATAAGGTCGCTCACCCCAAAATTCATCATGAGGGCAAGTGGATTGATCTTCTGGCCATCACGGTGCGCTTCCACTTGTTCTTCCCTATGAATTTTCTGACTTCAATAAATGGTTCCTTAGAGCATCCAGAATGTGAACCCCAAGACACACACATGCCCGGACCTGCAGGACGAGGTAAGTAGCATGCACATCTTTGAGGGATAATTGACTGATGATACTTATCAGCACATCGAGCTCAACCAGTGCGATTTGGAGGACGAGTCGGACTGTGACCAGGATGAATACGAAACCAGCCGGTCTCGGCGAGGCAGCCTCGGACGTCTCTTCGGGAGAATTAAGGCTACCGGGTGTAGGAGGAGAGACCCTTCGTCCTCACGGACGTCGCACAAATACGTTCAAATTTAGTTTGTGTTATGACTTCCAGATAATGTTCGGCCTCTTTGTGGGGTTGCAATTCTATTTAAGCAGAGAGAGAGTTTGGTCCAGCTTGGCGTGTCAACCTCGACGCGCAAGTCACATGGCACGCTCTTTGATTCGTACCACGTGCACGAAAACGGTCGTTGCCGCGAACTTGCATTGTTCTCTTTCTCCTTTGACAATTACCGTTTCCGGCTCCTTTGCGACGAGCCACTCTATTGTGCGTCTACATCGCCTCAGGCCACCGGCCCAAAGCGGATGATTCACCTACAGGATTCATGTGGCGGCCGGGCAGCCCAATCCTTGTTAGCACCTATATAGCTTGATGCCAGCGCAGGTAGCGTGGCACCCCCCACCAGCAACTTACACCTCTTACCGAACTGAACATACACATGGCCGTCGAGCTCACCACCCATGATAACGCGGACGCCAGTGGCGCCACCACGTCGAAAGTCACACTCGAACAAAGTGTGCCGTCAAGTTCGGAATACGACGTGGAGGAGCCGCTGGGTGCGGAGGAGCTGGCACGGCTGCGGGAAATGATGGTCCGTCCACTACTAGTACTACTCTCTTTCAACGCGTGAGCTCACGCCATTACAGCCCTCGCCGACGCCGACGGAGCTCTGCTACGAGTCATGGACGGCGACCGAGATTTCCGAGATCGTCACCCGGGAGCACGGCGTCAAGGTGCGCGACTTCGCATACGAGCCGTACGTCCTGCGCGCCCCGGCCACGCCGATCGTGCTCGAACCCTTGCCACCGAAAGCGACGAAAGCGAAGGTACAAGTGGAGGCGACGCCCAAGGTCAGGCAGCCGCGCCCGCTGCGACCGCTGCCGCGCCGGAGAGAGCAGGTACGTCCGCCAGCTTCGCGTCGTTTCCCTCTACTTACTTACGTTCTTCAGACCATGTTGGACATTCAATAAATGATTGTAGTTCATGGTCCTGTTGTTGATGAGGTACCTGTACGCGTTTTTTTTTTTTGGCTGCATAGGACATTTGAATGCAAGGGAGAATTTGGTATACCGTCTTGCTCAAAGACAATAAAGATCTTAGAACGACAAACACGCGGGGCTTCCAAGTTTCAACGTTCCAACAACACCAACTTTTTTCTACGGACACGTGGTTTACATGATTTCCTTCAAGAAAAATGGCATTGCAAAGTCAGGTGCTACATTCGAATTGCTACGGTTTCACGGCGAGAATACACTTGTATAACGTACAACAAACCACACCGTGGCGCGGATCATCTCCAGCCAAACCTCTCCTCGGAATCCCGTTCGCGCGCTCGCCAATGATACGCATTCGCAGCGGCCGAACTCGAATACCCCCCGTACGACTTCGTTGAGGTGCTCCCGGTCGGGAACACCACCGCCGCCTGGTACTCCTGTGCCCACGGCTCGAGCTCCGCCTCCGCCTCCGCGACCGACACGCCCGCCCTCGCAAAGTGGCGCGCCACCTCCGCGGGCGTGACACTGAATTGCGTCGCGCGGTATGGAGCATACACTTTCGTCTCCGCGACTACCAGGCCACCTCGCCTCAGCAGGTCGGCGTACATCCCCGGCGCGGCGAACAGCTGCGCCGCGCACGCGGTGAACGCCGTGCGCGCGGTGGTGTCGCCCCGGGCCCCAATGGCGGGGCGCAGGCGCGCGACGGCGCGGCTCGCGCGCAGGTCGCCGAGGTGCGGGCTGCCGTCGGGCGCGCGGCGCACGCCGCGTGGCCAGGACCCCGGGTGCGCGGTGAGGTACGCGTGCCACACCTCGACGGGGTCGTCCATGCGCGGGTTGTTCGCGCGTGCGGGGAGGAGCGGCGCATTCGGCAGGAGGAGTGGCGCGGGCGGGGGCGAGGCGGACGCGCCGGGGGCCTCAGGCGGGTTGCGCCAGTTCGCGAGGATGTATCGGTGGAGCTCGGTCTTTTCGTCACGCGGTGTCTGGTGCGCCTCGGCGCAGAGGAGCTTGACCTTGGCGAGGGCTGCGTCGTTTCCCGGCTGGTGCGCAGTGTGCATGAGGTGCTGCAGCTGGCGGAGGGTCTTGGGTGGGCGGACGTACGCCGGTGTTGCGCGGAGGTCCACCGAGGGGGAGGAGCTGAAGCCGTCTACGATGGGACGCGGAGGCAGGTTTACAGACGGAGGGGCTGATAGAGGCATGGACGACGGGATGGTGGACGCAACTGCTGCGGCATATGATGTGGGATTCGAACGCGATCCAGAAGGATCCTCTGGCGTCGCAGAAACCGGAGGAGCGGAAGAAACGGCTGTATCGACTTGTGCTGAGGTAGGATTCTGGGAAAGAGGAATGGAGGAACGCAAGCCACAAGGATCTTCTGGCGTCGCGGAAATTGGAGGAACGGCAGACACAGTTGGGTCGACTTGGACTGGGGAGTTCGTATCAAGCAGCATCTTCTCAACTTCCAGGCCGTCTACGCCCTCAGACGCGGACTGCTTAAGTCTCTCAGACTCAAGGCGCTTCCGGAGGACATCGCATTCGGATTGCGCGAGGCGAAGCTGGCCCTGAAGAATGGAAAGCTGTTCGTTTGCGTCGTGCGCCTCGGATCGATAGCGCGCCGCCGTGGTCAGGGCGTCATTCCTTCCAGCTCTATAGCGCTCGAGGTCGCGAAGCTGGTCCTGGTCCTCGGCACGCTGGCGGCGGCGACCCTCCGTCAGGCCGTCGAAAAAGTATGTATCGAGCTGGTGATCGAGATCTTTGAACGCGCGTTCAATGGACGTGCTATGCGCGTGCTTGGACTCTGCAATGTGGGACATGTACGGGCGACATATGCTGCATCCCGACGGATGCACGATGCCGTACGTCGGATGGCATTCCCAGGGGGAAAGCTCGTCGTGTTCGGCGGCCTCGCGCAGGCGCTTGCGGGACGACACGTCCGATGACGTGGCGGAGTAGGCCGTGTATGCAGAGGACATAAAATCTGGGGAAAATTGCGACGAATCGCGTGAAGAGTCGGAGCGTGGGCTCCGGGGCTGAGATATGGGTGAGTGAGACTCGAAACGCGTAGAATCTGAGGAGGAAGACGAGTGCGGAGGGTTTTCTGGGCTAGATGGGATTCGATAGGGTTGCATGCTATCGCGACATGGACGTAAGAGACTGGAGCGAGCTTGTGGTTGTTTGGCAGGAGGGCGAACGAACTTCGATGACCTGATTTAGTTATCAGTTGTGGCGTCAATTCAATCAAGTCCCTGGTTCAACCCTCACTATGCTCGATTCGATTTTGCGAACGGGAATGTGTTTCGACAACGTTACGCCATTGGCGTTAGTTATGGACTCAAAATACTGTCGAAAATGGGCCGATGAAAGAATCAGATATAATTGTTGCTTTTATAACCTCAGAGACAAGCTCAATTTGTAATGCCACAAAGAGGTCAGGAAATCAGCATAGTACAAAATTAAATCTGAACGTATTTGTGCGACGTCCGTGAGGACGAAGAGTCTCTCCCCCTACGGCCTTTAGCCTTAATCCTCCCGAAGAGACGTCCGAGGCTCCCTCGCCGAGACCAGCTGGTTTCGTATTCATCCCGGTCACAGTCTGAGTCGTCCTCCGGATCGCACTCGCTGAGCTCAAGGCGCTGATAAGAGATCATCAGTGGATAAATCTTCAGGTAATTTCATACTGCTTACCTCGTCCCGCAGGTCTGTGAGTGAAAATGGACGATGACAGGGATGGCACGCATGTATCTTTGGGTTCATATTCTTTATGCTCTAAGGAACCATTTATTGAGATCAAAAAAATTGGTAGAGAAGAATAAGTGGAAGCGCACCGTGACGGCTAGAACATCAATCCACTTGCCCTCATGATGAATTTTGGGGTGAGCGACCTTATAGTGGTCCTCCATACCCTTGAATGAATAGCACAGAAGGGAGCACTCTGTACATTCTAAAGCCATTGTTGTAGAAATGATGTCGTAGCGGGTAGTGTTTTGGTTTTTGAGAGTTGAGTAGCGCTCAAAATCTTGTTGAATTGAAGAGCGAATGCGGTGCCATTTTATAGCTAAGCGGAGGACTCCTATTCGAGTGAGACATGTCCGGCGAGACATCCTCCGAAGGAAGTTGTAGAACATCCGAGGGTCCAGAAAAGCGGAAGTAGGTCTAGAGCATGGTCTAGAGCGTTACAGAACGCAGTAGCGAGCGGTTGGTCCTCGGAATTTGTTTCACTCTTATAGCTCGAGAATCTTTCGATAGGGTGTTTCATAATTAAAAATTCGACCCCAACCTCAGCCCCAACTTGAGCCCCAACTTGACCCCAACTTGGCCAAAGTTGGGGCTCAAGTTGGGGACTCAATTGTGAAACACCTGCTCTCCCATTTTACCAGAAACCAGGCTCAACTTCAAAACCACAACTTGAGATTTTTTCTCACAAGCAGTTAAGCAGGTTTGTCGGGAGCTAGAGTCGGGCATCGGAATGGTGGTGCTCTGAAATGTAGTTGTATTTTATGTGCCTAGCCTTGTAAATGGTTTTTGGTGGACTTGAATCATATGGTTATTTGCCTGAACTGCACTACAATTATTTTAGAGGTAGTTTGAGATGTGGGGGGAGTCAAGGCGGGAGACCGACGGCCAATAATGGAAAGATCAGAGTGGTTACATAATGATTGCGGTGGCAAAGGCCCGAGTGACCGAGATTAGCCGAAGTTGGGGCACGAAGTTGGGGCATCAAGTTGGGGTCGAAGTTGGATGTCAGATCGTGGGTATAGGCACGATTTGACATCCAACTTCGTTTCCCGAACTATTTGGTGCCCCAACTTGACCTCAAGTTGGGGTCTGAGTTGCAGCACAAGTTGGGGTCAAAATTCTAATTATGAAACACCCTGATGATTCTCAGGCGGGTGATATGACTCGATATGTGATATTTACCAAATTATTAGATATCAAGGGCTCTTAAACTAGAATTGTGTACTGTTTTGAGAATGAAACTCGCAGAGTAATTCAGATGTGGCAGTTGAACCGTTCGACGCAAAGATGCAGTACTTATCACGTTACGAGTACTTATGTTTACATAATACTTGTTCTTTTCATTCTTCCCAGGGGCTAAAAGTCTCCCTATTTTACTTGTCTCCGATTTTTTAAGATAGTCTCCTTAGTGGCTGTGCCTGACTTATTTAGTGGCTGTCCCTATACTTCGTTCTCTTTTTCCTTACCTCTTTAGCGGCTGTGTGACCTAGGGCTGTGCTATTTTTATTTACTTTTGTCTCTTTTCCCTGGTATTGCCGGCTCTCCACAGCTTTCGGCCGAAACGAGCGGCGTCGAAAGCCGAATGTCCACCGCCTTCTCAATCCGTACGGTGATCAGTATATGCGGCATCAGCTACATAATAGCATACATCCATTCAATTCCGAGTCTCTCCAGCTTTACTCTATGTGGTTCCTACTTCTTCCATGTCCTCCTGTCACGTACCGTGACCTCGGAGCTCCATCGGACTCCGATTCACTATTTCCCTCGGAATTCCATCGGACATCCGGCACTTTGCCTTCATTCTACTTCATCCCTCCCATTTGTTCTATTTGCTTCATTCAAACTCGGAATTCCATCGGCCTCCAGATTTATCTTGTTTCTCTTCACAATACTTACGCTCCTATTGGTTCGTACTGTTTCTGACTCATACCTATGCCTGTGCTGTGTTATGACTCGCTTTCATCATGGAGGTCTATTTCCACCAACCTCCTTTGATTTATTATAACTCCCTCCTCTTGGACTACTCGGACTTCAGGAATCTCTGCCACAGCATTGACTCATACATACAGCATTGACTCATTGCTATCATGGAGCCTCGGTGTCCCGATGGTGCCGACTATTAAATAATACTATAGGCTTTAGTTTAAATAGCCTCATGTACTTCTGTTCTAGTCAGCCTGAATATCAACTAAGATTGTGCTCTATCTTCGTCCCTCATCCTCTCTGTCTTATCCTTCTGAAATCGGGCCTTGGGGGTAGAGAAAGGCGCAGCGCACGAGCTGAAGCCAAGCCCGCTCTAAACCCCTCGGGATTCCGAGTCGGTTCCGACCGGATGGGACTTATCGTTCATCCACGAAGTTTTACTTTGTGAAGTCCTAATCCACCTCACTCACTCGCACTTGCTTGTTGGTAGGAACCTCGGAGGTCCGACTCGACTCCGAAATCTTCACATGTTCTTGCTTTCCACTCGCTTCCGGTTGGCAGGAACCTTCGGACGTCCGATCGGTCCCGAGGATGTCCAGTCCTTGACACCTCTGTGGTCAACCTCTGCAGTTTCTTTCTAGCCGATCCGACCATTTCGTCCTCGCTGTCCTCGTCTTCATAAGCCACCCTTTTCTTTGTGTTTTGCTTCGGCTTCTCATACTTGACCATTGTGGGCATCTTACCCTCGTCCATGTTTCGCGCAACGCGAGCGGTCTGTTACGTAGTTGTGAGTTTACCGGGCTAATTATTTGTAGTGCTTGCTCACCCTGGTTATAGTTCCATCCAAGAAAGTCAAAGAACACATTACCAATTTAACCACATTCCTCGAGTCCCTTGGCCCTTTGAAGGCAACCACGGAGAACCCTAACTCGACAATATCTCTGATCCTAAACCCCAACAGGTCCTTGTTCAATAGCCTGTTAGCTGTCAGTTTATGTGCCTAATTGAGTATACTGCACTCACCTCTTGCCGTCTAGCGTGAGATATGACACTTCATTGTCGATGCAGTGTAAGATTCCTTTACCTAGCATTTTTCCAAGAACTTTGGCGGGGTCGACTTTTCAGTGAAACTCTGCCAGCTGATCTGCTGGCGCAACCTTGGCGAAAGTAAAATAGCGACACGCTGCATCAAGTGGCTGTCCAGCGGCTTCATCCTTGATGGCAGTACGTTCCCAAGGTGTTACGTCCACCTTGTCGAAAGTGAGCTCCACGTGGTATGCAATATTGAAAATGCTCTGAATGGCTTTATTGAAGGTTTCAGTGTCGAAGCCGACAATAGATGCATGTTGTCTGATATAGTTAACATTCCTGGCTGACAATCTGTCCTGATCGTCAGTTGCTACGCATTGTGCACCTGAATATACACCTTACTTGTTCTTTTTCACAGGCGGCAAGTCCATATCCGACAGTGCACCCACTATGGTGAATGTTGCCTCTCGCTTGACACCGTCTCCGTCCTTGAGCATCGCTTTCCAGCAAGTCGGAAATCCACTTTTCTTGATCGTTACTTCCGATGTGTAACTGAATATGGCAGGCGTGACTCGGCTAAGATTGTCGCGTCCCATGCCTGCCCGTAGGCTCATTCAGAGGGTACGAACATTAATAAGTCTAGTATATACCTCCTTCCAAGTCCCCCAGCAAATTTTCAATATTGCCCTGGACCTGCCGAAGTAAATACACAGCCTGGTCTGCCTGGGCCTCATTGAAATCACATCAATCATTTGGGTCGGTTAAAACGACGAGTGATGGCGAAAAGAACATGGGCGGTGCAAATACACTCTATTTCATATTTTTTGAATGCAAGAAGTGGGCTTGATTAAAAAAAACAATATTTTTGGCAATCAATTTACATTGGATTCCAACGGTTTGGCAGATCGTTGGATTCTGATGACTTCCGGGTTTGCTGTGTATGTCCAGGTGGATTTAGGATGGCCAGCTTACTAAGCAGCGTAATCGGCATGATGGGAAAAAAGATAAGTACGAGATCCTGCCGGGCGCAGCCACGGCCCTCTACCCCCAAGTGATTTGTAAGAATTCCAACGTCGCGAGTTTCGACGACGCAAGTTGAAGTCGTGCCCAGGACGAAACAGCTCTCGTGGTATATATTTAAGCGTTGTAAAATTATGTGCTGTTGTTTTCCGGTTAGGTGGCCAAGGCGGACTGCCATTTCACGCATCTCGAAGATACGGTAAGTCTACTTTATCAACCTGATATTGGGTCATAAACTTGAAGCGAAGAGAAATAAAGGCGCGAAATACCGAGATTTTCAGTTCGACTCTCGATACTTTCGTAATTGTAGCTCAAAGTCCTTGGAACATGCCCTTCTGCCCTCTGTTACCGTCTAACACACCGCCGCCCTCGACTTCTTTACAACCCAAGCCGCATTTCCCTGCCTCGTGCAAGAACCCGTCTGTATCTACAGATATATATATCGACGCCCGAGTTTCACTCTCGGAATCGTGAATTACGTCTTCTGCGGTGAGCCGGATCCATTCCAGCACGGGCCCTGTAATCCAGCGGCCGCCGCCAGATTCGAACCATCCCAAATGGCCGCCTTTTGGCGTACGTGCCATAACGACATACGGGCTCCCTCCCCCATCGGCCGGGACTGCTTGCACAAGAGGATCATCAGAGGAATTGATCGTGAGCAACGGGACTTGGACATCCTTCAGAGCCGTGTCGCTTGATGCCCAGCGATAGTATGCATCCACATCTTTAAAAGGGAACATGGGCTCGGGACCGCCAACCCGCCTCGTGAATGTGCTATCGAATTCAGCCAAAGTGGGGTACCTTAAGGCGAGACTGGATGGGAGGGCACGCGAGATTGGATGATCTGGGTATTTTCGCAGAGCTTTCTCATGGCGTTTCAAAAGATTCAGCCAGTTGGTGCCCATACCGCGCGCCCAGACGTTTCTTATGAAAAAGGTGTTCATCAGCCTGTGCGGCAGATAAATTAGAAGTTCGCTGTGCCCGAAAAATCCTCACAGATGGCTGTTGAGCACAAGATCCCACGGCTGCACATGAAGTGGCACAATGGAATTTACAGAAAGAAAATAGGAGAGAACATCACTCACACCGGCGAGGGCACACGCGGAAACCAGGCGACTAGCAGATCCTTCTTCTGCAAGATATCTGACAAGGATACCAGCCCCCATCGAGAAACCGAGCCCAATGAGAGGGGCTCCGGGATACATGTGTGAGATGTATATCAGAGCCTGCCGCAGATCGTCGGTGTGCCCCGCTGTATATAATCTTGGGCTCGTGACCGGCACTCCCGCGCCTGGAACAACAAATATGAAATAGGGCAACAAAAGCAGAAACACACCCACCTGTGTGACAATTGACCACTGCGGCACGATAGCCCAAGCCGCCGTTCTTGATATCAACAGAGGCTGGGGATAATATCGCCCTTATATAGGGCTCATAAGAACCTGAATGTGAGGTCTGCGAAAATCAACATGGCTGCTTTCCTGGTCCTCTCACCTCCAGTAAGTCCTGGCAGAGCCACGATTATTGGTGTTCCGTCGGAAGGGGAAAACCGGCCTTTTATACCACATCCGGTCAATGTGCGAGAAACTCCGGATACTTGTGTAAAGCGTCTGAGCATGGCCGCTGTAGGTTTCAATTAAAAATGTTGGTTTTTGTCTCTGCGAGGCGTGCGCTTACTTGAAGAGCCACCAGGGGGGATGACATTCCTGAAAGAGGCTCGCACATCTAGTCTCGACCAAGGACTGGAGAGATACTCGATCCGTCTTCGAAGGGTCGTCATTTCGCCGCACAGAGAGTGTAACCGGAGAGGTGGCGAACGTCACTAAGTTTCCCCTCGAGGGGGGAGTATCAATGAGCGCGTGGATGGGGGGTTGGGTTTCAGCAGGGAATGCGCCCACAACCAAGCTTCCATTTGGTGCGCCTAAGCAACGCAGTGGCTTAGAATGATGGAACCATGGGCCGACGGCGAGCATATCAGTACGGTATGATTGGTCCTTCATCTGCGTGATGTCCGACTCGGATACCATGCCACATTGATACCCAAACCACTGTGGGCCGTGGGTTCTTCTGGATACGGGTGTTTCGATGGAGGCAGCATACAGGCGAGGAGTTCGGACACATTTGTTTGTTGATTATTTGTCATCCGAGCGGCAACTGCCGGCTCCCACACTCTCTGACATGGACGATCTCATTGTACGAGTCAGTACGACCGTTCGCGAGGCTCGAGGGCTCGACTCCTACTTCCTGAAGTTTAAACGCTCCCATTGGTTGAAATCGCCCAAATCGAAGAGTCCCGGGGTTCCAGGCATGCGCCTCAAAATAGCATCCAAGACAATTAGGTACGTATAGCTTTTGGTGAAAGGCATTACTACTAGTATCAAGTTGACGCGAACACGGCTGCCAATTCGTTTTGGCACTGATAGATCCGCGAATTGTTCCTAGGCTGAATATAGCTTTGATTATCCTATTTAGAAACTCGCGAGTCGCGTTGTCCACAGCCCGGTCGTAAGCTGCATTTTCATCCACTGGAAATTTTAGTATTACTGAAGCCAGTCCGTCTTCTTCTCTTCACGCAGGCAGATCTCACGTGCTGTTGAATTCGGGCCTGTAGTAGTAATAACCTGGAATCCATCATGGACACACAACCAAGAGCGTCAGACTAGCGGATCTTTCTCCACCTGTTCCCTTGGTTCATTTCATTTTGTCGGCTTGATAGATTCTGGTTTACTCAGGGACATCACAGCCACCATGGCAATGGATACCCCCAACGGCTTGAGGCTCAGACATGTATGAACTACCACCACCGCCGTATCTCGAAGGTCTAACCTGCACCCCATGGCCACAAACCGTCTGATTTGAGTGGGCGTAAGTCAAAGAAATTCTCACGACAACGTAAATATGCTATCCTCTTTACAGATTCGCCGTCGATGGTCACGTCCTCGTTGATTTCCCGTCCGGAGGTCGCCAAACATCTGTGGTGATAAAACTTGGATTGCCAGACGCAAAAAGCGCCTATCAAATCCCCGCTGGGTATCAAGGATGTCTAGTACCAGCCAAAGTGCTACGCAGGAGTCTCCTACATCGACCCATACTCAGATTGCTGTTTTCAATGCCTTTGCGTTTCTAGGTCTTTTGTGGCTGAGTGCTGTGTTGATCACGGCTGCCGCTTCACGGGCCATTCAAAGATCCAAGGCTTGGTTTGCACATCTCGGGGCATGGGCCACGTTCTCCTTCTCCTGCCTTTTCATTGTTGGCCGACAAACTGGCCCGGAGCCGCCCTACACAGTATGTCTCTTTCAGGCTGGTATGATCTATGCCTGTCCTCCGCTGTAAGATTTCTTCGTCTTGTTGCTTATTCTTCCCGACCGGCTGAATTGACCCAGAACTGGAGTTTCCGGGTTTTGTTTTCTGCTTGATGTCAGTGAATTTGCAAATTCGGGACCGCCTATAATTTATATACCGACCTACAGATTTACCTTGGCCTGTCGGCGGTGCTCTTCAAGAGAAAGATCAATCCTCTGTGGTCGAGTTTTGTGAATCTCCGATTATCGGTATAACTCTTTGTTTAACTCATTATGTAGCTGGCAACTTTCCCGTATCTTTTTTCGATATGCATCTTCATTCGTACCATCTTGGTGTTTACTTTCCCTTTATCGCCGGAGATCACCTACTGAAAATCGCAGTTCGTTGAGGACCCCTCCACTGTTCAGCGGCATATAAGTCACCTGTATTGCCATATTACCACCCCAACCGAGTAAGCGTCCTTTTCTTGAATATGAATTGTCAAGTTAAACACGACGCCCTTCAGCGCTTTGGTATCAGGGATTCTCGTTATCGTCTCGGGCACCCTGTTACTGTGCTTGGAAGGTATGTCTCAAATAGCCAAGATTTGAATGCAACTTAACAAGCAACTGAATGTAGCCTGGATTATTATAATATTGCACAAAAATTGGATGGATTTTCGGTATCTCAGCAAGAGCGGTCCGCAGTATGCTCTGTCAATTTTCATCCGATTTGGACTATTCACAATCGTGTACTCCTTTGGCGTTGGGTGCGTGCTTTATCTGTGGACTACTTCCATACCCCTCATTTTGTCTCTCAGGCTTGGAACGTTTACCGTGTCTGTCGGGAACGTGTCTTTTCCCTACTGGAGCGTATTATTGCCGACGGGTATGTATTCCAAGATATGTATATTTTTACTTTTCCACGGTATACTAATACATATTACCCCCAGTTCCGATTTTTGCCGCTCTTGCTTTTGGCTCGCAAATGGTACGTTATGACTATATCTCTTGATAAATAGCCTCAATGACCGGCAATCCAGGATATTTTACAGGTCTGGATGTTCTGGCGCCCATCGACTGGGGCAGCAACTGGAGAACGTGGCAGTGCAGAAGTGGTCTGAATAGCTATCTTCATTCTCGAATGTTGCTCTTGCGCACGTATATTTGTGAAATACTTCTGTACTACAACGGTACTACGTCGTGCATTTGCACTCGGGAATTCTGGCTCGCTCAGCCTCGGATTTGGTACCCTGAATCTTCGCGCATGCACATATTCGACCAGGGCGTTAGTTGTGCTGGAAAATCGGCAAAAGCCGGATCCGTGCATCGTGAGAACATTGAGCAGTTCTCCCCATCTTTTGCTCCGTCACCTCCGGAACCTTACACTATGCGAGTTGGTCTCTAGCAGCCATGTCTCTGCTCTTCAAACATCTCCGCATTCATCAGATCTTCGGAGCGAATACCGACGTAGGCAAGACGATTTTAACGACTGCCCTTGTCCGCGCGTCTGCTTCATTGAAAAATGAGGTATTTTATTTAAAACCGATTAGCACTGGCCCTATGCAAGAGGCAGACGACGAGTAAGAATGCGATACCATACTTTCCACCCTAATCTGAGCCCTGCAGACACATCAAACGCCATTGCGGTCCACAGAAAGACCGCGTTCACACTGACTGCTTATATCGATTCCACGAACCAGTAAGTCCCCACTTGGCGGCTCAGCTTGCTGCCGGGGCCGAAACGAAAAAGGTCACAACAACTCTATCTATAAGAAATTGTAGCTGATGGTTTTCGATAGATTGTCACAGACAACACTTTTGTCAATTCAATTATAAGCCATGTTCGGAGATGCGCTGTTCGCGTGAAAAGTTCTACACACATGTACATAGAAACCGCAGGAGGTAGCGACTGACGTTGAGACAAGATAACCCACTAATTTCCTTCCTACAGGCGTTCACAGCCCCGCATTGTCTGGGGCTACTCAACTGGAGACATATCGTCCTCTGTTCCTGCCCACTGTCCTGGTCGGAGATTCCAGGCTTGGCGGTATATCTGCCACTATCTCTGCTTACGAATCGCTACTTATGCGTGGCTATATTGTCGACTCCATCCTATTATTCCGGGATAATTATTATCGAAACTGGGAATATCTAACGCCGTATTTCTCTGAGCGAGGAGTAATAGTGACTGCTGTCGAAGCTCCTCCACCCATTTCTGCCAATATATCCGAAGACTTCGCGTCTACAGAACGCTACTACGAGGACCTAGTCTCGGAGGACGGTATCCTTCCTGCAGTGCGGCATCTCGACTCCCGACATCAGGACCGCATCGCAGAACTCGACTCCATGCCGCAGCGGTCCCTCGACTCGTTCTGGTGGCCATTTGTGCAACACGGCCTCGTCAAAGGTGAAAACGACGTCACGGTCATCGACAGCGCCCACTGCGACTTTTTCTCGGTGTACAATCCAACCCGCACTCCGGATGGATCTTCCCTGGAGCATCAAATGGACGGCTCCGCATCGTGGTGGACGCAGGCTCTTGGGCACGCCCACCCATCGCTGACGCTGGCTGCAGCGAACGCGAGTGGTCGTTACGGGCACGTCATATTCCCCCAGGCAACCCATCTGCCCGCCCTGCGCCTGGCAGAACGCCTCATCCACGACGGCCCCGGTAAAGGATGGGCTGCGCGGGCGTATTTCTCAGACGACGGGTCAACCGGGATGGAGCTTGCTCTGAAAATGGCTCTCCGTGCCTTCACGGTGAGGGAGCGCCTCGAGGGCGTAGATCGGAAAGATCTGGGTGTTATAGGGTTAAAGGGGAGCTACCACGGCGACACCATCGGCGCCATGGACGCGTGTGAGGAGGGCGTGTACACGTGCGAGTGGCATAACGCGAAAGGATATTGGTTCGATCCGCCGTCGATATCGATTCAACAGGGGCAGCCGGTCATCTCGCTCCCGTCGTCGATAGCAGCATTGGCTTCTGCTATGGACTGCCATGTGGAGTCGAATTCCATATCGTGGGTATACGACGTGCCCGCGCGTCTGGAGACGCCCCTGGCCGATGTGTACCGGAAATACATCGAGCGCACTCTACGCAACTTGGACAAACTTAGTGGGCCCAGACTCGCAGCGCTGGTTCTCGAGCCGCTGGTGATGGGCGCAGGGGGCATGATTTTCGTTGATCCACTCTTCCAGCGCATCCTAGTCGACGTCGTTCGCGGGCCTGCGTCAGACACCCACACCCCGTCCCAGTGGTGGGGACTGCCCGTGATATTCGATGAAGTATTCGTCGGACTGTACCGCATTGGCATGCAGAGCACTACACAATGTCTCGGCGTAACACCCGACATCTCCGTCAACGCGAAGATACTGACCGGCGGGCTGGTGCCGCTCGCCGTCACATTGGCATCGGACTCGATATTCCAGGCGTTCCACGGTGACAAAAAGGCGGAGGCGTTGTTGCATGGGCATTCGTATACGGCATATCCGCTTGGCTGTGAAGTCGCCAATGCGACCCTCCGACTGATTGACAAAGAGACCTCAAGCGAGGCGTGGAAGGCGGCGCAAAAGCGTTGGGAGCCTGTCTCCGGAGTGCCGAGCACGGTGTGGAGCTTCTGGGATCCGCAATTCTTGCAGGTGATTTCTCGCATGAACACGGTCATGGAGGTCATGGCGCTGGGGACTGTTCTCGCAATCAAGGTGAAAGATCCAAAAGCTGGTAAGCTCCTCTCATACGGTCGTGTTCGTTCCAGCATCTCATTCTGTCTTGTCAGGGTACGTTTCACAATCGGCCCAGACCCTCTTCCAGTCTATCAGAGTCAACGACGGCGATTCCACGCTTTCCGAGTTTCCCCAGTTCAGTGTGCACTTCCGGACTCTGGGAAATGTCGCGTATTTCATGACTAGCCTTAACACGGCTCCTGAAATCATCCGAACCATCGAAGACAAAATATGGAAAGCGCTACAAAAATTCCAGTAGTAGTAGTACAATTTTTGGGAATACATAGTACATACTACACATGTCCTCTGCAGCGAGCAGCTGGTGGCGAGTTATACATCGTAGTTTTCGGAGCTGACCCAGTACCTCCCGTACGTTATATCGGCCATGCCGACCATCCCAGTGATATCTTCCCAATACGACACTTTGATACGCTTTGGAGATTTTCCGGACGAGCGTTTGAGGACTATGCGCACCTCGTCAATGTGCTTGCGCATAGTCTGCAGGATCTTCTTTTTCCGGGCAGTGTTCGCAGAAAAGTCCTCGTCATCAATCTCACTTTCGTCCACATCTTCCTCGTGAACGAGAAGTTCAATGACTGAAAGACCCTTGATCACGGAGAGAGAGGATATATCCTGCATGCCTTATATGGGAAACAGAAGAAACGGTACGCTCATGAGGAGCTACTAACCATGTTGATAGGAACCGCAATCTCGCGTAGGTTGGGAAGGCTCCTTGATATCTCTGTATATATTCTGTAAGGGCATTTAGTATGCGGGTAGCAGCACGGACTCTTGAGCTCCGCAGGGGTCAGATGGAAACCCCGGATCCGTTCGACTTTGGGGCAGCACTTGATTAGTGCACGTGTATCGAACAGCTTTGCACCCGTTTCCCAGTTGCAGAACACATCGCGCACGTTGATGCATGCGGCCAGAATGGCATGTGTGTCGCTTGTTGGAATCAGTATTGAAATCAGACAGTCTACATGTAAATCACGGAAAGCTGACGCACGCAGAATGATCGTTCGCACGCTGGGGAGTTCTACATCTTCAAAGGCGACAGTGACGTTCTTTGGTCCCTTATATTTGCAGTGGAAGATGTGGAGTGTCGAGATTCGGCAAGGATTGGAGACATTGTGCGAATATTGGCATCACGACGTTTACGCGGTGCCAACTTGAAGAGAGAGAAACGGAAACGACGCTTGACAGGGACGTTGGGACAAGGGTAGATTGTAAGTCCATGAAACATACCGGACATGGCGGGCGAGGTTCCGATTATCTCGCTCCATCAATCCCTCACATCTATCAAAAGTATGGGCTTTCTGGGACGCACGCTCCAACATTATTCATACATTGCAACGAGAATATTTGTATATCTCGCATGCCAGCTCGAGTCCCGGTTTTTCGGCTCAAAGAATTCCTCGACGCGCTCCCACAAGAGCGGTAGAAACAGCGCACGAAAGGCCCGACACGTTTGGGACAGCGCCCGGAGGGTCTCCTGCCTCTCCCGATACGCAGGTGGAACCGTTGTCGGGCACGTCGAGATTCTGATCCTGCTTAGGAGAAGGGCAGAGCGAGACATTCCATCCTTCTCACCGTCAAGGATGAGAAAATAGGAATCGGAGACGATCTCCAGCCAGATTTCGGTGGGGATCTCGAGAACTGATCATGACACTCGGCATGTCAGTCCGGCGGCCGTCAGCTTTGAGAGGCGGTTTCACCCATACCTGGGTTACGACTACTCGGGTCGACAGTGTCTGCCTGAATTGTCATCATCATCTCCGCCAAGGTTTTAGCAGCACACTTGGCTCCACGCGGAGTGTGACGGAAGTGAATGAACGAGTTTCGGCACACGGAAATGGGGCAAAGTGATTGTTTTAAGTAGTAGATTGACCGAAGAATTCTAACTACAGGTACAGTACAGGCTTTATATACGATGGTGGGTGGCGGTGTAGATAATCAGCTGCCGATGCCATCAAAGATCGGAGCCGCCACGGAAAGAAACGGGAAACGAGAAGGAGAGACTGTCGACGGTCCGCTGGATGAATGTCGAGTGGTGAGCTGTAGACGGACAGGAAAGACAAGACGTCAATCAACATTCGACTGGATTCCATGAGGTCTAGAGAAGCCAGGTAAGTATAAGGGCAGGATAACAGGAACGCGATGACCCACACTAAGACAAGGTGGATCTGACCCGATGCTGGAACTTCCTGTATCGCGCGTCCATTTTGAGGAATACATTCAAGCACTGCAGCCCTCCGCGGCGCAATTTTTTTGGGCGGTCCACGACCACCCTGTGCGCTCGCCAAGTCCGGCTGCGACCTCTATCCGCATTGAGGTTCTCTGCAAAGCGAACGTGAGGCACCACCCGCTGGCGCTTCGCGTGCGTCCGGCCTTCCACCGCATCCTCGTCATCCCGTCGCGCACGTTTTCGCTTGTGCATGGCCCCGATCTGGGTTGTGCCACTCCCAGCTGGAGTGCTGCAAGCGCTAGTGAACTTGAACCCGAAAGACAGGCTGTGAGGAAGTTGGTGGAGGAGAGTGGCGTGGTGGACAGAAAAGATGCGTTGGGTTCGACGGAGCCGGAGGTCCAATTCAGTATGCGGGGGGACGACCGACTGAGAAGAAGCGGGGGCAGGGGTGCCAGTGAAGATGTTGCCAGCGGAAGTGGACGAAATCTGTTCCAGGGAGGCGGTGCCAGTGGGAGGAAGAGCGGGGGCGGGAAGGGGAACAAAGGTCTCAGCCTCAACTTGCATGGACCCCGGCTCGAGTTCTTCGGAGATCAAGTCAAGGGACCCCCCTGCGCGTCTGCTCACCCTCCTCATCCTGATTTGTGGCACAGGTTCCGGTGCAGGCTCTGGCTCTGGTTCGGGCTCTTCGAGGATAGAGCCAAGAGCCACAGGGGGCCACCTGACAGACGACGGGGGCCGCATGATAAACGACGCCCTCCCGCACTCCCTCCTCTGTGTTTCAAGAGCGGCTCTGAGCAGATCGCGAAATGCTAGCAGGCCCGGCGAGTCGCTGTCGACTGGAGCCGTGGAGGGAGCCTGAGGAGGAATCATCGCAGAATAGCTGGGTGGCGAGGGATCTGAGAGATAGTCTGTGGCAGGCCCCATGGCGCATTATATGTCCCTGCAGGCCTGCACTTTGGAGCGCGCGATCAATCTCCGAGGGTCAAAGCGCGAGCCTCAGGGCTTGAAGCGTACGATCAAAGCGTCCCCGTGAGAAGCTCCAAGCTAGAACAAGCTGTCGTCGCCAAAGAGCTATGCTTTCGATGTATCTGAGCACTTTGAGTGGCAATCCCGGTGACGGTCAAGTGGATGCTTGAGCACTGAGCGCTGAGCGCTTACCGCGACGCCACATTTGGAACAATGGAAGCACAGCCACGCCGGTTTCGGACACCACTTTCGCCACCAACACACCACCATCGAACTTTAAAAAATAAAATTCAGTCGAGACGACACTAATTCAGCAATGGCAAGGCCGCGAGTGCAATTTCTTAGGCGTGTTGGATCTGGAGGAGAAGATGGAGAAAGTCGGCAGATCCCGTTGAGGTCCCGGGCCGTAATGTTGCCGCAGATTGATGCGAGTCGAGCGGTGTTGCAACTCGTCACACCGCAAAACGCAACTTTTAAGTCTGGCTGAATATGATGAGGGATTTTTTTAGTTTAGGTATTCGATGTAAAACCGAGTTCCGAGGGTAAGGAGGGTTTTCAGAGGGCTCTGTGCAACAAGGCAAAACAACACGCGTCATACGCGTCTATGTTTCACTATTCACCCTGGCTACGCGTCTCACTCCCCTCGCGTTGTCCTCGCTCTGTCCACGCAGCCTTCCTTTTCCAGCATGCTATTGTCTGAACAATAACATGTCTCAGGCTGACAATGAATGTCTCACCGAGTGCTATGGTCCGCAGCGGAAACTCGGTGAGATAAGAACCTCGTTGTCGGCCTTGGATTCCTCACTTGACATCTGAACCGTCTTCCAAAGTGAGTTGCATTATCTCCACATCTCAGCCTGACGCTGACCTCCCTTAGTTATTTGGTATCTCTGTACTGGACATCTCATTCCAAAAACCTGCCAAATAACTTAGGTATGCTTGGCTCCCTATGCTGTCATTGTCAGGCTCGAAAAACTGACCATCTGCCTGCCTACTTAGATGCTCCACCGTCGTCTTCGCCGTTTTTCTCGATACTACCTGCTGTGCCATCTTCATATCAAATGACAAGTGGAGTTGATGTCGATGTCAAGTTCATCTGGCAACATACTGCGGTTCTTTCTGTCATCCTTGATGAACACCTTGATGGGAAAATCAGCATCGAGGAGCTTGGTACTTGGCTTATACAAGCTGGGGGCACCAATGCAGAGGTCAAGACCTACTTGGAACATGCCAAGTCCGCTGGGGAGGCTCGAGAGATTCATCCCCCGGAAGAAGACACTCTGTCTGTTGAAAGGACCCGCTTGGCCTTCGAACAGGCTGCGAGAGCCGGGGCTGAGCAGAATGCCAGGGACACAGGAGGTTCTGACCTCCGAGTTGACTCCGGTGATGTCGAAGCATTCCTCTCCTCAATTATCCATCCTTCCACTAGCACCTTGCTTTCGCCTGCTCTCCTCGCTTTGGGACTGCAACTTCACACACTTTCCTGTCCCTCCAATGACGAGCACCTCGGGAAGACGTGGAAACTGTGTCAAGCATTCGTGAAAGAACCCAACATTGATCTGCTCATTGATGGTGTGCAGCAACAACCTCTTAGAGACCCCATCCCACACAGCATCTGGAAAGATATCATCCAAGATAAATTCATTGTATTTACGAAACTCTTTACCACCATGGAGCTGAGCTATGACAGACCCCCCCCCCTGTCACGTGCAATCACGTGTTTGGTCTGGAAAAACCCGCCTCCCAAAAAATTGCTGCTTGCAGGGCCCTGACATGTAAATGATCCCACAAACAATCTAAATCTGGAGCCAATTAATACTCCACAAGTACAAATGAGTGATTTCCCCCTTGCTCTGTGTCCCAGGAGTGCCCCCAGTGCCAGGAGCCCCTGTTTTTATATGTATGTCTGATAATCACCCAAGGCACCTAGGAGCTACAAAATCCCATAAAAATAATCCATTCATCAAGAATTTTGTGTTTTCTTTGCATTCCATGCCATATGAGAGCTTTGAACTTGCCAGAACTGAAAGTATGAATAAGTTGAATGATACTTTGCACGTGTTATTTGTATGGCATCTACTGTGGTTGACCAGCACTCTGAGGACTCAGATCGTGCCAATAGGCACACATATGCCCCATAGCTTGTTGCTACCCCTCAAATTGACCTCTAGTATCTTCCTAGATGTACCAGTCCACTTCAGGATCCCACAGGAAGCTGCCGACAAATGACATACAACTTTTTTTTTCCCGGCCTCCAGCCAGACCCCCCCCTAGCCGATGTCAGCTATTCTTATCGTTGGACCCCCTTGGCGGCTTCTCTCTTGTTCAGAAGGACCACATGTTAGCTTGCAAGCCGCTCCATTCCCAAACTGTAGGGATGGACACGGGTACGGGTTCGGGTATGTAAGCACCGACCCAGACCCGGACCCGGAAAAACCCGAACCCAGTCGGGTACGGGTCTATACCCTACCCGCCGACCCGCGGGTCAAGCACCGCATAAACCCGCGGGTACGGGTTGAGAGTACGGGTACGGGTTACGGCTCAGAGAAGGCTGTCAATCAAGTCATCGCTAGGCTTTAAAGACTAAAATCGTGCCAAAGAATACAATGAACAATTTTTATAATGGTTATGGAATTTAATCTGGGTTATCTAGTCATTACGAGGCTTCTTGCTGCTAGTTCCTTCCCCCTTATCGTCCACAATAGCCCCGCGCTTCAATGCTTTACCTGCTCGAGCACCCATGACTTTCTTCACCGCCTCCATAACGTGCTCGGTGTGAACGAGATCGCGCTTGCTCCATCCGCCGAGGCACAGGAATTTCCGAATAGAATCCCCAGAAAGGCGATTACGTGTGAAGACGAGCTAGTGGCGTCCCTGGGAAAAGAGCCGCTCAACCGGGGTAGACGTTGCTAGATGCATATCAGGATCCGCTCATGTACGAAAATATTTACATAACGTACCCGGAATGCAGAGGTAATCAAGGGCCATGCGTGACAGAGCAGGCCAGGTGTGGCGCTTGTCCCACCACCAGCGAAGCGGATTGACTTTGATACGTTCGACGGGCTGCGACAAGTATTCTTGAAGCTCATCGGCGTCGGTGATGGCGTCGGGGATAGGGATGTCCTCAAGCCAGTTGGTGGCGTCGTCAAAGTCGGCCTGGCTCGAAGACATGCTGACCTGATTCTCATAAGCGCCGTGCCACATATTTATCCAAATGAAAACTTACTGCATCGATTTCAACATCTGTCGCAGCATCATCATTCTTGCTGTTGATATTAGCATAGTTAGACTCGAATTCCTCGCGAACAAGGCTTTCGGCGGTCTCGATCCATGCCTTCTCCCATTTACGTGCGCGGAAATAATCAAGCTTGTAGTTGGGGTGGAGCACTAGATTCAAATCAGCGACGGTGTTCAACAGAATTATTGGAACTTACCCATCGCGATACGATAAATATTAGAAGAATCAGTGTGGGAATAGTACTTGTTCAACGTGGCCTTCGCAAGCTTGAGTGCCGACTTGATAGAGGGATGAAGGGCGTGCTTCGGGCCTGGGCCCTGCACCGCGGAAGTGGTGACTGTGGCCGTGATCAGGTCATCGACCTTGTCCATTGTGGTGAGAACTTGTGGGATTGTGCAGTGATTCTCGTTGGAGAAATAGAGGGTCGCGTCTTTGAAGATCTGCAAAATTTCGTTGAGATGTCAAGTTAAATCCGGTATTCAGTGACGCACCTTCAAAACATGCAGCATATCTTCAAGCAGAGACCATTGTGCGTTCGTCAAGTCGTATTTGCGAAATCCCAACTCACGGTTCCCGGTGAAGCTGTTTACCACCTCCTTGTATGCGACCGCAACTGAAAGCATATCATAGACCAAGTTCCAGCACGTCCGAACATCACGAGGGATGAGTCGCGCCCGCATACCATGTTGTTTGCAGGCCTCACGCCATGCAGGAAGAGTGATAGTGGTGGAGTGTACAATAGAAAATGCGAGTTTGCGAACCTAAGAACATGAATTCAGATTAACTGCAGAATGATAGAGCGAGCAACGCACACGAAGGATGACCTGCTTGACTGAATCCGTGGCCAAGAGCAATTCAGTCCGCTCCTCCTCATCAAGATCGTCCCAGGCCGAATTGTCGCTGTCGTCCTCTTGGTCGAGTCTGTCCGAGGCGAAGGCATCGGCGAGGTCAGGAAGGTCGTCCTCGTCCTCGAGCACGAAGTCGTTCAAGTCGTCGTTGTCATTGTCGCTGTCGGAGCTGTGGGTCGAGGCGGCGTCGTTGACTGGCTTCTTCTTCTTCTCCGGCGGATCGAACAGCTTAAGAAACGCCTTGACAGCGAGGTTCAGGGTATGATTGAAGCAGCGTACACAGTTCACAGCGTCGAACGAGTTGTTGGGGTTTTCTCCTAGCGCTGTGTTTTGGGTGTCATTCGATGAAGCGTTGTCCCCAACCCATGACAATATCTGTGCTGAATAATGAGTACATAATTCGCCGGAATAATTAGAACAATACCTTGTGCGACAGGTCGAACCTTGCAAGCATCTCGTCGAACTCCCGTGCGAGAGTTTCGCCGGTATGGGACTGAGGTAACATATCAGACAACAGGTGGACTTGCAGTTAAATTTGTACGTACCTCGGGGACTTCAAAAATGTCCAGCGGGAACGAGACCAGCTCTCCCTCATGATGAAAATGGACAGTCCACGCAACGAAAGCCCAGTGGTTTGGCAAAGTCCATGCGTCCGTGCCGAAGCTCAACCGACCCGGATGTTCCTGGACCGCGGTAAGAATTCATGAGAAGATAGTGAAGCTAATAAGAACGCACTTTCAAGAGCTGTTCGACAAAGGTACGGCAGCGTTCATACGAGGCATTCAGGTCCCGAGATACTGTACGACGACCGGGGAGACGGTATTCTGGTCTTCCAGCTCCGAGGATGAGCTTTAATTCGCGATCTTCAACGATAACGAGCGGCCGATTGCTCTCTACAACCCAGCGCACAATATGGGCCCTAAGATTAGAGGTCGTCAGTGTTTGTGAATGTAAGCGAGGCAGAATCGTACCGGAGCTCGGCTTCTGTGAGTGTGCGATCTCCAGGAATTACTGGGTGTTCGTTTGCGCGAGCAAAGGCAGAAAAAATGCTACCATCCTTCGCCTGCGCATCGACACCCTGCATGCGAGCCTTCACAATATCTGCACCCCAACACTTCTTCGCGTGTTTCATTAGATTCGAGGTGGAGGATCGATCCGCGGCCTTGCTGCCATCCTTGTTGGTTTGGTATCGAGACGTAGCATTCACCTTGGACTTGCAGCCCTTCGGAGCGGTGCACTTGAAGGACTGGTACGATCGACCGTCATCGTCCTTGCAGAGCTTCGGTGGCTCGAAAAACTGGTAGACGCCCGAGCGCAAGCGAGGTTTGGATTCTGGAGGACGTCAGAGAGTGTTTAGCAGGGAACTGAACACTAACCAATGTCAATATCGTTGTCGTTCTGCTGCGATGAGCGCGATTTCGAGCGTACAACAGCTATGAACCAAGTCAGTAGACTCAGAGACCGTGAAACCGAAGCGCACCTTTGACAGTGTTCACAGCACCCTTCAGGACCTTCTTTGCGGCACCGGCGACCTTTCTAGCGGCGGCGGAGCTCAGCGAACGAATGCTTGACGATGCGGAAGAAGTAGAGCGCGGCATGGTGGGTGGAGAAGTGGGAAATGGTTGAAACTCGTTCGTCAGGGGCTACTTAAGTGAATAAAGAGTTTCACATGTACCTGAATTTATCCCCTCGTCGTAGAGACGGTTACTCATTCGGTCATGAGTGAGCTGAATTTCGAATTCAATGCATGAAAGTTGAGGCATAAGGAGACGGAGAACTTGGACCGTTTCCGCGACATCGGATGGATCGAGATGAGAGTCATGAGACCGGTAGTATTTTGCACCATGCATGAAACTTGAGGGAGAAGGAGAGAAAGAACTTGGACCGTTTCCGCGACGTCGGATGGATTGAGATGAGAGTCTTGAGACCGGTAGTATTTTGCACCATGCATGAAACTTGAGGGAGAAGGAGACGAAGAACCTTGGCAGTTTCCGCGACGTCGGACAGATCAAGATGAGTAGTATTTTGCACTACCTCGTTATGCAAAGTCAGGAGTGTATGTCCCCTGACATGAGATCAGTCGTCAACTGCATTTCATATCATAACCCAGTGTCTTGAAGATTGAAGCAAGGCAGCATCAATAGCAACAATGACACCTGACAGTCTCATTTTGAAATCTCGGCAAGCTTGCAGTAGCGGCGATCAAAGCTGGACCCATACGGACAAACAAAGTACATACATCCTGCTTTTTACCATGTCGGACTGTGCAATGTTATATCGTCGCATCGGTGTGTTCTGAGTCGAACGATAGCAACAATTCGGATAGTATCGACTTTGCCGGAGGAGCTTTGGAGAACCAAAAAATTAGACAGGTTGTACCCCGCGGGTTTCCGGGTCGGGTCCGGGTTTAAGCGGGTCATGTCTGATCGCAACCCGGGACCTGTACCCGTCCGACCCGACCCGGAAACCCGTCGGGTTTACCCGAACCCGCGTCCATCCCTACCAAACTGACTGGACCTGAGTCTTCGACGCATGGTCTTCAGCCGTCTCGCTTCTCTTCGATCACTGAAAAGACGAACTGGCTGTATAACGAGAATTCATGGTCACCTTCTTCAGAGATGTTCCTGATGACCCCAACTCAGCCATTCACTTGGATCACAACATTCATGAGCAGTATGCTAAGAACCCTTTCCCACTCAATGATCACAGTCGTCTCCAACACCTGGTTGTCTCTTCCATCCTTCGCAACCGTCCTATCCCACCATTGTCCCTCGGAAAACGGCCTGAGAACGACACTGAGCCAAAGATCAACCCCAATGTGCCACCAAATTCAACGAAAATCAAACTCAAAGAGCGGCAGACAAGGGCCAGGGTGGAGTCGGTGCTCAAAGGGCCTGAGAGACTTCTCCCAGTGGCTGGTTCTCTAAAGTGAAAAGCTGGTGATGTATTATATAACCCCTGATTTCATCGGGGCTTTTTGTGGTCGGGTGCTTCTGAAAATATCATTTCGCCTTCTGTCCTTTACTCTGAGCATGCCCTGCCTTTACCTTCCCCTCCTGAGGACCTTTTACATGATCCAGTCATCCAAGCTGTGCTGGAATCACACCACGACTCAATCAAAGTTGAATGCCCATACAATATCAATCACCTTGAACAAATGCTCTCTGACCATTCAAACCAGCCTTTTGTCCAGTCATTAAAGGTCTCTGAGAGGGTTTCTGGCCTTTTCATGATGGCAAATGGAAGAATGAGCTAGATAAGTTTGATGGAAACCTTTCCTCTGAGGAACCTGATCTACAAGCTATCCGAACATACCGCGACAACAAAATTCCTGGAGGACACTGGTCCACTCCTGTCAGCAGCCTCTTACCTGGGATGAAAATCTCCCTGATTTTTGTTGTATGGCAACAAAGTGACAACATAATCAAGCCCTGTATTATCACTTATCAGACCGCCTCAGGTCTCAATGACGGTATCCTCCGGAAAGACGCCAAGGTTCACTATGATGACATGTGTTCCTTTGGCCATGCTATGCGAGACACTCACAATCTCCATCCACACTCCGTGCTTTTTCTTTTCAAGGACAACATCACGGACACCTTCCCAACACTTCCTGCTCACCCAATCTGACAATTATGCCAAGTTGTTGAAGTCGATGGGGCGCTTCACATAGTTCAGTGGCCCTGTTTCAGAGGCCAATCATCGCCTTGGATCTTGTGTGTGGTTTCTTCCCTCATCTGCTGGATATCAGTTAAGAAACTCAACATTGTTGGGCTCCATGTCTACATGGACAAATTCTTCAGGTGGGACCTTGCCAGCAACCTGATTCACTTTCACAGAAAACTATGGCCCTGCAATCAGGTTCAACTTCTTCTACTGTGGGACCAGCTTGGTGTCCCCTACAGTAATAGAAAACAAGAGCATGGCATCCAATTGAAAATCATCAGTTTCTGGATCGATATTAACCTGGGAACCATCCCCCTCACTCCTGACTCAATCACCGACCTCACAAGTTGCGTCTCAGATTTTCTTACACACCCAGATCATCGACTGCCCCTGCACACATGGCAGCAACTTACTGTACATTTGAATTGGTGCCTCAATGTCCTCCCCTGGGCCTTCCCCACATTGTCAGAACTATATCGCAAGATGCAAGGGAAATCTCACCCATGTGGTAAAATCTTCCTCAACACAGAAGTCATCGAAAGCTTTTCCTGGTTTCAAACTGCACTATCTACAGCAATCAGAGTTAAATTCATCAATGATGACTGCTGGGGGAACCACAATGCCGACATGGTAGTATGGACTGACACAAGCCTTAAAATGGCAATTGCCTTCATCTATGCCAATAAAGGCTTTGTCGACTCATCCATCAAAGTTGACATCTTCTTCTTAGAGATGATTGGTATCCTCAGTGCCATTCATCATGCTGCAAGCCTCCCTGTCCCTCCAAAACAACTCTTAATTTGGTCAGATAGCCTCAATTCAGTGCAACTTCATAATTCCCTCGCAACTGGTGAACCCCTGCATAATAGTGTCCTCCTCGCAATCACCTTGATTATTATCAAGACAGGCATTGATTTACGTGTCAACCACATCCCTGGAAAGCAGAACATTCGAGCCAACCTGCTTTCATGCCTCCTGTTTAACTTCTATTGGCAATTCCCTTCATACCGCATGCGATAAGGTGAACTGTTCCTTTTCCCAGGCCAGCCCAATTTGCAACCACTTGGATGCTCATAGCATTGCCGTCATATCCAAAATGGTAGAGTGCCACTGCAACTTGATGTTCCACAGGAAGCTGAGGATGATTGGAGTTTTTGGAGAAGATGGGGTCATCCTCAAGGGTGGCCATGAGCACATCAAAAGTGAGTAGGCTAAACCAGAGATTTTGCCGGAAATGATCTGGGCACCTGGCCTTGAGGGCCGTGAGGATGTGGTGGAGGTATGATGGACCATGGGGAAGGGTGTTTTGAGGCTGCTGATAACAGTGCTCATACATGTCATCGATCTCGCACCGAATACATCGACAAAGGAGCGGTGGCTGTATGTCATCTGTGTCTGAGTCATCACTTTACTCGTCATCTCCTTCAGCCCCCGAGGACCAATTCCAGTCTGAATCAGAATCAGAATCAGAGTCCGAGGAGTCAGAGCCAACCAAGAAGAGATCAGGCATGTCCTGCGAGCCCAATGAGGTTGTAGAGTCCGAGAGGCTGTCTAATTCCATGATGGAAAAATTGCCATTGAGCATATCTGTAAAGCACCAGTTTGGACCCAGAATGTCGCTCCACTGGGAGCCACTGCTTGAGCAGCTAGTGTGGGATGAGCTGCTCAAACTGTTGCTTGAAGTGTCCCACTCCTTCGACGGTAGATCCAAATCCATGTCTAAATCATTGTGTGGCCCCGATGGATTGGTGCAGCGTGCTTGGACCGCAGCACATCGCCGTAAGAGAATGCGCTGTTGGCGCCCCTTGTGGTTGCGGATATAAGATTTCAAGAGCTTGCTGGTGCGCTCGGTGTGTCATGTGGCAGCAGGCATGGCAAAGATGGAAGCGTATAGCCACAAGAGAGGAGATAAAGATATTTTAAAATTTATAACAGGGCTACTTGTGGATGTCAGAATCGTCGATAGAATCAAGACAGAATCGCCTCTTGAAATGGGTCAGTCAAAATTGAGGTCGGTTCTGGAAAGGTATCCCACAATTCTGATCTAAAACAATTTACAGAACCGTCTCAGAACTGTCATCAGAATCGTGTCAGAATCACCCCAGAACCATCTACTCTGAGTGTCCCTACTATAACTTAGTCTATAAGTATCACATTTATCAACTACCCATTTTTAACAGCAACAGGAGATTCTTGGGCTATAGTCATCTGTCTCAACTTAAGGCTGTAAAATTCATTCCTTCCAGAGGACAAACACTACTTTGCTTGCAAATACTACCCTGCATCCAGTTGAACTGCAGTCCCCATCACAGCGCGCTGGCGTTCCTGACCTTCATCAGCTCATTTGCAGGCACGTGAGTGCCATCCAATAATTAAGTAATCCTGTCTTGAACAAATATTAATTCACACCACAAAGGTGGAGCCTCGTCATTGGCAGCGGGCGGTGTTGCACTCATCCTGCAGATTCACGCAATGCCTGTGAAGCTCACTGTACAAAGTGGCAACAGCCTCCCAGTCGTGTGGGCGGTGCTGCTCAGGCTTGCGGGCATGGGGCTGCTCATGTCACTGTTCATGGAGGCTCCCACTGCCCATGATGCTCAAAAGCTGCTGGGCACGGGGTAGTATTGATGCTGAGATGGTGTCAGTGCTGACGGTGGGGTTGAGTTTGAGGTTACGGAGGGGAAGTGTAGGTTGCCGGCTTGCTTTGTATACCAGGTAAGTGTTCAGTTACTATCCCCTACAGTGATCTCGGACGGTTAAGGAAGATCAGTGTATATTGTTATGACTAATTGTTTTGGTACAAATCTGAGTACGTAGATAGTCTGAAATCTGTCTTGTTATCCAGTGTAGGATTTAGTTTGCGAAAATTGGTCCATTGGTTGCCACACAATGACATTTCCTTGTTGTAGTCAATTATGCAAGTACTAGGTAAGGCCGAATATTTTGATTGCCGGCCTCGTCCTGACCTCATCTCTTACCACACTGCCTTGAAATTATAAGCAGGCCTTCTGTTACCTCTAATGCACTTTTAAAAAACACCAATAGTTGGCAGACCCTCTATGGGGCTCATGACATACAACTAAACTTTGTGAGCACTTTGGAGCATAAATATATGAAATCTGACCATTATTTTGCCAATTGAAATGGCCACAGATACCCTACCTTGGTGTTAGGCTACTAAAACATTTCAATAATGTCTTTCATTCTTGTCCAAGCCAATTTTCTGTAATAATTGAGTCCCAACTTTGTCACTGAAAACATCAAAAATCAGTCAAAATCAGAGTACTTGGCAGATTGTTAAGGGCTAATGGGTCAGGGAGAGCGAATTTTTATCCAGTTTTTTATCTTACTATAATAGAACACATCCTATAGAGTGTACCTCAAAAGAGATCTCGCAAATTGAACAAGAAACGGTGGAGCAATACTTGTTTGTCCGAGTTCCCGGTTTCTCCGGGCCGATGGGGGACAATACTGTAAGTACTTGTAGGGAGGCAACCGTCACGGTCACGGCAGGAGTGGTTGCGTTGCCGAAATCAAGGCAGGTCACGGTCACGATGAGGTCTGTTGCTTTGCTCGGAAACCGTGACGTGCAAAAAAAAAATTGAAAAATTGCCGAAATATGCTTGAAAACCCATTGAAAAATATGCAAGTCAATTATTGCACAGACCTTACTCATAAATCAGCTTTAATTTCCCTCTAAAGCAGAGATCTGACCCAAGTTTGATTTTTTTGGTTGCCGAATTTTCAACAGTCACGGTCAAAATTGTGGTGGTTGCGTTGCCCAAATCTATTTTGCATGTCACGGCAACTTGGGTGGTTGCCTCCCTACAAGTACTTACAGTAGTAGAGGATACTAGCGAGGTCATGATTCATGTACGAAAGCAGACTGATCATTATGAGCATGCCTAAATCATTTCTGGTGTCCTTGCCCCAAGTGAAGGTTTGGACAACAACCCCCATGTTGAGTTTCCATTTGGCAACCGTGGTATGCAAGCATCATTGGCTCTTCGCCATGTTGTAGCTCTTTCACTGCCCTGCTCAAGTAGGTGAATGGGAGCATGTGCACACTGTCACGGTACCCATTCCAGAATTCAAGTGTCCTTTGCTGTCCACGCAGAGGCAATGCATCGTTTGTGCCTGAAGGATGCAGGAAAAAGGACTCAATACACGTTGCGAGCTCCGTCAAGAGGTGAGCCCGATCCAGATCTTGGACCCCCCAAATAAGGAAGGAATTGGTCAGCGGCGTCAAATGCCGCAGGAGCACTCTCCACACTACCGCGTTCTACTTGTATGTAGCACACTAGATCCACACAGCCAACACTACTCTAACAACCAAAGAGTAATCCCCAATGCCTCGAATGCAGTAAAATCTGCTCTGAACGAGTTTTCGGAAATGGCCGGCGGATGCCACGTGCACTAGTCCGGGTCCAAGATCTAGATCGGGCTCACCTCTTGAGCACCGTAACTGATCATATATGAATGCAACATGTGAACGGGCATTACTGCTAGCAGTTCTCGAGTCCGTTGATGGCTGTCGTCCATATGTGACTAAAGCGAGTGGAGAGGAGAATGTGTCCCCGAAACATACCAGGCTCCAGTCCTAAGATCCTTCCTCGTAGAATAGCATGCACCGCGATGTGCGAAGGTTGTCTGAGATTCATTATAACCAAGCCCAATCATTTCTGTGGTTCTTCAACTTGCCAACAGGTTTCCTCGAACAACCCCAAACCCTGGGTTCTTACCTGATTAGTTGCAGGATATGGACAGGTTGAATCGAAAGTCGAAGGCCAGGAAGTCGATACATCTGAATGGAAGCGTCTCCAGGAATAGCAGATTCGCACAAGCTGTCAGGCTATCGTAACTGTCCCTTGATGACTTTTATCTTATTTGGTCTTTTTCAACCAAGTTGAATCCAAGTCTCCAGTAGGTCTTGCAGTGCAACGTCAAGTGCGATGAACACCTGATGTTCTCGCCCCAAGGTCCGAGCTCTTGCGCTTCGGCAGCCAAGGATTCCCAAAGCAGAATAATTAGCGTCGTACCAGCGCTCCAGCAGCTGTCCATGTACCATTCCTTCCAGCTGCTGCAGATAGTATGTGTTGAGTGAACGGAGGTATTTACTATGACAACGAATTAGCAATGATTTAAATCACCTCCGCGGATGCATTCCCTCTTATTCCCGTACCACCACCATCAAGCTTTCTCTGTTCGGCGTGTATCGCTCTGCCATCCACGCTCCTTTCCCCCGCTCTTTTCGAAGTCCCCAAGCTCCATCTTTTCCCTGACTTTTTTGCTAAATCGTACGATCAGGAACACTGCTAGGCCTGATTGGGAAACGGAGATATTTGTCAGCATTTACCAGGCAAGTTGATGATTTTGTTTGTCCGGGAATTTCTTGTTCTTCCTTTCCGCCATCTTTGCCGGCCTGGGTCCCCAGTAAAGGCAAGACACGAGGCAGCCTCCGCCGTCATCATACACGAGGCTCTCGCGCCCCTACTCGAGCTGCAGCTGCTGCTTAGCCAGTCCGCAGTCCTGCGCCTCGCGTTCCCGTGGAAAGCGATAACAAAAAATCCAAAAAAAAATAACGCGATCTACGCCCCCGGCGCTGACCTTACACAACTTACTGACTATTACGCGCTTTCCCTCTACGAATGTCACGACAACCAACTACAGATTCACCCACAAACGGCTCGTCCGTCGCTGGTGTCGAGTCTCTCCTCGAGCAGCTGCAGGCCGACAACTCAGAAGAGCCCTCTTCTGGCTCCCCGCACCGCCGAATGTCGAAGGACTCCGAGGGCTACCCGTCCTGGCTTCCAAAGCGCCCGCCACCGCCTGCGCCCGCCTCCACCTTCCAGTCGTCGGTGCATGAGGCGGGGCCCAGCGACCAACCTTTCGTCGGGGGGCGCAAGCCCACACCGCGCTCCGTCCGCATCGTGAGCCTCCAAGACGCGTCGTTCGGGGAAAAGGACCGCCGGGAACCCACAGATCAAACGCGCGTGGGCATCCCGCCTCCGCGCGTTTGGTCACGGGGAATGGGCACCCCGCTCTCGCCCAACCTCTTCTCGTCGGCGGATAGCGCGCAGCCTCGCATTCCCCAGCCCAAGTTCCACTCGACTGGCCTGCACTTGGAGCTCCTCCAGAACCCCACCCTCAAATTCCGTCTTTATTTCTACCTATTTCCGCTCTTCGTGTTCGCACACATCCCGGTTCAGACGTTCTTCGACTTCAACGCTGTATTTATGTTGATTCAGTCAGTTTTAGCCCATCCATCAGATCCGTTCATTATGGCTAACTCCGGCTGACAGGATCTCCAAGTTCCCAAACCCTGACGCGCCTGGGGTGCCCGGATCAGGCAGGAATTGGGCCTTGGCCGCAGCCGCCTACGGTGCTTGCTGGCTCGTCTGGATATTCCCGGTCTTCATTGTATATGAGCTTGTGTACTCTTTTGCCCGTCGGTGGCGCGTTAGTGAGTCTTTTCCCACCCTCCGGCCCTGAAATCTCCGTTCTGATATACCTTTCCCAGAACGCCCCATTATCCTCCCGCTCTATCTGTCCTCCTCGGCCTTCAACCTCGTGTCGATGTCTTCATACATAAACTTTTGCTTCATGCAGCACATTCGCTACTCCGCCTTCGTCGGGGAAAACGGCAGCCTCAAGAACGGCCTCGCGGAAACCTTCTGGTTTTACTCGCAGAATCTGCCCACCGTCGCCCTGCTGCTTCCCCGCGCGGGTCTCTGCCTCGCCTTGTTGCTCGAATTCTCGTCACCGGAAATAGGCGTGGTCGCGCTCGCTGATACCGGTATCAGCCGCCGAGACAGCACGTTCTTCCGGCCGGATGACGGGACCCTCACGAACTACGCCCGGGGTGTGCTTATCGCGAACGCCGCGTGGACGGCCTGGCGCGCGATCGTCCTGCTGTGCAGCTGGTGAGGCCCATTCCTTCTCTTTCCCCGTTCGTTTTCTGATCCATCCATCGGCAGGATTGGCCTCTGGGTGGTCAGCGGCTCGGGTTGTGCTGGACTATGCGGCCCACGACACCGCTGGGAAGAGGACGACGCCGAAAAGACCATGTCGGTCTACAGCGACAACGTCTCGGATCTCGACGCGCTGCCGTGGAGCTGGCGAGAGTTCACGGCCCTCCGCGTCCAGGAGGCGTACGAGTTCTGCCTGACGGTCCGACCCTCGATGCGGTGGAGTCAGCAGCAGCGGAAGAAGGACGTGGCGGACGCCGAGCTGCTAGGCCCGCTGTCGCCGGAGCCATTTGAAGGCATGGAGCAGGTGCTCGCTGCGGTGGGCTTCCCGTCCGTGCCGCCGCTGGCGCGCCGCGGCGTGCTCTCGGGCGACCTATTCGACTCCCCGGATGTGCCACAGACACCGGAGTTCGCGGACATCATTCCACGGGTCTCGAAGCGCGCGTCGAAGGACAGGGAGCCGGGGCCGTCGTCGCCGCTCATGGCGCTGCCGTATCCGTTCACGGCGCCGGGTGCGCAGATGTCGTCGCAGGATCGGGTGCCGTTCCCTCCATCTCCCGGCCACACGGAGGAGAAGGAGTCGAGTGGGACTTTGGAAGAGGACGAAGATGCCGAGGACGAAGAGGAAGAGGAAGAGGAAGAGGGCGAGGAAGAGGATGACGACGAGGAGGAAGAGGAAGAGGAAGAGGAAGAGCCGGTGGAAGGAGCCGGGAGCGAGGAACCGTCGTCGGGTCGCGCTTCGGGCTCCATGTCGAGCTTAGGCCAGCCCGTCACCTCCCGGTATCCCTTCCAGTTCAGGCGCCCCGTTCGTGGGCAGAGCAGCTCTTCTGGTGCCCCATCGGCTTCAAACAACACGCGGTCATCGAAGTCGCGCGTCTCGCAAGCGACGCAGTCGACGGGCAACCGCGAGTCCAGCGATTCGCACTCACCACGGTCTCAGCACACCGCCAGCTCTGATCAAGCCAGCCTGCGGCACCACAGCGCTGGCGTCATCCCCATGCCGCCACGACACCCCCAGCAGGGGCGCAGCCGAACGCGCGCGGGCACCGTCCCCGTGCCGTCGGGCTCCTCGTCGCCCTCGTCGTTGCCCTTGGACTTCCCGCGCGCGGGCCGGCCGCGCGCCAGAACGCGTATGGACAGCGGCGTGACGGACGCATTCGGCTCGGTCGAGCCCGTGCCGCAGGCGGAGCACGAGATGGCGGAGTTCGAGCAGGCGATCGAGCCGCCCGAGTCGGAGGGCTCGCACGAGGCGGAGCGCGAGGACCGCCTGGGGCTGCTCTCGCTCTCTGCGGGGCCGAGCCCTAAGTCCTCCTTCACGGCGCTGCGACACCGGCGCTCGAGCAACCTGTCGCACCACCGGCGCGGGTACTCTTCGTCGCACTCGCGGCACAACTCGCACTCTGGCTCGGGCTCGGGCTCGTCGTCGTCGAGGTCACGCGCGGCATCGCTGTCTGTGTCGGTGCGCTCGCGCGCCCAGTCGCTGCTGCAGAACATCGGCGCGGCGTCGCACTCGTCGCTCGAGCTCGTGCAGCGACTGCGCGCGAACTCGTCGATGGCGCGGCTCGAGGAGGACTCGGATGCGCGCACCACCAACACCAACACCAACACGCATTCGCGCTCGGGGAGCGGCTCGGATGCGCTGCAGAGTAGCGGCGAGAATCATACGTTTGGGCATCCGCTGAGGACCCAGTGGCATGATGCGGAGCAGCAGCAGCCCCAGCCCGTGCCGGAGGAGAGTGAGTCGCCCGCGCGTCTGCAGCCGTCGCAGTCGAGGACGTCGGTCTTCTCCGCGCCGTCGACGCAGCAGCCGTCCGAGCGGACCGCCTCGCGGCCGCCGAGTGTGGAGAGGCTGATGGTCGAGCCCGCGGGCATCCCCATTATCCGTGAGGGGGAGGATAATAACCTCTCGAGCGCCTCCATGTCGAGCAGCTATCCGGACATCAGCACTGCGCCGCAGTCGTTCGTCACTGCGGCGGCGACCATCGAGGGCACCACGGACTCGAGCGGGCGGACGGTCTCAAGTTGGGGCGGCATCTCGCATATGGTGGCCCGCTCGCATGACGCTGCGGGAACGTGGCGCCATGGGCCTGCGTGAATGCGCGTGGCTGCTGCTACTGCGTGATTCTAAATCTAAATGTTACATGTACATCTTATCTTCCTTCGTCTTCGCATCATCCCCCCTTCCCCCCACCATCCCCTTCCCCCCGCCTTCCGCAATTCCCTCATCATCTCGCATTGTGCTTCTTCCACCACGTACTTATTAGACTCCGCATACACCTTGTATCATATTATTCGTATTTCCTCTCCCTCATCCCTCACCCCTCATTCATCCACACCCCGTCGCGTCCCCCCGCCCTCCCCCTGCAAATAATCCTTATCTCACCACGGTTCCGGTACTAGTTGGATTGGATGGATCACGATTACATCTTTCTCTTTAGTGCGACACAACTACATACGTAGCTCCTCTTACGCCGCCGCAGTCTACAGTCTACCCTTACTTACGCTTAACCTTAGTGTAGCTGCAATATACTCATACGTCCCGATTTAGATTTGGATTTGTACGGAGGGTTTCGGATTCGATTGTCTGCTGCACCAGGCCAACTCTCTGTCGATCCTCGGCTACTTTTCCGGGCCTTCCTCGACGAAGTTCCTTTGTGCAGACTGGTAGAGTCGGTTGTTTCTCCGGCCACATAACCAGGCGGTAGAAATAGCAGGTTATTGTACCTCTGCAAGTGCCCAAATTTTAAAAAATACAAGAAAAAATCTGGGATGAAATTCGCCTTTTGGATAAGTCTTTCATCCAGTTAGCGCTGTGAAAGGAGGAGGAGCAGCCTCTTTGCCTAATATTTTCGTGCATTACTAATCCAGATAACGAGGATGCTGTGCAGATAAGATCGACCCCATATCGCGGTATGTAATTACTCTTTCGGTGATCGGCAATCATTAATCAGCCCGAACCCAAGTACGGGTGTCTTTGGACTCTCACATTGATCTCATACCTCTCTTTCGCACCTTCTACGATGTCTTTTGGAGTACCCGAATCGACAGCAGGCATGCAAGACAAATACCGGCTGCCAACCAACGTCAAACCTTCCAATTACGATCTAACCGTATGGACCGATTTGAAATCACTCAAATTTGGTGGATTTGTGACTGTCAGGCGAGAATCACCCCCAATAGTGGTCAACAGAAGTTTAAGAATGACCACCCGTACCTCGCAGCTTGGATATCCTGGAAAATACGTCGGCGATTGTTCTGAATTGCTCTGAACTCGGTCTGGCAACAGCGTGCGTCTTATCGTGATGTATCGGTTCCGCTATAAAGGCGAACTTCAACTCTAGTACTATATACTCAGACACTCTGGAGAAGGCCGAACAATTGCAGTCGACGCAGATTATATCGGACAAGGACTTGAGCCGCGTCACTTTCAATTTTTGACTGCTTTGCCCACTGGATCCAAGGCGCAACTGAAGATCGAGTACAGCGGCGCTTTACGTGCGAGCATGAACGGTTACTACAAATCTGCGTGGAAGCAAAACTCTCAGATCGAGCACTACGCGCTCACTCAATTCCAGGTGAATGTCTTTATCCAATGGACGTCGTAGATATACATCTCAACCTCCTGATAGCCGACCGAGGCCCGCGCCGCATTCCCTTGCTGGGATGAACCACTCCTGAAGGCTACCTTTTCGATCACGATGGTGTCCCATGTTGAAACCGTCAATATAAGCAACATGCCAGCGATCTCAGAGGTCATCTACGATCCGGACGCTCAAGACGTTTCTCTCAGTACAGCCCTCACGAACCTGTTGTCGACATTATCCAAGGAAGCACGATGGAAGATAACCCAATTTCAAGCGACGCCTCCGATGTCTACTTACCTTGTTGCATTCGCCAATGGGCCCTTCTCTCATTTGGAAAAGCAGGTTGTCATGCCACTGAGTGGGAAAACTGTCCCTCTGCGGATCTACAGTGGGCTCTTTGTTTAAAGCTGTGACTTCTCCAATTCACCTTCCTCAGCGACGCCCGACGTGATCCACCAAGCAGAGTTTGCTCTCGATGTAGCTGTCAAGGTTCTACCACTTTACGAGACTATATTCGACATAGAATACCCTCTTCCGAAGCTCGATACATTGGTGGTAGGTGCTCCTTTCTATCCAGAGGTTTCTCTGTTAAGCGGTTCATTAGGCCCACGATTTCGATATGGGTGAGTGTGTCTCCGTCTTTTGTGCTCACTGACCCGAATCGTCACCAGGTGCAATGGAGGTAAGAATAGGACTATTCTGATGATGTTTCTGCGCGCTCAGAGAAGCGGCCCAGAATTGGGGACTCATCACTGGGAGAACAAGCGCATTCTTGCTTGATCCAGCCAAAGCAAGCATCCAAGCACGCAAGGAAGTGGCAAGCGTACAAAGTCACGAAGTTGCCCACATGTGGTTTGTACGTCTTCTCCGGTTGCGTTCCAACAGCTGAACTACGAGCAGGTTTGGTAACATCACCACAATGGAGGTAAGTCACTCGTCACTTCGAGGAGCAGGCTCGACTAGAATGGTATTCGAAGTGGTGGAATTATCTATATCTTAACGAAGGTTCGGGCTCTTGAGTACAATGCTAGCGTTCGCGTTGAATTCGTAGTCTCTTAGGGTTCGCGACCTTGGTATGCTTGCTTTTCTGACCGCTCGCTACTCTACCAACTCATCTCGATTGACACAGATGGGAGAGGCTATCGTATTAAGTATGTTGCTTCCATGATTCCTCCTCAAATCTTGTGGCTCACACAGAGCAGACAAGTAAACTTGGACAACGACGTCCCTACAATATCTAACCCTCTTCAGGATTTTTCCGGAGTGGGAGGTCAACTCAAGTTTCATAACAAGACATCTTTACTCCGCTATGACTCTTGATGCGAAACGCTCGTCTCATCCTATCGAGGTCGACTGCCCTGACGCAAATTTTATCAACCAGGTATGATCAAGCCTATGAACCCTACCATCGACGACTCCAATCTGAGACTGGCAGATATTCGATGGACTTTCGTATTCCAAGGCCGCTTCTGGTTAGCAATGCGATATGTTCATCGAGAATCGAGATTGAATCTGTTCCAGTGCTACGCATGCTTTCAGATTACGTTGGCGAAGAGCGATTCCTAGAGGGGGTTTCTCTTTACTTGAAGGACAAATTGTACGGGAATAGTGTCACTAGCGATCTGTGGGCTGGGATATCGACAGCCACAGGTACACTTAGACTTATGGTCATAATGGAAGCCGCCTAAATTCGGCGCCGTAGGTCTTGACGTCGCTGGCCTTATGGACAACTGGATCACGAAGGTGCGTGTTCCCGTGTGAACAAGGATGGATGTCATGATTTTTGTTTCAGATTGGCTTTCCGCTCATCACTGTTACGGAGACATCGGAAGGCATACATGTCCGTCAGGATAGATTTTTGGACAACGGGCGTCCTTCAGCCGAAGAAAACGAGACCATCTGGTTCGTGATGGCACTTGCACCTGTCACGCCTCTATTCATTCACGATCACAGGAGTGTGCCGCTAGGAATTCTGACCGTGGGCCAGGATGGTAAAGTAAGCGTCGACAAGAGCATCCTCCTCGAAGAGCGAGAGAAAACGATTCCTCTCGATACCACGAAAAGCTTCAAACTGAATTCGGGGACCATCGGCTTCTGTGGGTTACTCGTTGTGCTGGGGTTTCCTACCATTGAAATCGAACTAGATCGCGTGTTGTATACTCCCGAGCGACTGACGAAGATCGCCATCGAGGCGGCCAAGGACGACTCTTGTTTCTCATTAGATGATCGAGTCGGATTGATGTTCGATATGGCGGAGTTGTCGAGGGCAGGCTTGGCCGACCTGAGCAGTTTTCTCACCCTGGTAGACACCTGGAAGAACGAAAAGGAATGCAAGTATATTTTTCTGTTCTCCCTGCATGCGTTGAATTCGGTTCTATCATAGATCTTGTTTGGTCCACCGTTTCGGGGAATGTTGGACGGCTTATGCAAACATTCTGGGAGTTCCCTAAGGTCATTGACCAGCTGCGTGCGTTCATGCGTGTGAGTGGTTCATTTTATCACTGCCGTGTTCATTGACCTGGTGCAGTCTCTATTTGTCCCTTTGGTAGAACGCCTCGGGTATGAGTTTCCAGTCGGCGAACCAATTGATCAGGTTCAGCTGAGAAAGGCCGCTATTTCGGGGGCCGCGGGTGGGCGAGATAAAAGGTAGTTTTCCGTAAAGCTCTCCCATGGGCTTACACGCAAGTCGGTATGGCATACAGCGTCGTCGAAGAACTCAAGGGCCGTTTTTCCGATTATATGAAAATGGGGGATGATTCGAGAATTCCGCCTAATATCCAGGAAACCGTATTCATCGTGGTGTGTTTCTCTCACAAACAACTCTTTGCAAATTAAAATAACGACCCCATTCAGGCAGTTAGATTTGGGGGTAGAGAGGAGTACGAGGCCATGTTGAAGATTATCGACAATCCACCTACCCCCAGTGCCCGAGATGCGGCTATGTACGTCATTGTGTTCTACAGAAGATCCATCTGACAGGTTCATCCCCAAGTATCGCTATCGGAAGCACCCAGGATCCGATTATCGTGCAAGAAATCTTCTCGTACATCCTTGCCAAGTCGCGGGACCAAGATGTCGTCACATTTTGTTATGGACTGAACTCTAATCGCATTGCCCGGCGGCTGTTGGCGAAGTTCCTCATGGATAATTACGATGCTGTGAGTTTGTGCTTCAAGTGTCTTGCCTGATGAACGACTGACTCTTCATCCAGTTCAACGACCGGTTTGCAACGAACTCAATGTTGAAGTACCTCATTAATGTATGTTTTATCTCCACTGGCCCTCGCTTTCTCATTCCCCTTTCTGTAGGCCTGCTTGGGATCCCTGTCGAACCAAGCGGATTACGATAACGTCAAAGAATTCTTCAAGGCATGTTCGACTCATACGAAGCTTTTCCTTCCGAGTCTAATGATGGGCAAATAGGACAAAGATACCAGCAGATACAGCATGTCCCTCGCCAAGGTTTTGGATATTATACAGGGCCGAATTGCGTACATCGAGGTATGCATTGTGGTTTTAACTGCGGAATGCATCATACTGAGTGACATGCGACTAGCGATCCGCGGATGACTTGTCGGATTGGTTGAATAAGTGGGAGCAGCGCTCTCAGCCTTCTTCAGCTTTCGAATGAGGTTAAACTTGTTTTTTTCTACGCTATTTCATGAAACCCAATAGTTTCTCGATATCTTTGAGCGCCGCGAATCGCAGCCTCAAGTCATTGGCGCGCAGATCAGATGCCATAATATTCTTGCACATAGACGGACTGGTTGGTGTAGTAACGGTGGCGCCTGAGCAGGGTTGGATACTGGAGTTGAACCAAGAGCTCATGTAACCGACTACGCTTTGGGAATTGCCCAGTCTTAGCCCAGTCTCAACATGAGTGATTGTTGACGACTTGGTCGGCCCGAAACGGATCCCGTTTAGAAACCGGGATTTAAGTTGGCGCCCAAATGAAAAAAAAAAAAAAAAAAGATGGTACATAGAAGCCGACAAGCTGACAACCGAAGGAGTTGCCTAAACTGGACTCTTTTCAACTTGGACGTTTTTTTTTTTTTTTTTGTATCTTCGTTTTACATCATTTGTGCCTAAGGCATATGGTAGATGTAGCGCTAACTGGTAATCGTAACTGGTCCGTATCTTGGTAAGTAAGCGGGAATCGTGCAGTCGGGAAACTTTGCGTGCCGCGACGAGGCGACACGCGAAGCGGAAAGTCCGCGGCCTGGGAAGCCAGTAAGGAGATATGTCATGTAGGTGTCGTGAGTGTGTCATTCGAGTAAAGTAAAGAGAAAGAGACTAAAATGAAATCTACTTGTCGGGGGGCTCGATCGGTCTGAAATCTCCGAAGACGGAGTGGAAACTTGGACGTCAGACAAGAGTCAGAGCGTCTGTCCTTTCGCTTTTCTTGCTGCAACGCCGCTCTGTTGCGCAAGTCAAAGCAGTAGCTTCTGGCTTTAGGAAAGCTTCACTTCCTTGCATTGACATCTCGACGGAAAGGATGTGAGTGGCAGCGGGAAACTACATTGTTTACCAAAGACTCACACTTGTTAGTGCTCTATCCACGCCTCAGACACTACACAGTTGAAGCTTGAAAGCCTGTACCTTTTCACGATATCGCAATCCCCTTGGGACCCTTTTTGGACTCGGAACATGTCAGAACGAGGCGACTCAGCAGCGTCCCACTTTTTTTGCCATCCAGGAGCTTCTTCTCCTTGCCTTGGACTACATTTCACCTCCGAAGGCAACAATTGAAAGATCTGGCAGCAACTCTCTCGCGGCATTGGCGCGTGTCTCCCGGAATATATCGGGTGCCGCACTAGATGCACACTGGAGATCGATATATCAGCCTGGCCTGATTGTGAGACTGCTTCCTGACGACGCGTACAAACTATATTTTAAGGGTCTTGATAGACGGGTAGAAGAGGTGAGTCCACTGAAATGCCTCAGCTATACAACTTGTTAACAAAACAAGATAGTACCCTTTGACTCTTGGCAACTCTGAAGGAGGCCCCGTGAAGCTCCAGCCAAGGGTTGTCCGGGTAAAACCTTCAATTTTGGCCTCAAAAAGCTTATGTTTTGCGCAGTTTCTGGCCTGAAAAAGCTTATATCGGACAAGGGTCTTGGAGTGCCGAGATGCCGATGCTTACATCCACACAATTGTACCAAATTTTCGGCACCTCCCGGAGCCTTCCGCCATCCAAAATCTCAAAAAGGCCTCAAAAAGCTTAATTCCGGACAAGGGTTCGCGGATTTTGGCCTCGAAAAGCTTATATCTGGACAAGGAAATCCCCAAATTTCGCTCTCAAAAAGCTTATTTTCCGGACAACCCTTGGCTGGAGCTTCACGGGGCCTTCTGAAGGACTGCAATGGCCACGTTGATATCCACCTTTTTGTATGTCAGGCAAGCAGCCAGGTGGTTGGGTGGCCAGTCTGCTGTAAGGCTCCAACCATTTCCATTTTCAAATGTTTTAAACAGAAAAAACCGTGTAAATTTCCATTTAGTTTATGGACCTATTATCAGAGACCGGGTACCTGGCCACCTTAGCGTTTTTGGCCTTGCACCTGCACATATAGCGAGGTGGATATGGGTTTATAGGCTCACAAAGGAAGGTATGCATCCTGCGAGGGAGTAGTGATATTTTTCATGAATTCAGATGGAGATTCCATGGCTCAGTGATTTTTTTCTTCCCGCGGTATCCCAAAAGGGCTTAAACGGGGTAGCTGGCCAGCGCGCTGTATCGGTCGTTCGCACTCGTTCTGCTCACCCCAGTGCATCCCAAATTATCGAATGGATTCAAATGAATTATTAAACACACTAAAATGGACATCTGAGGTATATGGGGACCCTAAGAAATTTCCGTCCCAATTAAGGAGAATAGGTGAAATCGGTATCTGGACTAAATGGTGCACCCTACACAGCCCAGAGTACATTTATGACCCCAACCCAAGGCTATACAGATAAATACGATGTATTCAAGTATATCTCATCACATGTTATGTACTCCATATGCAGACACCCCTCAAAGAAAATCCTTCTTTTCATGCCCACGAAATTGGGTGAATTTGAAGGATACCCTGCTGTGATGGGGAAGCAGCCAGGTTAAAAACCCAGTGATGGTCAAACAATACGTTTCAACTGATCTTGAAGGCGAGTGTCAAGTTCTGGGTCCATGGCACACGCAGGGGCTTCGTCATGATGGTGGCCAAATTGCACCACCAGGGATCAGGCGGTGAAGTTCTTGGAGGATCCAGGAGGGAAGGAGGAACCATTTTTGCATATGAGATAAGCGGAGGTCGATTTTTCGGACTAAGGGACGCAAACGAGCCCCCAAACTTGTGAATCGCTGCGGAATTGGTGGAGAAATGAGTGAAAGACGCGCGCCAAAGGTGTTCGGAGATAATAAATGATGCTCTCACGCCCCCATCCCGATCAGAAATGGAGCACAGCCATTGATCGACTGCTTAACTCGTGTCCAAATTTGACGTACGGCATCCTCATAGGTTGTACTCTACCCCATAGGCACCAAAACACCCAAATTGTACATCATACAAGCTTCTATTATGCAAGTGGCCAGCTACCTAGTGTGGCCAGGTACCCAGTCACAGATAATATGTAAACGATAAACGGTTGGTAAACAAACAGTTTACATGGTTGCAGAAAATCAACGACCTAGTGGGGCTTCAGGGCTGGATTTTTGACCATATGGTCCAGCTAGTTTGGCCAATAAGAAGGTTCAAAGTGTATAATAATCTGGAAGCAACTACCCACTCACCATACTGGTGGGGTGGTTCCCAAAGTAGTGATTGTCCACGTGATATTCGAGTGGCGTCTCATCCGAATTGTCGTGGTTTGGTCATGCTCTGTCAATTATCTGCCAGTATTGAAGTCCTGCATACCTGTGACTCCATGAGAAACATGATTTCGTGTCTGGAATGCATCCAGATATGTTGGGCAAATATTTTCCCAAAAATTCCATTTATAAACTGTTTACATGTAAACGGTTTCAAACTGTTTTGTAACCGTTTCCGTTTGGTTTGGGCCCAACGTCAAACGGAAACGAAATGGTTGGAGCCTTAGTCTGCTGGTCTGGAGCTGCTTGCAAATTTGGCACTCAAGCTTCATATGTGCAAATTTCAGAGTGCCTCGTGTATTCCCATAGAATTTCAACACAAAATGAAGTATCCGTGTTAAAATGAAGTTTCTGAGCATCTCCGTGAATCCTCTCTTTCTCCTTCCCTTTTCAGATTCCTTTTCGAGTTTTACCTCATTTGACACCCAGTGTATTGAAATAAAAACCCGAGAGAGCATGACGAGGGACACCAAACACTGCGGATATAGCCAACGTGTTGGATTTAGATGCCTGCAGACAGCAATAGTAAAGACAAAGGTAGCAAGAAGAAAAAAGTCATGACTCGGGGAAAAAATAAAGTTTACATTGTTCAGCCACTAAAAAGGTAAGGGAAAAACAAATTGAATCTAGGGACAGCCACTAAAAGGCTTCAACACAGCCACTAAACAAGTAATCAGAAATTTTGGTAACAAGTAAAAAAAGAGGTTGTTTTGGCCCTTCGTTGTTATGAAAAGAACGAGTATTATGTAAATATAAGTACTTGCAAACTCCCAACCTGGATTTGGTAATTGAAAAAATTCAAGAAGTGTTTGTTGAGTGTTGGCCTGTTCCAAGAGATGAGAAAGTTGGATTGTCAACCAGAAGAGAAAAATTCCCTCGGAGGATGCCAAAATGTCAGGCGTGAAACAAACAAATGTTGGATTCATGTTGCGATGATTCAGATGAAATCCGAAGAAGAAAAAGATGTTGTTTCGAAAACCATTGTTTGGTAGCACATGTTATACACCTGGGCTACATACATATGCACCTCCTTGCAAGATGTTAGAATGGGATTGTCATCACTCAGTAAGATATTCAGAGGAAATCTCAATGGCGACATCCCATCGGGGCAAGGGCTTGTCCACCAGCATCTGTCCACTCTGTACATTGATGGGTTCGCGACCCTCCTCGCTTCCGAGCAGCAGCAGTCTATTTCCCACGGCGATGAATGACTGGAGGTCGAGATTCAGATCCCAGAGCTTGTCGCCGAGATTCAGGCAGCGAATCCGCTCGGTCGGAGGCAGGAAATATTGCCATGCCTCCGGAACCAGGCAGCCATCCTCCGCAGAGTGATTGACCCAGGCAACGATCACCACTGAAGGGGGGAAGTTATAAGTCGGCATAACCGGAATAGCTGGAATCTCTCTGGAAGGGTCTTTTGGAGGGCGCCCTCGACGGCGGGGCGATACAGGCGCCGAGGGTCGTGGTCCTGCGACCACTGAGCCTAGCTGGTACCACGATATTCCACGCGGGAAGTCACCCATCGTCGTGCGGGCATCCTGGAATGTGTGGTTTTGAGTGTGGAAGAAGATGGTAGCCTCCTGAGACATATCTATAGGCTGCGATAGTACCATTGAGCAACCGTGGAATTGTGGTTTAGAGGACTGACGGCCGACGGCTCACCTTCTCGTTTTCAACCCGCCCTTGTGTGAGTAAAATCTTCTGACCACCGTATACGGGGGTGGCCTGTATGTTATAGCCTAAGAGAGGAAGGTCGGGAGGCAGGGGCCCATCCGAAACCGTCCAGGTCCAACGCGTTTGAGGGTTGTACTCTGCGATCGAATAGGTGCGGATCGCCGGAGAGTTGTCGTCAAATTGGGTCCGGCCTCCGAAGATGAAGAGCCGGTTGCTGATGACCACCATGCAGGCAGCCATTCGAGGCGAGATCGGGGTTCCTTGAACGTCGACAAACCACCAAGTGGACAAGTCAAGATCAATTGCGATGAGGTCAGACGTTGGATTCTGGGAATCATGACCTCCAAAAAGAAACAAAAAAGTGCCGTCGCCCACGGAAATGAGGGCGATTGCAGGCTCTATCAAGGCGGGCAATTGACGAAACTCGAATTGGGGGACGTCTTTTAGGAAAGGATCAGAGACATATGTGCGGGGACGGAATCGGAGAGAATCCTAAATAAAAAACATGTGAGCATAAAATGCCGGAGCACAGAAATGTGTGCTACGCACAGTAAGGTTCTGCCACTCCATAGTTTTTAGATCCAAACAATGAAAATCGCGCGTTGGAGTGTTGCTATCATCATGCGGCAGTACACCACCGTAGCTATAGAGCTTTTCGCGTTGTTGGTCAACCACAAAGGATTCCCAGTCATTGAAGAACGGTTTATCCCCTTTCAAGCGCAACTTTGTATGGGCGAAGTTCCCACTTCCAGTGGACGCAGGCTGAATTTGAGCGAGCCCAGCTGCACCAGACCGATGGCGGTTGCGGATCGCATGTCGAAGAGCGGGGTCAACTCCGGGCGTTCTTGGACCCCGTCGACGCATGGCGTGTTCGTCTGGTGTGGGGGACGGTTCAAACACTCGCCGCAATCCAATCAAGAGGTGCTTGATCCATGTCGAAGCGCGGAAATTGCCGTGACAGCTCGGATCGATCGCGGCACCTTCGGCAAATCCGGAAGCCGATGGTGGGCAGCGACTTGACTGTTATTCTTCAAGTCCTCCCCAAGCGTGGTTTGAGGTACGTTAAATACATCGCCAGTCGTCATGTGTTTTATACCAAGATATCTACCTAATTTTACGCCGTGAAAACACCCGAGTTGTCAGTGCGCGAGTTACTAGTAGACGATGCTGCCAGTGCCCTGCTGCCATTTGCTCCGTGCTCCTCAGTGCGCGATGTTCTGACTCGGCCTTGTAAAGCGTCGCCTACCTCCTGAAGCGGTGCCTGGTTTTGATCGTTGGTGGCAGGCGCATACGCGTATGCCGACGGGGTATGGGTATAGGTGTTATATGCATTGGCCAACGGGGAATGTACAGTATGTACAGTGTCGATCTTCCATACTGGGTTAATTTTGACGCGTTAAGAACGCGAAATGGGACGGTCGGAGGCAGGCGTCGGGCAGACGCGTTGAGCGCGTCTCTGTGGCGTTGCTGTCGATGCGGCGTTGATGGCATGTGTGCTGCCGTCGTTTGCCGCTGAGTAAGGCTTACCTTATTTGGGGGAGCGGAAAACTACATTGTTTACCGAAGACTCACACTTGTTAGTGCTCTATCCACGCCTCAGACACTACACAATTGAAGCTTGAAAGCCTGTACCTTTTCGCGATATCGCAATCCCCTTGAGACCCTTTTTGGACTCGGAACATGTCAGAACCAGGCGACTCAGCAGCATCCCACTTTTTTGCCATTCAGGAGCTTCTTCTCCTCGTCTTAGACTACATTTCGCCTCCTAAGGCAACAATCCAAAGCTCAGACCACAACTCTCTCGCGGCATTGGCGCGTGTCTCCCGGAATATATCGGGTGCCGCGCTAGACGCACTCTGGAGATCGATATATCAGCCTGGCCCAATCGTGAGGCTGCTTCCTAATGACGCGTACGAAGTATCTGAGAGTCTTGATGGACGGGTAGGAGAGGTGAGTCCACTGTCATGCCTCAGCTATACAACTTGTTAATAAAACAAGATAGTACAGGCTGAAACGACCTCTGGAACAGAGTGATTTTTTCGCCTTTGACAAATACGCTCCACGTATCCGTTTTATCGAATTTTCCAACTCGAGTAAAATACTCGAGCGCGGATGCGAGCTACTTCCCTACATCAAAGCGTTCCGGGACCCGATTCTCCCGGCACTTGCAGAGTTCCACTGGGAACCGTCGGTGGGAGATGGGTCCATCTGCGCCTTCCACCTGCTTTCTCGGCAGGCCTTTATACCGAGTGACAAGCTCACCTTGGTCATGTGGTCCGAAATCGAGCATTCGAATGCCGAGTCAGACGTGCTAGCGGACACCATCAATGCATTCAATGATCCAGCTCTCCCCTGGCTCCCTGACGTTAAGGCGTTGTTCCTCCGCACCATCCACTATCTCCCCGCATCAAGGGCGATCACCAACCTCGTACATCTCGAGTCCTTTTCATGCGACTTCCCCGTCGAATCAGCCTTGCTCAGGAAGCTCGCGGCGATTCCGCACCTTCGTTTCCTAGATCTGCGGAGCATCCTAGGAGACGTACCGGCCGATATCCTCCCGGCGTTGAGCTTTCCCGCGCTCGACAGCCTCCGCCTGCACGGGACGCAGTCCTCCGTCCGGGCCCTTCTCCCTCTCATCTCTTCCCCCGTCCTCTTCGACGTCCATCTCCACCCGAAAGATTTCCAAACCACCGAGCCCGACCTCTTCGCCCTGCTCCTCCCCCCCACCGTGCCCTCCCGTCACTCCATGCTCACGCACTTCACCTTCAGCGGCCTGTACGGCCTATCGCCCCATGTCCGGACCCTCGAGCTCGCAGCGTTCGCGCCCCTGCACGTGTGCCGCGCGCTCCAGACGTTCTGCGTCGACGTCGTAATGGACGAGCTTGTCTTCACCGACGCCGACCTCCGCGCGATGGCCCGTGCGTGGCCCGCGCTCACCTTGTTCTTCGTTACACCCCGGACTCGGAGCCTGTTTCTCGCGCCCCGTGTGCACCTGTATACGCTGTGGGCGCTTGTCGAGGGCTGCCCGCGCCTGCGGCTGCTCCGGGTGCCGGTGGACGCGGATGTCACGGACGCGTTCCGCGTCGAGGACGCCACCGGGAGTTGCGAGACGATGGAAGAGCTGCAACTGCTTTATTCGCCGTGCGGGAAGCCCGAGATCGTCGCTGCGTTTTTGAATGCTGCGTTCGCCAAGCTGCCTGCGAATGGGTTCTACGCATCAGCGCCCGGGCATAGACCGGAGGACAAGGCTAAATGGGCGACGGTGAAACGCAGTTTGCTGGACACTGCATAAGCTCAGCTCGATGACATACATGCTCTATGTATCGAAGGTGCACTCCAATATGGTCCGGGTCCTATAAAATATATTCTTGATGCAAGTACACTCCATTACAATAAGCTCTAGCCAATTCTATTCGTCAATACGGTGTCCTCCCATGCCGCCATCATCTCGCAGTATTTATCCATCGCAGCCCTTGCACAACATAAGCAATGCAGTCTCCAAAAACAATCGTGAGAAGCTCACTTATGTGTCGCAGTGGAATTCTCTCTTACTATGCCCTGCAACCACCAGGGACACACCCCCTTCAGCGTCTCCGTCACCCGTGTCCTCCTCCGCCGAATACCGTCCCCGACATCGGCTTCCCCCATATCCTCGAGCGTGCGCACCTTCCATACCCGGACGCCCGCCCCCGCGACGACGCTCTCATACGCCGACATGGACCTGGCGTGATCGAGCACCTGCCACGACTTCACGGTCACTGTCTGGCTGAGCAGCCCGAACAAAATCGGCGCGCGCTCGATCACGGTGAAGCAGTCCCGCTGGAGGATCGGCGCCTGGCCTTGCTGTTCATCGCAGGCTGCGAGTTCGTGTATTGCCGGCAGCGCGTCGGACGCGAACTCTGCCGGGATGTCCATGCGCACGGAGTCGGTGCTGTGGTGGATGAAATCTGCTGCGAGCTTGAGCGACGAATCGCGCGTCCCGACGAGGAAGCGCGAGATCGCCGCTGCGTCCGCTGGGAGTAGCACCGGGCCGACGGCCTCGATCGGGTACGGGAGGACGACGGAGTACGCGGAGCTGAATCTCGGTGATTGTCGTGGGATCCCTACGCTGGATTGAGGCGGGTGGTTGACCGACGCCACAGTGAGCTGCTGCAGCTCGTCCTCAAAATAGCCGCACAACACATCTGGCTCAGCGACCACATCCCTATCCGTGCACACCGCAACATTAACCTGCCCATTATAGCTATACACCGCGAAGCCGACGCCGATGTTGTTGAGACCCAGTGGATGGCACCGGACGTTCGCCACGGCGATCCCCCCACCAACATGCATCGGCGCGGCTGGCCCCTTCATATTGCTGACGTAGCACGACACGGTCTTCGCGTCAGTGGCAATCAGCGTGAGCCGCGTCTTCGTTGGCAGCCCGCCAACGACACCCGACATGGCCGCGGCAAGCCCCGCACGGTACCCCGCCTTCGCCTGGCGCATCGTCGCGCGCACCCGCGCGTAGCGCCCCGCCGGCGCACCCACGTCCGTCGGCAGCGGGACATTCAAGTCGCCGAGGTGCGTGCCCAGCACCACGTCCCCGCCGCTCCCCGTGAACACATCGACCGGGACCTTGCACTGGATCGCCGCCATCTTGTCGACGTCGTCCCCGTGCGCGCGCATGTATCTGCGCAGCGCGCCGGCCACCGCAGCGAGCACGACGTCGTTCAGCGTCCCGCCGCCGAGCCGGTCCGCGACGCGCTTGAGGTCCGCGAGCGCCAGTGGGCGCTGCACCCATGCGATGGCGACCGCCTCGAGCGGTGCCTCGCGCTTGATCGAGCTCAGCGGCTCCTTCGGCCGGTCGAGGTTCGCCAGATCACGGACGTTCCGCACGGCCTGTGCGATCCTGCTGAAAACGCCCCTTGGTGGCGATAATGGCGGAGGCGCGCGCGGTGTGAGCAGATTGCGGTTATCGTCCGCGCAGGCCGTGAGGAGCGCGGTGAGGCCCCGCCCGTCCGTGATGGCGTGGTGCACGCGGGTGAAGAGCACGCTGCCGCCGCCGCCGGGACGCTGGATGACGGCGATGTCCCACGGCGGGTGCGACGGGTCGACGGGCGTCCTCCCGAGCTGCTCGATGCATGCGCGCAGGTCTGCGTACCCGCTGTCGGGCGGAAGGTGGTGTTCACGGACGTGCGCGCTGAGATCCAGCTTCGCGCAGGGCTCCCAGTACGGTGCGCCGGCGCTCGGGACGACGAGGCGGTGCGCCATGCGCGGGATGGCCAGGAGACGCTCAGAGACGAGGACGAGTGCCTGCCCGAGGGGGAGGAGTGCGCCGAGCTCGATCGTCGCTGGTATCATCGGATCTCGCATGCCAATGAGGAGGCGGTCTTTCTTTGGGACGGTGTCGTGGGGATCTGGTTTTGTTAGCTGGGCATATATCGCGTACAATCCTATCCATAATAATGAGGACTGGCAAGGGCGATATGTATGTACTCACCTGGAACCCAAATTGCACACAGCGCAGCGCGGGCTGGTATCCACGATTGAAATGTAGGCGCAGCGGAGGATTTGTAGGCCACATAGGTGAGCACATTCAAAAGAGCTAACGAATACCCGATGGCTGAAAGCGAGAAAGCTACGTGAACGGTGAGCTTGAGTGACGGCTGGAAGTGAATATCACTTACTCGAATTGACCAGTGCTGGTTCCGAATCCTGGTCGATTGTGTGCTTTCTCAAATAACACGTATTATACCAGTCGATAAAGCTCGTGACGTCCTGGATTTTGTCAGGCCAGCGAGAAACCAAGAAAGCACAGTTGTCTTACGAGAGAGATTCGGGCAGGTAGCGATTTGTCTGCGAGAAACTTAGGGATAAGACCAGCGGGTGTGCTGGATGTGACGAGCCGCCACTCGGTCCGCCCGTTCGGTAGCTCCGTTATCTTCTCCACGCAAGCATAACGGCCTTTGACGCTGCGGTCCTCTTGGGCGAGGAGGGCCACGTCCTCTGGGCCGGTAAGATCAATCGGCATGTGGATTACCCATCTGCACGTATGCTGAGTTCAACAGCAAGCATGCTGAACAGAGGACTGACCCTGTGCGCGGCGTGGACTCATCCAGATGTGTCACCTGTACGACGGTGAAGACCCGAGGAGATACAGGCGGAGGAAAGCCATAAAGGATCGTCCATATCGACGTCGTAGGCGAGAGAGTCTTTAACAGCGTGACTTTTTTGATCTCATGGATATATCTGGTCGCTCATGTCACTATTTGGATGAAAATAAAGGAAGTACAGGACGCACTTGTCATTGAACGCCTTCTTCGCAGGCATCCATAGGTGCCCCATCACGCTCCAGAACTGGTCGAACGGCAGAGAATGCTGGCTCGCTCGCGAATGCCAAGACGAGCCATCCTCGAGGAGCGCGTGCGCGGTCTGCACGGTCTCGTTCTCGTACAGCTTGCCTGGTTCCCACAACAGAGATTCCTCGATGAGCGCTCTGGCAGCGGAGATTATCGCATCGTCCGCAGGAATCTCTGCCTCATGTCGTTAAAAAGTGTGTATATAGGATGCTTGAGGCTCACCTGAGGGTCTGATAGGTGTGATATTGAGTTTAACCCGCGACATGCTTGTCGTCTTGTTAGCAGACCAGTCAGACTTGGACTGAGCAGAAGGAGCGTGACGAGAGACAAAGGTATATCGAGAGACGAGAGTATTCAGTCCACCCAGCGCAACATATCATGATCCTCCTGGATGAAACAGATTAGGCTGGGCGTCAGTCGGCAAGTGAATTCGGAGTCGTTGGAGGTTTCCCTGCAGGGCGACCCACGGCGCTTGGATATGTCGAAAACCCCTCAGCGTTATTGAAGATCCCGTAGCGCCTACAATGTACAAGTTGTTGAGAGGAAATTCTCAGGGAAACGCAGGGGATCAGTGGCGGTACAAATATCTATGATCACATCAATTCATCAAAGACGCTTACATAAACTTGAGGTGTCGAAGTGGCTTGGAGACCTTGCGCTTCATTCCTGGGCTTGAATTGAAGAAAAGGACGGAGAGCTGGGAATTAACCGATTGCGTTCTGAATTTTCTCGAGGTTTCCATCTCACGAACGTAGGGGTTGTTCGGAACTTGATCCCAGATCCGAGAAATTCAATCCTGAGAAACCAGGACCTTGTGAAGTCCATGTGTCGATTGACCCAACCCCAGAAAACCCAACTATGCGAGACAGAACAGAATAAAGTAAGTAAATACATATGAAATAAAAAGATTGTAGCTCTCTAAACGAACGATTGAGGGTGGATCAAAATATGGACACATGAATATGTGCAGGGTGCTGGCACCACACGCACTCTTCGGCGAAGCTTAGACCATAGTAGGCTTCGCGTTGGTGTCGAAACCGCCCTTGTGCATGCTCTGGTTCTTCAGCGCGATATTCTCCGACGTGCTGTGGCTGCGGTTTGACACGTTGACGAGGTTCGCCGAGTTGGACAGGATGTTGCGCAGCTGCTCACGCGCGACGAGGTGGTCCAGGAGCGTATGCGTGTATATGCGGCCGATCGGGAGCGCGAAGATCGCGATCATGTACGTGCCGGGGGAGTAGCGGAACGAGAGCAGCGTCCCGAGGGCGAAGATCGCTGGAATAAAATGGATACACTGAGCAACCCGGGCGCAGAGTGGAGGTGGGGGGAAAGCGCACATGTGAAAACACCCGACTGGACGGCGCCCCGGATGAGCACGTTGAGCACTTGGTTCGTGCGCTTGAAATCTGTTTTCGACCGGGAGAACGAGAACGACAGGATGACTTTGCGGGGTATCAGCGGAATATTCTCAAGACAGGCGACTTGTGAACAGCTCACTGGATATCACAACGTCGACGGTAGTCTGCAATGCCAGATTGCCTTCGACCACGGGCTGGAGGGCCAAGAGTTTCGCGAGTCTAGTCGCGTTATAAGAATGCAGGCATTATTTGAAAGGCGAAGACTGATTAATACTGACTCAGAGAAGATCCACGACTGAACTGCGGCCGCCAAACCCATCCCACATGTGGCGAGCGCTGCTGCGACAATGACTCCGACCAGAATTTTGCTTGCAGTGAACTTGTAGATCCTAATGCAGATTGTTTAGTGAGAAGATATGCGAGTATATATAGGAAGGTGTCGTACCTGTAGCATTGGAACAGCTGATTGATCAGAGCGAGTACTGCCGTGGCTATGAGCATTGTGAGCCCAGCGAGACTTGGTGTTACATTCTCCTGGAAACTCACTGAGTGCCGTGAATGGGTACGGCCACAGGCTGACTGCAGAAAAGTGTGTCGGTCCCCACAGTGCGACGGATTGTAGATGCCACTTACTTGCGACAACACTCGGGTTGGTGAAGTTACTGCGGAAATAAGCATAATGCGCTGAAGGTACGGCGGAAATTTCTTACGCGACGCAATAGAACCTGTATATCGTTAACTTTAAAGCTCGAAACGTGGTGACTTGATCCTACATCCCATATATAACACCGCTGCGCCTTGGGTCATATTTATGACGAACAGAACAGCGACTCCCGCTCTGCAGACGGGTTACACTAGCAGAATTAGAGGCGGGTCGACGACATACCTGACCCAGACCGGGTCCTTGTATTCTGAAGACATGTCAACGAAGGAATATCGAGAAAATTAGTGGCTCACTTGAACCCGAATATGTAGCGAATTGGGAAGTTACAATGCCCAGCAAGAAGGTGTTGACTGGGGACATAATTGAATTGCTGGCTCGAGAATGGGATGGCAAACTGACGAAGTATTCCCACAAGAGTAAATCCTGGACCGATTATCAGTCAGGATTCACATGGCTAAATATCGCGCACCGATGGTAGAATCAAATTCTCCCATTTTATGAACAAAGCGATGGCCAGAGTAGGTACAGGAGAGGCGGGAGGAGGCACCGAGCTCCTAGGAACGCGCTTCGATATTTTAAGTAAGTCGGATTCATTTCTGGTAGCCAAGACGATGAGATGATGTCGGTAGTGAGGAATGCTTTGTCGCGGTACCAGTCAGCCTCGGCCTCCAACGTTACTCCAACAAGAAAATTGCGCAAGTGACAACAAGTGGTATTAGAGCTTATTAGCAGTTTGTATAAAATGATTTTTTACCGGCTCTGATGGCTGCTCCACAGTTTTCAGCCAATGAGAGACCGCTAAAAATCTCGGCTAAAAACTGCTAATAAGCTCTACTATCGTCCCAATAGGTCTGAATTTTCCCAATGGGTCTGAATTTCGATTATTCCTCTGCCCCCTTCGACTCTATCCTTCGGAGTTTTCCGGGATCATTTCGTATACTACTATTCTATAGACCTGCAAAATAACTAAGGGATGGGCAAGGGGAAGGTATTGAGAGTGGTTGCCGGTGCATCAAAACTAGCGTAATTTTGAAAATACTGGTGTTCTGTTCTCACCGCTTGCCCGAGGCCCCCAGAAAAAAATGAGGGTGTTTGAGGACCCAATTCAACACATTCTGTCTCCTCGCATTTTTTCCCAGGTCCCGTTGAGGCGATTTGGAGAGGAGCCGCGTCAGTCACCGACATGTCACAAATGTGATTCAATCTCCGCTGAGTGATTGGACTTGCCTTTTTGAGCCTCGGAACGGGACGACACACAAGAGTTGTCTCCGCCACACAACTCTATGAACGGTGCAAAGAGGAGGCTGCAGTATTTGCACTCCTTCTGGACCTTCCGACGATATTCATTGCTCCAGAGAAGCCCGATTAACTAAGTATTACAGTGCTAAGATGTCGTACCGAAAATTAAGGCTATTGACGAGTATCGTGAATCATTATGATTGGAATAGAACAAAAATCAGAAGGAATCAGGAGGTAAGTGCAGGTAAGGGTTATATGTAGTGTCATAGATGTGGGGAACAGCAGATGGACCAGGTCAGGAAGGGGACTATAAGATGTGAATGCTGCGGCGGCAGGATAAGATTATACGGAGTGGGCTGAGTTTGGGAGGAGCCAAAAGCGAAAGGCTGCCCAGTTGCGTAAGGGTTTTCGTAGTGAGATCCAAGCTGGGTTAAGGCGGGTGAATGTGAAAGGATGTTCAAAATTTGGATGTTGCTGGCCATTGAAAAGCAGCGGTAGATCACACAGGGGGTAGATGGAGGAAGGCGAGATGAAGACGGCACGGGGGGTTCGTCATTTGACGGCAGAAGTGGGGCGTCATCATTTGTTGCAGTGGCGGCAGCGGCACGCCGACCGCGTGGCGCCCGCGTGAACAATCCACGGAATTTCGCGCTGTCGCGCTCCTCTGGATGAGCACGGAAGTATCGGTTGATGCGTTCAAGCAACGCCGACTTCGTTCCCTCTTCGCTCTGCCCGAGGACATTGGCGATATCCATGAGGTCGTCTTGGATTTTGCGGTGAGCAAACCGGTGTACGGCACGTCCGGGTCGCGATTTTGTCGATTGAGATCCCGTGCGTTCTCCTTCTCCTTGCGACGCTTAGCATTGGCCTCCTTTTGCACATCCTTCTTCGCCTTCTCCGCGTCTTTCTCGGCAGCAAGCTTTTTACCTTCTCCGACGTCAATACACGAGATTCGACGTTTAGCTTGCGCCTCTTGCTCGACCTCCCATCCCTCACGTTGATTTTACGTTTCTGTGTAGCCAACTCCTCCCCCATCATGCCGAGGTGCCCCCTCAGGGCCTGGACTTCATTCTCGAGCTCTAAATCCTCGCGAAGAGAACGGGGTCATGGTAGAAGTGGGTGGATGAAAGTGTCGACGCAGCGCCACTGCAGGACGAGCGGGCTGAGGGTGCCGACGATGGGAGAGGGATGTGGAAGTCGAGGCTGTTGGCAAGGAAGTGGAAAGCTGGGGCGGCGCTGGCGCCAAAGGAATTTCCAAATTCGGAATCAGTGTCGGAGTCCGTGTCCGAAGAATCTGAATCCGAGTCCGAATTGGAACTAGAGTCCGAGTTGTCAGAGTCAGAGCTAGCGCGATCGCGTCGCCTGCGATCCCTGCGCCTCTGAACCGGTGGCGGTAAAATCGGGTTCCGGGCAGGGAACTCGGGCAAATCCGGGACATCCCGCGCTTCTGACGAGTATGGAATGCTCGGAGCGTAATCATCGGCCTTGAATACGTCGCGATTAACGGGCCACTGGCCGCTCTTCGCGAACGCAGATTTGATAACAGAGGGACGAAATGATTCGGCCCGGATTGCCATGTACTCTTTGATGAAGTCTTCCTTCCGCATCTCCGAGCCCGTAAGCGCGACATATCGTCACAACGGTCGATCCACTTTCGGGAGAAGGGCCCAAAGATTCCGACATCAAGAGGCTGCAGTTTGTGGGTCGTGTGTGGCGGAAGAATGAGGATGATAATATTATGTTTTTCGGCAAGATCAAATGATTTTGGTGGTCTCGTGCGAGCCGTGGCCATCGAGAATGAGGAGTATCGGCTTCCCAGATTTGTTACGGGCAGTCGCCTGAGGGACAAAGGATAATAAGAACCACATGGCGCCGATAAAATCATCGGTCCAGCCATTGGCAGACATTGCCGTACTGCAGATGATAAATTAAAGAATGTATCGTGATGTAAGTGCGTAGACGCACATAATCTCATCATCAACTTCAAACCACTCGGGGCATTGGGAAGAACCGGGGAAAACGAAGCCCGGCTTGAGGAAGTCCCGTCGGCACAAACGGCCTCGATGATCGTGATGAGCTCCAGATTAGCACTGCGGTGCTTATATTTTCGCCTTTTGCTTGCGCGAGTAGAAATATTTCCGGCGGCTCGCCTTCTTCCCACCACCGCGCTGGCATCCCTTCTCGTCCATGTTGTATATATTCTCATCGGGATGTCATGCTCCGCGATGAGCTCGGCGAGTTTATCGAAGTGGCGACCAATGACCGGGGGGTTAAATGCCTTCGCACGCTTTGGATCAAGACCGGATGGCGTAGCAAGAGTAATGGAAGGTGGCGTTTGAGGAAGCTATACACCCAATTCTTGCTCGGCCTCTTCTTGTCGGGGATGCAAGTGCTGAGCACGCGCGGCGAAATGTCCTTTTACATAACGGGACACCGGTCCGCGCCGAGATGCTCGATCCATTTGACCAGGACATGCTCCAGCGATGGAGAGATGAACTGCTGCGCGTCTCGAGCTTCGTCGGCGGACTTGTGATGTTATTGAAGCGAGCATACAAGTAGCGTAGACAACACCGTAACGGCGAGCAGCGTCTTTGATATTGGGTTTCCGGCCATTCTGGACCTGTCGGACAAGATCCTCGCACGCGCGCTTGATGTTCTTCTCATTGCCAGGCTTGGGCATGCGACGCGTCGACGCGACGCAAGAATAGAGAGCGTGAGAGACGTCAACGACACGTTGATGGATGTAAACAAACGCCAACGTGATGTGAGCGGAGATTGAATTTGTCACGCCGTCATTCCTCTTCCTTATAACACCTCAACGGGGACCCGGGAAAAAAATGCGAGGAGACAGAATGTGTTAATTGGGTCCTCAAACACCCTCATTTTTTTCTGGGGCCTCGGGCAAAGCGGTGAGAACAGAACACCAGTATTTTCAAAATTACGCTAGTTTTGATGCACCGGCAACCAACTCTCAATACCTTCCCCTTGCCCAATCCCGTAGTTATTTTGCAGGTCTATAGAATAGTAGTATACGAAATGATCCCGGAAAACTCCGGAGGGATAGAGTCGAAGGGGCAGAGGAATAATCGAAATTCAGACCCATTGGGAAAATTCAGACCTATTGGGACGATAGTACAGGTGTTATATGCATTGGCCAACGGGGAATGTACAGTGTGTACAGTGTCGATCTGGGTTGATTTTGACGCGTTAAGAACGCGAAATGGGGCAGGCGTCGGGCAGACGCGTTGAGTGCGTCTCTGTGGCGTTGGCCGCCGGCCTGTGGTGTGTCGAGGCGTTGACGGCATGTGTGCTGCGGTCGTTTGCCGCTGAGTAAGGCTTACCTTATTTGGGGATGGCCCCGTGGGAACGTTGGCCAAGATCTAGGGATCAAGCAATTGCGCAGACGCGTTGACATCTCGAATGAAAGGATGTGAGTCGCAGCGGAAAACTACATTGTTTACCAAAGACTCACACTTGTTAGTTCTCTATCCACGCCTCAGACACTACACAGTTGAAGCTTGAAAGCCTGTACCTTTTCACGATATCGTAATCCCTTTTTGGACTTGGAACATGTTAGAACCAGGCGACTCAGCAGCATCCCACTTTTTTGCTATCCAGGAGCTTCTTCTCCTCGTCTTAGACTACATTTCGCCTCCTAAGGCAACAATCCAAAGCTCAGACCGCAACTCTCTCGCGGCATTGGCGCGTGTCTCCCGGAATATATCGGGTGCCGCGCTAGACGCACTCTGGAGATCGATATATCAGCCTGGCCCATCGTGAGGCTGCTTCCTAATGACGCGTACGAAGTATCTGAGAGTCTTGATGGACGGGTAGGAGAGGTGAGTCCACTGTCATGCCTCAGCTATACAACTTGTTAATAAAACAAGATAGTACAGGCTCAAACGACCTCTGGAACAGAGTGATTTTTTCGCCTTGACAAATATGCTCCACGTATCCGTTTTATCGAATTTTCCAACTCGAGTAAAATACTCGAGCGCGGATGCGAGCTACTTCCCTACATCAAAGCGTTCCGGGACCCGATTCTCCCGGCGCTTGCAGAGTTCCACTGGGAACCGTCGGTGGGAGATGGGTCCATCTGCGCCTTCCACCTGCTCTCTCGGCAGGCCTTTATACCGAGTGACAAGCTCACCTTGGTCATGTGGTCCGAAATCGAGCATTCGAATGCCGAGTCAGACGTGCTAGCGGACACCATCAATGCATTCAATGATCCAGCTCTCCCCTGGCTCCCTGACGTTAAGCGTTGTTCCTCCGCACCATCCACTATCTCCCCGCATCAAGGGCGATCACCAACCTCGTACATCTCGAGTCCTTTTCATGCGACTTCCCCGTCGAATCAGCCTTGCTCAGGAAGCTCGCGGCGATTCCGCACCTTCGCTTCCTAGATCTGCGGAGCATCCTAGGAGACGTACCGGCCGATATCCTCCCGGCGTTGAGCTTTCCCGCGCTCGACAGCCTCCGCCTGCACGGGACGCAGTCCTCCGTCCGGGCCCTTCTCCCTCTCATCTCTTCCCCCGTCCTCTTCGACGTCCATCTCCACCCGAAAGATTTCCAAACCACCGAGCCCGACCTCTTCGCCCTGCTCCTCCCCCCCACCGTGCCCTCCCGTCACTCCATGCTCACGCACTTCACCTTCAGCGGCCTGTACGGCCTATCGCCCCATGTCCGGACCCTCGAGCTCGCAGCGTTCGCGCCCCTGCACGTGTGCCGCGCGCTCCAGACGTTCTGCGTCGACGTCGTAATGGACGAGCTTGTCTTCACCGACGCCGACTCCGCGCGATGGCCCGTGCGTGGCCCGCGCTCACCTTGTTCTTCGTTACACCCCGGACTCGGACCTGCCTCTCGCGCCCCGTGTGCACCTGTATACGCTGTGGGCGCTTGTCGAGGGCTGCCCGCGCCTGCGGCTGCTCCGGTGGCGGTGGACGCGGATGTCACGGACGCGTTCCGCGTCGAGGACGCCACCGGGAGTTGCGAGACGATGGAAGAGCTGCAACTGCTTTATTCGCCGTGCGGGAAGCCCGAGATCGTCGCTGCGTTTTTGAATGCTGCGTTCCCAAGCTGCCTGCGAATGGGTTCTACGCATCAGCGCCCGGGCATAGACCGGAGGACAAGGCAAATGGGCGACGGTGAAACGCAGTTTGCTGGACACTGCATAAGCTCAGCTCGATGACATACATGCTCTATGTATCGAAGGCGCACTCCAATATGGTCCGGGTCCTATAAAATATATTCTTGATGCAAGTACACTCCATTACAATAAGCTCTAGCCAATTCTATTCGTCAATACGGTGTCCTCCCATGCCGCCATCATCTCGCAGTATTTATCCATCGCAGCCCTTGCACAACATAAGCAATGCAGTCTCCAAAACAATCGTGAGGAGCTCACTATGTGTCGCAGTGGAATTCTCTCTTACTAGCCCTGCAACCACCAGGGACACACCCCCTTCAGCGTCTCCGTCACCCGTGTCCTCCCCGCCGAATACCGTCCCCGACATCGGCTTCCCCCATATCCTCGAGCGTGCGCACCTTCCATACCCGGACGCCCGCCCCCGCGACGACGCTCTCATACGCCGACATGGACCTGGCGTGATCGAGCACCTGCCACGACTTCACGGTCACTGTCTGGCTGAGCAGCCCGAACAAAATCGGCGCGCGCTCGATCACGGTGAAGCAGTCCCGCTGGAGGATCGGCGCCTGGCCTTGCTGTTCATCGCAGGCTGCGAGTTCGTGTATTGCCGGCAGCGCGTCGGACGCGAACTCTGCCGGGATGTCCATGCGCACGGAGTCGGTGCTGTGGTGGATGAAATCTGCTGCGAGCTTGAGCGACGAATCGCGCGTCCCGACGAGGAAGCGCGAGATCGCCGCTGCGTCCGCTGGGAGTAGCACCGGGCCGACGGCCTCGATCGGGTACGGGAGGACGACGGAGTACGCGGAGCTGAATCTCGGTGATTGTCGTGGGATCCCTACGCTGGATTGAGGCGGGTGGTTGACCGACGCCACAGTGAGCTGCTGCAGCTCGTCCTCAAAATAGCCGCACAACACATCTGGCTCAGCGACCACATCCCTATCCGTGCACACCGCAACATTAACCTGCCCATTATAGCTATACACCGCGAAGCCGACGCCGATGTTGTTGAGACCCAGTGGATGGCACCGGACGTTCGCCACGGCGATCCCCCCACCAACATGCATCGGCGCGGCTGGCCCCTTCATATTGCTGACGTAGCACGACACGGTCTTCGCGTCAGTGGCAATCAGCGTGAGCCGCGTCTTCGTTGGCAGCCCGCCAACGACACCCGACATGGCCGCGGCAAGCCCCGCACGGTACCCCGCCTTCGCCTGGCGCATCGTCGCGCGCACCCGCGCGTAGCGCCCCGCCGGCGCACCCACGTCCGTCGGCAGCGGGACATTCAAGTCGCCGAGGTGCGTGCCCAGCACCACGTCCCCGCCGCTCCCCGTGAACACATCGACCGGGACCTTGCACTGGATCGCCGCCATCTTGTCGACGTCGTCCCCGTGCGCGCGCATGTATCTGCGCAGCGCGCCGGCCACCGCAGCGAGCACGACGTCGTTCAGCGTCCCGCCGCCGAGCCGGTCCGCGACGCGCTTGAGGTCCGCGAGCGCCAGTGGGCGCTGCACCCATGCGATGGCGACCGCCTCGAGCGGTGCCTCGCGCTTGATCGAGCTCAGCGGCTCCTTCGGCCGGTCGAGGTTCGCCAGATCACGGACGTTCCGCACGGCCTGTGCGATCCTGCTGAAAACGCCCCTTGGTGGCGATAATGGCGGAGGCGCGCGCGGTGTGAGCAGATTGCGGTTATCGTCCGCGCAGGCCGTGAGGAGCGCGGTGAGGCCCCGCCCGTCCGTGATGGCGTGGTGCACGCGGGTGAAGAGCACGCTGCCGCCGCCGCCGGGACGCTGGATGACGGCGATGTCCCACGGCGGGTGCGACGGGTCGACGGGCGTCCTCCCGAGCTGCTCGATGCATGCGCGCAGGTCTGCGTACCCGCTGTCGGGCGGAAGGTGGTGTTCACGGACGTGCGCGCTGAGATCCAGCTTCGCGCAGGGCTCCCAGTACGGTGCGCCGGCGCTCGGGACGACGAGGCGGTGCGCCATGCGCGGGATGGCCAGGAGACGCTCAGAGACGAGGACGAGTGCCTGCCCGAGGGGAGGAGTGCGCCGAGCTCGATCGTCGCTGGTATCATCGGATCTCGCATGCCAATGAGGAGGCGGTCTTTCTTTGGGACGGTGTCGTGGGGATCTGGTTTTGTTAGCTGGGCATATATCGCGTACAATCCTATCCATAATAATGAGGACTGGCAAGGGCGATATGTATGTACTCACCTGGAACCCAAATTGCACACAGCGCAGCGCGGGCTGGTATCCACGATTGAAATGTAGGCGCAGCGGAGGATTTGTAGGCCACATAGGTGAGCACATTCAAAAGAGCTAACGAATACCCGATGGCTGAAAGCGAGAAAGCTACGTGAACGGTGAGCTTGAGTGACGGCTGGAAGTGAATATCACTTACTCGAATTGACCAGTGCTGGTTCCGAATCCTGGTCGATTGTGTGCTTTCTCAAATAACACGTATTATACCAGTCGATAAAGCTCGTGACGTCCTGGATTTTGTCAGGCCAGCGAGAAACCAAGAAAGCACAGTTGTCTTACGAGAGAGATTCGGGCAGGTAGCGATTTGTCTGCGAGAAACTTAGGGATAAGACCAGCGGGTGTGCTGGATGTGACGAGCCGCCACTCGGTCCGCCCGTTCGGTAGCTCCGTTATCTTCTCCACGCAAGCATAACGGCCTTTGACGCTGCGGTCCTCTTGGGCGAGGAGGGCCACGTCCTCTGGGCCGGTAAGATCAATCGGCATGTGGATTACCCATCTGCACGTATGCTGAGTTCAACAGCAAGCATGCTGAACAGAGGACTGACCCTGTGCGCGGCGTGGACTCATCCAGATGTGTCACCTGTACGACGGTGAAGACCCGAGGAGATACAGGCGGAGGAAAGCCATAAAGGATCGTCCATATCGACGTCGTAGGCGAGAGAGTCTTTAACAGCGTGACTTTTTTGATCTCATGGATATATCTGGTCGCTCATGTCACTATTTGGATGAAAATAAAGGAAGTACAGGACGCACTTGTCATTGAACGCCTTCTTCGCAGGCATCCATAGGTGCCCCATCACGCTCCAGAACTGGTCGAACGGCAGAGAATGCTGGCTCGCTCGCGAATGCCAAGACGAGCCATCCTCGAGGAGCGCGTGCGCGGTCTGCACGGTCTCGTTCTCGTACAGCTTGCCTGGTTCCCACAACAGAGATTCCTCGATGAGCGCTCTGGCAGCGGAGATTATCGCATCGTCCGCAGGAATCTCTGCCTCATGTCGTTAAAAAGTGTGTATATAGGATGCTTGAGGCTCACCTGAGGGTCTGATAGGTGTGATATTGAGTTTAACCCGCGACATGCTTGTCGTCTTGTTAGCAGACCAGTCAGACTTGGACTGAGCAGAAGGAGCGTGACGAGAGACAAAGGTATATCGAGAGACGAGAGTATTCAGTCCACCCAGCGCAACATATCATGATCCTCCTGGATGAAACAGATTAGGCTGGGCGTCAGTCGGCAAGTGAATTCGGAGTCGTTGGAGGTTTCCCTGCAGGGCGACCCACGGCGCTTGGATATGTCGAAAACCCCTCAGCGTTATTGAAGATCCCGTAGCGCCTACAATGTACAAGTTGTTGAGAGGAAATTCTCAGGGAAACGCAGGGGATCAGTGGCGGTACAAATATCTATGATCACATCAATTCATCAAAGACGCTTACATAAACTTGAGGTGTCGAAGTGGCTTGGAGACCTTGCGCTTCATTCCTGGGCTTGAATTGAAGAAAAGGACGGAGAGCTGGGAATTAACCGATTGCGTTCTGAATTTTCTCGAGGTTTCCATCTCACGAACGTAGGGGTTGTTCGGAACTTGATCCCAGATCCGAGAAATTCAATCCTGAGAAACCAGGACCTTGTGAAGTCCATGTGTCGATTGACCCAACCCCAGAAAACCCAACTATGCGAGACAGAACAGAATAAAGTAAGTAAATACATATGAAATAAAAAGATTGTAGCTCTCTAAACGAACGATTGAGGGTGGATCAAAATATGGACACATGAATATGTGCAGGGTGCTGGCACCACACGCACTCTTCGGCGAAGCTTAGACCATAGTAGGCTTCGCGTTGGTGTCGAAACCGCCCTTGTGCATGCTCTGGTTCTTCAGCGCGATATTCTCCGACGTGCTGTGGCTGCGGTTTGACACGTTGACGAGGTTCGCCGAGTTGGACAGGATGTTGCGCAGCTGCTCACGCGCGACGAGGTGGTCCAGGAGCGTATGCGTGTATATGCGGCCGATCGGGAGCGCGAAGATCGCGATCATGTACGTGCCGGGGGAGTAGCGGAACGAGAGCAGCGTCCCGAGGGCGAAGATCGCTGGAATAAAATGGATACACTGAGCAACCCGGGCGCAGAGTGGAGGTGGGGGGAAAGCGCACATGTGAAAACACCCGACTGGACGGCGCCCCGGATGAGCACGTTGAGCACTTGGTTCGTGCGCTTGAAATCTGTTTTCGACCGGGAGAACGAGAACGACAGGATGACTTTGCGGGGTATCAGCGGAATATTCTCAAGACAGGCGACTTGTGAACAGCTCACTGGATATCACAACGTCGACGGTAGTCTGCAATGCCAGATTGCCTTCGACCACGGGCTGGAGGGCCAAGAGTTTCGCGAGTCTAGTCGCGTTATAAGAATGCAGGCATTATTTGAAAGGCGAAGACTGATTAATACTGACTCAGAGAAGATCCACGACTGAACTGCGGCCGCCAAACCCATCCCACATGTGGCGAGCGCTGCTGCGACAATGACTCCGACCAGAATTTTGCTTGCAGTGAACTTGTAGATCCTAATGCAGATTGTTTAGTGAGAAGATATGCGAGTATATATAGGAAGGTGTCGTACCTGTAGCATTGGAACAGCTGATTGATCAGAGCGAGTACTGCCGTGGCTATGAGCATTGTGAGCCCAGCGAGACTTGGTGTTACATTCTCCTGGAAACTCACTGAGTGCCGTGAATGGGTACGGCCACAGGCTGACTGCAGAAAAGTGTGTCGGTCCCCACAGTGCGACGGATTGTAGATGCCACTTACTTGCGACAACACTCGGGTTGGTGAAGTTACTGCGGAAATAAGCATAATGCGCTGAAGGTACGGCGGAAATTTCTTACGCGACGCAATAGAACCTGTATATCGTTAACTTTAAAGCTCGAAACGTGGTGACTTGATCCTACCATCCCATATATAACACCGCTGCGCCTTGGGTCATATTTATGACGAACAGAACAGCGACTCCCGCTCTGCAGACGGGTTACACTAGCAGAATTAGAGGCGGGTCGACGACATACCTGACCCAGACCGGGTCCTTGTATTCTGAAGACATGTCAACGAAGGAATATCGAGAAAATTAGTGGCTCACTTGAACCCGAATATGTAGCGAATTGGGAAGTTACAATGCCCAGCAAGAAGGTGTTGACTGGGGACATAATTGAATTGCTGGCTCGAGAATGGGATGGCAAACTGACGAAGTATTCCCACAAGAGTAAATCCTGGACCGATTATCAGTCAGGATTCACATGGCTAAAATATCGCGCACCGATGGTAGAATCAAATTCTCCCATTTTATGAACAAAGCGATGGCCAGAGTAGGTACAGGAGAGGCGGGAGGAGGCACCGAGCTCCTAGGAACGCGCTTCGATATTTTAAGTAAGTCGGATTCATTTCTGGTAGCCAAGACGATGAGATGATGTCGGTAGTGAGGAATGCTTTGTCGCGGTACCAGTCAGCCTCGGCCTCCAACGTTACTCCAACAAGAAAAATTGCGCAAGTGACAACAAGTGGTATTAGAGCTTATTAGCAGTTTGTATAAAATGATTTTTTACCGGCTCTGATTGGCTGCTCCACAGTTTTCAGCCAATGAGAGACCGCTAAAAATCTCGGCTAAAAACTGCTAATAAGCTCTACTATCGGTCCCAATAGGTCTGAATTTTCCCAATGGGTCTGAATTTCGATTATTCCTCTGCCCCCTTCGACTCTATCCTTCCGGAGTTTTCCGGGATCATTTCGTATACTACTATTCTATAGACCTGCAAAATAACTAAGGGATTGGGCAAGGGGAAGGTATTGAGAGTTGGTTGCCGGTGCATCAAAACTAGCGTAATTTTGAAAATACTGGTGTTCTGTTCTCACCGCTTTGCCCGAGGCCCCCAGAAAAAAATGAGGGTGTTTGAGGACCCAATTCAACACATTCTGTCTCCTCGCATTTTTTTCCCAGGTCCCCGTTGAGGCGATTTGGAGAGGAGCCGCGTCAGTCACCGACATGTCACAAATGTGATTCAATCTCCGCTGAGTGATTGGACTTGCCTTTTTGAGCCTCGGAACGGGACGACACACAAGAGTTGTCTCCGCCAACACAACTCTATGAAACGGTGCAAAGAGGAGGCTGCAGTTATTTGCACTCCTTCTGGACCTTCCGACGATATTCATTGCTCCAGAGAAGCCCGATTAACTAAGTATTTACAGTGCTAAGATGTCGTACCGAAAATTAAGGCTATTGACGAGTATCGTGAATCATTATGATTGGAATAGAACAAAAATCAGAAGGAATCAGGAGGTAAGTGCAGGTAAGGGTTATATGTAGTGTCATAGATGTGGGGAACAGCAGATGGACCAGGTGCAGGAAGGGGACTATAAGATGTGAATGCTGCGGCGGCAGGATAAGGATTATACGGAGTGGGCTGAGTTTGGGAGGAGCCAAAAGCGAAAGGCTGCCCAGTTGCGTAAGGGTTTTCGTAGTGAGATCCAAGCTGGGTATAAGGCGGGGTGAATGTGAAAGGATGTTCAAAATTTGGATGTTGCTGGCCATTGAAAAGCAGCGGTAGATCACACAGGGGGGTAGATGGAGGAAGGCGAGATGAAGACGGCACGGGGGGTTCGTCATTTGACGGCAGAAGTGGGGCGTCATCATTTGTTGCAGTGGCGGCAGCGGCACGCCGACCGCGTGGCGCCCGCGTGAACAATCCACGGAATTTCGCGCTGTCGCGCTCCTCTGGATGAGCACGGAAGTATCGGTTGATGCGTTCAAGCAACGCCGACTTCGTTCCCTCTTCGCTCTGCCCGAGGACATTGGCGATATCCATGAGGTCGTCTTTGGATTTTGCGGTGAGCAAACCGGTGTACGGCACGTCCGGGTCGCGATTTTGTCGATTGAGATCCCGTGCGTTCTCCTTCTCCTTGCGACGCTTAGCATTGGCCTCCTTTTGCACATCCTTCTTCGCCTTCTCCGCGTCTTTCTCGGCAGCAAGCTTTTTACCTTCTGCCGACGTCAATACACGAGATTCGACGTTTAGCTTGCGCCTCTTGCTCGACCTCCCATCCCTCACGTTGATTTTACGTTTCTGTGTAGCCAACTCCTCCCCCATCATGCCGAGGTGCCCCCTCAGGGCCTGGACTTCATTCTCGAGCTCTAAAATCCTCGCGAAGAGAACGGGGTCATGGTAGAAGTGGGTGGATGAAAGTGTCGACGCAGCGCCACTGCAGGACGAGCGGGCTGAGGGTGCCGACGATGGGAGAGGGGATGTGGAAGTCGAGGCTGTTGGCAAGGAAGTGGAAAGCTGGGGCGGCGCTGCGCCAAAGGAATTTCCAAATTCGGAATCAGTGTCGGAGTCCGTGTCCGAAGAATCTGAATCCGAGTCCGAATTGGAACTAGAGTCCGAGTTGTCAGAGTCAGAGCTAGCGCGATCGCGTCGCCTGCGATCCCTGCGCCTCTGAACCGGTGGCGGTAAAATCGGGTTCCGGGCAGGGAACTCGGGCAAATCCGGGACATCCCGCGCTTCTGACGAGTATGGAATGCTCGGAGCGTAATCATCGGCCTTGAATACGTCGCGATTAACGGGCCACTGGCCGCTCTTCGCGAACGCAGATTTGATAACAGAGGGACGAAATGATTCGGCCCGGATTGCCATGTACTCTTTGATGAAGTCTTCCTTCCGCATCTCCGAGCCCGTAAGCGCGACAATATCGTCACAACGGTCGATCCACTTTCGGGAGAAGGGCCCAAAGATTCCGACATCAAGAGGCTGCAGTTTGTGGGTCGTGTGTGGCGGAAGAATGAGGATGATAATATTATGTTTTTCGGCAAGATCAATGATTTTGGTGGTCTCGTGCGAGCCGTGGCCATCGAGAATGAGGAGTATCGGCTTCCCAGATTTGTTACGGGCAGTCGCCTGAGGGACAAAGGATAATAAGAACCACATGGCGCCGATAAAATCATCGGTCCAGCCATTGGCAGACATTGCCGTACTGCAGATGATAAATTAAAAGAATGTATCGTGATGTAAGTGCGTAGACGCACATAATCTCATCATCAACTTCAAACCACTCGGGGCATTGGGAAGAACCGGGGAAAACGAAGCCCGGCTTGAGGGAAGTCCCGTCGGCACAAACGGCCTCGATGATCGTGATGAGCTCCAGATTAGCACTGCGGTGCTTATATTTCGCCTTTTGCTTGCGCGAGTAGAAATATTTCCGGCGGCTCGCCTTCTTCCCACCACCGCGCTGGCATCCCTTCTCGTCCATGTTGTATATATTCTCAATCGGGATGTCATGCTCCGCGATGAGCTCGGCGAGTTTATCGAAGTGGCGACCAATGACCGGGGGGTTAAATGCCTTCGCACGCTTTGGATCAAGACCGGATGGCGTAGCAAGAGTAATGGAAGGGTGGCGTTTGAGGAAGCTATACACCCAATTCTTGCTCGGCCTCTTCTTGTCGGGATGCAAGTGCTGAGCACGCGCGCGAATGGTCCTTTTACATAACGGGACACCGGTCGCGCCGAGATGCTCGATCCATTTGACCAGGACATGCTCCAGCGATGGAGAGATGAACTGCTGCGCGTCTCGAGCTTCGTCGGCGGACTTGTGAATGTTATTGAAGCGAGCATACAAAGTAGCGTAGACAACACCGTAACGGCGAGCAGCGTCTTTGATATTGGGTTTCCGGCCATTCTGGACCTGTCGGACAAGATCCTCGCACGCGCGCTTGATGTTCTTCTCATTGCCAGGCTTGGGCATGCGACGCGTCGACGCGACGCAAGAATAGAGAGCGTGAGAGACGTCAACGACACGTTGATGGATGTAAACAAACGCCAACGTGATGTGAGCGGAGATTGAATTTGTCACGCCGTCATTCCTCTTCCTTATAACACCTCAACGGGGACCCGGGAAAAAAATGCGAGGAGACAGAATGTGTTTAATTGGGTCCTCAAACACCCTCATTTTTTTCTGGGGCCTCGGGCAAAGCGGTGAGAACAGAACACCAGTATTTTCAAAATTACGCTAGTTTTGATGCACCGGCAACCAACTCTCAATACCTTCCCCTTGCCCAATCCCGTAGTTATTTTGCAGGTCTATAGAATAGTAGTATACGAAATGATCCCGGAAAACTCCGGAGGGATAGAGTCGAAGGGGGCAGAGGAATAATCGAAATTCAGACCCATTGGGAAAATTCAGACCTATTGGGACCGATAGTACAGGTGTTATATGCATTGGCCAACGGGGAATGTACAGTGTGTACAGTGTCGATCTGGGTTGATTTTGACGCGTTAAGAACGCGAAATGGGGCAGGCGTCGGGCAGACGCGTTGAGTGCGTCTCTGTGGCGTTGGCCGCCGGCCTGTGGTGTGTCGAGGCGTTGACGGCATGTGTGCTGCGGTCGTTTGCCGCTGAGTAAGGCTTACCTTATTTGGGGATGGCCCCGTGGGAACGTTGGCCAAGATCTAGGGATCAAGCAATTGCGCAGACGCGTTGACATCTCGAATGAAAGGATGTGAGTCGCAGCGGAAAACTACATTGTTTACCAAAGACTCACACTTGTTAGTTCTCTATCCACGCCTCAGACACTACACAGTTGAAGCTTGAAAGCCTGTACCTTTTCACGATATCGTAATCCCTTTTTGGACTTGGAACATGTTAGAACCAGGCGACTCAGCAGCATCCCACTTTTTTGCTATCCAGGAGCTTCTTCTCCTCGTCTTAGACTACATTTCGCCTCCTAAGGCAACAATCCAAAGCTCAGACCGCAACTCTCTCGCGGCATTGGCGCGTGTCTCCCGGAATATATCGGGTGCCGCGCTAGACGCACTCTGGAGATCGATATATCAGCCTGGCCCACTCGTGAGGCTGCTTCCTAATGACGCGTACGAAGTATCTGAGAGTCTTGATGGACGGGTAGGAGAGGTGAGTCCACTGTCATGCCTCAGCTATACAACTTGTTAATAAAACAAGATAGTACAGGCTCAAACGACCTCTGGAACAGAGTGATTTTTTCGCCTTCGACAAATATGCTCCACGTATCCGTTTTATCGAATTTTCCAACTCGAGTAAAATACTCGAGCGCGGATGCGAGCTACTTCCCTACATCAAAGCGTTCCGGGACCCGATTCTCCCGGCGCTTGCAGAGTTCCACTGGGAACCGTCGGTGGGAGATGGGTCCATCTGCGCCTTCCACCTGCTCTCTCGGCAGGCCTTTATACCGAGTGACAAGCTCACCTTGGTCATGTGGTCCGAAATCGAGCATTCGAATGCCGAGTCAGACGTGCTAGCGGACACCATCAATGCATTCAATGATCCAGCTCTCCCCTGGCTCCCTGACGTTAAGACGTTGTTCCTCCGCACCATCCACTATCTCCCCGCTTCAAGGGCGATCACCAACCTCGCACATCTCGAGTCCTTTTCATGCGATTTCCCCGTCGAATCAGCCTTGCTCAGGAAGCTCGCAGCGATTCCGCACCTTCGCTTCCTAGATCTGCGGAGCATCCTAGGAGACGTACCGGCCGATATCCTTCCGGCGTTGAGCTTTCCCGCGCTCGACAGCCTCCGCCTGCACGGGACGCAGTCCTCCGTCCAGGCCCTTCTCCCTCTCATCTCTTCCCCCGTCCTCTTCGACGTCCATCTCCACCCGCAAGATTTCCAAACCACCGAGCCCGACCTCTTCGCCCTGCTCCTCCCCCCACCGTGCCCTCCCGTCACTCCATGCTCACGCACTTCACCTTCAGCGGCCTGTATGGCCTATCGCCCCATGTCCGGACCCTCGAGCTCGCAGCGTTCGCGCCCCTGCACGTGTGCCGCGCGCTCCAGACGTTCTGCGTCGACGTCGTAATGGACGAGCTTGTCTTCACCGACGCCGACGTCCGCGCGATGGCCCGTGCGTGGCCCGCGCTCACCTTGTTCTTCGTTACACCCCGGACTCGGAACCTGCCTCTCGCGCCCCGTGTGCACCTGTATACACTGTGGGCGCTTGTCGAGGGCTGCCCGCGCCTGCGGCTGCTCCGGATGGCGGTGGACGCGGATGTCACGGACGCGTTCCGCGTCGAGGACGCCACCGGGAGTTGCGAGACGATGGAAGAGCTGCAACTGCTTTATTCGCCGTGCGGGAAGCCCGAGATCGTCGCTGCGTTTTTGAATGCTGCGTTCCCCAAGCTGCCTGCGAATGGGTTCTACGCATCAGCGCCCGGGCATAGACCGGAGGACAAGGCCAAATGGGCGACGGTGAAACGCAGTTTGCTGGACACTGCATAAGCTCAGCTCGATGACATACATGCTCTATGTATCGAAGGCGCACTCCAATATGGCCCGGGTCCTATAAAATATATTCTTGATGCAAGTACACTCCATTACAATAAGCTCTAGCCAATTCTATTCGTCAATACGGTGTCCTCCCATGCCGCCATCATCTCGCAGTATTTATCCATCGCAGCCCTTGCACAACATAAGCAATGCAGTCTCCAAAAACAATCATGAGGAGCTCACCTATGTGTCGCAGCGGAATTCTCCCTTACTATGCCCTGCAACCACCAGGGACACACCCCCTTCAGCGTCTCCGTCACCCGTGTCCTCCTCCGCCGAATACCGTCCCCGACATCGGCTTCCCCCATATCCTCGAGCGTGCGCACCTTCCATACCCGGACGCCCGCCCCCGCGACGACGCTCTCATACGCGGACATGGACCTGGCGTGATCGAGCACCTGCCACGACTTCACGGTCACCGTCTGGCTGAGCAGCCCGAACAAAATCGGCGCGCGCTCGATCACGGTGAAGCAGTCCCGCTGGAGGATCGGCGCCTGGCCTTGCTGTTCATCGCAGGCTGCGAGTTCGTGTATTGCCGGCAGCGCGTCGGACGCGAACTCTGCCGGGATGTCCATGCGCACGGAGTCGGTGCTGTGGTGGATGAAATCTGCTGCGAGCTTGAGCGACGAATCGCGCGTCCCGACGAGGAAGCGCGAGATCGCCGCTGCGTCCGCTGGGAGTAGCACCGGGCCGACGGCCTCGATCGGGTACGGGAGGACGACGGAGTACGCGGAGCTGAATCTCGGTGATTGTCGTGGGATCCCTACGCTGGATTGAGGCGGGTGGTTGACCGACGCCACAGTGAGCTGCTGCAGCTCGTCCTCAAAATAGCCGCACAACACATCTGGCTCAGCGACCACATCCCTATCCGTGCACACCGCAACATTAACCTGCCCATTATAGCTATACACCGCGAAGCCGACGCCGATGTTGTTGAGACCCAGTGGATGGCACCGGACGTTCGCCACGGCGATCCCCCCACCAACATGCATCGGCGCGGCTGGCCCCTTCATATTGCTGACGTAGCACGACACGGTCTTCGCGTCAGTGGCAATCAGCGTGAGCCGCGTCTTCGTTGGCAGCCCGCCAACGACACCCGACATGGCCGCGGCAAGCCCCGCACGGTACCCCGCCTTCGCCTGGCGCATCGTCGCGCGCACCCGCGCGTAGCGCCCCGCCGGCGCACCCACGTCCGTCGGCAGCGGGACATTCAAGTCGCCGAGGTGCGTGCCCAGCACCACGTCCCCGCCGCTCCCCGTGAACACATCGACCGGGACCTTGCACTGGATCGCCGCCATCTTGTCGACGTCGTCCCCGTGCGCGCGCATGTATCTGCGCAGCGCGCCGGCCACCGCAGCGAGCACGACGTCGTTCAGCGTCCCGCCGCCGAGCCGGTCCGCGACGCGCTTGAGGTCCGCGAGCGCCAGTGGGCGCTGCACCCATGCGATGGCGACCGCCTCGAGCGGTGCCTCGCGCTTGATCGAGCTCAGCGGCTCCTTCGGCCGGTCGAGGTTCGCCAGATCACGGACGTTCCGCACGGCCTGTGCGATCCTGCTGAAAACGCCCCTTGGTGGCGATAATGGCGGAGGCGCGCGCGGTGTGAGCAGATTGCGGTTATCGTCCGCGCAGGCCGTGAGGAGCGCGGTGAGGCCCCGCCCGTCCGTGATGGCGTGGTGCACGCGGGTGAAGAGCACGCTGCCGCCGCCGCCGGGACGCTGGATGACGGCGATGTCCCACGGCGGGTGCGACGGGTCGACGGGCGTCCTCCCGAGCTGCTCGATGCATGCGCGCAGGTCTGCGTACCCGCTGTCGGGCGGAAGGTGGTGTTCACGGACGTGCGCGCTGAGATCCAGCTTCGCGCAGGGCTCCCAGTACGGTGCGCCGGCGCTCGGGACGACGAGGCGGTGCGCCATGCGCGGGATGGCCAGGAGACGCTCAGAGACGAGGACGAGTGCCTGCCCGAGGGGGAGGAGTGCGCCGAGCTCGATCGTCGCTGGTATCATCGGATCTCGCATGCCAATGAGGAGGCGGTCTTTCTTTGGGACGGTGTCGTGGGGATCTGGTTTTGTTAGCTGGGCATATATCGCGTACAATCCTATCCATAATAATGAGGACTGGCAAGGGCGATATGTATGTACTCACCTGGAACCCAAATTGCACACAGCGCAGCGCGGGCTGGTATCCACGATTGAAATGTAGGCGCAGCGGAGGATTTGTAGGCCACATAGGTGAGCACATTCAAAAGAGCTAACGAATACCCGATGGCTGAAAGCGAGAAAGCTACGTGAACGGTGAGCTTGAGTGACGGCTGGAAGTGAATATCACTTACTCGAATTGACCAGTGCTGGTTCCGAATCCTGGTCGATTGTGTGCTTTCTCAAATAACACGTATTATACCAGTCGATAAAGCTCGTGACGTCCTGGATTTTGTCAGGCCAGCGAGAAACCAAGAAAGCACAGTTGTCTTACGAGAGAGATTCGGGCAGGTAGCGATTTGTCTGCGAGAAACTTAGGGATAAGACCAGCGGGTGTGCTGGATGTGACGAGCCGCCACTCGGTCCGCCCGTTCGGTAGCTCCGTTATCTTCTCCACGCAAGCATAACGGCCTTTGACGCTGCGGTCCTCTTGGGCGAGGAGGGCCACGTCCTCTGGGCCGGTAAGATCAATCGGCATGTGGATTACCCATCTGCACGTATGCTGAGTTCAACAGCAAGCATGCTGAACAGAGGACTGACCCTGTGCGCGGCGTGGACTCATCCAGATGTGTCACCTGTACGACGGTGAAGACCCGAGGAGATACAGGCGGAGGAAAGCCATAAAGGATCGTCCATATCGACGTCGTAGGCGAGAGAGTCTTTAACAGCGTGACTTTTTTGATCTCATGGATATATCTGGTCGCTCATGTCACTATTTGGATGAAAATAAAGGAAGTACAGGACGCACTTGTCATTGAACGCCTTCTTCGCAGGCATCCATAGGTGCCCCATCACGCTCCAGAACTGGTCGAACGGCAGAGAATGCTGGCTCGCTCGCGAATGCCAAGACGAGCCATCCTCGAGGAGCGCGTGCGCGGTCTGCACGGTCTCGTTCTCGTACAGCTTGCCTGGTTCCCACAACAGAGATTCCTCGATGAGCGCTCTGGCAGCGGAGATTATCGCATCGTCCGCAGGAATCTCTGCCTCATGTCGTTAAAAAGTGTGTATATAGGATGCTTGAGGCTCACCTGAGGGTCTGATAGGTGTGATATTGAGTTTAACCCGCGACATGCTTGTCGTCTTGTTAGCAGACCAGTCAGACTTGGACTGAGCAGAAGGAGCGTGACGAGAGACAAAGGTATATCGAGAGACGAGAGTATTCAGTCCACCCAGCGCAACATATCATGATCCTCCTGGATGAAACAGATTAGGCTGGGCGTCAGTCGGCAAGTGAATTCGGAGTCGTTGGAGGTTTCCCTGCAGGGCGACCCACGGCGCTTGGATATGTCGAAAACCCCTCAGCGTTATTGAAGATCCCGTAGCGCCTACAATGTACAAGTTGTTGAGAGGAAATTCTCAGGGAAACGCAGGGGATCAGTGGCGGTACAAATATCTATGATCACATCAATTCATCAAAGACGCTTACATAAACTTGAGGTGTCGAAGTGGCTTGGAGACCTTGCGCTTCATTCCTGGGCTTGAATTGAAGAAAAGGACGGAGAGCTGGGAATTAACCGATTGCGTTCTGAATTTTCTCGAGGTTTCCATCTCACGAACGTAGGGGTTGTTCGGAACTTGATCCCAGATCCGAGAAATTCAATCCTGAGAAACCAGGACCTTGTGAAGTCCATGTGTCGATTGACCCAACCCCAGAAAACCCAACTATGCGAGACAGAACAGAATAAAGTAAGTAAATACATATGAAATAAAAAGATTGTAGCTCTCTAAACGAACGATTGAGGGTGGATCAAAATATGGACACATGAATATGTGCAGGGTGCTGGCACCACACGCACTCTTCGGCGAAGCTTAGACCATAGTAGGCTTCGCGTTGGTGTCGAAACCGCCCTTGTGCATGCTCTGGTTCTTCAGCGCGATATTCTCCGACGTGCTGTGGCTGCGGTTTGACACGTTGACGAGGTTCGCCGAGTTGGACAGGATGTTGCGCAGCTGCTCACGCGCGACGAGGTGGTCCAGGAGCGTATGCGTGTATATGCGGCCGATCGGGAGCGCGAAGATCGCGATCATGTACGTGCCGGGGGAGTAGCGGAACGAGAGCAGCGTCCCGAGGGCGAAGATCGCTGGAATAAAATGGATACACTGAGCAACCCGGGCGCAGAGTGGAGGTGGGGGGAAAGCGCACATGTGAAAACACCCGACTGGACGGCGCCCCGGATGAGCACGTTGAGCACTTGGTTCGTGCGCTTGAAATCTGTTTTCGACCGGGAGAACGAGAACGACAGGATGACTTTGCGGGGTATCAGCGGAATATTCTCAAGACAGGCGACTTGTGAACAGCTCACTGGATATCACAACGTCGACGGTAGTCTGCAATGCCAGATTGCCTTCGACCACGGGCTGGAGGGCCAAGAGTTTCGCGAGTCTAGTCGCGTTATAAGAATGCAGGCATTATTTGAAAGGCGAAGACTGATTAATACTGACTCAGAGAAGATCCACGACTGAACTGCGGCCGCCAAACCCATCCCACATGTGGCGAGCGCTGCTGCGACAATGACTCCGACCAGAATTTTGCTTGCAGTGAACTTGTAGATCCTAATGCAGATTGTTTAGTGAGAAGATATGCGAGTATATATAGGAAGGTGTCGTACCTGTAGCATTGGAACAGCTGATTGATCAGAGCGAGTACTGCCGTGGCTATGAGCATTGTGAGCCCAGCGAGACTTGGTGTTACATTCTCCTGGAAACTCACTGAGTGCCGTGAATGGGTACGGCCACAGGCTGACTGCAGAAAAGTGTGTCGGTCCCCACAGTGCGACGGATTGTAGATGCCACTTACTTGCGACAACACTCGGGTTGGTGAAGTTACTGCGGAAATAAGCATAATGCGCTGAAGGTACGGCGGAAATTTCTTACGCGACGCAATAGAACCTGTATATCGTTAACTTTAAAGCTCGAAACGTGGTGACTTGATCCTACCATCCCATATATAACACCGCTGCGCCTTGGGTCATATTTATGACGAACAGAACAGCGACTCCCGCTCTGCAGACGGGTTACACTAGCAGAATTAGAGGCGGGTCGACGACATACCTGACCCAGACCGGGTCCTTGTATTCTGAAGACATGTCAACGAAGGAATATCGAGAAAATTAGTGGCTCACTTGAACCCGAATATGTAGCGAATTGGGAAGTTACAATGCCCAGCAAGAAGGTGTTGACTGGGGACATAATTGAATTGCTGGCTCGAGAATGGGATGGCAAACTGACGAAGTATTCCCACAAGAGTAAATCCTGGACCGATTATCAGTCAGGATTCACATGGCTAAAATATCGCGCACCGATGGTAGAATCAAATTCTCTCATTTTATGAACAAAGCGATGGCCAGAGTAGGTACAGGAGAGGCGGGAGGAGGCACCGAGCTCCTAGGAACGCGCTTCGATATTTTAAGTAAGTCGGATTCATTTCTGGTAGCCAAGACGATGAGATGATGTCGGTAGTGAGGAATGCTTTGTCGCGGTACCAGTCAGCCTCGGCCTCCAACGTTACTCCAACAAGAAAAATTGCGCAAGTGACAACAAGTGGTATTAGAGCTTATTAGCAGTTTGTATAAAATGATTTTTTACCGGCTCTGATTGGCTGCTCCACAGTTTTCAGCCAATGAGAGACCGCTAAAAATCTCGGCTAAAAACTGCTAATAAGCTCTAATGGCTGATTTTGTTGCCTGGGGAGATGCATACAGTATGGACGGATAAATTTCCGCAGCCGAACTCACTGACATCGAGTACCTGAACAATACCTGAAAGCCGTAACTGTTCTTTGCTGTTTCCGTGTTTCGCCCGAATAGCTCCCTTGACCTTTTGTGTTCCGAATCCGTTTTGTGAGTTTTCTTTTTCTGCGCCTGGGGTGTTGACTTGGTTCTAGGTGCGTGTGCTGAGCTTGGCCAGAAAGACATGCAGAGGCCTAGGGTGAATAGTGTGCTGAAGCGTGCACCCTGTCTGCTTGACTGGCGTTCCTGAACGAGCGGCTACTTAGATCACCCCTCGGACCCAATTCACGGTGCATCTAGGCGCGTCAATATGCCGTAAGTCCGTCTCTGATGCCAAGCAGCGCCGTCGGAAAAACCAAAATAGCCTGATTATCCCACCAAAGGCCTATTCCCAAAGGAGGTGAACTGGCCTACTAAAAGCGGACCAAAAGGGACCAAACTTATCGGGATTCACAAATTTTCGCCCCGCATGGGTTATTTTCCGTTTTTTTTTTTCCCCCTCCCGCTGCCGCGAACTTGTCGGGATTTGGACCAGGCTTGAGCTCAATTTTGGCCCAAAATGTCGGAACTTGCCACAAACCAAACGCAATTTTTTTTTCCAAAATTTGTCGGGGATCAGCATTTAGACTGATAATCAAGGTCCTGTGTGCAGGTGCTCTGATCGCAGGGCCGGCACAACGCGGACTGCCAGTGAAAAGGCTGCGGAGTCCGAACCCACGGAGAAAGCTTTAAGCAGCGACTTGGGCCTTGTCAAGTCCGCACACAAATAAGTACGTCTCCGCGTCGAGGCGGATCCAATGGAACAGTTGTTCACAACTGGACTCAGATTGCCAGTGACCACTAGAAAAATGTACACACGAACGATAGACATAACCGAAATATAACCTAACTCAAGCGGTAGATCAGCAGCGACCGCGTGCATCCGACCCGAACTCAAACCGCCTCAACGGGCTCCTTCTCGGCGTCGAGCGACCGGCGCGCACCGCGCGTGCGCGAGAAGTCCGTCGACTCGGTCGCCTCCGATGCGGACGAGAACATGAGCGGCTTGACGTGCTTTGGGCTTGGGGCGGACTGTGGAAGGCATGACGTCAGGCGCATCGGGGACGACGGGATGGGAGGACAGGAGCTCACCCCGGGGCCGGTGCCCGTCTCCTCGCTTGTGCTGCCCGCCCCGCGCCCGGGCTGGCTCACGAACGACAGGTCCGCCCCCCCCGTGATGTCCGACTTGATCGCGAAGGTGCTGCGCACGTTCAGCCTGGCCGCCCGTCAGTCGTACGCGGCGGTAAAAGTATTATAGGAGCACGCACGTCGCGAACACCGAGTTGACGTACACTGCGAGCAGAGGCAGATCAGTCGGGGGTCCGCGGGCGGAGGGCGAGAGCACGCACGCTTCCCTACCGCCTGGTGGAACGGCATCCAGTACGTCGCGTGCGGGAGTGACAGGTTCTGGGTGCGGTGGTCGATCAGTGGATGCTGTTCTGCGTGATGCAGGGAATGACGCACGAGGACGAGGAACATGAACTGCGTCAGCCTGTAAGGTCGGGGAGCACAATCTGGTATTAGGAGAAGGGCACGGCACTGTGAATATGCACGCACGCTGTGAGTACACCTAGAACAGAGATGAGCGTGCGGGAAAAGACGGAATGACAGTGAACGCACCCCGGCTAACGGCGTAGAGGATGAGGGTGTCGAGGATCTTTTCAGTGCTGGGGGACTCGTTAACCACCGAAAGACGACGACAAAGTGAGAATACACACCCAAACGCATCACCCATGCCCCACCCGCCGGTGCCCACCTTCCGGCGAAAGAGCCACACGCAGAGACACACCGTGATCAGCACGTCGTTGAGCGCGGCGAGGCCCTGCACCATGCCTGAGAGGATTTGGAACGAGCGCGCGGAGATCGCCGTTGCGAGCGGGTTCTGGAAACTAGCGCGGGGTCAGCGCGCGCGGCAGTGGGGCACGGGGGGGCGTACAGGTGGACCGTGGTCACTGCGGCGCGGGGTCAGTGGGGTGCGGAAGTGCGGAACGGCGGGCGGGCGACGCACCAATGCCGAGGGCTGCGATGTGAGGCGGACTTAGCGGTTGGGGTGTGCTGTAGTGGCGAGGACGCACCGAATGTAACGACTGCAAGAATGGACTATCGGATGGGAGTCAGGTGGCGGGAAGCGAAGAAGGGAGGGGACGCACGACAAGGGACGTTATGAGCTTGCTTGCGCTGACTGCAATCAAGGGGGAGTCAGCAATCGATTGTATGCGAGTCACAAGCCAACACACTCTTCCATATTGTACGTGCGTAGAAGCTGCAGGAATGAGGGGGAGGGAGATACGGCATGCGGGGAAACACACCACTGCGCGATAAAGGTTATGAGGGTCTGGAAGGCATGGTGAGTGAGGGCAGGGTGCGGGGATGGGAGAGTGACGCACGACGAGGAATTTCTCGGACTACAACGGGATTACTGTGAGTTTCCCAGATGGGTGAAAGGCGTGGAGGCGCACCGTGAAGCTCCTGCGCGCAAGGTCGATTCACGGAATGTAAAACGGGACAACTGCACACACCAAGGGATGATCAAGTCAACCGTCGGGCTTTTCTCGAAATTCAGAACGAAATAGGTATATAGCGAGTGTGCGACAAAGATTGTGCAGAGCGTGTCCAATACCCATAATACGGCGACCTGGAATACCGTCAACGCCAGCCAGATTGGGTCCAGGATGACGCACAGTGCTCTTGAGGGCCCAATGGTCCTTGGGGTAGTTTCGGTAGTAGAGATACGCCTGGAGGACAGATATCCCGTAAAGTCTGTCAAAAAAAACAGTCAGAGGACGATCGGGAACCATCTGAGGTCAAAGCGCTGTATACGATCGATCGAAGGACATGGCTCCTATTCGCCCCACAATCCAAAATTGGACCAATCGCACCCGACGGCCCCACCGGAAAAAAAGCTGCTCACGTGGTGGCGAAGGCGAATCCAATGAAAGATGTCGCAAAAAGCTGCTTCACGAGGGCCACCAAGGCAGCCAACTGCGCGGCGCTGGGAGAAGCCATTTCTCGGCGTGAGGGAAAGACGCAGAAACCACTGAGGCTCCCACTGTTCAGAACATATTAATACGTGGAGAAGCCAGGAGAAGCGCTCGACATACGTGAGTATACGTACACGATCAGAGCTCTAAAAGCTCCGATTTTTCTTGGATTATTGGATATATATTCAAGGGCGGTCGAATCTGGCCACGGATGCACTGGGTCGCTCAATCGCTGGTTGTCGTTCCTCCAGAGGTTGTCCGGGCATGAACGTGCATGAACGCTTGCGTGAGATACAGATAGAAGACCCGGGTAATCCCGGTCACTTACACATCATATGCCAACATCTGCTCAACCCGTCAACGTTGCATGACTAGCAATTCGGAACCAGGTCGATTCGGATTCGACTTCTACAGTCGAGGCCAAAGCGCATGCGCATATTAAAGGGTTGGTACAAGGTTGGCGATCGGTTTCAGGTAGAGGGGCGACGCCACCACACGCGACATTACAGCTGTTTCCGAAATCCTTGAGACGAATCAAAACTTTTTTGCACCTGCTCAACTTTTGATGGAGTGATAAGGACTACCCGTTTTGGTTAGCCGAGCTCTGCCGAACGCGCCAAGCCGAGAAGACGGCAAGCAATTTCTAGTTGATGGAATTGTCAGAGCCTATTCCCACACAGAATAGTTTCTCGAATTAGACGACGGACATTTCGTTCGGGCATTTGCTGTTCCGCAAAGAGGTCCGAAATGTAAGTAGAAAGTCTGCTCGCGGATCCATGGGAAAGGCCGAGCCTAGCCGAGGGTAGCCGAGCTAAAACCGGTAATCGCTATCATTTCATTAAAAGTTGAGTGAGAGCAAAAAATTTGACGTCGTCTCAAGGATTTCGGAAACAGCTGTAACAAGAGGTGTCAGATCTCTGGATCTGGCACACTGATGTGCTCGCGTGGCGGCACAGCCACTCCAGGTGGGGAAGTAGAGCCGAACGCTCGATGCACCCTCAGAGTACCATTGAACCCTTTAGTTTTTAAGCATTTAGACACCTATTCATCATGCATTGCCTCCATGTACCATCCCACGCCATGTATATTGAGGAGAACTCTGGAAATCGTGAGTTGGTCAACATGTCCGAAAAGTCCGACTCATTTCGGATGAGTTGTCCAACCAACCAGAAGCCGAGCATGTGACAGCCACGCGAGCAAATCAGTGTACCAGATCCAGAGATCTGACACCTCTTGAGCTGTAACGTGGCATTGGATGATTTGGATCCGGATCATTACAACTTCGGCCAGGGTCAGGCAATCCGCCTGCTATGGACACCCAATTCCTTCTCGGACGTCGCACTATTGGTGCACAAACTTTGGATTATTCTGCAATTGAGGTACGTCAAATATTGATGTCTTTTCACTCATCAGCAGAGGGGCCCTCAACTGCTCGTTTTAATTATTTTCCTCGATTTTGTGATAGGAGTGCGTTGGGTATATCTATCATACGCTTGCCGCGTTGACATCGAGAACTCCGCAAATTTTGACGCTTGACGCACAGGTGACCCCATTCAATGATTGCATGTGGCGAGTAGATGCGTCTGCTGCCTCAACCTTGGTGCGCTCTCCTCAGTAGCGGACCGGGTTGGGCCCGGGAAACAATCGTATGTCTGCAAACCTCGGACATATTGGGCGATGCCTTTTTTTTACTCTGCACTTCCTGGGAATTCCCCTCGCAACTTCAAGACCGAGCCAGTGCGATGACTTTTCTCCCAGTCTTGGCGAAGTTCTTGGCAGCTTCAAGACTCTGCCTTTCTCAATCTCTTTGTATACTCCGAGCCGGACCGCTCGGAAATACCTCTTGAAACTCTGGGGTCTGAGTTGGAGGAGACTTTCTTCATGTCCGACGGGTGTCTCTCTTGGCAATAATCTGCACCAATTCTTGGCGGCCTCAAGACTCAGTTGCTCCCGAGAATGCATTCGTGGACGGACCGCCCGGATGTCCCTCTGCCAGCTATGTACTGAGTCGTTCGTTATAAAAGCCCCAACGTGTGTTGCGAGTCGTGTGCAAATTTTCTTAGAAACACAATGTTCGCTCATCAGCTCTGTGGTTTCGTGTTCCTCGCCCTCGCGGCAATAGCTCAAGCCAACCCGTATGTCTCCCTTCTGCGTTCGTGTATTCACCTGATCTCCCCTGAAGGCTAAATCAGACCTTGCACCGCCGGACGGCAACCAACGTCTTCCCCACGCCGCCTAAGACCAGCGCTGAGCAAGGCAATGACGATCCCCGCGGGGACCACCTTCACCCCGCCGACGGCCTACACCAGGTATGACCGTGGGTCGGGCGCTTGCGAGGGCCAAACGGAGGGGGTTCGTTCTCAATCCGTTGCAACGCCTAAACTTTTTTCAATCAATAACATTTCAGGGCGACGCCGATGCGGTCTTCTTGCTTGAGGAAGGCGCTACGCTCAGCAGGGTGGTCATTGGTGCCAACCAGGCGGAAGGCGTCCACTGCCTCGGTGAGCGGATTTTGAGATGTTTCATCCAACGCTGACTTTTGTCCAGGTTCTTGCACATTGGACCACGTGTATTTTGAGGTTTGTGGTGCATGCCACGAAAGCCTGTCTACAAAACTTATATACTCTGCGGGAAGGATGTTTGTGAGGACGCAATCACCATCAAACAGACCAGCGCCAGTATGTTTCGCCGGCCGATATCTTGTCGGGGTTTGACATTTCACTTTCAACCAGGCGCTATCTCGCATATTAATTTCGGAGGCGTGAGTTCTCAAATATCTGCTTTTCTGTAGATTTATGCCAATCATGTCTTTTTAGGCTAAGGTATGCTACACGTATTTTTGTCCGCTCCTCGCTAATTCAAACCTCATCCTTCAGAATGCGGACGACAAAAGTAAGCATACAATTTCTCACTGCCTTTCCAGACTGACGAGAATATTTTTCATCGTAGTCATTCAGCACAATGGTACGAATTCCGTCGGAAAGACATAAAATGCTGGTCATTTCGACTTCGAGCAGGTGCAGGCACTGTCCGTATAATGTCATTCCTGCTATTGAGTGCAAAACTAATATCTTATAAACCAGGTCATCATCAACTCGGTATGTGTGACGCTAAGAGTATCTCCCCTTCTCACATTCTCCAACCAGTTCTATGCAGAGAATTTCGGCAAAGTTTATCGAAGGTACCACAGCAGATCACATCATGATTTCTCGTTTCGTTAATAGAGGTATCGGACTTGCCAGCTGCGGAAACTGCGGTACCCAATACAAGCGCCACGTCCAGATCAACGACCTCTGGGCCGTCGATGTGAGATGCTCTCCCGTATGTATGGATATCGATATTAACGCAGAATTCATTCAATACAGGGAAGCGCGATCGCCGGAATCAACACGTAGGTGCCCTTCCTTGCGCTGTTCAATTCAGAAATCGATCCTGCCCATGGCAGGAACTACGGAGAGTGCGTGCCTATCCTTTACCGCAGCTCGAACGTCACCTGAGCTTCTCCCGATAGCACGGCTACCATCCGGACGACCCAGGTCGGTGATGTCAGCGACATATGTGTCAAGTAATCTTCGCCGTCTTCAATCCTCGACGTCTGCCTCATATTGAATGGAAACAGGTACACCGGGAACAACAACGGCGCTGAGCCCCCGAAGATTGGGAGCGGTTCTGACAGCACAGTGAGCAATGTTATTGATGTTGCCCTGGAGCTGCACTCATTCCGAATTATCAAGAACTGCTTGTATTCTTCATCTGACATTAAACAGCTGTAGCTCTGGAAATACGGTCCACCGCTGATTCCTTTTTTACGAGTACTTGAAGGTTGTCAGGTGTTCAACTTTTTTCAACTTGAATATATTCTGTCGTTCGGGTGAGTTGATGCCAAAGAGTTCAATCGGCGATCGAAATTGGCTGATTGCGGCAAATTGGGTTTCTTTACTACCACCACCACCTCTGGGATAACCTGGGATTCGGCTAGATCCCTCTGTAGAGTGCATTATTCCACTGGTAGCAAAAAATTGACTCGAGAAACTGTAGCATCTGGGTGCACTCAGTCTCAAGTCAACACAGGTTTGGGGTTGACCTTGGATTGCGATGCATGCCCGATGACTCGCCCTGGTCGTGGAGCCCTTTCACTCGGACCAATCATTCGATCGTCGCTGCGGCTTTTCATGATTCTTCTGCGCAGCGGGAGCCCCCCCCCCCCAATCGTATTGCGGCAAATTGACATCCTGTACTCCACACCCGCCAAAATGGTTGGTTTTGTGAGCTAGCGTACAGCCATTTACTCCAAAGGTTTTACTATTTAACGGCATGGCTTCATGGAAAGCGGGATATCTTTACTCTCCTCCATACTCTCACTTTCTCCAAACTCCAACGACTGAACCAAACAGTAACGTCTTCTACTCTATTCTCATGGCGGCCTCCGTTCTCAGCGCTGCCGACGCCCAGGCTGCCAGAGTTGTGTGTTTCGACGCGATTCGTACTCGACGTAATAAAAATGTCGAATTATTGAAACTGGTGCAAAGCTCAAAATTTGAGGAAGTTCTGGATCTGATCACGAGACTCGGGATCGGCACAGTGGCTGTGCCTCCCACCTCCTTTGTTCCTTCACAACCCTGAATATCTTGTTCTCTTGCCCAGCTCTTGCCTCTTGTATCTCGGGGACCATGTGCTCGCTCAGCAACACAGGACAATTGCGTGTAACCGGGTTTGGTGACGAGGGATAAGTCACAAGCGCCGCGCTTTGGTCTCCGCTTTGACCCTCGCCACTTGGGCCTTCGGAGACAATAATCAAAGCGCCGGGTGCTTATAATGAGATATGCGGGTGGCAAGCCCTCCATCTCTCTCCTGTTTCCCCCCTACAACTTGTGATGCTTGGTATCAAACTCCCCATTACAGTCGGGAAAGGACCGCGGCGTACCTTCAGTGTAAAAGCTCCAGGCATCCGCGCCACTCTCACTACCTCTATTTCCGGCTTCCTGCTTCTGCGCCGGAAGTTGTTCGATGAGATACCTGTCGGTGTTCCTTACTACCGCCAGCCTGGCATAGACCCCCCACTCGAAAAAGGCCCCGCTCCGCTTCTTCACCCAGTGGACCTCACTGAGATACACAACACCCTTGTATCGAGCGGTATCAAAGTCCAGGATTTCGCGTATAGCCCGCTGAAGGTCGGGCATCGTTGTCCTGTCGATCCAGACGCCTGCTTGCCCAGTATGTGTTTGCACAATAACATCTCCAACCTTCTGGCTCACCTGCCTGTGCAGCAAAAGAAGGTCTCGAACACATGGCTGAAAGGCGCAAGACGCGTGCGTCTCTTGTTCCTCGTCTGAGCACCGACTGACTGGATACCTGTGCAGTTCCGGCAAACGCAGCGGATCCTCTCCCCCCATACCCCATGTCAGACGCCGAATGGGAGCCTACCGACCCCCGCATCCTGCCCAATAACCCGCCCCCGATAAGAACCGGCCCCGTCGTCGTCCCCACCGATACGCCGTTTGAGCGCATATACCCCACGCACCGCATCACAGCACGGTTCGACCCGGTCGCCGGAGTGCGCGAGCACGACTTCCGCCTCTCGCAGTACCCCCGCACGTACCCCATCCGCGGGCGCACCACGCGCCGCCTCCTCACGCTCGCCCCCGGGTGGGTCGACCTCTCGCAGTACACCGAGGCGGACTTCGACGAGTTGCGGCGGTACGATGCGATCCTCCTCCGGCAGAGCCTCACCGAGGAGGGCGTCTACCCGTGGGTCACGATCGGCGGCTGGTCGGACCCGCCCACGGCCGAGGACCGCGCGTCCATGCAGGAGCACGAGAATATGCTGCGATTTGACATGGCCCTGGAGAAGGCGGCCCGGATAATTGCGCACAAGGAGGAGCTGGTCCGCGTCATGGTCGAGGAAACTGCGCGCGAAGCCAAGGCGCGGGGGAAGAAGCGCGTGCGGGACGACGGCGGCGGCGAAGAGCAGGGCCGTGCAGCGGCGAAGCGCCGGCGGCCGCTCATTCGGTCGTACGCGCATGCGGACCTCGAGGAAGAGGTGGATGAGGCTGAGGCGTCCGACGTCGCTCAGTTCTTGTGCCCGCCCGACGATCCCCCGCCCAAGGTCGAAGTGCCTCCCTCTCGCCGCTCGGCGCGAAAACGGGGCATTGAGGAGGTGGCTGTCGAGGAGCCGGCCGCGGGCGCGGGGAAGAAGCGCACGCGGCGGCGTGCCTAAGCGGGTCGTGTCATGGTAAGCAGTCGTTTCTTTTCTCCAGCCCATCAGCTTACACTACGCGCAGAACCACTGCCTATTTTTTGGATTTCCGTTCTTGTACTTGCATCGTGTTTCCTCTAGTCCTAGATTCCTCGCCGTCGCCTGCTGCTCATGTATCGGTGTCTAATTTTATCTGCTCTTTGATTCGGAACGTGTGCCAGAAAAAACCTGACTGCCACGTGGGGTGTGCACGACATGAGGCGCACTCACACTTGTCTCTTTCGCAGACACTTGCGCTTGACCTTACAACCAAACTATGGACATTGAATTGGGAATCGTCGCCTGCCGTCAGTCCAGAGACCTGAACGATGAAACGCTCACCCAACTACTTACAGCGTCGGAAGATTGTACCCTGGGGGTCGACGTGGCCCTGCTTTCGTCCGACGGTGTCACCCACGGAGCGCACTCGAAAAATCTGGAGCTCTACAGCGAGGGTTTCCCACCCGCCAGCCTTGCGGCGGCCGTGCACAAGCTTCCTGGCGATCTGGAGATCGTGCAAGTGACCGAGACCTCCAATGTCATTGCTCTCCTCTTGCAATACGTGCACAACCAGCCCCAGCCGGACTCCACCGCGTTCAGCTTCGAGACGCTGGCGGGCCTGGCGGAAGCCGCGGAAAAGTACCTGGTCTATCCGGCAATTGAGGTCTGCAAGATCCGCATGGAGTACGTCGTCCCAGAAATGCAATGGTACCGAAACGGGCACCAACTGACGTGCACCAGGGCGTCGATTCCGGGGCATCCCCTCGAAGTGTTTGCGTATGCGACAAGACACGGCTATCCGAAGCTGCGGGACGCGGCTGCGCCCCTTACAATCGGTTGCCCGTTGGCCGCCGTGGTGACGGTACTCGGAGATCGGCCGGATGTCTTCGTCGCATGGGTGCGCTGCCAATAATGTTATGAGCAACTGCAAGTCCCGACTGATGCGGCGTCTTTCGCAGGTGACATACCGCGAGGGTTTTGTTCAAGCGCTGCATTCACTGTTCAAGCGGCCTCCGATAATCGTGCATCGTGGCGGGATCCAGACGTGCGAAAGCTGGGCCGTGTTCGAGCAGAATGTCTTGGATCACTACGGGTGGGGAGACCGTCTAAGCCACATCCAGGCGTTCCCGAGCTACGTAGACGCCGCGCTCCCTTACCTGGACCGCTGCAAGCATTGCCTTATCAGGGCACGATCTTGGCGAGAAACGATTGCAGCCCAGCTTAATAATTTGTCGCCTCTGCGTTCGTTTTTGTAGATAGATCCTGCTATCTGGTGTCAAAAACGAGCTCATCTCATTGTTCGCCTTGAATTCAGCGGTCTAAACGATAGATATCGTCCATGTGTCATATTATGTACTCCTCAAGTTCCAGCACGTATTTTCATTTGACGGTAGAGGTCGTGAAGCATGTACATCTCGGCTTATAGTTAGATTTCGGCAACACCTGTTTTCAGACCGAGAAGATTGGGTCTTCAAGCAACTGGAGCTCAAAAGAAAGAAAGAAAGAATCCAGACGTACAACACAAGCAATACGGTGCCTTAGAGGCGGCAAAACGATTCATGGGGCACTGTTGTTACGCTTGGTCCAAATCATGGAAGCGCACTTCTCCCCAAACATCACAGCTCCTGTAGATGGCTTGAGCCTTTTCCCTAACTACAAGCCCATTTTGGTGCCAGTACCGACCTCTTGGGTGTGCTCTCGCTGAACATAAACACGGAGAGGCACGTCATCCGGACTGGCGCCTAAGCCCCGGCTGGTCTCAGACTTTTTGTGCCCAGAGATGTATGATGGATTGCGATGCGAATGTACAGCGCGTCTCGCCACTAGCGGCGAAATCTGCTCCGGAGGTGGCCATGGTTCCAGAATTGAACTGGGTCGAGGCAAGAACTTGCTCCGAGGTGAGTCCGCGAGTACTAGTATGCCAGTTGATGCCAGAGGACCACACAGTCGCGAAGACGACGCATATGAAGTTAATGTAGTTGTTGACCTTGATTGACGTAGACGCTCATGAGATAGTTCGAGTCCCGGAATAGAACTGTGAGTTGACCACGGCCCAGGATACAAGGGAATAGCAAATATCAGCTCCACTCGATGACTGTATGGCGATGGAACTCACTTCACAATAAGCGTTTAGAATGCCTTCAACAATGCCCATGATAATGGCCAGAATATTCAAGTGAAAAATTGCCAAGCGACGAGAGCGAGTGGTGGAGAAAAAGAGCAAGGCGATGAGCATAGGGACGAGAAACGATGTAAAGACGGTTCCTATCATGACCAGCGTAATCGACGGTTGGAGAACGGCGAGCCAGTTAGTTCTGGGAGGTGGAAGTGGAATGAAATCAGGGGAAGGTGTACTGCTTGCCATAGTTCTGGGGTCCGGAGACTCTGCAGGAGTGCACTGGGAGATGAATGACTTGTTGACACCACTTATACGGATAATTTAAGGTCTGTGTTTGCCAGAGGGCGCGATTTCGGTACAGTTTGTTCCACATCTTTATCGCATCGTCGGTGATTTTTTGGTAAAATACGAATGCGGGTCAAGAGGTTGGCGCAATATCAAGGAGAGAAGAAGTTACACACCTCTTGCACGACGGTATTCTTTGTTCTGGAAAGATTGGTGATTATCTTATGTCCAAAACGGCAGAATGAAGAAAGATCTATAATGTGGTCACGACGGTCGCCCCTGTGCACCGCCAACTTGAATCAGTGTGGCGACCAAGTTCCGCTCATTTGGTCCGTGTGTCGAGCGACAAAGAAGTGGAGCGAAGTGGAGCGGCCACCCCAGCGGTGATTCGGAAAGTGATTGCTGCGATGTAGAGAATGGAAGAGCTGGCGCAAGCGGTGTGGCCAATCTTTGATAGACGTTGAAGATACGGTGGAATTTCCAACACTGGCAACAGCAATCCACACGGCCACATGGCCAACCGGCACGACGTCGACTCGCATGAAAATTCGGGATGAGTGGACGTTCAGTGGCTCGCCGCCGGCCCGATTTAGCCCGATAATCAACAAATGGAGTTCCGAATCAGTTCACGGACGATTCACGACTCTTTCGATGATGAAAGAGACCAAGGATTTGGACAGAACATGGGCATTCAAAATTCTACAATGTACGGACGGTATCATGAGATCGCGAATTAGGAAGAGGCATCTTCCAAAATCATGTGTGCGCATTTCTCTGCAACCATCGCAGCCGGAGCCTGCAAGTGGTTTGAAAGTATATCGGGGAAGATGCTACAGTCGGCAATGCGCAAATTTTGCACGCCGTAGACCCTCAACCGGTCATCTACTACACCGGGCTGGGGGTCGTTCTCGGGAGCCATCCGGCACGTAGAGCTGTAGTGAAAGGTGGAGCGCGCGCTCTTGTTGACGAAGGCGTCGAGGTCAGCCCCGCTTTCGCTTGTGGGGACATTCTGGTCCGCCATGGGATAGCCCTGTTCTCGCATTTTCTCGGCAATGCGTTTGGAGAATTTGACAGCCGTCTTGATAAGTGCTCTGTCTCTGGGATCGCTGAGAAACCCGAGGTCGCATGTAGGTCGCACCAAGGGGTCCCTGGACACTAAGCGCACTGTGCCACGGGAATTGGGCTGGAGGAGGACCGCCAGAAATGATAGGAGCCCAGTTCCAGGTTCAACCTCGTAATCGGTCGTGTTGTAGGAAACCGGCATGATTTCAATGTCGGGGATGTTTGTCGATAGAGTAGAATCAAGCTGGGAGCTGTCTGCATTGTGAAGAGACAAGTCGTCCCCGAGAAGAGCAGATCGCAAAAATATGGAGATTTGGGTGATAGGGCAGAGAAAGAGGCCGTCGCCCTTGACCAGATATTTCAGGAATTCTTGCATGGCTCGGAGGGGCCGGTCGCGGACAATGTGAAAAGAATCCTTCAAGGGGATCTGAAACATAGTCGAAACCCCGAAATGGTCTTGCTATCGAATGATGAAAGGTTGAAAAAAAACACGTGAACAATGACTCACCAAATTGCTGCCGACGCCGGGTAGGTCTTTGACCACTTCGATTCCTAGCGACTTCAGGTGCGATGCAGGGCCGATTCCACTAACAGCCCTTGTAAGTCACGACACCAACTCGTAGTGGTGCGAACCTCGTACCTAAGCATGAGCAGCTGGGGAGATCCGATCGCACCACAACAAACAACCACTTCTCTGCGGGCGCAAGCATAGAATGTCCTTCCAGTATCTGACTCCGATTGCTCTCGCTCAAAGAATACACCGACAACCCTGCCCTTTTGGATATGCAAGGACGTTGCAACGCTCCCCGTGCAAATTTTCAAGTGGTCCTTTCTAGCAATTGCAACATCCAGAGGCAAGAAAGCATGAAAGGTAGAGCTCCTGTGCGCCTCGCCATCAATGGTAGTGTGAAGTTTAGTGCATGCAACAGCGGGGGCCGTGGGTGAATTTATGTCGTCGACCAAAGGTATTCCTAATAATTGGGCAGCTTCAGCGCATCTGGAGTAATATTGAATTTTTCGAGAAGCATCCCACAGTCAAGCAACTCACAGTGCAGTAGATTTGAAGAAAAACTTCTTGAACGGTTGTATTTTCCATGGTCCTGAGTGGACAGAGTGAGATGACATTTGGTAGATGGAATTAAATACCGACCGTTCGATCCGTGATTCTTGGGGACGGGGAGACCGAGATATCCCTCGGATTTAGTGAAGAAGGGTTCAACCTCATCGTAGCTCCAACCTTGACGGCCACACTCACTCCAACGGTTGAAGTCTGCTGCAGAACTACGAGTATAGACCTGGCCATTGATTCTGGATCCACCTCCAAGTGCCTTGCCCAGCACCATTTCGAGAGCACGACCATCGACATTATCGAGAGGAGCACAACTGAAACGGTCTGCCGGTGATCCCTTTGCTTGGTAATTCGCTGATAAGAGAGGCACCCGAGACGCCCAGGTATCGACGGCTTCACCACGTTCCACGAGAAGCACGCGGACAGATGGATCTTCGCTGAGCCTGCTGGCAACGACCGCGCCAGCGGTTCCCCCTGAACACCGCTGAGTAAATGGGATGTGTTTTCAAAGCTTAGTTACTCACCACCAACGACTATGTAATCATAGACAGCATTTTCTTCACTGTCATCCGAAATCACACTTTGGGAGCCAACCTCTGCAGGGCTCAGAGTCGGGTACCCTGGGTTGAAAGGCGACATCTGAATGAGTTCAGTAGCAGGGGGTGCAGAGGGAAAGCAAGGGATAGATAGCCGAAGTACTTTGCAACGGTTTCGTATTGACGCTGAGAGGCATCGACTTCGTTGTGTGGGCGCAACACATGCTGAAGATGATCACCATGTGAAGTTCAGACGCCACGCAGTCACGTATAAACAGGCTAGCACTGCCATCATCTCCGTCACCGCCGCGTTCGGAACAACGCGCAACCTTAGCAAGCGGGAAACAGCGCACATACAACGTGAATCCCACAGGCGATGGCCGACATGTGTCGTGACTTATGGCGTGCACAGGGATCCCCTACACTGGCACACGTAACGGTGTAATATCATCCGACTCCCTCGCATGAAGGGCTTCTGCTCCTACACCACCCATTGCCGCTATTCTCCCCGTAAAACAGGATCGCTCACCCTGGTCATGTCCCACATTTGCTCTCGTGGCTCCGTCACTGCTTAGCAAAAGGACCGCTGTAGAGGGAGCTTTGACCACATTTGCCCACACAACTGGCGGAGCGACTGATTGGCTACAACTGTGTCCTAGATTCACCGATACTTCCCGTACTTGATATTCTGCACGGCGCTCCTGCATTTGGGCTGGATCGTGTCTACGACGATCTAGATGAAAATCCGCAGTACCCATCGACGCGATGTAGGTATCTGTCTGTCGTCCGTACTTGGGCAAAGTCCAAGATGCGCGATGGAATCCCGTCCAGAAGGGAACTTCACACAAAGTGTGTGCGACTCTTCTCATTCGGACCACCAAGAACCGAGAGCATGTACGTCGTCTGGAGCAGGGTGATGGTGGGGGGGATCAAACTTCAATCAAGGCCGTGATAAGTATCGTCGAGAGACGCGGTGCGCGCAGGAAGGATGGCTTGTACATCGCCAGGTTCTCAAATGTCCTACGGCGAGCGTGAGCTCCGACATTTCCAAAACGGGATGCCCCATCCATCACAATTCGACATTCGCAGTAGTTCTCCCTCAGTGACGAATTCGTAAAGACCTGCTGCATAAGCCCAAGAACGTACTTCTCCACCTCGGCCTGTAGGTCGCTGTTGTGATGAGGCTCCAAGAAACGACAACCAAGATCACATCGAGAAGCAGCTTGTATGATAAGTTGTGGGGCATTCGTAACAGGTGATAGACAACGGCGTGCAATGTTCGAGGCAACGGTGGGATGCGATGAGACGATAGATACGCCAAGAAGGTTCATGTGTCCGGTTCCCGAATTTGTTGACAGCCAAGTCTTCAGAGCGTATGTATCTAGAGCGCTGAGAAAAAAATGGGCGACTGTCACATCCTCTAGAGAAACGGAGACTCACTCTAGGAAGCGGGAAGACGTACGCCACCGACCATGATGCGCATGCTCCGGCCGGAAAGGCACTTCGACTCCAACAGGCTCATCTGCGACGCGTCAACGACCTGTGTATCACCGTCCGTCTGCAAGGTACATAGCGCCCCTGCGGCGACGACGACCCTCCGCACAAGGACGCGTGCTCCTATGAGCACGTAGTTCGCGTCCGGCAGCGCGCAAAGTTCCATACCGACGAGACGCACCACGGACGGTCCTCGCTAGAACAGCTTACGACGAAGGCCCTGAGGCACGCAAGGTTCGGCTCCGAAAGGTCTGGTGGCTGCGCGGCACCCTTGCGAAGCACGACGTCCGCGCCCCCACGCCGTACGTGTGGTCGAGATCCAGACGGCACGCATAGGCACGACCAATTTGAGGAGGCTGCGTGGTGCGGAACAGTAAAAGTCCCAAGCCTGCTCGCTACGTTCCTCAAGGCTCAGAAGCTCGAGAGGTCCTCGACTAGGAGGTCGTCGGAGAGGTCGGCTGAGCTGAGGAAGGAGACGGGTGGCGAGGGGTATTGACCAGACTTTTGGGAGATGCTGGACTTGCGGTGCAGCGCAAGGCGTCTGTACGATCAGTGTTCACCGCCTATTGCAAGGGTGCAGAATAAGGGTCGCACACCCGATGCAGCGTCTTGGAAGTGCGGTGTAGACGCTTACCAACGTCGAGGCGCCTGGAACTGTATACAAGGTATTTAGAAACCACCACGTCTACGAAAAGAATAAGATCACTCACCAAGACTGAGTAGGATGCGTGCCTGCCTCCTTCTCCCCGTTCCGCCCCTCCTCTCGAGCGGCGACCGAGACCACATGCACACTTGTGTACGTGTACGCGAGCTACGCTACGTCGCAGGAGCCCTGCAAAGGCTGGTGCGGCATCCTGCATTGTAAGCCCTTGGGGGTCCCAACTTGACCATTGGCTCACTGCCAAACCTCATGGCCGGCTACGTCAATCTATCGCTGCCTGGCGGAAGATGGAAGACAACGTGGGGGGAGGACAGTGGGGGATATATGTAGGGTCGTTGGCGGCAAGGATTGCCCGGACTGGGTGACGAGCCCCGCGGCGTAGCAATGTATGCTGTGAAAGATAGGGCACCCTAGGATCGACACCCGGGAAGATAATATTGACGGGACCTCGGAAGGGCGCAGCTTTCCACCGAGAAATGGACGGGCATGCGGGGATTTTGTCAAATCATTCCCTGCACCGTCCGTCTAAGCACAGGACAGGTGACAACAGCGGCGGGCGCGTCGCAGTGCAGCATAAGGTCCAGTCGTGATACAGCGTGTTCCGGGTGGGTTGTAGACGCTCGCCATCTGGTAGGACAGGTTTATGCCGCTGGCGGAAGGTGGGAGATAACGTGCGGGAGGACATTGAGGCAGGATCGTTGTGCACGGATTGCCTGACCTGGGCGACGTGCCCGGCGGTGTACGGCAGACGATGGAGCACCGATAGTTGATAAGCCCCGTGGCAACAGCGACGGACGCGTCGCTTCCCGAAGGCCGTTGCGGAGGGGGGTCTTCAGGGATAAACACTTCGAACGTTTTCTTGATGAAAATTGCGGGAGCAGAAGGCCGCTACAGAGTACTATTATATGCGACATGACTCTTGAGAGACCGCAGAATCCAGTACAGGCTGGGACACACCTCGATACTTTCCCCATCTCCGCCACTAGGCGCAGCCACGTCGCTGCAGGTGCGGCGCAGATTTGCCCAGTCGGGGGCCGACTCGGGGCCAAATTTTCCGACTCAGGCGTTTGCCAGGTGTCACAACGGGGTGCCGAAGGACAGCTTGGGAGCTAGGGTAGCTTCTATTGGGAACGGGCAAACGTGAGATAGTTGTGAGATAGAGCCGCATACTCTTTCATTGGGAGAGTAGAAAAAGGGGCTTGTTTGTGATCATTTTTTCTCGATACCATCGCCCTCCCATACACTCAGAATCTCTTTTTTTTTTTTTTTTTTTTTTTTTTTTGGGGATGTTTGTAGTAAGGGTACAAAGTCTGCAGAAGCATTCCCTGATCCTCCATCTGGGTGTGGTGTATGATCCAGTATGGAATTTCACCATCATGCCGTCGAGGGTGTCCGATTTGCCGAAATTAACTGGCCAATAATTGCCGGTGGTTGTGTGGGATTCGAACCCACGGCCATCACATCACGTTATTACGTAGTCGGTGGCAGCCGGTCTTTTCCGGCTAGGATACACACTCAGAATCTCTTGAATCTTGTTCTTGTCTCTGCAGACTGAATTTCATTATCCCAAACGCTCCAAAAAAAAAAAAAAAAAAAAAAAGAATCTTGTTCTTGTCCTCCAGTCCTCAATATCCAACACCCAATTTCTTAAAGCCTCCCCCCAAGCCTCCACATTCATGAACCCGATCGTCGCCACCCAGTCCCGCACCCAGCACCATGACGGCTCAGGAAAGCGTAGGAACAACCAACGTCCTGAGGCGCCAGCCAACTGAAGGAAGAAGACTCGGAAGTTCCACGACAACGCGTCTGCGAACCCTCTACTGCAGCTCAGAGTGCCGCCGCAGACGTAGTGGTCTCACAGTATTCGCGATTTCGCGGTAGTTCTGCTCCACCTATAAGTTTGTCCTATATACATCCCTCTATGTCCTCTCCATGCCCAACCTTTCATTTTCTAGGCCGCAATGTTTCCTCTTACTCGGGTGCTGTGCCGTCACTTTTTATTCGATTCTTGGACGTTACCCTCAAATCACCTGGCGCATCGGCACCGTGCATCATCACTGCGACGCGTGTGCACTCCAGTGCGGATCTGGACGCACCGCTCCGCCCCCACATCTTCAATGACCGAAAGCAGGGTTCCCATGGTAAGACCTCTGTCCTTTGATTGGTTATGTGCGATGCTAAGTTATATCTCATAGCTCTCCAACTTAATCACTGACAGGCATACACGCCTCCCCACATCTCTCCTCGATGACCGCCGTGGCCTACGGTCGCGCCACTATCACCCGGTAGATTGCTCAGATGGCAGCGCGTCATTCCTGCGACTCGATCGCGCCAAGTACTCGAATCGAGGCAACAGGAATGTACGCGCGCACACTATCGGGAAGCCTACAACCTGTCCCGATGCATGAGTCCTGGACAGCGCGGTCCAAGTACAGTCGGGCGATAAGGACGGCACCGCCTTCTTGGAGCTCCAGATCCCTCCAAGGTCACCGCATAACCCACGCTGCATCTGCACCACCGTGTGCCGTGTAGCTCCGGGTCGCCGACTCGCCAACTCCAAACCTTCATCGCCAATCTTGCAGTCCCCGCCGTCGCCTCCGAAATGGTGTACCCCCGCCCTCCGCGCCAGGCCTCCCACGCACCGGCGCCTTCCTTCTGGAACGCGCTCGCCCCGATGCCGACCTGTGCGAGCGGCAGAGTGGGGTGATCTTGAGAAGCGTGGCATGGGGCGGGTTTGGGCATGTCTGGCACAGTATAGCACCTAGCGCGCCGTCGAGGCGGTGTGGGAGACAGGCAGAAATCTTGCTCAACCAATCTCAGGCCATGTAATTTACACCCGCATCGCGCGTGCACGCGGCGCGGGCGAAACGGGCATGGAGCGCGCTGCGAGCTTGGAACGCGGCGTGCAGGCGTTCGCCAACAGGTGCGGCTCCCTAGCCATGTCTCACGCCGCCCGTCGCACAGCGAAGAAGGTCCCCACCTCCACTCCCCAACCACGCCCATTCCCGCCCCAGACGCCTGCAGCCGCGCCACCCCGTCTTGCGGACGCTCGCCTTGTCCACACCCACGAGCCCCGCATTCTCCGTGTGCTCGACGTCCGCTATGAGCCCGCCATGGGCTCGTGCACGCGCTCGAGCATCGCGTGCACCTCCCCATAATTGCCGCGCGTACATCAGCTCCGCGCTTGCGCCGTGCGCGGAATTGACGCGATCCAGAGCCGAGTGGGACCCCGCTGCATGGCATCGGCAGGATCAGCGCTGAAGAGGAATTTCGGGCTCACTTGGAGCAGCAGCCAGCACGTGATGAGCTCCGCGTCGTCTGGGCAGTGTATTTGCGTCCGCGTTCAGCGATTCGCTGGTGACGGTTTCCCACAGCGCCTCAAGGTCCGCTGTGCGCGTGTTGCCCGCGCCTCAAGTCACCAAGATGCGAGCGGCTGGAGGACATACTTATTTAATTCAAAGTCAACTGTTAGATTGGCTATAAAATACAATACTAGTCGATTCAATTCGCACTAAGATCAAAACACGAATCAACACAGGCTGTTCATGTACACACGTACTGAGACTACTACAAGCTAGGATCCTACAGGCAGCGCGGAAAATCTCCTGGTCGAATGCGGCACTGAGGTGATCAGCACAGCATCCGCAACATGTGTGAACTCGGCCCGGTACTTCCCACCCATCTCTCGTCTTTCGAAACTCCATGATCTTTGCTCGGACCCACAGTCCATTGTAGCTCAAAAGCGCTGAAACTGCCCATGCACCATGCACCGTGTGAGGCTCGTTCCCTTGTAGGGATACCTCAGATCTCAGAGACACTGGAAAGCATCATGGTACGAGAGCGATCTTGCCCCCAAGTCCACACCTGCGTACATCTTCCGAGCTCTCAATACATCTGTGGCTCTGCCGACGGCGCTAAATTCGCCGCTCGGATCTTGGCGTACCCACAGAAAGGCTATGGTCTCGAGCTGAATTCGGTCATCCTACCAGCACGACGGGGATCCAAGAACCTGATAGAACTTGGGGCCTACATCGATAGCAGTTAAGGAGAGGTATAAATACCTAATTCAATGGCTGTCTCTTCACTCGCAGACCTCCGCTGTCCTGCAATGTCGACTCCGAGTCCCTTTGCGATACCTCCCCTAATTTTGGAATTCGTTGTGACCACTCGGCCTACCCTGGTTCTTCTTCTGATATGCATGACATGGCTGGGAATATCGATTCCTCTGATCATCGCCTTGTTCTTGTTTTCATCGAAACAATTCCGCCGGAAACCAATATTCTATTCCAACCTTCTGTCGGTCACGGTTGGACTGGCGATGGGAATTCTCAACGTCTCTATACTGGTCCGTCATATTTCCTTTCATTGAGCCCTTTCTGACATGAGAGCGATACTGCAGTTCCAGAGCATCGCAGATCTAGAGAAGCCAATCTCCGTGTCGGGCGCCATCGCCTATACATGTCTTGCTTGCGGTGTACCGATTTTTGTCGAAGCCATTCTCATGTTCCGTCTTCTGGCTGTCTACCCATTTCACCGCACCCCACGACGCATCTTTTTCTCCATATTCGGTCCAATCCTGTTGATCAAGACCGGCAGGATCGCCAATTTCATCATTTTCATGACGAGATACTCCCGCGAGGCAAAGACGGCGACGTCTCTCAGTCAGCTGGGAGTTCTTTCGCTGAACCACCCCGAGCCAAAGATCGAATGGTTTCTCCAGGTCTTTGATAATACGTGCGTTTATTCCTCGGCAGTTTCAACAGGGAACTGTGGTCTGATATTTAGCTCAGAATCACAACTATTCTGTTCCTCTGGCGCCTCAACCAGAACCGCTCGCTTGCGATTAGAGTTGGCGGCCAGAGTGGTAAGAGTGAGGGCTCACCCTAATTATCTGCCGGGCCATGCCTCATTATTTCACTGGCAGGCTCTTATTCGTCTAGACTCAACACGCTCTTCTGGATCGCCATCTCGAACTTCATCTTTCCGACCATATTCACTATCGTCGTACTCATTCTGTACTTCCGCGACTCGGATTACATGCACTTCCTCATCCTCCTGATTTCCAACGCGTACGTGGAGATCATCGGAGTGCTTCTCGCGACAGTCTGGGCGACGAGCACGTCTTGGGACGACGACCAGACATCAGTGACTGCTGTTTCATTGGCACCGATGTCGTTCGCGAAGCCGTCGTCCAAGCTTGCGGCCGAGGAGAGCATCAGAATGGGGACTATCCAGAGTCGGAAGTTCGATGTTGAAGTCGGGGAGGGATACTTACATGGCGGAAAGGTGTTGGGGGAATCTATGGAATGCGGATTGGAAGAGTCCCAGCGCCAGTGAGTTCAGGGCCATTTTTGCTTGTATATTTATCACCACGACAAATGCGTAAATAAATGGGAGATCTCTATAATTTACACAGAGGGCTACCGGTACCGACCTCGTCGCCATCCAAGGCAAAATCCTCGTCGGAGCCAGACTCCATGTCATTCTCCTCGTCGCTTTCAGGCAGAGGCTCCAATTTCGTCGACATCGCCCTGCGAACCTCCTTGGGCTGGATGCTGTGCACAAAGTCGTCGTGCGATGCAAACGGCATATCGAACCGATAGACGTCGAAATCAGCGCACTCATAGTACTGGCCGTCGACCGCGAACATGAAGTATTCACAAGTATCCGGTCGATGCGACCAGTGATGCCAAACGGGCGGTTGATGAATTCCTCCTCCATTCTCTTGTTTGCGAACAGGAGTACGCCACGCCACCTGTCCCAATCGCATACCCAGCCGTCGGCAACCGGGTGCGTGGTCGTGTACCAGTCTTTGATTATCTCGGTTTTTCGGGCTTGCCACGTTCCCTGGTTCAATTAGCACAGTTAAAAGATTGTTGCAGTGGATGAGCCTACATCGAGGCTGGTTGGCTGTGCTTGTGCGTGCATCGAAGTGGCTGTGTGGCTGTGTCAATAAGCTAGGTGGGGTTTCGATCTCGAATTGGGTGTTCTTATATAGTGGATGTCATGTGATCCTGATCGGGCTATGCAAAAAGGGCGATCAAATCTAGATCGGTTGAACCAGATGGATCGCAGAGCCTATGTAGTTCAATACACATGCAATACTATTTGCGAATTTAATGGGATTTAATTAGTCTTGTGCTCAAAGTACCGAAACACCCTACGGTTGGCTGTCAGCTTAAGATTACCAGGAACCAAAAAGCCCCTGTACAAGTCTCAGTTGTTAATGGCTGCCTCCCATTTTCTTCTGCTCTTTCATGTCGTCCCCCACATTTCTATTTTATTCTTCACTCAGGGCTATTTTAACCACTCATAATATCAGCACAGGCACCATGTTTTCTAACGCAGAGCGTAGGGCAATTCGCCGGCCGGTATGTGCCTTCATAGAAATGCATCTGGATAAAGTGTAACGTCTAAGCTTTTCCTTGATATTACACACGGGGTTCCATTTGCCTCCATACGTACCTGTAGGACAAACATATTCTTTACTTTGTTGCTGGTTTCTCTCTTGTGCTTGCCCATATATAACCTTGCTGGGATTATTCTAACAGTCCTGGATCTGGCTCCCACTCTCGCGATGAGCTTTTGCAATAACTGCTTCGTAGGTAAGTTAGGCCTCTCCTTCAAGTTTCCCCAACGTTCCCGCTCATACATATCGAATACATAGCCGTGACCCACGACGGAACCCTAGAAGGTCTCTGTATTTTATTCCCAGAGTTTGGATGGTGTCCCGACTGCGAATCATAGGAAAAACTGCAACGATCGATGGCGTTGAATGCTACATCGCGACACCTACAACTCCTTATCCCAAGGACAAAGCTCTGATCTTCCTAACTGACATATTTGGCCTTGCTCTTCCGAACAACTGTGTATAGCTTCATCTGAGCTGGGTTCCCCAAATCATCACTTACGAGGAACAGCTGCTGGCCAATGACTTTGCACGGAACGGCTTCAAGGTGCCAACCTTAACTAATTAATTCTTTCAAAGAGTGAGTGTCGTTTCGCAGACCATAGTTATCGATTTGTTCAGTGGCAACCCTATCCGTGTTGACCCTCCTGTAAGGGCTGCAAAGAAATTAGCGGCTTAAATTTGAACATAAAACAGCCAGGATTTGACTGCGAGAAATGGGTAGCGACTCACGGACCTGCGTAGACACAGCCTATAATCGACAGTGTTGTTGCCGCGCTTAAAGAAGAGGGTGTAACAGGATTTGCTGGCGCTGGATACTGTTTCGGTGGTGTGTCCCAATTTATCGATTCAACTGTAATTCAGAGCTTATCTACCCTTTCAGCATGCTACATCTTCGACCTTGTTTATGACGGCATCCTGAAGGTAGCCGCCGTCTCGCACCCCTCTCGCCTGGTTGTCCCAGACGATCTTGAGGTACGTTTAACCTCTATATACATCAAGCATTCATAATAAGTATTCCGTAATAGAAATACGCCGCTGTCTCGAAAGCCCCTCTGCTCATCAACAGCTGCGAAGTCGACAAGGCCTTCCCCCTCGAGGCGCAGGCACAGGCTGATGCAATCCTCGGTGGTGGCAAGTTTGCACCGGGGTACAAGCGGGAGTACTTTGAGGGGTGCAGCCACGGTTTTGCGGTGAAGGGAGACATGAGCAATCCGAAGGTCAAGGCCGGCAAGGAAGGCGCATTTAAGGTGTCCGTCGAATGGTTTGCTAAGTATTTGTGAAAGAAAAGCAGTGTTCATGTGTGTGTACTAATAAAGAAATGGACTGGTTCTATTTGTTTTCGCTCACCGGAAACCAACTAGAAACCTCGTAAAATTCAAACCTGGTTGTTGTCGACCTGTTGAGGAAATTGTGAGCTTCTAATAAATTAATTCACGCTGTTGCAAGACGATCAGTTTGGTCTCAAATCCTAGGGGAGTTTTTCACTGGAGTTGAAAATGTAAATTCGGTTTCAGTGTCTTACCAGGATCTCATCGCTGTTGAAGGTTGATTAACTTGGAAATTAGTCTGCTCAACCCAGGCCGAGACTCAGTGGTCTCACTCCAGTGTATGTTGAAATGCAGTGGATGAACTTCAACGAAGGCTGGGTTAGGTAAAAAAAAGAAAACACTGCTGAAACACCTGCATACTGGGAAATAAGAGAATCTTGTCTGTGTGTTATGAAAGGGCCAAAAGAAATTCACCTCCTCCGACATGGTGAAGCCCATCAAACCTTGTCCGCCCACTCAATAAATCGACCCGCGAGAGTACAAGACTTCCCCCATCCCGCCGATCGGCGCCACTCACACACAGGTTGAACGAGCGCACAGCACGATCCCACTCATCATCTGCCAGCCCAGTTATCTCCTCATGCGTCAAATGCTTGGTGAGATGGTTATGAATAGCGTGCAGCACGTTGCCGACAAGCAGCGGGCAGCGATCGCGCCGTTCGACGTATATGGCATCCCATCGAGAAAGAAGTGCAGCAATACTACCGGCGAAGGTAATCGTCATGGAATAGCACACTGGGCTGGCTGCATATTGTGCTAGGTGATAGCCCATAATTATCGACCCTGACATTGTTCCATGACGATGGGTTGCCTGGTGCGGAGGAACGACGGTATTCCAATCGAGGTGTGGGTGTAATATACTTCGGTGGTGTGCAAGCTGAGGGTTAACCGCAAAAATAGGCGCATAAAAATCCAGCATCGGTGGCGTGTTTGGAATCCACTCAGCGCAGGAATTTGCAACTGGTAGATTGAAGACCGTGACTGCGTTGTAGTTAGAGAGAGAATCATTTGTCCAAAAATTATCAAACAAACCGAGTGGTCTGCACCACGCAGGAATTGGAGAGAAGTGCATGAGGCTTGTGTATGAAGGCGCAAAACCAGGGCGGTAGGCTTGACATTCGGATGGTGTTGACAGACAGATTGCGGTCATGACTGGCAGGTTATCTGGCAGCTTGGAGGCCTAGGGTGAAACTATAAAGTGGCGGTCGAGAAGTCGCCCCTTTATACAGAGCATTCAGTATGACGCCACTACAGCAATGCACAAATAGGGGTGCCTCATGGGGCATGGTACCGGAAATGACTCATCCCCCCTGGAATGCTGGCAGCCAGGTTGACTGAGGAGACCCAAGGGAAGTAATTTGGACATAGGAGACGGAGTCCTTTCCGATGGAGAGGTGGTCATTCAGCTCCAAGGTGGAGATTGGGCGTTTGCTGGAGGCTGGTCGATGGTTGAAGTAAGTTCTGAAGTTCAGGCAAAGACACGGTGTGTCACATGCATGTGAAGAGGTCACATTACGAGTCCTAAATTTATTTAGGTCTTGTTCTTTGTCATCTTCTGCTGCAACTTTTTGCCATCAATTACAACTCTTTGCGGAACTTAGGGCATGGTGACTTTTTTTTTTTTTTTTCCTTTTGGTCAAATTTTGATCCTGCCATATAAATCGCGGATTGCGGGCTCATTTCCCACCTATTTGCCTCTAGACATGGCCCTTTCAATTTGTCTTAAAAATCCACAGTGCATAACATTTTTAGAATTTTTACTCTGGACTTTTCTCTGGTTCATAGGTAAATTACACTGTTTCTGCATATATCATCTCTCACAATGGAACAGAGAAGTGTGGAGTGCCTATATTTGACTATGATATTATCCAACATATTATATAGTGTGTAGCAAAGCTGTGTGGCTTGCAAATCTGACTCAGAACAGGCCCAAATGACTGGGCATAAGGAGTATGGTATTGAGAACATATTTAAAATCTGGCTTTGCTATGTGCTATAAAATAAATATGAAAATAATGTAGCCAAAAATGAGCACTCCACACTTTCTCATTCCATTGCGAGAGGTGATATATGCAGAAACAGGGGAATTTCTTATGAACCAGAGAAAAGGCCAAAATGAAATTTCTAAAAATGTTATGCACTGCAGTTTTTCAAGACAAATTGAACAGGCCATGTCTAGAGGCAAACAGGCAAGAAATGAGCCTGCAATCTGTAATTTATATAGGAGGATCAAGATTTGACCAAAAAGGAAAAAAAAAGTTGCTATGCCCTAAGTTCTGCAAAGAGCTGTAAGACTCTTGTCATCAAAACGACCTCTGTAAGGAAATGTTTTTGATGATGGTTGCCTTACATCCACCTCACACTTTTCCCCGCTCAAATGCTGCATGTGCCTTTGTCTGTAGTTTGTTCCTGTATTGACTGAAGAACCTTGACAACAGCATTTTTAGAGCCTTCATTAACATCGAAAACTCCGAACAGCCGTGCATCTGTCTTGGTCGGGGGTTGAGGTCTATTGAGCGGCATCATCTGGGCCACTGCAGCAGAGATATCCTTGTGATCTTTCCACTCTCTATTCCCTGGACAGTGGGAGACTATCATTTCTGCTATTAGAGCCACAAACAATTTTCTGATGACCACATCATCCTCGGGTGTTGGGAGAATATCTGCCGCTGTAGCATGTTTTCGTTGGCCCAGGAGACTGCTGGGATTTGCATAGGAAAATGTTGATATTATCGAAAATGACAAAGAAAATTTGTCCACTAGTAACGAGTTCGACGGCCAGACAAACCACATCCTCAGAGATCCAAATCTTGAGCCACTCTATAGTATCACTGGAAACACAGACCCCGGCGTTGCTGAGCATGAGAAGGACACAAGAGCTGGTGCCAGATATCTTGAAGAACAAGCCAAGAAGCAGCAGCAGCACCTTGGTAGCCCGGTTTTGGACGAACGCAAGCATGCTCAATGTTAAAAGGATCCCCTTAAGACTGGAATTTAGTGCGTTGTAAAAGAATAGATATAGTAAGGCTCATGAAGATCGGGTTGCGAGAAAACCCTGGATACGCCTCTGACCAACTAGCTGGTATGCTGTCTGAGTATCCTTCACCTGCCTCCACATTGGGGTCATCCAGCCAATCTTCGTCTTTGCCTCCCCCCAACTCAGACATTGGATTGTCTCCTTCCGAGTCCACAGGCACCAATTGTTTTGCTTTCTGCCTCGGACCTATTTGGTGACACACAGAATGTATGGAGCATGCCCCACATAAATGGAGCAAGACCCTTGAAGACTTTGACCAATTTTTTTGGCTGAAGGAGGTTTCAAAGATCTTGAATTGTAAGTGTCTTGAGGCGTTTACGCAAATCAATGCTATTAATGATTTTGTCACTGTCCTGTAATGCGAGCTCGTGGATGCATGGAATCATCATCGTTCGGATATGTTTCTGTGCATTTGGCCAGCGCTCTTTGTTGCGCCAAAGCCCAAATAGCATTGCTGGTGCAAACTGCACTTCAAGAGCACTTTCAGTCCCAAAAAAGCCTATGAAGCGAGAAATGTGTTGGGTGATGCTTAGAATTTCGGTAGTAAACAGCCAGTACATGAGTTGAGGAGTAGTAACTGAGAGGGAGATTGTTGGTTTTATCTCGTGAACCTAGTAAGATATCACTCTTGGCTGTTGGGCCTTAGGTTACAAGCTCATGAGCAGCTCTACCGTAGGTACTGTATTTATACTAAAATCCCATTATTCCTGTATGTTCCGGGTTCCATCTCCTTCCGTATCGGCCAGCGTGCTCGGCCTTGCCTCGGGCTCGTGCCGGATTGCTAATTCCCAACAAAGATCATGAGTGAGAAGATGGGTGGAGTCGTGATTCCAGCGAGAGTCCTCTTTCCGGCTCTGGTACCCATGCTCTCCAGAACTGGTCATCGTGCTCGAGGGTGGCCAGCGTAAAAAGAGGCTAGTGGATGTGGTTGATGTAGAGTTCAGCCGGAATTGTGTTCCACAGAGACGGCTTGGAGACGACCGTGACGGCTGGGAGCGAGTCACTAATTAGACGCGTCTGGTCACAGTGCTCCCAATTCGGCCGCAGGACTGAAAGCGCGTTTCCTTGATGCAAGAGCCGATTTCTGACTTAATATTTGGTGCACAACCTGCTAGAAATGGTATTCCGGTTTGATAGAGCCCATAAAGTCAATACAATTCGAACACAATATTTTTTATTTGCCAGCACTCCAAAATGAAAGTTGTCGTTCAAGGACTGAATGCACAAAGGTCTTCTCGTCGTAGATTTAAAAACTGAGTTGCTGAAGATATAGGGATACATCGAATGAGCATATTTCCCATACATACCATAAGAATCGGGGTTGAAATGGTCGAGAAATCGGTCGTAGAACACATGGCCTATTTTTGGCAGTTTGCGGCAAGCCTCTCTCCAAGATTAACCGGTTCACCGGCGCGGAGACCGAACCTGTCATCCAAAGTTGTGGAGGATTAGGTCATCTTGAGGGCAAATACGAACACATACGTGCTCATCGTCGAGCGTGGTGACGACTCCCCAGGGTACAGGCGTTTGCATAAAAACCTGCAGTCGTGATTTCACCGCGCCGTGTTTGTTTGTGTTAAAATCGGCCAAACTTTGATGGGTGTGACTTCAACTTCATAAAAACCAATCGCTAGCTCGCTACCCTGGTCCTCTGAAAATTCCAAACTCAAATGGCTTGAACTTTTGAAATTTCCCTATTGCGATTCAGGTGCATTCGAGCCGAAAATCGATGGGGAAGATAATACTGGGAAGATGTCACCGGTCACAATCAAGACATCCATCAACATTTAACACGAACAAACACGGCACGGTGAAATCACAACTGCAGGTTTTTATGCAAACGCCTGTAGTATCGGAGTCGCTGGGCTTACTAAGGTATGCACTTCTATAGGTGATGTACCATTGCAAGTCTCTGTCCAGAGATGTTTTCACATAGTCTGTCTTGACAGACTCCCTCGCTCGTTCCTTGTTCTGAATCGCAGTTCTCTTAACACGGCTCATGCTGACCACTCGTACGTTCCTAACGAACCGAAACCCGAGATGATCTTTCGCATCTTAGTCGAATTTGCGAAGATTTGCAAATGCGCTGTCAGCTCCAAACCCAACAGTGCACCGACGACTGCCTTCTCCATCATCCTCCCCCCGCTGTCAACCGACACATCCCAGACAGCAGTCCTTGAACGACACCTCATGCGACCCGAATTCACGTTCAATATCCCTCTCCAGGGTACCGCCACCCCCTGGCGCAACTCGAGGAGTTTGCTCATGTCGTGCACTGAGTGCCACAGTGTTGCCCATTACAAGGACGACTGCCTCATCACTAACTCCGACTCGTACAAGGCCCACTACGGACACACGACCACCGACTCCGCCTGGTACGCCCTCAATGACGACGGGAGCAGTAGCTCTACATCATCCTCCAATTCTGTGTACCGCGGTGCAGGTCGAGGTCGTGCTCGTGGATTTTATCGAGGCCCTGGCGGGAACCCGGGTTACAACGGCAGAGGTTTTTCTTATGGTCGGAGTCGTGGTAGCCCTTACACACGCTGGTAAACGATGATCACTACGTTCTGTAATCTATAATCTTGACCGCCGTAAATTGCCAATTTTTATCTTTGGCCTTTACCTATTTCCTGGTGACCAAGTCCATGCAATCTCGGCAATTATTAGGCCACCTATTCACTATGGATCGGGGCATAGTGAGCCTTGCACTGTATTGTAGACCTTCTACGACACCAAGCCTTCCGCTAACAGTGCATGAGTAACAGACCTATGTGCTCAACGACCAAATTTCAATCCATTCTTCAATGTCTGTTAGTCTCACCTCTAAATACAATTTGCATAAATTGAGGGATGCATTGAGCTGTGAGGTAAATTATCCGATGGTTAGAGAAGACCACTCTAACTTTTCGGGTGACCATCCCCCCGCATTCATTCTTGCCGCCGCTATCTACCATCCAACAGTTTCCACGTTTCCTGTTCACCAAAGCGGTAAATTCGGAATCTCTACTACCAAGCTCGCCCATAACATCATGTTACCTCCCCTCTCGAAAGACCCCGCGACAAATAACCGACTCCAGCAACACATTATGGCGCCGGCGTTCGTTATTGACGCCCAGAAGCGCCTCGCGCAATCTGCGCAATCTGCGCAATTTGCGCAATTTACACACGCTGACTAATATGCGCAATCTGCGCAATTTGCGCAATTTACACACGCTGACTAATATTATCGCCCCTTTGGGCAGACCTGGTTCCTTCGGGTTTCCCCGATGATCTAGTATGTGACATGCGTGAACGGCCTGTGACAGCCATAAAGCTATACTAAGGCTTAATTAAGGGTTAACAAGGATCTGAACTGAAGCTACGACCTTATCTTAAGGCCTTTTTAAGGGTTAATTAACCCTTAGCCCTTAAGCCGCAACACTGGTGTGGTCATATTTATCATCCATCAAGGAGTACACCCACCCGTAATGCACACGTCGACCGAGCGAGCTTTGGGCCGCCCCGTTGAATTTAATTGAAACGACTGAATAGTCCCTCGAGGGGCGCGCTTTTACGATCTGAGAAAAGACAGATGGATGGACAAATGGTAAAATAATGGGCATCTACAGCCCCTCCCGTTCAAGAGCCTCACGGTGCAACCTTCCTATTCCCTACCAATGATTAGATGTCTCGTCCGGTAGCGGGCCATGCAGCTCGCCGGCCTTACCCGCTTTATTTGATCTCCCATATCTACTAAGGTCGAAATAACTGTGAACAAGCCAGATCCTAAGTATCAAAACTAATTCCGGCTCTCCTTATGGTTGTGGTCGTGGTAACTCCTACACGTGCTATTAAATACCGATAACTATGTTGATAACCTTCACTTGAATTTTCATCCGTTGCGACTTGAATTGAATTGTCCGAAGTTAGTGGCCTGTAAGCTTCTCCTGTAAGCTCGGAATCATCTTGAACATGCCACACAATATATCTAGACTCTATTCCGGCTGCAGATGTCCTCTGAATCTTACGACGGCGGTCTTAAAACGCACCCAAAACATGCCTATGAACAACACAAATATTCAGTTTGGTACCAAGGGCCCTCCTGGTTCACGGGAGGGTTTCGGGGACGTGGTACATCCCTCTCGTCAGTGCCTGCCGGCTACGAGTTCAGAGAGTGAAATCAGCAGGAGTCGGGGTGATTCGGGGCCTAGCTCCGACTATCCTACACACGGCCCCTTCTGTAGCGGCTCTGCTGCTCTGGCTGCTACAGTGATGGGCGAGGGGCAGCACCCACGTTCCCCTACAAACATTCGAAATATGACTACCACAGACCACGATTCACCATGGTTGATGCCCGTGTCAACTGCGGCGGCTCAAGATCTGTGGGTAACACCTAATGGCCGTATTACGAATGGTACAAATCCGATTCCGGATATAGTTATGGGAGATGTAGAGGGAACGTGTAACGACTCCCATATTAACAATTTCAACTTTGCAGCAGGACATTTAAATTCGCAAATATATTATGACAATAAACCGCGGCAATCACAACCAGACAGAAGTCATGGAAATGAAGCCACAGGGCAACACCCTATCCCTGAGAACTGGGAAGAACTGAATATACAGATTAGAGAGAGGAATAAACCTCCGAAGCTCGCTCGCTCAGCGAAGTTCACACGCTCAAATGTAACCATTGCCTCTCAAAATATAAATGGCAGAGACAAAAATAAATCCATGGCCAGCACAGGCCACAAATTCACTTATATGAAGAAGACCGTTGATGAAAAAAGGATAGGTGTCCTTGCCTTGCAAGAATTACACATGAATAATGTTGCTGCTAGCCAGTTCAACAACATTTACGGAAAATGGTTCAAACTGTTCAACTCGGGACACCCAATGAAACCTGACTCAACAGCTGGAGTCGGCTTTCTTCTGAATAAAAAATATGTTGACACTGAAAACGTAAAAGAGTATGTCCTCATTGAGGGCCATGCAATCTTACTTGTGATCCCATCACATAGAGGAGAAACTATTAACATTCTGAACATATACGCCCCCAATACACCTCAGGAAAGAGAGAGGATGTGGGCACAATTATGGTACTGTTACCTTGACAATCCAGTACTCCCACTCCCAACCGAAACACTAGGGGACTGGAATTTTGTTGAAAATATTAAAGATCGAACATCGAACAAAGAAGAGCCGATTCCTCAGAGTTTCCTATGCCTCAAAGCCCTCTTCCGCATGCAAGACGGTTGGCGAACAACATTTCCCGATTCACGAGAATACACTTGCTTCCAGAAGCGCACAAATGCTACTATAAACCAGACGCATGTGACTGGTTCACGTCTTGACCGAATCTATGTACCGGTAGACTGTTTTAAACGATATCGAAACTGGTCAATTGAGCCCAGTTTAATCTCCAGTGATCATCACTTGGTTTCCGTCCAATTGACATGCCGAGCAGAGGAGGAATATGGGCCCGGAATCTGGAACCTACCTGCCTATCTTCTCAAAACTCCACGATTTATGAAATATCTTAGTGCACGATCACAGAAACTTGCTGAAGACCGTGAGGAACTGAGCCGTACAGACCGGGAAAGCCAAAATAACATCCAAACCCTATGGCACAAGTACAAGGATGACATTACCACAGAAGGTAAAAAATGCTCTCGCTTGGTAAAGGAGAGATCCCGCCAAATTCGCACCTGGACAACACAGAAGCACCTCGTGCTCAATGACATAGACATGCCTACTGAGGATAAGCATCTTGCAATTTTGCATCTCGAAGAAAAGATTGAAACCTATCTCAAAGAAGAAGCTGATCGTCAAAAGGCACAGTCTGAAGCTCAATACGACATTGAAGGCGAAAGTTTGAAGACTCGTCATTGGACTCACTCCACGAAGGAGTACCATCTGAGAAGTACCATAAACGAATTCAAGAGAGCAGATACTGACTCAACTGTTCCCCGCTTTGAAACTCGACCGAAACAAATGACGGAAATGGCCCGTAACTACCATGAGGCTACACAACTCGTTGATGTCCCCGAGGACGACTACGGTCGAATGATGTGCACTGAGGAAGTGCTAGAAAAATGTGATGTTCGGTTATCTCAACACGAACACAATGAAATGAACCAGTATCTGACTGAAGATGATTTACGAAATGCTCTTAAACTGTCTAGCAACGGCAAAGCTCCAGGAGTCAATGGCATCCGTTACGAATTTTTCAAAGCCCTGGACATTGAATACAAAAAGTCTAAAGACAAACCGGGAGGGGCTTTCAATATCTTGGGCTTCCTGGCAGACTTATCCCATGATATCGAAGACTATGGATTATCAGATGGATGTAACTTCAACATGGGCTGGTTATGCCCGGTGTTCAAAAAAGGAGACACAGGCCTTATTAGCAACTACAGGCCAATTACGCTCTTAAACACAGACTACAAGCTTATTACAAAGGCCTATTCTATGCGCTTAATGGATGTTGCCCCATCTCTGATAAGACCTGACCAAGCTGGCTTCATGAAAGGGCGGAAAATTGAAGACCAAGTCAAATTAGCGAAATTCCTGCTTAACTATGCTGAAGTCGCAGAAGAAGATGGGGTACTTATCGCCCTCGATCAAGAGAAAGCATATGATCGAATTAACCATAACTACCTTCTCCGTGTTCTAGACCATATGAGATTCCCTCCCAAATTTTCAAAGACAATCAAAAGCTTATATACTGATGCCAAAACCGTAGTTATGATCAACGGTGAAGTCAGCAAACCATATGTTGTGACCAGGGGAGTGAGACAAGGTGACCCCCTCTCCTGTTTATTATTCAATCTGGCTATTGAGCCTCTTGCATGTCTACTGCAGAAATCTGATATTGAGGGAGTCATCATTCCTGAAACAAATAAAAATCTTGTGGTCTCACTTTTTGCTGATGACACAACAATCTACTTGAAATCCACTGACTCCATGAAGACTCTGTGGGGTATTCTACGCCTTTGGTGTGGTGCCTCTACCGCAAAATTCAACGAAAATAAAACTGTGCTTCTCCCCTTTGGGAGGGCCTCCTATCGCCAGAAAGTCATCACAGAAAGACGAATTAACAATCAGTCCCTGATCGGCGACATTGACCGAACTGTTAGAATTGTACCTGATGGCGAAAGCTGCCGGATGTTAGGTGCTTGGATCGGAAATGACATCCCTTATACCACACCATGGCCTTTAGTCCTCGAAAAAATTAATGCAGACCTCATGCGTTGGCAAGCAACAAACCCTTCTCTAGAAGGGAAGCGCCACATCATCAGTATGGTGATTGGAGGTCGAACACAATATCTCACCAGAGTCCAAGGAATGCCGAAAGACATTGAGGACACACTTGAAAAATTGATACGCTCCTTCCTATGGGAAGGAAAAACAGCCAGAGTTTCACTGGAAGCAATGATCCTACCAGTCAATCGAGGAGGCAAAGCAATTTTGGACATCGCCTCTCGTAACAAAGCCATTGATCTTTGGAATCTTCAATGCTACCTTGTGCAAGGAGAGGATCGAGCACTGTGGTGCTATTTTGTCGACTACATACTCCGAAAATACTTGGAGACTAGCTACCTAAACATTAGGCCCGGTCAAATCATGAACATTTTTGTGAATGATATACATTTCCCGATACCTAGATCAAACAAATTTCCTGACGACCTCAAGCGCATGATCTCTGCAGCTCAGGAATTCAACCTGAAATTTACAGCACTCTCGATTGACCGTGAAGTGCAACTCGACATGCCAATATGGAAACACCCTGCTGTACGGGATCCAACTTACAGAAATGCCTGCCTTCGTGGTGCTGCAACCTGCCTCTGAAATATTCACGGAGTTCGCACGCTTCGGGATGCATTGCTGATTGCAAACAGAAAAACTACGGTGCCTAGGCGGCCACACACTATAAGCCCTAGTGGCATTGGACGGAAAAATTGTGGATGTCCTCCTTGTAATAGAGATTGAAATGAACTTGGTTGCGAACACCCAGGCAAATGCATTGACACTGCACAGATATTGATAGACTGTATTATGCCAAAGTGGAATCCACTGGCTCCTATGACTGACCTTTGCGATGATATAAAACTGACAGCAGTGGAATTGGATGCAAATCTGCAACAAGTTGAAATTGATCAACCAATGACCTACGATCCGAACTTCAGAGTGTCTAGTGCCGAAAATGGCTTCCGCATCTTTGCTGGGGACGATTCAATGCATGAGATTGCTGCAAGACGACAAGGCCAACTTGAACCACCCCCAAATTTAACAACCGCTTTTGTGCATATCAAGGTCATGCGGGCTGGTCAGTATGACCCTCAAATTATGGCAAGATTCAAAATTGTTTCAGATGACTTCAAGGAAGACACAACTGTACATCTCACATTTGACAACCCAACGATAAAAATGAACTTTAAATCCGGAATATTGGGAGCTGCACTCTCCTTGTTCCAGAAAATTCCAAATAATGCCCCATTACTGCTATGCTCCCCATCCGATTTTTTGCTCAAAACACTGATTAAGGAGCGAACAAAATCTGAAAATAACATGTTAGACCCTAATTTCCCCCTCTTTAAAGCGGTTTTTGCAGTGCTGAACGAGCGGGTTGCACGAACACAGTTCAAGCAAACAACAGACACTTTTCCTGTCACCTTAAATTTGGACACTGATATATGCCCTCCACTCGAGGTTGATACCCAAATTGATTTAATGTTCAGCTGTCCTGGAATTCTAATCTCACAAGGCTCACAACGGATCTTTACAAAAATTGTCAAAGGCAACCACTCTGAACCTTTTAGAAAGGCAACTTTCATCAACCTAGACCGCATCCGATGCTCCATATATGAAATTTCTGAGTACGCTCCAACAGACGAAATGATTTGGAACTCTATACGTTCCACAAATTTGAGACGAACCCACCGTGAATTATTCTGGAAGTCGATTCACAACATTTTCAGAGTAGGTGACTTTTGGACACACATGAATAATCTTGAAGAATTTTCTGTTTGTCACACATGTGGCGTCCCCGAAAACCTTGAGCACATAGCAATGGAGTGTGATGCATCGGGTGCAAAATTAATTTGGAGACTGACCAAGAAACTCTGGGCCACGAAATACCCCATGTGGCCCTCCCTCAGCTGGGGCCTTGTCCTCGGTTGTAACCTTGTTAAATTCAAACACTCAAATGGGAAAATTATCCCTGCTATGGGACGATTATTTGCCATTCTGGTATCTACCGCCTGGCACACGATCTGGAAGATCCGGAACGATAAGGTTCTGAAGAACCCACACCGTAACATTACAGACATTGAGATTCACAACAGATGGCTGAAATCTGTGAATTCAGCACTGGGACGAGATCGAATCCTCACCAATAAAATGAAATTTGGTAATCTTGCGCTGAAAAAAGATCTTGTCCTAAGAACATGGAGTGGTCTACTAATGAACGAAGCTGCTCTGCCGGACGATTGGACTTACACAGTGGGGGTTTTAGTGGGTATACAGCCATTGAAATTGAATGACTCAAGAAATGGGATAGGATAAATTTACTAGGCTGGAGTCCCACACTCTGGTAATTGTGCGTAATGGCATTTCCTCCCTGGACAACTTTCCCGGCATTAACTAGAACTTTCTAGTAGACCCAGCGGATGACTTTTTGAATGCTTCTGCAGACTGAATTTCATTATCCCAAACGCTCCAAAAAAAAAAAAAAAAAAAAAAAGAATCGCAGTTCTCCATTTGACGGACTTTGATGTATCAGCGCCCATACTGTGGTGATACATGGATTGGCGCCCTCCCACATATGGGACTTGGAGTGGTCGTGGTTTGCTTTCGCGCGTCCCTTGCCAGCGCTGTGGTCGTATCAGAGGATGATGAGCACGCGACTTGGTGCGTCGGCCGTCGGGTTGCACAGAGATCAGGAGGGTGTGGAGCGCGTGCAGCAGTGATTGGTATGCATCTACTTTGCTGCCTGCCACCCTACCCGCCAAATTCACTCAGAATCTCTGCGAGAGCGTGCACTGGTTTGTGCTCGGGAAGGACGTCCCCCAGGCGCACCTTCTCCGCGCTGAATTCAAGTGCATCGCGACTATCGCGCTGGATCCAAGAGAATTGCGACGATCACCTTCCCCCACCTGGACTCTCTGGCATGTGCTTGTCGACAACTTGCTCGCTCTTCGTACCGCTTGATTGGATCAGATCTCTTCAACAAATGGCTTCCGTCTTCAAGCCTCTGCGTTCCGTAACCAGCCCCAAGGCTTGCCCACTGCAGTCTCATTCATCTGGTTCCTCTGACATTCCTTTGGACTCACGATGCTGCTTTCGTTCGTCTGGCTCTGTCTAGCGACGGCGACGACTGCGATACGCGCCGCGCTGCGCGACGTCCCGACGTGGGCGCCTCCGCTGAGCACGCGCGGCCGGTACGTCGTCGACGCCAACGGCAACCGGTTCAAGCTCCAGGGCGGGAACTGGCACGGCGCGAGCGGGACGTGGACCGGCTCCGGCGACATCAACGACGACGCGAACCACCACGCGGGCGAAAATGCGTACGCTGGCCCTTCCTCTGCTGTGAAAATTGAAACTGACACGCACGCAGACACACGATGCCCCTGGGCCTGCAGTACGTGCCGATCGACCAGATCATCGACAGCTTCGAGGAGATAGGCGTCAACACGATCCGCCTTCAGTTCTCGAACGAGATGCTGCACGACACGACGCCGATCCAGGAAGCGTGGGTCGCCGCGAACCCACAGTTCAAGGGCATGACGCCGCTGCAGGTGTACGACGCCGTCATCGCGGCGCTCACGGCCCGCGGCTTCGCGGTCATCCTTAACAACCACACGAACAAGAGCCTGTGGTGCTGCGGCGTCGACGGCAACGAGCGCTGGAACGAGTCGCAGGACTTTGCGACGTGGGTCAGCGACTGGCTCATGGTCGTCGCGCGATATCAGGATAACAAGCGCGTCGTGGGCGCTGATCTGTATAACGAGGTGCGTCGATTCCGGCGTGCGCTTCGATGCACTCACTGACGTCTGCAGGTCCGCCGCGACATTTTCACTGATCCCGACTGGGGCCCAGGGGATACCGCAGATTGGCAGTACGCATCCCAGCAGGTCGCCGACCAGATACAGCTGACGAATCCGGACATCCTCATCATCGTCGAGGGCATCAACTGGATCGGCCTCCCCGTCGATGGCTTCCCACACAGCCGCCCGACCCTCATTCCCGTGCAGTACCTGTCGCACACGCCGCTCATTTCGAACAAGGTGCGTACCACGCGTGCAGGCTACTTTACATACTGACCACCACGCACAGCTCGTCTACTCTGCCCACTTCTACGGATACACTGGCCCGAACCACAGCGGCGCCACGGGCATCGGGGAGACGACCGACCCGCGGTACCGCGACCTCAGCCGCGCGGACCTCTTGGCCGTGCTCAACAGCTCCGCGTTGTACGTCACACTCCAGGACGAGATGCACTTCACCGCGCCCGTGTGGATCAGCGAGTTCGGCGTCGCGGGGCGCCAGAACTCCGTCCCCGCCGAGGCGGTGTGGTTCCAGAACTTCGTCGACTACCTCGTGCAGACGGACGCAGACTTTGCCTTCTGGCCGCTCGTGGGGTACCTCAACAACGGCACGGGCAACGGCTGGTCGCTGATGAACTGGGACGTGAACGGGAAGCGCACGGGGCTGTTCGACGGGGACGACTGGCGCGCGCCCGCGTGGATCGAGCTCGTCAACAGCACCGCGTCCGCGACGGGGCAGGTCGCGCGCGTGCCACAGTGGAAGATGCTCTCGCTCGACCATGGCGACTTCATCCAGTCGCCCACCGTGCGCGCGACGGGCGACTTCGACATCGGCGCGAGCAAGGCGGTGTGCCCCGACGGCCTGCGCGTCGTCGGGATCTCGCACGGGTCCACGCACGCGCTGTGTACGGACTACAGCTACGGCGCGCTGTGGGCCGCGAGCCGCGCCTTCGAGGTCGTGTACGACGAGCGGCACGTCACGCAGGACTGGGCGTCCGGGTACACCAAGTACATGTGCCCCGCGGGGTACTTCGTGTCGGGCTACGCGATCCGCGGCGTGAAGCTGTCGACGGTGCTGTGTGCGCAGGCGGCGCAGACGCTCGGCACGACCGGGCGCACGGTGTGGTTCGACCAGGGGGACAACCGCGGGGACACGACCGGGGACTGGGCTTCGGGTCAGTACAAGGGAAGCTGTGACGAGGATGAGTACGTCGGGGGCATAGCGTTTACCACGAGATTGTTTAACAACGGCGCTCCTGCGGCGCTGCTGTGTGTGGTGTAGTCTGTTGCATAATTGTACAGCACAAAATATATATCCAAGATCGTAAAGCTCACCGAGACTGACCAGCTTGAAGAGGGCGCTCGCGTTATCCAGAATTATTGTAGAGTTCTTTCTGAACTATTTTCTCCTTCTGACGTTTGGGTGAAGTCTGGACTGAGATTTGCACTCATACTGAAAGGGCGGTAAGAGATTAGATTGAACCCCAGAATTCGGGTGTTCACGACAGTCTACGACCCCCCACGCGTCTGGTACTCGTATTTTCCGGAATGGTATGGGGGAAAAAGTCTACGGAACGGTACAGCTTGCAACGAGAGCACCGAATGTAGGTGCCTTGAAATCTCCCGACCAGCCTACTGACAACGAGATACTTATTTATTGGACTATAATGAGTACCATTGACAACTATAGGGCAGTCGGTGAGTACAAGTAACGAGCATGGACGACACGGGCACATACCTTAGTCCGACTGACGTTGCTTGGATCATATTAGTGAAATTCTTGAGCGGCATGGGGAGATCACAGAGGCCGCCGCATTGTGGAAGGAAGAAAAACTGTTATTCGACAGGTCGTTGCAGCCGAACGACCCGAAGCGAATGGAAGAGAAGCTCGGCATTATGAAGGTCGCGTCGTAGATATACACACAGTCGGTATGTCCTATTTATAGTTCCTCTTTACGGTGGGACTCAGACACCAAATCATGAGAGAAAAGACAGGCGCACACTCGATTTCGTAACTTTCGACGTCCTAGGTAATTAAAGCGGATAGGTCTCCCACCTCTTAGTCGACAACGTTACGACCATTCAACTCTTATCTTGTATATCGTTTCCCTCGACATCTTTTCCTTCAGTAGCGAACACGCAAATTGTGGCGGAAGAGCAAATTCTGTCCAGTTGGGGGATCTTGCTGTTTGGATATTGTCACTGGCCGCATCTCTTATCGTCTGGATATCACTCGGAGTCATTTCCGTACGCAGCGAGAGCTTGTTTTTGCTGTCCGCCCGAATGTGCTTGTTCATGAACCTACACATGAAGAGAATAAGCAGAGAGCAGAATAGTCGGAAGCGCAGACATACTCCAAGCAGCCAGGAATGTCGAAAGGTTCCTCCGTAACTTGGCCGGTGACCGCGGAAATTTTCTTGAACTTGGGGGTGCGGCGCACAAGGTCCATAGTGGGCTCATAGATTATGATTGGAAACACATTATACAGCGCACTGGCCTTCGATAATACGAGGAGCCCCACAGGAGAGGCTGTAAGCCCCGCCGCAGTGGCAGACTCTCTGGTCCGGCGCCATACCACCATCTCGCGCTCTCCGAGAAATGTGTCGGGCAACGGCGTGAAGGCATTGAGTTGTACCATGCCTTGAGGTTTTTCCGCGGGCCGCCCCAGTAAATGTTGAAAAAGTCCATGATATCTGTGGGTTCTATGCCAATATCTACGCGGGCGACGAAGGGCTTATCAAGCCGTGGCTGGCGCAGAAGATCGAAGGCCATGACGAAACAGGCCTGCAATTGCATACTGAGGAACGTGCTTGCGCTGAGGATCTGGGTGATTTTTGCCATATCAATGCCGGAGTCGACGTTACTGCACGCCTTTTTGTGTATGGGCCTGGGACGAGCCACTTATTAGCTACGGTGACCAGTCTTCAATGAAACCAAAATACGCACCAATCTCTCCTTTGACACTACATTCATGTATGAATTAGAATGATGTCTTTCGTGTTCCACCAGGCTCACTTCTTTCGAACAGTATGAGGCATGTTTGCACTGCCATCTGGGATCAGACAGGAAGCGGCGGACAAGGGAGAATAGGCTTACTTTGGCGCAACGACGCAACTCGCCTGGTCTGCCAAGCTTAAGGCAGACCGCGCATGCCTCTTGATCGTGAGCCCGCGCGTTGCGGATGTCCTTCGTGGATGTAGAATAGGATTTGTGATATTTCTTGATGTCTGGGTGGATTGCATGCTTCAGCTCGATTGGTGTTCCTGCGCTCGGAGCGTTCGCCATTGAAGGCCGTAGGTGGTGCAACCTAAGACGATTGCCGCAAGAGAAAAAAAACTGCACTCTGTAGATCGATCGATTGTGAAACGGGCCAGAGGAAGTTATCCGGATAAGACTCGAGGAGATTTGGCAGAAATTTCAAGAGGTGATTAATGTCGGATAATTCTATTTGGCACCCCCCGTGCCAAGAGTACGGGGGTTGCCATATAACCGATTTCTATTTGGCAACCCCCACATGATCTTATCTTTCGGACCGTACTGCCATTAGATCTGATCGATCTGATCTCCGGATGAATCATGATTCTGGTTCAGAATCACACGTCACAAAGGCAGTTGTCAAATCGTCACAACTATTGTCAACGAGTCACAGATCACATGTTGTTGTGCCTTGTATGTCTGCAAGCCTGATCAAGTTCAGTCTAGAGCTTAATTGGGCTGTTAAATAAACCACATCTAAATTGAGGGATTCATTCAAACCTTAAAAACAATGCATTTGGCTTACTACGATAGTTTTCCATATCAGGTTAATCCATGCTATCGGCTGTGCTGAGTCTGAGCAAGTGATACAATATGATCACATGATGTGACTGTAACACAAGCCCACTCGTCTGGGAATCTTATCGTAGATCAGGAATCTTTTCATAGATCGGGAATCTTATCGTAGTTTACATAATCATAGGGTTGCCACATAGCGGCACCCCCCGTGCTTTTGGCAAGGGGGGGTGCCAAATAGAATTATCCATTAATGTCTGGATCTTTGAAAATGATGTTGTTAAGCGATACTTATCAGTGATCCTGCGGCCGGAACATCGGCAGCCTTCGGCACCACAGCCAGGCGCGGGCGCTCTTCCTCTGCCCTTTCACTCCCTCGTCGGCAAGAGGTAGGCGGTAGCAAAGTTTCCGACACAGACCTCCAAAACATTTGGACCCCGGGGGGAGGGGGGGGGGGGGGGGGGTGACGCTCACATCAGTCACTCGGCAATCATCACCCTCCTCAAGTAGTAGTGCTGCCCGAACTTGATTTGAGCTGGCCTTAAGCTGATGGAAATTCAAACTCAGCTGACCTTAAGGCGTAATCAGCTTGAGCTGCCTCAAGCTGATCACTCGAATTCCCTAATCTGTCACAGTGTAAAAAATTATCAGACAGCATAATCCGTGGTCCTTTGAGTTAGAAATGAGACCCAAAATTATTTTTCGATGTGTTTTGTAGTTTGCTGGTGGTTTATTGTGAAAAGAGGCTTCTAAGGCCAAAATCTAGCACTGCAGTATCTCCGGCACATCCTGGGACTGAAATCTGCTCCAAATTTCCCCGGAAAACTTGGCTCAGGGCCCAAACATATCATACAACACTAAAATAAATCCCATTGGGGTCATAGAATGGAGGGAATGTGGGCAGAAGGAAGGAAAACACACTGTCCCAATGCGGGACTTGAGTTGAGCTGGCGTCAGCTTAAGTTGCCCGATAAGACAATGACTTGAGTTGAGCTCCAGATCAACTTCAGCCAGCTCCAACTTCCGGCAGCACTACCAAGTAGTGCGATTTTTTGATGAGCTACAGGAAAATTCTGTACACAAGATCAATCAACCCCCAAAAAGGCAGGTCATGATCTTGACCGTAAATTCGCGCCTGAACAACATCGAGGATGCGAATTAAAAATCTGAACATACAGAAAGACGGGGAAGTAAGCAATTATGGGGTGTCTTCACCAAGAAGAAGTGATTTGGAGTACAATTCATATAGATATTCAAAAGTCCGACAAAAACAGCTCAAAACCGCTGAAAATGCCAAGAAAAGACCCCGGAGACCAGTTTGGGGGGGGGGGTCTAAAGAGAGGTCAGTGTCCAGGATTCTGCTACCGCCTACCTCTTGCTTGTCGGTATACGCTGTGCAATAGTATTCTACCTCAACTCTACAACAGAAATCCACTATGTGAAAACATCTACATCCTCGGAACTTGTCTCCTCGGGCTGTGGCAACAAGGGCTGCATGACGCCGGCGGCCTGTCCTGCGACACCGTGTCGAGCTGCTTTGACTACTCGAATGCTTCGTGGGGTTCCTGCCGGAGAGTTGGGTAAATGTTTCTGGCCCGTCCTCTCCTCCTGGGCATCGGAGGCCGATTCGGTTGGCTGTACGGCTTCCAGCACACCCAATCTCCGTTCCTCTTCGTGTGAGATGGAAATCGTAGCCAGGAATGAGTCTCGAGTGGCGGCATGGTTACCTCCCAGGACGGGTGTCGGTCCTGCAGGTGCTGCCACATGTTATACTTCCAGTGTGTCTCCACGCAGAGACAACACTTTATCGGCACATTTGTGCAAGGTTTTGCTCCGCTGGCCTTCAAGGCAGCCTTGACCTGGAACTGATACCATTCCGGGCACTTGGATATGGCCTTTCCGCTGGATATGCTGATGGTGCAGCCTGTTTCAGACGTGGCTTGTCCACAAAATCCACACGGGTATTGTGTCGCGACCTGTCAGATTGTTGTGAGACTGTGTTCACTACGCAAACTTGATGGGACATACCTCTGTGACATGGTTTTCTTCGCGTACTGCTCGTTGAGACAAGAGAATGTGTTTCCCGACGTGATTCTGGCGATCTGGTCCGCTGATGGGCTTGGCGCAAATTCTACATGGACGGCGGCTATCCTTTGCAGCTGGGGCGGTTACAGATTGCATCGCGTCAGCCAGTCCATAACGACATGTCAATGTATGAGATTGGTACGCACTGGCAGCCAGATGGCCCTCTCGGCATCATTTACTATTCCAATGATTATCAATGGGCTGCAAGCCCAAATCTGATCCATGTTTTACGTACTGGAAGCACCGGGGACAGAAGACCTCGCAGCTACTGAGTCGCCAGTCCCCCTTCTCGTGGTGAGCTTCATTGCTGGTACTAGGTACAACTGAGGAATAAGAGCCGTAGTGTGGCGTGTAGGGTGTCGGAGGAATTTCATTATTTGACAGAGATGTATGTGCAGCAGATACAGTGCGAGGATGCCATTCTGTCTGCAGGTTGTGTTTTTGTGTGCCAGAGACGGTTGGATGGCCTTGGCCGGCGTGTTACGAGTGGCATCGCAGAGCAGGTCGAGAGTAAGTGCAATGGAAAATGATGGATTGATGTGGCCGATGCTGCCGCTGATCATCATTGCCTTTTCTAGGGGGGGGAGGGGGGGGGGGGGTCATGGGACTTATTCACTGATCCAGAGATCGAGCGCCTCTTGAGAAATTTGGTCCTGTGCAAGCCCGTCCACGTGCTCGCAAATGTGATCTGGCCACGTTGAAGATGATCAGAGGGGTCAAGACCAATTTGAGATTCAGAGAGAATAACTTGGAGGATAATACACAGATGGTAATTTCTCTGAAGCCTCAAGGGCAAGTACTAATGCATTAATGGAGGGTCTTTGACAAACTCAGAGGATCATTACATCATTCGCTGTCCCATCCGCATAAAATGGAGATAGGTCGTTCACACTCGGGAATCATTTTCCACCAGCACGAAGGCTATACAGGGGTATCTTCTATAATGGCCACTGGCCAGGACCGACTCCCTTCATATCTACATAGGTTCCTTATGTGGGACTTACATTCTGCAAGTTGTTTCCACAGTATCAAGAGCTCATTCCAGCGACGACCCACGGCCGAAACAGCTACGTCCTGTTCGTGCCTCATCCAGGCAATCCCTTAAAGGGTTCTGATGGCATATGTGTGCATGCTCAGGTAGTGAAAAAATCGATGAACAAATAAAGAGGGAGCGAGCCATTTTTAAGGATAAGAAAACCGTTATAGTGCTCAGAGCGAGAGATGCTGGGAAGGTGGGTGAATTTTCTCGCTTGTTTTTCAGACTCTATCCTATTGATATGCATCGCTGCAGTCGACATTCATGCGCCAGGCTCGATTGTTCAGTTCTGGCTATAATGCACGAGAACAGGATGAGTTCAGTGGCTCGATTCAGGTGAACTTGCTTGAGGTGATGAGGTTTGTCATTCAACTGGTTGCTCGAAATTGACAATAAGAAATGACGATAAGAAATGACAGTGCAATATTGGATGAAATATGTCCAATTTCCGACGAACCCGCAATCCATGCAGGTGTTTCCTCCTTTCAGGTTGTGGCCAACAACCGTGTTCTGACCCCCGGTGTTTCCGTTGCCGTCTGAAATCTCTGGGCCAACTCAATCATCCAAGAAGCCATCCGAGCATCACCTCGATTCCAAGTGGATGCTGCATCCCTCGAATATATCATTGATTCTCTTTCCTGTATTGCAGATGAAAGATATACCCCAAGCGACTTCAACATCCTTCTTTATAGGATACCCTCGCCTCCAGAAATTACAGAAACTCCTTTTGAAGTCCAGGTTAACGACTACCTAATGGTCACAAGGCTCGTATGAGTCCGCCAAGATACGGGCCTGCAGCGAAAATGGGTTCACCGCTTCTGCGATGCAGAGTCCCTCATTTTTGTGGTCAACCTCACTTGCTATGACCAGACCATTTATTCCGAAGAAACAGACAAGCATCTCATGAGCAATTTCCCTGCTAATTCCATCGTTCACCCATCCGCGATACTAACAGTTGATTAGAACTGCATGCGCGAAATGATGTACCAGTTCGAGACCCTCTGCAACTCCATCCTTCTGCATTTCCCCACAATGGTCAGTCCTTCCATCGCCCCGTCATTCATACCAAACCAACCCAGATTCTCCTCATGAACAGACTTAATTTATTGGCCGAGAAACTGGCCCGTGTGCTGTTCACTGTATGCTTCCCCGAATACATGGGCTCCAATGAGGCCCTTGCTGCAGCCACATATGCCATCGAGTGGTTTTCGCTTTTGTGCTCGGGGAGCTGGCACCAGATACAGGGGTGGTGTACAAATGTGCTCGATACAGAGCAGATGGAGGGTATGTTCAACTCCTGCTGGGCACTCAAGCTTTTCTGACCGTTATCGAAGGTCCCCTGCAGGAGATTGGAGAATTCATTTTCCGGAACCAGATACATTCTCACTCATGTCTTTGAACGAGGAGAACGGACTTCTCATTAACTCAGTTCTTGAGGTCTTGCTTGGTTCAGCTCAGTGAACGGTCAGACTGGCTCAACTTTTGGTGGTTCAGTATTCTTTCATTGAAGCTGGTCAAGTGCAAGTGCAAGTGCAAGAACTATATTGTCTCGATCTGCGCCAACCTCATGTCCATTTCATCATATGATGTTGTCTGTCCTGGAGGCTCATGATTTAACCGTGTATTATCCATCAACAAGCGAGGAACAAGCAAGATCTGTCGAAGTGTCTGTTTAGGAGAGACTATATTATCCATGCTCCAAGCATGGCACAAGTATCTCATCGGTCGAACACCCAGGCTGGCTTTCTTTCCCAATAAAAATCACTAAATCATGAAGGCACTAGGCCTCCAGTTGGTCAATAAATATTATGAAACAGCAAGTAGGGAATAATGCCCCAAGCTTCACTGTCATTGAATACTCGGTTTTAGTTGCCCACCCTCTCCAGGGTCACTGTATATCACCTCGCACGCCAATTTGGCTCTTGGCCAGCAGAAGTCCTGTATCCATCATGGGTACTCCTAGCCTTTTCCATATATACAAGATAATGTTCTTCCTCCCTCGTCCACATCATGTCGTCCCACAACAACTGCGTCCGCGTAGTAGGCGTGTTCAATGTCTCGTAACAAACCTCGAAGGAGGAGTTCGATCTTTCCTTCATAAGTCCAGGATCTGGGAATTTTAAATGATAAGAGCAAACAAAACAATAACGACAAGGTCACTGTCCCGGAGTTCTGACCGAAAAAGGGGTGGCAAAACATTCATCCCAATAATGGGGAAAATGCATGTAGATGCTGAATTTCTGTGGCTGCAGTGAGAAATAGGAGCTCTTATTTAACAAGTGATTAGTTTAGAAATTAGACACAATGAGTCTGTATAAATACTCCAGATTTCATACTATTACTGGCAAGCATCGGTCCAGAATTCGCTGGGGAAACACTGTGAGGTCCGGTTCGTTGTCCACTAGCTTGTATGTCCGCTCCCTTGTGATCTTCTTCTGCAACAGCCAAGCCCTGAGCATGCAAGTATCGATGTTCAAGGGGACCAGGGTGACTTGGCCTGTGATCACGGACTTGTACTGCAACTTCGGATTTTGGTGCACCAAGTCCAGAATCGGGATGTGGATGACCAAGGGGTAGATGACCGTGAGCATGCTGGCCTTGGACACCATGATGAGTCCCACCGGATCGGCGGTGAACCCGGCAGCGTCTGTAGTCTCCCATGCCCTGCACCACATGGTCATCTCACCTTCTCCGATCATGACCTCGTCGTCCATGGCTGTGAAGGCGTTGATTTGCACCATGCCTTTGACCTCGCCCGCAGGTTCCCTGTTGAAATAGATTTTGAAGAACTCCAAGATGTCAGTTGGCTCGATCCCGACGTCTATGTGTGCCATGAATGGCTCATCGATTCGTGGCTGGCACAGGAGGTTGCATGCGATAACTAAGCATATCTGCAGTTGCATACTGAGAAAGCTGCTGGTGGTGAGGTTTTGGATGATTTTCATCACATGCAGACTGGAGCCCTCGGCTGTGTGGCAGGCCGTTTTGTGGATGGGCCTAAGACATGGATGGGGTAAGTTTCCGAATGAAAAAAAACTGCTCGTAGGATGCACCAATCAGTTCTATGACACTAGCACCTTTGCATTAGAACGATACATACTATGATCCTTTAGGACAAGGCCCACCTCTGTTGGGCAGTACGAGACGTGTTTGCACTGTGTTGAATGAGACAAGGACATGAAATGCGCATGAGCGAAGGACGCACTCTCGTGCAACAGCGCAACCCAAAACCCGGTCCGTCGAGCTTGAAGCACACTGCACAGGCCTCTTTATTGTGGGCGCAGGCATAACATAAGTCCTTGGAGGGTGTCCCATAAGATTTGTGAAACTTCTTGATGTCTGGGTGGACACCGTGGCCTAACACGATTCGAGGACCTGAGCCAGTGGTCTGCATTTAGAATAATCTGCCAGGAAGACTGAACAACAAGAGCTGTGTAGAGTGGGAGTCCCAACGTGATGAATTCTTTGCGAGAATCACAGATACGAGCAATCTGAAGACAGATGAAGGTGAGAGGAAAGACTGGATGTGACCCCCATCACATGCAACTCACATGACATGTGACAGGCACGTAATGGATGAGGTTCGGAACAAGCCACCTTCTCACATGCTAAATGGAAAGCATGACTTTCACGTGCTTTGCAGAGCATTCTGAGAAGGGGCTTGGACCAAAGTCCACACAAAAGGGGATGTGTTTGACACGTCCTCCTGCCTCAGCAAGCGTATCAAACATCTCAGTCAGCTGAGAATATATGGTCTTCTTAACAAACCAAATGATTTATCCTCCTCAGAATTCTCTCGAAGTCAAGGACAGTGCCCGCAATCAGGCAACAATTTGGACTTGTGAAAAACAGAGGCTGTCTGAAGATTGTTCTGCTGAATCTTGTCTATTGTATATATAAAAAGTCTGAGGAGGGAAAAATGTTCTGAAGTTGATTCTAATTTCCCCAGAGCTTTAATTTGTGTATATAAGTTCTGGAACAGGCTTTCTGTGCTCGACGAAAGCGATTGAGTTTGGGGCATGATTTGTCAGCAGCATGTCGCATCTGTTGGCATCTCGCCAATTTTTCCACCAGTATCAAATGTCGAACAGACCCAAAAACACCCCTCAGACACCTTGGACACCGCCTAGAACACCTCAGGGCCATCCATTCTCACCTGTAGCAGCGCACCACCCACACTCACCTGGTACTCCTTGGCAACACATACCTGCATGTGCAACTCATCTCCAGGGTATCAAGGACTGGAAATACTCATTTGAGGAGACCAGGCAGCAAATTATTGACAAGCTGCACCTCTCATACATTCCGGATGATTGGCAGGTCCACCTGGTCATTTGTATCCTCCGTGGCTATGATTCTATATTTCTGGCTGGAACAGGCTATGGCAAAAGTCTTATTTTTGAAGCTGTTGCTGCCCTTGGGGGAAAGAAGAAGGTCACCTTGATTATCTGTCTGCTTAAAGCCTTGAAGGTGGATCAGGTATGTACCACTTCTATTTTTGAGTACTTTGCCCGTCATTGATATGTCTCTATGCTGGATTCCAGGTCAAGCAGGCTAGAGAAAAGGGTATCAAGGCTGTTCTGATCAATGAGGACAATACAAAGGATCCAGTTGTCTGGAAGACAGCCGATAAAACAACCCAACTGGTCTATATCTCACCTGAAGTGGCACTCTCGGACCATTTTGGGAGATTGTGGACAGATGTAAAATTTCAGAGCCGTGTCCAGGCTCTGATCATTGATACAGCATCATCTACCAATCATCATTTTCATCTTCTCCTGCATCTGCCATAGGGTCATCCTCCTCCAAACCCGGTGCTGCTGCAGCCACATCGGCTGCATAGCGGGTCCGGTACCTTTTTGGAGATGTGCAGAACATATGGAGGATTCCCCACATGAAAGGGGCTAGGCTTTTGAAAACTTCCACCCATTTCTGAGGGTGTAAGAGATTCCGAAGCTGGTGAATGGTGAGAGACTTCATTTTTATGCAGAGGTCCTGACTGTTCATAATGCAGTTACTGTTGCCGAGCGCAAACTCATGAGTAAAAGGAATAGTCATTGTCCACAGGTGTTTCTGAGCCCGCAGCGAACAATTTGTGTTGCGCCAGAGACCAAATAGCATTGCCCGTCCAAACTGTGCAGTGCGCATCAAGTGTGTTTTCCCTCTCAAAAAAGCCCATGAAGATGGAAACACAGCGGAAGACACTCAGAATATCCATGGTGAATAGCCAATATATTAATTGATGTACAGAAACAGACAGGAATATCGTAAGGGAGAAGATGAGATGGAGCCATGCTTCGAGTGGAGGACCATTTTCCACCTCAGGCACCTGCACTCACCAGAATTCATGGTCATATTGAAGGGTATCCAGCTTGAGATGAGCCCCCAAGGTGTTGACTAGATGAGGAGGAGTCCTGAGTGTACTCCACAAGCCATGCTGGAAGAGATGTATTTGATAAGAAATGTCACGCTTAGTCATTAATGAGACGTGTCTCATCACGTTGTCCTGAAAGGGCTGCTATAACAAAAGCATGTTCTGTAGATACAAAACTCACTCGGCCACTTAGTATTTGCTGGGAGATCTTCCCATATATTCACTGCAGCTCGATAGAGCCCATAAAATCAAAGGAACTCCCCAAGATTTTTTTGTTTGCCTCAAACTTGACCAGAAGGATGTCTGTCAAAAACACGATTTCCAAAGGTCCCCTTTGCCCTACTATCAAATTTGTAGGAACCAGTGCATCGGAATAGATTGAATGAGCACATTGCTGTTTTATATCAATGAAATCAGACAAGAAATGGTTGAGTTATTGGTCTTGGAACACATCCCCTTTGTTCGGCACTTTGGTGCAAGCCTCTCTCTGAGATTATCCAGCTCGCCAGACCGGAGACCGGCTTGCTCCGAACCTAGGATTGGGAGAGAGCACAGCCCCTCCCTTTATCATTCACAGCGACTTTTCTCTCTCCCCCCTCATCATCTCCTCTCCGTTATATCGTCGTGTCCCCTTGTGTCTGTTTTTAGTGTCCGTTCTGGTATCCCTGAGCTCACCCATCCATAGCAGATTTTTTCCGACCTCCACCCACCATCCCTAGCCTTTTTTGCGTGTTTGTGTAGTCATTTAGCTACACAGTGGGCTGCCGAGGCTCTCGCTGTCCAAGAGCATTGCAGGTTCAGAGTTGTGCCATTTTCCCCACCCTCCTACATATTTTTTATCACAAGATACTACTACAAAAGTGAGCAAGACCCAATCCACACGTATCCTGACTCTCGAGGAGAGTAACCGATTCTATCACCTGCAAAGCACCTGTTCACACTGGATTCAAGTATGAAAACTTCCCTGACAGCATGACTCAGACAATAAACACACCCTGAACATGACTCGCTCGACTCAAAGGAAAAGGAAATTTATTTTTATGGACAAGGAATACATTATTACATACGAGAATTGTCGAGCGCCATCGACAGACACACACACATTGCCCCATCGGCCAGGGTGGAAGAAGGGCCAGAGTGCACCAGATGCCAGCCTGGGAGGCACTGGGGGTGTGCACCACAACCCGCGAGCGCTGCAACTCCCTCTCTAAGCACAGTAGACGTGCTGCAATTCCCTGGGCCACAGGAGCTGCCAAGGCCCCAGTGCCCATGATAGGTCAAAACCCAAAATACGTGCCCAGCACCGACCATGCACTGCGTACATCTCCACCAATTCCTCCCCACGCGGCTGGAGCTCGTGCACACAGAGGGCAGGGCATGAGCTGACACATCACAGAACCTCTACACAAGGGTGGCATACAGATGCTGCCGCGGCCGGCAGATGGGACACAGGGTGGCAGTGCACCCACCCAACTGCTTGCGAACACCTGCTGCGGCTCTGCGCATCCCATGTCCGTCCTGCGCTGGAAGCCACTAGCGCTGCATCATCTTGAAGCCATGTGGAATGACACCTCCTATCCCACGCAAAACATCCCCTCACCAAGCTGCAGTCCCGCAGCGTGGTGTACAGGACGCATGCAGACCAGACACCTGACCGCCGCGTCGATCTCCCAGCACGCCTCACCTGCAGTCCGACCGCTCCACTCCCACACCCAGAAGCAATAGGAGACAGTGTGCATAATCACCCCTCCTTGGTACAGACCAGACCAGACCAGATGAACACCTCTCACCACACACCAACGATGCTCATGGCACGTATGACAGCAATCTCCCAGCACACACTGTGAGGCTGCACTATGTTTGCCCACCATTGCGATAAAAGACCACACTCCGCAGTCTACGACCAAGCCTGACCAGTGACTACCAGGATCATTCTGCCACATTCTGCGATCATCTACAACCAACAATTACATCGTCCGCCGGCTCCAGAGTCACTCTGCCATGCTTTGTGACTGTCTACGACCGAGTCCGACCAGCGACTACACCGTCTGCTGGCTCCAGGATCATTCTGCCACACTCTGTGATCATCTACAACCAAGTTCGCATCATCCGCCGGCTCCAGGATCACCCCACCACACTCTGCGACAGTCTATGACCTGGCTTGACCAAGAATCGCACTATCCACTGGCACAGGGATCACTCTGCCACATTCCGTTACCATCAACGACCAGTTCCGACCAACAATTACATGGTCCATGTGCTCGCAGAGTCACTCCACCTACAAGAAACACACCACAAATGTTTCCAACATGTCGGATGAAGACATATGCAGTCCCCTGGCTCGCAGAACCATTCCGCATACTAGGAAATCAGTCCGCAAGCTCATACAATGATTCTGCACAACTGGGAGGGAGAGTGGGAAGAGGGGGACCTGTTCCCGATTGTTGGAAAGATGAATGGAGTTGTCGGAATAAGGGAAAATCACATGGACTTTAGAAACAGTATAAATACCACCACTGTGTCTGGAGAAAGGATCTCTGAACTCCCCCGCTTTCTGCTACTGTCCTAGACTAGAGCAGAAAAGTAGGAACCTGCCAATCTATAGAGTTCACTCGTCACCAGGGACTCTCTTCTTTACTCATCCTCCATTCTGAACAAGAATAATCCCCGGAAGTGTTGTCCTTTAGTGTAACGGTACGGTTACGCTGTGTATACCACTATCATTTACTATATTTACTTGCTTACTTTTACTTGATTACTCTGCCTCGCCTGTTCGGCATCACTACTTTACCTCTGACAGCTGTCTCACTTTAACCCCTAGTAGTCAGTATATAAACCTGTGGTCCCTAGATTAGTTCGCCAGTCAATCTACAACATACAACACTCACCTCATTGGGCCGACTACCCAACAACTTAGAACCTCCCGTGTGCCGGAACTGCCCGCGCTATCTAGCCGAGCTATCTAGCTGACCGCCTCCGTCACATCTTTTTGAGTGCTCTTGCTCGTTGCTGATTCGCTGGTTTTCCCTTTGTCTGATCAACGTCGACTACCGCCGCTGCGACATTATTGAAGAGCCTATCTACCATGGACAACAAGAAGAACCCCAAATATACCCAATCCGCTGTTTGCAGCGGACACCACCCTGCCCCTGCGCCCCTATACAGCCCTCAAGCTCTAGCTTTTGGCTCTGTGGACGCTCGGGACCCCGGTATCCCCTCCCTCGCTTTGGCGATGGAATCCGCCGCCTTCATGGCGGCGAGACCCCCTCCGCTTCGGTGGTGTCCACCACTTCAGCAGCGAGAACCCCTAGCCCCATCACCCACGATGATGGTGGTCTTTCGTCCGGGCAACCCGTGCTCACTATGAGCGGCTGGGACGCCGATGCGGCCAGCGAGTTGTCTTCGGCGGGCGAGGACGATAACAGGGGTTGGACCCCTGTTAATAGTAAGACGTCGCGATCACACCGCGAGCGTAGCATCTCGAATAGGAGCATAGATACCGTTAATTCAGTTGTTTCTCTTTCGAGCGCGTCCGAATTGGGGTACGGGTCGGGGACAGAGTCAACTTTGGCTAAGGCGACCGATGACTTGAGCCATGCAGAGCTCGAGGCCATCATGCACCGCCATTAGCAGATCGTCAAAGATTATCACGCCCAACTGGCGCGCAAATCGGCATCTGAAATTGGTCAAGTTGAGAAACTGGTGCCGAACCTTGGTGACACACCTAGCCCCAAGGTCGGCAGCCTTGGGAGCAGTGGCGGCCCGTCAGTCGGGTTGATGCCTATCCTCCAGCCAACCGCTGTTCCCACGCCGAAGTCGCTCCGTGCGACGGTTGAGGAAGTTGAAGACGAGGGTGACCTCATTAGCTTCAACGTGATCGCTGGACCCTCAAACCTTAAGGGTAAGGGTCCGGATCCGCGTAACTGGGGAGGCATTAGCGCCTTCGATGCTTTCTCTGAAGAGGAACTGAACTCTCAGCGTGAGATGCTCGCAAATTACGAGGAAATCAACCGTGTGAAACAGGAGGATAAATTGCTTCCTGCTGGCTTCTTGGTTGATTTTGCTCCCGCGGTTACGTCCACACCGAAGGCTAAGAAGAGCCAAAAGCGCTCTAAGAGCCCCAGGTCAAAGAGGACTGAGGAATTGCGGGCGGTAAAACGCACCGCGCTGGAATCCGCTGTACCGGCTGGTTCTTCCGGCGCCGCGCCTAAACCCGCTGTCGCAGTTGTTCCACCGGTCCCACCTGTTGCTAAGGTTCAGTTCGCAACACCTGAACTTGACAAGCCCGGTAGCGCACCGGTCGATGCGGGCGACGATGAGTCACCCGCTAAACTCTCTATGGAAGAGATGTTTAATTTGCTGAATGACCGCATTAGCCAATTAGCTGATGCAAAGCAGCGCACTTACCCGAAGAAGGTCAAGGACCACTCTGGCGCTGATGAGCCGTTGTTCAGTGCATCAGGCGCCGCGCGAACACGTGCCACGACGCCTCTCCCGCGAGGTGTTACACCTGGGAGACTGGCTGCTGAGAACTTTTTCAAGAAGTCCCTGCAACGTGGGGGCACCACGGCCTCTGCCGTTCCGGCCTCGCCACCGTTCGAGCCGTCTGACGACTCGAGTTCTGATTCGGGCGAAAGCTCCAATGACTCGAGTTCCGGCGACCCTGGATCCAGGCGAGCAGGAGCAGCAAGCCCGCGGTTGTCGTCCAAGCGCAGGCGCGGCCACGACAGGAAGCAGAAGATGACATTGAAGCCGATTCCGCCGAAAAGATACAACGGCGAATCGAATGCAAACACGATACAGTGTTTCGCGTGCGAATCCCGAGCCTACGTGAGGATGGGGCACGTTGCTGCTGACGAGCAGGTCTTCTTCTTGTCCTATTATTTGGATGGTCGGGCGCTGGATTTCTACAACCAGATCGTCGAGCTGGACGATGAGGCTTGGGCCTTGGAGAAATTCTTCGTAGAAATATTTGAGTTCTGCTTCCCTGTGGACTTCCGCATTAAGCAACGCAAGCGTCTTGACCGCTGTTATCAGGGTTCGAAGGACGTCGCCACGCACATTGCTGAATGGTCCACCATTTACAATACCATCGGCCTTGAGGAGACTCAGGAGAAGGTCGTAAAGCTGTTTAACAGCTTCACCCAGGCCATTCAAGGCGAAATTTATCGCGATAAGATTGACGCTGAAGTGGCTACATGGGAACAGAGGGTTAAGGCAGCCGAGCAAGCTGAAATCCTGCTCGGCTTAATTACTAAGAAAACACACGATGGTCCTTTGTGCCCGCCGCAAGGCCCGTCAAAGACGGACACGCACCAGCGAGACGGCCAAGGGAAGTCTTCAACTTCTCTCGGAGGATTCCGAGGCTGCGGTCGCGGACGCAGAGGGCGCTTTGGCAGATCCTCACGGCCATGTGAGGAGGTCCTGAGGACTTTGTCCATTGGAGTGCCGCCGGGGAAAGGCGAGCACATTGAGCTGGCCCGCAGAAGCGTAACGAGATGCTCGCCAAAGGCCTTTGCTTCATCTGCGGGGAGCCTGGTCATTTATCGTGCAATTGCGAAAAGAACAACTCGGTACCTTCTAAGAAGAAGGGGAAGCCTCCCGGTTTGAGCACGCACGCGGTGCGTCTGCAGTCAGGATCCGCCTCGCGCGATGCCTTAGTCGAGAGCACGGTGGTGCTTGAGACCCTGCACGTTGGTGCGATGCAACTCGAATTGAGCGGGGTCAAGGAGGGCGGGGAACCCATACAAACTTTGGACTTTTCCGACCCCGAGAGCTTTGACTTAATATCTGAATTACAGTCAGTTATTTCCGATAATTCTGAGCCAAAAGAATCACCTCCGAAGAAGAGGAAACCCGGTTGCACTGACCCTACGTGCTGGTGTACAGAGGGAGGCGATGCAAAGCCCATTGGGGACATTTACGTGTTTAATGCCGTGCTGATGCTGCAAGCTGCGCAGCCGTACCCGGGAGATGCGAGCCCGTGCGAGCCAGACGACGGGTTCAAGGAGGAGAGATTCCTGCTATACTCTGTGTCAGACGACGATTATATTATCATGGACCGTCAACGGGACTCGGAGTTTACCATCAGCAAGGAATTCTTGCGTAATCCCGACTTCATGCCTGCGCTATGGTACACGCAGGAGATCCTCGAAGGAATGGGCCTTGATTCCAATGACACCGTAAGCGTAGAGCGATATCTTGAAGAACTGGGTGACATCAAAGTCAGCGCAGTTAAGATAAAACTGGAACAATACTACATTAAAGGATCTGGAGTGGAGCCTGCCGCCGCCCTGGATGTATTTGAGGTATGGTCGGAGGGCGATGACTTGAGGATCGCCTGCAAGCACCAGTCTATGCTTCTCACGCTGCCGAAAGCGTTTGTCCGTGATCCCGAGTTTGACTTGGATTGGTGGTTTGACGATGCTGCCTCCAAATGGAGTGGAGGAGAGGACGAGGAGTCTCTCCTTGAATCAGTACGTGATGGTTCGTGGCGAGACTCGTCAGAGGACGAGGACTCCGTGCCCAACTTGAAGAGCGTGAGCGCCTCCTCCGACAGTGGCTCAGACGCCAGCTCCGATGCGAGCATGCCAGGGTTGAGGCTCGCGTCTTACGCGTCCTCATCCAGCAGCAAGTCCAGAAGCAGCTTGTCGGATGACGACTCTGCGGACGCGATCTTTGCGTGTTACGGGGATCCCGATGAGACACTTGAAGATCGGCTTAAGACTTGGGCTCGCGCCTCTGAGGACTGCGAACACTGCGGTCCTGCTGCGCCAAGGGCGCGTCAACTTGGTGATGTACTTGGAAATACAGTCGCCGCACTTTTGGACTTCTTCCAGCCGTATCCCGGGGACGAGCAAGTCCCATGGTCGGATGTGCGATGCGACGCTGTGCGATTCCGTGTGCAGAGAGTCGGCCTGGAGGACCTTGTAATCGAGGACGCATCCACTGCTGGCATCGGACTCACCGCGAGAGCCTATTCGGCTCCTTGTTTGACAAGCCGGCCCCCACCGTGGAGGGTGAATACTTCCTATATTGTGGCGGCATTCAGATTCCCACGGACAGCGTGAAGGGAATCTCGCATACTGCATCCACCCCGCGTGTCTTGAATCGCGTGGTCGCAAGGCCGTTGGTCATTGTCGTCCGCGTGAATGGCGAGCCCGTGGGCGCGCTCGTGGACTCTGGGTCGTTGGGAGATTTAATCTCAAGCTCTGTAGCGGATCAGCTAAAGCTAAAGCGTAAGGAGTTGGAAGATCCAATCACCTTGCAGCTTGCGGTCCAAGGATCGCGTTCGAAGATTAATAATTCTGTGGACGTGAAGTTTAGTTACCAAGATATATCAGAGAAGCAAAGCTTCTTGGTGGCTAACCTCAGCGGTTATGACATGATTTTGGGCACGGCCTGGTTGTTCCAGCACAAGGTGGGCATCGGTATTAACCCTGCTCGCGTTTGTATTGGGAGTGCTGACTCTGTCCCTCTTGAAGGGGTCGCTACTGCTCGGGTATTCGCCGGAGCCACGGGATTGAGCAAGAGCAAGCTGCAGGCGGCGAGAGATGATCTTCTGGAGTATGCTAAGCCTATATGTAAAACGGCCGTGGAAACGGGCTTACCTCCGTTGCGTGCAATAAACCATACTATCCCCTCATAGACGAGGAGAAGATTTATCCTTGGCGCCCTTCTCGGTGTCCTGAAGCCTTGAGGGCGCAGTGGGACGCAAAACGGCAGACTTACTTGAAAGCTGGCCGGTGGGAGATCACCAACTCGGGGAATACTTGCCCGATGCTGCTGATCCCGAAGGTCAAAATGACACCTGCAAAACTTCGCGTAGTTGTGGACTTACGGGCCCGCAACGCGAATACCAAGAAGATGACCTCCCCGCTTCCAGATATGGAAGGCATCTTGAGGCGCGCCGCATGCTGCAAGTTCTGTTCGCTCATAGACGGGCAAGACACCTACGAGCAGATCTGTGTCATGCCTGAGCATGTGTCGCGCACCGCCGTTAGCACACCTGATGGGAATATGGTCAGCCTCGTGCTCCAGCAAGGGGATTGTAATGCACCCGCCACTTACCAATCCCTGATGAATTACTTGTTCGGCCAATACATTGGCGTCTTCGTGGATGTGTATCTAGATGATATCATCATCTATTCAAACATGCTTGAGGAACACATCGAGCATGTGAAGAAAGTAATTGACATACTCGAGCGCGAGAAGCTCTACCTGAGCGCCAACAAACTCCAGCTTTTGAAGCAGGAGCTTAACATCTTGGGCCGCGTTATTGACGACGACGGCATCCGGATGGACTCCGACAAGGTGGATGCAGTGCTGAACTGGAAGACGCCGACAAACCGTGAGCTTCTGCGCGGGTTTCTCAGCTCGGTCACATACCTTGGAGGGGATGTGGAGGGCGTCCACATCCCAATGGGCATCTTGCACGAAATGACCAGTGACAGTGTCCCGTTTCGATGGGGCTATACGCAGCAGTGGGCTTTCATTGACACGAAACGGCTGGTAAAGGCCCCCCGGGACCATCATCGCAAGCCGCTAGACTACCGCGCTGAGGCGCCGAAAATCTGGCTTGTAACAGACAGATGCGGAACTGGAGTTTCTGGTGTTGTCTGCCAGGGCGATGACTGGAAGAACACGGACATGGCAGCGTTCTTCTCAGTGAAGCTAAATTCTGCACAGCAGAACTATCCTGTCCACGAGATCGAGATGCTCGCTGGCGTCGAGTCGATGCTTCGGCACAGCGATATCTTGAAAGGATGTAAGTTCACTTGGATTACGGACCACAAGGGTCTGATTCACCTGCTGAACCAGAAAGATCTTTCTGGTAGGCAAGCACGCTGGATTGAGAAGATATCCAGCTTTGATTTTGATATTCAATACATACCTGGGACGGAAAATGTCCTTGCAGACACCCTGTCTCGGATTTACTCCAACGAAGCCCCAGGTACTGTGCGCGCTCGCTCAGAGTACACCTGCCATGACGTGGTCAGTAACAACGATCTAGACATGGATTCAATATCCATGCCTGTATTCGCGGGCATGGAGGCAATGGCACACTCCAGCGATTGCGTTACGCGCTCTATGGCCCACGCAACGAGAAATGCTGAGGCTGGATCTTCCGGAGCGGCGTTTGGGGCCAAAGACAGTATGCCCCCAAAGGAGGGCGGGGGTACCAACCAAAAACGCGACGCAAAACGCGAGAACAAGCACAAGACTAGGCCAGAGACCGGCTCTGGCATAGCAGATGGCGGAAAGGGAAAGGCTGACACAGCCTCTGATATCGAACCACAGTCTGAACAGCGATCAAACGCGGAACCAAATTCGGATCAGCATTCTATCCCCTTCCTCGAGCACAAACTCAACGAGCTCGATGATTCCCTTCTCCACGTCGTTAACTCGGGCTGGCTAGGCCTCGACTTAATCAAGCTACTTACCGACAACTACTCTGAAGACTCGTTCTTCAAGCACATCTTGGACGCCCCCAAGACTTTCCGCAACTTTGAGGTTGAAGACGGCCTCATTTATTTCAAGGATTCCGACCATCGGGTTTTATGTGTCCCAAAGGTAACATACAATGGGCATAATATTCGCGAGATCGTAATCTCCGAGGCGCACTCCATCCTCGCCCACCTTGGGCTGAGGAAGACCATCGACTATCTGTGCGACCACTTCTGGTGGAAGGAGATGGTCGAGGACACACACAGCTTCTGCGAGTCCTGTGTTACGTGTAAGCGTAGCAAACTGAGCAATCAGAAGCCCCATGGGCTATTGCATTCCCTGAACCCGCCTTTGGAGCCTTGGGACTCCATGGGTGTGTACTTTGTTGGGCCTCTTCCGAAGTCCCGCAATCGCGATGGTGTGTATAACGCATTAGCCGTTGTCATTGACTTATTGACAGGGATGGTTCATATTATCCCTACGCGTATCAACTATACGGCGCGTCAGATGGCTGAACTGATGTTCGAGCACATCTACAAGCATCACGGACTTCCCAAGTCCATTGTCAGCGATCGTGACTCGCTGTTCACCAGCGTGTTCTGGAAGCGCCTGCACGAGCTGATTGGTGTCAAGCTCCATATGTCGAGTGCGTACCATCCTGAGACGGATGGCAGCACCGAGCGCGCGAACCGAACAGTTACGCAGATGATACGCCAGTGCATTGGCTTGAAGCAGAAGGACTGGGTGAGCAAACTCCCAGCCATTGAATTCACTATGAATTCTGCACATTCTGAAACCACAGGCTATACTCTGTTCTTCCTGAACACAGGGCGCATGCCACGCTCGCTTCTTTGGAACTCGGATCGCACGTGCGAGTATCCCGGCGTGGCCAACTTCGCGCTCCAGTGCCGGTTGGCTATTATAGCCACGCATGATAGCACCATAGGTGCTCGCGTCAAGCAGACGCGCTCTGCGAACCGGAAGCGCCAAGTCGCTCCTTTCGAGACAGGGGACCTTGTGTACCTGTCGTCGAAGAACATCAAGTTCGAGAAGGGATTAGCCCGTAAGCTCATCCCTAAGTACATTGATCCCTACTCTATTATTCAGGACTTTGGAAATAACTCATTCAAAGTGGACCTCCCCGCGAACATGAAGCAGAGAGGAGTACATGACATATTCCACTCCTCTTTACTTAGGGTCCACGTTCCTAACGACGATCGTCGTTTCCCTGGCCGACTCGAATGCCAGCTCGGAATATCCCCCGCCGACGAGACCAACGAGTGGGCCGTGGATCGAATCACCAACCACTACGGGCGCCGCTCGAAAGCACTCTTCGAGATCCTCTTCGAGATCCTCTGGAAATCCGGGGATCGGAGCTGGATGCCTTACGATCAGGCGAAGCGGCTCCAGGCACTGCCCGAGTACCTGGAGGTGCTAGGAGTGGCCGAGATATCGGAGCTTCCATATGGAGCCGGTAAGCCTCCCCCTAATGGAGAGGAGTTGATGATCGCATCTGCTATGTCTTGCTTCTGGGCGGCGCAGTCAAAAACCTTAATTAGGGCCGCGCTCGAGGAGATATCCATCCCCTCCTTGACCACCATGGCCCCTCAGAACGAATTCGTCAACATCTTTGCTACGCGCTTCCTTTCGACCGACGTTACCAACGCGAACCACTTGCTGTTCAACAACCGGCACGCCGCTATCCAGCGCATTTCCACCGAGATGTTCCAGCTGGTAGCGCTCACCCCCGACGCTCAGCCCCTTCTCATCAACGCCGCCACTATTCGCCTCTACGCCGACTACAACGTCGTGCTTGCAACTGGCAGCGTGATGCCCACGACGGTCCCTGTCTACTATACCGACTTTGCCGCGTACATGAACGGGCACGACGCGTCCGGATTCGGTTGGGCTTACATCCACGACGCCGACGGAACCATCGCCTGGACCAACGGCCTGGTTGTCGTGTGTCCCGAGGCTTTCTACGTCTGCGACCAGGAGATCTCGGAGGCTTATTTGCCTCTGGGTCACGTGGCCGTTACTCAGTCTTACTTCGACAAGTCTGAACGACTTCATGTCCAGGACGAGAATCGCCAGAACCGCTATCACAAGGAGCACATGAGCCTCAAGCGCTAGCGCCAGAGCAGGCACGCCGTTGGCTCCAAGGAGAGTATGGAGCAATTTGCGCGCCGTCACCAGGCTCTCCACGACACCGCTGAACGCGCCACCGCAGCCGCAGTTGCTGCTGAAGCAGCTGCTGCTGGCGATGCTGCTGCCCTCACGAAGGCCAACAGCACCACCAACGCCGTCGCCGGTAGCTCGAAGGGCCCCGACGAGATGGAAGAATAGATTTGCAGGACACTGCAAGCGGTGCCCTGGAGGGCGGATGTAACGGTACGGTTACGCTGTGTATACCACTATCATTTACTATATTTACTTGCTTACTTTTACTTGATTACTCTGCCTCGCCCCTGTTCGGCATCACTACTTTACCTCTGACAGCTGTCTCACTTTAACCCCTAGTAGTCAGTATATAAACCTGTTGTCCCTAGATTAGTTCGCCAGTCAATCTACAACATACAACACTCACCTCGTTGGGCTGACTACCCAACAACTTAGAACCTCCCGTGTGCTGGAACCGCCCGCGCTATCTAGCCGAGCTATCTAGCCGACCGCCTCCGTCACATTTAGGCCCTTCACAAAACTCTTCAGTCCTCTCCAGGTCCTAAGAGGCACTGCCCACCAACAGATTTTATACCGTAAAGCTCCAAAGAGCTCCAGTACGGCACCAGTTCTTGGTACAGATCCGTTCTGACCCCAAACTGCGCAGAAACAAATCAATTACCCAGATCCATTCTCCACTTCAGAACCTGTCAACAATATTAGTGTTTTGAAGTGTGCGGACTCTCCGAGGAGCCATCCACATCCTTCATGTAGCCTGTTGAAGCATCCGCCTACTACGTTTAATCATTTGCAGTACTGTGGAGCGCGATTGGAGACCTGCGGACATCATTCTTCCGCTTGCTTTCAAAAGCAGACAGCGTCCATTAATACCCATAAAAACTACACATCCTTGGAGGCTTACAAAGCAAACCCACATCGCGACAGAGGCTTTTTAACAGATCTGACTGTAGAACAGAATTCACTGTCTATCCTCCAAGAAGGCCCCAGATTCGTATCAACATATCCAGTGAAGGATACAGGTCTAAAAAGGGCGACCTAGTGCTTCCTACGCGAGTGGAGGCAATTCCGCAGTGTACCAGTAGTGCGAAACAAATATTATTGGGAAATCTAGATCCCATCAGACAGATCATAACTATTACGTTAACCAACTAACTTTCATCCACACAGGAAAATTTAACAAGCACAATACCTAAGCCCTCCATCACAACTTAAAGCTGTAAACTTTATTCCCTCTAGAGGACGAACACTACTTTACTTGCAAATACTACCCTGCATCCAGTAGAACCGCAGTTCACATCATGCACCTGCACCCTTGCATCCTGTGGAAGCAGCATCAGACGGCACGCAGAATCCCCCTCCTCATGCGCCACTCTCACAAGAAACATCAAGCCTAGCCAGCTGCATGGATTGAGGGAACAAAATATGATGTGGGCCCGCCAAAGATCCCCCCCACTGCACATTGGCCAACTGGGACGATACCTCCCAGCCCCCATTGCACGTGCCCAAGGAAGGGTGGGCACTGCATCAGCACATGCATACAGAGCATGTTATGGTATGAAAGGAATGTGCGTATTGACACATATACACCATGTTGCATGCAAGCCACTCGCCTCGGTGCCCGCCGCAGACCATGATCACATCTCACCAAAATCCATCATCGCATCTCACTGCAAGCCACAATTGCACGCTGCCCCCACCACGTGCAGAGATCCACTGCGGGCTGACACAGAATGCAGGGATGCCACTTCCACACCTAGATCGAGGCAGTTGTGCTGAGGTTCTTCAAGCATGCCAGGAATCGTGAATCATGGGCTGAAGATGCGGTAGGCTGGGCAGGACACACATTGTCTCGCCAGCACCGATGTATGCAGTGGGCGTGGGGGCTCTTCTGCAACAAGGGCGTCAGGAGTCTAGAGCGGACGACAAGGGGGGCAGACACACCTGTGTACATGCGAAGGACATGCCGTACATTGTACCCCATTTCCAGGACCACATATGGTGTAGATGTGGATAGGGTGCCTTGGATCGTGGGCTGACAACGAGGGCAGACGCGCCTGTGTATATGTGCGGTGACTTTAATGCTAGTGGCGGTGCGGAGGCTCTCCTGGAAGCGAGTCAGCAATCTCAGGCACTGAGGACAAGGGTTTCTCATACATCGTAACCGTCATATGCCATCCTCATCTCCATCATCACGGACTGCTTGAGGGGAACCAGGATCGCCCCTTCACACCCCACTTTTCGCTACCCTCATCCAACTTGAGTGTCCTCTCCACTGACCTGCAGCTGTTCAACCTGCTCTTCCCAGATGGCACGTTCCCCAACAAGACACACAACATCAGCAAGCGTGACATCATGCAGGTGCACATACTCGCGCTCGCCTTGTGCCTCACCAGGGAGGCCGGGTGCACTGCAGGCTGGCCTCAGCACGTCACACTAGCGGCATGCCTGACTGCGAGCATCTACCCCGTCCAGAGTTGCCCACGCTCGCATCGGCGGCATCCATCCCATCCCAAGTCATGCCACGCTCGTCACGACCTGCATTTGTGCTGGCACTCGGATTGCCAGCAGGCGGAGACTCAGCGGCACGATTGACAGATGGGCCAGCGTGAGCACACCATCGACAGATGCACAGTGCCTCAACCGGACAGAGGGGCGGAAGGGAGGGCACAGGTTGCGCCTTGCGGATCCAGATCCCATTCGCTGTCTGCGTTAGACAACACACAGTGTGTCGACATGAAGTGCTGGTGCAGAGCCCGTGGGCAGCTTGAGTAGCAGAGTCGCCTGAGTGCCATCTCGTCGATGGCCAAAACTTGGCAGCGGTGGTTTGAAAGTGGCCGTGGTAGAGCCACAGCTGCTTTGCTTCTGACTGTCAAGGCCGCGAAGTGGCAAGGTAGAAATAGTGAATGCTAGGAAATAGTGAATGCAAGGACAGGACATACAATAAAATGTCTTCAATACACCTGCTACCGAGACTAGCAATAAAATTTTGTGAGAAGTAAAAAAAGCAAAGCCGCTCTGAGATTTGAAAAGCATGAACACAAGTGCTCAATGATGTGACTCACAGTGTCACAGTAGCCAACTTTCTTTGCGGTCACTCCTTCACAGAATCACCCGATGCACCCGTCTCTGCAACTTGAAAAGCTTTCTGAACTCCCTCCCTCCTCTAAGGTAACACATTTCACCTTTCGAACTTGCTTTCCTTCTCATTGCCTCATATTTGTTTTCCAGGGGATCGCGATTGCTTCCAATGGCTCCTTGCAAGACCTCTATGAGGTATTCAATCTGATAAACAGCTCATCTTACAATCAGGCCCGACTCTTTCTCCCGCTGTTATACTCCACTCTTGATCCTGTTGACATCCCAATCATCAGCTGGATTTGCCCTTGCCTGAGCTGAACGAAAGTTTCCGTGTCCGACTCCTCCAGACCTTCCTTGCATTGCAGGGTCTATGGGCCCTTGTAAAGTGCTCCCTCATTCCTCAAGAAGCATTTATGGATTTGTGGACATGGCTGTGGAGTTGGATCCAGTTCATCAACCGGCACCGGGATTCCATCCCACACACTAACAACTTTGGGGCTGAACACATCTTGTATACCACTTGCTTGTCAACCCTTTTAAATCTCTGCATGCATGCAGCCACCATAAAGGTGATTGATGCGACACCCAGGGTGCGCGTTGTGGTCACGAGGGCCTGGGGTATACTCCTCAAAATCGATAACAATAACATCGCCAGTGACGCTGTGTTCAGTGATCTATGCACCTTCATTCTCCATAACCTCAAGGCATCCGACGCCGCAAATCTCGAGGAGATGATTGACGGTGCGGGTGGGAGCTTGACCGACCTAGTGTCGCTCATAGTGGAGCATATATGCTGCATGGTCTCTGGACCACACCAGATCATGACCGACAATGGTGTTTTCTGCCTTCTCAGTGTCCTCCAGCTACTGATGGAGAAAGTTGATGATGATGCGCTCCTGAAGGATGCCCTTCTGCAGCAGGGGATCATTGGTGCTCTCACAACCACTGTATCTGCTCTGAGCAGAGTAACACTGGAGAGCACCATGGATGTACTGAAAACCTGCTTCACCCTTTTGTTCAACATCTTGTCCACCTTCTCTAGGCACAAGTGGCTCCAGGAGGCTCTTGGTGCTGGCCTTATTGGTGACATCAACACATGTGCCACCAGAGGCACTTCAGAACTCAGCTTTTATTTCCAACATCTGCTCCTGCTCCTGTTCTTCCCTGGCTGTTTGGTATATCATTCCATTCTATCACAGATGGAAGAATTGCTCCTGCAGGTGAAACCTCTCACCACGACTCATGATTTCCGAGCCTCAAAAATAGCCAAGGAATTGGATGAATTTGTGTGACTTGGCATGGGAGTGTCTCCAGATCATGAAATGGTATGACAGAGGAGAATATTCTTCTGCCAGAGCAGGTGATAATATAGACGTAAGTCTCCTCACTCAGGACATAAAGTTGCGAGTAATATTTTAACCCAAGTGTGGTGGGATCCACACAAAGTCAGAATTTAAGTGCTGCTCTAGCTGTCGGACCATGCATTACTGTTCTGAACAATGTCAAACTCTGGACTGGCAGGTGGGCAGCCATTGAGAGGCATCTGAAGATCTTCGGTCTTTGGGTGCCATTGAGTTTATACAAGTGTGCTTGGATCTTGTTGCCTTTTTAACCAATGGCCATCAGGGGAATCTGCGCACCTCAGTCCACGTGACCTATCCTTCATGTGTGCCCTCCTGCATTACAATTACGAGAATGCAAAGGCAGACATCTTGTTTCAGCAATTGAATTCCTTTCCCAATCTCCAGGTGCCAATTTCTTCAGGGCTATGTCTCAATCACTGTCTTCTCCACAATGCATGAGACCTTAAACTCTGAGTGGCATGGCCATGTCTGGCGTGAGTCAAAAAAGTAATGGGCAGATGTCCTTGCATGTAATGATGGTGGCCCAAGGCCCAATGACCCATCTTCAAATGGTGCCTTTACACTCATCTAGCTCCCAAGTACAGCAAGGTTTGAGGGCCATGGTGACCGATGTTGTATCTCAGATTGCTCAGGGGTGCATGATACCGATGGTGTATCTCAGGAGGCAGATCCAGGCTTTAATAGATTTACAGATAGCTGAAGTTCATTAGTTTGGTCCTCCATGTTGCTGCGATTAAATTCCATGGTTCTTGGTTTCAACCTCCTCTCAGACTCACAGATGCATGCACACTGCCAGCACAGAGAGTTCATCCTGAGAAAATCCACCATTCTCAAGGAGGGGCCACTCCAGATTACATTGCTCCCGAGTTTGTCCATTTCTATAAGGCTCCAACCATTTAGTTTTTGTTTATGGATCTCCATAAACTAAGCCATCAGGGAAAAAAACCAACACCAGGCCTTCCTTGTTTCTTACCAACACACACAGTCTGGGTCGTGCAGCAGATTATGGGATTATTCTATTGAGAAACCCAGGTTCTCGGCAAATCCGGAGGAACCCCTCCAAATGGGGCATCTATGCTGGTGACCACCCAGCCAAAGTCTAAGGTTTCCGGGTGGATCTGGACTTCAATTGCCCAGAATGTGGTGTGCCACTGGTGTATCCTTATTTTATTGCTCAACCGTGCCTGTTCCGGGCACCATGAACCTTCACAATGTGATTTTAATCACAGAACTGTGCAATTCATGTTAGGGCTTTTGCCATGTGATGGATACTAATAAAAAAACTTAGGAAACACTGCTGGGACCTCCCAATACATATCTGGATAGTTTTTGGAACGTCGGAGCCCACAGGGCAAGTGAAATCACCTTTCCGAAGTTGAGTTGAACTTGCTTTGATCCCATGACACAGTGGAATGCCTTGTATTCATGCCAGAAAACTAATTCACCGGGCAACTACACTCAGAAAAGGTATGAACTAGTCCCAAAAACATTCTCAAATTTCCTGGGCGGTAATAACGGTCTATGCAACACATTATGGATACACCGGGTCGCCGGGTGATGTCCGGCACTTTGATGGGAACATTGCCTAATGCGGGGGGTTTCTCCGAGAAACCGGGTTTCTCAATAGAATCATCCCGCGTTATGTGATCGTGGTGTCTTTCAGTGTGACATCGCGTGAGACAACGGCGACCTTTAACCATTCATCCTCCTTCCTACTTACCACGATAACCTCCTAAATACCAACATTGGTTGATTTGAAGAATGTTTTCTGATGACCCCCCGATGCCGGTCCAGATCCACGCCATCCACGCCGACAACGAGTCAAATTTTAAAGCGCTCGCGATATCCCCAAAGAACATACGCACCACACGGAGCGCCATCTATACCGCGTGCACGAATTGCTTCAAGAACGATGGCGATGAACCGGGTCTGAAATTGAGCCGCTGTGGAAAGGTGCGTGTGATGTATATGCGTGAAGTTATCGCGGCTCAGAGGGCTCCTGTGCAGTGCAAAGGCGTTTGGTACTGTTCCAAGGAGGTGTGTACGGCTGATTGGATTGAACGGAACACCTTCCTCAACATCTGCATACGAACCTAGTGCCAGACGAAACACTGGTTCGTAACAATGGACGACGAATTACCCAGCCTATCTTCCTTCACGTAGGCCGCAGCACAAGTTGTCCTGCAGCGCAGTCGATGGCTCAGGCATCCGCAAGCTCGTAGAGAATTTCTATTCCAACAGACTCCTCAACACATATCTCCAAGCGTGCTTCATCCTCCATTTCGACCTCCTCCGCCGCCCACAGCTCGACAAACCCTTCATGGCGCGCCTCGACATCGGCATCGAGCCCGCGGACATGCCCGATTTTTTCAACATTTTCATCGGGCAGCCGCTCGGCGCCGGGAAGATCAAGGGTATGGTGCAGGTGAACGCGTTCACGCCCCTCACGCCCGCAGCGATGGCGGAGCTCACGCCGATGCGCAAGGAGATCTGGCGCCAGGCCAGAGAGAGCGCGAACAAGATGGGATACGGAGGCGATTCAGTGGGGCTCGTGGAGATGGGGAGCGGGGAGAGCGAGCAGACGATTACGTGCCCCGTGCATATTCATCAGCCGGCGATGGAGCTGGTGAGGGCGTCTCCGCCATGGGAGATGAAGTCCGCGATCACGGGGGTGGTTACGGAGGCGCCGTTCAATATTGAAACGTGCATGGAGTACATATGTTTTTCTCCCTCGTTCAGTCCACATACTCATTTTTTGTCTTCGGTAGGTTCATGAACACGCACATTCGAGCGGACAAGAAGAACCAACTGCTTCTGCGCACCGAGATGCGCCCCTCCGACATCCAGATCATCCGGGACGCCGGCGCGGATGCGAATAGCCTCCCGCGCAGCTTTTGAGGGTCAAGATGGCGAGGGAGCACATTTTCAGACCGTTGATGGTCGGCGAGGGTTTCGCTGGGCAGGTGCCATTGGTATAATGATGACATTTAATTGCCCATGCTCTTAGCTTGAAATAATATGATGTGTAAGATACTGACTGAATCTCGGTCCCTTCCTTTCCAGTCTTGACTTTGAGGCAATTCCACCTACGGTAAAGTTAGGTACACGTAAAGACTAATTGGAGAGCGTCGCACGCGGAACATTGACAGCATGTCGTACTCTGGGAAATAAGATGCTGAATGGTATGGATTTTGCTGCACCTCAACAGGATCTGTCACGAGAAAGTAATTAGACAAACAGATCAGAATCGAACGGACTCGACTCACTGAGTGCTGTAGCGAAAGCGTGTTCTCTCTGAACTCGTCAGTGGACGATATTTGAGCAAAATCTCCAGACCGCCGGAGAGGAAGGGATAAAGATCAGGAACCGGTCAAGTGTCGGAGTCCCCGATCTGAACTCGGTTGGTTCCGTATTCCAGCTGCTTCTGGACGAATGACAACCATATCTCATCTGGGAAGACAAGGCTCATCCTAACAATGAATTCCTTCAACGCTGGGCAGATTTTGAGAGCCGGTGTTATACGCAGGAGATGGATAGCATTGGCATAGTTGTCCCTGCGGCAGTCACGGCCACTAGACTTCGTCTTGCCTTCTGAGTGCGTGCGATCCGACTAAATAGCATCCCACTCGACTGTAATCGAGACTAGTGAGGCCGCCATTGGATGTCCTTCAAGGCTGCTATCCCAGCTGCGTTCTCACTCAGCTATGAAGAAATGGTAATTTTTCGATTCTGCCCTTCGTTTCCCTGCTTATACTGCCACTAACGATCTTATCGGATCGTGGTCAGCGTATTCTAGCCCTCTTATGGCGCCTTGACCGCCGGCTGACTTGCCTGCAAGCTGGGGTAAGTCTTGTCCAGGGCGTTCTATCTGACCAACTAGCATCCCATTCAGGTGTGATCGAGGTAATTTATATCTTAGTTCGATGTCCTTCCAATGCACTAACTCGGTGCATAAAACACATGTCACATAGTATGCGACGTGCGTCAGGCCGCATTTCAACAACTACTCCAACGCAAGACTTGGTCCATGTATTTCTTCGAGTTTTCGTCATTCACTGTGGATTCAGGCGCGTTGAACCGCCTTCAAAGATACTAAACCGACTAACTGCGTTCTCACGCAAGGCCTGTCAAGACTTCGTTTTAAGTTGCAGACCTGGAGGTATGGATGTCCGAGTTTTTGCTGCTTAGCTCACCACGTACTGCATTTTAGGTCCTTAGACGCGTCCAATTTGAATAGTGGATGTCGTTTCATATTACAGATGTAGTCTCTCATACAGCGCAGACGGGGGACTACGGCTATCGGCCAAATTCTGCGGTGCTCGGACTCGGGGACGAGCGCGACCCACGTTGCTCCACTGCATTCGACTCGGACGACCCGCGGAAATCCAGCCGTCGCGCCCCCGCCCCCGCCCCCGCCCCCGTCCGAATCGCTGCACCGGCCGTCCTCCCGGTGCGCCATGCCAGCCTCGCGCGCAGAACGACTTTGCGCACTGGTGGCGAGACGGCTGGCTCGGCAGCTCCCCGCGCAGAGCCGAATCCACGCCGGGCCGAGCTCCCGTGAAAATGAATCGAGACGGCTTGCGGGGGCGAGTCGGCGGCAGAGCCCGGATGCGTGCGCGCGACTGTCGAGTAGAGCGCACCGCGGTGCACGATGGAGAACCCACGACTCCTGGGCGGACGTCGCCCAGCAGCGCATTCGGGCCAACCGCGCAGCTTCGCTCGTTCGTCCGCGAGCATTGGGCGTCTCCCGAAGGCGAGCGACACGGGCCGCCCCCTCCCCGAGGACGTCTGGCGCACACCTCGTCCCCGCTCGCCGCGAGCGCCGTGCCCCCCGAGCGCGGAGGGTCCTCGGACGCCTCAGCAGCGGGCTCCCCGAGCGCCGGTTCGTCGGCCGACTCGATCGCGCGCACTGGTACTAGACTGGACCGCTCTCTGCGCCGGCCGACTCGCATCTGCTTGCGCTGGCTCAACGGGGGCTGGCGTCCACATGTCACGCATGCGACACGCCCAACCGGGAGCATCTATCCCGCCCGAGACGCGGGCGCTCGCACCGGCACCCGAGTCATGCTGCGCTCGTCGCGACCCGCGCTTGCGCTGGTCCTCGCGCGCGCGCACTCGGATCGCCGGCGGGTGGAGACCCAGCGGCGCGAGCGCGCGATCCAGATGCGCTGGACAAGTACGTCATCGACAGACGCGCAGTGCCTCACCCGGACAGCGCGGTGGGAGGGAGGGGGCGGGTGCGGACTCTGCAACGTAGGTCGTTGGAGGTGTAGTCTTGGGGCCGAGGCGTACGTCGTCAGAGGGCACGGCCAGGGAAGAGCTGATGTGTCATTGGAGTAGGGGGAAGGAGTGGAGACGGGGCGCCGGGGGAGCGCTACGCAAGGAGACTTGGTAGTGAGGAGGTGTGTGTGCTGTCAGCTTATAAGTGCACGAGATGAATGGGACGGGATGGTGCGTGAGGGCGGAGCGGGAGAGTCAGTAGCGGGAGCTGCTGGAGGCGAAGGCGGCGCGGTTTAGCGCGCCCATTGCGGCGGCCATCGACGGCACCCCTCACGCGCCCGGGGTCCGAGTTGACAACGATGCTGGGTCGACGCCCACGGTAGGCGGGTCTGCAGCGTCGCCGAAGCGCCTTGCCAGGTCGCCGCTGCGGGGGGCGTCACGCCTGCGGGTGACAGGGAGTGGCGGATTCATGGGTAGAGTGTGTACGTGCATGCTTTGGGGAGGGTGACGCGTCTTGCAGGATTTCTGGAGACTCGGTAATAGGCATTGTCCGGAGTTCGGACCGGCTAACCGCACCAGACCACGTGGTGCCATTCTCTTACGCTTTGACCACTCTCTTTCTTTTTCTGCCGTCAACACCGCCAGCCAACGTTTCAACCCCCGGTGCTGAGTACGGCGCTGAGGACCCAGTGGCCCCAAACGCTACCTGTCCATGGCCCGTATTGGCTACGCCCAATGACGTCGTCGTCATCGTTGCCCATTGAACTGGAAAACCGGGGATCTCATGGGAATCTTCTGCACTTGCTGGCTCACATGAACTGGATGAATCGTCGAAATCAAGCCATTTGGAGATCGGAGACGGAATTGACGATGCCATGAAACGGATCTGAATTTGTGTCTTCTATTCTCTTCAATTTTCCCCATCCCACCTGCACCCCTCCTTGCCGTTTCCTCTGTTGTTCTGGCAGGTACTACATTCCTGCCATGAATTGGCGTGTTCCTGCTCGGAGCATCCTATTCATCGTCCTGGGGTCTGAATACGCTCCCGTACGGCAGTATATGTACGTGGGTATCATTGCCCTACCATCTTCCACTCATTGCGCTGCTTCCTCCCCCATACGTATCCCATTCACCCTTATCCGTCCCTCCTTCCCCCGCATCCACCGTCTTCGAAGTCCCGTCCTGTGAAGTGTTCCAATACTGACATCGACCTCCAGCCCGGTTCTCGAGTGCGCACGCGCCATGCCACGTTGCCACACGGTCCGTGCTATCGTGTGCCAGCTGAGTCGCGATGGGTGGATGGATATCCGCGCTGATTACGAGTTGGCGACGCGCGTGGTGCGGGGTCGGCGGTGGGCGTGCGCCCGCGCCAAGGCTACGTTTTTTATGGCGCTGGAGGATCGCAGCTCGAGCCAGATTCCCGAGTGCGATCCGCCGCGGTCTAGCTGCACTGCTCTCCATCATCCTCCCTTCTTCCTGGTCTTGCGCAAATGCGACCGGAGGGCGGCCCCCCTTCCCATCTCCCCTGCATCCCAACCTCATCCCCGCGTTCTCGCTCTCCTCCCGCACGCATCATCCTGTGGGCTCCTGCAGCTCACATGGTCCCGTGTGGAGTTACACCCCCGCTCGCCGCTCGCGCCGGCATGCCAGCACCCACCAGCGCGCTGCGCACCGGTATGCGCACCACTGGCCATCGTCCCGCACGGCTGACGACTCGCGACGACCGGGGGATACGCGTGTGTACGCCGCCGCGGATGTCGGCATTGAGGATGCTGATTCGGGAGGCGATGGGGCACGATCCGTTGTTTCGGGAAGGCGATCGGTGGGGGGCGGGAGTCGCGGTGCTCCCGAGACGGAGACGCGTATGTGGTGGGGTGGAGCGGGACACGGTGCGATGCGGGTGGGCGGCGGGGATTCGGCGACGAAGATGCGCAGGGCAGCGGTATGTCCTCTCCCTTTCTACCTTCCTCTTCTCCTCCCACCTGGACTTGCCGTTCCTCCGTCGCGGCCACCTCCCTGCCTCTTCATCCCTCTCTCCCTCCCTCTCCCGCATCTCCGACCGTGTGCTCACATGTCCCCAGCAGGTTACCCACACTCACGGACCCCGGCATCGGCGTCTCGGCGGGCGCGCTGTAGATATCACCACCCGACCGCTTTTTTACGCCTGTAGGACGGCGGTGCGGATCGCAGGTCCGAGCGCCGACGCCGGACGGGCGCAGACTGGGAGGGAGGCGATTCGGGCGTCGACATCTCTGTGCGCTGTGGTACTTGTCGATCTTTGTTCGTCGTATCTCCGGCGTACGACACCTCTGCTACGCGGGGAGCAGCGATTCCGCAAGCGCCGAGCTCCCAGTCCAACGTCCTCCGTCCGCCCGGTTGCTTGACGCACGCCACGCGCACACAGAGTCTCCCAGTACTCGACGTGCGGCAGCTGGGATACGTAAGTATCTTCCTGTATGCGCTCCTCCTGCCAACTCTCGCTCTCTTGCACCTTCCCCATCCAGTTCCCAGTGCTGCCATGACACTCTGCATCCTTTCCCCTCGATCCGTCATCCGTTATCTGTCCCTGCATTGCTACCTTTCCTTCCCAGGCGTCATCTACCCACCCATGCTTCCGTCCGTCCGGTGTGTCGCGTTACTCATGATCGCCTCCTCTAGAGCGCCTGCGAACGCGCTCGCCGCAGATCCTGGGGTGCACCGGCATGCGCGCAAGTGACGTGTTGGGCGGTCGGGCGATGGTGTCTGGTTTGCGAGCTTGCGCGCGCTTTCTCTGGACGTCGGGCCCGCGATGCAATACCCCGACGCGATGGGAGTGGCGGGGTAGGCAGGGCGAGAAGCGACTGGGACGAGGCGCGGTGCGACGCGGATGGGCGTGCCCCCGCGAGGGGCTGTGCTTTCAGTGCCGCTGGAGAAGAGCGGATCGGGCCCTCCTGCGGCGGATGACAAGTATATGATACGGAGGTGAGTCTTATATGTTCCAACGCTGCTCTCTGCTTCCATCGCCTCCCTCCTGCCTTTCCTTTCCTCCATTTGCTCCTCCTGCCTGCCCGGACGTCTCTCCCCATCCCCCTTCCTCCCTCCCCCGTGTCCAAATGTGTCCTCACTTCCCTTCAGTCCATATCGCCGGCCGATCAGGTTTCTCAAGTACGGGATACCACGACATCTATGACCATCATCGCGTGAGCGTTCGCGCGGTCGACTCTCCGCGGTGTTGACATCTGCTCCCAGTCGACCACCCACTGCGCGGGATCGTCTTGCCGCCGTCTTGGGTGCACCGCGTGCAGGACGTCGCGGCTCGCGGCCCCGGAGTGCTGCGGCGTGCGTTGACGTGGCGGTCCGCAGTCGGGCGGGAAGCGCTTCGACGATGCGCGCGTGCGTGGCCGGCAACCCGAGCGCTTCGTCTCCGCGCCGCGATACGCGGCCCTTCGTCACTGTTCGTCATGTCACCGGCATTGGGTGGAACAGCGAGAAGGTGCGCAAGGAGGGCTTGGGGCGCGGGGCAAGTGGTATACATGGTACATATCATTGTCGGTGAGTCCTCCCTGCGCCACTTTTCCAATTCCCCCAACTGTTCCTTACGCGTCTAATCTTTCCGAATCCATCTTCCTCTGTTTCTGCTGACCTCCGTTGGCAGTGCCACATCACGACATTGGTATCGATCAACACGGACTCTTGCCGCACCGCCTGGGCGATCGAAGGCGAACGGCGGGCGCGGGGAGCCTGCACGGGGAGGACTAGGACGGCGCCTTCCGACGTACCTACTCCTCGTTATGCTGGGGAACCAGTGCCCGTGTATCGCTCGCGCTCTTGCATGAGCGATGATGTCACGGCTCATGGCGAAATCAACGATCTGCGGTTGGGCTTGGTAAACATTGACCATAGCTCACGCGCTCACGGCTCCTGGGGACTGATACCATGCTGTTGGGGTGGGGGTACACGTCGTGCCCATTGCGCGGTCCATGTCGGATGTCGCGGGACTCCGACGTCTTGCTCACGACCGGTTCGCCAGCGGTGATGCTTCCCAGGGAGTCAGGAGAGCTTGACGTGAGAGTGCCATGGATTCGTCAACTTCTTTCACAACTTTGAATGATATGAATAGAAGGTGTCAGTGCCTGCAATGGGAAGGCGTTTGCGCCATCTGACGTTTGATTGATTCCCATCTGCGGAGCATCTGTTTTCAGATTCATATGCGGACTCGGCTTGCATGTATATTCATGTCGTTCCGTCTGAGAATTGTAGTGTATTGTCTCGATACTCTATTCTTTCACAGCCCTTTTTTCGGTGATCGTTGCTCTGCACGTGCCGGATTTAATGCGCGATCTTGATTGATTGACAGCAATCTGACAGCTGAAGGCATGGTATCAGGTGCGGGCAGCAGACAGCTCTCTTGCTTTCTCCCATCTCTTCCCTCTGATAGCACCCCCCAGCAATGGCAGAACTCATTGGACTCATAGCCAGCATAGTGCAGCTTGTGGATGTTGTTGCTCAGGCTGGCAAATATGCCAAGGACTTCCGCAATGCCTCCAAGGAGCGGAAGAGGCTGTTCTCAGAAGTTGATGCACTCAAGCCCTTGCTTGCAGATCTTCAGACTCATCTTGTACCTGCTGCCCATACTCGGGCTGGAGGGCACCAATTCCAGCTGGAGGAATCCATGGCAGAATTCAAGGAAACTATGTCCAGCCTGGCAAAGAAGCTGGAGCCAGCACAGGGCACAGCCAGAAAGATCATTAAACAGGCTGCCTGGGTTCTATGGGATAAAAACGAGGCAAAGGATGATCTGGCAGAGATAGAGCGCTTCAAGTCAACCCTGAGCAACTGGCTGGGCATGGAACTCTGGTAATTGCACCTGTTGTTCAATTGAATGCAACTGATACTTGGCAGGGATACTGCTAGACAGGAAGAGAAGAAGAAGATTACTGAATGGCTGTCGCCAATCAATTTCTTCACAAGGCAGGCCACTATCCTTGCCAGCCACCAAAAAGGAACTGGACAATGGCTGCTGGACAATGCAACATTCAAGGAATGGAAGGACAATGATGGAAGGATTTTGTGGTGCATTGGTATTCGTATGTCTCTATATCATGGTTGAGTAACACATTCTCAATGGCTTTCATGCAGCTGGTGCTGGGAAAACTGTGCTGGCGTGGGTTGTGCAAAATTCAATTCAGATAAATACTGAATATTTATATTCTAGCTCTGTTGTTATGCACCATCTCCAAGCTGAATTCCCCAACCGAAGCAAAACTGCCATAGCTACCATCTATTGCAACCACAAGGACACTGGACTTCAGACCCTGCCAAATCTTATGGCAAGCTTGTGGAGGCAGTTTGTTGTTGACCAGCCAATCTCCTCTGATATAAAGGCCCTCTATGAACAGCATCAGGATCGAAATACAAGACCATCCCTTGAAGAAATTATAAAGCTTCTGGCTCCAGTCATCTCTGCTTACTCTCAGGTTTTTATCATCATTGATGCTCTGGATGAATGCCCAGAGGATGGAAATGTCCGCAATGGTCTAGTTCGCAGACTTAAGGAACTGGGGAATTCAGTAAACCTCATGGTCACTTCCAGACCTCATGTTGATGTTTCCAAAGCATTTCCAGATGTGGTGAAACTGGATATTCAGGCAACTGAATCAGATCTGCAAATATACATTGCTGCCCAGATCTCTGCATCCTCTCGACTGTCAAAACATATAGAGGTCAGCCCAGATCTTGCCTCAGAAATTGAGAAACAGGTTTTGAGCAAGGCAGATGGAATGTAAGAACATAGCCCTGTCTACATAGGTTCACGCTCATTCACTGCATCAGGTTCTTGCTCACAAAACTCCACATTGATTCACTGGCCACAATGGCCACAGTGAGGGATGTCCGTGAAGGCCTTTCCAAGTTGCCTTCAGACCTGGACAACACATATAATGATGCCTTGCTGCGAATCCAGACTCAGAATCCAACTGACAAAAAGCTTGGGTTGGCTGCACTCACCTGGATTGCCTACACATTCAGGCCACTCTCTGTTCTTGAACTCCAGATAGCCCTGGCAATTAGGCCAGATGACACACATTTCTATCAGGATGGTGTGATAGACATTGAAACCATCTTGTCTGTGTGTGCTGGTCTGGTCTATGTGGAACAGACAGATAAAGTTGTTCGTTTGATCCACTTCACAACACAAGACTACCTGGATAGAATTCATGCTGCCCAATTCCCACTTGCCCATGCCAATATTGCAACAATCTGCCTGACATACCTGTCATTCATATCATTGCCATCTAGAACTCATTTTTATTCGGGTTCACAAGCCCATAAAAACCTGATGTCCGACCATCCATTCCTTGAATACACTCAGCTCTACTGGGGATCTCATGTTGCCACAGGAGACACAGAATCAAAAATCAATCATGACCTTTCCAATGCTCTCAAGGATGCAGTAAGGAGAAAATTTCTGCTAGATCTTCTGCCATGGAAATGGGGTGCTCCTGGTGTCCCAAAATCTGTCAGGCCTATAGATGTTGCCGCAAGACAAAACTTGAGAGACTTGGCAGACAATTGCATCATGCAATTTAGCTCTGATGACTACTATCCATTATATGTAGCCTCAAACTGTGGGCATTCAAGCATTGTGCAGCTGCTTCTGGAGAAAGGTGCTGATGTCAATGCTCAGGGTGGCCACTTTGGCAATGCACTTCAGGCAGTATCTTTCAATGGCCACATGGACATTGTGCAGCTGCTTCTGGAGAAAGGTGCTGATGTCAATGCTCAGGGTGGCCACTTTGGCAATGCACTTCAGGCAGCATCTTTCAATGGCCACATGGACATTGTGCAGCTGCTTCTGGAGAAAGGTGCTGAAGCCAATGCTCAGGGTGGAAGATATGGCAATGCACTTCAGGCAGCATCTGAAAATGGTCACATGGACATTGTGCAGCTGCTTCTGGAGAAAGGTGCTGATGTCAATGCTCAGGGTGGCCACTTTGGCAATGCACTTCAGGCAGCATCTTTCAATGGTCACATGGACATTGTGCAGCTGCTTCTGGAGAAAGGTGCTGATGTCAATGCTCAGGGTGGCCACTTTGGCAATGCACTTCAGGCAGCATCTTTCAATGGCCACATGGACATTGTGCAGCTGCTTCTGGAGAAAGGTGCTGAAGCCAATGCTCAGGGTGGAAGATATGGCAATGCACTTCAGGCAGCATCTGAAAATGGTCACATGGACATTGTGCAGCTGCTTCTGGAGAAAGGTGCTGATGTCAATGCTCAGGGTGGCCACTTTGGCAATGCACTTCAGGCAGCATCTTTCAATGGTCACATGGACATTGTGCAGCTGCTTCTGGAGAAAGGTGCCGAAGCCAATGCTCAGGGTGGATTCTATGGCAATGCACTTCAGGCAGCATCTGATAATGGCCACATGGACATTGTGCAGCTGCTTCAGGAGAAAGGTGCTGATGTCAATGCTCAGGGTGGCCACTTTGGCAATGCACTTCAGGCAGTATCTTTCAATGGCCACATGGACATTGTGCAGCTGCTTCTGGAGAAAGGTGCTGATGTCAATGCTCAGGGTGGCTACTTTGGCAATGCACTTCAGGCAGCATCTGATAATGGCCACATGGACATTGTGCAGCTGCTTCTGGAGAAAGGTGCTGATGTCAATGCTCAGGGTGGCCACTTTGGCAATACACTTCAGGCAGCATCTGACAATGGTCACATGGACATTGTGCAGCTGCTTCTGGAGAAAGGTGCCGAAGCCAATGCTCAGGGTGGATTCTATGGCAATGCACTTCAGGCAGCATCTGATAATGGCCACATGGACATTGTGCAGCTGCTTCTGGAGAAAGGCGCTGATGTCAATGCTCAGGGTGGCCACTGTGGCAATGCACTTCAGGCAGCATCTGACCATGGTGACATGGACATTGTGCGGCTGCTTCTGGAGAAAGGTGCTGATGTCAATGCTCAGGGTGGCTACTTTGGCAATGCACTTCAGGCAGCATCTTATAATGGTCACATGGACACTGTGCGGCTGCTTCTGGAGAAAGGTGCTGATGTCAATGCTCAGGGTGAAGAATATGGTAATGCACTCCAGGCAGCATCTCACAATGGTCACCTGGACATTGTGCAACTGCTGACCAATGCAGGTGCTGTGAAGATTATTGCAGAAAAAAGGGGCAGAAGAGGATTCAATCAGCAATGCTAGACTTCAGGCATAACTCCAGGTATTGCACCAGTTCCAGTTATCATTCACATAACTCATGTTTCTCATAGATCAACTAGATTTTCAACTCATCTTTTAGTTACATGATTTGTAAATGAAATACCATATATTGCCTGTGAATGCACAGCCCAGCAAACTACATAAACTTGATCAGTTTGCCAACCATGATCTTCAGTCAGAGCTTCTCATGGATGATATATCAGATTTGTTTGATCTCAAAAGGATGAATTTGGTACAGAGGCCACCTTGGAAGTTCACATAACATAATTTGGCTGTTCCCTGACAGTTGAAGCTCACAAGATTCCAAATTGATCATGATCTGTAAAATGTATCAAAGGGTAGACTCTATGTAAATCATCGACTCATGTAAGTTCAACAAAACCCATTCACAAGGCTATGTACATAAAGCAAAGAACATTTTACTGCACCACTATCCCACCACTCAATTCATGCTCTCAACAAACCCACTTACTAGCTTATCTGCTTGTCAGAACAATGTCAAGTTGTGATCTGGAAGTTGAGGTTCAGTTGAGCCTGATTTCTGGTAAGTACAAATGGGAGTGTAGGTGTTTCACAATAGATTTCCTCACTTTCGCCAAGTTTGGGTCAAGTTGAGGCTCAAGGTGGGTGTCATGAAACAATATTCTGCTTACTGTTTTTTCGATAGGAAGAAAATATTTGCCTTGGAGGACACATATGTCTGACCCATCACTCATGTCTCAGCATCTTCCAGTGGGTACCTCTCATACAAAATCGTAACTAGGAGACAAGTAGGAGAACAAACAGGAGCCTAAACAGGACCAACTTTGAACAATACTAATGGTGAGTTTGAAAATATATTTCCCAGGGCAATGCCCACTAGGTGCCAGCACAAGCACAAGCTCAAACCTTGCTTGCAGTAGTGTTTCTCTTAAAGAGTCCAGGTTATAGGCTCTTCAGACACTTCCTATGCCAAGCTTCAACTTATTTCAAATATTATTTATTATAGCCTTCACAGCAACCACCAACCTTTTGACAGCTACTAAGTAGCAGTGTTCTGTTCATACACTATAAAACTTGTGATAGGCTGAAAGAAAGCAAGCTGAGCATGCCATCTGAGTAGGTCTGCCCAGAGTAGAGCCATTGCCATACTAGACAAGAATCATGCTGGACCTTTGGCCAACTTTTGGTGTGAAAGACACTAGCAAGGCAAAGGGAAATTGTGACTGTAACATCATGCATATTTGGGTAAGCCGAGTCGGCCAGCAACTTGTGGCATGCCTCTGAGTCAACACAACACTCGGAAACAATTCACCCCCTTGGTGCATGTATACAGAGTTTGTGGCCCTCCATGTGATTTACCCTCATGTCTGCACAGGCGGTGCATTGGCATACTCTGCTTGTCCTATGTCTTGCAGTTTTGAGTTTCTTGGCAAGAGTCTCTGCATCTCCGACTGTGATCATCTCATGGTGGGTCCTAAGGCACTTGAATTCCTGTCCTCGGTTGAAGAGGCCTCAGGTTGCAGTCGATTTCTCGTGGTACCATACCGGTGCTTCTCTCTGTATCTTCCTTGAGATCACCAGGCCGTCTGTGTGGAGGTCGTGAGTCTTTGCCACTTTTACCATATCTGCTAGGTCTTTGGGTAGGTCTGCCCTTTTTGGGTGCCATGATTGGAGGTATGTGTTCAGATGAAGCACTTTGTCAACGTTAAAGTCTTCGCCTACAGCATTTCTTGCCATTATTTCATCTGCGACGAAAGCCCACAGAGGCCTCTTGTCACTGAAACTGAGGTATGATTTTAGCTGTGTTATGGTTATTGCCTCGTTTCATGCTACAATGTTCAAGAGGTTATGGCCTCCAATATCCATGGGTGCATATACAGTTTCTTTATTTACAATGACACTAGTCTTCTCAGCCCATAGGAATTTCCTGATCCTCTTCTCCAGTTTTTGCTTGACGTCTGCAGGCATCCCCTGGACCTTGGCCATATATTGTGTCATCCCTCTGACTACCATGAGGATGATCAGCATTTAACCTTCCATTGTTGGGTGTCCCATTTCTCATCTTTCCAGGGCTGCATCAATTTTTTCTAGTGTTCTTGCCCACTTATCAACTTGTTGGACATTATTTCCTACCCAGGCCCTAGTGTTCGAATAGGCTCAGATTCTTTTGTGATCTTAATGTGGCCCGGGATCGCGGTGCCATTGATGCCATTTATAAACTGGTTTGTGTGTACCTGGTCCCTATGGTGTATGTTTCCTATCAGTATCATTTCGGTCTTCCCAATGTTGAACATCGCACCAGATGCCACACACCATTTATTAAGTATTTTGACTAGCATACCGAAATTGTCTTTTAAGTCCAGGTATACCAGTGTGTCATTGGCAAACAGGGTTGTAATTAATTTTTCTTCCACTTTGGGTATCTTGAATCCTTTCATCTCGGATTGTCGTAGGGCTTCCATGAGAGGTTCAATCGCTAGATCAAAGAGGAGGCAGGATAGCAGGTCTCCCTGTCTTACTCCTCAGGTGACTTTGAAGGAGTGTTGGCTGGACTCACCATTGACCATTACTGATGTGTATGCATCACTGTACAGGGCTTTTATCATGTTGATGAACTCTGCTGGTATGCCGTAGCTCGCAAGGGATTTCCAGAGGTAGTTGTGTTCAATCTTGTCATAGGCCTTTTCTTGATCAAGAGCAACTATTACCCCATCGGTCTCTGTTGCTTCTGTGAGCTCAATGACTCTCTTGGTGAGCAATATTTGATCGTATATGTACTGTTCCAGGACAAAGCCCGCTTGACTTTTGTGGATTAGGTCAGGGGCAACCCTTGCAACTTTCATTGTGAGTGCCTTTTTGAATATTTTATAGTCTGTGTTCAGTAGGGATATAGGTCTGTAATTCACTATATCTGACTTGTCATTCTTTTATATAGAGGGCACATCCAGCTTTTTGAGAATTCTGTCCCTTTTGCCATCCTGTGGATCTCTATGTCGTTGAAAATGGTTTGCATAGCTCTGAGTATGTTGAATGCTGGTTTCTTCAGTGACATCGCTGTTTTGTAGTGTGCATCTAATGTTTTCCATATCTCATATTTCATGCTGTCTAACCCAGGTGCTCTGTCATTCAACGAGAGCTTCAGTAAGTTCTTTATGTTGTGCGAGGTGAGTCTTTGTTTGAGGTCCTCTGTCTGTTCTGGGGTTGTCTTCTGTGTGGTTCTCTGTAGGATAACCTCAATCATTTCATCTCTGATATTCGGGCAGTTTCCCTTCGGTCGAATTGTATCTGGTTGTGGTAGTTGTGGGCCATTGTTGCCATCTTCTTGGAGTTTGTCTCATATCTGACATCTGCAGGGTCTTCCGTTGTCTTCTAGTCTGTGTATAATTTCTCTGGGCTTGTTTGGTTTGTTTATCTGAGACCAGTATCACCCTATGATCTCCCCCTCAAGTCGGTCTTGGACTTGAGCATTTATCCTGGCTGTCTTGTGTCTTTGTTGTTGGAGTTGAGCTAGCTTCTTGGTGAGTACGGCACCCAATAATTTTTGTTCTTGGGATATGTCAATGTCGTTCAGGATGATGTTGAGCCTCACCTTGAGCTCTGCGATTTCTTTTACTAGTGTGGGGATTACAATCTTTGAGCATTCATGGGCTTTATCTTCTATGTCCTTCTTCAAAGTGGCCCAGAGTGTTTAGGTGTTGTACTTTGGCTCATGTGTGGTCCAGTTTATTTATTTATTTCTTGGTTTTCCTGAGGGCTATGTTTTTCTCCTCTATAAATTTTGTTAGGGCTTTATCCTTTATGATGTGAGTTGGCCAAACCCATCACCCATGCCTGATAGTTGGTGCATCTTCGGTTGTCAGCTTCATTGTCACCATTCAGTGGTCTGTCTCAATTGCGACTGTCTGCATTTCCCACTCGAATGTTTGATCAAATTGGTCGTGTTTGATGTATATCTGGTCGAGTTGTGATTGGGAGCTGTCGTGGGGTTGGTGGTACATATAGGTGCATGTTGTTGGGTGAGTTTCGCGCCATCCATCTATTACATGAAGGTGTGACTTTAGCTCATCTATTGCTGTGACTGGCGCTGGGGGGTTGGGGTGTGATGGTATTGGCAACCTGTCTAGGGCATCTTTGACCATGTTCATGTCCCCACCAAATACATTGGGTTTGCATATGTTCAGGTGTGTCTCGTAGTATTGCTTGATTTTCTGCCAGAACACAGCATTTTTGCCCACTGTGTTTGGCACATATATTCCTAGGGTCAAAAGTAGTGAATTGTGTGTTGTCACATCTCCAGTATCATTGCTCTCCCTGGTACAATTTCTCTCGTATTTATGTTTTCTACCTTTACCATGTCTTTGTTTAGGACGAAGGCAATGCCCGCTCTGTTTGGGGATTCTGGGTCTTTTGAGAATTCAACCTTGAGTCATTTTCTGAAAAGGGTTTCTATGTTTGCCCTCCCATCATTGTCGAGGTGGGATTCTCCAACGATGAGGATACCAATCTTATTGTCTCTTACTATCTGGTTCATGTGGCACCACTTACTTTCGATGTGGTATATATTTGTGTTTCCATTTCCCTTCATATTCAGTGCTCCAATCTTGATTGCAGCTTTCATGTTCTTCTGGTGGCCACCGTTGTCCATCTGCACTGGTCCAGGGTAGTTGCATGGCTCTGGGTACACATAGTCTCTCATCAGCTCTCTCAGTGGGGGCAGAGGGGGGGGGGGGGGTCAATCTGTCTGTTCCTGTGTTCAAGGTAGCGTGCTCCATTTCTTCTTATTTGTTCGCACTGGCCATTCTGACTTGGCACGTGTGGTTGTGTCCTATTTCTCTCTCGGGGCTCCTGATTTGCATTACTGTTGTGTGTTTCTCTGCCTCCTACACATCAGTCATTCTGACTTGGTGTACGTAGTGGTGATCTGCCAGCACTGTAGTCACATTGCACATGGTCATGAGTTGGGTTCTGGCACTCAGAACCCTGTGTGCACTGCACATTTATGCTTGTACTGTATGTACTTGTAGGGGAGCAATGGTCACAGTCATGAATCAGGATGTTGCATTGCTTAAAAGCTTACAGGTCACAGTCACAATGAGGCCCGTTGCCTTAAAAATATTGTGACATCTGTGAATAAAGTTTGAAAAAAAATATCAGCTAAGATGCATCCATAAAATCCCTGGGATGCCCCAAATTGAGTTTATTGAGTCACAGAACTCCTCACAGAATGCCAATTTTATGGCCTAAAAATATTCCTGGTTGCCTTTTCCAGCAATGGTCCCGGTCATAGAGGCAGCCATTGCCTGAAAAAGAGGCAACAGGTGTCACAGTGCCTTGGGGTGTTGCTCCCCTACAAGTACGTACAGTACTGATGTCCCCCTGTGCACATGCCATGCTAGGAGTTGCATAGAGCCCCTCATCATTGGCTCACCAGTGAAACGGTGCACTCCGGTGCAGCCGTGAAATTGAAATCTCTAAAATAGTGAGCTTGGAAAATGTGACAGTGAGTCTGAGCAAACCCAAGAAACTCAACCAACTCAACACCAACCTAACTCAACTAAATCTCAAAAATCTCAAAATCTCGTGCTGACACCCTAAAAATAAGTCCCAGGGGAGGGAACTTAAATAAAGAGATGCTACCTGTAGGTTGTATTTGCTCGGGGGACAGTAGGGGAGTTTTACTTTGTTGGAATAATACCAAGCCGACACGTTGTGCATAGGTGTACCTACGTGGCGGTTGGGAAGCTGGCATGGAGATGCACAGCAATGTTGTGAAACACGTCTCAGCTGGTCTGAAACATTGTACACTTCATTGTTCAACATCTCTATTTATGTTTGTATTTTACATTGTTCTCTAGGGTATAAAAGCCATAGTATATCTGGGGAATAATAACACCTTTAACCATTTTATTCTTCTGCTCCCTCGGTTCGTACCACCAAATTTCTACAGGTTATTGGCCCCTGCGCTTAAACCTTAAATGAATACTGCTACTTCATTAACTCTCTCTCAAACCACCCTCACACTCATGTCAACAAACACCTTCTCCTCGACCACGAAGCTTGGCGAATACTTCACCAAACTTCCAGCCTGCAAAGCCGATGGCACAAATTGGGTCTTCTTTCGTGATCGCTTCCTGTTTGCGCTGGACGCGGCAGGTCTTGGCGATCATTTCAACACCACCTCCACTGCACCAGATGCGCCAACCATCGTCGATGCTACGGCACCCACGGCAGCAGAGGTGAAAGCCAATGACACTTACTTGGCATGTCGGCGACTCTGGAAGTCGGAGCAGGCTGTTATCAAACAGGGCCTTGCTTCAGTAATTCCAGACTCGCTTTTCTTGAAGGTCAAAGGGGCGGAGACGGCGAAGGGAATGTGGGAGAGAGTGAAGGATGAATATGAGAAGAAATCAAGAATGGTCATGGCTGATCTGCGGCGGAAGCTTCAAGATGAGCGATGTGCAGATGGCGGAGATGTTAAGAGTCATCTTGATAAACTGCAGACAATACGTGAGGACCTCACCACAATGGGCACAGACCCCAGCAATGAGAACTTCATCGCGATTGTCCTCAGTTCCCTCCCCATGACCTATGAAACATATCTTTCAGCGCTTACGGGCGCTGCCACAACTCTTGGCAAAACTCTCGATCCCGACACGGTGCTACAGGGCATCAGCGATGAAGCCAACCGGAAAGCGGCCAGGCTCAAAGGAAAGGGCAAGAAAGAGGCTGTGTTCTACGGAAATGACAGCAAGAAGCCGAAGAAGACGATGGAATGCTATAATTGCCACAAGAAGGGGAATATGGCAAAGGATTGTTGGGCGAAAGGAGGAGGGAAGGAAGGCCAAAACCCTCACCGTAAGGGATATGGCAAAGCGAATGCTGCGAAGGCAAACAAGAATTTTGATGCTGCATGGATGGCAGTGTCGTACAGGCCGGAGGATGATGTTGAGTTTGATGAACTTGACGAGGATGAGCTGGGACAGGATTCGGACGATGAATACAAGGATTTACCGCCACTGCTCAATGCGTCGGACAGCGATGATGAAGCTGCCAATGAGGAGGAAACCATATTTGTCGCCGCTGTCACCAACTCTGACAATGGGCTCGAAATATACGATTCAGGCGCCACATCGCACATGACACCCTCACGGCATCGATTAGCAAATTTTCGAACGATTCAGCCGCGCGGAATTACCGCAGTGGACAGCAAGACATTCCAAGCAATCGGAATGGGAGACATGCACATTCTAGTCCCCAACAGCACAGAACGGGTGACGAGAGTCCTCTTGAAGGACGTCTTGTATGCACCAAAACTCGGTGTCACCCTCATATCCATTTCTCACATCGCCCAAGCCGGCTACAACATCCAATTTTGTCAATCGGAGTGCTGAATATTTGACAGGGATCGTCGTCGCATTGGCACAATCCCTCTCATTCGCAGACTCTACAGTGTTCAAGCTCAAAATCCAACACCAAGTGCTAATATAGCATCCGACGGACCAGTTGTCGCAACCCCAGAGGAGTTGCATCGTCTGATGGGCCACCTTCCTATCGACACAGCAAAAAATCTAGTCAAGAAGCAACTGGTGGATGGAATCGAACTCGACAAGTCGGCACCTACCTCGATGGACGACTGCAAGTCATGCCTGCACAGCAGGATGACTCGCAAGCCAATCTCGAAGGCTATGGAGCATGTTGCAAGCGGCAATATTGGTGACAAAGTCCACATGGATGTGTGGGGACCTGCCACTGTTGAAATGCCACAACACAAGTGGTACTATGTGTCTTATACCGACGAGGCATCACACTATACAGTCTTGATGTTGATGCGCACGAAGGACGAGACACAGGAGTCATTCGAGGACATCGATGCACGATGGGAGATGGAACATGGAATAAGAATTAAAATTCTGCACTCTGACAATGGTGGCGAGTACAAAAGCCATGCATTCAACAAGTACCTTGTGAGGAGAGGCATCCAGCGTCGCCTCACTGTTCACAACACCCCCGAGCACAACGGAGTCGCCGAGAGACTCAATCACTCACTTCTAGAGAAAGTGCGCGCGATGTTGCACGCTGCAGGGTTACCTGCAAATTTATGGGGTGAAGCGTTGAAACATGCAGCTTGGTTGAAGAATCGAACATCCACCAAGGCCTTGAAAGGTCAGACGCCTTACGAGGCATTCCACAAATCCAAACCCGACTTGCGCAACATCCATGAATGGGGCTGTGAAGTCTCAGTTCACGTTGAAAAAGCATCGAAGCTGGATGGCCGCGCTCGCCAGGGAAGATGGATGGGTTACGACCTAGAAAGTATCGACGGGCATCGGATTTACTACCCGGACAACCGGTCTATATGCGTTGAATGCAGCGTCAGGTTTCCTGAAGTGAAGCAGAGCGGCGGACTATACAGAGTATTGAATGAGGGGGAGAATGCAGAGGTCAGACTTGAAGAAAAGCAGGAAAGCATTCAGCATGCACCTGCTACGACCCAGCAGCCCTCATCAGCTCATCCATGTGCACCAACATCGGAATCCCCACTTTCCACAGTTCCTTCCAGCCCAGCCCCGAGTTCCAACTCAGAGCCAGTAGCTCCTCGCGACATCAGGAGTGCTATCGACCCCAAGAATATTATCGAAGGCACTCGAATACGCAGAGCGGCGCATGTTGCGGACTTGAAGACGATGACTCGCAGCTAAATAATGTTGGGCTGGAGTACACCTTCATGAGCATGGGAGACTTGTCAGACTCACCTACAGTTAAGGAGGCTAAGAGTCGGGAGGATTGGCTGCTATTCAAGGCAGCAATGGATACAGAGATGGATGCAATGGAGCAGACAGGCACCTTCGGAGATGGACCTGTTCCACGTCCAATTGGCCGCAATGTTGTTGGATCAAAGTGGGCTCTCCGGATCAAGCGCAAGGTGGACGGAGAAATTGACAAGTACAAGGCACGTCTCGTTGCTCGAGGCTTTACCCAAGTACAGGGTGTTGATTATTTTGAGACATTCTCACCAACCGCCAAGCTATCCTCGCTCAGGACAATTTTGTCCATTGCGACACACTTTGATTGGGACATCAAAGTCTCTGATTACTCCACCGCATTTCTCAACAGCGAGTTCACAGCAGACGAAGAAATCTACATGGAGCAGGCACCTGATTACACCAACGGCAACGCACAGGATGTCATCAGACTCTGATGCACGATCTACGAACTTAAACAGTCGAGCCGCAAGTGGTACGAGAAGTTAACATCATCTCTCGGTACACTCGGCATCCATCCACTCCATTCCAACCACGCTGTCTACCGCCTAGTCCAAGGAAATGACATTGCACTCCTCGCCGTCCACATTGATGACAGTACCATCACAGGGAACTCGCGCACGTTGATTGACGCAATACAGGAGGAGATCGCACAGATATCCAAGATAACGATGCTGGGATCGATCAGCTGGCTCCTTGGAATGGAAATCAATTGTAATCGCAAAAAGGGCATGCTGGCGTTATCCCAGACAACCTACATCGACTCACTTCTACGGAAATTCAACATGGCTGATTGCAAATCAGTCTCTGTACCTCTCGATCCCACGGTTCAACTCACTCGTGAACAGTGCCCCACAACAGCAGAAGCGACTTCAGAGATGGCAAACATCCCTTACCGCGCACTCATTGGCGGACTTGTCTGGCTTGCTACTGCCACTCGACCAGACTTGGCTTTTACAGTCTGTGTCCTATCCCACTTCATCGATAATCCGGGATTGCTGCATTGGAACACCAGAAAGTGTGTACTCCAATATTTGAAGGGCACACGGAATTTTGCACTCGTGTACGGCTCATCCGACTCCACACTTGGCCTCGATATCTTTGCCAACGCTGATGGAATGTCGCTCGAGAACCGAAAAGCCGTATCGGGCTATGCATTCATTCTGAATGGTGCTGCGGTTTCCTGGTCGTCCAAACAGCAGGAGATTGTCTCCCTGTCCACGACAGAAGCCGAATATGTCGCCATCACCTACACCGCGAAGGAGGCGATATGGTTCCATTACTTGATGGCTGAAATTTTCGGTCTGATCACCTTTCCATTCATCATCTACAATGACAACCAATCTGCTATCGCCCTCGCACATGCCGAACTTGGCCAGTTCCACGCTCGCACCAAACACATCGACATTCGCTACCATTTTATCTGCGAGAAAATCAAAGGCGGATCTCTCAAAGTCGTCTATTGCCCGACTGCCGAGATGACTACAGATGTCCTCACCAAGGCTCTCGCTGCGTTCAAGTTCAAGCCGCTGATTCAGGCCCTTGGACTAATTTCGGCTTGAGGGGGAGTGTTGGAATAATACCAAGCCGACACATTGTGCATAGGTGTACCTACGTGGTGGTTGGGAAGCTGGCATGGAGATGCACAGCAATGTGGTGAAACACGTCTCAGCTGGTCTGAAACATTGTACACTTCATTGTTCAACGTCTCTATTTATGTTTGTATTTTACATTGTTCTCTAGGGTATAAAAGCCGTAGTATATCTGGGGAATAATAACACCTTTAACCATTTTATTCTTCTGCTCCCTCGGTTCGCACCACCAAATTTCTACATACTTGCCCTTCAAGAAAGTATGCACAATTCAAAAGAGTCTTGCGGGAGAGCAATCAAATCTTAAAATGAGGTGCACTTGCATGCAAGAGTTTTTATAATCTTTTTCTATCTTTTAAACCAAAATCCAAAAGGAGTGGTGGGTGGCTTCGAGAACAGACCCACAACCTTCCCGAGCTCTACAGCTCCAAGGGTAGGTATGTGTATTTCGAACTGAGCGACCTGAGCCTACGGCTAACTAAGGATGGCAAGTGTAAACTGACCCCAAGCTTAAAGCTACCGGGGGGAAATTCATCTGCTATTGCCATCTCATTCATTTTCCCCAGGTCAATTACCATACGTGGTTTAGAATTGCGGTACACGATGAATACGGGAGCAGCCCACGGATTTTTTGAAGGTTCAATGACACCCAACTGAATCCAGGAATCGATTTGCTTATCGATTACTTCAAGGCTTGCCGGTGAAGCGTGAAATGGAAGCAGAGAAACCGGTTTGGCATCTGGTTTCATAGGTATGTCCACATGTGCCGTGTAGTTCCCTAATCTGCCGTGTAGACTGAAAGCCTGACTGTGCTTCAGTACTATTTCTTCCGGTTGAGCTCGTTGCTGCTCAGTAAGATCCGGTGAAAAATCAACCTCTTTCAGAAGGCGGCCCTGAGGAATATCTTCTGGCGGGCATTCAGAAGTCTTCGGACCTCCCTCCAATGGGTTTTCAGCCAGTGGGTCATCTTTCTCAGTTGCATTCCGCTGCGCTTTTGATGATATCTCTATTTTGATATGGATAGCTGCTGTTTGACACAGTACACAATCTTTTTCTGCACATTCATGAGTGCTTTTTAAATTTTCAGTCGAAGGAGAAGCTGATTCCCAGCGCTCTGTGTTTGCCAGCAGATTTTCGTCTACTAGTCCTCTCATGAGTGCGGCATGCACATTTATCTTTGTTTGCTGTTCCTTAGAAAACTTATCCATTCGGTCTAACCAGGTCTTAGGATTCCTGGCCGTTCTGAGGACTTGTCCTGGCGTTACAATTACTGGAGTTTTGGAGAACTTTGCCACATGGACAATCGGGTTTTCGCGCGAAATTAGTGAGTCAGCTGTTCCATACATGTCCTCTTCATTTCCATGCTTCATAAATTTTCTTTCCATGAACAGGGTATCCACTCCTGTTGGAAAGTCGATTTTTACTGGTATCACAATACTTGTTTCGGGTTGAATTGTTATTCGGGACTTGGCATGGACTTCAGGATTAGCACGCCAGGATTTCATACATCTCTGCAGTTTCTGATTACGCCGATGTATCTGAGCCTTGTGTTATAAGGATTTGGAATCAGTCTTGTAGCAACACAGAAAGTGTGACCCTCGTTGTCCACTAAGGATGGGGACATCGAGCTGGTGACTTGTACTTGTCTCCCTGAATCACCAAATCCAACATATGTTTTCCCGTCACTCTTCAGGACTGAAACTGAGTATTGATCGCTGAAATCATTTCCGAGAATGAATGGTGTGCTCATGCCTTTGACAATATAGGCATCTACATTCATTTTAACTGGACCATCCTGTGTATGGAAATATAGATCTAGATTCACGTAAGTGTTAATTGTGCTTTTACCTGTCACTTGAATTAAGTTTATCTGCTGCCCAGCTTTACCTTTTGGCAGATTTTCGAGCTGACTCAGGGTTTTCTGTGAAATCAAGGTAATGTCTGATCCTGTATCTATCATTACTCCGATACTGTTCGCATCCAAATTGTTAACCGTTGCCCATGTTCGCACTGCCTTGGATCCAAGAAATGAGCAACCCGGCAGGCATGCCATCATTTTTTTCAGTTCAATAAGGGGTTTATCCGCTCTCACGCTGGTGTCCAAAAGGACGGCATAGTTTACTGCATTAATTTCTCAGGCCAAGTGATGGTGAGAGCGGCGGTTAAGAGGTTGTTTGAACAGTAAGGATCCATCAGATGAACTTTCCTTGGAATCATCCTGAGATCCTGCAGGGCTATCAGTCGGGGGGTGAATCTGATAAAGAGGCTTTGAAGGTATTCGCTTCTGTCACATGCCAATGGTCTGGGATGACTTCAGGTGTGTTGCTTGTCTTTCTAACCTGTTTATAGGTCCTGACATACTTTTTGACCATTCAGCGCTTCATCCAGGTGAAGGGTGAGGGTGTTGGGGAACAAGGATTTTGGCTTGCAGTGCAAGCGGCTCAGCCTTGCCAATGAACTGAGGGGAGCCCCATGTGCTGGTGGTGCAGAGGTGCAGAGGGCAGGCTAACAGGGATGTTGATGATCCCACTATTCACTAGTTACTGCATTTTTTTGAGTTCTTAGAATCTTAGAGTGCAGTTGTCCCTCCCCACTGTGTTCTAAGTTTACAATTCCAGCTCAAAGGGCCCAGTGGACACATACAAAATAGCCATAATACTCTCACTGAATGTCTCTTTGGAAGCTGCAGTGTACATCTGGATCATACCATCAGAATCCACTGAGCAGTGTGATCATTGATACCCACAGGTTTGTCAGTGAAAATCAATGGTGATCGAAATCTTTGGTTTCCAGTAATCAATTGTCTACCTGTGTACTCAGTGGCCATGTCAAATGCATTTTCAATGCACATAAGCACAACATAATGGGCCAGGTCATCTATATAAGTCTGTGTGTGTCTGCCAAAATTGATATTCCCCCACTTTTCACTCTCAATTCCACCCTCCAATTTGTTGTGAGCCTTGATTGTCATTATTATCCATTGCAACTACTTATATTCATTTCCCTTCACCTTGCCAGCGTGCAACTTGAACCTTTGACCTCCCACTGCATCAGACTTTTGACAAATCCCTTGTGGCCTTGCACAAGGCCAAACAAGGCCAAAAACAGCACAATGCCTGCAAGTTCACAAGGCCACAAGTGGAGTCCCGATTTCAACAAGGCCAAAAAACTTTTTTTTTTTTTTTTCACCAGGTGCATTGGGGAGTGCCCAGATATTTGAGGGGGTCTTTTTTGACTTTTGACCTTGTGAACTTGCCAACAAGGTCAAAATGCCAAAAAAGGCCAACCAGGTCACACAAGGCTGATGTGCAACCACGTGCTCTTTGGATAAGAAGTTTCCACACCACTCGCTTGCCTCTCATGAAGAGCGCGCATGCTCTGGGCATCATTCGGGGTGAGTATAGTCCTTATTCCTCCCTCTAAATCGTCTTGTTCAAGTTCAAACTACTTCAGTCTGCTCTATTGCCCCACAAAATCCGCCAATCATGTGACTTTGTCACAATTGCCAGTCCGTCCAAATTTGCTTATCTTTTCTATCTCTTGCTAACAATAGATAATCCAGCACTGGTTGAACATTTCAAAATTTTCACCTTTTTTTTCAGTGAAAAATGTCGTTTATTTTTCACACATTTTTCACTGAAAAAGCAGGTGAAAATTTCAAAACATTTTCATCACTTTCTTATTTTATTTCGAATTTTTCACCTTGAATTGAGAAAGTGCTGAAAAAGTTTTAAAATTTTCACCTTCTTTTTCAGTGAAAAATGTCTGAAAAATAAACAACATTTTTCACTGAAAAAGAAGGTGAAAAAATTGAAATGCTCAACCAGTGCAGCTCTTCTTTTATCGCTCTCGACATCTAATTAGGCTTCGGAAGTGTTTATTCAGCCCATTAGGACTTGGAGCCTGATGCACATTCACACTCAGGTTGAGTTGATTAGATTTCGAGGTTTGAAGCTACTACATCAGGAAAATCCCCCATTGCCATTTCACAGAAAAATCTCAGAAATTGTTGACAATTTTGGAATGCTGACAATTGTCACCATTTGGCAACATTTGGCAATCAAATATCACCATTCCTTAGCATTCTCAAGAATTCCAGTACAAATATATCAGAAACATGCATAAACAACGTCAGTATGTCAATAACTGGCTATTGGGATTGATTATTAGCTGGCAGACCAAGTGCAGCATGTAAAAACATATTTGCTCAATTCGGTATTCCGTCGAAACTTTATTACAAGTCGTTCAAACTCAGCTCATCTCCGATCAGACCAAATACAGGACCAAAGGTTGATGGTGCCCACACACATCTTTCTTCCTTTCCCCCCACGAACTCCACTCACATTCTTCTTTATACACCCCATGGTAGACGATCGGGAGGCAGGTAGTCCCTCTCAGCCCTGTCTACATGCTGATCACGGTTGAATGCAGCCGCGGATGCATCTGCAATCCTCACCATGCTCTCTTTGCCTGTGCCTGTGCCTGCAAGAGATGCTGCTCCGTCACCCCATACGTTGTCCTCCAGCCTGCTGTTGCATTCCAGCCACCAACAGGCCACTTAGCAGCTTGCATACAGCACCAATTGCACCCGATCTCTCCCATTCCAACACGGCGGCTCCACCGTCAACACGATGGCTCCACCGTCAACATGCATGACAGATGTCGCTGCGCTCCGGGGCGGTGGGAGGGAGATGGGCATTGGCAGGGAGGGAGATAGAGTGACGAGGTATGCCCATCATCAATCCTTCGGCACAGGGTGGCGGCCTGATATCCTCTCGAGCAGATGTGTATGTCGACTCTCCCCTATCTCATCCATCAGCGCTAATGTTGGGGTAGGCACCGCCGTGGATGCTGGTGGCTCAGGTGTTAACGAGCCCTGCCTGACGTCCCATGTTCTCGGCGGTAGCCAAGCTCCTGTGCAGTTTATTCCTTCTCCGTATGTACCTACTTCCTCCCTCTTACTGCACATGCTCACTAGCTTCATGCACAATGTCTGCACCTGTGCCGACCTTGCCTGCTGCCTTTGTCTTTTGTCTGTGCCTTTCTGCTTGCCATTGTGTTGCTGCTGCTCATGTCGCCCTACCAGATGCTAAATTGCCTGTCTGTGCAGGGGTCACCATGTCGGAAGCACAGTCACTGTATGTATGTCGCAGGAAGCAACATGCTGCATGCCATGAGGAGAGACTGTTGTCATCCAGTTGTGAGGTGTTCATCAATGTTTGTCTTATGTATTGTAGTGTATGTATTGTAGTGTATATATGTGCATATGTAGTATTGCAATATAATCATTATAACACATCAGTTGTATTATAAGAGCCTCAAAATGCAACACAAAGCACCACATTTCATGCCAATTGGCTTCCATTGTCTAACAATTGTCGAGAAATTGTTGAGAAATTTGTGACAATTTTCAGGGACCGATCCATTTTGCCATTCTCGGACAATTTGCCTATTCTTAACAAATTTTGACAAATCTCAACAACTTCTAACATTTGGCACAACTTGTTGCCAAATGCCAATGGTGGATTTTCCTGATGTATTGCTTACCCGGTTTTGGTGGATGCAGAAGTCTTTAGATAGTGTCGCAATCGATTCCTCTGGAGGTTTGTTACAGTCCTGTGCGAGTTCTGTATCCCTTCAACTCAACTGCTGACTTAAGGTTCTCAGAGATACTGACTTGGGTAAGATTTCGTACTAGCCCTTGTAGACCTTTCATTTACTTGCTAACGACACTTCCATTCAATATAAACTGACCTTTACCGACACAAATATGGCCCCTTGAACCAGACTGACTTGCAGTCAGGCTAAAGGTATGTCTAGTTAATTTTCGCGCTTTTCTGACTTTTGCTTACTTGCCCTTGCTCTAGCTTTCTGTCGACGTTCAACATGGATGAATTGCACAAAATCCGAACGCATTCAAGGTAAGATATGGCTCCACTCGATTTTCTTCCAATCTGCTAACCTAATTTCGCTCTCAGCCTGCTCTACTGATTGAAGCAAGACTTGGTAAGTTTCGACTGTGCCCCGCTTATATTGACTCTAGACACCCTATCCGACTCTAGCTAGTGTTTTCTGGCGTCAATACGGCCCCTTGAACGCCGGCTGACTTGCAGTCAAGCCAAAGGTATGTGTGGTCACTTTTCGGATTTTTTTTACTGGCCCTTGCTCTAGGGCCTTAGAACGTGTTTTGGATGGATAGAATGAATGGTAGTCGGCCAAATCAAGGTGATGTATCACTTCGTTCGCCTTCTTGTCCACTGACCCAAATTTTGCTCCAAGTATAACCATTTATTGGACTACTATCAGTGACTGCCATCCTGGCCACTTGTCAATTATAAGCCTAGATACTTAGGCATATGCCATTTTCATGCTCAGGGGGTGGAATACAACCTATGTCGCCCGTCCACGCCAATTTTCAGCTGAAAGTGATGAGTTGATGTTAAGCGGTGGTGCAGTTGATGTCGGGCTGCAGGGTGAGAACCTCAATTTCTTATCTCTGAGCAGCCATTCTGCTCCTTTCTCCACTAATCTTTTGTCAATCTATGACTTCCAGGGCTCATTCTTCTTCTGTGATCTCAGACTTCTCTCTAGGCATGCAAGGGTCTCTATATTTTCACTCCTTCAGTGTTAAACTCCCGCAAATGATTACCATCTGAGCACGAAGACCACAACTCGATGACCTTTATATCAAATGACCCTTTCGCACTCTGAGTCCAGCAGTTGGCATGGTCCACCTTGATAGGTAAAGCTTCGATTCTGAACATAGACTGGAATTCTATTTTCCTGATACCTCCCCCAATGCATCTAGTACACCTTATCACCCTGTTTTCTGTGGTATCAAAATTTAAATGGCGGGTTCTCAGGAATATGATGCAGGAATAGAATAGTGGGTCCAGGTATGTCCATTGAGTTCTTATGAACCTACCTGCAACTTATTTTGGCTAATCCCTTTCTCTTACTGGTGTGTGGGCCTCGTTCGATTGGCAACATGGATTCTGCTGCTGATACCTCTCATTAGAAGTGCTTGGTTCCACTGTTTTCATCGGTCCAATGTACTGTTTTAATGTCTACAATAGATCATTTATGTCCCTTGAACATAATTATACACCGCAAGCCCACCAGCATGACTGGCAACAATGGATTTGCGTGGGTGGCCAGGTACTGTGTCAATGCCTTTTCGGGAAGTCCAACAGAAATAAATTCGCTGAGCAACCAAAATGTCACTAAAATGGGCTCAACTGGGCTCAAACTGTTCATGAGATGTACACCTGTCATTTGTGGACCATCCGCTCTGGGGAAGTCCCTCGACACAGCTGCCAATAGGCCAGAACCTCTAAGGTGGCCAGGTTCCCAGTGTCTGATAGTAGGTAAGATTTCGTTCAGATTCCACTGCACCTTACTCGAACTGCTACTAGCGATCCCATGAGACTCTATTCAGTGATCCCCGGCGGTACAATCACCCCTTGAGCGCGGACTTCTCAACTGTAAGGTCTGTGTGCCAATTTTCGAGTTTTTCCAATGTTTGCTTACTTTCCTTCAATGTAGGCCATCGAACAAGTTGAATATAGATGAATTGCGTACTAATTGGGCGCATTCAAGGCAAGGTATCACTTCGTTCGATGTCCTTCTCATCTACTAACCCAATTTTCGCTTTCGGCATAGCCAACACCACACTTGGTAATATTTCGCTGCAATCCTCATATTTCCTGCTCACATATACTAACGATTCTTGAAGACTTTAATTAGTGTTACATGGCGTTTCTGTGGTCTCTTGACTGCCAAATGACTTGCACGTTCGAGTTGAAGTATGTACTATCACGGACTAGGTAGTTGACCAACCTAGGTAGCTGACCACTTTGACAATACAGCACTAGAGACTTGAACATCTTCAAATTTGTGCCTTGGGGGAGGGAATAGGACCCCTGACGCCAGTCCATGTTGAATTTGGAGGCAAAGTGATGCGTCAATCAAAAGTTGTGGCCACGGGCCGAAGTGTGAGAACATCATTTCCTTAACTCCGAGCAGACATCAAGCACTTGTTTCTTCTGTTTCTCCACCAACTCTTTGTTGATTCGCAACTTTTTGGGCTCGTTATGCTCCCTAGCCTTGCCCCGTCCACCTCAAACTGCCTGGACCGCGACGCCTTCTGTGTTCTCTTTGCTGGAGCGCCAACACTACCTCCTTCCGATCTGCAGCCGCCCAAGTTGACCGCCCATATATCGGACGGCCCGTTGGCAGTAAAGGTCCGGGACTTGACATGGGCCATAATGACTGGTAATATCTGAGCCCCAGAGGTACGCTAATGATCTATGTATTTTATTCCTCTCTCACTGTTGGCCATTACACCAAATCACCCAATTTCGATGGTACGGACAACAGGATTTTTTGCAGGAGTTGCTGACATGAGGAGGAGGAGATGAGTACTCAGGTATGTCCATATGCCTTTTATGAAGCACCTTGGAGCTGATTTTGGATCACTGTTGCCTCCATTCGTTGCGCAACAGTCATGAAAGGCCAGAGGTCAATCTTGCCTGTGTTGCTCCGCTCCAGAGCCCAATTTCTATACTCCTTATATAGGGCCGATGTATGGTCTGAGCGTATACAATAGTTCTTTGGGGCCCTATGTATGCCTATAGATGCACCGCTCTCTCAAAAATCACCCCGAACCTTGTATTTAGGCCCGTGGTCAACTACCCCGGATATTCCCTTTTTTGGCATCCCATCAAAAATAAATCACACATGCGTCAAAAGCTCATGTAAATTCCCCAAATCTGTTACAGTGATTCTTAGGATGTATGCATTTGTTTTGAACCCCATATGCCGCAGGTGGGGACTCCCTGCCATTTAGCCATAGGCAAAAAACATTAAGGTGGTCAACTACCCAGTCGGTAACAGTATGGTCAATTTTCGCATTTTCTTGACTATGCTTACTCACTCTTCATTTCAGGTAGTTGGATGCGTCTAATATACATAGTTCTAGTTGTGTTAGGATGCATATGATCGCCCCCCTAGCGCTGACTAGCAGCATTCAATCTGTAAGGCATGTTTTGCCGAATTTTCGAGTGTTTCTAAGTATTGCTCACCAGGCCTTCAGTATTAGCCTTTGAGTGTGTTCAGTAGCATAAATTGCACAGTATTCGAAAGCCTTGTAGGCAAGCTACGCCTTCGTTTGATTCCCTTCTAATCTACAAACTTGACTTTGGTCTCAGCACTGGCTGAGGCAAACCAAGGTAAATGTTCATTCAAATCCTACTTTTCCTTGGTTTACCTACTAATGAAGCTCCTATCAGCCTCTAGATAATGTTTTCCAGCGTCTTTGGGGTCCCTAGAACGCCGACTGACTTGTATTCAAGCCAGAGGTATGTGTGCCGATTTTCGACTTTTGCTTACTTTCCCTTGCTCTAGGCCATAGATGTACATATATGTCATAAATTTAGAGCGCATTCAATGCCAGGTATCGTTTCGTTCGATTTCCCTTCAAATCTAGCCACCTAACTTCGTCGCAATTAGCTTGCTACTGACTGAAATAAGTTACAGTAAGATTTCGCTTCAACCCGCTGCTTATACTAGGGGCAGTCAGAGTAGAAATTAAATACCCGATTATGAGTCGATTCTGACGCCGATTCTGACTCGATTTTCCGAATTGTTTTGCATCAGAATCGTGTGAGAATCCCTTAGAATTGACCCCAACTTTGACTGTCCCTTTTCTGAAGTCGATTCTCAAGGCGGTTCTCTTCAATTTATATATTTTCCTCCTGCCCTCTCCCATCCAAACGACTCTACAAAATGAATTGATATCGTTGGTGGCTGTACACATCATCTCATCATGCCTCTTGCCGCTCGTTGTGCCCAACGGGCGGGCGCTCTTTGGAAGTCGTACATCCGAAACCACAAAGGACGACAGCGACGTGCTCTTCTCCGTCAACGCGCTGCGGCCCGAGCCCGACAGGTCAATCCAGCACCGCGTACTTCACTTTTTGGTGTCGATCTTGATTTCGGAGCATCCAGCGGCTCGGATTCCTCAACTTCCAGCGACAGCTCGAGCAGCTCCTCAGATACTTCGAGCGATGATTCCCAATGGAGCGACATCCTCGGCCCCAACTGGCGCTTCACCAGCGACATCTCCGTGGACAGGGAATACTCCATCACAGGACTTACGACCTCCACCACGTCGTCTAACCCTTCCGGGATGCCAGAGCTTCTGTCGGTGGGCTCGGACTCTTCCAGCTCCGACTCTGGTTCAGACTCTGGCTGGAGCTGGTCCTCGGGGGCAGAAGGGGATGACGAGGACAGTGGAGACTCCGACGACGAAGATACGGCTGACCAACACCCATTTCTTCTTCGTCGATGGATACAGTCGGAGATCGATGGCATGTATCAGAACCGATATGAACAGCCCCGCGACACGCTCCCCCGTGGCCCGTCATACCTGCATCATGTCCTTATGGCGCTCAAAGCCGGGCGTCCTGACCATTTCCGGCAAAACCTTCGAGTTAGTCCCATCACCTTCGATGCACTCGTTGCTGCGCTCGAGGATGACCCGGTCTTTGCAAACAATTCCAATCACCCACAGCTTCCAGTGGAGCAGCAAGTCGCCGTAGCGCTGTTCCGATTCAGACACGATGGGAACGCTGCAAGCATGCAAGCAGTCGGGAATTGGGCCGGATTAGGAAAGGGCACCATTCACCTCATCACACGGCGCGTGATGACCGCTGTCCTACGCCCCGGGTTTATGCAGAACGCTGTCAGGATGCCGACGCGTGAGGAGAAGGAGAAAGCGAAGCAGTGGGTCCATAAAAAGTCGTGCAGGGCTTGGAGGGATGGGTGGTGTTTTGTTGATGGCACCCTTGTGCCGCTCGACCAACGTCCCACCTGGTACGGAGAGAGTTACTTCGACCGGAAATGTAATTACTCGTTGAATATACAGGTGCACTCGTGAACGTGAAACGTGTCTGCTTGAAATTTAACGTCGTTAACAGGTAATTAATCTGCCGAATCTCAAAATAATAGACTTTAGCTATGGGTATACTGGAAGCACCCACAACTCGGTCGCCTTCAAAGATACAGCCATCTACCAGAGGCGCACGGAGCTCTTCCCCGATGGCGAATGGATTTGGGCAGACTCAGCATATACGGCACATCTCTAATCATTTGTTTCATGCTATCCTTACACCTCATCAGCTCGGAGATTGGGTTACAGCACTGTACAAAAGGCCTGAGGCCCTCGAGCCTGAGAAAGAAGAATTCAATAACCACGTCTCTATGCTTCGCATCCGCTCCGAGCATGCAATCGGCTTTCTCAAGGGCCGATTCCACTCTTTGAAGCACCTCCACGTCAACAGCCCAGATGAAAAATCTCACAAGATTGCAACCTACTGGGTTTCTGCGTGTGTGGGAATTCATTCGTTTGCGATGGATTGTGAGGAAGAGGAGTGTGAGGGAGACACCGACTCCGACAATCCGGATCCTTTTATTGTGGAAGGATTGTCCGACTCGGACTCGCTCGATGATGGGGGTAATATCCCCGTAGACCCTATAGTACGCGGCCGCAACACCGCTGGGAAACACTTTCGGGAGGTTTTGAAGGGGAAGCTGTTCCGCGCAAAGGAAAGGAAGAGAGCGAGACGCGTGCAGGAAAGAGAACTTTAGATTGATGTGATACATAGTCGGGAATACTAGTATACGAAAGTAACTATTTGGAAGTCAGAAACGACCATCAGACAGACTACTATAGAGTCCAGGATGATACAAGTCATCATCCTGCGAGGTACCGCCGCCACCGGAGAATGACATGGAGCTCGGCCCTGCATGAGTCTGAAGCTGCGCCATGCGAAATTGGTGCTCTTGCTCCATCTTCAAGCAGGCCAAGTCCAGCTTTCGCCCTTTTTCCACCTGCTTCCGCCGTGCCTTTGCCAAGCGCACTTCCCCATCCACCTCGATCTTCTTTAACGCTACTTCCTTCCGCGCATCGTTCTTGCCTTTCTTCACCGCCAACGCCCGCTGGTGCATCTCCTCCTCGGCCACAATAGTCACTGAAAAGCGGTCCTTGGAGCTCTTGTTCTTCGTCGGGAGCACAGCTGCAGCTGCGGCCGGGATGGACATAGCCGGTGCAGGCTTCATCTTCTTCTTGGGAGGCTTGGTTTCCGGCTTGGAGGTAGTGGCAGGAGCCTGCCGTTTGGTGCCTGCGAGGGTCGGGACGTCGGGTATGTTGTCGTCTGAAGAGTCCGAGCTGATGTCGAGCGGGGCCCGGGAGGCATCTGGCACGTCCGAGAGCTCGAGGTCTGTGCCCTCCGAGGAGAGGCTGTGGGCATCATCAAAGTTGCTGGACGTGTCATCGTATTGGGTGCGGAGTAAGATGGAGGTATCGATCTCGGTGTCTGTGTTTCCTAGCCCGACGGGCTGTAGGTTTGGCCGCGATGCAATCAAGGTCCGTATGCTAAAGAACCAAGGAGAGTCCGCTTTGATAAGATCTGCGTACACATGTCAAGATTTGTGTCACTCGACTTGGACCGCGCACTCACCCCACTTCGTCGTCAACTCAGTCCCGGGGAGTATCTCGTCCTCTGTGGTCATGCCGGCCCCAGTCTCCCCCATCGTTGTAATGTGCTCACGACACCTCTTGACCAATCTGGGTAGGGCCCAATCAGCACGCTGACGATACGACCAGGATACTCCAAGAGTGCTCACGCTTTAACCCTGTTCTTGATTTTGTCTCTCCAGGCCTCCAGCTGCTTCGGGAGGATAGCCTTGGCATATGCCTCTTTGTACTTGAGGTGTTTTGCAAAGCAAATCTTCGCAAGGAGCGCATAGAAGTGAGTCTTGGGCTGTCCACCATTGCGCTTGATGGCGCCGATGCCAGGGAATAGCCCATCTTGTATCTCCTCGTCCTCTTCGATGGCGTTGATCAAGGTCCAGGTGAGGTCAAAGTCCCATCTGTCGTGGCATGTCAGTGTGGAAAAACATTGTGGAGCGCTACCTATGCACTCTATGACGATGTTTTTTGCTTCTTGGATGGATTGCGCCAGGGCGGCTTTGGCGTCCGGCAGCGGCTCCTCTGTGACTGGCTCTGCGACCGGTGTAGGCTTTTTGGGGCGGCCGCGCGGTCTTTTCGGGGGTTTTTCTCCATCCTCAAGCTCCTTTGCTTCGGTGGCGGCGACAGCGGCGGCCTTCAAGGCTTTCTCGGAGGTGGCGGCGGCTCTCTTGGCCATAGCGAGGATGGGACAGAGGTCGGCGGGTGGTGAGCGGAGGCAGCAGCGGCAGAAATCAATAATATTTGTCAGCACAAGCGGGAGTACGGGAGTCACAAAGCTTGTAGTCGACGAGAATCGTATTTTAATCAGAACCAGAATCGTTGTAAAACCGCCTCCGGAGGCGGTTTTACAAATCCAAGTCGATTCTGATTTTCGACGATTCTCCCACACTTAAATAAATCAGAACCGCCGTCAGAATCGGCTGTCAGAACCGCCTCAGAATCGACGAGAATCGTCTACTCTGACTGCCCCTACTGGTGCTAACGATTTAACTAGACTCTGACTAAACATCTCCTGGTGTTACTATGGCTGACAGACGCTTGCATTGTATATCTAACCAATTTGCGACTTTTTTCAGACTTTTACCTACTGTTAAGTTGAACGCAGTAAGTATGCATAGATAAGTCATGATTAAAATCTATTCAAGGTGGCTCATAGCTTCGTTAGCTTTCAGTCGTATGTACTATCAAATTTCGGTGATTTTCGAGTTTTCTGACTTTTACTCCCACAGACTTTGTGTTGGCCTCTGAGTGCATGCAATTTACGTAGATTGAATCGCATTTGGTTGTACTCCGTCCGGGTGAGGCCGTCTTTGAAGGCTGCTTACTCAGTTTCGTTCTCACTCAGCTATGAGGTAAGTATTCGAGTCAACCCTTCTGTTTCCTGCTATTACTGCCACTAACGATCTTATCAGACTCTTGTTGGTGTCGGTTGACGCTCCTATGGCCCCTTGGCCGCCGACTAATTTGCCTGCAAGGTGGAGGTAAGTCTAGATAAATTCCGAGTTTTCGCTCTTTTTGCTTACCAGGGCGTTCAGCGCAGTCTATCTGAGCAGCTAGCATCCGATTCAGGTGAAATTGAGGTGATTTAGATCTTAGTTCGACGTCCTTCTGATTTGCTCGTTGTCAGGGACTCCGACTCAGCATCCCTCTACATGATAAGATTTCGTTCAAATATTACTCTTCCCCACTGATACGTGTACAAATTATTTTAACGGACTCTAGGTACTACACCCTCACGCTACTGACGGCCGTCCGACGTGCATTCAACCTACAGGCATGTTTTGTCAGATTTCAGGTTTTTCTGGCTTTAGTGACCGGGCCTTTGCCTAGCGTTGGATATGCGCAGAATTCGATTTCCTCCTCGGTGAGCCGTGCCCCCGCCTGACGGCCTGACGCGATTTTGCTCACAGGAGCTGACTGAAGCTCCACCTGGTGAGATTTCGCTCTACCCTCCTTACCTAACTCGAACAATCCTACCAGACTCTAGTTCGCGTTTTCTAGCGTTCCTATATCCTGTCGGTCGCGGACGGACTTTGAACGGTATGTTTTGTCAAATTTCGAGTTTTTGCGAGCTTTGCTTGCCTGGTCTTTGTGCGGGCGTTGAATATACATAAGTTGCAGTGTCCGACGCGCATTTCAACAGCCCGACCCCGACTTCGCTCCAGCAAGACTTGGTGCGAGTTTTCGTCGTGTTGAGCCGTGTTGAAAGATATTACTGTAACCGACTAACTGTGTTCTCATTCAGCTTGCCGGTCAATATTTCGTGCCAACCTCCTTATGCTTTGTGACTGCTAACGGAGCATTTGAATGAGCGCGTTCTTGCGGCTCTACGACGCAGGGAGACCAGGAGGTATGTATGTCCGAGTTTTTGCTGCTTAGCTTGCCAGCGCTTCATTTAGGTTCGTAGACGCGTCCAATTGCCAAGCTGGGCGTCCTTTCATATCACTGACGTAGTCTCATACAGCGCGGACCGGGGACTAGGGTTATCGTCCGAATTCTGAGGCGCTTGGACTCGGGCGACGACGACGAGCGCTCCGCTGCATTCGACTCGGACGTCCCGCCGACATTCGCCGCCCCCGTCCGCGCTCCAATCGATGCACCGGCCTTCCTCCCGGTGGGCCATACGCGGGACGATTTTGCACACCGGCGGCGAGACGGCTGGCTCGGCAGCTCACCGCGCAGAGCCAAATTCGCGCGCTGCGGACTCGCCTGCCGTGGAAATGAATCGAGATGGCTTGGGCGCAGGGTGCGGGACTTGTTGGCGGCGGAGCCCGGACGCGTGCGTGCGACTGCCGAGTCGAGCGCGCCGCGGTGCACGATGACTCCGCGGTGGACGTCGACGGGCAGCGCATTTGGCCCGGCCGGGCGTCTTCGCGCGCATCGGACGTACCCGGGGGAAACGACGGGCACGGCTCGGGATACCACAGCGGTCTGCCCCAGTGCACTCGACGTCCGCGCGCGCAGCGACCTCCCGGCTCGCGCAGCCGGCGCAATTGCGCACGGTGCGTGCGACCGGGGGGTACGCGGCGTGGCATCGACTAGCAGGGCGTTAGCGTCGGGAGCAGCGAGGGCGGCGCGTCGGGGGACGACATGGCGAGGTCAGAGTGGGCGCGTCGTACGGGGACCAAGAGTAGTCGGAGTCCGGGAAGCCATCGGAGAGCGGGGGGCATCGGACGGCGAGCGCGGCGTCCTCAGCGGCACATCGAGGAAGGCCGGCAGCGCGGGGTATAGTGAGGGGAGGGCCGTGTCCCGCAGCGGTGCGTCGAGAAAGGCGGGCGTGGGACGGCAAGACGTGGGCGTTACGGACAACCGTGTAAGTGAATGCAGTGACAAGGACGTGAATGATGAGTGGATACGGGAGACAGGAAAAGAAAAGAAAGTGATGGGGACGTTACGAAGTGACGGTCACGTTCGTTACACTTCATCAGCTAAGTACACTGTTCTACAAATGCACGAATAGCCACTCACGCGTCCGATGTCGCGTGTTTCTAGTTTGTTGTCGTCAACCCAGGGTCTTGACGTACGCCGCGCACACAGTCTTGTGGTGCGCGTTGTGGGCTCCCTGTACATAGGAGGGAGATGGTGGTATATGTGAGTATCATTACCCTACCATCTTCCGCACCTGGCGCTGCTTCCTCCCCCATCCGTATCCCATTCACCCTTATCCGTCCCTCCTTCTGGATCCCGCCCTCCTTCCCCCGCATCCACCGTCTTTGAAGCTGTGTCCTGTGAAGTTTTGCAATACTGACGTCGACCTCCAGCAGGGCTCTCGAGCGCGTACGCACCATGCCACACCGTCTTGCCACACGGTCCGTGCTATCGTGTGCCAGCCGCGACGGGTGGCCGGATATCCGCGCTGATTGCGAGACGACGACGCGTGTGGTGCGGGTCGGCGGATGGGCGTGCGCCCGTGCCAAGGCTGCGTTTTTTATGGCGCTGGAGGAGCGCAGCTCGAGCGAGATTCCCGAGTGCGATGCGCGGGGGTCTTGCGGCACTGCTCTCCATCATCCTCCCTTCTTCCCGGTCTTGCGCAAATGCGACCGGAACGCGACCCCCCCCCCCCCCCCCCCCCCTCCCATCTTCCCTGCATCCCAGCCTCATCCCCGCGTTCTCACCCCCCTTCCGCACGCATCGTCTCGTGGCCGCTTTTAGCTCGCATTTCTCTGTGCGGCATTATCGACCCTCGCCGCCTGCGCCGGGATGCCAGCACCCACCAAGCGCGCTGGAGTGCCCGCGTGCACACACCCGCGATCGTCCCGCGTGCTTGGAGGGCGGGACGGGTGGACGATATGCCTGCGCGCGCGGCCGCAAGTTGAAGGATACGATTTCGAGAGGTTGGGGGAGCGAGTTTTTCGGCATTTCGGTGAGGTGGTTGGGGGCGCGAGTCGTCGTGCTCCCGAGACGGCGATGCGTATGGGTGTGCGCTGTCGTACTCGTCGTATCTCCGGCGTGCGACATACGCGGGGGGCAGCGACAAGCGCCGAGCTCCCAGTCCATCGTCCTCCGTCCGCCCGGTTGCTTGACGCTCGTCATACGCACACAGAGTCACCCGGTGCTCGCCGTGCATAGGTGGTGCAGCTGGAATACGTGCCTGCCATCCCGTCCTGCACCTCCCCCATCCAGTGCCCAGTGCTGCCATGACACTCCATCCTTTCCCCGATCCCTCATCCGTCCCGTGTCTGGGTATCCTATCTACATTGTTACCTTTCTTCCCCAGGCATCATCCCCCAACTCAGGCATCCATACGTCCGATGTGTCGCGTTACTCATGATCGCCTCCTCTAGAGCGCCTGCGAACGCGCTCGCCGCAGATCCTCGGGTGCACCGGCATGCGCGCAAGTGACGTGTTGGGCGGTCGGGCGATGGTGTCTGGTTTGCAAGCTTGCGCGCGCTTTCTCTGGACGTCGGGCCCGCGATGCAACACCCCGACGCGATGGGAGTGGCGGGGACGCGAGCGTAGGCAGGGCGAGAAACGACTGGGACGAGGCGCGGTGCGATGCGGATGGGCGTGCCCCCGCGAGGGGCTGTGCTTTCAGTGCCGCTGGAGAAGAGCGGATCGGGCCCTCCTGCGGCGGATGACAAGTATGTGATACGGAGGTGAGTCTTATATGTTCCAACGCTGCTCTCTGCTTCCATCGCCTCCCTCCTGCCTTTACTTTCCTCCATTTGCTCCTCCTACCTCCCCGGACGTCTCTCCCCATCCCCGTGTCCAAATGTGTCCTCACTTCCCTTCAGTACATATCGCCGGCCGATCAGGTTTCTCAAGTACGGGATACCACGACATCTACGACCATCATCGCGTGAGCGTTTGCGCGGTCTACTCTCCGCGGTGTTGACATCTTTTCCCAGTCGACCACCCACTGCGCGGGATCGTCTTGCCGCCGTCTTGGGTGCACCGCGTGCAGGACGTCGCGGCTTGCAGCCCTGGAGTGCTGCGGCGTGCGTTGACGTGGCGGTCCGCAGTCGGGCGGGAAGCGCTTCGACGATGCGCGCGTGCGTGGCCGGCAACCCGAGCGCTTCGTCTCCGCGCGGCGATACGCGGCCCTTCGTCACCGTTCGTCATGTCACCGGCATTGGGTGGAACAGCGAGAAGGTGCGCAAGGAGGGCTTGGGGCGAGGGCCAAGTGGTATACATGGTACATATCAGTGTCGGTGAGTCCTCCCTGCGCCACTTTTCCAATTCCCCCAACTGTTCCTTACGCGTCTAATCTTTCCGAATCCACATTACGACATTGGTATCGATCAACACGGACTCTTGCCGCACCGCCTGGGCGATCGAAGGCGAACGGCGGGCGCGGGGAGCCTGCACGGGGAGGACTAGGACGGCGCCTTCCGACGTACCTACTCCTCGTTATGCTGGGGAACCAGTGCCCGTGTATCGCTCGCGCTCTTGCATGAGCGATGATGTCACGGCTCATGGCGAAATCAACGATCTGCCTCACGGCTCCTGGGGACTGATACCATGCTGTGGGGAGAGCGGGGGTGAGGGTACACGTCGTGCCCATTGCGCTGTCCATGTCGGATTTCGCGGGATTCCGACGTCTTGCTCACGACCGCTTCGCCAGCGGTGATGCTTCCTGTGAGAGTGCCATGGATTCGTCAACTTCTTTCACAGCTTTGAATGATATGAATAGAAGGTGCCAGTGCCTGCAATGGGAAGGCGTTTGCGCCATCTGACGTTTGATTGATTCCCATCTGCGGAGCATCTGTTTTCAGATTCATATGCGGACTCGGCTTGCATGTATATTCATGTCGTTCCGTCTGAGAATTGTAGTGTATTGTCTCGATACTCTATTCTTTCACAGCCCTTTTTTCGGTGATCGTTGCTCTGCATGTGCCGGATTTAATGCGCGATCTTGATGGACAGAACCTGATTGACAGCAATCTGACAGCTGAAGGCGTGGTATCAGGTGCGGGCAGCAGACAGCTCTCTTGTTCATCTCTTCCCCCTGATAGCACCCCCCAGCAATGGCAGAACTCATTGGACTCATAGCCAGCATAGTGCAGCTTGTGGATGTTGTTGCTCAGGCTGGCAAATATGCCAAGGACTTCCGCAATGCCTCCAAGGAGCGGAAGAGGCTGTTCTCAGAAGTTGATGCACTCAAGCCCTTGCTTGCAGATCTTCAGACTCATCTTGTACCTGCTGCCCATACTCGGGCTGGAGGGCACCAATTCCAGCTGGAGGAATCCATGGCAGAATTCAAGGAAACTATGTCCAGCCTGGCAAAGAAGCTGGAGCCAGCACAGGGCACAGCCAGAAAGATCATTAAACAGGCTGCCTGGGTTCTATGGGATAAAAACGAGGCAAAGGATGATCTGGCAGAGATAGAGCGCTTCAAGTCAACCCTGAGCAACTGGCTGGGCATGGAACTCTGGTAATTGCACCTGTTGTTCAATTGAATGCAACTGATACTTGGCAGGGATACTGCTAGACAGGAAGAGAAGAAGAAGATTACTGAATGGCTGTCGCCAATCAATTTCTTCACAAGGCAGGCCACTATCCTTGCCAGCCACCAAAAAGGAACTGGACAATGGCTGCTGGACAATGCAACATTCAAGGAATGGAAGGACAATGATGGAAGGATTTTGTGGTGCATTGGTATTCGTATGTCTCTATATCATGGTTGAGTAACACATTCTCAATGGCTTTCATGCAGCTGGTGCTGGGAAAACTGTGCTGGCGTGGGTTGTGCAAAATTCAATTCAGATAAATACTGAATATATTCTAGCTCTGTTGTTATGCACCATCTCCAAGCTGAATTCCCCAACCGAAGCAAAACTGCCATAGCTACCATCTATTGCAACCACAAGGACACTGGACTTCAGACCCTGCCAAATCTCATGGCAAGCTTGTGGAGGCAGTTTGTTGTCGATCAGCCAATCTCCTCTGATATAAAGGCCCTCTATGAACAGCATCAGAATCGAGATACAAGGCCATCACTTGAAGAAATTATGAAGCTTCTGGGTTCAGTCATCTCTGCTTACTCTCAGGTTTTCATCATCATCGATGCTCTGGATGAATGCCCAGAGGATGGAAATGTCCGCAATGGTCTAGTTCACAGACTTAAGGAACTGGGGAATTCAGTAAACCTCATGGTCACTTCCAGACCTCATGTTGATGTTTCCAAAGCATTTCCAGATGTGGTGAAACTGGATATTCAGGCAACTGAATCAGATCTGCAAATATACATTGCTGCCCAGATCTCTGCATCCTCTCGACTGTCAAAACATATAGAGGTCAGCCCAGATCTTGCCTCAGAAATTGAGAAACAGGTTTTGAGCAAGGCAGCTGGAATGTAAGAACATAGCCCTGTCTACATAGGTTCATGCTCATTTACTGCATCAGGTTCTTGCTCACAAAGCTCCACATTGATTCACTGGCCACAATGGCCACAGTGAGGGATGTCCGTGAAGGCCTTTCCAAGTTGCCTTCAGACCTGGACAACACATATAATGAAGCCTTGCTGCGAATCCAGACTCAGAATCCAACTGACAAAAAGCTTGGGTTGGCTGCACTCACCTGGATTGCCTACACATTCAGGCCACTCTCTGTTCTTGAACTCCAGATAGCCCTGGCAATTAGGCCAGATGACACACATTTCTATCAGGATGGTGTGATAGACATTGAAACCATCTTATCTGTGTGTGCTGGTCTGGTCTATGTGGAACAGACAGATAAGGTTGTTCGTTTGATCCACTTCACAACACAAGACTACCTGGATAGAATTCATGCTGCCCAATTCCCACTTGCCCATGCCAATATTGCAACAATCTGCCTGACATACCTGTCATTCATACCATTGCCATCTAGAACTCATTTTTGGTCGGGTTCACAAGCCCATGAAAACCTGATGTCTGACCATCCATTCCTTGAATACACTGGGCTCTATTGGGGATTTCATGTTGCCACAGGAGACACAGAATCAAAAATCAATCATGACCTTTCCAATGCTCTCAAGGATGCAGTGAGGAGAAAATTTCTGCTGGATCTTCTGCCACAGAAATATGGTGCGCCTGGTGTCCCGAAATCTGTCAGGCCTATAGATGTTGCTGCAAGACAAAACTTGAGAGACTTGGCAAACAATTGCATCATGCAATTTAGCTCTGATGACTACTATCCATTATATGTAGCCTCAAACTATGGGCATTCAAGCATTGTGCAGCTGCTTCTGGAGAAAGGTGCTGAAGCCAATGCTCAGGGTGGATTCTATGGCAATGCACTTCAGGCAGCATCTCATGAGGGTCACATGGACATTGTGCAGCTGCTTCTGGAGCAAGGTGCTGAAGCCAATGCTCAGGGTGGATTCTATGGCAATGCACTTCAGGCAGCATCTCATGAGGGTCTCATGGACATTGTGCAGCTGCTTCTGGAGCAAAGTGCTGAAGCCAATGCTCAGGGTGGCTACTTTGGCAATGCACTTCAGGCAGCATCTTACAATGGTCACATGGACATTGTGCAGCTGCTTCTGGAGAAAGGTGCTGAAGCCAGTGCTCAGGGTGGAGAATATGGCAATGCACTTCAGGCAGCATCTTCTGGGGGTCACATGGACATTGTGCAGCTGCTTCTGGAGCAAGGTGCTGAAGCCAATGCTCAGGGTGGAGAATATGACAATGCACTTCAGGCAGCATCTTCTGGGGGTCACATGGACATTGTGAAGCTGCTTCTGGAGAAAGGTGCTGAAGCCAATGCTCAGGGTGGAAAATATGGCAATGCACTTCAGGCAGCATCTTCTGGGGGTCACATGGACATTGTGAAGCTGCTTCTGGAGCAAGGTGCTGAAGCCAATGCTCAGGGTGGAGAATATGGCAATGCACTTCAGGCAGCATCTTCTGGGGGTCACATGGACATTGTGCAGCTGCTTCTGGAGCAAGGTGCTGAAGCCAATGCTCAGGGTGGAGAATATGGCAATGCACTTCAGGCAGCATCTTACAATGGTCACATGGACATCGTGCAGCTGCTTCTGGAGCAAGGTGCTGAAGCCAATGCTCAGGGTGGCCTCTTTGGCAATGCACTTCAGACAGCATCTTCTGGGGGTCACATGGACATTATGCAGCTGCTTCTGGAGCAAGGTGCTGAAGCCAATGCTCAGGGTGGCTACTTTGGCAATGCACTTCAGGCAGCATCTTACAATGGTCACATGGACATTGTGCAGCTGCTTCTGGAGCAAGGTGCTGAAGCCAATGCTCAGAATGGAGAAAATAGCAATGCACTTCAGGCAGCATGTTCTGGGGGTCACATGGACATTGTACAGCTGCTTCTGGAGCAAGGTGCCGAAGCCAATGCTCAGGGTGGCCTCTTCGGCAATGCACTTCATGCAGTATCTTACAATGGTCACATGGACATTGTGCAGCTGCTTCTGGAGCAAGGTGCTGAAGCCAATGCTCAGGGTGGAGAATATGGCAATGCACTTCAGGCAGCATCTTCTGGGGGTCACATGGACATTGTGAAGCTGCTTCTGGAGAAAGGTGCTGAAGCCAATGCTCAGGGTGGCTACTTTGGCAATGCACTTCAGGCAGCATCTTACAATGGTCACATGGACATTGTGCAGCTGCTTCTGGAGCAAGGTGCTGAAGCCAATGCTCAGGGTGGAAAATATGGCAATGCACTTCAGGCAGCATCTTACAATGGTCACCTGGACATTGTACAACTGCTGACTAATGCAGGTGCTGTCAAGATTATTGCAGAAAAAGGGGCAGAAGAGGATTCAATCAGCAATGCTAGACTTCAGGCATAACTCCAGGTATTGCACCAGTTCCAGTTATCATTCACATAACTCATGTTTCTCATAGACCAACTAGATTTTCAACTCATCTTTTAGTTACATGATTTGTAAATGAAATACCATACATTGCCTGTGAATGCACGGCCCAGCAAACTAGATGAACTTGATCAGTTTGCCAACCATGCTGATGATCTTCAGGCAGAGCTTCTCATGGATGATATATCAGATTTGTTTGATCTCAAAAGGATGAATTTGGTACAGAGGCTACCTTGGAAGTTCACATAACATAATTTGGCTGTTCCCTGACAGTTGAAGCTCACAGGATTCCAAATTGATCATGATCTGTAAAATGTATCAAAGGGTAGACTCTATGTAAATCATCGACTCATGTAAGTTCAACAAAACCCATTCACAAGGCTATGTACACAAAGCAAAGAACATTTTACTGCACCACTATCCCAACACTCAATTCATGCTCTCAACAAACCCACTTACTAGTTTATCTGCTTGTCAGAACAATGTCAAGTTGTGATCTAGAAGTTAAGGTTCAGTCGAGCCTGATTTCTGGTAAGTACAAATGGGAGTGTAGGTGTTTCACAATAGATTTCCTCACTTTGGCCAAGTTTGGGTCAAGTTGAGGCTCAAGTTGGGTGTCATGAAACAATATTCTGCTTACTGTTTTGTCGATAGGAAGCAAATATTTGCCTTGAAGGACACATAGGTCTGACCCATCACTCATGTCTCAGTATCTTCCAGTGGGTACCTCTCATACCAAATCATAACTAGGAGACAAGTAGAAGAACAAACAGGAGCCTAAACAGGACCAACTTTGAACAATACTAATGGTGAGTTTGATAATATATTTCCCAGGGCAATGCCCACTAGGTGCCAGCACAAGCGCAAGCTCAAACCTTGCTTACAGTAGTGTCTCTCTTAAAGGGACCAGGTTATAGGCTCTTCAGACACTTCCCATGCCAAGCTTCAACTTATTTCAAATATTATTTATTATAGCTTTCACAGCAACCACCAACCTTTTGACAGCTACCAAGTAGCAGTGTTCCGTTCATACACTATAAAACTTGTGATAGGCTGAAAGAAAGCAAGCTGAGCATGCCATCTGAGTAGGTCTGCCCAGAGTAGAGCCATTGCCATACTAGACAAGAATCATGCTGGACCTTTGGCCAACTTTCAGTGTGAAAGACACTAGCAAGGTAAAGGGAAATTGTGACTGTAACCTCATGCATATTTGAGTGAGCTGAGTGGGCCAGCAACTCGTGGCATGCCTCTGAGTCAACACAACACTCGGAAACAATTCACCCCCCTTGGTGCATGTATATTGTGGCCCTCCCATTGACTTGATATTGCACACACTGTGTTATGCCTCCCACTCAGCTGAGCTGAGTTCAGCCTCATAATCTTCTGGCTGGGGCATCATCGGGTTTCATTTCGCTGGTAAGGAGTCTGGCATTGTTTTTGCTCTCTGGAAGCACTTGTGTGGGTTTTGGCACACCATGTGATTTACCCTCATGTCTGCACAGGCAGCGCATTGGCATACTCTGCTTGTCCTGTGTCTTGCAGTCTTGAGTTTCCTGGCAAGAGTCTCTGCATCTCCGACTGTGATCATCTCATGGTGGGTCTTAAGGCACTTGACTTCCTGTCCTCAGTTGAAGAGGCCTCAGGTTGCAGTCGATTTCTCGTGGTACCATACCGGTGCTTCTCTCTGTATCTTCCTTGAGATCACCAGGCCGTCCATGTGGAGGTTGTGAATCTTTGCCACTTTTACCATATCTGCTAGGTCTTTGGGTAGGTCTGCGCTTTTGGGTGCCATGATTGGAGGTATGTGTTCAGATGAAGCACTTTGTCAATGTTAAAGTCTTCACCTACAGCATTTCTTGCCATTATTTCATCTGCAACAAAAGCCCACAGAGGCCCCTTGTCGCTGAAACTGAGATATGATTTTAGCCGTGTTATGGTTATCGCCTCGTTTCATGCTACAATGTCCAAGAGGTTATGGCCTCCAATATCTGTGGGTGCATATACAGTTTCTTTATTTACTGTGACACTAGTCTTCTCAGCCCATAGGAATTTCCTGATCCTCTTCTCCAGTTTTTGCTTGACATCTGCAGGCATCCCCTGGACTGTGGCCATATATTGTGTCATCCCTCTGACTTCCATGAGGATGATCAGCATTTAACCTTCCATTGTTGGGTATCCCATTTCTCATCTTTCCAGAGCTGCATCAATTTTTTCTAGTGTTCTCGCCCACATATCAACTTGTTGGACATTATTTCCTACCCAGGCCCCTACACCCCCAATTTGGTCGGATGTGCTTGACAGATCCCATCAAAAATATCCGGTGATCTCCCACATCAGCTCAGACAAACCTTCAGGCGAGATCATGGGGACATCATGAGGAAAGACTCGACAGAGGCCTTGGTGACCTCGTCGAAATGTAATAAAAATATCTGCGGGATCTTATGTGGTAGATATTTTACCTATTTATCGTAAAGTTGAAAATGGATAGCCCATCACTGACTCGGAACAGTGTCGCCAAAGGTGTTTAGGTCACAATAGGCACAATCATGTGCCACAGCACAAAAAATACTTGAAATTTGTGGGGCGAACGGGGACACCATACAGATATTTTGAATTGAGCTGAAATGGTCCAATTGAATGCTTTGAGCTTTATATCTGGTGCTCAGCAACCAGACATTCCTCCCTGTTAAATGTTAAAAAGGACGCCGCTGTGACACGGCACTGTACTTCGGTCACATGATCTCCTGGCGACGCGTTATTTTATAACGAGTGCGAGTCGGCTTGATTCGACTCGACAAGTGCACAGTCTAGTTCGCAATAATAAATTATTTCCATTGTTTCAGGTGGAGGAGCTATGGTGGTGTCCCTCAGACTCCCTTTGCATATTAATCAGTGTTCACCACCAGCATCTGGATCGCTATCAGCCTCCTCATTCATATCCCTCTCCACACCCATGGCCGTCGCTCCCTTCCTCGCCTTCAGGTTCTGTTCCCGAGTCTCCTTTGATTTTTTGAGAGCTGCGGCGCGCTTTGCAGGGCCAGACACCCAAAGGAAGTGCTGCAAATTCCTTGCGTTTGGCATCGCAATCGGATTTTGTGGCAGAGTGTCTCGGAGGAGGTCAGCATTGTGCAGTGCATGCATATTAATGAAGTAAATGTTGGTGTCGCGGTGTAGAATCACCTTCTGCCTTTTCCGCGTGGCACTCCGTTCTTGAATGACACTTTCAGTGTCCTCAACGGCTGGGCACTTGCTCCCATAACAATCATGCTGCACATTGAATATGAACAAGATATCCTGCATGGAGAGGTGAGGCGACCATTTGAAGTAAAATTAAACACAAACAGCTGGCTTTGCGACGAGGATATCAGGTGACAGGGAAAGTACTGGAATAGACATACACTCATCCCATGTCGCAGATATGTTGAAACATTGAATGACGATGGATGTTTCGGCATGTTGCATCACTGAACTTGAAGGAATGAGAATATTGCAGATCTGTCCTGCCAACACTGCCTCCGTTTCCTGTTTTCGGATTCAGTCAATATATGACTGGAAAATGGAGAATGTAATACAGACTTTGCAAGTAAAAAATACCCATGAATGCTTGGAGCAAACATCTCCGGATTTGGATACAACATACTTGCACGTTGTCCACATCTTTCCAGAACCGTGTACGTCAAGTTCTTGGGTCCAATACGGCTCTAGTAGGTCACACCATGTGCCAGACCAAGCCTTGCTTCGAGATTTAAGCTTTATTGACCCTTTGAGAAACAACAGAATTAGTGTAAGTACGTGAATGCGAGAGGGAATGAGACAGACCGGGCTTGGGCTTGGATTTATCCATCCAGCCCAACCGCCGTTGAAGCTCTTTGTTGTGGTGAAGGAAGGAAATGACCTTTGTTCCGGCCCGAACATATTCCTGCAATCCCGTGGGCTTCCACCAACCCCCACTCACCTGGTGTTTGAACCTTTCCATATCTGTGAGTGTCACTCCAATGTCATGACTTGGAGCCTGGTGGTTCGATAGAATGCTGCAAAGCCGGAATATACCGTTCCAACACTCGAACACTTCGGTTTGGAAAAGAATTGATGGCCCGAATCGTCGAATGTCATCGGGAAGGTGCAGTAGAACATGTAGCTTGTATTTCGTGACGATTTGGGCAGGGTCAATGAGCCCCCAGATATCCAAGACATTGTCGATGCAGATTTGCAGATCAGCCTGAAACCAGTCAGTCAAATCAGCTGAATCAGATTGCAGGATCATCTGACCAAATAATGTTCCATATTTCAAATCTTGGGGAACCACAACAAAGCTCCGAGCTCACCAGATGCTTTCCACAAGTCGAAGAGGTTCTCGCTACACAGATCATCATGGAGGTGGAAAGCACCGAGTTGCTGGAGAATTTTGAAGTGCTTGCTGATGAGCGCATTTTTGTACTGTAAAATGTACCGGCCATGAAGGGAGGACAGATTCAATCCATCTGCAGCTGATGATTGGAGGCGTATGGCAAATGTCTCGCCCTTTGGCTTGTCCCAACCCTTATTTGTCTCGTGCCAGATATATTTGTCATCGCCCAGAAGAATTGAATGCAAGATCTCACAAGGGCTATCCTGATGCAGATCAAGACCTGGGGCCAAATGAGACTCGCTTAAAGTTGAAAACTCGAAACTGGCACCTCGGACACTCAACAAGATGTTATAGTGGTCGCCGGTGCAGAGATTACTGCAAGCACCTGTAATTATTCCATAAATCTGAAATGCAAGTTCGAATCGGTCAACTTACTTGATTTCTTTGGGATCCTGGCATAGCAATCATCTGGCTGCAGAATTACCCAGTTATACAACTCCCATTGAATCAAGTCTTTGATTTTCATTTTGACTGCTTTCCTCACATCGCCTTTGAGATTCTTGTCCTTCAGATGTGGGTCTGCTACAAGGTGCTGCTTCTGGGTTTCTCGTGCTTTGACAATGAGCTTCTCAATCCAAAATAATGCTGTCTTATCCTTGACACTGGTTGAAGTCTGCAGATTGTCGACAGCTTCCTGGACACCACTACACGCAGCCCAGATTTGCCGTTTAATGGTCCGTACTGTCTCGGCAGGTGTACGTGAAATACCGGGCTTGAAAACTATGAGGTACAGCTCTTAAATGTCGACCAAATGATACCTTAAAAAGTGCACAGTATCCATCGTCAGTTTCGCACTCCGCCGCTGTGCCCCCCGCTTTATCGTAACGACACCAATAGTTGGAATGCACACCAGCATTTGAGGCAGACTCGGCTTGCTGTGGGTTGTCTGCAGGAAGGACATGGGCGAAAATTCGAAATAGAATATCCTGTTCCAGCTCGCAATCATAGGCCTCATGATATTTATCGGGACCACTGTATCAACGTCAGATGGAAGGAAAGAGCACAACATCTCGACTCACAGGTCATCTGCAAGGGCTTTGAACTGCTCCCCGGATGATGCATGAGGCGAAGTTGAACAAAATCGAACAAAGTACTCCTGCGAAGATTTTTGATGTGGAAGATTGGCGTTCAAGTTCATGTGCGGATTGAATTGCTTGCTAACATTCCCAGAAACATTGTCGCTCCATGGAACGATCCGGAGGGAGAAAACTGGATGTCCTTTCGCAATCTTGTGCACAGGATTTGGCATCTTTTGTGCCCAGTCTGGCGCAGAATCTGCCAACGGCTGGTTAACAGAATGATATACACATTGGACAATGATGAACCAGGGAAACACATCACATAGCCCGATTGTTCGAGATCAAGGAAATTGTATTGTAGGTCCATCACACGGACTCTGACAAGAGTTTCATCGCGGATTATGAAACAATTTGACTGCGAGGATGTCAGTGGTTGAATATGTTGTAAAAAAAGAACACCGACCTCAGGATAATGCATAACATGGTAAACGTCAACGTGGACCTCCTTCTTTACCGTGACCCATCGCATTAGAATGACAAATTGGCCGCTTTCCAACTGTGCAAGCTCCTTGACATAGAAATGTTTGTCGCTTTTCCTCTCCCAGTTCGCCCACATTGGGGAGAGATCATTGAGATCGATCTCCTTGGTCCACTTTCCCACTTGATTGAACTCCGAAACATGCTCTGTAATTTCCGGGTAGACTTGTATAAACTCCCGCACAAGGGGATTTGCCCAATCCTGTCCATGTTGCTTCAGCGTACAAACAGTAACTCAGAAAAAAAAAAGCTACCAGTGCGAGTAATTCTGCTGGATGGTTCATATAAAATTCATTCCCCATGGCGGAGGTGTGTCATAATGTTCTGATATTTACATCTTTGGTGAGCTGAGCTTGCTTGTTTCTCAAGGCCGTAAATGAGGGAACATTCGGTGTTTTGCATTCGTGCATGACCCAAATGATGGTTTTAAGCTGGTCATCTGAGAGCCGCAGATGCGGTAAATTATCCAGGAGATCCAGCATAAACATCTGTTCAAAAATCAGACGCTGTGGACCCGGAAAATGAGCCACTTACCGCCTTTGAGCCATGGGGACTCCAACCACTTTCATCGTGACTGTACTCTGCATCCGATTCAGCATCTGAATCGTTGTCCAGGCCTGTCATCAGGTGTCAACAAGCTGTAACAATATCTCTTTTGCTTTCTCCGCTCACCCAAGTCAGCCATCGCAGCCACTGCATCAGAGATTGTCAAATCATTCTCCGCGGTGGATTGGCGCCCCATCTTCCCGAAAACTGTGTGCTCATAGTAATCCAGGTTCCGCATCTCTTGAAGTAATTCCTGCCGCCAGGCGTCGACTTGGACATCTTCCATCCCAGCAGTGAAGAAGATCTTGTTGCGAGCCGAATCGAAAAATTGATTCCTGTCCATCATGATATCATCCAGTGGGCTCGGAGCGCGGTAAGAACCAGAAGGCTCATCCGGATAATCCGGTTCAGCAAACAGATCAGCCAGCTTCAGATTTGCACACTGGCCTGGAGTCGGATTTTGTGTTGATTGATCTGCTTGCCGGTCTCTAACTCCTCCGGCAGAAGTTGCAGCCAACAAAGCGGCGGAATGCTTGTGTTTTGGGCTTTTCGAGTGTATTTTCCGTCCACTCTTCAGGATAACAATGTCCTTGGTGTCAGACGTCGCGGAGCATGCGATACATTTGGTGTTTGTTTGATCCACGTCTTCGAAGTCTGCATGCATGTTCAAGAGAGGCCAAGATGTGACTTCAAGAAGTACCAGCATCGTATTGGCCGGTCTGACGTGCAGGCATTGTGGTAATGGGCTTATCAACCGAGCGGCGAGCGGGACACCCAGTGGGGATTATCTCATGTGTCCGCAACTGTCAGTTGGTGAAAATTTTCATAACTCCGTTTCGACTTACCTTCCTCTCTCTTTCTCCCCCTTCATTTTCCTGACTCTTCCACTCCTTTAACACCCTCACACCCTCATTCACAACACCCTTCCTGAATGCAATGCCTCGTTCATCTTGCCTCTCTGCTCTTTTTGATACCCCCAGCTCCCCGCTTGCTCCACCCTCCCCCAACGTCGGTGCGCCGGGCAATACAAGCTCACCTCAGGGATCCCCTTCCACTCAAGGTCCTCCTCCTTCGACCCTACCAATACCCAGTGTAACCGCCACTCCTCATCGCTGTACACCCCTCATGGCCGCTCCAATCAGCACCAGCGTGTCACCAAGGACTTTACCCAATTTGGGGTCCTCGTCGCCAAAAAACTCAAGTTGAAGCCTGAGAGTGTCATGACTCTTGAGGAATTCTCCCAGGCAGGCCCCTACCAATTTTCTGCTGCCCACACTGATCTTTCTGCTTGCAGATCGCGGAGTGTCGCACCGAAATTCTCATGTTTGCACACATCCTCAAGATCTCAGAGATGCAGGCCCTCACTGCTCCCAGCGCTGCTGACTTTGTCATCCTGAAAAAGCTTGAGGTATGTATATATATTTTATCCCAATCGACAGTGCTGACAATGGTTGCAGAGCAAGCTGGATATTCACAGCTTATGTCGCCGAACATCAGCCACTATGTCAAGAAGTCCGGGGCTGACAGTCCAAGCGGGATTGTAAAGGTCACTGTCTGCACTCCCCATTTTCCACTACCACTAATGCTGTTTGCAGTCCTTGATCCAGGACCACGCCAGCCAGTGGGGCATTACCTCTGAGCAAATCGGGGAGAAGACCATCTGGAGCACTGTCATGAGCCATGTCCACACACACCTGACTGATCAGTGTTATAGCATCAAGAAAGCTGTACATGCACTGAGACTTCCATTGATTGATGTGCTCATCATTTACTCCCAGATCTTCAACTCCCTGTGGGTTGCCACCAAGGACGACGAGGGTGAGACTACCATTGAAGAGCGCGAGGACCCCCTCGACATCATCAAGCTCTGCGAGGAGCTGGTCAACATTGTTCCCGATGCGGACATGAAGGTCACAATGCCCATGCTGGCCTGTGTCGCAATTTTGGTACATCAAACTTCCTCCACAACATGCCTTTGCTGACCACCTTTCCATAGCGCCAGATTATCATTGACGTATCGGGCAGCTCCAAGTTCTGGGAGAAGGTGGATGAGGAGCTAGCCACACTTCACAACGAGCCCGATGGGAAAATACTTTCGAAGTATGTAATCCCCCTGGTCATCGTTTACCCCTGCTGATGGATCTACAGGAACATTGTGAAGGTCCTCAAGGCTGACTGCTGCCGCTATGGCAATCCTGACCTTGCGCTCTTCCAGTAATTTGTTGTCGACTGCGATCGGGTGCCATGCGCACCACACGGCACTGCAAAATCTTACTTACTCATTTAATCTGCATTCACACATGTATCCATATTCGTAGGTAATTTTATATGTAGCTCAGACATAGTTAGCCATACAATTCATTTGATTTTCGACCGCCATGGGTCCTCTTATATTTTCTCTGTCTGAGGCCAGCTGCAATGTCTGAGAAGTAACAGTGGCAGATGTCAAGGCACCCACTCTCGTGCGATCTCGCCCTGACCTCTTTCGTAAACCTTCTGGGGCTTGGGGATCATGCAATTCTCTGAGGATTGTTGTATTCAATATCCCCGGGACGTTTCACGGGATGTCGTACCATACAAGTCTTAATATAGAGCCTGGGAGCTCGCTTGGAGATCCGACCAAATTGGGGGTATAGTATTCAAATAGGCTCAGATTCTTTTGTGATCTTAATGTGGCCCGGGATTGTGGTGCCATTGATGCCATTTATAAACTGGTTTGTGTGTACCTGGTCCCTATGGTGTATGTTTCCTATTGGTATCATTTCGGTCTTCCTAATGTTGAACTTCACACCAGATGCCACACACCATCTTTTAAGTATTTTGACTAGCATACCGAAATTGTCTTCCGAGTCCAGGTATACCAGTGTGTCATTGGCAAACAGGGTTGCAATTAATTTTTCTTCCACTTTGGGGGTATCTTGAATCCTTTCATTTTGGATTGTCGTAGGGCTTCCATGAGAGGTTCAATCACTAGATCAAAGAGGAGGCAGGACAGCAGGTCACACTGTCTTACTCCTCAGGTGACTTTGAAGGAGTGTTGGCTGGACTCGCCATTGACCATTACTGATGTGTACGCATCACTGTACAGGGCTTTTATCATGTTGATGAACTCTGCTGGTATGCCGTAGTTTGCAAGGGATTTCCAGAGGTAGTTGTGCTCAATCTTGTCATAGGCCTTTTCTTGATCAAGAGCAACTATCCCATCGGTCTCTGTCACTTCTGTGAGCTCAATGACTCTCTTGGTGAGCCATATTTGATCGTATATGTACTGTTCCAGGATGAATCCCACTTGATTTTTGTGGATTAGGTCAGGGGCAACCCTTGCGACTTTCATTGTGAGTGCCTTTTTGAATATTTTATAGTCTGTGTTCAGTAGGGATACTGTCACGTGCTGGGATCCTGGGCACCTTAGGCATTTTAGGCTATTAACGTCCTTGTATAAGGGATTTCAGAGGGCCCGAGGGTTTCAAATGGAAGGCCTACATCTTGTGAACAAGTTAAGCACACTTGCACCAATTTCAGTGGTGTTTTGACTGTGTAGCGAATTTCTTTTGGTAGGAACTCCCAAAAAAGCAGTAGATGGGGTACCTGGGCGCCCCTGCAAATTCGTTGTCGCAGGCTCAATAGATGGCCTCGCAGTGCGTAACACAGGGGGCAAAACAGATGGCACCTGTCATCACGGCAACCTGGTGGCACTCGCTCCAGACTCGCTCCGTCCTGGCTGCGCTCAGGTCACACACTTGACAGGATATGCCGTAAACCGATCTATATCAAGAATGTCATTCACACGAGTTGGCCCCAGCGTTATCTCGGTGTGTTCCAAATCAGGTAAACCCTTCCCGCCACTCAACCTGGCCATATAGAGAGATCATCAAATTTAATGACAGAGTACATGTAAATTATTTACGGCCTCTGCCCAGTGCCCAACAAACTACCATAAATTGTTTGCTAATCCCAGGATAAGTCTGTGAGGGTCTTATCCATGCGGATAAATGGGTAATGATGTGTTTAGGTTCAACAACCACCAAAGTCTTGTAAGGTTCCACCTCGACCAAAGCAGCCTTCATCCGAGGACGATGTTTGTATGGTGTGTTGTGGATATCAATAGGTCGATGAGGTGCCACAAAGATAAATTTTCTCAAGAATCCATGGAGAGGTATCTCCAAAATGGCCCTGATAACTCCCGTCATTTGGGCCTCATCGGTATTGGGCTGGCGAAACTGGACCAAGCTGTTGGAATGGTGTGAAGAATGGCAGCTGTACGTCTTCCAATTCTCATGGTAGTTCTTGAGCCATTTTGCATTTGGTGGAAGAACCATGGCCTGATACTCTGGGTCTGGGTAGCTCAGCCAGCTGAGACTTGTTTCACCGGAAGAGTTAAGGTAGCTCAAGATTGACTTGTACTCCTTTGGAGTCATCTTTGGTGCTTTAGAAAGATAGAGGGCTATAGCAAATCCATCGAGTTCTTCAGGTTTCTTTGGCTTGGTGGTATCTTTGACATCTAGAATGTCTGCAAAAGCCTTTAACTGTGGATCTGTAAATTCCGAATTGTGGAGGTAAGCCATGAACCGACAGCGACACGTCATTTGGCATAGCATTGTGTGGTCCATATCATCTATTACATGGAATGAGACAGTGAGAACTTTAACTTGAAAGAACAACTCACAAAGGTGGCGGTTTGTCTTAATTCTCTGTAGCATTCCATTCATTCTTTCACCCCAGAACTCATTCAAACCAGCCATCAGACCCCAGTATTTGAGGATGGGTTTAAGTCTTGAGCAATACTCGCATCTTTGATCCCTCATCAATTTCAGACTGAACATTAAGTAGTTGACCCCGCTGCTGGCACCACTGCTCAGAATGTCTCAATACTCAATGAGGGCCTTGTTTTGATGCCAAAGACCACATTTTAATTGTTATATGGTCCGACCAAATTTATTCTTGGCAGGTATTCCACAACATTTTGATCCCTTATCAATTTCGGACTGAGCATAAGTAGTTGACCCCGCTGCTGGCACCACTGCTCAGAATGTCTCAATACTCAATGAGGGCCTTGTTTTGATGCCAAAGACCACATTTTAATTGTTATATGGTCCCACCAAATTTATTCTTGGCAGGTATTCCACAACATTTTGATCCCTCATCAATTTCGGACTGAGCATAAGTAGTTGACCCCGCTGCTGGCACCACTGCTCAGAATGTCTCAATACTCAATGAGGGCCTTGTTTTGATGCCAAAGACCACATTTTAATTGTTATATGGTCCAACCAAGTTTATTCTTGGCCGGTATTCGGCAACATTTTGATCCCTCATCAATTTCGAACTGAACATAAGTAGTTGACCCCGCTGCTGGCACCACTGCTCAGAATGTCTCAATACTCAACGAGGGGCTTTTTTCGATGTCAAATATCATTTAATAATTGTTCTCTAACAGATCTTATACTTTGATTTTCACTCATTTAATAGTCCAACGTTGTTCGAGGCTGAAACCTCTGGACATACAAGGTGGTTGACTCATACACATATTGTAGGATACAGTGACTCCGTGGGCTGGATCGCACCTTCACGAGGATATCCTTGAGGCCGTTATCCAAAGTGCAGCGGATGATAATCAGTCTGCACCCATATCATCCTTTGTTTCAATGCTCGCGGCCATTCGGGCATTGTCAAAGACCTGCCTCAGCATTGTCGACCAGTACCCTACTTTCTGGCACTGCATCCTCGTCACTCCCCGACTGGTCGGCGAGGTGTTGGTTCAGCAAATATTGCTGTCCGACAACGAACCCATGGACATCATGATTGTTATCTCCTCTCTCGCTGGTTTAAATACCTTCAAATTCTGTCGAGATGTTTATGCAGCACACTATCACCATTCTCGATTGTGTGTTCACCACCTGCACATCACTCTCCATACAGGCCATGGACAGAGATATGCTACACATTATGCTCCGGTTCTTGGTTCTAATCCATCATTCTTCGCTCACCGATGTCTTACCTACTACTTGGACAATAAGGATCAACAAAGATTTTGGTGCCGTTCGACATGGAGTGGATGGCCTGGGTTAAAACCTTGTATGCACCCTACGTAAAAGCCAGATTGCAGTTGATCTGTCTATCCAGATTTCTGTGAAATGTCTTAGAAGACATGATATTCGTTGATTTTGCTTAGGTGTCTGAGCTCTCCGGGGGGGATAGTATTGCTGAAACTTCAGAAGGAGAAATATTATACATCAGGAACTCTCAAAACATCCATAGGCTCCCGATATTTCACAGGGCCCAATCTAGCCCCGGTCCATCACATTTTGATTATATACCCCGCAATCTAATTATGTGTGTCGGCCTCGCCGCCTCGTCAACATCGCTCAGCACTATCCCATGCGGATTCCTCTGGCGCGCACCTCCTTCTTTGTCTCCATCATCATCCTGTGCCCCCGAAGCGGCACCAGCAGTGGCGGCTGCTCCTCCGCCAGTGCTGCTAGTCCCTGTGGTGCCTCCTGCGTCGGGAGCCTTCCCCTTCCTGGCTGTTCCGCGCTGTTTCTTTGTGCTCGAGGACCCGCAACCTGGCCCGGTGGATTTGCATTTCTGAGGAGAGGTTCCAGCCATGGTTTGAATTGGTGGCCTTGTAGTGTACGGGAGCAGGCAGCAGGAACGAATACAGGGTGCAGGCAAACAAGGACTGTGGTAGTCAGAAATAAGTGCGAGCACAAAGAGGATGTCAAAATTATCTCAATTATCTAATCTGCATCGTGGCCTAGTTTGCTGCATGCATGACTGCGGGTGTCACTTGGTATCCACCTAGTCACAAAGACTGCACCGGCACCTATTGGTACGGCACTGCGATTGCGACCAGACAAACCTGGGCGCGCATGCAGCCCACCGGATCATCGCCAAGATCAATAGCCTGTATCAGGGCAAGACTGCTTGAGGGAGAAGTTGGGTGAGTAGCATGTGTGTGAGAGCTGTGGTGTCGTTGTTGTTGTATGGGAGGATTTGAGGCGGAATGGAAGTGAGAAGAACTCGAGGGGATATTCGTCCCCGTGGGAATTCGAACCCAACGGATCAATAATGGTCTGTGGGAATATCAGAACGAGGCTGCGGGCTGTCAGCTGTCTAGTGTGTGACCAGGATACAGCGAGGATGGAGCGAGTGCCACCAGGTTGCCGTTATGACAGGTGCACACTTGTTTGCCCCCTGTGTAAACATGTTCAAGGGACTCGAATGGTTCAATATGAACCTTGAAATGACACAATAGAACCATACAAGTCATAGTATAAGGTGCTGAGTATGAGAGGTATGAGCTGCAGAACCCACCCTGCCAAACAAATGAGGGCCACACACCACTGAGAGGATGGGGATTGCCCAAATAAGTTGCAGGCAGTAACATATACTTCTTATAAACATATTTGAACCTTCTCCTCTATCCCCAAAGGATGCTGTTGAGAACCCGACATTTGTATATTGTGTGCACTGAAATTAGGGTGATTTATCTATTGGATGACATGAAGAGACACACAAGACATATAGAATTACATAGCACCTATTCAACTGAACCTTCTGTCATCAGTATAACCCATGCCGAGTGCTAGACTTGTGGTGTCGAAGGATCATTTGATATGCAGGTTGTCGGGTTGTCGTACTCAAGGTCGTATCACAATCATTTGCCGGAGTTTGGAACAGAAGGAGGACATTTCCAGAGGATTTTCTATGCCTGAGAGAAAGCCTGCGATCAAGCGAGAAGAACAAGCCACCGAAGTCCAGGATTGACCAGGAATTGGCGGAGAAATGGGCGAGATGGTTGCTCAGGGTTAAGAAAATGATGTTCTCACCCTCTGGCCTGCGACCAAATGTGCCACAACTTTCAGCCAACTCATCATTCTGCCCCCCAATTTGGCATGCACTGGCCTCAGAAGTCCTACTCCCTCCCTCGAGTCTGAGCCCACAATATTTTTGAGTGTTCATCCTTATATTTGCCAGGTGCCCAGCTTCCTAGTCTGCCCATGATGGCAGTCAGGGATAGTATAGGTCTGTAGTTCACTATAGCTGACTTGTGGTTCTTTTATATAGAGGGCACATCCAGCTTTTTGAGAATTATATCCCTTTTGCCATCCCATGGATCTCTATGTCGTTGAAAATGATTTGCATAGCTCTGAGTATGTTGAATGCTGGTTTCTTCAGTGATGTCACTGTTTCGTAGCATGCATCTAATGTTCTCCATATCTCATATTTCATGCTGTCTAACCCAGGTGCTCTGTCATTCAACGAGAGTTTCAGTGAGTTCTTTATGTTGTGTGAGGCGAGTCTTTGTCTCAGGTCCTCTGCCTGTTCTGGGGTTGTCTTCCACGTGATTCTCTCTAGGATAACCTCAATCATTTCATCTCTGATATTTGGGGCAGTTTCCCTTCGGTCAAATTGTATCCAGTTGTGGTAGTTGTGGGCCATTGTTGCCATCTTCTTGGAGTTTGTCTCATATCTGACATCTGCAGGGTCTTCCGTTGTCTTCTGGTCTGTGTATAATTTCTCTGGGCTTGTTTGGTTTGTTTATCTGAGACCAGTATCACCCTATGATCTCCCCCTCAAGTCAGTTTTGGACTTGAGAATTTATCCTGGCTGTCTTGTGTCTTTGTTGTTGGAGTTGAGCTAGCTTCTCAGGGAGTATGGCACCCAATAATTTTTGTTCTTGGGATATGTCAATGTCGTTCAGGATGATGTTGAGCCTCACCTTGAGCTCTGCAATTTATTTTACTAGTGTGGGGATTACAATCTTTGAGTGTTCATGGGCTTTATCTCCTATGTCCTTCTTGAAAGCAGCCCAGAGTGTTTAGGCATTGTACTTTGGCTCGTGTGCGGTCCAGTTTTTTATTTTATTTCTTGGTTTTCCTGAGGGCTATGCTTTCCTCATGTATAAATTTTGTTAGGGTTTTATCCTTTATGATGTGAGTTGGCCAACCCATCGCCCATGCCTGATAGTTGGTGCATCTTGAGTTGTCAACTTCATTGTCACCATTCGGTGGTCTGTCTGCATTTCCCACTCGAATGTTTGATCAAATTAGTTGTATTTGATGTGTATCTGGTCGAGTTGTGATTGGGAGCTGCCGTGGCCGAGTTGCCGAGTCTCCGCACTTGGCACCAGCCTTGCACCGACCGCTGGTGAGAGAAACCCTTGGAATCCGGGTTTCCAAATAACACAATTTTTTTGGCAGGGGTTTCCATTGAAAGCCGGGTTCCTCAGTAGAATAATCCCAACTGCCAGTCCATCCAAATTTGCCTATCTTTTCTATCTCTCGCTAACAATAACATCGCCCTCTGGGCAGACTTGGTTCCTCCATAAGGATGAGGCATGATCCGGTCATTCAGGTACACGTGTACCATTAGTCACACCTATGATTATGGCTTGGTAGGTCAGATACCGAAATTAGCCCGTCCCAAAGTTTTGTCTGGACTTTTGGCCACAGTGGGTCCAAAATTTCTGTCCGGACTCTGCTTCTGGCCAGAGGTCTGCAAAAATTTTGTCTGGACTTTGTATCTGACCTATTTGTTGCTCTAAAAATTTCCCAGGGCCAAAAAGAAATCGCAAAAAATTCCCGGTAACGTAAGTTACTGGGTCTTAGAGAGCCTGATTTTTGGGTTTTGGCCGTGCATCACATTTTCGTCAGCAGTTTTCGCGTAATCGCTTTTCCCTCCCAGCCAAATTGTTTCGGCTTGACCTAGCCGCTCCCTCTGCCGCGATTGCCGTTGCTCAATCTCATAATCATGCTTATGAAAACATGGAATCTTCTGGATCCTTCCTCCTAGGTTCGGATCAAGCCTGCCGTTCATTGTTTGCTGATGCGAGATCAGTTCGGCGGTCAACGGCTTGCCGGACAGGAGACAGCCTTGCTCCGAACCTGGGCTGGTAGACTAGCTACCAGTTGTTTTAGTAAGCAAGAACCTGTTGATCGCGAGACGGGCTGAGGGATCAAAGAGGCTTCCTAAAACCCGTGAAATGCGCAGCCACTGGCCACCGGCAACGTCGCAGGATTTTGATCCCATCACCGTGCATGTCCGGATTTGGAAGCCCTGCCATTTGGCTACATACAATGGCTAGACTCAGTGTAGGCTTAAGGAGCCAATCAGTTAATTGAGAGAAACTGCATAAAACATCATTCTAAATGTATTCTTAGCAACAGATTTTCTGTCCCGCTGACACGGCTCCGAATCGCATATACATCTCATATTTTTAGTGGGAATTCTCGGAAGATTTTACCAAGAATACATGTATAATCGGATAAAACCCTTAGAGTTACTCCGGGAGCAGAAATGGAAATGGAAAAGGATTCGGATTTAGGATTGATGGGTGACGTGACCTGGTAGTAACACGATTCCCACATATCTTTCTGAATGCATTTTGGCTCTAGTTCTCGTCCATTCACCTTCGGAAGTACTGCATATTCAACCGACATGTATCCACTCCTAGTCTATATGCTTATTGAATATTATTTTGTTCTATTCTGCACTGTCTACAAAGCCCAGTTTGGCAGTGGCCTATTTCACATCAACGAGATAGGCAAATTGAGTGGCACTCAAACAAGTGAGGAAATTGATGATCATGCCAAATTTTTTGTCTGGACCCCAATCTGACCTGGGCCACCCAAGTTCCTTTGTCCAGACTGTGGATCTGAGGTTCGCTCATTGACCTCTCAATTTGTCCGGACTCCCACCTGACTTCAGTTGATTAAATTTCAGATTTTGTCCAGACTTCGTAACCTACCAAGCCATAATCATAGGCCCTCACTCACAGTACTCGTAATCATCTTCACGTTGTTTTAATCATGTTCACGTGAATTCAAACACTGTGTTAATTTAACTACCCTCACATGCTGACAAAGAGTCAATCGTACACGAGGGTGAGTGGCCAGCAAGCGGCAGGGCACAAACAGAATATAGGGTAGAATTAGTGAGGGAACATATACTCATAAGAGCAGCAATTTTTTGCGAGTTGAAGCCCCATTGCTTTAGGGTCATTGCAAGGTCAGCAAGGCCAACTTTGTGCATGCAGATTAGCTCCCTCTGTTCTCAGTACAAGGAAAACAATTTATTGGGGTATTAAATATTTTACCAGAGAGTCTTGAAATTTCCGGGGTACCCATGAAGAGTTGCAAACATTCTGAACACTGTTGCTTTTTGCTTGGGTGATTTACTTCTGATATGCACAAGTTTGTTCCGGTGATTTCAAATCTGTTAAGAATAATGACAAAGCTTCCTATCTCTGTTCAGTTTGCTGTCAGTGCATTTTCTTTGGGAGCATCCAGAAAAAAATTGTTGTTGAAAACTACCTCTGTGAAAATAGAGTATGAAATGGTATGAAGCATGGCTCGATACCAATGGTGGTGGGGTAAATTCAAAAAATAAAGATGTTAAATCACAATAAATGTTGTGACTCAATACTGATGGTGGTGGCCAGTATTGGATACCGGCAGAGTTTGAATTACATGTGACATCAGTCTGATGCTTCCATCGCATGCCTGCTCCAGTTCTTCAAACATGTTTGCAGTCATTCTGTTGTGTTTCAACCTGAGGATCAAGCATGGTATACTCGGAATGTTACAAAATGCAAACTACATTACATTGAGATCCAAATCAGCTGAAGAGACAGACACCCAATATTGAGCTGAACATCATCAAACTATTTCTACATCAGCCTTTTGACATTTTGATTGCGCCTTGTTCTGGCTTGTGGGCTTGGCAACGCTAAGCGACAGGCTGGCAAGCTCGAACAAGGCCGCAAGTCAAAAAATAACCCCCCTCCGAGGTGAGGGATTGACCTGCAATACAACAACTAAGCTCTACAATTGTTAGCACATGCCCCAGCACACGCAGAAGCATGCAAAAGCCCTCGTAGCATTCGGAAAACTTGCCATTTTTGGACGAGATCTCCGAGCTTGTGAAATTCGGACATAAGTTTGTCACTTTGTGAGCTTGCCGGCTTTTTGGGCCTTTTTCGGGCTTGTTTGGCCTTGTACAAGGTCATAAGTCAAATGTCAAAAGTCTGATGTATGCTCAGAACATATTGGGTCGTACATGGCCAATCTGTCTGGATGTCAAAAGGATGTCAAGGACCTGATGCTGACAAGAAGTTGGGCCTATGTCTCAAAAAGATCATATAATGTCCTTTAGACATTGAAATCTGTAATTGTTTGATCATTTTTTAAGGCATACATCTGGGAGATATTCCCTGCTAAGATTGTCTGGTCATCACCTGGGACGTTTCCACAACATTTTAAAAAAATGTGGCCCAAACTTGAGAATGATGTCAGCCTGAGGTCAGCACTAGTATCACCAGGACATATTTTCGAGGCTGGCTGAACATACACAAAGTGTCCACGGCACACTTGGCTAGCTCCTACTTCACTATAATACTTATGGCTAGCCCACATCCTATATAATATCGTCGAAATCTGATTATATTCTTGGATACTGCTGATCATGATGATACACAGACACTGAGGGTGACAATATATAGGAAGAACTACAGTATGTAACAGTGCCGTGCACCCTGTCCAGGTGTTCACTGCACATCCTGCTATTGCAACACACTGCACACAACTGACCAATGAAGACCGATCATACTGAGCACACCAGGATGAAGCAAGCAGGTGGCATGGCATATCAGACTGATCATAGGATATTCTATACTCAAGAAAAATTTCAGTTTGGAGCATACAGCACAGCATGGGTACCACATACCTGGTGATTTTCCAACAGGAGGACCCACACTATGCTGATGAAGTGGCAATCAGACAAGACTGGTATATAAGCAGAACATGGACATACCTGAGCCAGAACTGTAGCAGTAATGTGAGCACTGTGGAACTAGATGTCAGGATGACTGTGAGGCGACATGTTTTGTCTGGACTTATGTTTTCATGAAGGATTCAATGGCATGAGAACATGAACATCGCCCTGGTCCAGTGAGTCTGGGAGAAGATCAGTAATATCACATCACAACAGCGTTGTCTGTGGCAATGGCGACCTGTGTCATTGTTGAGACTAAACAAAATGAAAGGGATGGTCAGAAGGGTGAGGGTGGAAGGAGGAGCAGAGGGTGATGTAATGGACTGAGGAGCACGTCAACAACCTTGGTCTGGAATGTGCTGACACCAGTGTTTCCCAGGTTGATCGAGGTCAGTGAGCCATTGAGCAGGGCCGCATTGGCAGCCATGTTCACAGCTGGTGTCAGCCTATTTAGCATGTCATGGCTTCAGCACAAGGCATGACACAGCAGAGGAGAGAGAGATGCACCAGGTTATATGTGCCCTGGGCAATGACCATGCTGCTGCAGGAGAGGACTGTGGGTGCCTGCACCGTCTCAGTCACATTGCTCACAAAAGAAACAAGGAAATGGAATTCATGCGCTGTGGCGATAACATCCTGCACAGCCTTCTTCATGTCAACAGCTGACTGGTCTGTGACCATGCCTGGCCAACAGATATTGTCGAGTTACCACCAAGGTCTGCTGCATCATTGTGCCCCATGAGGTTGTCAGTCAATGTTGATCACCATGCCCATTGCAGTCTGCATCGTTGTCCATTCAGTGTCTGCCATATGGGGCTGTCGTCGCTGCTGCAGCCACAGCTGTGGACGCGACCAAAAAGGCTGTCTTGTCTGTGCCTCTCATTAGCTCACTGGAAGACAGAATATAGGCATATCTTGTGACAGCAATGTAAGATAGGCGCAAGTCACTCCCTACGAAGTGCACGTGATGTGCAACACTGTGATGCGTTACGCGGCAAAAATCTCGAGACCAAAAAATCCACTTTTATTTGAGACGGCAGAGGCAATCTGAGGGTACAAGATTGTAAATATAAATACTACAATGCCGAAGGAACCTCATATTAGTTTGTTTTGTGGAAGAACTTGTCAAATAGTGCCATTATATTTTTGGGGAGGACATGGTGGCCGCGGTATCTCTTGCCCGCCCAAGCTGCCTGAGTTCCATTGAGGCCCTTGTGATAAGCATCCATAAATCGCTCTGAACGAGTCGCAAATCTTTGAATTATGAGGATAAATAAATTGATCTGACAAGAAAATCACACTCACTTGCACATTGTTTCGATCGGAACAGCGTCGAGAGCCACATTCATGTTCCATTCCAGATCCTCCTCTTTAGAAGACATTGGGAACATCTGGTAGATCTGTTTAGTGTATCCCCAACATTGTTCAATGAAATTTAGCTCGCAATGGAATTTTGGGAAAAATATGACGTGATAACCCCGTGCTTTGCAATGTTCCTCCAACAGAGATTTCTGGCTGACAAAGTCGGGCTGTGTGAACAGAATGCACCGGCAGCAGCAATCAGTCTGCCCCGGAGGGCATTTGAAACCCTTGCACTCGGCATTGAGTTGATCCGGGTTAGGCAGATCTGAACTTTTAGCGATGCGTTCGTGAATCAGGATGACATCCAGGCCCCGTTACCTGCCAACTTTGCGATAATATCGGCCATGTTACCCCACTCTTTATACCCCTCTGCTGCATACAGCTGGAGAAACACGAGCATCAATTCCAGGCGGCCGCCTAGCACCATGTTTAGATCTGCATGGTTATACCCTTTAGTTTTTGCCCCGTGTGATGGACGCAAAATGGCATGGATTTTCTGGATGGCCTTCTCAATTTCCTGCGGAGGTGGGGGAAGTAGTGTTCCAGGAGTTGGGGTGGATTTAGTGGGCTGAAAGGTCTCGTCAGTGCGGGAAAATTCAGGTGGGCCCAGATGGACAGACCCTGAGGGTCGGGAAGGTCCCATGGCAGTGGAATCTGACATCGGCACAGCACTGGGAGATGTCACCCAGGGAGATGGTAAATGTGCTGATGGTTCCATGCTGACTGATGCAAACAGTTCTTCCCAGTCCTTCAACCCATCCTCCTCCAGCCTGCTCAACTTGCTGGGTGTAGGAGACACAGCACGGGGAGGATCTCCTTCATTGTCAACCTCCTTGATTGTCACTGGGCTGCGGTGGGATGAACTCAGTGCATCGTTGATGGGCTGATGCATGTCAGCAGTAACGATCTCCATTCTGTACATTGTTTGAGACATTCTGGCTGGCGGTTCTCCCCTCTTGGTGCTCTTCTTTACCCATGAGATCAATCCCACTCCATGAGCCTTTTTGGGTTTTTTTTTCATTGGCTTTGAGCAGTCGTTCTGTGCGTGGAGCTGGAGCAGAACTGATTTTTGTTTTGTAATAAGCACCACGAGTCTTTGCTTGTGGTTTCATCGCTTCAACAATTCTTTTCAGCCTCTGCTTGCCGACGTCCAGCCACATCAGCAGGCTGTTCAGACTCGAAGGCCAGCACGTCATCCAAGGCTTCAGAAAGAACAGAATCGATCTCTGAAGAAACGGTGCTGTCCCGATCGGAGTTTTGTGAAGTTAAGTTCTCCTTCGAGGTGTTTGATGATGTGCTAGAGTCTTCTGGTGATCCTGGACGTGAACACTCGGGACTGGGAGCCAGCTTTTTTTTTTTCTGTAACGGTTTTAATAGGGTTGTCTAGGGTACTGTGTAGGTCCAAAAACCTCAGCATGTGATCCTAGGTTGCTGGTGCATGCCTTCCGCTTCAGTTTGGGCATTCTGAGTGGTGTAGCAACGGCGGCGGGGCAAAAAGGCGGGCATCGGGATATCATGTGTGTCACAGTCACGTCACATGTAACACGGCAAATTCCCCTGCTTGTTCAGGAAGAACTCAATGCCAAACATGTTTTCTATCTATTTCATGTCAAATGAAAAAAGTTTTTTTGGCAGGTTTTATGGGACCTGCAGGGCACAATAAAAAGGATCTGAAAAAGCAACAAGTCCAATGTTGTACTATGTTTACCAAGGCCAGTGAGGGTTAAACATTAAACATTAGGAATTCAGTCCCAGCCAGCAGAACATGCTCTGATAATAGTGAACCACAGGTGGACATTCGAGTTGGACATGGGTGTGATAACTGAACAAGGTCTGAATAAGATTGAGGCCTGAGGTTTGTATGACATATGGTCTGGACCTTGAAAAGATGTTTTGATCAATATCACCAAAATCTCTGGCCAGAAAAGCTTGAATCGACCTTATTCAATTCTCTGAACAGTGTCTCAGCCAAACATCATACTGCCCTCACTTTCAGTGGATGGGCAGAGACGGCAGTGGGCAGTGATCGTACGATCAGCAGTATTTTTATTGCAATAAAATATGATATTTTAAAATATTTATTTATATTTTTCATGCAGATAAGTCAGTAACAATGAACTGAAGGGATGGACTGGCATTGATTCTGAGATCGATTCAGAGGGTGTTCCTCCTCTCGAGGAGGAACAGCAAAACAGATTCAAATCAGCGAAACTTGATTCTTGATGGAAACACCACTCAGAATTGAATCAGTTTCGAAGTGTGATTTGACTGTGATTTGATGTCGAATCACTAACTCTGACTTCCCCTATTGATCTGGAGTCAAACTCCACCAGCCCCCAGCAGAGTGGTATCAAAGAATGTGTGATATTTAATTCAATGCTCAGACATTTCCCAACCAATACTACTTCTGAGTAGAAAATTTTGAAATAAATTGTTGTAGAGTATTCAATTTCCTTAGGGGAATTGGCATCTTATGGAATGAAAGAGCTCACATCTTGCTGGTGTCCAGATGACTTGCTGAGGTAAGCTGAATTCATCAGCTGTTGGCAACTTTTATTGTGATTTAGTTTCTTTATTTTTTGAATTTATCCCACTGCCATTGGTATTGAAGAAACAATGACAAATGCATAGCCAAGTTCATGAGACAGCAGCCCAGTGCCATCCGATTTATAAGCCCTTCAGATCCCAGTAAATCAACCTCTTTTCAAACTCTACTGGATGTCGATCTGGTCACATTTTGGACGTCAAGAGTGCCTGGCTCGACTTCTGTCTTACAGTTGCAAATCTTACTGAGATGTAAAACTGAAGAGACAACCTCCCCCATTTTCATACCTTACAAATTGATCTGTGCTGTTGGATATATTTTTTCCTGTGCCAGAAGTGGAGATATGCAGTTATTAGCTCAGACCAGAGCTGTGCCGTTTGGTTGTCACAAATAATGTGTCTCAACACACCAGCCATTCTCTTCTGCATGTCCAGGCCGCATCTTGGCTGAGCTCTTCTGTTTCATCACTGTATACCTTGATATCTCTTTCGGCACTGTTCTCTAAAGCTCACAATGGTGTTTAACAGCTTCAAATTTCCCAAGGGTTTCTTTGCAATGCCTGACACTTCCACTGCCCTCTCTTCTGCGACTGGTTTGACATCTGCAAATATCGCAAATTCAAACCCTCCTAGGTATTGAGCACTGATGCAGACAGCACCTGTCCACCAGTCTAGCGAACATGGGAAGAAGAAACACAAAGGGAACACAGGCAAAGGCTTACCGCCATGAGGAGCTGTATTTATTTTTCCTGCAGCATAGAACTAAAGGAGTACTATTGCAATATTAGTGTACATTACAGAGAGCCTTAAACTGAAGAGAGAAAGCTTGGGATAGACAGATGCAAGGCATGTGGATGGGCAGGATAGGCACAGAGATTGGTCTGCCTGCCATTGGTCCAATCAGCTGTTCACATGAGGGGGGCGGGGGACCCCAATTTCAAATGATGTCAACTTGGGGGGTTGATCTACCGGCATTTTCCGTCACCCACCTTTTGCATCTGATAATGTCACAGTCAAAGCAAGTTTTTGCTCGCATTTTCTGTCGTGCACATTTGCCATTGCTGCAATGTCATTTCCATCATCTATTTAAGCAACAATGTTGGCAGATATAGCATGGCCATGATCCGTGTAGGACGACGTAGATGGATCGGTCGCATCTGAATCAGGAAGACAATAGAGTTTGATACCATGGGGAGCGGCAACATCAAAACTGTCATGGGGCTTAGTGACCCAAGGCAGTTAAATAGGTTGTATTGAGCTCGGATAAATACTATTTAGACTCCAAAAAAAACACATAATCAGTAACAGCAAGAGTAACAGTGTAGCCAACTTGTAATGATTCGGGAATAATGACCTTTGCAAAGTTTGCCATTTACTGGGATATACAGGTAGTCTGACATGATCAGATCCTCCTTTAATATGCTCAGAATTTTAAACAGGGCCCCCCATGTTTAAGGTGAGTTACGATCTGGGCATGTTTCTGACTTGAACCCAAAAAGGAAATTGCAAAATAAAGTGTCGACAAGCTACAGAACGACCTATCTATATGTCCATATCCTCACCATTTTTAAAAGTGTATCCCATGGTATTCTGAGTGTACCTTGCCGAATTTTTATTCCCAGCTTTGGCCCATGTCGTTCGTCGAATTGTTCCTGTTTCTGTCAGATGATGAACATCAGCAACCATTTTCGAGACACCACCTCCGATGTTTTTGTTTTTCATCGATTTGAGCCAGATTTTGGACTCCTGAGCATTTGCAAGCTGTCCCTCCATGATATCAGCAGCCTTTCAAAGTTCAGAAATATGTTTTTTCACGAATTCATGTACTTCATCTTCCTGAAATACATTACAAGTCAGCCCAAAACCAGAGTACTAGATAAGTGTGAGCTTACATCATCGTACTCCTCATCCTCGTGGACGGGGGAAGAGGAAAGAATAAAGGGATTTTCGGCATCACCTGAGCCGAGGCTGGAATTACTAGCCTCAGGCTGTGGCCGACTTGGAGTGGCCTCATTCACTCTCTTGCGCTTGACACCCCTGATAGTCTGCGGGGACTGTTCACCTGTGTCCGGCACATTGTCTCCATCCGAAATTGACCCATCGGCATCCGCCGACTCCGCAATTATTGATCCATCCTTTGGTTTGAGAAGCGGATGCCGGTAAAACAGAATTACACGACAGCGAACGACCTCCCGAAAGAAGGCAGCCTCAGGCGGATGGACCGCCTGTACAAGATGCTTGCAGAGTGAGTAGGTGTTATACTTTTGCTGCCCACACGAACATGTCCACTGGGAAATGTCTGTTGAGATACAGAAGAGAATAAGATAATTATAGGAGGGGATTTCCCTCAGCTTATATACTGTACAGAATTGCTAGAAGATTAAAGAACTATCTACGAGAGCTGAGTAAGAAATTAGTAAGAGGCTCGGCGATCTCTCGGTTTGAACATAGTCATGTGACCGTGTTTCCCAACACTCCCCTTCAAGCGCGAATCATCCCAAGGCGAGAAGTGAGATATTCGTGCTTGCTTCGCGTGAGTCCCTTCGTAAAAATATCGGCAGCATTTTCATCCGTGGGGATATAAGAGACTGAAACCTTGTGAGAGGTAATATTCTCCCGAATGAAGTGATAACGGATATCGATGTGTTTGGATCGTGCATGGTAACCAGAGTTCTCGGCGAAGAGAATTGTGCCCTGATTGTCCACATTGATGTGAGTGGGAATAGAGGGGCCAAGTCCAAGTTCTGAGAACATTGTGCGGAGCCAAAGAGCCTCGCGCGTAGCACTTGACAGAGCCATATATTCGGCTTCCATGCTGGACAGAGCTACCGTGGGCTGTTTCTTGGAATTCCAAGTGATGGCTCCCCCTGCATACATGGAGACGTAGCCGGTGATCGAACGTCGAGTGTCCGGATCAGTGCCCCAGTTGGAATCGGAGAACAGTTCAAGTGCCGTGATGGGCTCTGAACTATATTCCACGCCAAGGTTGATTGTGCCGCGAAGATAACGGAAGACTCGTTTGACAGCCCAAAAATGTTCTGGGCCGGGATTTGTGTTAAATTGACTCAGAATGAGGACTGCATTCGAAATGTCGGGACGTGTGGTAATGGCGGCGTAGAGTAGCGAGCCGACCATGTGCTGATAGACACGTTGGATCTCGGGGAAAGATTTGCCATCAGGCAGTTTCGCAAGAGTGACATTGGGATCAATGGGGGTGGCGACAGGATTACACTTGTCCATCTGGTACTTCTCAAGGATTTTCGTGATGTACTGGACCTGTGTGAGTCGAATGGATTTGTCGGTGCGAGTGATTTCCATCCCGAGAAGTTGTCGGATTTCTCCGAGTTTCTTGATGGAAAATTCGGAGTTGAGTTCAGACTCTACCTGTTCCATAAGTGCATCTGAAGAGGTGAGTACAGTCATGGCGTCAACGTGAACTGCAACAATTTCAATGTCAGAATTTTTGCGTCGGATGTAGACACATTGGTCAGATAGGAGGCATGTGTAGCCGAGTTTGAGAAAGGAAGAATTTAATTTGAGATTCCACACTCGGCCAGATTGTTTCAATCCGTACAGGGTGCGATGGAGACGGCAGACACGAGTTGTTCCATCTTCATAGAGTTCGGGTTGTTGCATGTAAATTTCCTCGTCTAATTTGCCATTCAGGTACGCTCCGATCACATCAACGACATGAATTTGGAGGTTGTAACGTGCTGCGAGAGCGAGTAAAAGTCGGATAGTTTCTATGCGAACAACAGGTGCAAATGTCTCGTCAAAATCAACACCGGGGATCTGAGAAAATCCCTTCGCGACGAGACGGGCTTTGTAGCACGAAATATTGCCGCTGTCATCGCGTTTGATGCGGAAAACCCACTTGCACGCAACGGCGGAACGAGCCGCAGGAAGTGGTTCAAGAGTGAATGTTCCGAGTTGGCGTAGTTGGGCCATTTCCTCGTCCATTGCCTGCTGCCAGTGTGGCCAGTCAGTGCGGGATTTGGCCTCGGCAACAGTGAGGGGATCATCGGCGATGGGATCCGAACTTGCCATAAGCGCGACGTGGACAGATGGGGGTAGGTCTGATGAGACGCGGTGCTTCCACGCGTCGGGCTTCTTTGGTGAACGAGAGTCGGGATTATTGAGAAGCCGAAAATCAGTAGGTACTTTGGCAGTGCGAGGAAGAATGTTGCGAGGAGGAAGTGGTTTGGGTGCACGTGCCCGAGTAGTATTCGAGTTTTGCGTGGGCGGTGATGGATCCGTGACAGGATCTGATGGCTCTGGCGTTGGAGACTCGGAATCAGAATCCTTCTCCCCCTCGAGCTGCAACATCGGAGGGTCAGGAATTTCTGAAGATTCCACAGGTGTGTCAGGTGCAAATGTGATGTTTCTGCTGGTTTGAATTGTACGCGTGTCCGGATTATAATATCTCCATGCGTGGGATTCATCAGTTAAACCTGTAAAGATAAAGGGACGGGTTTTCAAGTTGAGTTTACCCTGTTTTCCGTCTTGCCTAAGAACCCAGCATGGGGAGCCGAATTCCTGAAGCATGGAAACATCTGGTTTCTTGCCCCAGAATGCTTCATCAGGCGTGATGGGATCAGTGAGTGTGCGAGTCGGGGAGCGGTTTTTTAGAAAAGTGGCATAGGCAACTGCTTCTGGCCAAAGGAAGAGAGGAAGATTATGTTCTGCCAACATGGCTCGAGCATGTTCAATGAGTGTGCGATTGAGTCTTTCTGCAACACCATTTTGGGCTGGGGAGTAAGCAGCCGTGAGTTCCAGCCCAATGCCGTGATCCGCGAGGTATTCTTTAACTTTGGCATTGACATATTCTTTGCCATTGTCACACCAGAAACATTTGATCCGCTTCCCAGTTTGGGTTAGGATATATTCGGTGTACTGCCGAATTTTTTGTTCAACCTCTGATTTCTTCTTCATGAAGTATACCACACTCCTGCGCTTTGCACCATCCGTAAATGAGATGTAATAGCGTGAACCATCAATGCCGGTTACATGTGAAGGTCCCCAGACATCGGTGTAAGTGATATCGCCGACGTCTGTATATTTAGTGTCTGATTCTGATGGGAATGGCATGACGTGTGATTTGGCTTTCACACAGGTCTCGCATTGTGGAGAAAGAGGACTGGGGTCGTTAATGACCATGCCAGCGACCATGCCTTTGTCCTTGAGCATTTTGACAGACTGTGGGTTCATGTGGCCAAATATGTGATGCCATTTGTCCCGAGAATGACCGTGGGAACTGAATGATGGGAATGCAATGTTCGGCGAATCGGCGGATGTGGTGGAAGGGGAAGGGGTGCGAGTGCTGCTGTGGGTAATGCGAACCTTGTAGAGGTTGCCGACACGTGTGCCACGCATGATTTCTCGGGGGGAAGAACCAGGTGAGAAGACTTTCATTGTGTCTCCCTTAAACTGAAGAGAGCAGCCGGCACTGGTCATGCATCCAATGGAAATGAGGTTATAGGGGGCATTAGGGACATGGAGTGACTTGGTGAGCGAAATCGAGTAGGCAGAATTGCCCACGTGTGATGTGACAAGTGCTGTTCCGATGCCGTGGCTGGGTGATTGCCCAAATCCTTTTACGATATGGCTGGGTGTTTCCGAATATGTGGAAAATATTGATTGAGATTTTACTATGTGTCTTGTGGCTGCACAATCTGCGAGCCAAGTGTCCAGAGGAAGATCAACTGTATTACTAGAGCTGTTGGCCATGAACGCGAAGTCAGATGTGGTATCGCGATCTGTTTCTTCGGTTACATGGGCTCAGCCCGATTGCTGTGGGGAGTTCCGTGATTGCCCGTTTCGCTCCTTCTGCTCCTTGGTGAATGTTTTTCCAGCTTTCATGTCTCTGCAATCTGCAATGACATGCCCTTTCCTTCCACATCCATAGCAAGTGACATTAGAGTTGTACTTGCCCTGTTTGTGGCTAAGTTTGGCTGCAAGTGCAACTTCATCAGAATTTGGCTTGGCAGTCCGTTGGTGTTCTTGTTCAAGAATGCGGGCTATGAGTCTGGATGAATCATCAAGGGAGGTTGTGTCTACTCCTTGAATAAAGGAGTTCCACGAGTCGGGTAGCGATGTAAGGAGGGTGATGCAAAATTCGGGCTCGGTGAGTGGTGATCTGAGTGCCGCGAGGCGCTGTCGGATGAATGTGAGGTTACGAATATGTTCCTCAATTTCGCCGCCTTCTTGACAGAGAGCTCGCATGAGCTTCCAACGAAGAAGAACAATGGCGATGGCGCCTTTCGGCTGGTAAGTTCTGGCAAGTATGTCCCAGGCATCCTTCGATGTGGGAGAAGTGGTGATATAAATAAGTGGGCCGTCGGCAACGCGTAAGCGGATTGCCGAGAGAGCCTGGCGGTCTTTTCTATACCACTCCACGACAGTAGCGTCTGTGTCGGGTGCAGAGGGTTTCGGGATGTGGCCCATTGGATAATCAATAAGGCCGAGATCTGTAAGGATGTCGGTAACCTTCACAGACCAGGTCTGGTAGTTCTCCTCTCCGGAGAGATGCTGAATGCGGTAAGCGGACGTAGTGGCGTTGGACATGATGATGTCGGAATTAATATAGTGTGTGCGAATCTGGTTGAGCGGATTAGGCTAGTGTTACCCCAGTGACGTGTTTCTGTATAGGACGATGATGCGAGAGAAGTTCAGTTGGGGTTGGGGCCCATAACCTGTTGAGATACAGAAGAGAATAAGATAATTATAGGAGGGGATTTCCCTCAGCTTATATACTGTACAGAATTGCTAGAAGATTAAAGAACTATCTACGAGAGCTGAGTAAGAAATTAGTAAGAGGCTCGGCGATCTCTCGGTTTGAACATAGTCATGTGACCGTGTTTCCCAACAATGTCCACTGTGTATTTGTGAGTGCTGAGTGGCCACAAGGAAAGATGTTTCAACACCGTTTTGAATGCTTTCTGCCAGGGAGTCAATGCTTTCGGTCTTCCAGGTAGGTGAGCCACGTCGAAAATCTGCATCTTGGCCTCAAAGGTAGGGACGAGATCGGTTACAATGAGGTAGAGGAGCTGATCGAGGCGGGGGTGGAGAAGGTGGTGGAGAGTTTCGTGTTTCAGGTAGCGCCACAGATTTTCGACGGCCATAGTTGTCCGCCAGTGTCCAATAAAATTTGGCTGGCTAGCGCGAGCCCAAAGTCTGTATTTTACGGGGCGATACCATGCAACCCACATGTATCCCCAAACCTCACGCAGTCCACGCTGGTAGCAGAAGTGGTACATCTCGTACACAGCGTCATATCGAATTTAGGCTGAGGTCTGGGGAGTTCCTGTACGGTCGGGCAGCAATGGGTGCTCGCAAAAATGCCAAATGAAGATTCGAAGAATCTGCTTGCAATGAGCTGCTGGACAGAAGGCATATGAACTGTCCTTGGCAAAAACAGTCTCCCCAGGTTCAAACCACGAGTCCGGTCAACAGCGTCAGGATCCTCTTCCAGGTCTTCCTCATCATCGTCAAGGGAATCCACAAATCGTTCCAACGCGGCCACGCCGTCGGTTCCCATGTCATGAGTATCTTGCTGCTTCCCATTTAAGTTTATAACCAATTTCAGGCACGCTGGACCAGAAGGCAAAACCTTCCCATCAAAACACACTTTCAGCGTTGGAATAACACTTTGTGCAACTTTAAGACGTTCCTATAAGCCTCATATTCAGTGCTGGTGTCCAAATTGAGGGAAGAGAATGAATTACCTCCGTCCGAAGTGCTTCATCCAGTTGGCCTATGGGAACAAAGGTACGATCAATCCAGTCAAACTCGCTGAAAGCCTCGTCTTTGTCGTAATGCGCCGGGTGACGTCCCAGCACACTTAGGTGGCCTTTAATGATTTTGATTGCATGCCAGAAACAGAGTTGGTACTTGACGCGGTCCAGCAACTCTGCTAAAAAAAACATTGATCTCAATGATTTCCTTGTCGCTGAGACATTGAATTGCTTTAATCTCCCAGGTTTGGGCGAAATGTTTAACCACAGAGCGAAGATATTGTTCTTTGGCATTTGGGGTAGGGTTATCGAACTTCAAGAAAAGGAAGCCAAGAGGAAGCCCGGAGCCGAAGATCTCTCCAACCAACACATAGCATTCGAAGCCCGCTTTGCTGGTGTTGACTGGAGAAATATTGAGAAGGAATATGAAATGAGTTTGAATCGAAGCTTACAAGTGCCATCAATAGCAACTTCCCGTATTTTTCCACCCCACTTGCATAGCAAGGTTGGAAGTGCAATTGCGAAGGCGGTATATCTGGTGCCCGCAGACTCGGGTAACGGAATAGTTTCAACCTCGTATGGCTGACCCGCAAGTTTCAGGGCAAACTCTTTGAGCAAAATCTTCACGGAGGCCATCTCATTATCGTGATGGCACCAAAAGGTCTGCTGGTGTCTGTGCCATAAGTTATAGACAGACTTGCAAGTGAAATTGGGACGTGGATTGGTTTTCAAAATCTCCTTCCAGAGCTCGAGTATCCTTAGCAAAAAAATCTATATGCATGAAGACATTTGCTTACTTGTTTGGGCCGTAGTACTGGGTTATCTGAAATAAACTGCTTGACTTCGTCGGGTACATCAATCGATACATATTTCTCATGAAATTCTTGATGGCGAATCTGAATAAAACACTCTGGTTCATCTTCGGCAGCCCATATGGTTAACCAGCCTTGACATGGAAAGGTGCGCAACTGGGCCTTGTCACGGTGTTTCTCCGGATCCGCATTTTTCTTCGGTTTGTGTTGATGGCTGGAAGACTGGGCGCAATGATATTTGTATCGTGTTGTAGCACTATTTCTGAATGGGTGGGAAGAATGGTAGCTGACAGATTAAGTCAACTCAAGTGTTGAATAATTACATAAATAAAAGACGCACTGGAAGCGATAGTCAATCTTGTCCCAAATAAGCTCGGCAATTTTATCGGTGCAATCCTTCACGTCATCTTCTTCAATACTTGAAATATTGACAAGAGCTGTAAGAAGCTCAATATCCCCAGCTTCTGACAGAGAAACCAAAAACACGTCAAGAGACACCGGGGACATTCCGATGAAATCTGACGTGTCGTTGAGGTCCTCGGAACCATCAGACGCGTTCTCTTTCTTGGGATCGGCATGGGCAGGCTTCTGGCGAATACTTTCCTTCGCTAGATCCAGGCATTGTCAAAAATTTGCTGTAAGCTGATATCCCTGCGCGCTAAATTTTGCTCGCCAATTCTCGGCCGTGACCACCTTGTCGCAATGTCAAGTAGAGCCTTCCATTCTGAAGTTGTGTCAAAGAAGCAGGATAGCGTGGAGGTGGGTGGGAAAGGAAGCAAAAAAAGCGCATCAAGTCGTGACAGTGACATTCACATGAGGTGACAGGACGCGGAAAAATAAATGAAGCTTCAATCGAGCTTACAGGCATACAGTAGCATGGAAACAAACACTTCTGAACATTCTCTTAGAGTATCTATTAAATTAGGTAGGGACTACGTGGAAATTGTGTCCTTTGGACTTGGTGAAACGCGAGCCAGGGGCCTGGGCACGGCTTCGGACCGGGATCAGCTGGTCACGTGGTTGCGCTACACCGTTGGGTCAATAGCGCTATTTGTCAGTTCTGCTTCAATTTGCGCCGTTGAGTACTCGTTCGACACCGTTAATGTCGGGCTTTCTTCTGATCACCTCGGGATATGACCGCCCCCTCTCTAATCTTGCTATCCACCCAATGAAACTTGCTGTCAGCGGGAAATTAATGTCATGTGACCCATCGCGGCGACCAGCATACTGGGCAGCCATGCACTGCCACTATCCCAAGACTTCGGGGAGTTGTTCAACAAGGTTGAAGCATCCCTTTCAGAGGTAACATATGATTTTATCGATTTTATCCATTGTGCATTGGTGCCGCTTACAGAAAAGTGCTGTTTGGGTGATACCGACATTCCAAATGCCGGGTTCTCGACAGTGGGACCCAGGGGTGGGATAACCGGTTCAGGTACGTTCATTTAGTTCCTGTGGACAATCTAATAGACCCTCTTGACTGCCCATGACCGTTTGTCCATGCGCAGCCCTCCTCAATCCGACAGGTTTCAGATTTTTTCACCCACATATATTTGCTATCCCAGCTCGATTCATGCGTATATCTGTTGGTATTCTGGGTCAATAAATGTGTTCCTCGTGCTCCATGTCCAGCGTGAGTCCATGTTCGAGGCTTGGAGGTCTATAAAGGCTGGTACGCTGGACCACCATCCAGCAGGACTTCACACCAACTTTTGACTTGCCATCCTTTGCTCCCCATGTCTTCTAACACACTGGATGATCCTCGCATGCCCCAGGAGGCTTCTGTTGATCCCGTTGATCCTGTTGCTGCCGCAGGCGATGCTGTTGCTGATATCGACCTGGAAGAATTCGACATTGAGCTCCGTTACAAGTGGGCCATCGCGGCTGTCCAAACACGCGGTCTACCCTCTCGAAGAGCCGTGGCTTTATACCGTCTCAAGCGCCCCACCCTTGATGGACATCTCAAAGGGGTCAAATCACGCCGCGAGGCTCATGCACATCAACAGGCTTTGAGTCCAGCGCAAGAGACAGTGCTTGTTGAATGGATAAAGGTGTGCTCACTCCTTTTGCAACAATATATATCGGCTCACGGGTACGTTCGAGATCATGGGAAAGCGAGGTCTCCCTCTTTCATTAGAAACGATTGGGAATTATGCGGCCGACATATTGGGAGTGCTGTTGGGTGACACATGGCCGCTTTTAGCAGATAGAACGAATTTAAGTCGAGAAAATAATAGAAAATGATAATTTCATAGCTACAATACAAGGGCTTTTATACTACGAGTAAGCAACTAGAATGTTCTAAAGATTAGTAAAATACTGAGTAAGACATTACCAAGATATAGCGGGCAGAATGAACTAGAAAGAATGTGCCCGAGGCGCTGAGTCAAGATCCGAACCGAGGCGCATCAGTGCGCTTCGGCTTGCTGACTAAGCTTCGGCTCCAACACTCCCCCTCAAGCCAAAATCAATCCAAGGGCTTGGATCAATGGTTTGAACTTGAAGGCTGCGAGTGCCTTGGTGAGTACATCAGCCATCATCACTGCTGACAGACAATAAATGACTTCCAGAGTGCCATTGTCGATCTTCTCGCGAATGAAATGGTACCGGATGTCAATATGTTTGGTGCGTGTGTGAAATTGCCTGAGTTCAGCATGCGCAAGCGAGATGGCAGGTTGATTGTTGTTATAGATAATCATAGGGAAAGTGATGGGATCAAAGAGTTCGGAAAGGAAGAAGCGAAACCAAATGGCTTCCTTTGCAGTGTAGGTGAAAGCAATATATTCTGCCTCTGTGGTGGACAAGGAGACAATTTCCTGCTGTCTCGATGACCAGGACACTGCGGTGCCGTTGAGGATGAACACATAACCTGATACCGCCTTTCGGTTATCAAGTGTCATGCCGTCGGCGTCGCCAAAAATATCAAGGCCAAGTGTGGCATCGGATGCCCGGTAGGTGAGTCCGAGATCCCGAGTACCACTCAAATATTGAAGTACTCGCTTTGCGGCACTCCAGTGCAGCATCCCAGGATTATCCAGAAAGGGGGATAAGACACAAACGGCAAAGGCCAGGTCTGGTCGAGTGGCTGAAGCTAGCCAAATAAATCCCCCAACCAATTCACGGTAAGGTATGTTGCGCATTTCTGCGATGGCGCTTGGAGTGGTTGGGCACTGGTCACGAGTGAGTTGAACCGTGGAATCAAGTGGTACTGAAACTGGTTTGCAGTTCGTCATGTTGAATTTGGGCAGGAGGGAGTCAATGTAGGTTCTTTGGGATAACATGAGTGTGCGCGTGTCTCGATTACGCGTAACTTCCATCCCAAGCAACCAATTGATAGGTCCGAGCATGGTGATTTTAAAGATGCATCCAATCTCTTCTTGGACTTCATCAATCAGCGTGGGAGAATTGCCAGTGATCGTGCTGTCATCGATGTGAATAGCCATCAACACGAAATGGTTGCCTCGAATCAGGCGATAAACAGCTTGGTCGGAATGGAGGGGATGGATGCTGAGGGTACCGAGAGAGGAAGTAAGTTTCTCGTACCATTTTCAGCTGGACTGTTTGAGTCCGTAAATTGTGTGGTGAAGTCGAATGACTTCCTGGGAATTTCCGTTGGTGTAGTGGGGCGCCTGCTCCATATAGATCTCCTCATCCGGGGTAAATTCCCCATTTAGAAATGTCGCCGAATAATCAAAGACTTTGCCATCCCAATCAAAACGGGTGGTGATGGAAAAAATTGTCCTGAGGGAAGAGAGTTTGGCCGTGGGTGAGAATGTCTCGAAATAGTCGACAGCCTGTACCTGGGTGAAGCCTCTCGCAACGAGTTGAGCCTTATACTTGTCAATCTCGCCATTGGCTTTGCGCTTGATGCGGAGAGCCCATTTTGATCCAACGACATTTCAGCTGATCGGTCTCGGTACGGGTCCATCTCCAAATGTACCCATCATCCTCATCGCCTCCATCTCCACATCCATCACGTCTTTAAATTGCGGCCAATCGGGTCGCTTCATCGCCTCCTCCACCGTGGGTGAGTCTGACATGTCCGTGATCCCTACATACACGAATTCTGTGCTGAGTAGATAATTGTGCGGTGAGTGATCATTCTCGGTGTACACGGCATGGGCTGAGTGACATGTCCGAGACCCTTGAATAATGTTCTTGGGGTCTATAGCACTGCTGATATCACGTGGTGCAACAGGTTTTGACTTGGAGCTCGAGGATGGAGTGGAAGGTGGTGTGGTGAGTGGAGATGGTGGGTTTTCTGCATGCGAATGGATAGATGCAGGTGGCTGAGTCGTACCAGGTGTGTGCTGGATGCTTTTTGAATTTTCTTCGGCCCTAATCTCGTCTTTCTCCCCCTCATTCAGCACTCTATAAATTCCACCACTCCTTTTAACCTCCGGGAACTTCACGCTGCACTCAATGTGTATGGACCGGTTATCAGGGTAATAGATGCGATGGCCATCAATGCTGTCAAGGTCGTAACCGACCCATCTGCCATCGCGCGCCCGTCCATCAAGTTTCTTCGTGTCATCAACGTGAACGGCGACCTTACATCCCCATTCATGGATGTTGCGTAAGTCTGGTTTGGTCTTGTAAAAGACCTCGTACGGAGTTCGTCCTCCCAGTGCCTTTGTTGATGTCCTATTCTTCAACCAAACAGCGTGTTTTAACGCCTCGCCCCACAGGTTTGATGGTAATCCTGCAGCATGCAGCATTGCTCACACCTTCTCGAGAAGAGTGCGGTTGAGCCTCTCGGCGACTCCATTGTGTTTGGGGGTGTCATGGACTGTGAAGCGACGTCAAATACCTTTTCTGGCAAGGTATTTATCGAAAGCATGGCTTTTGTATTCACCACCGTTGTCAGAATGAAGGATTTTGATCTTGATCCCATGTTCCTTCTCCCAGCGTGCATCAACAGTTTCAAATGATTCCAATGTCTCGTCCTTTGTGTGCATCAAGACCATGACAGTGTAGCATGATGCCTCGTCTGTGAACGAGGAATAATACCGCTTGTGTTGCGGTGTCTCGACTGTGGCAGGTCCCCAAACATCGGTGTGTACTTCATCACTGACTTCCCCTTTTGTCTCCCACTCCGTGGACTTCGAAATTGGTTTACGCATCATTCTGCCATGCAGACATGAATTGCAAATCTCCTCCGAGGTTTGTGCCATCTCATTGAGCTCTATTCCATTGACCAACTGATTTTTCACAAGTTTCCTCGCAGCATCAATAGGAAGGTGTCCCATTAATCTGTGGAGTTCCTTGGGAGTTGCAACCAGTGGTGCGTCGTCTGCTACATGTGCATGTGGTGTTGAAATGGGAACCTGAAAACAATAGAGGCCATGCACGAGAGGAATAGTGCTGATACGGTGATTCTTGCTGTCAAAGATCCTGCATTCCATCTGTCGGAATTGGAGTGCGTAACTGGCCTGGGTGATGTGAACGATGGAGATGAGGGTTACTCCGAGGTTCGGTGCGTACAAGACGTCTTTCACAAGGACTCTTGTTGATTTATTTCGGCTGTTAGGCACCTGGACATACATGTCCCCCATTCCCAGTGGCTCGAATTTCTTGCTGTCTGCTGCGATGATTCCGTGTGGCTCAATAGCCCGGTAATTTGTCAAATGATGCCGTGAGGGAGTCATATGCTGTGTGGCGCCCGAATCGTATATTTCGAGCTCGTATTCAGGTGCAGTGGTGACAGCGGCGGCGACCAAATGTTGTGAGGTAAGTGAAGTTGCCCCAATTGGCTCCTCCGCAGTTTCTTCTTCCTCGGGCTCCTCAGGCTTGTCGTCGCTATCAACCATGTCCTGAAGAGGCAGCATGTCCGCATATTCGATGTCTGAGTCCCATTCCAGCACCTCATCATCAAGTTCATCAAACTCGACATTATCCTCTGGCCTGTAAGATGCCGCCATCCATGCGGCATCAAAGTCTGGTTCCACCTTCACGGTATTTGCCTGGCCACAACCCTTCCTATGTGGGTTCTGGCCTTCCATCACCCCCCCTTTTGCCCAGCAATCCCGTGCCATGTGCCCCTTTTTGTGGCAATTATAGCATTCCATCGACTTCTTCGGCTTCTTGCTGCCATTCCCGCAGAACGCGGCTTCTTTTTCGCCCTTTCCTGTGAGCCTGGCCGCTTTCCGGTCGGCTTCATCACTGATGCCCTGTAGCACCATGTCAGGATCGAGTTCTTTCCCCAGAAGTGTTGCTGCACCCGTAAGTGCCGAGAGGTAGGTTTCATATGCCGTGGGAAGGGAGCCGAGTACGATCGCGATGAAATTGTCATCTCCTGGGTCAGCACCCATTGCGATTAGGTCCACCTGGATGGTCTGTAATTTGTCGAGGTGAGCCTTTACGTCGCCTCCATCTGCGCAACACTCGTCCTGGAGTTTGCGGCGCAGATCAACCATGACCATTTTAGATTTCTTCTCGTACTCATCTTTGACTTTGTCCCACATCCCCTTCGCAGTATCCACCCCTTTAACCTTCAAAAGTAGCGAATCCGGAATCACCGAAGCCAGGCCCTGTTTAATAACAGCCTGCTCCGATTTCCAGAACCGCTGGTGTGCCAAATAATTGCCGTTGGCTTTTACTTCATCTGCCGTGGGATGTGCCGGGTCCGCAATGGTAGGTGCTTCTGGCGCGGATGCCGTTCCCATCGGACCGTCTTCGAAATGATCGCTCAGACCTGCGGCGTCGATGGCAAACAAGAACCGGTCACCAAAGAAGACCCAGTTTGTGCCGTCTGCCTTGCATGCGGGGAGCTTTGCGAAGTACTCGCCAAGTTTAGCGGTGGAAGAAAGTGTGTTGGTGGACATCATTTCGAGGTAGGGTTATTTGGGATGTGTAGAGGTGAGCTGTATTCGTTCTAGGTTATTTATGCGCGGCCAGGGCCCATAACCTTTTAGCAGATAGAACGAATTTAAGTCGAGAAAATAATAGAAAATGATAATTTCATAGCTACAATACAAGAGCTTTTATACTACGAGTAAGCAACTAGAATGTTCTAAGGATTAGTAAAATACTGAGTAAGACATTACCAAGATATAGCAGGCAGAATGAACTAGAAAGAATGCGCCCGAGGCGCTGAGTCAAGATCTGAACCGAGGTGCATCAGCGCACTTCGGCTTGCTGACTAAGCTTCGGCTCCAACACACCGTTTTAAAGTAAGTAACACATGTGATTCATCCCTCAAAAAATTCTCATAATATGTTAGGATCGCCACAACGACAGTCTGCACGTCAAATGGACCCATTCTCTGGAAATCTGTTGCGCCCAGGCACTGAACCCTACCGCTGTCCATGAATATTTCACGCTATTGACCGAAACGATTGAGAAGTAGGACATCAACTGGAAAAATATCTACAATATGGACGAGAAGGGGATCCAACTTGGCATCGGTGCCAAGTCCCGCATTCTCATTGATCAGGACCAAAAGAATGTCCAGAAGATTGAATCAGGCAACCGGGACCTTGTCACAATTATCGAATGCATATGTGCTGATGAGACGGCACTCCACCCTTCCGTCGTTTTCCAGGGTGCACGCCGTGACCTGCGATGGGCGCAGAACAACCCCTGCAATGCCAGGTGCGTCGACTCAGAGTGGTATAAATATCAATGCTGATCACTGCCTCCAGTATTTTGATCTCTCCGAACGGATGGACCGACCAGGATTTGGGCTCGATGTGGCTTGAGAAAGATTACGCTCCCGAGACAGCTGCCTGTCTCACGAACACCACAGATTATCGCCTGCTCATTCTCGATGGCCACAACTTGCATTGCACTTATCATTTCGCACATTTCGCCGAACAACATCGCATCATTATATTGTGTCTTCCGTCCCATGCGACACACACCCTGCAGCCCTGTGATGTCGGTGTCTTCAGTCCTTTGGCAGAGAAGTGGAAGAAGTAGGTGTCGAAGGTGTGTCGGGGACTGGGTGCACCGGCAGTAATTGATACATCTGATGTGTTTTGTGAAGATGAATGCTGAGCGTATTGACATCGATAAATACAATCTTTTATTTCACTACTCACAAGCGCGGACTGCGGCCTTCAAGGCGGAAACCGTCAAAGCTGCATTCCGGAAGACCGGAATCTGGCCACTCGATGAAAGTGCCATACCCCTCGATGCGTATGAACCGGCAAATAACTACACAACACAGGCAGCGCAGCCAATGCCAGCACGATTGACAACTCTTCTTGCCCCCGTAACAAATCCGACAGCTGCATCAAGTTTGTCTACATCGGTTACATCCCACTCTACAGCTACATCGCAGGCTTCGACAACATCTTGTCCTTCAACAGGCCCATCCCGTCCGTCTACTAGCTCCAACGTTTCAGCAGCATCCCATTCCTCCTCAGCCGCCTCTCGATCTTCCACGACAATGTCCCGTCCTTCTACCCCACCGTGCCCTACTACACCGACCCAGGCCGGGACACTGCATGTGCTGTACCGCCTCGTTCTTCTGTCACCACTCAAGGGACCAGCTTCACGCAGGGCTCTTGCAGAGGAGAATGACCAACTTCGGTACATTGCCAAGCTTGCTGGAATCGAGCTGGAGAAGAACTACACGCAAATGGTCCTGATGGATAACGAAAATGAACCCCTTCGAAAACAGGTTTTTGCTAAGAAGACAAAGAAAAAGCGGACATACACCACTGACCAAGCTCGTCTGCTCACTGCCCTCCTGTGTGCTGATCACGTCAAAAGCATGAAGGCGGTGATCAAAGAGATGGGACCGAAACTGCGCGCAATCTGGAAGGAGTTGACCTGGACAAAGTCGGTCTTCACTGGCAGAGCTCGGGCACGCTGTCAAGAGTCGGTTACTCTCGGAGGCCGACGGAAATCCAGGATGTTCTATTAAGATGAAGTTGTGAAGTGAGCAATATGACTAGGGACTGTCTCGCAATAAAACTTCGTCAATAGATATGAAGTCTGGACGGAGTCCGATCGGAGGTCCGAGGCAGGTGCCAATAAATGGAGCAGGCTTGGCTTCAGCTCGTGCACTGCACCTTTCCCTACGACCGAGGCCCGATTTCGAGAAGTGACAGATTTGAGAATGAGACAGAGATAGGGCACAATCTTAGTTGATATTCAAACTCAACTAAGTGTAAATACATGGTGATATATATACTAATTTAGGAGTCCGAGATATTTCTGAGCAAAGACAATTAAAACAATAAGCCAATTGTAATATATACGGGGATAGGAATTTAGCAAGAACAATAAAGCAATTGTCAAAGAGCCGGAGGTCCGAGACCTCCGTGTGCATGTGACATGTCATATGATCACATAATATGAAAGAAGCATAAAGAAAACAACAAGGGCGCACAGAACAATAAGAACCAATTGGATGAGTGGAGTTTTCATGAATGGAACTCCACCGGAAGTCCGAGGAACTTGGTGAAGTGTTGATAAACAGATGCCGGCAGCATCCGAAAGGCACGGGACGTGACACATGCGGGCACGGGCATGGGGTTGGGACTCGACGCGTGGGGTGTGGGGGTGGACACGGATGTGGACGCGGGCAAGCCCCCGATAATTCGGATGAGGATAACGAGACACCTGCTGGAGGGCAAGGGCGTGCTCGTGCTCATGCGTGTGGGGTGGGACGGGGTTAAGGTCGTGGTCGTGGTCACAATCCTCAGGCGGACGATGATGAAGAAGACTCCCATGGCGACGAAGAAGGATCAGATGACCCAGAAGACTTCGATGAAGAGGAATCCGATGCACCGTCGGGTCCCAAATCCAGCCCTAGCAGAAGCCCAAGCCCGAGCGGCAGCCCCACCCCCGGCACTGGGAACGCGGACCGGGATGAAAACACTGAGTCGGATGGTGAAGAAACCCAAATCTCGTCCATCAACGGCCACTGGTGGTACCAAGGGAATGTGGAGTTTCAGGTGCTGTGGAGTGACAAGGATGCTACCTGGGAGCCGCTGTCCAACGTCAATGATTCCGTGGCAATGGAGGTCTACTTGGCTCACCATGACGTGGCGGACCCAATCCGGCTACCGAAGCGTAAATATCTCATTGATAAGGCGGTCAAAGCTAGTAATTAGACATTTTAGCACTCGAGTGTGTCCGTAGTATTGTTTGGGAGCGTATACGAGCCTTGGTCATACTTGACAAAGCGTGAGGAAGTGTCCAAATGGCTAGAACGGTTGCCATCAAAAGAGTTCCCACGCCTGGCCAGGTACCCCGTTTTCGCCCTTTTTGGACTTGCCGGCGGCAAATATTCGCCCAGCCATCAAAACTTCATCAAAATTCTTGCCCGTGGACTCAAATGGTTCGCAAGATCCTTGCCTTCATTATATGACCCCACTCTACTGGCTAAATCCCCCTTTTGCTTCTGTACACAGCCAAAACCCTTAAGGTGGCCAGCTTCCCGGCACCTGATAGTAGACATACCTTTAGCCTGACTGCAAGTCAGTCCGGTTCAAGGGGCCGTATTTGTGTCAGTAAAAGTCAGTTTATATTGAATGGAAGTGTTGTTAGCAAGTAAACGAAAGGTCTGCAAGGGCTAGTATGAAATCTTACCCAAGTCAGTATCTCTGAGAACCCCAAGTCAGCAGTTGAGTTGAAGGGATACAGAACCCGCACAGGACTGTAACAAACCTCCAGAGGAATCGATTGCGACACTATATAAAGACTTCTGCATCCACCAAAACCGGATAAGCAATAGTAGCTTCAAACCTCGAAATCTAATCAACTCAGCCTGAGTGTGAATGTGCATCAGGCTCCAAGTCCTAATGGGCTGAATAAACACTTCCGAAGCCTAATTAGATGTCGAGAGCGATAAAAGAAGAGCTGGATTATCTATCCTTGGTTCTGTAATTACGGTACTAGGTCTCAGATTCATATACGTCTGTCATCAGGAAATCAGTGCCTCGCTGATCCGCCTCATAATGCTGGATAATCGCCATCAGCACTATGAGCTGACATAATCGATTATGGGTCTAAAGGAGCTAGAGAGATCCATCAGTGTGGATGGTGTCTGATGAGTTTTCTGTCTTGCGGACAGCATCCTTGCTAGTTTGTCATCTGGCGGGTAGTATCCTCATATTCACTTGCGAGCTATGGTCAGCACAGCTGCAAGGGACCTGCTCATCCTTTCCATTGCCGAATATTCGATGACACAACCAAGACAGATATAGAAAAAGAGATAGATTCACGTCAGGGAAACAGTATAACTACAAGGCCCCATCTCCATTACCGCACACTAGTCCCCGAGTGTGGACCCAGAGGTAACCTATGTGCAATGGGGAGCGATAGATGAGGCATGCATGGGGGGAACTTCCTGAAGTACAATTAGATGGGATAGTTGTGAAATAACGGTTTTGACGTACTTGATCCATCAGGGTGGGGGCTCATTGGTGCACTCCCTTGCCTTAATCTACCCAGAGGACAATCAACAGCACGCAAAGAGATCAGTCAGTTGAGCCCTGGATATAAGGTGTATAGCATACCTTCAATTGAGCCAGACACCATAGAGGAGAAAGAGAGACAATAAAAGGGGGGAAAGGGAAAACAAATGCCACAGACAGCAGTTCAGTGCAGCCAATGCACGGTAAGAAAATGCCACAGGCGGCGTTTGCGTGCGAACAATGCACGAAGGGAGAAGAAGAAAAGGTCACACGCGGCATGTGCATCAACATAGCAGAGGGACTGTGTCGTGCGGTGGCAGGACCTTGCGAGTTCGCAGTTGCTAGAGTGGACTGAGCCGCACGGGGCCTTTGAGCGCTTGGCGTCAGCAAAAGAGGTTTCAACGGCATTGAGAGACAGCGTGGGGGGTTCAATCGAGCGGGTACGGAGCAACGGAAACTGGGGCGCCAGAAGACTAGAAGACCAAGGACACAGCATACCCTAGTCTGAAGTCCAGCATTGTCCACAATATCCACGTGTTGGCTCGGGAGCTTCACATTACTTGAGGTCTTGAGGGAGGGACGGCCAGCAAAATACAGTGACAGATCGATGCACGAAGAGGCAGAGAGGGGGAGGAACAATAGTGGTGGAAGGTGGGAAGAGAGACAACTCAAGCATCAACCAACATCTATCAGATCACACCATCGCCATGTGATCAGTCGGAGTTTAAATTGACTTCGCGTTTCATTTCGTCGACTCCCTTCAAGTTCAAGACACTGTCTTGTATGTTCACACCGACGGACCTCATACTTCACTGGATAACCTGTCTTCAATCTTCACAATTTATCATTTAGTGGACACCAGGAATTCAATATCCTTTAATGGACAATCAATTTTGGCTGCAAGTCGTTCACGCCTGTTCACGAGTACTATAACCAAAGATTACTGCTTAGATGTGTCTAATTTTTTTTTTTAAATCACTTTTCTACATACTTGGATATGGTGGATGCAAAAAATGGCACCCACAGAGGTTTGGCTACTTAGTCTGATGCTCAACTCATGTTGACCTATAAGCACTCAAGGTTGACCACCAGACTGACCGCCATCTGTACTGTATTATGAGGCACACGAAATCTGATAACAAGCTCATGAGAGCTGATGATGCCATATACGGCCTGGTGGGATGCAAATCAGATGGCATCAAATCATGAGTGTCATCTGTTCAAACACGGCCATCGCAAATTTCCTGATGGTCCTGCCACAAAATTTTGGCTGAGTCATGATTGTAACTATACTGTCACCTGACATGCCATCTGACTTGATCGTTGCTGCTTATCTAACTCTCGCTTGAGACAGAGAGCATGAGAATCCCGCACCCTTATGTAATCACCTTTACAAATGCTTTCCCACGGCCAAATGTCCCATGGCGCACTTCAAAAATATATATATTATGGCCAGAATGGCTGGGAAACAGGAGTCCTAGATGAGATATGATCCCAAGAGACTATTATGAGCCTCAGAAATATCATTGTCCCTACTCTCAGTACCCAACACGCTGACGATCAAAAATCCGGAAGATCCCGGGGCTGCTGGATGTGGTCGATTCTCCCTATTTAGCCTGTGGCAAGTTGATTTAAACACTCGAATTATGAGAAATAAAGCTATATACATACATTTTAATTCATGGTTATTTTGCTGTCCTCAGCTGTAAGGTTGAGGGGCAAGGAAGAAGTATCCACAACAGGTTTGGCAACTACCCTAGAAGAAAAATTCTTACCGAAGTTCATTCTCTCAAGACATATTTATTAAGCACATTCTGATCCCAGGGAACTTTTTTCAAGTCAAAAACCCATAGACACATGGGAAACTGAGCAAAAGCAAACGGCCGGGATATGCCGATGTGGCTATACAGTCACGTGCATGGCCAAATTTCCGCGCTCAATTTTGCAAAAGCGCACTGTTTTGCCGGAAAAGCAGCTCAATACTGGTGTAGGTGGGAAAAAATAATAAAATAAAGATAATAAAGATATGAAAATATTGCATGTGTTTCAGGGATCTTTGGTCTCAAATCCTTTTGCATGTGGTGATTCCGATACTGAGAAAAAGTACGAAAAATATTGTTTAGATCATCCAAAACCTCCAAGAAAAAAGGAGCACATGCAAAACAAAGGCTCTTATCTTCACTAATATTCTGACTATTTTAAATGCTCTGATAGGGACACAATTTATTGCCCATCAATGAATGGATACTGACCGATATTGAGCAGAGTTCGAATCAGGATCAGCGCCACTGCACATTGGACGCACCCTTCTTTCACACTAGCTCTCTGTTCAACTTAGCTACTCAGCACTTCCTCAAGCTAATACATGACAAACTGGGCCACAGACAGGCCTTGATGAGCAAGCAACTCCAATTTACACGATGCATGAGTACACCGCTTCTTCTTTATTCCCTCATCTTCCTGCTCCCTTCATTTCTTCCTCTTGTTCTCCCTTCTAAGTTCTGGATGTCGGTGCTCTTTTAATACTCTGTCCTCCCTGTCTTGTTTCTTCAAATCCGGATGTGGTCCTGATATTGCATCCAGGAATGTCATCCCATCACATGGAATCTTCCGTTTTCCTCTAGCAGCACCTCGGGGCATGTGAGAGATGTGTTTTCCGAGCTCTGGGGTCATGAAATCAGGAGTGTATGGCTGAACAATCTTGTCAACGTGTCAAGGCGAGTGTTTCACTCAATTTTATTTGGTGTATTCACTCTGATTTAATTGCTTGCTTTCTCCAGATCTCCAAGGTGCAGCTACCTTCACCCAAGATATTTTGGGGAAAACTATACCATCACTTCCCCTACCTCTGTATAACATTCGTTCAGCACCATGTGTGCCATGGCTCTCGCAATCTGCTAGGTGGACCTACTTGCAATTACATACTATAAAGTATCTCACTCATGGAATCAAGAGATGTAAAAAAATGGTACTTAGGTAGAATAATAAGGTACAGGAATCTGCATTCAACCCCTGTGTCCAGGTTAATTTTCACATCTCAAGTGAAGTGAACCGACATGATGGCAGGTGACACCAAATCTGCTGGAAGAGTCGGGCCAAAGCACATGCAAATTGAAACTCTGCTCAGTATTCGCTATCAGTATTAACCACCTATATCAGTATCAAGCCAGAAAAGCCCATAGAAACATGAAAAAATTGGGGTCACAGAAAAAGTTGGCGGACCTAATAACTTCTCACCATTGAGATTTTCAGCAAATCTACAAGATACAAACTGTTCTTCAAGGTTCTAACTGGGTTCTAACTGTCATTCCTATGAAGAAATTCCCACCTGAGAGGTGGTACCATGCAGTTATTTCGGTCGGCATTGAGCGTGACCTGTGATCTGAGACATGCTTACATAAAGGTGCAGGATTCTCATACTCTCTGTCTTAGCTAAATACTGTGTACTCGTCCACTCTGTTTTCCCCAACCAATTGTCCTTCTTCCTTGCCCCCTTTTCTCTGTGGATTCAGGTGTCCTCCCTGTTCCATTTGCCTCCATTTCAACTGTGGCGGTGGTTCCTCATCTGCTGCTTCCAGGTCCATCAACTCCTCCCACATGTGTGGCTGCTCTCAGTTTAACCCACTTCTGACTCTCATCTCATGTCTGCTTGCTTTCCACTTATTTACATCTCTGCTGTCCTATTATTTGTATGTTCGGTTTTTTTCCAGGCAATGGCTGCCTCTGTGATTGGGACTGTTGCCAGAAATGTCAACCAGGAATATTTTTAGGCCATAAAATTGGCATTCTGTGAGGAGTTCTGTGACTCAATAAACTCAATTTGGGGCATCCTGGGGATTTTATGGATGTATCTTAGGTGAGAATTTTTTTCAACCTTTATTCACAGATGTCATGATATTTTTAACCATGCCATCCTTTATCATCGCACTCTGATGGACAAGGAACATCTGGGTGCTATTAAAATGTGTCACACATGTCAGAAAGACTTGTTATCCTACACGCAATCATTAGACTCTATGGCCAACTTTCACTACTATGCTGAAGATGAGCTACCTCCTGACATGAAGAAGGTGTTTCATGATGCCTCGGTGTTTGACTTGATGATGGTTTTGTGATCTCATGCAACTCAAATAACACACCTCTACAGCAAAAAAGAAAGGCCATGACCTGGCAGACAGCAAGCCATCCACCTCCCAGAGATACTCGCAAGGCAATGTTGCCATATTTGCACAAGACCTGCTCACTGTTCACAACCGATATCTCCGATGTACAAGCCATGTGAGCACTTTTTATCAGCAGCAATACTGTCCTAACTAGAAAAAACATAGAGAACCTTGGTCCTATTCTCGTGTCTAAGAACCATGTAGCTACAATAATTGACTTCTTGTTGAAAGAGAACAGTATGTATTTGGACATGGGTGTTGAGTTTAGTGCTGACAATATGAACACTTTGTTCTCCCCAGACAACAGTAGAGAGCCATGTGTAAACGGGCTTGTTGGACTTGGTGAAACGCGAGGAGCACAGCTTCGGACCAGGATCAGCCGGTCACGTGGTTGCGCTACACAATAGTGTTATCTAGAACTGACGAAACACTTAGGCTTTGTTTGTCGTGGATACGGATCAGAATTAAGGAAATCACGAGATCGGCATCAGGCCCAGTGATCACCGGCGCGTAACTTCTGATCACATCGTCCAACTTGGCCAAAATTTGACGTGCACCGAGGTCTGAGGTCCCCTTCGCTACTCATATGATAAGATTCAACATTTAGGTGGATTAACATCTGCTAGGTGCCCAGTGGACAGCTTCCCTGTCTGGCCAGGTAGGCAGTCAGCGATAGTAGTTAATTTTCGCACTTGTCTGACTTTTGTTTACTTGCCCTTGCTCTAGCTTTCTGTTGACGTTCAACATGGATGAATTGCACAAAATCCGAACACATTCAAGGTAAGATATGGCTCCACTCGATTTTCTTCCAATTTGCTAACCTAATTTCGCTCTCAGCCTGCTCTACTGATTGAAGCAAGACTTGGTAAGTTTCGACTGTGCCCCGCTTATATTGACTCTAGACGCCCTATCCGACTCTAGCTAGTGTTTTCTGGCGTCAATACGGCCCCTTGAATGCCAGCTGACTTGCAGTCAAGCCAAAGGTATGTGTGGTCACTTTTCGGGTTTTCCTTGCTCTAGGGCCTTAGAACACATTTCGGACAGATAGAATGAATGGTAGTCGGCCAAATCAAGGTGATGTATCACTTCGTTCGCCTTCTTGTCCACTGACCCAAATTTTTCTCCAAGTATGACCATTTATTGGACTAGGTAAGATTTCGTTCAGATTCCACTGCACCTTACTCAAACTGCTACATCAGTAATAGTGCAATTTCCTTTTGGGGCTTTTACGGCTTTTTTAGCCCGTTTTGCTTGTGCACAAGCTCATCAGACAGAAAAGACCCACAAGCCGAACAAGCAAGACTGACGAGTCTGAGTTGATGCCTTTCTTTTTGAAACAAAACCTTGCGAATAACTTGCATCTCAGTCTTCCTCCCTGAATCCGCGGAAAACAGCAATCACAAAAAGAAAAAAAGCAATTGGGCGTGTTAGCGGGTGGGGAAATATGGACAAGTCTTTCAAACTCCGCCCATCACGATGCCGATTGTTGACAGATGGCAACGGATGGCGTGACTTGCATCAAATGGTTGGTCGCCTCTTTCCTTTTCCCCCCATTTTCTCCACTTGCCTCCCGCCTCAATCCGTGTCTCTGGGGCCCTTTGCCTCATCTGACCATAGGCCAGTTCTCCAGCTACCCATACAGGTGTCTCGCAAATCCGTCGGCCCTTTCGCCTCATTTTTTCCAAGCTCTCAAGATTTTCCGCCCTATTGCTTCCAATTTCTCAATCGCAGCACGCCTCTCCGATGCCCACACTCCTCAATGTCGCTGCCCAGCCCGTCGCCGCCGACGTACGCGTGTAGCTGCACTACCTAGGGCTCAGTGCGTCGCGCAGCCTAGTGCCCGCGCCCCTCGACTCGACCGCGCACCACAGACCATCACAATTTCCAATCTGTTTTACCGCGCCTCGCACCGCCGCATCTACCCCCGGTCGGGTTTGGATCTATTAGTCGCATCCCACACTCCCTACCTACGGCTGCATTGCAGATCACCTGTTGTTATCTCTTCCTTTTTTAAGTTCCCCGCCCTGCCCGGCTCGACCCTTCTTTTTTCGTGCCTTTCCTACTATATTCCACCATCATCCGGGCCTTTTTATGCCCCACATTATTATATGTAGCTCAATATATTGAAATACTGCATATTCCTTGTGCCTCTTGTGGGCTTGTCTAACTTTTCTGGCTTGCGGCGAGTTGCTTGTCAGATTTTTGACATAGCTTGTTGACTTGTCAGCTTGTCGGCTTTTTGGGCTTGTACAAGCTTGTACAAGCATCTACAAGCGCCGGCAAGTAAGTTGTTAAAAGCCTGATGTACTAGCGATCCTATGAGACTCTATTCAGTGATCCCTGGTGGTACAATCGCCCCTTGAGCACGGACTTCTCAACTGTAAGGTCTGTGTGCCAATTTTCGAGTTTTTCCAATGTTTGCTTACTTTCCTTCAATGTAGGCCATCGAACGAGTTGAATATAGACAAATTGCATACTAATTGGGCGCATTCAAGGCAAGGTATCGCTTCGTTCGATGTCCTTCTCGTCTACTAACCCAATTTTCGCTTTCAGCATAGCTAACACCACACTTGGTAATATTTTGCTACAATCCTCATATTTCCTACTCACATATACTAACGATTCTTGAAGACTTTAATTAGTGTTACATGGTGTTTCTGTGGTCTCTTGACTGCCAAATGACTCAGACGTTCAAGTTGAAGTATGCATGGTCAATTTTCGCATTTTCTTGACTGTGCTTACTCACTCTTCATTTCAGGTAGTTGGATGCGTCTAATATACATAGTTCTAGTTGCGTTAGGACGCATATGATCGCCCCCGAGCGCCGACTACCAGCACCCAATCTGCAAGGCATGTTTTGCCGAATTTTCGAGTGTTTCTGAGTATTTCTCACCAGGCCTTCAGTATTAGCCTTTGAGCGTGTTCAGTAGCATAAATTGCACAGTATTCGAAAACCTTGTAGGCAAGCTACGCCTTCGTTCGATTCCCTTCTAATCTACGAACTTAACTTTGGTCTCAGCACTGGCTGAAGCAAACCAAGGTAAATGTTCATTCAAATCCTACTTTGCCTTGGTTTACCTACTAATGAAGCTCCTATCAGCCTCTAGATAACATCTTCCGGTGTCTTTGGGGTCCCTAGAACGCCGACTGACTTGTATTCAAGCCAGAGGTATGTGTGCCGATTTTCGATCTTCTCTGACTTTTGCTTACTTTCCCTTGATCTAGGCCATAGATGTACATATATTTCATAGATTTAGAGCGCATTCAATACCAGGTATCGTTTCGTTCGATTTCCCTTCCAATCTAGCCACCTAACTTCATCGCAATTAGCTTGCTACTGACTGAAATAAGTTACAGTAAGATTTCGCTTCAACCCGCTGCTTATACTGGTGCTAATGATTTAACCTAACTAAACATCTCCTGGTGTTACTATGGCTGACAGACGCTTGCATTCAAGCCAAGGGTATATCTAGCCAATTTGCGACTTTTTTCAGACTTTTACCTACTGTTAACACGGGGGGCAAACACCGTGGGCGTGGGTTCATGGCAGAGGACCAACACTTGCCATGACACTTGTGTTGGATTTGGAGTGGCTGTGCGCAGCTGTGCGAGCTGTTGCGAGCTCGGTCACTACCTACCGTGGTATGGGCAACCTCACCATTGCCGTTTAAGGTTTCCTGGTAACGGTTGCACCAGAGAAATAGTATAAAAGTAGTGTACTTACAAGCATGTACACTACCGGATTACAACGAAGTTCCCCATCGTTGGCTTCTGCATCTCCTTGTGATGTTCTCCTCTGGGGCTTATTTCAACATAATCCGGTACTACCCTGGTCTGGTGGGGCAGCATTCAATACACCAGCAGCAGCCCAATCGAAGGGCTTGACCGGCGAACATCACCATCGTCGATTCCGAAGTCGCTTGTCAGAGCGCATTGGTCGAAGCCGCCCATCATGGGTGCACAGCGGAAAAGTCCTCACGGAATCGGGGCACGCGTAAAGTCGTCCAGGTCGGGCGCATTATCGCTACGTGAACCTGTCACGGTTGGCAGGCATAGTTGATCGAAGAACTGCCGTTGGGGGCCGAATCCCATCATCGTGTAAGCCGTCGTCGAGACGCATCTCTGTTGCAACATTTGCCCAAGGTTCACGCACCCCATCGGGATTTGAACACATGTCGGTGGATTTAGTTTCGGAGGTTTGAGGGAGTGCAGGAACAGGGAGTGCCTAAGAGGGTGTTGAGCGCGCGAGCTCTCCACAGCTCGAGGGAGTGTGTTGGATTTGGAGTGGCTGTGCGCAGCTGTGCGAGCTGTTGCGAGCTCGGTCACTACCTACCGTGGTATGGGCAACCTCACCATTGCCGTTTAAGGTTTCCTGGTAACGGTTGCACCAGAGAAATAGTATAAAAGTAGTGTACTTACAAGCATGTACACTACCGGATTACAACGAAGTTCCCCATCGTTGGCTTCTGCATCTCCTTGTGATGTTCTCCTCTGGGGCTTATTTCAACAACTTGCCATGGCATTGGTTTCACATGTGTCTGGAACAAAGAGTGGCCTGTCAAAGGCCAGCGTGTGTCATCTCTGTCTCGGCATCAATCGGCATTGGCAACCCCCTATTAGCGTGGCCGTTACCCGCAAGCTTCAATATCCCATGAGTTACACACTGCCCCGCCGGCGCCACTGCACATCAGTGGCCTCTGGTGTCCTCATGCAACCTCCTGATGAGGGCGAGGCACCGTGCTCTTCAGGCCTTCTTGTAGGTAGCAACATGTACTCCTTCATTTTTTTAATATGCTGCAACATTGCCACTAAAATGCCGCTCTGTCACATGTGTGACCTTTCGCGTCTCGTGTCGTGAGCACGTTTGCCAGCGTCCATGACCCATCTCCCAGTGATCTTGAGCTTGTTTGGCCCACACAACATTTTATTAGACTTCTGAAGTTGGAGCTTTTATCAACAATGAAACCAATACTGTAGTTTCATTTCTGTTTTCAGCTGAACTGATGTTACGCTCCGGTACTTAGTTTTTCAAATAAAATGCAGCACAGCAGAATGCAATATCTATTCAACTAGTTGAAGCTCTAATATTGGGAGCACTGAAACTAAGTGATCAGTTTCAGTTTAGGCTCACCCAAGGTGCAATTCTATCTTTTGCATTTAGAATCGCACCTTGGTTGGTGTGCATTATAGAACGCAAAGGCTAATTTTTACTCAGCTTTGGACAGAGCTAACTTTTCACTTTGTTGATGATAGCTTACTTGACGGAAAATGTTGCCTCCAAACTTCGAATTTCAATCAAGGGGAGAGTTGTAGAATATTCATTGAAGCTGTGGTTGCAACTCATCTGTTTGACAATTAGCCAGTCTCACTTGAACAACTATTCACTCACAACCTCTTTCTACCTGGGAGCAAATTGCAGTTCCTGCTGACCAGTGCAATTCAGCAGTCAGCTACATTGTACACACCATTCAACATTATATTTTCAACACAGGATGCCTTTTCAAGTTCAGTCTCATTTTTCAGTGTGTTGCCAAGACAGTATCCATCACACCCACGAGTAATCCTCGAAGCTTTGTGGTCAATTGTTCCACCCAGCCCCGAACTCAGGTCTGCGCCAGAATCTGGTACTATCAGGAAGCACTTGTCTACCACAGCTGTGAGCTCAGGAGCATTGGAATAAACCTTCTGCTGATGCATTTTCAACAGCAACTTATTTATCAGTTGCTCAGCACGACAGAAAAATGATCTTTTTGGATTCAATCAAACTGCTGGGGTGCAAAGTGCAAAGTGCCTCAGCATGCTCTTCTCCTTCTTAATTTTATCAGAGCTTAACTTGAATGGATATGTGCAGATATGAGTGCTACGACTAACTAATCCCAACAGTCCATGCACCGCGCCTGACCGTGAGACTTGTCAAACCTTTATGAAGCTGCTGCTGTCAAATTTTTCCTCAGTTCATCCACAATCAATACCACCCATGACAATGAATCTGGTGCAGCGTACTGAGTCTGGCCTCCACATTGCCCTCGGGTGCGTATGGTGGAAGGCACTGACCTCGCCCATTTGGCACCCTACCTTGTTACTGTACAGTGTAAAGGGACGGGCTGGAATGATTGTGTCTTCTCTTAAACGTGGAAATTTCGGTCGAGGGCAAGTTGATAGTGCTGGGAGAGTTCGGTTCAGTTCAGGCTCAGAGTCTTTTACTCTGAATGCCGAACCTGAATGCAGGTTCAGGTTCAGTTTTGCATTCAAATGTGTTTGAACCTCAGCTCTTTCAGGCTTCTTGGTGAGCCCAAATCTCATCTAAAATAATGTACATTGATATTTTGCAACATCATTGAGGTCCTGGAAGGCATCTAGGATGCAGTAATTAATGAACAGATCCGTGCAGATAATAAACAGCGCTCATGAATTCTTTTTGACAGACTCATTCACAATAAGCCTACACACAGAGACATCAACATTGCTCGGACTTTCATTCAGATGGAAAGGTACGATGTGTTCGTCAAGAGAGATGTGCTAACCAACACAATTTGATGTCGATCAAAGTCAGAAAACGAAAAAAAAACTTTGAAGCGTGTGAACACTAGGCTTTCAGCCCGAATGCCGAATCAAACTTGTGTCAGGTTCAGCACCATCCTGAACCTTGAACCTGAACACGGCATCCGGTTTAGTTCGGTTCAGGTTTGGACCAGTTTCCAAACCGAACCCTCCCAGCACTACAAGTCGAGCGAGGGATTGGACTGTTCTGTCCTGCTCCGGGGTGTGCATGTGGTGTGTGGTATGTCACTTTGCTTCTCTTCTTTCACTTCCACTTACAGTGCTGCTTACTTGTAGATTTTTATTTATACTCTCACTACATCCCACTTTGTTCCCACCCCAATATTCATTTCTGCATCTTCCATGGCTGAGTCCTGGTCTTTCCAATGCACATGAGTTGCAAATTGAATGTACTCTTCCTTTTTATGCATGCCCCCATTTGCCCATATTCCTTAATGCGGTATTTTATATATATTCCACCTAATGTGCACCCATTTATTTTCCGGAACCTTTGTGACCAATTATTTATTGCAAATTTTATATCCCAATTTGGCACTTTAAATACTCTTCTACTTCAATTTATTCACAATTTTTGGTCCCCATCTCTGCTCTGGTTCTCCTGGCTTAATCTGTTCTGGGCTGATCTCCTCGACACCAACAACTGTTCTCCCTTAGCCATTCCCCAATCAATTATCATGGTCACCTATACCTTCAGCTTTCACGGTACAGATCAGACTCTGTGCCTGACATTTTCCCCACTGCTCGTGCAGAACTGTCATCAGTACAGCTAGTCACACACCACCCAGACGTCAAAGCTTACCTATCTCAAAATCATCTGCTACTTAGTTGTTGGAAGCATGTCTCATCAAATTTGAGGTTGATCCTGTGCAAAAACAACATACCCGAGATGACCGACACAGTGTATTGGGACAAAAATTTGCAAAGAAACGCAATGTGAGCAAAAACACCATAATTGAATATGTGTAGAGTTTATTCACAGCTTTTCTGAATAGAAATCACCTCCCAATAATCCACCCCAGGCCACTCAACGATAAACGAGTGGCCCATTAGTCAATGACGCATGGCCACACATTTCCACGTGTTGAAATGTGGCGTGAAAACACGTGACAAACGCGTGTCCAGTGCTCTTTTGTCCAATAACGACTAGGCCACTGATGTGTGATGCCAGGCGGAGCAGTGTGCAACTCATGATACTGTCGGAAATTGAAGCTCGGGGGTTGCCGATGTCAAATGATGCCGAGACAGAGCCGGCCTTTGACAGGCCACTCTTTGTTCCAGACACGTGTGAAACCTATGCCGTGGCAAGTGTCATGGCAAGTGTCGGTCCTCTGCCATGAACCCACGCCCACGGTGTTTGCCCCCAGTGTAAGTTGAACACGGTAAGTATGCATAGATAAGTCATAATTAAAATGTATTCAAGGTGGGCCATAGCTTCGTTAGCTTTCAGTCGTATGTACTATCAAATTTCGGTGATTTTCGAGTTTTCTGACTTTTACTCTGACAGACTCTGGGTTGGCCTCTGAGCGCATGCGATTTACGTAGATAGCATCGCATTTGGTTGTGCTCCGTTCGGGTGAGGCCGTCTTTGAAGGCTGCTTACTCAGTTTCGTTCTCACTCATCTATGAGGTAAGTTTTCGATTCAACCCTTCTGTTTCCTGCCATTGCTGCCACTAACGATCTTATCAGACTCTTGTTGGTGTCGGTTGACGCTCCTATGGCCCCTTGGCCGCCGACTAACTTGCCTGCAAGGTGGAGCTAAGTCTAGATAAATTCCGAGTTTTCGCTCTTTTTGCTTACCAGGGCGTTCAGCACTGAGCAGCTAGCATCCAATTCAGGTGCAATTGAGGTGATTTAGATCTTAGTTCGACGTCCTTCTGATTTGCTCGTTGTCAGCATCCCTCTACATGATAAGATTTCGTTCAAATATTTCTCTTCCCCACTGATACGTGTACAAATGATTCTAACAGACTCTAGGTACTACACCCTCACGCTACTGACGGCCGTCCGACGTGCATTCAACCTACAGGCATGTTTTGTCAGATTTCAGGTTTTTCTGGCTTTAGTGACCGGGCCTTTGCCCAGCGTTGGATATGTGCAGAATGCATCGTGTTCGATTTCCTCCTCGGTGAGCCGTGCCCCCGCCTGACGGCCTGACGCGATTTTGCTCACGGGAGCTGACTGAAGCACCACCTGGTGAGATTTCGCTCTACCCTCCTTACCTAACTCGAACAATCCTACAAGACTCTGGTTCGCGTTTTCCAGCGTTCCTATATCCCGTCGGTCGCGGACGGACTTTTAGCGGCATGTTTTGTCAAATGTCGAGTTTTTGCGAGTTTTGCTTACCTGGTCTTTGTGCAGGCGTTGAATATGCATGCATAAGCTGCAGTGTCCGACGCGGATTTCAACGCCCCGACCCCCGACCTCGGTCCAGCAAGACTTGGTGCGAGTTTTCGTCATTCGGGTCTGTTGAGCCGCGTTGAAAGATATTACTGTAACCGACTAACTGTGTTCCCACTCAGCTTGCCGGTCAATATTTCGTGCCAACCTCCTTGTGCTTTGTGACCGCTAACGGAGCATTTGAATGAGCGCGTTCTTGCGGCTCTACGACGCAGGGAGACCAAGAGGTATGTATGTCCGAGTTTTTGCTGCTTAGCGTACCAGCGCTTCATTTCGGTTCGTAGACGCGTCCAATTGCCAAGCTGGGCATCCTTTCATATTACTGACGTAGTCTCATACAGCGCGGACCGGGGACTACGGTTATCGTCCGAATTCTGAGACGCTTGGACTCGGGCGACAACGACGAGCGCTCCGCTGCATTCGACTCGCGCGTCCCGCCGACATTCGCCGCCCCCGTCCGCGCTCCAATCGATGCACCGGCCTTCCCCCGGTGGGCCGTACGCGGGACGATTTTCGCACCGGCGGCGAGACGGCTGGCTCGGCAGCTCACCGCGCAGAGCCGAATTCGCGCGCTGCGGACTCGCCTGCCGCGGAAATGAATCGAGATGGCTTGGGCGCAGGGCGCGGGACGTGTTGGCGGCGGAGCCCGGACGCGTGCGTGCGACTGCCGAGTCGAGCGCGCCGCGGTGCACGATGACTCCGCTGTGGACGTCGACGGGCAGCGCATTTGGCCCGGCCGGGCGTCTTCGCGCGCATCGGACGTACCCGGGGGAAACGACGGGCACGGCTCGGGGGATACCGCAGCGGTCTGCCCCAGTGCACTCGACGTCCGCTCGCGCAGCGACCTCCCGGCTCGCGCAGCCGGCGCAATTGCGCGCGGTGCGTGCGACCGGGGGGTACGCGGCGTGGCACCGACTAGCAGGGCGTCAGCGTCGGGAGCAGGGAGGGCGGCGCGTCGGGGGACGACATGGCGAGGTCAGGATGGGTGCGTCGTACGGGGACCAAGAGTAGTCGGAGTCCGGGAAGCCATCGGAGTGCGGGGGGCGTCGGACGGAGCGCGGCGTCCTCAGCGGTACATCGAGGAAGGCCGGCGGCGCGGGGTATAGTGAGGGGAGGGCCGTGTTCCGCAGCGGTGCGTCGAGGGAGGCGGGCGTGGGACGGCAAGGGAGACGTGGGCGTTGCGGACAAGCGTGTAAGTGAATGCAGTGACACGGGAGTCAGATACCAGGGGGCTGCGGGTGCTGGCGGATGTGACGTGGTCGTAGGTTTCGTGATTACCAAAGTACAGCGCTGGACTCGCGCTGCTCGGGCAGCAAAATCCTAAACCTGGACTCCAGGTTTAAGGTTTTGGACTTGCAGCTGACCCCCGCCATTTCCTTGACAGAGTGATTGCGGAGTTTGAAAACCGCATCCAAGCAAGTGTGCGAGGAGGGCGTGCGTCGCGGCGCACACGCGCAGCATGTCGTCGGGGCCCATCGTCGCCGCGCTCATCGGCATCGCGAAGGGGCTCGTGCTCGCGGTGTTGACTACACCTTCATCCAGATGACCATTAGCTTTCGTTTCTTCCTAGGGGAGGGGGACAGGGAGGAGGAGACGGGGAGTGGGGGTGGGAGTGCGAGAGCGAGAGGGTGTGGAACAAGGAGAGCGAGAGGGAGTGCCTTCACGAGAAAGAAGAACTCACCAAGCGCAGAAGTCGACCCAACGCTCGAGAACGCGGGCGTCATCGGCCCAAGCGTGCCCGGGTACGCGAACACCGTCTCGGGCGAGCAGGCAGTCGCGCGCGTCGTCCTCGTCGGAGGGGTGCGCGCTGTCGACGCGTTGCGCGTGCCGGTGGTGTGCGAGGGGGAGCGCGAGGTGGTGCCGGTGCGCATTACTAGAAGGGAAAGGGGTTAGTATAGGACATGGAAGGGAGGACAGAAAACAAGAGGGAAGTGAGAAGGACGGAGCGCATAGCGGGAGGAGGGTGGGGACGGGCAGCGAGCGGATGGTTTCGAAAGCAAAGGGAGGGGCGGAATGTACAGAGCAGAATGGACGGTAAAGGGAGACGGCGGAAGGATGGGGGAGGGCAAGTGCGGACGAGGAGGAGAGGGCCAATAGTGGAAGGGAAAGAGGGAGATGTCAGGGAGTAGCGGCAGGCGGGAGAGGAGGGAGGGACAGGCGAGCGAGCGGTGGCGATGGTGTGCAGGAAGCATAGAGGATGACAAGTGGGAGCTGCCGGTCGAGGGCGAGGACGTGTTCGAGGAGTAAGGTGGGGAAGGCGAGGACGGAGTTGGGTAGTTGATCGTATGCACCCGGCCCGTAGGCGACACCGAACGCGCGCCGTACCTCTCCATCCACGCCCCCCGCCCGCTCTCCGCTGCTTCACCCGCTCCCCTCCCCGTCGTACGTGCTCATCCGGCTCGGCGACGGCGGCGCGGGCACGGGCGGTTCCGCGTCGTCCTGCTCGTAGTCGCCGTAGGCGCTGGAGGTGTGGAATGCACGGCTGCTGCGCGAGTAGGTGGACGAGAGAGAGGGGCACGGGTGCACAGCGTCGGCGAAGCTGACTGCCCTGCTGCCACGCTCAGGCGGCGAGGTGTGGGTGCGCGGGCAGCGCACACGCCCACGCCCACGCCGCTGGCAGGCTTGTGAGGGCTACGCCTCTTTCTCACTGTACTTCTCGGGCGCTTGTTGAGCTTCTCACTCCACGCACTGTGCTTCGCGGCCCAGCGGGTACGCGAGATCTTGAGGTACGCGAGGCCGAGGAGGAGGCAGAAGAGCAGCGGTAGGAGAACGGCTGCGGCGGTCTTGCGCGGTGCGCCGAGATGGCGGACGAGGGCGTGGTGACGGTGGTGACGCCGCTGTCGCCCGACGAGAGCGCGGTGTCCACCGAGGCAGGGGTGCCGGAGGACGGCGCGGTAAAGACGGGCCTCGTGGGGATGGTGCGCACGCGACGACGACGTTGAGCTGCAGGATGATGATGCTTGTCGCGTTCCACCAGCGCGTCACGGAGTTGCCGCACACAAGAGCGGCATGTCCTCGCGCCTTGGGCTTGCGCATCTGGATCCCTTTCGCCGTCCGCGTCAGACGAGACGCAGCGTGTCAACATGCAGTGCCGGCACAGAGCTCGCAGACAGCGTGAGTGGCAGAGGCGTCAGAGCGCCATCTCATGTGTCTTTCTGGATTTCTGGAGAGCCATCTTCCGATACCGGATGCTCAAGCACTCAAGCAAAACGTATGGGCGAGACAAGTGCGAGACAAGATGCCGGAGTTCGGCTCGCACTAGATCACGTGGGTGCCTTGGTCGGTTTCACCCAAAAGCAACTTTCACAACGCCTTGACTGCTCTCTTTTTTTTCTGCCGTCAACAACTCGCCGGGTGGTACTGGATGGCGACATTTCCTCACGGGCGGCCCTCTTTCTGTACAGGTCTTCGAAGAACGGGACGAACCGCCAAAATCAAGCGGTTTAGAGATCAAGTAGAGACGGAATTGAGTTGGATGCCAACGCATGCCTTGCAACGAATGTGAGCACCCTTGTCTTCTGTACTCATCAAGTGGGCAGCTCCCACTCCTCCTCTCCGTTTTCTCTCTGCGTTTCTGGCGGATGCTATGCGCTTGCCATGGATTGAATCGGAGCATTCTATTCATCGTCTTGGGGTCCGAATACCTCTCGTTTTACACCCTCCTTTCGCGATACCCCGTTGAACGTTTTCCTTTTGATCTCTCCTCCAACCTCCGTGTATGTTGCTAACAACTTCGGCCGCTCTAGATCTCAGTGCCGCTCCATCCTCCGCTCCACGAATGCGAGGATAGCCACTCACGTCCGACGTGGCGTGTGCGGCTCGCGGGGGCCAGCGATCTCCAGTTTGTCGTCGCCCAGCATCTTGACGCTTGCTGCGTGCACATAGTCTCGCGGTGCTCGTTGTGGGCTCGCCTTAGGAGCCGATAGGATACGTCAGTGTCGTTCTTCGACATTTCCATCTTGCCTTCCCTCCTCCTCATACACCTTCTGCACCTGGCGCTGCGCCGCCCCTCCATCCTTCCACCTCCTCCCCCATCCATATTTCACTCTCCATCCCGAAGTCCCGTCTTCCCTCTCCGCCGCCCCCACATCCGTCCGTCCGTCTTCCTAACTGCCTCATGTCAGATTTCGCAATTACTGACGTCGTCTTGCAGCCCGACCCTCAAGCGCGCATGCACCATGCCACGCGACTTGGCGGATCGCGATATCGGATGCCAGCTGGGGCGCGAGCGGTACATATCCGGATATCTGCGAGACGGCGACGCCCGTAATACCTGGACGCGGTGCGATACAGCGCGCGCGGCCACTTGCTCCGCCCTCACGGGCTGCGTTTTTCACCACGCTGGAGGAGCGCAAGTCGCCCAGCGACCGAGATCGCCAAGTACGATGCGCGATCACCGGTCTTCCTGCACTGCCGAGGCTCTCTGCTTCCGCTCCGTCGCTCCCCTCCTTGCATCTTCGCCACCCTCTCTTCCTCCCGACCTTCCCCAAATACGACCGGACCGCGATCGCCCCTTCCCATCTCCCCTGCTTCCCAACCTCGCTCAAGCATTCTCACTCCCCTTCCGCACGCACGTCTCGCGGCCGCCTTCAGCTTGCATCCGGTCCTCGCCGCCTGCACCGGCATGCCAACACCCACCAAGCGCGTTCCGCACGTAGATACGTGTGTACGGGGCCGCGGATGTCGGCATTTAGGATGCCAATTCGGGAGGTGATAGGGTGCGATCCGTTGTTTCGGGAAGGCGGTGGGGGGCGCGGGGTGTGGTGCTCCCGAGTCGGGGATGCGCGCAGACGTGGCGGAGCGGGACGCGGTATGGGTGGGCGGGGCCTGGTTCGTCGACGGAGATGCAGAGGGCGGAGGTATGTCCTCTTTCCTCTTTCCCTCCTCCTCCCCTCTCCTCCCACTCGGACTTGCCGCTCCTAGGATCGCGGCCGCCGCCTTCCCGGGGGGGGGGGGGGGGGGGGGGGCGCCCCGTCGTCCGCGCTCACCACATGCGGCGTATATCGACCGTCTTTCTGCGCCTGCAGGACGACGTCGCGGATCACAGGCCCGAGCGCCGACGCCAGACGGGCGCAGCTGGGAGCGTGGCGTTGTGGGCTTCGACATCTCTGTGCGCTGTCGTATCTCCGGCGTGCGCCATTCATTACGCGGCTTCTACTACGCGGGGGGGCAGCGATCGTGCAAGCGCCGAGCTCCCGTCTCCCGGTGCTCGCCGTGCATAGGCTGGGGCAGCTGGTATACGTGAGTATCATTCCTGTATGCCCTCATCCTGCCAACTCTCGTTTCTCTTGCCCCTTCCCCATCCAGTGTTGCCACGGCACTCTATCCTTTCCCCTCATCCCGCCTCCGTCCCTCGTCTGGGTATCCTATCTGCATTGCTACCTTTCTTTCCCAGGCGGCCCTCCGCCATCTACGCACCCATGCATCCATACGTCCGGTTGCCACGTTACTCATGATCGCCTCCTTTAGAGTGCCTGGGAACGTACTCGCCGCAGATCCTCGACTGCACTGGCATGCACCCAAGTGCCGTGTCGGGCGATCGGGCTATTGTGTTTGATATCCAAGCTTGTGCACGCTTTCTGTGGACATCGGGCCGCGATGCAATACCCCGATGCGATGGGTGTGGAATCTGCCGTGGTAAACCCAACGGGGACGCCAGCGTAGGCAGGGGAACGACTGGGACGAGGCGCAGTGCGACGCGGATGGGCGTGCCTGTGCTTTCAGAAGAGCGGATCGGGCGTTCCTGCGGCGGATATCGGCCACTGTATGACAACTATATGATACGGAGGTGAGTCTTACATCTTTCTGCTTCCCTCCGTCTCCTCCCTCCTCGCCCCTTCTCCCTCCTCCTTTTCCTTCCTCTACCCCTGCCGTCCGCCCGGACGTCCCTCCCCACCCCCCCCCTCCCTCCCTCCCTCCCCGTGTCCGACTGTGTCCTCACTTCCCTTCAGTATATATCGCTGTCGAATCGGGCTTGTTTCTGACGCCCACGGACCCCACGACATCCGCGTCAATCATCGCGTGAGCTTCCGCGCGCTCTACTCTCCACAATGTCGACATCTGCTCTCAGTCGACCACCCACTGCGCGGGATCGTCTTGCCGCCGTTTTGCGTGCACCGCATGCAGGACGTCGCCGATCGCAGCCGCCCAGTGTTGCGGCATGCGCTGACGTCGCGGTCCACATTCGTGCTCGGCTGCATGGGAGGCACTGGGGAAGCACTTCGGACGATGCGCGCGCATGCTCTGCGGTCGGCCGCCCGAGCGCGTCGTCTCTGCGCTGCGGTGCCCAGCCGAGCGTCAACCGGCCCTGAGTGGATCGACAGGAAGGTGCAAGTGGTACCTGGTACATATCATTGCCGGTGAGTCCTCCCTGCGCCCCTTTTCCAATTCCCCCAATCCTACCTTTCTGCTCCACGATTGCTCCACTTTCTCCTCTCATCTCCAATGGCTCTACTCCTGATTCCGCATTCCTCTGCTTCTGCTGACCTCCGCTGGCAGTGCCATACCACGACACGCTGCCATCATCGGCTACTCTTGTCGCACCGCAGGGGCGATCGACGGCGAGGACTAGGACAGCGTGTTCCGACGTACCTACTCCTCGTTATGCTGGCGAACCAGTGTCCGTGTATTGCTCGCTTTCTTGCATGCGCGATGGCGTCACGGCTCACGGCGAAAAGTGACGATCTGCAGTCGGCTTGGTAAACATTGATCATAGCTCACGCGCTGACGGCTTCTGGGGACGGATACGGCGCGGTTGGGGGACACGTCGTGTCCACCACGCACGCGTTTCCTGGGTCAGACGTTCGCCGGCGGCGATGCTTCCAAGGGAGTGCGAGGAGAGCTTGACCTAAGAGTTCCCTGGATTTGGCGACTTCTTTCACAGCTTTGCTATGAATAGAAGGTGTCGGCGTCTGAGGGGAAGGTGTCTGACGTTTGATTGATTCCCATCTGCGGAGCGTCTGTTTTCAGATTCATATGCGGACTCGGCTCGCACTTATATTCGCGTCGTGTCTGAGAATTGCCTTATACTGTCTCGATACTGTATTCTTTCACAACGCAGCCCCTTTTACGGTGATCGTTGCTCCGCGTGTGCCAAAGTTCATGTCCGATCTTCTTCTGATGGACAGATTGACACCAATCTGACAGCTGAAGGTCAGTTCGCGCGCAACAGACAGCTCTCTTGCTTTCTCTCATCTCTTCCCCCACGTAGCACCCCCCAGCAATGGCAGAACTCATTGGACTCATAGCCAGCATAGTGCAGCTTGTGGATGTTGTTGCTCAGGCTGGCAAATATGCCAAGGACTTCCGCAATGCCTCCAAAGAGCGAAAGAGGCTGTTCTCAGAAGTTGATGCACTCAAGCCCTTGCTTGCAGATCTTCAGACTCATCTTGTGCCTGCTGCCCATACTCAGGCTGGAGGACACCAATTCCAGCTGGAGGAATCCATGGCAGAATTCAAGGAGACTATGTCACGCCTGGCAAAGAAGCTGGAGCCAGCACAGGGAAAAATAAAAAAGCTCAGAAAACAGGCTGCCTGGGTTCTGTGGGATAAAAGCGAAGCAAAGGATGATCTGGCAGAGATAGAGCGCTTCAAGTCAACCCTGAGCAACTGGCTGGGCATGGAAATCTGGTATTTTATGACTGGCTCTGCAAAATGTAACTCACACTTTACTAGGGATGCTAACAAACACAAAGAGCATGATGAAATTATTGAGTGGCTCTCACCAATCAATTTCTTCACAAGACAGGCCACTGTCTTTGCCAGTCACCAGCAAGGGACTGGACAATGGCTGTTGGACCATGCAACATTCAAGGGATGGAAGGACCATTCTGGAAGGATTTTGTGGTGCATTGGCATTCGTGCGTCTCCAGATTCACACAGAAATAAAATCTCAGTTTCTCTGTTACAGCTGGTGCTGGAAAAACAGTCTTGACGTAAGTTGTTGTTGTTCTTACAGTGAGAAATACTAAATGCAGTTTAGTTCTCTTGTCATAAACCATCTCCAAGATGAATTCCAAGACAGAAGCAAGACTGGGATAGCTGTCATGTACTGCAACCACAAGGACACTGGACTTCAGACACTGTCAAATCTAATGGCAAGTCTGTGGAGGCAATTTGCTGTGCATCAGTCAATGTCCTCTGATCTCAAGGCCTTGTATGAAAAACATCAGAAACAGAAAACAAGGTCATCCCTTGAAGAGATTTTGGTTCTTCTAGCTCTAGTCATCTCGGCTTACACTCGGGTTTTCATCATCATTGATGCTCTGGATGAATGCCCAGATGATGGAAATATCCGCAATGGCCTAGTCCACCAGCTTCAAGCACTTGGGCCTTCAGTGAACCTCATGGTCACTTCCAGACCTCATGTTGATGTTTCCAAAGCATTTCCAGATGTGGCAAAACTGGAGATTCAGGCAACTGAATCAGATCTGCAAAAATACATAGCTGCCCAGATCTCTGCATCCTCTCGACTGTCAAAACATATTGAGGCCAGCCCAGATCTTGCCTCAGAAATTGAGAAACAGGTTTTGAGCAAGGCAGATGGAATGTAAGAACATGGCCCTGTATACACAGTTTTATGCTCATTCACTGCATCAGGTTCTTGCTCACAAAACTCCACATTGATTCACTGGCCACAATGGCCACAGTGAGGGATGTCCGTGAAGGCCTTTCCAAGTTGCCTTCAGACCTGGACAACACATATAATGAAGCCTTGCTGCGAATCCAGACTCAGAATCCAACTGACAAAAAGCTTGGGTTGGCTGCACTCACCTGGATTGCCTACACATTCAGGCCACTCTCTGTTCTTGAACTCCAGATAGCCCTGGCAATTAGGCCAGATGACATACATTTCTATCAGGATGGTGTGATAGACATTGAAACCATCTTGTCTGTGTGTGCTGGTCTGGTCTATGTGGAACAGACAGATAAAGTTGTTCGTTTGATCCACTTCACAACACAAGACTACCTGGATAGAATTCATGCTGCCCAATTCCCACTTGCCCATGCCAATATTGCAACAATCTGCCTGACATACCTGTCATTCATACCATTGCCATCTAGAACTCATTTTTGGTCGGGTTCAGAAGCCCATAAAAACCTGATGTCTGACCATCCATTCCTTGAATACACTCAGCTCTACTGGGGATCTCATGTTGCCACAGGAGACACAGAATCAAAAATCAATCATGACCTTTCCAATGCTCTCAAGGATGCAGTTAGGAGAAAACTTTTGTTGGATCTTTCACGACAGGGATGGGATGCTCCTGAAGTCCCAAAATCTGTCAGGCACATAGATGTTGCTGCAAGACAAAACTTGAGAGACTTGGCACACAATTGCACAATGCAATTCAACTCTGATGACTACTATCCATTATATGTGGCATCATACTATGGACATTCAAGTATTGTGAAGCTGCTTCTGGAGAAAGGTGCTGATGTCAATGCTCAGGGTGGACAATATGGCAATGCACTTCAAACAGCATCTTCTTTGGGTCACATGGACATTGTGAAGCTGCTTCTGATGAAAGGTGCTGATGTCAATGCTCGGGGTGGAGAATATGGCAATGCACTTGAGGCAGCATCTTATTGGGGTGGCATGGACATTGTCAAGCTGCTTCTGGAGAAAGGTGCTGATGTCAATGCTCAGGGCGGAAGATATGGCAATGCACTTCAGGCAGCATCTTCTTGGGGTCACATAGACATTGTGAAGCTGCTTCTGGAGAAAGGTGCTAAAGTCAATGCTCAGAGTGTATTCTATGGCAATGCACTTGAGGCAGCATCTTCTGGGGGTCGCATGGACATTGTCAAGCTGCTTCTGGAGAAAGGTGCTGATGTCAATGCTCAGGGTGCATTCTATGGCAATGCACTTCAGGCAGCATCTTCTAGGGGTCACATGGACATTGTGAAGCTGCTTCTGGAGAAAGGTGCTGATGTCAATGCTCGGGGTGGAGAATATGGCAATGCACTTCAGGCAGCATCCTCTAGGGGTCACATGGACATTGTGAAGCTGCTTCTGGAGAAAGGCACTGATGTCAATGCATGGGGTGGATTGTATTGCAATGCACTTCAGGCAGCATCTTCTGGGGGTCACATGGACATTGTACAGCTGCTTTTGGAGAAAGGTGCTGATGTCAATGCTCAGGATGGAGAATATGGCAATGCACTTCAGGCAGCATCTTCTGGGGGTCACATGGACATTGTGAAGCTGCTTATGGAGAAAGGTGCTGATGTCAATGCTCAGGGTGGAGAATATGGCAATGCACTTCAGGCAGCATCTTCTGGGGGTCACATGGACATTGTACAGCTGCTTTTGGAGAAAGGCGCTGATGTCAATGCTCAGGATGGAGAATATGGCAATGCACTTCAGGCAGCATCTTCTGGGGGTCACATGGACATTGTGAAGCTGCTTATGGAGAAAGGTGCTGATGTCAATGCTCAGGGTGGAGAATATGGCAATGCACTTCAGGCAGCATCCTCTAGGGGTCACATGGACATTGTGAAGCTGCTTCTGGAGAAAGGCGCTGATGTCAATGCATGGGGTGGATTGTATTGCAATGCACTTCAGGCAGCATCTTCTGGGGGTCACATGGACATTGTACAGCTGCTTTTGGAGAAAGGCGCTGATGTCAATGCTCAGGATGGAGAATATGGCAATGCACTTCAGGCAGCATCTTCTGGGGGTCACATGGACATTGTGAAGCTGCTTATGGAGAAAGGTGCTGATGTCAATGCTCAGGGTGGAGAATATGGCAATGCACTTCAGGCAGCATCTTCTGGGGGTCACATGGACATTGTACAGCTGCTTTTGGAGAAAGGCGCTGATGTCAATGCTCAGGATGGAGAATATGGCAATGCACTTCAGGCAGCATCTTCTGGGGGTCACATGGACATTGTGAAGCTGCTTATGGAGAAAGGTGCTGATGTCAATGCTCAGGGTGGAGAATATGGCAATGCACTTCAGGCAGCATCTTCTGGGGGTCGCATGGACATTGTCAAGCTGCTTCTGGAGAAAGGTGCTGATGTCAATGCTCAGGGTGCATTCTATGGCAATGCACTTCAGGCAGCATCTTCTAGGGGTCACATGGACATTGTGAAGCTGCTTCTGGAGAAAGGTGCTGATGTCAATGCTCGGGGTGGAGAATATGGCAATGCACTTCAGGCAGCATCCTCTAGGGGTCACATGGACATTGTGAAGCTGCTTCTGGAGAAAGGCGCTGATGTCAATGCATGGGGTGGATTGTATTGCAATGCACTTCAGGCAGCATCTTCTGGGGGTCACATGGACATTGTACAGCTGCTTTTGGAGAAAGGCGCTGATGTCAATGCTCAGGATGGAGAATATGGCAATGCACTTCAGGCAGCATCTTCTGGGGGTCACATGGACATTGTGAAGCTGCTTATGGAGAAAGGTGCTGATGTCAATGCTCAGGGTGGAGAATATGGCAATGCACTTCAGGCAGCATCTTCTGGGGGTCACATGGACATTGTACAGCTGCTTTTGGAGAAAGGCGCTGATGTCAATGCTCAGGATGGAGAATATGGCAATGCACTTCAGGCAGCATCTTCTGGGGGTCACATGGACATTGTGAAGCTGCTTATGGAGAAAGGTGCTGATGTCAATGCTCAGGGTGGAGAATATGGCAATGCACTTCAGGCAGCATCCTCTAGGGGTCACATGGACATTGTGAAGCTGCTTCTGGAGAAAGGCGCTGATGTCAATGCATGGGGTGGATTGTATTGCAATGCACTTCAGGCAGCATCTTCTGGGGGTCACATGGACATTGTACAGTTGCTTTTGGGGAAAGGTGCTGTGAACATGATTGCTGAAGAGGGCACAGAAGTGAGCTCAATCAGTGGTGATGAGCTTCAGGCATAAATCCAGGTATTGCACCAGTTGCATCTATCATTCACCTGACTTATATTTCTCATAGATCAACTGAATTTTCAATTGATTACATGATTTGTGAATGAAATACCATATATTCCCTGTGAAAGGACAGCCCAGCAAATTAGATGAATTTGGCCAGCTTGCCAAAGATGCAGATTGTAGGGTAGTATTTTCAAGGAAGTAGTGGTTCGTTCTCTAGAGGGAATACATTTTAAAGCCTTGAATTGAGGGGAAAGTAGTAGTCTGTTGGTTTTTTGGTGAAAAAGATGGTTGGCTGCATTGGAAAGCTGTTTAGTAAGTATCCGTGATGCTCATGGTGCTTGCAATGGGGGTCCAGAATTCCCAAATATACTGTTTTGCATTACTGGTACATGGTAGAGGTTTCCACTCACGTAGGAAGCATTAGTTCACCCTTCACAGACCCATATCCATTGCTGGATATTCAGATATGACTCTAGACCTTCTCAGAAGATTGTCAGTGACTTCCGTTCTATAGATGGAACTGTTAAAAATCTATTTCCATGTTGCAGGTTTGCTCCTAGGCTGCTAAGGGGGTACAGGTTATTGGGTTTTTATCAAATGGACCCTTTTTTACTTTAAAGCCAAGCAATAGGTTAGATGTCTCAGTGTTCCATGGTACTGCAGATTAATAGAAACATGGAAAGCAAGATGCTTTAGCAGAGTATGTTGGATGTGGATAGCTGGTGACTGGTTTCAAAGCAGAGAAATGGTCTGGGTATTTGATTTGTATTCCACACAATTCTAGTGATCAGAATTATCTGGTCTACAAATGTGCACCATACCAGAGTTCTTTCACAAGAATTTTGGTATAAATTCCGTTTGTTGGGTAGTTCCTCTCAGAATGTGGAGAGGACTTGGGGGGGGGGGGAGGTTGTGAAGTGTCAAGGGACACCACTTCTTGGGGGTATTCTTATTCAGAATTGAGGATGAAAATAAGTAGAGAGCCCCTGGGTGACCAGTGAACTCTATAGATTAGCAGGTTCCTACTGATCCACTCTAGTTTAGGACTCTAGTGGACAGTGGGGAGTTCAGAGATACTATCTCCAGATACAGTGGGTCCTATTTATACTGTTTCTACTGGCTCATGTGATGGCCTCAACATATCCCTTGTCCCCTTCACTCATATTCAGGTGCTTTGGTTTCCATCTCCATTTGGTTCTTCCTCAATTGATCAGTAACACCAGCCAAGGCCCCCCCATACCCATTCCAGGGTGTGGAGTTGAGTCTCTCATCAAGTCCCTCTCCCTCTCTAGCCATGTGGAAACCTCTCATAGGTGTGCAGCAAGTTGTGGACCTGCTGTAGGACTTTGCAGAGTAGGTGTAAGACCTTGTGGAGCAAGTGTTTCATGTGCAGTGATAAGCCATTAATATGCTATACCCTAAAAACACATTTTTTTGCAAATTAAACACATAAGCATTTCACACTTGATCCCTAACAGATTAGTATTACTCTGAAATATTGATTCTATAATCATGCTTCATTATATAAAGCCAGACATATCTGTCTAGAATTGCACATTTACATGGAGGATGATCTAGAAACAGGTCTGAGCTGAGATAAATTTATCTGGATGGACTACACAACACAGAGTGACATCTAAGAAGAAGTATATGTTTATTAAAACCAAGGAGCTAGCAGTATAAGATAGACACACTCTCTAGAAACAATCCAATCCCCAGAGTGGTCTCTAGAATTAAAACAATCATTAATTATGACATACCTGGTCTCTAGAACTGGTGATCTATGCACCTGGATGCCTAATTGGAGATTCAAACCTCAGTGATCCCCAGCATTAAAGTTTTGAACCAAGACATTCTAGAAATGCCTAGGCACTTTGGGCAGACCCAAACCTCTACCCCCTACCCTGATGGGTTGAATTATGTATGGTGAAAGACTATCCCTAGAGGGTCTGGAGCCCTGGGTGGAGCTCAAGCCTGGGCTCACCCTGCCCCAAGGTGGGTCCACCTAGCCCAAACTCTTGCCTTTGCTCTGGGCTCTCCCATAATGTCTGGGGGGGCCCAGCTTTTCTTGCATTTCTGCCTTGGGCAGCCCATACCTTGTCACATCACAACAATAGTCTTGGCATTTTGGGTGCACCCACCAGCACATGCACTGGCCAATTTTTTTTTGGCCATTTTGTGGCTCCTGCAGCAGCTATTTTGGTGTGGTAACACAGTAATGACATGCTATATCCATTGTGGTCAAGTAGCACACCCCACTGATCTGAGACTGCAGTTCATGCCATACCATATTCAGCTTGAATCGAAAATCCAAATCCCGGCAATCCCCAGAATTAAGGTTTTGAACCAAGACCTTCTAAAACGGTCAAAGCAGGACTTGCCCCCTAGAACAGCCTAGGACCCGTCAAGACGAGCCAATAGGAACAATATATGTTCTTGGCAGCTGACTCCACAATTCAATGGATATATATAATCTCACTAGGGGTGCATAAACACATATCCTACACAGGGAAGGGCAGTACAACTGAGAAATATATTGATTACCAAAGTACAGACACAATATATTTCATATACCCTGTACCCCTATCAGTTCTGGCTCATTTAAGCTATAATGAGATACATAGTATATAAGTAGTGAGCCATCATAGGTTTTGGACAGTGGTTACCTCCCTGGAAATAGGCTCAGACTATCTTTGGATAGTTGTCGGTCAACTCAAGGGACTAACATCAGCTCCATTCAATTCCCTAGATGCCCAGTAAAGGTCTTTGTATTTGAGCTCCCATTGCAGTTGTGACATTAATTATATTGATTGTTCAAACAAAATACCATCAGGACTCCATTCAAATCTAAGACACTTGTGAACTATATCAGAATATCAGAATATCAGAACATTAAAATATCAGAGACCTCAGTTTATATTGGAGACCTTGTGTCTAGAATTGCACAATTTGGACTGTTACATCTATAAACCCTTGTTCATCTTGGGTGTACTCATCTAAGACTCAGTTCAAGTTTATAAACTGAATTAACCGATTCTTGAAAGCTTCCAAAGGATCTATATGAAGTTTGATTAAGCAATTCCGGTCTTGACCGAAAATCAGGTTTGAGCACTGATTTGATGGAGCACAGTGCACCATTGCCTGGTGTGAATGATAGGAAGAACACCCAAGAAAATTTGTACACTGGTTCATCACCAATTAATCACTGATCTGCTCTGCTTGAGCAAGGTTTACACAGTGTTCAAGGGTGGGGCAACCAAAAATATCCCAACACCAGGTTTGAACCTATGACCTTGGGTATTTTGTAAGGAGAGACAGCAGCATTGACCACTGCACCATATGTTGGTGGCCTGAATCCTGTGAACCTGATGGCATATCGGCCCCATCAAACTCGATGCAATGCCCACCATTGTTGCACCGTCTGTGCATTCATGTGGAGCAGGCCTTTACTGGAATTGTTCAGATTGAGAGGGACAACTCATATCTTCATACCCATAGTGGCTTTGTCAGTGGCCTCTGTCAGCGCAATGGGTGCATGAAAATGGGGAACTGCACTCTACATACATTTAGTTTGTCAGTGGCCTCTGTCAGCGCAATGGGTGCATGAAAATGGGGAACTGCACTCTACATACATTTAGTGAGGTGTTTGGTACAATTGAAATGTATTATAAACAGTGAGATGCACTGTAATTGAAGCTACAACCCACCGATTAAATGGCCTCCCTCCAACTCTTGCACTGTTTTAGTTTTTATAAGTGGTTGCTGGACCATGATTCAAAATTCTAACAGGAGGGAAGTGGTTCATCATTTTGGGTGCTGTGGAGCACAGGCAGAGTCATCATTATCACTCAGGCATAGCACACGTTAACTCGCAGGTGACTTGGAAATAAAATAGGTAACTCAGCTCAGATGTGTAAAGAGGGACTTGGAATCGTGTGAGGAAACTCAGAAGGTGGTATATACGTGATGGCAGAAAGCAAGGAGTGATCCCCCCTACAAACAAACAAACAAAAATGATGTGTCAAAACTGTGTATGTAAGAGTCCATGGTGAGAGCCTTGGTTAGAGCGAAACCTCTGTCAGTTGAACCAACCAGGAGCTACGCAAAGACAGAATAGGGAGAGCACGTCCCCTGTAATACATTGACAAGTGGGGGCCCAAGCCACTGTTGGCTCGATCCCCAGTGTAGTCCGAAATGGCCGAAGACTCAGGTCTTGCATGTTGCGTTGGCGGTACATAGAAAGAAAAATATAAGAACTGTAGCGCATCAGATAGATAAGTGTAAAAATGTGTGAGAAAGTCGAAAAGCTCAATAGTGAATATTTCCTGCATGGTCAAAGAACTGATATTGTGGTCTTGTATCAGTTGGCTTGGCAGTCGAATGGGTGCGGACACGCTCGTGCAGCTGCAAAATAAATCTGAGAAGGGAATCAATGAAAATGAGTGTGTACGAGTGAAATGCTCAATCATGATGGAACAAGAGAGAGGAATAAAATAATTAATGATTGGGGTACCAAATAGGCTCCGCGTGCACAACCCATGAGAAGGGCTATGACCATGAAGGGGGAAGAGGACCCTTCCACACTGTGGGTACCTGCACCTGCAAAAGGTGAACTTGGATCCATGTTGATTTGACCTGCAGGTCACACAAGTACTTGCGGGCTTTTGCAAAACTCACAAGCACCTGTGAGTTTTGAGCGTATTTTGCGTGCAAAGCACAAGAAATAAGTGTTGCACTTGAAATACACAGCTTCAATCCTTATGAGTGTTTAACAACCAAAGACTCTTAACAAGGCCCCTGCAGGTACTTTAAGCTGGCGGTACAGCCAAAATGGAGTCAAATACCCACGAGTCTGGTGAACAATTCACCAGAGTCCAAACCCAGATCCACAATGACCTGTGGGGATGGGTACCCGAACCTGCGAGTAGGCAAACTCGCAGGTTTTCACACAGATCAACTCATCATGACCTGCACTTGTGCTATGCCTTGATTGTCACCCACGGCCAAGCTCATTCCTCACGAATTAATTTAACTATTTATGCTACTTTAGAAGGCCCAAGACGAGTGAGATTGGTGACATGCAAAACTCTCCACGGTTCCCTTTCACATCCAGGTTTACTGAACTCGTAAATTAATTGTGAGGAATTTACATAGTGACAATTGACCGAAATATTATACTGTTCTCTGAGGGGCCTCATTTGTTCCAGATTTACAAAGCACTGTGTGTGGGGGGGGGGGGGGGGGGGGGCTGTTCACTAACCTCACAGTTTGAAATGCACTGCGCCCACTGCTTCCTCGCATATGGCCTTCAAGCCTCTGCCTCACACCAACCAGACACCATCAATGTATGCACAACTCTCGAACAGGATGCCAGTCACAGCCCATTATGATCACTAAGTGGCTTGTGGGAGCAGTTTCCTGCTAGGATGGCGAGGACCATGCAGTCCTGAGTGACAGTGGGATGGGATTGTCAATGAGTGTTGCATCTGAATGGTACATGCAATTTTTCACTTGTATGAGCTGTGAATTTCCTTAATGGGGGTTGAGGTGGTAAATTCACTTGTTTATCCGAAGTACTTCAAACTTCAAACCACATATACAAACACTGGGGATGAGCGTGAAACTTAAAAATTGACACCAGTAGGTCACATAGGGTCATGATGTGATCTTGTGTGACAGAATTCTAGATCACCCGATCAGGCCCTTACAATTCTCAGTAGACATTTCAGTCTGTGGGATGCTCAGAAATAAATAAAATACTCACTGGTTTGTCCTCGAAGCTACCAAACTCCGTTCCCGGATCCATGGCTACCTGCAGGCACAGGCACCTGAACCCACAAGTCAGGATATCTGCGGTTTTCCCATGGTACAACCTGCAGTGACTTGTGCCATCCCTTAGTCTTATACAAACATGTCTTGGCCTTGATCCTACAATGTAATGATGGACACATACCTTAAAAGCAAAGGCAGAGCCTTCCTTGACGTTCTCTGTGAGCTTCTGATTATATGGGATTGTCTTCTTATTCTGGCCAGTCTTGAAGCTGTATGACTTTGACGAGGGGCTCGATTTTGGTCTTCAGCTCCCTGCACAATTGAGGCCTCTGAGAAGAAATCTCAAGTCAATTGGCCAATAATGGGAGCAAGTGGACACACCAATTTAGCTACTGCAGACCTCAACGGCAGCCTTTCACCCATCTCCCCACATGTCGCATTCCACGAGTGCTGGACCATGTGAGTTCTCAAACCTGCATGAAGGCATGAGTTGCACCTACAATTCCAGTAAAGGACGAATGCACAGGCAGTGCAACAATGGTAGGCATTGCATCGAGTTTGATGGGCCGATATGCCATCAGGTTCACAGGATTCAGGCCACCAACATGGCTGCATGGTGCAGTGGTCAATGCTGCTGTCTCCCTGGATCAGGGTCCAAAAGATGTATGAGAACCATATGCAACTTGAACCTGCCACATTTACTGACCATGCCTACAATGTGGGACAGGAAATAGATAAGGGATATGAATGGCTGTCTAGAAAGGCAAATTATCTTATGATAGCTTCCCTCTCAACAACAGCTGTGCTGCAACGGTGGGACCTATTTAGGTCAGGGTCCACCGGCCAGCAGTCCTGGCATGTCCACCACCAAACAATGTGTTCCCAAGAAATGCACTGAATGATGATGGTCAACCCCATTGGGATATTCCGCTGGCGGCTTTCGAGGGGCTGTCAGCAGGTCCCAAAAACTTGAGCAACCAAAGGAAATCTAAATAATATAAGGTGCAGGCCATACAAGCCTTGTAGATGTCACACGATGTTACTTTTGTGACTGATCACATCTGAAAGCAGGCAAATTGTAATGTAGTAGGGACATGTTTTTAGGGAATGCTGGGACAAATTTGACATCTAGTCATTTTGGGTGACACTTGCAACAAAGGTCTTGATTACTATCAGTATAGGTGTCTTTCACCTACAAATTCATGGAACCAATTCTGCTGGGTAATGTGCCTATTATTTGGGGCATTTATTGCAAGAAATTGCCCATATTTGGGTGCTGTCACACTGATCACGTGATGTTTACAAGGCTTGTATGGCCCACACCTTAAATTTAAATATAGGTGACACAAGAGACAGCATTGGGACCTGTTTCGGTAACCCAGACGTTCTGGTGACAGCGGTCTGTACCAGACTGGATCACATGAGCAGAGTTTGAAAAAGATGTGCAGAACTGTCACCAGAACATCTGGGGCATTTCACACTGTAACACCCCCCATCGAGTCACACCTCTTGTCCCGTCCTCCTCCCACTTGACTTTCGGTCTCAAGGCTGTTTCTATCCACTCATGTTTATACTGGGCTGGGTCTCTGATTTCTTTCTGATTTTCCCCCCCACTTTTTGGCCGACCTGGAAGCATTCAAAAAATGACACTGTTTGGTGCTACCTAGCCTTCAATTGACCTCCACACATCCGAAAAAAAAAATGTTACATATTATTATGACTCTCACACTCAAGATAGAATACTTTGTGAAATGGTTTGTGGACACTGGGACATGCACAAAAAGATTTTGACCCAAGCGTGACATTGAGGTGTGACTTGATGGGGGTGTTCCTATGTGAAATGCCCCAGACATTCTGGTGTGATCTCTGCACAACCTTTTTCAAACTCCGACACGGATCACACCGAACGGCTGGGTTACCGAGACAGCATTGGGACAGCAAACACAAGGACCAGAGGGGGCAGTGGCTCTGCCGCAAACCGGGCTGGCCATCACCCCCCTAAGGGACGGCCTCCCCAGCAAGCCAATAATGAGGGGCTCTATGCAACTCCTAGCATGGCACGTGCACAGGGGGACACCAGTACTGTACTTGTAGGGGAGCAACACCCCAAGGCACTGTGACACCCCTGTTACCTCTTTTTCAGGCAATGGCCACCTCTGTGACTGGGACCATTGCTGGAAAAGGCAACCAGGAATATTTTTAGGCCATAAAATTGGCATTCTGTGAGGAGTTCTGTGACTCAATAAACTCAATTTGGGGCATCCCAGGGATTTTATGGATGCATCTTAGCTGAGATTTTTTTTTCAAACTTTATTCACAGATGTCACAATACTTTTAAGGCAACGGGCCTCATTGTGATCGTGACCTGTAAGCTTTTAAGCAATGCAACATCCTGGTTCATGACTGTGACCATTGCTCCCCTACAAGTACATACAGTACAAGCATAAATGTGCAGTGCACACAGGATTCTGAGTGCCAGAACCCAACTCATGACCATGTGCAATGCGACTACAGTGCTGGCAGATCACCACTACGTACACCAAGTCAGAATGACTGATGTGTAGGAGGCAGAGAAACACACAACAGCAATGCGAATCAGGAGCCCCGAGAGAGAAACAGGACACAACCACGTGTGCCAAGTCAGAATGGCCAGTGTGAACAAATAAGAAGAAATGCAGCTGCCACTTTGAACGCGGGAACAGACAGATTGACCCCCCCCCCACCCCCCCTAGCCCCCACTGAAAGAGCCAATGAGAGACTATGTGTACCCAGAGCCACGTAACTATCCTGGACCAGTGCAGACAGACAACGGTGGCCACCAGAAGAACATGAAAGCTGCAATCAAGATTGGAGCACTGAATATGAAGGGAAATGGAAACACAAATATATACCACATTGAAAGTAAGTGGTGCCACATGAACCAGATAGTAAGAGACAATAAGATTGGTGTCCTCATCATTGGAGAATCCCACCTTGACAATGACTGGAGGGCAAACATAGAAACCCTTTTCAGAAAACGACTCAAGGTTGAATTCTGAAAAGACCCAGAATCCCCAAACAGAGTGGGCATTGCCTTTGTCCTAAACAAAGAATGGTAAAGGTAGAAAACATAAATACGAGAGAAATTGTACCAGGGAGAGCAATGATACTGGAGATGTGACAACACACAACTCACTGCTTTTGATCCTAGGAATATATGCGCCAAACACAGTGGGCAAAAATGCTGTGTTCTAGCAGAAAATCAAGCAATACTACGAGACACACCTGAACATATGCAAACCCAATGTATTTGGTGGGGACATGAACATGCCCTAGACAGGTTGCCAATACCATCACAGCCCGACCCCCTAGCGCCAGTCACAGCAATAGATGAGCTAAAGTCACACCTTCATGTAATAGACGGATGGCGCGAAACTCACCCAACAACGTGCACCTATACATACCACCAACCCCACGGGAGCTCCCAATCACAACTCGACCAGATATACATCAAACACAACCAATTTGGTCAAACATTCAAGTGGGAAATGCAGACAGTCACAATTGAGACAGACCACCAAATGGTGACAATGAAGCTGACGACTGAAGATGCACCAACTATCAGGCCTGGGCGATGGGTTTGGCCAATTCACATCATAAAGGATAAAACCCTAACAAAATTTATACACGAGGAAAGCATAGCCCTCAGGAAAACCAAGAAATAAATAAATAAACTGGACTACACACGAGCCAAAGTACAACACCTAAACACTCTGGGCCACTTTCAAGAAGGACATAGGAGATAAAGCCCATGAGCACTCAAAGATTGTAATCCCCACACTAGTAAAAGAAATTGCAGAGCTCAAGGTGAGGCTCAACATCATCCTGAACGACATTGACATATCCCAAGAACAAAAATTATTGGGTGCCGTACTCACCGAGAAGCTAGCTCAACTCCAACAACAAAGACACAAGACAGCCAGGATAAATGCTCAAGTCCAAAACTGACTTGAGGGGGAGATCATAGGGTGATACTGGTCTCAGATAAACAAATCAAACAAGCCCAGAGAAATTATACACAGACCAGAAGACAATGGAAGACCCTACAGATGTCGGATATGAGACAAACTCCAAGAAGATGGCAACGATGGCCTACAACTACCATAACCAGATACTATTCGACCTAAGGGAAACTGCCCCGAATATCAAAGATGAAATGATTGAGGTTATCCTACAGAGAATCACACAGAAGACAACCCCAGAACAGACAGAGGACCTCAGACAAAGACTCGCCTCGCACAACATAAAGAACTCACTGAAGCTCTCGTTGAATGACAGAGCACCTGGGTTAACCAGCATGAAATATGAGATATGGAAAACATTAGATGCATGCTATGAAACAGTGACATCACTGAAGAAACCAGCATTCAACATACTCAGAGCTATGCAAACCATTTTCAACAACATAGAGATCCACGGGATGGCAAAAGGGATAGAATTCTCAAAAAGCTGGATGTGCCCTCTATATAAAAGAACGACAAGTCAGATATAGTGAATTACAGACCTATATCCCTACTGAACACAGACTATAAAATATTCAAAAAGGCACTCACAATGAAAGTCGCAAGGGTTGTCCCTGACTTAATCCACAAAAATCAAGCAGGCTTCGTCCTGGAACAGTACATATACGATCAAATATGGCTCACCAAGAGAGTCATTGAGCTCACAGAAGCGACGGAGACCGATGGGGTAATAATTGCTCTTGATCAAGAAAAGGCCTATGACAAGATTGAGCACAACTACCTCTGGAAATCCCTTGCGAGCTACAGCATACCAGCAGAGTTCATCAACATGATAAAAGCCCTGTACAGTGACACATGCACATCAGTAATGGTCAATGGTGAGTCCAGACAACACTCCTTCAAAGAAAAAATTGATGCAGCCCTGGAAAGATGGGAAATGGGACACCCAACAATGGAAGGTTAAAGGCTGATCATCCTCATGGTAGTCAGAGGGATGACACAATATATGGCCAAGGTCCAGGAGATGCCTGCAGACGTCAAGCAAAAACTGGAGAAGAGGATCAGGAAATTCCTATGGGCTGAGAAGACTAGTGTCATAGTAAATAAAGAAACTGTATATGCACCCACGGATATTGGAGGCCATAACCTCTTGGACATTGTAGCACGAAACGAGGCAATAACCATAACACGGCTAAAATCATACCTCAGTTTCAGCGACAAGAGACCTCTGTGGGCTTTCGTTGCAGAAGAAATAATGGCAAGAAATGCTGTAGGCGAAGACTTTAACATTGACAAAGTGCTTCATCTGAACACATACCTCCAATCATGGCACCCAAAAAGGGCAGACCAACCCAAAGACCTAGCAGATATGGTAAAAATGGTGAAGACTCACGACCTCCACATGGACAGCCTGGTGATCTCAAGGAAGATACAGAGAGAAGCACCAATGAGAAATCGACTGCAACCCAAGGCCTCTTCAACCAAGGACAGGAAGTCAAGTGCCTTAAGACCCACCACAAGATGATCACAGTCAGAGATGCAGAGACTCTTGCCAGGAAACTCAAAACTGTGAGACACAGGACAAGCAGAGTACGCCAATTCACTGCCTGTGCAAGCGTGAGGGTAAATCACATGGAGTGCCGAGACCCACACAAGTGCTTCCAGAGAGCAAAAACAATGCCAGACTCCTTACCAGAAAAATGGAACCCGATAATGCCCCAGCCAGAAGATTATGAGGATGAACTCAGCTGAGCGGGAGGCATAACACAGTGTGTGCAATATAAAGTCAATGGGAGGGCCACAAACTCTATATACATGCACCAAGGGGGTGAATTGTTTCCGAGTGTTGTGTTGACTCAAAGGCATGCCACGAGTTGCTGGCCCACTCGGCCTACCCAAATATGCATGATGTTACAGTCACAATTTCCCTTTGCCTTGCTAGTGTCTTTCACACTGAAAGTTGGCCAAAGGTCCAGCATGATTCTTGTCTAGTATGGCAATGGCTCTACTCTGGGCAGACCTACTCAGATGGCATGCTCAGCTTGCTTTCTTTCAGCCTATCACAAGTTTTATAGTGTCTGAACAGAACACTGCTACTTAGTAGCTGTCAAAAGGTTGGTGGCTGCTGTGAAGGCTATAATAAATAATATTTGAAATAAGTTGAAGCTTGGCATGGGAAGTGTCTGAAGAGCCTATAACCTGGACTCTTTAAGAGAAACACTACTGCAGGCAAGGTTTGAGCTTGTGCTTGTGCTGGCACCTAGTGGGCATTGCCCTGGGAAATATATTATCAAACTCACCATTAGTATTGTTCAAAGTTGGTCCTGTTTAGGCTCCTGTTTGCTCTCCTACTTGTCTCCTAGTTATGATTTGGTATGAGAGGTACCCACTGGAAGATGCTGAGACATGAGTGATGGGTCAGACATATGTGTCCTCCAAGGCAAATATTTTGTTCCTACCGAAAAAACAGTAAGCAGAATATTGTTTCATGACACCCAACTTGAGCCTCAACTTGACCCAAACTTGGCCAAAGTGAGGAAATCTATTGTGAAACACCTACACTCCCATTTGTACTTACCAGAAATCAGGCTCAACTGAACCTTAACTTCCAGATCACAACTTGACATTGTTCTGACAAGCAGATAAGCTAGTAAGTGGGTTTGTTGAGAACATGAATTGAATGTTGGGATAGTGGTACAGTAAAATGTTCTTTGCTTTATGTACATAGCCTTGTGAATGGGTTTTGTTGAACTTACATGAGTCGATGATTTACATAGAGTCTACCCTTTGATACATTTTACAGATCATGATCAATTTGGAATCTTGTGAGCTTCAACTATCAGGGAACAGCCAAATTATGTTATGTGAACTTCCAAGGTGGCCTCTGTACCAAATTCATCCTTTTGAGATCAAACAAATCTGATATATCATCCATGAGAAGCTCTGCCTGAAGATTGTCAACATGGTTGGCAAACTGATCAAGTTCATCTAGTTTTCTGGGCCGTGCATTCACAGGCAATGTATGGTATTTCATTTACAAATCATGTAACTAAGAGATGAGTTGAAAATCTAGTTGGTCAATGAGAAACATGAGTTATGTGAATGATAACTGGAACTGGTGCAATACCTGGAGTTATGCCTGAAGTCTAGCATTGCTGATTGAATCCTCTTCTGCCCCTTTTTCTGCAATAATCTTCACAGCACCTGCATTGATCAGCAATTGTGCAATGTCCAGGTAACCATAGTGAGATGCTGCCTGAAGTGCATTGCCATAGAATCCACCCTGAGCATTGGCTTCAGCACCTTTCTCCAGAAGCAGCTGCACAATGTCCATGTGACCATTGTAAGATGCTCCCTGAAGTGCATTGCTATAGAATCCACCCTGAGCATTGGCTTCGGCACCTTTCTCCAGAAGCAGCTGCACAATGTCCATGTGACCCTCATGAGATGCTGCCTGAAGTGCATTGCCATAGAATCCACCCTGAGCATTGGCTTTGGCACCTTTCTCCAGAAGCAGCTGCACAATGTCCATGTGGCCATTGAAAGATGCTGCCTGAAGTGCATTGCCAAAGTGGCCACCCTGAGCATTGGCTTCAGCACCTTTCTCCAGAAGCAGCTGCACACTGTCCATGTGGCCATTGAAAGATGCTGCCTGAAGTGCATTGCCAAAGTGGCCACCCTGAGCATTGGCTTCAGCACCTTTCTCCAGAAGCAGCTGCACACTGTTCATGTGGCCATTGAAAGATGCTGCCTGAAGTGCATTGCCATATTCTCCACCCTGAGCATTGGCTTCAGCACCTTTCTCCAGAAGCAGCTGCACAATGTCCATGTGGCCATTGAAAGATGCTGCCTGAAGTGCATTGCCAAAGTAGCCACCCTGAGCATTGACATCAGCACCTTTCTCCAGAAGCAGCTGCACAATGTCCATGTGACCATCATAAGATGCTGCCTGAAGTGCATTGCCAATGAGGCCACACTGAGCATTGGCTTCAGCACCTTTCTCCAGAAGCAGCTGCACAATGTCCATGTGACCCTTATGAGATGCTGCCTGAAGTGCATTGCCATATTCTCCACCCTGAGCATTGGCTTCAGCACCTTTCTCCAGAAGCAACTGCACAATGTCTATGTGACCCTCATGAGATGCTGCCTGAAGTGCATTGCCATAGAATCCACCCTGAGCATTGGCTTCAGCACCTTTCTCCAGAAGCAGCTGCACAATGTCCATGTGACCCCCAGAACATGCTGCCTGAAATGCATTGCCATATTCTCCACCCTGAGCATTGGCTTCAGCACCTTTCTCCAGAAGCAACTGCACAATGTCTATGTGACCCTCATGAGATGCTGCCTGAAGTGCATTGCCATAGAATCCACCCTGAGCATTGGCTTCAGCACCTTTCTCCAGAAACAGCTTCATAAGGTCCATGTGACCCCCAGAACATGCTGCCTGAAGTGCATTGCCATAGAATCCACCCTGAGCATTGGCTTCAGCACCTTTCTCCAGAAGCAACTGCACAATGTCTATGTGACCCTCATGAGATGCTGCCTGAAGTGCATTGCCATAGAATCCACCCTGAGCATTGGCTTCAGCACCTTTCTCCAGAAGCAGCTGCACAATGCTTGCATGCCCATAGTTTGAGGCTACATATAATGGATAGTAGTCATCAGAGCTAAATTGCATGATGCAATTGTCTGCCAAGTCTCTCAAGTTTTGTCTTGCAGCAACATCTATAGGCCTGACAAATCAACATGGATCCAAGTTCACCTTTTGCAGGTGCAGGTACCCACAGTGTGGAAGGGTCCTCTTCCCCCTTCATGGTCATAGCCCTTCTCATGGGTTGTGCACGCGGAGCCTATTTGGTACCCCAATCATTAATTATTTTATTCCTCTCTCTTGTTCCATCATGATTGAGCATTTCACTCGTACACACTCATTTTCATTGATTCCCTTCTCAGATTTATTTTGCAGCTGCACGAGCGTGTCCGCACCCATTCGACTGCCAAGCCAACTGATACAAGACCACAATATCAGTTCTTTGACCATGCAGGAAATATTCACTATTGAGCTTTTCGACTTTCTCACACATTTTTACACTTATCTATCTGATGCGCTACAGTTCTTATATTTTTCTTTCTATGTACCGCCAACGCAACATGCAAGACCTGAGTCTTCGGCCATTTCGGACTACACTGGGGATCGAGCCAACAGTGGCTTGGGCCCCCACTTGTCAATGTATTACAGGGGACGTGCTCTCCCTATTCTGTCTTTGCGTAGCTCCTGGTTGGTTCAACTGACAGAGGTTTCGCTCTAACCAAGGCTCTCACCATGGACTCTTACATACACAGTTTTGACACATCATTTTTGTTTGTTTGTTTGTAGGGGGGATCACTCCTTGCTTTCTGCCATCACGTATATACCACCTTCTGAGTTTCCTCACACGATTCCAAGTCCCTCTTTACACATCTGAGCTGAGTTACCTATTTTATTTCCAAGTCACCTGCGAGTTAACGTGTGCTATGCCTGAGTGATAATGATGACTCTGCCTGTGCTCCACAGCACCCAAAATGATGAACCACTTCCCTCCTGTTAGAATTTTGAATCATGGTCCAGCAACCACTTATAAAAACTAAAACAGTGCAAGAGTTGGAGGGAGGCCATTTAATCGGTGGGTTGTAGCTTCAATTACAGTGCATCTCACTGTTTATAATACATTTCAATTGTACCAAACACCTCACTAAATGTATGTAGAGTGCAGTTCCCCATTTTCATGCACCCATTGCGCTGACAGAGGCCACTGACAAACTAAATGTATGTAGAGTGCAGTTCCCCATTTTCATGCACCCATTGCGCTGACAGAGGCCACTGACAAAGCCACTATGGGTATGAAGATATGAGTTGTCCCTCTCAATCTGAACAATTCCAGTAAAGGCCTGCTCCACATGAATGCACAGACGGTGCAACAATGGTGGGCATTGCATTGAGTTTGATGGGGCCGATATGCCATCAGGTTCACAGGATTCAGGCCACCAACATATGGTGCAGTGGTCAATGCTGCTGTCTCTCCTTACAAAATACCCAAGGTCATAGGTTCAAACCTGGTGTTGGGATATTTTTGGTTGCCCCACCCTTGAACACTGTGTAAACCTTGCTCAAGCAGAGCAGATCAGTGATTAATTGGTGATGAACCAGTGTACAAATTTTCTTGGGTGTTCTTCCTATCATTCACACCAGGCAATGGTGCACTGTGCTCAATCAAATCAGTGCTCAAACCCAGTGAAAAGTCGGTGAGATGGTGAGGGATCTAATGTGAAGATATGAGATGTCTAGACAGTCCTTTGAATGAAACCTCACATTCCCGGTTTTGCCCAAATTACCGGCATGGCGCGGAAAGGTTTGGGAAGGTTTGAGGGTTTTGTCAAACAATCCCGTTTCATCACTTGCCTGAGCGAGCACCAACCGAGCGCACACCGGAATAGATTGGGATGAGGTGGTATCACGTGTAGAGCGCTTACGTGCACGGAATGGGATAGCACGGTAAAAAACGATGTATTAATTCAATTAATATTCATGATTAAATGGGCTGGTACACTATAGAAACAATGTGGTCGCGATACTACCCACCCACCTCCACCTGGTCCAAAATCCTAGATGTTCTGCTCCACTAACAACTCCTCAATACGCTTGCGGATGACGGTAGCCACGGGGATCTCAGTCGGCTTGGGCTTGGAGTTTTTCTAGGTCCGGTTCAGTGACGGGGACGATTTGACGACAGCATACGCACCAGTGTGTTTGCATATTTCTCGTACACCTGCAAGAACTGTCAGCGCAAGCAAGAGAAATATAACGGGAACGTACCTTGACATGAGCCGCGTCCTCGCTTTGTAGGCGGGACCACTCAATCTTGTATTCGGCCTCGGAGCAGGGGACATCTACGCAGTAAACAGCGAGGTGAAGATTGCTACAAGCAAGTCAGTAGAGACCACGTACATAGCTCAATAAAAGACGTACCGGGCAGTAAAATGCTTTGAATGTGGCGCGCACAGCTTGCCCTTCGAGACGCGTGACATCATCACAGGCGGAGGCGGCGGAGGGGCAGGTGCGGACCCGGGCGTGTACGCCGGTGGAGCGGGAGGTGGCTCGACCACGATATCATCGCTGCTGGGGCATGAGATGGAGCGGAAGCGGTGAAAAAGGAAATGTACAACATATCGGGCTGCATGGGTGGGGCGCCATCAGCACCTCCAGCGTCGGGGACGACATCCGTGCTTTGCTCCACGTTCACAAGCGACGTGTTGGGCTCGGTGTTGGGTGGCGGGACCGTGCTTTGCTCCACGTCTGGAAGCAACATGTCGGGCTCGGTGTTGGGCGGCGGGACCGTGCTTTGCTCCACGTCTGCAAGCAACGTGTCAGGCTCGGTGTTGGGCAGCGGGACCCTCTCGTCCGAGGGAGGAGGTATCTGGATGAGCAAGGGATCTAAAGAGGTTTCAGATGTTGATGAGAAAGAAAGCACTAGGGAAACACGCACCATTCAGGAGTTCTTGGCGTTTTTTTGCTCGCTCGGAGTCGGCGGAATCGTCGGCGGCACATTTGTGAGCCATCGATGCAGAGGGAGGCGGAGGCGGTGGCGCACCCGGTGGCGATGGACCAGGCGGCGGCAGACCAGGGACGGGAGCATCGTATGAGATAAGTCGGTCGCGGAAGGGTGCAGCCCAGAATCGATAGCGGTCTTGAACGATGCGGAGCGCTTTCCAGTGCTCGACGCACAGTCCAAGATGCGGGTAGCGCAGCTCGAGCATGTAGATGAGGGCACCGCGTACGTGCTCGCTGATGTGCGCCAGCTTGCGCGTCGCCCGTCCCGCTGCGAGGAGGTCGAAGAACAGGTGGTTGGCGCACTCCTGCACTTGCCCGAACTCAATGCCGCCGACAACAGTCCCGTCTGCATGCTCGACGTACTGGCCCTCGTTGTTGACATCGTTCTTCTTGTCGGTCCCACCAGCCGACTTCTTGATCTTCGTGCGCAGTGCGCTGTCGCTATCGGTGTCGAAGTCGGCAGGGGCCAGAAGCGGACAAGCGGGTACTGCTGCTTCAGCTGCGCAAGCTGGGGCGACTTGGCCAGGATGAACGTCTGGCCGCGGAACGCCTCGGAGGCGAGGCGGATCCAGGGAGCTTCATTGGTGGGGTTGTGCGTCGCCTCGAGGACAATTTCAAGCATCGAGCGGAGTCCCCTACACAGGAAGGTCAGCCGACATCACAGAAAGGTGCATGTCATGCACCGAATCTCGCCCTGCATGAAATTGAGGTCGCGTCCCAAGCCGTCTACATGCGTGAGGAGGATCTCCGACGATTCAGAGCTGTTGGTCTAGGGAAGTAAAGGTAAGGAAGTGCTTGAATCAAGGTGAAGCAAATACGCACCGCGGGGACTGGGTAGAGGTCGGGGAAGCCAATGGAACTGGACAAGGACAACATGTTGTCGTCATTTAAAGAGGAATAACTGAGACCAGGGCTCGAGCGAGTCGAATGAGCGGCGGTATGGTGAGAGGAGGTCGAAAACGAGCGTGTGTGCGAGAAGGCCGGTGGATTTGGAGTAGGAAAGGAAGAGGAACGAGAGGAACGAGAGGAGCCGCTCCCAGAGCCATGGAAGGCCTGCATTAGCAGCGGGTTGGCTCCGGAGCTGCTCCCGTTCATCGTGGTAGGGACAACTAAGAGAAAATTTTGATGTCGGCTACCAATGCGGTCAACCAATCCCATATCCTCACATTTCTTCACTTCCACTCGACGCGTCCCGCACATCCAAAGACATCGAAATTATACAGTTTATTTAATCGGCAAAGCTACCTAGACCCAGCTTCTCGTATAAATAATACATGTCCTTGAATTTACGCTCTGCATCGGACGAGACTCCGCAGTCGTCGGGAAAAGGAATCATCGCGACGACGGCAAGAATAGATTTGGCGGGAATAACACGCATCCCCCCAAGTTCTGAGTGTGCAGCCCAGAGTGCGCCGAAGGACTCCTTGAGCACAACACGATCAGGTACACCGAAAACCGAGACCATCGCCAAAGCTGTCGGAGTGTCGTCCTGGACGTTATAGCGGAAAAAGTAGAGAACTTCACCGATCTCGAAGCCCTCGGGCATCTCTGAACGGAACTAAACAAGTAACCAAATTAATGTTGATATACTGAGAGACCAAAAACATACCTTGACCATACGCGCCACCCGATTGTCTTCACTCTCCCCGAACCGTGAGCGAGAAACCTGGCCACTTTCAGGAAGTGCGAGACGTGCCCAACGCTTGACGCGAGAGTTGTGTTTCTCGTCATCGTATGGAACCCCCCATGCACCAGAGAGATATGATTTGAGCGCCTCGAGCTCGCTGGTGGTTTCAAGCGGGCGGGCAACATGATCCTGCCTTGGAAACAGCTGGTATCCGTCCCCGATGTCCCTCCTGCCAGTCGGTACCACCTCTTTAGCTGTTCGATCCAAAGTTGGATCCATGGCCTTTATGGCGTTGAGCTGCGCGCGGTAAACTCCGCGCTGCGAGAGGTTGGCATACATGTGTTTGGGTTGCCGAATTTCGCCTCCCAGGTTCCCGATTGTACGCTCAAGTGTCCACTGCGCATACAGGATGAGATTCCCGATGCGACGGATCTCCTGCACCATATGCAGAGGACTGTGGATACTCTGCCGCACAAAATGGATGCGTTCAATGCGGCGGTCGTAGTAGAGTGTCTCAAACTCGTAGGCAAACTCAAGAACCAATTTGTATGCGCCTTTCAGCTCGTCCTTCGAGATTGAGTGTTGGTGTAGGACGCGGACGACATGAACAAGTTTGCAGAAGTTGAACCAGTACGCGTCCGGAAGAAGGCCGTAGAGCAGTGCCGGCCCGAGTCCAAACAGCCAGTGCTGCCACTCCTTGGCTTTGTACCCAGAGTTAATTTTCTCGACTGGGTTCTGGGGGATGCGGTCGAACTTGTCTGGCAGATAGTGGTGGGAGTGAGCGACCGCAGCACCATGCTGCTTCCAAGCATCACCGACGAGAACTCTCCAAGGCCATGTGTCAACACTGTCAGGAGGGTAGACCTTGTCCAATTTGCCTGTCCAAAGCCTGGAAAGTAAATCACCGATGTTGAGTATGTAGTGCATGAGGTCGCCGGGGAAGACACCAGGCAGAGCCAGGCAGCGCGGGAGTCCGGACAGAATGCTAGGCTTCCCGAATCTGACCTCGGTTTGGCGCTGCTTGTATTCAGTCTTTGTTCTCGATGAGAGTAAGTGTGTCATGGCTGTATTGTATTGCTGGATGGAGGCAGCGGAGGAAGGGGAGTCGCGTAGTTTTTGGAGATTGATGTTTGGCTGCTCTGCGGCCCCGTTTGGAGAGTTTGTAGGCGCGAGTGCAGCAGGGAAGTACTGCGGAGCTTGGAAACGATGCCGTCCTTCCATTCCACAGAAGAAACGGCAGGCAATGCGGGCATTATGCCCATTCGCACCGCTCATATGCTGCTGGCCAGGACCGTCGGCAGTTGAGAGTAGGAGGAATAGATGGGAAATAAAAACCTCGCCTGTAGATGAGTCCCAGATTGGCAGACCCTCGCGCTGGATTACCGCCAGGTGATGAAAGCCAACAAACGTGAATGAGTCGGTGTTCTTTGGCGCATTCGGCCCCGGCATGAAGCCACCAGGAACCACAAACTTCTTCTTGTAGCGAAGTCCGGGGCGTAGATCTAGAATAACCCATATATAGATCCAGCAGTCCGAAGCTTTGTGCGCATAGAGCTGAGCGCCGTCGATGGAGAACAGAAGCAGCATGTCGTTCGGTTTAATAACACCATCCCGAACAAGCTTCACATAGTCTGAGCCATGGAATATATCTTCCCAGTGCTCTGGCTCGGCTTTGCTAGGGGTGCCGTGGTGTTTTCGACGATGTTTGAGCTCTTCCGCCGTCTCCGGATGCCGCCAAAGCGCCTGTATGTACGGGCCGATTGGGATCGTCCAGAACTTGGCACGCGCCACACGTACACCGTGCCGCAGCTTGGCCTGGTCATACCGAGGCTCACCACACTTGGGATATGGGCATTTGTCCAGCTTTGCAAAAGGGCCCGTGTAGGCGATGCAGCTATTCAGGCACATGTCCGTCTCGATGGTGCTGACACCAGTGAGTTCCTCGAGTTTCCTCTTCGTCTTGTAGAAGGATGGGAATGGTGCATTGGGATGGCGCTCAAGGGCGCTGTCGCGGAACGCGTTGAATGTCTCTTCCGTGATGGGAGCGTCAGCGCCCATGAACGTTCTGAGCGCCTGACGTAGTCCCGGGTCGCTCGTATCCAGCCGCTCACGAGGAGGATTCCAGAGCCTCTCGTTATCAGCTGCTGAGAGCTGGCTGCTTGCTTTGCAGGCGGTTTCCAGAGCTTCGATGAAGTCCAGAGATACATTCAGCTTCTCAATCTTCACGCTAGCTCTCGGAATTGACCGCCACGGCGGTCGAGGCGAGAACTTGGTGCCAGGCGCGGGACCAAGGGGCAATGGAGCAGGGGATACTGGGCGAGATAATGGAGACTCGGCACGCTGCCGCTGCTCCTGTTCCTCGGGCCCATTGTGGTCATCATCGGACTCGGAATCCGAGTCGTTTGGCAGCGAGAGCGCATCGAAATTCAGACCCTCGCCATCGGACAACTCAAGCTCGCCCATCTCCGTCGGATCGAGGGAATAATCTGTCCGGCCAAAAGGTGGAGGAGGTGGCGGCGGTTCCGTTGTCTACGCACATGAGTTTCGATCGAATTTTAAGCCACAATAACTCACCGAATCCAGAATAGTGTCGTCACAAGCCTCGTCAACGTCCATAGCAAAACTCTGCCTCTGTAACTTGGTTCAATTTCATGAAGGGAGAAGCCACATTTGAGCCCCACCTGCAACTCGATGCCGCCAGTGTCGGCGATCTCATCCGAATCGCTTCTCGGTCGAGACTGCTTGCTGGGACCAGAGTCGTTTGTAGTTACCTTGGCAGGTACTGCCCGACGCGATGGTTTCGAGTTATTGACCGTCTCGGTCTCCGAGTGGTGGTGGGACCATGTGCGGCGAGGAACCTGGCCAATGCCGTGACAGATCTTCTGGCATTTGCACAGCAAAAGCCCGGTACCGGGAATCACATAGCCGTCTTCGAAGGTGTTCCATGGTGATGCAGACATCGTCAATGTGGCGGAGGAACACTCCCTCACTCCAGAGACGATGGATGTGAAGAAATGAGATGGATTAAGAAATGCGCTGACAGGCCTACAGATTATCTCAGATTATCTCGAATGATCACCGCAGATCACCGCCACAGTGTTTCTTCCCGTTTGATCACCTCGGATCCCACCGACTTTTCACTGGGGCTCAAACCTGATTTTCGGTCAAGACCGGAATTGCTTAATCAAACTTCATATGGTTACTGGCTTCCAAATTTGATTCAACAAGTCTAGAGACTTAGCAGAATTGTCTAAGGACCTGATACTTGAGTCAACTCACTGAACTCTTGTGAAATTCGCATACTGGAACCATTGTTTTAGTGTTAGTTTATTAGTGGTTGAGTTGGGTGCAACATAGCATCTATCTAGATCTGCTAGATTCCCACTACTGCTTTAGCTCCTGGCAGCACCATTATCTGGAGCTCACCATGAGGGGTTGAGTGATTAGATTATTGTATAAATCTTGGAAACAATTGGTTACATCAGTTGGACACCAGTCTAGACCAGAAAACACCTTGCTTTCGATTCCTCCTAAACCAAGGAGTCTAAAGCTAAATCAATTGAAAAACTGTCAACAGGACAAGCCAAGTCTTGCATAGCTCTAGCCATCCCACAGATGATTCAGAACTTAGTGGCCAAGGCAGTTTAGACAGGACATCTTGGGCAAAACCCACACCTAGAAAAACAAAGAACTTGGAGAGATTGGACACTGAGGATCCTCATGAAAACAGGGCCTTGGAAGCACAATCTAGTAAGCTATCAATTGCTGAGAAAGCACAAGCGGAATTAAGTTGAGGCACCACAAAGCAAGGGAAAGCTTATCAAGATCTTATGGAACTGAGGAACAGCCTTATACAATACTACACCACCCATCCCTCTAATCCTTACGTTAACTTCCGGCGGCTCGTCCACCTATACCAGACTAATCTATTCTACAGAGTCTCTGGCCTCTGCTTAATGCGGCGCTGGAAACCCTGTTCAGAGACAGCTTGCTGTCCCCAAGCTTTGCTGAAACCCTCACTCACACACCTATATATCCCAGACTCTACTACATCCATATGGTATTATCCTTACCAGTGTGCACACTCAAGGGGAAATAAAGCTGATTTAATATATATATATGTATAAAAGGGATCTTAGGGATATGGATAGCCAAGAACCCTCTCTAAACACAATATGCAGTCAACAATCCCCTAGAGCCTAGGGCCCCTACATATGATAATCCCTAGAGCTTAGGGTTCCCCTACGGTCTGGTGGATTCATAGCCTATCCCTGACCTTTAGGTCAGTAATAATCTTTTGTTGGCAGGGCGAATAATATTATTGGCCCAGGAGCCTTGGGATTGGCTATGAACTATGCGATGCAGGATTGTGGGCAGGTGCTGTAATATTATACAGCCTGGTGGTGTTGGGTTGGCTGGTAACAATATTATACCACCCCTGTACTGCTCAGTTCAGCTGATGCTTAGATCGAGGGGTGATAATATTACACCCCCTATACACCTCAGTTCTGCCGATGCTTAGCTCTAGGGATGATAATATTATTCCGCCTCCGACAGTGGGTTCAGTTGATGCTTACATGGACTGGTGACAATATTATTCTGCCTGCGCTTCTCAGTTCAGCTGATGCTTAGATGGAGTGGCAACAATATTATCCCCCCCCTGTGACCATGGGTTCAGCCAATGCTTAGATTGAGGGATGATAATATTATTCCACCTGCGACATTGGGTTCAGCTGATCCTTGTTTCAGGCTTTACTAGGAGGACAATCTGCAGATTGAATGCATGAGGTGGGCTGCACAGAATGAGGGACTTGGGCAATTTTAAGATGCTAGCTGGCCAAGCCAGAATTCCAACAGGAAAAAAGTCATAAAGTCTGTAACATCCAAGGATTGAACTCTAAACCTCGACATTTATGTATGATGTCCAAATCAGAAAGCAGAGAAGTCACTACCTGGACCATGAAGCATTTCACTTGACATCAGCGTCATAGCGTGCTTGTCAAATGTCTGTCTGGGGGCAGCTAAAGTCAGCGAAACCTTTCACTTGACATTGGTGTCATAGCGTGCCCTCAAATGCCTGTCTGCACTGGTTGAACATTTCAAGTTTTTCAGTGAAAATATTGGTGAAAAACTTCCTTCACACTGGTTGAACATTTCAAGTTTTTTGGTGAAAAAACTAGTGAAAAATGTTTTGAATTTTACAGCAATTTTTCAGTGAAAAACCAAGTGAAAAACTTGTAACTTCTTCATGAATTTTTTGAACTTCAAAACTTTTTCAGCACTTTTTCAGAAATTTTTCACAAGGTTCAAAAAGGTCACCAAAATGTTTCAAGTTTTTCACCTACTTTTTTGGCGAAAAATTACTGTAAAATTCAAAACATTTTTCACCAAAATTTTCAGTGCAAAACTTGAAATGTTCAACCAGTGTCATTTGTCACTCTTTTTTCACTGAAAAAGTCTGTGAAAAATTCAAACCTTTTTCAGTACTTTTCAATGTTAAGGTGAAAAATTCAAAGCAAAATTAAAAAGTACTGAAAAAGTTTTATACTTTTCACATACTTTTTCAGTGAAAAAAGTGTGAAAAATGAAGATAGTTTTTTACCAATATTTTCACTGAAAAACTTGAAATGCTCAACCAGTGCTGGTGGCAGATAAATTCATCAAAACTTTTCACTTGACATTGGTGTCATATCGCACTCGTCTTTTACCTTCTCTCCCTTCCTTCAGTCAGCAAAATCCATGCACGGTGCAGTCATTCTTTATTGCCTCCACATATTGATGCTTTGTTTCAGGTGCACTATCATCCCAATTAATTCGTGGTGAGCTTCAAATGTCAAATCCACAAATACTTTATTAGGTGGTCGTAAGTTCCAGGCGGTCCAAACCGCCAGATAACTTAAGTGACAAAGGACTGAAGTCATTATTACGTAGGGTACAGGCACGCCATATTCATACCATAACCCTTTATTCCTTGAAACTTAAGTCCTTATAAACTTAAGACATCGCGACGACTTAAGATCCCAAAACTTGAGTTCCAAATTTCAGTCCAGTTTCTACCTGTACAGCACAGTACTTAAGATTCGGCGAATATCGAACTTAAGTTCACTGTAACTCAAGTTCGACGTCCGCTTCAGTTCTATCCACGGACTTGAGTTCTAAAGGCACTCAAGTTCTGCCCGTGGACTTGAGTTCCGGGAGACTTAAGTTCTGTAAGATCTGTCTTGAGTTCCGTGCGTAGATTAAAAGTCGCTGTCTCGTACCACGTAGACCCGTGCTTGACTTTGGCGGCCGCGCCCTTGGCAGGAGACTTGATCACGTACTCCCAGCTGAATTAATTCATGAGCACTGTTGCCATCCACCATACAGAACACAAAGTACCCTGGTTTCCTGGTCCCGCGAAGTGTGGCCGCAAGTTGCTTCTTACGTTCCTCCGCAGCCTCCTATCAATTGAAATGAGACGAAGGCAAGAGAATGAGTGAATTAAAGTATACCTGCGGCGTTTTACGCGTTCTCGAAGGGCGCCCTCTCGCACCACCATCGTCGGGAACACGCACATCCTCTGGAACAAGTTGCTCCTCCGGCTTGCGCTTCTTCCCACATTTCTTCGGTGGCGGCTGAATCTCCTCCTCCTCCCGCTGCACACGCGCCGCCTCCTCCTCCTCCTCGCGCTCCCGCTGCACACGCGCCGCCTCCCCATCCTTCTCGCGCTGCACGTGCGCCGCCTCCTTCTCCTTCTCGCGCTCCCGCTGCACATGCGCCTCCTCCTCCTCCTCCTTCTCGCGCTGCTCCCGCTGCACCGCGCCGCCTCCTTCTCGCGCTCCCGCTGCACACCGCCTCCTCCTCCTCCTCCTCCTTCTCTGCTCCGCTGCCCGCCCTCCTCCTCGCCTGCTCCGCTGCACCGCTGCCGCCTCCTCCTCCTTCTCGTGCTTCTCCCGCTCCGCTTCCTCAGTAGCTGCGTGCAGCTGCTCTCCGCACCAACTTCCGCCGGCTTGCGGAAGAAACCCAAAGTCCCGTCGCCAGCAGCAGCCGCCAACTTCCCGCCCACTGTATGCCACTGCGTACCCTTCAACCCGCCCAGACCGTTGGAGTCGAACCGAATATCGAACTTGCCACTGTCATAGTAGTCGTCGGGCGCGATGGCAATTGCTGCCCATGGTATTTCTTCGCTGCCGAACACAGCTTCTGTGGTGTCCGTCAAGTCAGTGACATCATCTTTCCTTGTCAATCGAAACAACGTACGATACGATTTCACGAGGAAGCTTGTCACCGTCTGTGCCACCGCATTGGGAGCCATATCGTCCAGAGCCTCCACGCTGAGGGAAAGGTAGGCGCTGCGATGCGCCGGCATCATCATGGGCAGCTTCGTAGTCTATGTGCATAGGTGAGAACACATCGTCGCGGCGCTATTGTATCTTACCTTGAAGAGGCTTTTCGGCCCATGCATACATCGCATTGATAGAGTCTTGTGTGAGTTGGCGTATTGCTTCTCGAATGGCTGGCAGACACGGATTCCCTCGGGGACAGCCTCGGCCCTGCCGAAAATTGTAAGTCGCACGGAAATTATAATAAGTCGATAACACCTTACCACTCTAGCTCCACTTTGCCATCTTCACCCAGCCAACCCATTAGCATGGTTGCCACAAAAGGGTGGAACTTGCCGCTGGCGTGCAGGGTCTGGACCATGTGCTGGAAGCCGCTGGGTATTAGCATTTGACGTCTACACATATGTTAGCATTGAACGACCGCGACAGTGCAAGTACTTACTCCTTCCAGTCCATGTCCTCGTCTGCCACCACTGCGTCATCCCATGACACTCTATCCTCTTGCGCCCACAGCTCGGCCTCAGCTCTGCGAAACTTGCCCCCATTATTCCCGCCTGGTACAGTCTTCGAATAGGCCTCGATCTCCTCGTGGCATCTACACGGAATTTGTCGCGCCCGCTGGAGGCAGTGAGACCGAACAGCTTCGATAGCGCCGCCGTGGGAGCCACTGGGATGGGTTCCGCAGTGTCGACCTTCTTGCCCTTCATTTGAGAACTTCGGCGGTACATTTGTTACTGATAACTTTCTGAATGGCCTGTTGTTATCGATCAGAAGCGCGCTCGAAAGGATACGGGGCAATATAAGTACTGACCCGTCGCCACCCTGCCTTCGTGTATCCGCACAGGAGACCATTGCGTCTGCCCTCATCTTCCTCCTCGTCGCTTGCGTCGCCGTCATCTGCCACAGGTTTATTCTTGGGCTTTTTGGAGGGGTGTTCCCGTATCCAAGTCGCGACAAGCTCGGGTATGCGAGCCTCCTCTGCCGCATCCTGTGGCTGCGGCGTATGCTTGAATGCCTTGGCAGAAAAGGGTTGATCTTGACCTGGTCTAGAAGTCGCGAGCGGTTTTGGCCTTCAGACCGGGGAGATCCACATCCCGAAGAGCATGGTCGAAGATCCACGATCGCTGGTAGTCATTGAGTCGGGGCACATCGGTGTCCCCGCTTTCCGTGGAGCAGACGGAGCTGACCGCGGGGAATGGCATGATGTCGGGGACCGCAGACTCGTCATACGGTTTCAAAATTTCCTTCACTTTAACTTGTTTTGCCGCAGGCATCATCATTGAGAGTCGGTGCGGAGGGAAGACTGAGGGTTGTGACGTGCGTCAGGGTGGGGTAAAAGCAAGAGCAATGAAATGCCACCTACATGAATAAATTCAAAGTGCTTCCCCCATTCTTCAGCAAGCGCTCGAACGCTTGGTCGGAAATCCCAGAAAAGGAAATACTTTGAGCCTGACAAGAAACACTTTGAATCCCGAAAAGGAAAACACTTTGGAGCCGTGGCCACAGGGGTGCTACTTAAGTTGCGTGTTCAAACAGAGTGAACAGCCAACTCTGACCATCCTTACCTTTCCCCACAATGCCCACTGTATCTTTCCGAGAGACTCGTCGCCTGTTCGGTGAAACGAACGTCCCGAGTACAAGACCAATGTGCGCCACCGCGCTCTCCTTCGCAAAGCCCTCGAAGTGAGGACGCCAGAAGAACTTGAAGCAATGTTCGGTCAACCTGTAAGACTGCGTGTCGCAATGGGATCAGCATTCACCTCTGCCCAACTGGGAAAATCAAGACTAACTTTGTGGGTCCTCATTCATATCTTGCCTATCGATGCCGACTCACTCGCCACCAGGTGCACAATGGTCGCCTTGTGTCCAACAAACCCCGCCTCCCAATCCTGAGGTACGAGACGCGATGCAAGCATATCGCACTGGGTACGACTCCTATTTCATGTCGACTGGCAACGACTACACCGTCCGTAACCCTGCCGCCAAGTCCGCCTTGCAGGCCGCAGAGCAGGCATGGCACGATTTCATCGTTCCCTATCGTGCAGCTCATGGGATGCCTGCTCGCCCTGCCTGGGCCTTGGAGCCACTGCCTGGGCTTGACAGGGTACGTGTCGCGCCTGCACTCCCTGCTCCCAGACCTGCTCCCATACCCGCTGCACCCGCACCTGCACCCGCTGCCGCACCACGTTTTTTGGGGTCATCGACATCTCTGACACGAGGAGGGCACACCCACACCCCGCGCAGCCCAGCGGAGCCATGCCCTACTTCCAACACCTCCCCCCAGCTCTCCCGTCGGAATGGATCTCTCCCAAATCGACGACCAGCCCGCGCGCCCTGCCCCGAAGAGGAAGTTCGTGGACTCGAGCCTAGTCGACGACTCTGACGAGGAGGAGGCTGGGTGACCCCGCGCAAGAAGGCGAGGTTCTTGGGCCATATCGACTTGACCATTTGATTACACTTCATATTAATTAGCACTGTTTTCAAATTAGAGACCTAGTAGCGTACAACTACCTCTTTCTCCTCTTTTTTCTCCTTGCTGCCATCTGCTCCCCAATCCCTTTGCCTGACTTCACATTAATTAGCACTGTCCTGAAATGTCGGACATAATAGAATATAATCACCTCTTTCTCAGTCAGCCCATCTTCACCCAACTCGACAGGACTTAATACACCACAGAGACACAGCACTGTACAGCAGCTTGAGTACCCCGCATGTCGTCAATTTTGCCGTAGGTCAAGGAGAGGTAGATTTTAATGTTGATGAGAAGCTGAAGAATACGTGGTGCGAGCCATTGAGTCAGGAAAATGTAAGGTAAAAACCGAAGAGACATACCTCATAATAAAACATCCTCTTGCTTCACCTCGCCTCCCTGCTCACCCGCGTGCCTCCCTCACAGTCGTCCTATCACATATTCTGTATCTCACGTGTAATTAGGTGAGGAGAAATAGACCTTCATGCACATACCTGTCAGTGCTGACTTGGGTCCAAAGCTCGTGGTCTCTCTCTGCACAAGGAAAATTCAGACAGGAGGAATAACCCTAGATTGTTCCAGCCTACCCACTCACAGTGCTCACTTGCACTTGTCACCGAATCTCCTTGTGTTTGTCACCGAATCTCGCTGTACAAAACATGATAATCAAGTACATGGGTACAATGGGACTACATACAAGAGCCATTGTACTAGCAAAAAAGGCCGTGGATGAAGACCATAAAAACTGCGAAAAAAAAAGAGGCAATACAACCGACATGAAGTCGGCTAGGCTCGACTGTCAAGTCGAGCCGTGAAGGTACACAGACCGACATGAAGTCGATCTGTGGTGCTCCAGGGGTCCATGGTCGGTCTTGTGTTGTTGTCCGCCGTCGCGTTCGTCCTGGGGCTGGTCTTGGTGGTGGGGGTCAAGAGCAAGGTGGTGATGAGAGGGAAGCGAGTCTGCCGTGATCGTAATATTTGCTTACGCAACACGGCACAGCCTCGTATTTCCTTTCTCACTCACGACTCAGACCACCATCACAACACTCCCGTGTCTGGTTAATTAACCTCGATTGCGACTTGTAAGTCGGATCTTGGTCGTTCCCAACTTGTCAGTTGGGAACTATGGTTCTGGATTCACCGCAAAATTCACCTCAAAAGTCGTCTCAGCAGGCGCTCAGGCAGCCACATCCCACAGTGTCGACTTGCTGAGGAATCACGACCCAACGACTTCCTTGGGACCATTTGACGGCAATGTCGGCGCGTTTGCTGAACTCAATGGGGAGCATTATTTCATAACGACCAATGCCGGCTACATTCCGGCCCTTCCCTCGCTCAAAACGCTGCACGCAGTCTATCTCAGACCAAACATGTGTTACGGGACTGATGATCCGGCCCTCTGGCCGCAGCAGTACACCCCCGAGTTCTGCCACATGCTCCTCATGGCCAAGAAAGGATTGCGCCCCGACCTTGAAATAATGTGGTGGGACCCCTCGCCAGCGGACTTTGTAGTCGGGAGTGCGATCACGTGCGGGCTGGGAAGCCTCAGCGCTGCTGCATTTTCCAAGCTTGTCTCGCCTATCAACGACCTCATAACTCGTTGCACCCAGCTCTGTGAAAAAAAGCCAGCGCTAGTCATCCCCCTTTTTGGCGAGCTTATCGAGTATATCGTCAGAATGCTGGAACAGGTGCAGAGCCTCCCCACGACGTTCCCCAAAATGGATTTCCTAGTCACCTCGCTCCAACGCACCTTTCTCGAACTCGATGCACTCTATGAGTACATGAGCGTGTACAAACACCAGATGAACAACTATCTGCTAGCCCCCGCCTCGCAAACTGCTCTCCCACAATTTGTTGGCGCGTTCACTATGGAGCCAGGGATCATTCAGCAGCTTTCAGCCGCCGGTATACCGGTTTGGTTTCTGCGACCGGTGATTGTATTTGACCAGGAGAATATCCTGCGTGTCGTCCCCTTATCGGAGCCCAGCTTCGGTCTCCCAGATGACGACGCGCATGCAGAGGGCGCACCAGCTGCCCTATACTGTGGGAACAGCACATTCAGCAAAATAAGGGCAATCCGCGCTGCAGCGGTTCATACACCCTGGTACCGGGATCCATTCCAGACCGCGACCAGCAGTGCTCGCCCTCGCTCCCCATCACCCATTCCGGATCCCAGTAGCTCACGCTCAGTCAGTACGTCCTCTATTTTTTAACAGTGGAATCACGCCTGATCATGCTATAGCCCCTGCACTCACTCCCAATATCCCGGCAGAAAAATGTCACCACCCGTATCCATGTATGTACCCAGTCCTAATGAATGACGCACAACTAATCATAGTCACACTGCTCCAGCAAAAAAGCCACCGACCCAGATGCAGAAACAGAAGCAAACCCAGAAACAGAAGGGCCCGTGGAAGGTAGAGCGCGATAAATTCGTTCTCGTGACAGATGAGGGAATGCCCCCAGCTGTCGTCTCCATGGCTCAGGCCCTCGCCAAAGTCAATCACACCGTCGTCCCGTACACCTCCGACGATGCCGACAAACGATATGTGCTTCCGGAGCCCGCCCTGTTTGTCACCAGCACCCCCGAATGACGGCGCATGTTTCTACACCACTGGACCCTGCTCACCGCAAGCGGGGTTGGGCTGCGAGGGCGCTGGAAGAGTGCCATCGTTATGTCATGCGGACGGCAGCTCTGATGCTCGATTGGACTACAAAGTCCGCTCGTCCCAGTATCATTTGCCATGTTGCGGAACGTCATCCGTCGAACACACCCGAAATGCAGGCGCTCGAAACCGCCGTGTGCGAATACTACACGCAGGCATTCTGGGAGCATTTTGGTCGCACCGCCGTTCTGCCGATGCGCCTTGACCACGATACAGAGAGGGAGGAGGGGGAGATATAGATTGTCTTGTGTGTTGCATGTTCTATCTCATTGCATATAATCGTCGTGTTCATGTCATCCTTCAAACTGACTCTATTACTGGTATCTTTCTTGGCACAAAATCACTCTAGATACCTTCTTGTCGCGAACCAAAGGCTACGGTTTTTCCATCGTTGTAAATTTGATCAAGTGACACTTGTATCTCCAAATTGGGAGCGAAGTTGGTCCCAGCACGTTCCGAGGCTGTTAAATGAGCGGATTCTGAGTAGAGGGAATGTTTAGATTCATGAACAGGAGCATTTTGGCTTACTAGTATGTTGTGCCCTGAGTGCCAATTCTATACTCAACGGCGACTTATGTTGACAACTATTTACTAAGGTAGCGGACATACAAACGCGGTTGCCCCACGTGATCTGTGTGACATGACCATATTGGGAAGCAAGTAGAGAGAAAATGCGTTCATTAATCTACAAGGCTTAGAATCGAAATTTCAGCTCAACAGTTGTCTGGAGATCGGTCCTAGATTTTCCTTCCGAGTTGAACCTCGGCAGAATCTTCAAAATTGAGGGACTAGTTCCCAAAATACCATATTCATAGTATAATGAGAACTAGTCCTTCAGTTCTGTCCCAAATTTCCTGAGAAAAATCCTAATTCCTTTTATAATGTATCTATACAACACTGTTGGAGCCGACTTTTGATAAACATCCGTGAAGTCGTGCAAATGAGTGTCGAAACCTATTCTGTCCAAAAAAGGCGATGATACACAGATCACGTGGGTCAACCGCGTTTGTATGTCCGCTACCTTAGATTGAGTCCTGCCTTGTTCGAGTTATGAGGCCTCAATACTATAGTCCAACCTACCTTGAAAAGATCTGAAATGGCCTATCAGCATAGGAGGAGTAGAGAAAGGAAATACGAGGCTGTGCTGTGTTGTGTAAGCAAATATTACGATCATGGCAGACTCGCTTCCCTCTCATCACCCACCTCGCTCTTGACCCCCACCACCAAGACCTGCCCCAGGACGAACGCAACGGCGGACAATGACACAAGACTGACCATGGACCCCCTGGAGCACCACAGATCGACTTCATGTCAGTCTGTGTACCTTCACGGCTCGACTTGACAGTCGAGCCTGGCCAACTTCATGTCGGTCGTATTGCCTCGTTTTTTTTTCGCGGTTTTTATGCTCTTGATCCACGGCCTTTTTTGCTATCACCACGGACTCTTATGTATAGTCGCAGTTTTGAATACAATTTTGCCCCCATGTACTTGTTATTTCACTTGATTTTAACATCTTATTTATTTTCTTCGGGCTCGACGTTGATGGAAGCGAAGGGAAGGACGAAACTATGGGGAAAAGAATGCCTGAAGTCAATCTGAAGAATTGGAGCTCAGAATCAGTGAACTTTGTGGTGGCCACAGCAAACACTTTGGCCCGTGCGTCTCGCTACTCACTTGCTCCTTACCCGGCAGCGTAGCTGAAACCCATCTCCCCCTTCACAGACTCCCTCCAGTGGTCACTTTACAGCATGAAGCATGTTGGTGGCCGCAAACTTCAGCGTCCCATTTAAGCTGTTCCAGCCACAGCGCACGTTGCCACCAATATACCAACAGTCCGGGTTACCTTCCACACAGGTGTGGTTTGCCACCATCTTCCCGATGCTCAGACTTACCTCGAAATAGATGCGACTGCGAAATCTGAGGAGTGCTACGTTGCAAAGGCGGCATTACCACCCCCAATCGTCTTTGCTGATCAAGCCATGCCCGATGTGCCATCCATGCCTTTCTTTGACGCGACTGAGGAGGCTCCGGGTGCAATCCCCACGTACGAGACCGTCCTCGCTTCTGAGGAGAAGGCTGGCAAGATACGACAGGTGGGTGCAGTACTTCAACGACCGGATTTTGACAAAGTTAACATTAGTTAACATTAATACAGAATGTCGCTCACATGAATGAGTTGAGGGCAGAGGAGGTGATCTTCCTCCAACTCATTCTCTCCCTTCAATACAACCCCCAAGTCCTCATGCCCTGTTCATGCGGGATCGACTCGCACGTCCGCAAGGTCGCCTGCAGGGACTGTCTGCAGGCGGAGCTACTCTGCCACCAGTGCTGGGTCAACGAACACAGAACGATGCCCACACATTGGGCGTTCATTTGGAATAAGCAGGACCGCTTCTTCGAGAAGCATGATTTTTGTCGTGTTATGACCAACACCGCTATCGGGCTCAGCCATTATGGCGAACGGTGCCCAGAGTCGGACCCCAACCACTCGTTCATCCTCGTCGACAGGAATGGCATTCACGCCACCACGATTTCCTTCTGCCGGTGCCCCACTGCCGACAGGAAGCGCAGTGATGCGGAATTCAAGCAACTATTGAAGGCGGGTATATTTCCCGGGAGCATCAAGGAACCCAAGACCGGCTATATGCTGGGACTCTTGGATTATTACCAGCAGGAGCACAGTCAAGGGAAGGGCTCTGCATACAACTTTGTACATGTTCTGCGACGCATGGCAGATCCCATTTTTGCTGGCTCAGTCCCGGTGGGTGATCAATGATGTGGGTGCGTGATCAAATATACTGACATATCTCAGGACATATACCCCAATTTTCTCGCGATCACCCGGTTTTACGAATACCTTGACATCATCATCCAAAGCAGGCATGCACACGGGGTTGACGTCCATCTGCCCGGCGAAGTCGACTGTCCATACCCGAATCGAGCCAAAGGCTTTCTTGGGGCCATTTGCGCGGCGTGTCCAGAAAGGGGTGTGAACATTCCCTTCCTTGTGAAGTCGCCGAGTTACCTTCGGTCAGTCGTGGACCACATTGTTTCCAAGTGGTGATGCTGACAAACACCAGCCACCTCATTGCCACTTTCAAAACGCTCGATGGGAACTTCAAACAGAATCTGTTCTTCAAACGCGACGACAGCAGCGACACAGCTCTCACGGACGGCAGGATGCATTTCCCCCTTCAAGCAGAGTACGTAGAAATTGCTAAAAAACATGTAGTCTTGAAGGAAGATACGGTAAATGGTTTTCTGCAGTGTACAAGCCAATCGCTAATAACTGTAACAGGAAGTGCCTTGTAAAGCGCACATTGGGTCAATCCGCCACCAGGGATCTCCGAAGTACGGCAATGTCGCGGCCTCTGACGTCATTTGCTCCACGTGCGACCATACTGTCGCAGGCTCTTTCGTGGACATGCTGAAGGGTGAAGTGTCAGTATTTTACTCTGGGTCATAAGCTCAAGCTCGCGGACTGATTGTTTGAAAAGATTTCCGCTCAGCACATATGCGCAACGCGAGCACTTGAGGCAGACGAACTCACCACCTCATGGTCCAGAGTCCACGATGCCAACTGTCTTCAGCTATGACAGTTGGTGCTCATTTGTGGTGAATCAGGTTAAATGGGTGATCAAGTTGTTCCTGGAGGAGACCTGGCTCCACATGCTGCTAGCGTCAGTGGAGGGTCAGATTCCAGCTGACCACATTAACGGCCACGGTATCGACTGTCAAGCCGTTTGGCAGGCGGTCTACTTTGCATGCTGGGGACATTTCCATGGGGAGACAGCAGAAGTCCTTTGGGCATTCCTGAACCCCCTCGGGTCCTCAACACGACAAATGACTGGGGCTGCCTGCCACGACATAATAAACTTTGTCATCCACGCATGGAATCATTTGAAGATTGTTCGTCAATGTAAAATTGTGTCACCTTCCTTCAAGTTGCATCGCTGACTTCTCATTTCACAGCGGAACTTTCGGCTGCTGAGCGACTCGACGCGCTTCGGCTCTTCGACCTCCACATGGCTGTGGTGGAGGACCTCAGCAGGCAGCATGCTGCTGAGGTGGCTGATTGGTCACGACTGTCGCGAGTCGCCACGAAGTCAGCGGGGGGGAAAGTGAGCAGCGTCTATCAGCACCAGTCGACCAAAGGTAAGGCGACTTCAACTTTTGCCACCCTATTTGAAAGCTGAAATGTTTCAGTACTCACCATCGAAAGCGTGCTGGGCTCGATGATCACCAAGGAACGAGAGAAAATGGGACGCGAGGACGGATACGCGGCACGGACATTGGTGGCACAGTGGATTCACGACGGAATGGCCATCCAGTGTCAGCAGTAAGTGTTCATGACTGTCCACCCACCGACATAACCTAATGCACTGACATGCAGAGTGCTTGTAATCGCGCTTCTGAAAAGCCACAAAGAACATCCGTTGCAGGATACCTGGGACACCATCAGCAAACTGCGCGACACCCTTAATGTGAATCTCAAGAGATTTAGGGAGGGTCAGCGGGAGATATACCCGCATCTGAGGCTCAGTGCGCTCGACGTAGATGAGCCGGAGTTGACCGCCATCCAACTCCTGTCATATCGCATGAAGCATGGCCAGCGTGGGGTCGACGCTATTGGCCAGGATACGGAGCTGAGGGAGGGGGAGATCAAACTACGTTGCTCAGAGGCAGACAGTGGCATTCTTGCCGTCTGAGCAGCGTGTTTGGCACTATCTGCAGTCAAGAAGGTGCGGGAACTGGACTATCGGGGCCAGAACGGGATCACGCATTCTCAGCGCAATCTTCAAAAGGCGGAGCTCATGAAGGTGTACGAGATCACCATCTACAACAACGCCCGCACCGCGCTCATCCATCTAGGGCACATGGAGAAGGATGCTGTTGTACCCTATCGGCCGCTGAGCTTCCGGGACACACGCCGAAAGGAGACGCACTTGCATCGCGACGGGACGGCTTGGTACTTACAGACCAGGGTGACGATATCGAGTGCCACAGTGGCTTCGAGGTTGCCCCCAGAGAAGAGAGAGGAAGGGAGCGACGATGATGATGATGATGATGATGATGATGCACGGTTAATGGCAGGGACTCAAGCGCTCAAATGCAGAGGTATGTTGTCGCGGTTAAAGTCAGTGCGCAATATTGACATGTATCTAGGCTTCAAGAACTGTCATCGCAGTCCGAAACACCTCAAAGATATTGTCCCGGACGACGTGAATGTGGAGTCATCGTCGGCGGCGTCATCTGAGGCTGAGGAGAGCGACGTGGAGATGTCACTGAGTAAACAGGGCAAGCCGACGGGGGAGAAGGTGCAAGGCAAGAAGATGAAGTCAAAGAAGAAGCCAGATGGATGAATATGGCTGGAAAGCATGACACAGGTGCAAAATCTGAGCGACGCGAAATTGGCGGAGTACAAGAAGGAAAGTCAGTGGAATCGAATAATGTATTCAGCGTCGGATGAATACTGACACACTCTAGGTGACCGAGTGCAGCGGTTCCGCGCTGAAGCGGAAATGTACCGCTGGCTGGAACAGTACGAGCGGAAGCACACGGAGGGCTTCGGTGTCATTGAGAGGTTCCGGTGTGATAGCGAGGTGTGGAAGACATTGGTGGACCGCAAGGAGGCACAGAACAGGGGCATCAATGGAGCTGCCACCTTTGCTCAGATGCAAGCCACCATGTACAGCCGGCTGGAGCACAATGCCAAGGTGGTTTTCAAGAGTTCCGCCTTGGGTGCACATCACGACTGGGTCTCAGCGACCAGCTTCGATGAGCTGGTCACGAAGATCGACGGGTGGCAGGATGTAGTCTTCAAATGGATGGATGACATGGTATGCACGGTTGAACAAGATATTTGGTGTTTACTGACTATGAGGTAGGGCATACACAGGGCCTATAAGGATTTCTAGACCACGCTCAGACGGTGTAACTTAAGTTTGGAATGTAACTCAAGTTTTGGAAACAAACTTAAGTTTTGGGCGAACTTAAGTTATCTGGTGAACTCACATTATCGGCGGGGACTTCAGTTGTCGGCGGGACTTAAGCTTGTCAACAGGACTTGAGATCTCGGAACTTAAGTTCCAGGGAACTAAAGTGATGGATTCACGGGGCAACATGTACAGGCGTATGATACGGCGGAGCACACCTAGGGCGTGAACTTAAGTCATGGACAACTTAAGTCTTCTGGCGGTCTGGACCGCCTGAGACTTAAGTCAACCTCCTTGTATTTCATAAATCCAAACTAACCTTTTGCTGTCCAGGCGCACACACATTCCTTCATTCCAGTGGTATCCATGGCCTCGAGTCTGGCTTTTCGTTTCTCACCATTTGGTTTGAAGACTGACAACAATGTTTTCTTCCCAGGTACATGTTCTCTTTTGTCTTCTGATTTGCACTTCGGGTCCAAACCTGGTAAGCACCCTCCCTCCTCAAGCGACCAAAGCTTGATTGTAGGTTTAGGGGGCTCACATCCAAAAGGTGTGGTAAGTGTCCACATTATTTGAGAGCAGACAATGACTCTGTTTTTTTTGCCCCCAGGTCCTCAATCCCATAGCTCTCCCCCACTGCACAGACATGTGAGTACTCCTTGCCAGTATGGTTCACCTTTCCTTTTCATTTCTTTGCTCATACTTTGTTCTCAGCTCAAGTCCCCCCAATTCAGCCCCTTTGTTTCGCATTTTTCTTACATATATTCTCTATCCATGCATGTATCCCCTTCCCTCCAGCACCCACTCAATGGTTTGGACGCTGGGGCTGCAAACCTAGAACCAACTGTTGAGTGGTGTGGCTGTCCGACTCTCCCTCCGGCATTTTGTAATTATTAAATGCAGTATTTTGACTTTGTATAAATTTATCATTTACACCCTCTGGGCGTGTTTTGAAGCACTGTGAAACTAGTGTTGGCAAAGTTCGGTTCGGTTCACGTTCGGGGCGTCTTTGCCCGAACGCCGAACCTGAACCTGGTGTTTGGTTCAGGGAATGGCCGAACCTTGAACCTGAACTTGCGTTCAGGTTCAGTTCGGTGTTCGAACGCGTTCGAACCTGAGGAATTTTCCCAGGGTAAAAACCACCTCTCTAGCCTCGTAAAAATTTAGAAAAGGTTCATTCTATTAGAAATTCTATACTAAAGCAAGGATAGACACCTTCGAGAACAACAGGGCAGTTATCTGGGCAAATTCGTCCTCAACATCGATTGAATAGATCACGTGAGGACCTACCATTTCGCATCGTCGAGGGTCAAAGAATCATGAAGGCCCCTTGAAATCACTCATGGAACAAAATAGAAGGTAATTAAAGATTTCAGTGGTAATATTCCACTCCAAACTCCAGAAAATCTGTCTGAACAGGGCTTTTGCAGTTCGGGGTTCGAATGCGTTCGGAAAAAATGCCTCCATCCCGAACGCCGAACCGAACTTTCAGTTCAGGTTCAGCAATTTGCTGAACCTTGAACCTGAACCTCACGTTCAGTTCAGTTCGGTTCAGGTTCGAACCGATTTCTGAACCGAACTTTGCCAACACTATGTGAAACTCCGAACCCTAACCCTAACATTGACCTCCACCCACCACACATCTGCCCTCCAGTCAGTTCAGTCATTGAATTAATGCTGCACAAAGTTACAAATCGGTTCAGATTCTAAATGAGAGTGGATATATATGTACTCTAGCTAGAATGAGAAAACCCTAGTCAACAGTCTGCCAGATGCATCCTTATTTGGGTTCTTGAGTCAGTGGAGTCTTGGAAACACACTCCACTTGTGATTATAAAGGCAGCACTATGACAAGTGCTGCCGCTGTCGGGGACATCCCTGGGCATGTCCCAACAGAAATAAATGCCTTTCAGTGCGAGATGGACTTTAATTTGTGACCTGCCAATACCACCCAATCTATAATGCCTCACACTGGTTGAGCATTTCAAGTTTTTCACCAATATTTTCGCTGAAAAACTTCAATATTTTTCCGACATTTTTTCAGACATTTTTCACTGAAAAAGTATGTGAAAAATTTAAAACTTTTTCAGTGCTTTTTTTGACTCAGAATCAAGGTGAAATTTTCGAAATAAAACTCATGATTTTTCTTGCAAGAGTAATACCAATAATTCATACACATTTGCAGGCGAAAATGATGGTGAAAAATTTAAAACATTTTTCACCACAATTTTCACCTGGAAAAATGCAATAAAATGCGTGAAAAATCTTCAGTCAAATATGGTATAAGATTGGAAATGGAGAATCCATTTTTTCAGACATTTTTCATACTCTTTTATTTCGCTTTTTTCACTGAAAAATATGATGAAAAAGATAAATCATTTATTACCACATTTTTCAGTGAAAATACAAGTGAAAAAGTCAAAATATTTTCCTGACATTTTCCACTGGCAATCAGAGTGAAAAATGTGAAATTACTAACCTCCAGGTACCCCTGGTACCTTCTTCCAGACCTACAGTCACATACTAGGAAGCAAAATGACTGTACACTAGAATTACAGTCAAGCACAGCTCAATGGGATGATCAAATTTTCTTCCCATTCAGGATACCCAATATAGACATTTCTCACAATTCTGACCCAGCTGATCATAAGTTTAAGGTCAAATGTATCGCCTCCCCAAGTTTTTATCCCTATTTATCATGTTTCAGGCTACATCCAGTGGGATCAAGCCCAAAAGTCGTTATCTCATGCCTGTATGGAAACCACGATGGGACAGCCTGTTTTTGGCGGGATTACCCATGATAGTGTTGCTTGCCAGGTGTTCCTGGGCCATGGCAGCTGATGTATGACCCTGAATACCTCCTAATACTGCTGACCCGCTCACATCATGTATCAGTACAAGTGGTTGCTGGGCTGTGAAGGTGAGGTGGTTCATCATGGACAAGTATGTGTCTCACTACAGGGTGCATGCATTTGCAGACTACTTGATAAAGAACTGAGCAGCTGAGTAGATGCAGCAGCTAATTAATTATCCATACTATCCCCCCTCCACTGCTCTGGACAAACCTAGTACTTGGACAAATGGATATTTCTCAACCAATACTCAACCGTTTCCTGAGATCTTTTGTTCAATATGGTCTGTAATAGGTATTCTAGAGATCCCAAGTGTCAAAACTTTGGATTCTGCTCTGGTGACTACCTAAGACACCTGAGATGTTGGCAAGTAGTGTAATTTCGGTTGAATTCTGCATATTTGATGCCACAGGAGCACCCACCAGAGGGTGGAATGCCTTGATAACACATTCCCAGAACTCATTCATATTGTATGAGTGCTCATGCAAAAAATCCAGGTGCACTGTTGTCTTGTAACTCTCACGATGACTAAAAAATCTGTGCAGTACCTGCCAAATTTGACATAAATATATACAAGGTGGGGCTCACTCATAACCAACCTACCCCATGTGACTTCTGAAATGGCCACCAGATCCAAAATCCATGCACAACTGGACTCAGCAGAGGGCAAATACTTCGTCTGACAGCCATTTTTGGCCAATTTTAGTCTGGATTTAAAATCTGCCAGCCTCTCAGGGGCAGCCGGAGCCTGGTTGTGTTGTGCATCATCCATGCGGATCAATACACATCTGAAATGGCCAACAGATCCAAAATCCATGCACAACTGGACTCAGTGGAGGGCAAATACTTCTTCCGACAGCCATTTTTGGCCAATTTCACTCTGGATTTAAAATCCGCCAGCCTCTCTGGGGCAGCCAGGGCCTGGTTGTGTTGTGCATCATCCACCGAGCTTGAAAAGGCAGTGTGGGAGCAGTAAAGGCCGAGGCTAAAGTAAATAAGCATCAGCCAGGTTGGACCAAGCCAAAGTGGAAGGATTATAATCCACCGGTAATGTTACCAAGGCCTAAAAGGCCTGCACCTGACGAGGACTTCGAGACTGACCAAAATACTATGTTCAGGAGCAGGGAAATTGAAGTGCTCATCTGGACTGCGGCAGGCAGCGCGGAGAAAATTGAAGATAGGCTCCAGGTCCTTCTTCAGGCACTCGTCGAGAGTCTGTGCGGCAAAGACATGTTGCTTGGCAAAATACTGACATTCTGCTAGGACAGCATCTAGGTGTCGTCCAATTTGCTGGTGTCGTGGGGTTTCAGGGATGACCTGTGCATAGCTCAGAACATTGGTTTTTTCCCCAAGAAGGGAGAAGATCGCCTGGCATGTCTCCATAGACACCTCTTTGTAGTCAATAGATGGCCATTTGTAGCTGAAAAAATACACATTGGCATCAATTCTGACAGGCGGCTTGGAGGATAAGTAGTTCGGCTTACCTGGCTTTATCAATACAACCATTGTTCATAGCTATTAAGTCCGCAAGGAAAGCTTCAGCTTCTTCTTGGGAGCTGTATATAGCCTTGGACATTGTAAGATCGTGGTTAGGGGTTAAGATAAGGCCAGTCAATCACATAATCCACGACAAACCCACAGGCCAGAGCTCTGGTCGAATGGATTTTCGATTCGACAAGAGCTCTGACTGGAGCGGGCCGTGACCACATGCTTCAATTATTTTTCACTGCATTTCCGGATTTCTTTTGGCAAACATGGGGGGTTCCAGTTGAAGCCAAAAAAATATTATGGACAGGAAGTATGTTTTCCTGGCTCATTTCCTACCTGGAAACACAGACCTTCTCGTATTCCGGTCAGGCAAAAACGCAGAAAAATCAAACTTGCGCAAACCATGTGGTTGCAGCTTTATATGCGACAAGATTATTCACCAGGGATTTCTTGGATGCAGAAGACCTCATTTTACCTTCCAAGGATAGAATTTGAGTCATTGCCAACGAACACGCCATTGGAGAATCCATGTTACGAGTAGAACATACACGCTCGTGCTACTTGCAAACCACACCACCAACATGTATCGTACTGTTGTTAGATTTTCACAAAGGTCGTTGAAGATGCAGAGGACCTTGATGAATCTTTCTAGCACAAAATTTGAGTCGTGTCAAAGGAGAATGTGTGTAACCAACATTGAAGAATACATAGAAATTCTGCTCCGCTAATCAATTGTCGTCCTCTCCCAGCCACTCCGCCCGCGCAAGGACTCCGCTTCTATCTATAATTGCCCAGTCGTTTCCTGAGCCCTTTACCTGTCCAACAAGGGATTGAACCATGGTTATATCAATCACATCCAATGAACCTTCACCCGAGTAGAAGTGGATGTCAAGGCCAGCAAGTTCTCTGTCATCCGGTTTCAAGACACAAGATCGAATAGCAGCCAGGATATAGGTGGTAGGTCCCTTTGTTTTCAGCGCAGGGCAGGCGACAGGGAAGTGGTCATAATAAATGTGTGTGAGTTGACCATAAAATGTTTCGAGCTCAAATTTTACTGGTCGGTTTTTGAACCGGGCATTCTGGTCCACCAGCATTTCGTACCAAGTATGTCTGAGTGGTTTGCATGGAGGGGAAGGGAGTGAACAAACCCGAACGTAGGTTGCATCTCTCGCATCCTCGGCCACAACACCAAGCGAGCAAGAGCACATTGTGTCACCAGCCTCTGAATCTATCCGGCGTACCTTCCCCCATTCCTGTACAACAGCATTTTGGAGTGCAGCGTTCACCTGTAACATTTTTGCCCCAGATCTGGTGGACAGTGCGGCCGCAATGGCACGGATTTGGTTGGCCTCTGGACGATGAGGGGATCACGGGGGCAAGAGGATACACGATGGATCTGTAAATTTATTGTTAAATCTTTGCTGCAACAACTTTGGTCTGAAAGAAATGAGTGGCTCACATGATGGGTCAGACAATGAGCCCTGAACAATGCCGCGCGGGGCCGCGAGTGATAGCTCCTGTGCAACATTGTAAAGAGTCTTTATCTGCATCAGCTGTGTGATTTCGAGAACATATCTATCGATGGATGCCCATGGAAATCTCCTGCTACGAATGCCTGGTTGGATACTTCCAAAGTAGCACTCCATCGAAAATGCCCAGTAGCACCACACTGGACCACAAAATTTAATCCCTGCTGCGATATGAAGCAGGGCATGAATGGTCAATGGACACACAGACATCTGGTCGACGTCGTTCTGGAAGTAAACACCGTGAATGGTGAATTTCCGCACTTGGAGAGCAAATTATTTGTAGCATACGATTCGTAGACTTCGACCCATGAAATAAAACCTGTCCAAATCACCTCGATCTCATCATCAGTGATTTCGAATTGAAGACACAGGTTCAAGAGTCGGACAAGTGCAATGAAGTGGCGATAATATTTCACGTGCTTGAATCGGCGGCGCAGCAAGACAGGCCCAAGGTAGAGTGTCCAGAACGACCACATCTCGGCTGATACATTGGAACGGTCCTTCGCAATGTTAGGGATACGGCTCCCATATGCAGAAGGTATGGTATCCGACGCGGACGCTGTTTGGGTGGCAATAGCCTCCCAAATGGCTTTTGCAAGTTCGTACTCCTCCATCCCATCGTCCAGACCGTTGAACTCACCGGTCCACAGAAGTGTCAGATTCTTCATAAGATTTTCCCAAATAAGATACATGAAATTGTAGCCAAACGATCCAGGGAACGAGAGCGAGCGCAGATATGAAAGAACGGGGACTCCCTTTACACCATACTTTTTCGCTAATCTCTCGGCCACAGCCGTGGTGGTCGCAGCCTCGACTTCTTCCCTTGGGAAATGATTTCATCGTGAGTGCGCAAGGGGAGGTTGTTGGCATCATAAACCTGGATGGCAGTGGGGTTGGCCTGAACTTCCGGATGGCATGAATGATCCAAAGGTACATAGTGTGCCGTACCATGAGCACCAGGTACCCGCAAGCCAATGATTTTGCACATCCTGCATGGAGAAATACCATTATGGCCTTTCATGCGCATAAACATGGCAACGGCGGGGATGTCACCGAAGACAAGGATAAGGTGGGCACGGAGGGCGAAGAATTTGTTAGACAGCGCATCAAAGGCACGAACACCGACTGCTAGCTGTAATAACTCCTGGACAGCCGGCCAGAGAAATGAGTCTGAATCTTTGGGCTTGTTCGGGCCTGGAATGATGCCGAGTGCAAGAATAAATTCGAGTAGGAATCGAAGCTCCGGTGGTAAATCGTAGTTGAATAGGATGAGGGGCCAGGCAGTCTTTTTACGATGTTTCAATGGAACGAAACCGTCCCACGATGCTCCGAGCGTAACATCGCGAGGATCTGAGAAGTATTTGTGCGGGAATCTCTGGCCGTTTATTTCAATGTGCTTCTTGCAGAGTGAGCGATAGTGCTCGCCATCGAAAACATCTGTGGTGATCCCTGGCTTGTGCACATGTTTTGCACGATACTGCTGTTTCTCTGCCATCTCACGATTGCCTGCAAAAGCGATGAGGCGAGGGATGATGGGGATGTAAGTGAATTTTTTCCGAGGTTTCCCATTCGCACGCAAACGTGGTTCGTGGCAGTACAGACATTTGGTCAGATCCTGATGAGGACCGACAAAACACAGACATGAATTGACACAGCAGTCATAAATCTGCGGTTTGAAACCAGCTAGAAAATTGATGCGCGAGTGGATCCCATCGAGCTTGGGAAGTGGCAGGTCTTGTGGAAAGGCGAATGGAGCCATCTTGAATGCCTTGTCTGTTAGATTTGCCCGTACTTTGAAAGCAAAAGCCCAGCAGATGGCGAGGTCATACGCGCTGAGTTTGTGGGCTGGAATAATTAGATACATTGATCCCAGTATGTCGCACTCGGACATACCTATCGCCGCTGCTTCTGTCTCATATTCCTCTCTGAGCTGATCCCATGCGGACAGTCCAGACGCTTTGAAGTTGTCCCAGTCGAAAATATCCGGCTCACCGTCATCGTTTTCTCCATCACTATCCTCTCCACGAATCTGTTCTTCAGGCTCCGGCAGCTGAGGATCAAACAGCTCATCGTCCTCTTCAGGCTCCAACTCTGATTCTAATTCGCTGCGATGGTCAGGCCCTGGCCAGTGAGCATTCATAATAACCTCAGGGTTCACCAGTCCACTGAGACCTGGCGTCCACTCGGCTATGCCACCATTAAATGCTTCATCAGTAGGCTCCGAAATGAAGTCGCTGGGAGGCTGGTCCTCCCAGGGAATCACCAGGGCCATCTTGTCATTGTCGTCCAGAGACAAACGAGTTCCGGATCCAGAAGGGCCAACCACTGGGGCATCAATGTCTTCTTCTGAGCTGGGCGCAAAGACACTGCTGGCAGGATGGATAATTGCCTGTTGGCACGACGTATGGCTTAACCTTCCTGTCGAGGTGGACTTTTTCGCGCGAGTAAATAAGCCATTCACCGCAGCCACAAGCACAAAGAACTTTCGGTCGAGGTGGCATCGGCAGGCAGAGAGAGGGGCAAAGATACAGTATATTGAGGGAGGCAGTGCTGTCCATGGGGCCCGAGCGCATGGGCGATCGCGATAAACAAAATGTGACAACAAATATTGGAAATTCCTCTAACTCGAACCACCACCTGCCCACCTACGACCAGCATCAGTATCCTGTCTATCCTCCACAATGGCCACCATACCTCACAAAGTCAGCACCCGTGGATCGAAGAAGCAGCCCCCAGCTGCCAACAAGGCGAATCTTGGTGGCGTGAAGACCGCCAAGACAGCCAAGCGTGGTGGCACGACTGACCTCGATATCTTCAGTGAGGAATTGGAGAAGAAGTACAATATTGAAGGCTCCAACACCCTCGATATCGTCTATGCGCGTCACGAGAATGACGCCGCAAATGGTGAGTGTCCCGTCTACCTTGTCTGATGATCACCCGGCGTGACATGACACTTCCGCAGCCACAATTGCAGCCCAAGCGGCCCAGTTGGAGGCTCTGATGCGCCAGCTGGAGGCCATGAAGGCCACCGAGTGCAACAACACGAAGGTTACGGCAGATGGTGAGTGCGGTACACAATGAGCTTCCAATGCCTCACCCGACATGGCACGCAACTCTAGATGTGATCCCCGCCCAGCCAGACGTTCCCATGCACGATGTGGAGGCCCCAAAGGCCCCCATGGGCACTTCCATCAACAGCAAGACCACCAATGCAGGCAATGCCGCTCTGGAAGGCACTGAAGAAGGCAAGGATGTCCCGATGGCAGGTGAGTGCAATAGATACCTGTGAAAACATCATACTCACTCGCTACCCATTCAAGACGCGTTGGTGGCCGAGAATGCCGAGTTAAGGTGCCTTCTCGCTGCTGCATGCGCCGGCGCAGCTGCAGACCAAGGCCCGGAGGGCCCAGCCCTGGGGAGCATTCCCAGACCTGCTGGATCTTCCTTCAGTATCCAAGATGCGATGCGCCTGGGCAAGAGCGCTGAGGATCGCGCTAAATACAAAGGGCTTGGGGTGTGTTATTGCGATGTACATGGATATATATGTGCTCACCATCTACACGAAGTGTTTTCTGCAGGAGCTCACACTCCGAGCGGGTGTTAACTGGGAAAAGCCGTGGGCCGACGTATCTGCAGAAGTAAAGGGTAAACTCTTTGCCGTGGTGAGTGAATGCCGCCCCACGGCCCACAGATAAACTAACAGGAGGACAGGCCAGGGAGACGCACCCCATCCTTTCCCGGTAACACAATGACTGGGCGACGGAAGCGATCATCAAGCAGTTCGTGAAAAACAAGTGCAATAACGCATACAAGAACGATTGGCTCGAAGTCCCCACCAAGTACGCCTACTTGAAGGCCAATGCAGCCAAACGGAACCCGTTGGCCCCCCGTGGTAGGCAGAACAAGCTTGCTAGCGCCGCGGTGGCAAAGAAAAGGGCCGTGAAGAAGGCTGAAGCGTCGGGGTCCAAATCGGCATCCTCGGGCGCAAAAAGGCAAGTCCAAAGCGGTGGTTCCAAGCGACAGCGACGACGATGAACAGATCCTGACAACGAGGATGACGTGGCTATGGAGGAGGACGACGAATAAGGTACGTGGCAGCCACTTCGCTTGCGATCACATCGCATCACTGACAGGTCTTATGTAGCAGTCCCAAATTGTTCATTCCTTTGTCTCATCCAATGCCGCTCACCTCTAAATCAATCCATTATGTTCTCTACCTTGTTCCTTATGTCTCTTGTGATAGCTACCTCGTCCTGTGTACCGCAATAGGCATGAATATAACCTCAATTTGCTGTTTCTTGTCGTCGGAATACAACCTGTTTATGGTTGAATGTGAGCAAGATCAAGATGATAAGCAACCTATTTCACCGTGAAGGAATCAATAGGATATAGGTTAGTCATAGGTTACTGCACTCAATCAAAGATAGGTTGATATTCACCCGGAAAAGCTGACAGGACGATAGGATGAAATGTCCTGTTTTAGAAGGTTATTCATCCTACCGAAAGTAACCTAGAAAGTACTGTTTCTCATCCTACACCCACTGAGAATCATCCTGTAGCCAGCTCAAATATATCCAACCCCTGGTTGAATTGTAGGTTGAGTTTCATGTGGTTCAGCCGTCATAGAGTCATGGTGCATTCCGAATCGCCCTGCTCGGCTCCTGCTCCTGGTGACCGCACTATACGAACCCTTGAACAATTCAAACTTCGTCCTGCCACCAATACTACCAACTTGAAGGCCAAGCGTCCAGAACTTCCCTGCAAGGTATCTATACCATGCCCTGGCCTCACCGCAGCCTATGACGCTCAGGTTGGGGTCTACCTGGATCGGACAGTTTCTACTGGTGGTGGCGCTTGCGCATTCGGACATTACAGTGAGACACTATTCAAGAAGCAATACAAGGATCTTACCGAAGCTGAAAAGAAGGTGGTTGCTGCCGTGCAGCTTCATGACCGCACATGGAGGAATGACACAAGCCCAGGTATCATGGCTTCTTTTGCCACCGGCTCAACCCCATGCTTGAAATGTCTCGAGGTTGATGCCAATGCAGCATGCTTTCCAGTTCCATGTAATTCATGCTTTCTGCTCTTCACCTCAAAGGCTTATCAAGTTGCCATCCACAAGAAACCTGCAGACCCTGAAAATTTGCGCTTTGTTCCCCACATCCATCAAAATTCCCACGCTGGAGTGCTATATGCCAAATTCAAGGGCCTAGAAGCACTGATTTCGGAGGTGAGGGTTATGATTTGTTTGAATGCAGATTGCCGACAGTCTTGGATGCAGGACAACAATTATTCTTTAGAACAACATTATTTTCAGCATGTTATCAACGGTGACTTCAAAGACAATACTGTATTCACCGGGCTCATTGAAGCTAAGATTTTGGGTAAGGACCGGGAGATCAAAGGCCTTGGCAAGCAGAACTTCAAATACAACGAAGATCTTGATGCCATATTCGGTCTTGTTTATACTATCAGCCCAAGCACCTACTGGGAACTTTCAAAACATTTCAATCTCCGAAGTGAGCACTCAATCAAGTATTTTTTTTAGATTTGATCTGCTGCCTGAAGCTGATTGCTTTTTCCCAGACAGATAATCTCCAAGTCACCTCGTTTCCCAGTCGGTATAACAGACGAAACATTTGGCTACGCACAGCGATACTGTGAAGAATACAAATATCCTCTTGGCACACCGTTGTCACTTGCTGTCGATGACAGTAAACTCTTCCCAGCACTTCAGCCACTCTACAATGGCGTGAAGGGCAGGTGGTTTATCGTCGGAACAACCGGCGAACCTGTCGAGGTTCTTGACCCGGAGGCATTACATCGGACAATTAACAAGCTTGAGAAGACCACTGAGATGGCAACTAAAGTCAGTTCCCTATACTTCTCATCTTAATAACGTGTCTCATTGCTACGCTCAGCTTCGACTGTGGATTCTGCAGATACCCCTTCCTGGAGTTCCACCACTTGTTCTTGCTATAATGCCAATCGGGCCCAAGGTCAAGGGACCCCAGCTCGCCGACTGGAAAATCAAGCTCGTGGATGGCTTGATCTCCCGTGGTTTCAGAATCGCATCTGGTGGCGGAGATGGTGCTTCTGTGAAACGGGATTGTCAACGCAAAACTGCGGCGGCTAAGAAACTCAAGGAGTTTCGGATAAAGCACGGCGACCCAGACTATCCTGATATAGTTGTCGAACTGTGGGACTGGGACGGCAATATTTGGTTTGTCTTCAATGATTCCAAGCATTGCCGCAAAATGTTTCGCAATAATGCATCTTCAGGTGCCCACCTTCTGACACTCGGGAACTTCGTGGTCTACTTCCAGCAGGTCTATACACTGGCGATGAAGCCGCAGTCACCGCTGTATAAATGTGATGTGAAAGACCACGGCCGAATGGACGACCCTGCGGCAGCTCGTCTTTTCTCAGCTGATACTTTAGCACAGGCAGCAGAGGATCCCACCGAGAACCTTGGACTGGTTGCATACCCGCTCGTCTTTGGTGATTTCATCGACACATGGCAAAGTCGCACTCTCAGTCACCATGAACGTGCAAAGGTTGCGATCCGAACCCATCTATTCCTCCAGACCTGGCGCATTTTCCTTAAGAAAGCCGGATACTCAGAAGCTCGTTATTTTATCTCCAAAGAAGCTTTCGATATCTCCCAGATTCTTATCAACGGTATCCTTGGGCTTATTGTCATTCATTGCGATCATCTTGGTGACCATGCCTGTCCCCTTCTGCTCTGGTTTCACAGTAGCGAACCAAACGAGCATTGCTTTGCAGGATTCCGGGATATTTCGAATGATTTTACGATGCAGGAGGCGATCCTCATTGTTCCAAAACTCCGTGCCAAAATGCAGGCAGCTGTCCGTACCCGCCACCCCCTTCGGACTTCAAAAAGCAAGCTTCTGGATATTGCCACACATATTTCTCATCTGAGAACATCAACTACCCGCTTTTGAGCCAGTATCCAACCGATGTTGAGCTCTGGACAGCATACCAAATTGCTGCGGAGGAGAACGACTGCCTATGGGCTCTTCTTGGGATCCATCTGGAACGAATCAAAAGTGCCCCAACCCCTGGACAGATTCCTCAGCCATTCCCCGATCCAGACTTCGTGAACCTGTATATAGATGGAGATCAAGACATCGAGCCTGAAGCCACTGAGCAAACGGCTGCAGAGGAGTTGCAGCAGGTGATAGATAGCCTGAAAGGCACAGCAAATCTATCTCGAGCTGCCGGCCAGGAGCTCGATGCATGTGTAATGGCTTCTGTAGCATTGTCGATGGACGAACTGGCACGAATGTGGGTCGTCAATTTATCAATTCTATTCATAACATCTAACCAATGCTACTCAGTGAAAATCCGCCTGATAGCGATCCGGAGCGCTTCCTTGAGATCCAAAAGGATATTGTGCAAGCAATGGCTACTCAACCTGCAGCATTCATCAGTCTTCTTCAGGGAATAGTTGTATTGTCTTCCTCAGAACCGGGCCATCTGTCCGAGCCCATTGATGACGGCACATTGAGTCCGCCATCCTCTAAACCCCTGGTTGATGTCTCTGCTGACGACTTGAGCCAATTTGTTGCGCTCCGACGGGAGCATCAAACTCGGGAAGCACAAATGGGTGTCCGCACATACAAATCATCCACGATGTTTACAAACCACAAGTAGGGGGTGGTTAAACCGCTTTCTGACCGGCAATGCCTAGCTCAGAAGATGCAATCCATTATCCGCATGGATCAGCAGGGCTCAAGCACAGGCCTTAACCACGTGGTTCATTGGAAAAGTGATTTGGCTACAGCCACCACAGCCCCAGTTGTAAAGGTCGGCAATGCTGCAAATGCGGCGCTTGCTGCAACCGGCCGTGCAAAAGAGGTAAGTCAGTTCATTCTTGCAGTCAGCACATGCATTGAGTTCTGTCAACATAGGTTGTCAAATGGCGCCGCACTATTTTCGGAAAACTCAAGTGTATTTCTACCGCTGCTGAAGCTGCAATTGGCACCAAATGCAGCATAGAATCAGGGTGCTATGGCTTTGTCATGTCAGGCATGGAAATCTTACTTGCACAAGGTGTGTCTCATTTTCCATTCTTCATATCTGTCAGCTGATAAATTCAAGTGATAACAATGTACTCTAAAAGCGGTGGCAAAGCATGGACTGAAACTTGTACAAGCATCGGATCGCTGTCATACATTGCAGTGCAGATGTATCAGCATTCCTACCATCGAGAGTTCAAGATGACACATCAGCGCGATGCGGCCTTGGGCACTTTGCGATTTGGGCATTTACCATCAAACACCTTCTTGGCTCTCATTCCAAAGGAGGACGACAAAGTTAAGATGTTTTGGGACCATGTAGAAATCGGCCCACGCACTCACAATATTTTCGGGGAGCTCATGGCGGAGAAGGAAGACTTGGCCCAGGCAGTTGCAAGCTTGAACACAGTACGGTGTAAGAGCAAGGCCAACATTAATCTAGTTGATGTAGATGAGGAAGAAGTTGTAGAGTGATAGAGTATTTTTTTCCGATTTTTTGAAGCTTTATGAGCATTTTTTGATCAAAATTGAGGTCATATCCGAAGTCCGGACAAATTTTTGGCTTAGGCTAGCTTAGATACAGTATCCGGACAAAAATTTTGGGCCCTGGGTGGCCAAAAGTCCGGACAAAAATTTCAAAATGGCTGATTTTGGGATCTAACCTCCCAAGCCATAATCATGGGTCCTGGTTACATTGGGTGCATAGTGTGTGACACAGGTACGGGTATATCCGTGGTGTTACGGGTCCGGGTCCGGGTACGGGTCCCAGTCCGGTAGGCACCGCGTGTACTGTGCAGCGGTTTTACCCGCGGTTATGTCAGCGCACGGCATATCCCGAGAGCAATCTGCGCTGCGCACGCCCCATCAATACATCGACATCACGCGGCATGTGCCGGAGTCTGGCTGCGTCAGTGCCCGGCATGTCCCGAGAGCGTGGGCACGTGCCATCCGATCAATTTGCTGACAGGCGCCTGCGGTCGGTCCCTCAGCGCGTTTTTGCATGTAAACAAGTGTAGGTACCCGTGCCTTCGGCACGTAACACGCACAGGCTTAATCTCAGTATTTTGGTTTTTGAATATTATAACTAAAAGATATAAGTGGAGGTGCCCATGCCTTTGGCACAAAACAGGCACATGCTTAATCTCAGTATTTCAGGTTTTGAATATTATTCATACCCATGCCTTCAGCATGAAACACACACAGGCTTAATCTTAGTATTTCAGTTTTTGAAGTTTATTCCCCATCCCTCTGGTATGGATGACCACAACAGCAGTAGCCATGTGTGACATGGAAAACCCAGTGTAGGTACCCGTGCCTTTGGCATGAACACACACATGCTTAATATCAGTATTTCGATAGCGGTAGCCACGTATGACATGGAAAACCCAGTGTAGGTACCCATGCCTTCAGCATGAAACAGGCACATGGTTAATATCAGAATTTCAGGTTTTGAATATTATAACTAAAAAATATATGTTTAGGTACCCATGCCTTTAGCACAGGTACCTGTGCATTTGGCACAAAACACGGACAGGCTTTATCTCAGTATTCCGGTTTTTGAAGTTTATTCCCAATTCCTTTGGCATGGACAACTGCGGCAGCAATAGGCAGTGCATACTGATGGTCATGCATGACCTGGGAAACCCTGTGTGAGCGTAAGCAGGCTGATTGCATGACCTGGAAATGGCCACAGGAAGAGAGTAGATAAATTAAAATGAGAGGTGGATTTGAAAATAGGAATATATCTGAATTTACCATGCACAAAACAGGCAAATGGTGCCAAAAGACTCAAGGCAATATATCAGGGGAAGAGAGTAAATGAGACGTGGATTTCAAAGTTGTAATATAACAGTCTCCTCTCAAAGCAGAACCACCATATTTGAAGATGCAGACAGTCCATTACAAATATCCAATTTTTCTGTGCTGTACCTGGATTGACAGACCCCGAAACTTGCCTGTCTGCCTAAAACAGATGTCAGTATCGGGGATTACAGAAGTTTATTCCCAATTCCTTCGACATGGACAACAGCAGCAGCAATAGGCAGTGCATGCTGATGGTCATGCATGACCTGGGAAACCCTGTGTGAGCATAAGCAAGCTGATCGTGTGACCTGGAAATGGCCACAGGAAGAGAGTAGATAAATTAACATGAGAGGTGGATTTGGAAATAGGAATTTACCATGCACAAAACAGGCAAATGGTGCCAAAAGACTTGAGCAATATATCAGGCAAAGAGAGTAAATGAGATGTGGATTTCAAAATAGTAAGATAACAGTCTCCTCTCAAAGCAGAACCACCCTATTTGAAGATACAGACAGTCCATTAAAAATACCTGATTTTTCTGTGCTACCCTGGCTATGTACCTGGATTGACAAACCCCGAAACTTGCCTGTCTGCATAAAACAGGTGTCAGTATCGGGGTTTACAGTCCCAAACTCCTCTTGGGAATTTGTCAGAATGAACACCTGAAAAAATGAAAACTACTGGCAAATATTTCGCATTTTTTAGATTACCTAATCAAGCCATTGAAAAGTGTCCCATATAAATGTTGTAGTGGTTTTCAAGCTCTACAACATTGCTCTAATGACCCGGGGGCAAATCTGACTTTTTTTTGTTTAAGGCCCTCAAAACCACCGGCTTTTTGCCAATATTTCATGTTTTCTGGCTCACCGAAGCAAAGTATTGAAAAGTGACCCATACAAATGTTGTAGTGTTTTTGAAGCTCTACAACTTTGCTCTAATGACTATAGGGTGAATCTGACTTTTTTGTTTTGTTTTAAGGTCTTCAAAACTGCTGGCACTCACCTGAATAGGTGACGTGACATGACAGTTGCGCTCCGTGCCGAAGACATATTGGTGTAGTCTGAGACAGAAATATATATAAATTTGTATTTAAAACAGTAATATATTAAGTATCGGGTGACGTGTTATGTACGGGCGCTGTTGTTGATGTCACGGTTGTCCACATATCTGATGTGAGGTTATGATGTTATATTTGTGATGCAATGTTGGTGACGTCGCACTTTTGATGCAGTGTTCGTAGCATCACACTTTGATGCGGTGTTACACTGTTGAGGCGATGACAACAGCATCACACTTTGATGCGATGTTGTGACATAACGGTTGTGATGTGGAATGGACGCTGTCACATCTATAATGGATGTGTTATTTCTCACGGGTAGCAGTGAGCGCTCCGAGCCAGCGCCGATAATTTGCTGCAGCCGCCGATTAGTAAGCAGGGGAGTGGATCTCTCCCACGCTCACTGGAGGCAAACAAGGACCCCTGACAATCCCTTTGGACCCTAGGGCCCGCTGTCCGGACAAAAATTGAGGAAAATTTCGGACCCAAAAATCCCAAAAGTGAGCCCAAGCGAGAAAACGCGATTTTCCCAGTCTCAGAAAGCGTGGGAAAGTAAAAAGTGTCCGGACAAAAATCGAGGATTTCCGGAATTTCGGGCCCTAGCCTCCAAAGGGATTGTCAGGGGTCCTGGCAAACAGCACTGGCATCTCTCGGCGCTTCGCGCCAGCAATTACATAAGCGAGGGAGTGGGCTCTCCAACGCTCATAGAGTTTGGGGCTTTGCACCACGGCTTATATATGTAGAGCCCCGGGATTTGCCGGCGCTTTGCGCCTCTCGCTAATGCTCACACAGGGGTGGCGGGGAACTCGTGGTAAGCGTGGGCACAGGCAACGTTGCCCGCGCTTACTGGTGATGCGTGACGGCGCTTCGCGCCGATGGGGAGACGCCGGTGACAGGTTGCTGCAGTCACATTTGTCACGCGGAGAATGCCTTCGGCATCCTCCGGGAGCGTGGCGGCGCTTCGCGCCGCAAGCCGGTCATGTGCAAGTCACGCTGATTTCACGCTTTTTTCACGTGGTGGCTGTGTCATTGTCTTTTTATATATAGACAAGTGTAGGTACCCGTGCCTTCGGCACGTAACACGCAATGCTTAATCTCAGAGGTTGGTGGCACTCTGCCCTTTGAGTTACCTGTGGCGATGCTTCGGGCCGTGAGCATAGGTACCTGTGCCTTCAGCACATAACATGCAATGCTTAATCTCAGAGAGAGGTTGGCGGCGTTTCGCACCGGTGTTGACATGCCTTTGGCATGTGGTTTGCAGCATAGTCCCATCATGTGTCACGGCATGAAGCGCCGTGAGCCGGTGACGCAAGTGTAGGGACCCGTGCCTTCGGCACGTAACACGCACAGGCTTAATCTCAGTATTTTGGTTTTTGAATATTATAACTAAAAGATATAAGTGGAGGTGCCCCAAGTGTAGGTACCCGTGCCGAAGGCACGTAACACACACAGGCTTAATCTCAGTATTTTGGTTTTTGAATATTGTAACTAAAAGATATAAGTGGAGGTGCCCATGCCTTTGGCACGAAACATGCACATGCTTAATCTCAGTATGTCAGGTTTTGAATATTATTTATACCCATGCCTTCAGCATGAAACATGCACAGGCTTAATCTCAGTATTTCAGTTTTTGAAGTTTATTCCCCATCCCTCTGGTATGGATGACCACAACAGCAGTAGCTATGTGTGACATGGAAAACCCAGTGTAGGTACCTGTTGCCTTTGGCATGAACACACACATGCGTAATGTCAGTATTTCAATAGCAGTAGCCACATATGACATGGAAACCCCAGTGTAGGTACCCATTTCTTCAGCACGAAACAGGCACATGGTTAATCCCAGAAGTTCAGGTTTTGAATATTATAACTAAAAAATATCTGTTTAGGTAGATGTGCATTTGGCACAAAACACGCACAGGCTTAATCTTAGTATTTTGGTTTTTGAAGTTTATTCCCAATTCCTTTGACATGGACAACAGCAGCAGCAATAGGCAGTGCATGCTGATGGTCATGCATGACCTGGGAAACCCTGTGTGAGCATAAGCAGGCTGATTGCATGACCCAGAAATGGCCACAGGAAGAGAGTAGATAATTAAAATGAGAGGTGGATTTGAAAATAGGAATATATCTGAGTTTACCATGCACAAAACAGGTAAAAGACTCAGGCAATATATCAGGGGAAGAGAGTAAATGAGATGTGGATTTCAAAGTAGTATTATAACAGCCTCCTCTCAAAGCAGAACCACCATATTTGAAGATGCAGACAGTCCATTACAAATATCTGATTTTTCTGTGCTGTACCTGGATTGACAGACCCTGAAAGTCGCCTGCCTGCCTAAAACAGGTGTTGGTATCTGGGATTATAGTCCCGAACTTGTCTTGGGAATTTGTCAGAATGAATACCTGAAAAAATGAAAACTACTGGCTTTTGGCAAATATTTCGTGTTTTTCAGATTACATAATTAAACCATTGAAAAGTGTCCCATATAAATGTTGTAGTGTTTTTGAAGCTCTACAACTTTGCTCTAATGACCCTAGGGCAAATCTGACTTTTTTTGTTCTGGCCTTCAAAACCGTGGCTTTCTGTGAATATTTCGTGTTTTCTGGCTTACCTATGCAATCTATTGAATAGTGCCCCATACAAATGCTGTAGTGTTTTTGAAGCTCTACAACTTTGCTCTAATGACCATAGGGTGAATCTGACTTTTTTTGTTTTAAGGTTGTGACATGACAGTGACACTCAGCGCCGAAGACATATCCATTCATAAATGCAATATATTGGTGTAGTCTGAGACAGAAATATATCTAAATGTGTATTTAAAATAGTAATATATTAAGTATCAGTGACGTGTTATGGGACGTCACATTTGCACTTTGCTGTTGTTGATGTCACGGATGTGCACATATCTGATGTAAGGTTGTGATGTTATATTTGTGATGCGATATCAGTAGCGTTACATGGTAAGGCGATGACGTCACGCTTTTGATGCGGTGTTGACACTTTTGATGCGGTGTTGAACAGTGTCACATTTTGATGCGATGTTGGTGACACGATGGTTGTGGAATTGATGCTGTCACATCCTTGATGGATGTGTTATTTACCGTGGCCCACGATTAGTAAGCAGGGGAGTGGGTCTCTCCCACGCTCATTGGAGGCAAACATTGGGATCTGTCGGCGCTTCGCGCCGGCCATTACATAAGCGAAGGTTCCAACGCTCATACATTTGGTGCATTGCACCACGGCTTATATATGTAGAGCCCCGGGATTTGCCGGCGCTTCGCGCCGCGGCTGATGGTTGCCAGCGGGGAACTCGCATAAGCGCGGGCAACATTGCCCGCGCTTACCGTGACGGCGCTTTGCCAGTTTGTTGCCCGCGCTTAGTTGTGATGCGTGACGGCGCTTCGCGCCGCACGCCGGTCATGTACATATCACGTTTTAGTCACGTGGTTTGTCACGCGGTGGCACTGCCAGTGGCTGTGTCACTGTCTCTTAATATATAGGACAAGTGTAGGAACCCGTGCCTTCGGCACGTAACACGCACAGGCTTAATCTCAGTATTTTGGTTTTTGAATATTATAACTAAAAGATATAAGTGGAGGTGCCCATGCCTTTGGCACAAAACAGGCACATGCTTAATCTCAGTATTTCAGGTTTTGAATATTATTCATACCCATGCCTTCAGCATGAAACACACACAGGCTTAATCTTAGTATTTCAGTTTTTGAAGTTTATTCCCCATCCCTCTGGTATGGATGACCACAACAGCAGTAGCCATGTGTGACATGGAAAACCCAGTGTAGGTACCCGTGCCTTTGGCATGAGCACACACATGCTTAATATCAGTATTTTGATAGCGGTAGCCACGTATGACATGGAAAACCCAGTGTAGGTACCCATGCCTTCAGCACGAAACAGGCACATGCTTAATCTCAGAATCTCAGGTTTTGAATATTATAACTAAAAATATATGTGTTTAGGTACCCGTGCCTTTAGCACAGGTACCTGTGCATTTGGCACGAAACATGCACAGGCTTAATCTCAGTCTTTTGTTTATTCCCAATTCCTTTGACATGGATAACAGTGCATACTGATGGTCATGCATGACCTGGGAAACCCTGTGAGCATAAGCAGGCTGATTGCATGACCTGGAAATGGCCACAGGAAGAGAGTAGATAAATAAAATGAGAGGTAGATCTGAAAATAGGAATATATCTGAATTTACAATGCACAAAACAGGTAAATGGTGCCAAAAGACTCAGGCAATATATCAGGGGAAGAGAGTAAATGAGATGTGGATTTCAAAATAGTAATATAACAGTCTCCTCTCAAAGCAGAACCACCATATTTGAAGATGCAGACAGTCCATTACAAATATCTGATTTTTCTGTGCTGTACCTGGATTGACAGACCCTGAAACTCGCCTGCCTGCCTAAAACCGGTGTCAGTATCTGGGATTATAGTCCTGAACTTGTCTTGGGAATTTGTCAGAATGAATACCTGAAAAAATGAAAACTACTGGCTTTTGGCAAATATTTCGCGTTTTTCAGATTACCTAATTAAACCATTGAAAAGTGTCCCATATAAATGTTGTAGTGTTTTTGAAGCTCTACAACTTTGCTCTAATGACCCTAGGGCAAATCTGACTTTTTTTGTTCTGGCCTTCAAAACCGCCGGCTTTCTGTGAATATTTCGTGTTTTCTGGCTTACCTAAGCAATCTATTGAATAGTGCCCCATACAAATGTTGTAGTGTTTTTGAAGCTCTACAACTTTGTTTTAATGACCATAGGGTGAATCAGACTTTTTTTGTTTTAAGGTTGTGACATGACAGTGGCACTCAGCGCCGAAGACATATCCATTCATAAATGGAATATATTGGCTGAGACAGAAATATATATTTAAAATAGTAATATATTAAGTTTCGGGTGAGGTGTTAGGGACGTCACATTTCCACCTTCTGTTGATGTCACATATCTGATGTGAGATTGTGATCTTATATTTGTCATGCGATGTTGGCAACATCACACTTTTGGGTCACACCACACTTTTGATGCGGTGTTGGCAGCGTTACACTCATCACATTTTGATGTGATGTTCGTGACCGGTTGTGATGTGGAATTGATGCTGTCACATCCTTAATGAATGTGTTATTTCTCACGGGTAGCAGTTGAACACTGGGAGCTGCCAGCGCTGCGAGCGAGGGCCAATAATTTTGCCATGGCCCGTGATTAGTAAGCAGTGGGTCTCTCCCACGCTCACTGGAGGCAAACAGCATGAGCGCTTCGCGCCAGCCATTACATAAGCGAGGGAGTGGGTTCTCCAACGCTCAGACGTTTGGTGCATTGCACCCCGGCTTATATATGCAGAGCCACGGGATTTGCCGGCGGTTCGCGCCACGGCTGATGGTTGCAAGCAGGGGCAGCGGGGAACTTGCATAAGCGCGGGCAATGTTGCCTGCGCTTACCGTGACGGCGCTTCGCGCCGAAAGGTCACATGACATGTCCGGCAAGTGGTGGCGCGAAGCGCTGGTCACGTGCATATCACGTTTCACGTCACATGGTTTTCTGTCAAGTGGCTGTGCCGTAGTCTCTTAATATAAAGGATGCCAGTGGCTGTGTCACTGTCTCTTAATATATAGGATTCATGACGAAAATTAGGAATACCCTGATGTTGTAAACTGATGATTTTTTCCTTCTAATACCGCGGTATAAAACCGGGGTTACCATACCCTAGGGTTTTCCCAGATACCGCGGTTCCAACCGTACCCGTCGGCATTCGGGTACGGTAGTAAGCTGTAAGTGTCTGGTATGGATGAATAGCTAATAAATAAACATACCTCTCACGTAGTTCGTCGTAAGAACCAGTGAGAGGAGAAAACGATTGGAAAATAATTAACCTTTGTCACGCTCACGTGCCAGACGCGTAGCGTGAGCGTGAACGTGACGGACGCGTAGCCCGATGAATTCAAATGTTAACAGACTTGGTAAGATTTCGACTGTGCCCTGCTTATATTGACTCTAGACGCCCTATCCGACTCTAGCCAGTATTTTCTGGCGTCAATACGGCCCCTTGAACGCCGGCTGACTTGCAGTCAAGCCAAAGGTACTTAAGTGTGCTCACTTTTCGTTTTTTTTCCTGGCCCTTTCTTTAGGGCCTTAGAACGCGTTTCGGATGGATAGTCATTCAAGGTAATTTATTTCTTCGTTCGATGTCTGTCTTGTCTACTAACCTAATTTCGCAGTCAGCGTAAGTTGACTGCTGAGTGCAGCAACACTTGGTAAATTTTCGCTTCAATCCTTCAAACCCTCGCATATACCGCTACTAACGAGCCTTTAAGACTCTATATAGTGTCTCCTGGCGTTTCTGTGGTCCCTTGACTTGTATTCAGGCCAAAGGTAGGTGTGCCAATTTTCGAATTTTTCTGCCTTTTGCTTATCTTCCCTCAATCCTGGCCTTCTAGCGCGTTGGATATGGACGTATTGCATAGTATTTGAGCGCATTCAAGGCAAGGTATCACTTCGTTCGATGTCCTTCTCGTCTACTAACCCAATTTTCGCTTTCAGCATAGTCAGCACCACACTTGGTAATATTTCGCTGCAATCCTCATTTCCTGCTCATACATATACTAACGATTCTCGAAGACTTTAATTAGTGTTACATGGTGCTTCTGTGGTCTCTTGACTGCCGAATGACTTGCGCGTTCAGGTTGAAGTATGTATGGTCAATTTCCGCATTTTCTTGAATGTGCTTACTCGCTCTTCATTCCAGGTATTGGATGCGTCTAATATACGTAGAGCTAGTTGCGTTCGGACGGATACGATGGCCCCCCGAGCGCCGACTAGCTGTAAGGCATGTTTGCCGAATTTTCGAGCGTTTCTGAGTATTGCTCACCAGGCCTTCAGTATTGTCCTTTGAGCGTGTTCAGTAGCATAGATTGTACAGTATTCGAGAGCCTTGTGGGTAAGCTACGCCCTCGTTCGATTCCCTTCTAATCTACGAACCTAACTTCGGTCTCAGCACTGGCTGAGGCAAACCAAGCTAAATGTTCGTTCAAATCCTACTTTGCCTTGGTTTACCTGCTAATGAAGCTCCTGTCAGCCTCTATATAGCGTCTCCTGGCGTCTCTGTGGTCCCTTGAACACCGACTGACTTGTATTCAAGCCAAAAAGGTATGTGTGCCAATTTTCGATCTTTTCTGACTTTTGCTTACTTTCCCTTGCTCTAGGCCATAGATGTACATATATTTCGTAGATTTAGAGCGCATTCAATGCCAGGTATCGTTTCGTTCGATTTCCCTTTCAATCTAGCCACCTAACTTCGTCGCACTTAGCTTACTACTGACTGAAATAAGATACAGTAAGATTTCGCTTCAACCCGCTGCTTATACTGGTGCTAACGATTTAACTAGACTCTAGCCAATTTGCGACTTTTTCAGACTTTTCCTTACTGTTCCACACTCTAGGTCTTTGAACGCGGTAAGTATGCATAGATTAGTTATAATTAAAATTTATTCAAGGTGGGTCATAGCTTCGTTAGCTTTCAGTCGTATGTACTATTGATTTTCGAGTTTTCTGACTTTTGCTCCCCCAGACTTCGTCTTGCCTTCTGAGCGCGTGCGATTTACGTAGATAGCATCGCAGTAGGTTGTACTCTGTCCGGGTGAGGCCGTCATTCGATGTCCTTGAAGACCGCCAACCCAATTTCGTTCTCACTCAGATATGAGGCAAGTTTTCGATTCAACCCTCTATTGCTGCTACTAACGATCTTGTCAGACTCCTGTCCGTGTCGGCCGACGCTCCTATGGCCGCCGAATAACTTGCCTGCGAGCTGGAGGTAAGTCCAGATAAATTCCGAGTTTTCGCTCTTTTTGCTTACCAGGGCTCGTCCAGGGTGTTCGACGCGCTCTATCTCAACAGACAGCACCGCATTCAGGAAATGTCTTGGTTCGACGTCCTTAACTCACCTTCGCTGCCAGCATACCTCTACATGGTAAGATTTCGTTCAAATCTTTCTCTTCCCCACTGATACGTGTACTAACGATTCTAAAAGACTCTAGTTACCATATCCTCGCGCTGCTATCCGCCGTCAGACCGGGCCTTTGCCCACGTCGTTCAACACGCTGGATATGCGTAGAATGTATGTCCGAGCTTTTGCTGCTTAGTCATTTTAGGACCGTAGATGCGTCCGATTGCTAAGCTGGACGTCCTCTTTTACATTACTGACGTAGTCTCTCGTACAGCGCGGACCGGGGACTACGTGCAGCGCTCATCCAACGGGCGGACTCGGCGCGATTCCACTGCATTCGACTCCGACGACCCGCCGACATTTGCCGCGCCGACCCCGCCCCTGCTCGAACCGCTGCGCCGGCCTTCCTCCCGGTGTGCCGTGCCCTCGGCGCGGGACGAGTTTGCGCACGGTGGCGGGCTGGGTAGCTCCGCAGCTCACTGCTCCGCTCCGAATCCGCGCTTCCCCTCCGTGGAAACGAGTCGAGATGGCCTCAGCGAGTTGGCGGCGGAGACCGGACGAGTGCGGGGAACTGCCGACTCACTCCGCAGTGGACATCGCCACGCATTTGGCGCGGCCGGGCGTCTTTGCGCGCGTCGGACGTCTCCGTAGCACGCACGACATCGGCCGTGTCCGCGGGAAATGAAGGGAACGGCTCGGACGGTGCCAGTCCCGACGGCGTCGCGCGCAGAGACCTCCCGGCTTGCGCAGCCGGCGCAATTGCGCGCGGTGCGTGCGGCCGGGGGGTACGCGGCGTGGCGTGGAGCAGCAGGGCGTTAGCGTCGGGAGCAGGGAGGGCGGCGCGTCAGCATGTATCTGCGAGTAGTCGAAGTCGGAGGGCGAGCACGGGGTGGCCAGCTGGGTAGCGGTAGTGAGGGGAGGGCCGTGTCCCGCAGCGGTGTGTACAGGGAGGCGGGCGTGGGGTGCGCGGTGAGCGTGGGACGGCGAGGGAGACGTAGGGCGCTGGCGGATGTGATGTAAGAAAGTGGTCGCGGGCAGATGTCACCGTGATTACCTAAGTACATGCTAGAGTCGCGCTGTTTCGGTGTGCAGTGTGCGAACAATGGCAGTACTAGTAGCACAGGCTTTCGTGCTTCTCGCGTTCGACCTCAGGAGCAGCAGTATAAAGGAGAGCCGCCGTGAGTTTGCGCACTGGTTGCTCGTTGGCATTGGCGTTGCCTTGACAGCGGAGTTTGAAATCCACATCCAAACGCATCAATCGTCTGGGATATTCCCAGGCCTCTCTGTTTCCCCCACGTCGTCGCCCGCGACGCCCACGCTCCTTCACACCACATCCCTTACAACACACAACTCTCATGGGCTTTGAGAACTTCCGTGTTGGCCACGCAGGCGCCGCCTGGTCCCACGGCAGGAACAAGCGCGCGGACGACACCTCCGCCGCCGACCCCAGTACGCCCCTCTCTTTTTTTCCTCTTTTTTTTTTTCTGACACCCCCCAGGCTGCGCGATGGGCGCCTTCTACACCGCGCCCACCCTCGGCTCGTCCTACGACGCCCTCAACCCCCTTGCCATCACCTGGCAGCCGTCCCTCGCCTGCCTCCAGCCCGCGCCAACACTCGTCGACATCTACCTCTACGCTCCCGGCACAGCGTCCTCGCGACTCCACCTCTGGCAGAACGTCCCTTACGCGCCGGGCAACTACTCCGCGACGCTCCTCCCACGCTGGTGGAACGCGACGAGTAGCGCCAGCCTGCAGCTCAACGTAGTCGCCGCAGGCACCGCGCCGTTCTTGCGCACCATCCCCGCGGGGCCCGTCTTCACCGCGACGTACACCGCGCCCTCCTCCGGCACCCCTGCCTCGGCGGACACCGCGCTCTCGTCGGGCGACAGCGGCATCACCGCCGTCACCGCGCCCTCGTCCGCAATCTCGTCGCGCCACCTCTCGCGCGGCAAGACCGCCGCGGCCGTCCTCCTTCCGCTCCTCTTCTGCCTCCTCCTCGGCCTCGCGTACCTCAAGATCTCGCGTGCGCGCGGGGCCGCGAAGCGCAGCGCGTGGAGCGAGAAGCTCGACAAGCGCATGAGCACGATCAGCGTGGACTGGAAGAGCATCACGCCCGGCGGCGCCAAGGAGGCCGTGCGCCAGTCCATCGCGCACGGGCCCTCCATGGACGAGCGCCGCAGCCAGGCATTCTCGTTCGGCGCTATCCGCCCATCCTCCACTGTTGCCGTCGAGGAGTACAATGAGAAGGAACCGGAGCCCCGCACGAGCCTGGGCAGCGGCGTCGGCGTGGGCGTCGGCGCGCGCCGCCCGCGCACGCACGCCTCGCCGCCGGAGCGCGGCAGCCGCGCGGTCAGCTTCGCGGACGCCGCGCACCCGCGCCCCTCCTTCTCCTCCACCAGAAACTCCCGCAGCAGCCGCGCCTTCCACACCGCGTCGACTTACGGCGACTACGAGCAGGACGAGGCGGCGCCGCCGGTGCCCGCGCTGCCGTCGCCGAGCCGGATGAGCGCGTACGGCGGGGAGGCGGGGCAGCGACAGAGCGCGTGGAGCAGCGGGGAGCGGGTGGAGGGCGTGGATGGGGGGTACGGCGCGCGCTCGGTGTCGCCTACGGGCCGTGTGCATACGATTAACTACCCGACTCCGTCCTCGCCTTCCCCGCCGTACTCCTCGAATACGTCCTCGCCCTCGACCGGCAGCTCGACCCCCGCGGCGGGCGTGGTGAGCCCCCGGCAGACTGCGGGCCCGCTTACGTTGACGCCGGAGGACATTAGGAGGCGGATGACGGGCTTGGGCGGGAGTGGGTACGCAGGTGGGTTTGGGGCGACCGTGCAGGCGGGTGCGGGTAGGAGGAGCGAGGAGGGTGGGCAGAGGCAGAGTGTAGATGAGGTGTTTGGGGCGTTGAGCTGTAAGTCGTTTTCTTTCGGTTTTTTCTTTCTTTGTTTGCTGTCTTCGTCCTCCCTGCCTCCTTCCTCCTTCCTCCTCGCTCCGTCCGCCCCTCCCTTCCCCGCCCGTCCCTGCCTTCCCGGAGCTGCGACGCGCTTCCTCCTTGTCACTTCCTCTTCTGCACCTGTCTCTCCAGTCTTCCTTCCCCTCCGTCCTGCCCACCATGCCACCCTTCTCCCTCCACCTCCGGCTCCCCACCGCCCGCCTCTCCCATCCCTTCCTCGTTCCTGGTCCTTTCTCGCTCCCGCCGTGCTTCTCTGCACTTCCCTCTCTCTCCTGCCCGTCGACTCTCCTTCTCCTCGTTCTCCGTCGCTGCTCGTCTTCCTCCCCCCCTTCTGCACATTCCATTCTTTACGTTGGCGACCTCCTTCCCTCGTCTCGCTGCGCATCCCACCTTCCTCGCACGCCATCCTCGTCTCCTCCCTGCTCCGTCTCCCTATCACTCGTCTCCCTCTTTCTCGCCTTCCCCCGCTCTCCCCGCTCTCCCCGCTCTCCCGCCTCTCTCCCGCTCACCGTCCGCGTCATCTCCGTCCCACCCTCTCTCCTTCTTCCCTCCCTTCTGCCCCTCCTTTTTCCCTGTCCTCTGACGTCTTGCACATTTCCATCGTCTCCACCGCTCGTCTCTACCGCTCGTCTGCCCCTCCCGCCCCGCCTGTACCTTTCTCGCCCCCTCCTCCCTGCTCTTGCTTCACCACACTTCCCTCTCTCCCGTATCCCTCTGTCGCCACCGTACCCCCTCCCTCTTCACTGCGGCATTCATGTCCTCCCTCCTCCGCCCCTCTCCTTTCTGCCTGCTCTCCGTCGCTGCCCCTTCCACATATTCCTTTCTCAACATCTCCCTCCCACCCACCTGTCCCGTCTCTTTCCTCCCTAGCCCTTCGTTCCATGCCTTCCCTTCGCCCGTCCTTCCGCCGCTTTCCTGGCCTTCTCCCTCCCCTCCGTCTCCACTTCATGCTTCTTTCATTTGCTCCTACACATGCCGCTGCTCCCCGTCCATATCGCGTCCCACCCCACTCCGTCTGCGCTGCGCACGGCCCTCGTGGCATTGGTCTCCCGCGTCCCTCCTGCTTCTCCAGATTCACTCCCCGCCTTGACTTTCAATGCGGTCCACTCGCTGCACGTCCTCGCCCTCCTGCCATGCACCCCGTCCTTCTCGGTCCTTCTTCTCCTCTTCTTCTCCCCTTCCTTCCTCCTTGTTTTCTCCAACTCCTTTCCGGCCTGTATTAACTTCCTGTTTCCTTTCTAGTAATGCGCACCGGCACCATCTCGCGCTCCCCCTCGCACACCACCGGCGCCCACAACACGTTCCCCGATAGCGCGCACCCCGCCGAGGAGGACGACGCGGGCGACTACCTGTTCGCGCCTGCGATGCCCGAGACGGTATGTACTCTAGAAATCTACAAAACTAGGGATTTTCATTTATGATGATTGTGTACTTAGGTATTCGCGTACCCGGGCACGCCGGGGCCGATGACGCCCGCATTCTCGAGCGTCGGGTCCGCGTCTCCTCTTGGTGAGTTTTTTCTCATGCTCCTTCCACTCCCTGTCCCACTATTTATTCCATACCCTCCCACTCCCCCTCTCCTCTCTCTCTCTTTCTCTCCCCTGCCACCTTCCTTCCTCAGGAAGAATCGAAAATGCTAATGGTCGTCTCGATAAAGGTACAGCCAACAACGCGAGCACGAGCCCCTTCGCGATGCCGATGAGCGCAGCGACCATGAGTCCCGACGACATGCTGCGCGCGTACGCCGCCACGCACGCCGCCTCCACCGGCTCCTCGCACATGAGCATGAACGCCGGGCAGTACGCGGACATGGCGCCGCCGACCCCGACGTACAACGGGAACGGGATGCGCGTGCTGTATGCGCAGCCCGGGGAGGACGCGGCGCAGGAGGCGGGGATGATTCGGGCGGGGCCGGGGGCGACGTTTGCGCGGTAGTGCGCTGACTTGTCTTTGACGCATCCGACCTTGACTTGACGCTTCGTACCCCGACTTCCTGACTCCCCGACTTGACGTCCCGACTTCACGCCCGCGTCCTGGCCGACTGTTTCGCTCTTTGCTCTCTCCCCTAGTCGACCGTGTCGACTGCCCCCGTCGTCGACCGTGTCGACTGCCCCCGTCGTCGACCGCGTCGACTGCCCTGGCTCCCTTGTTTGTACCACCCATCCACCCGCTGCTCGACTATCTCGCCACGATTCCCATCTCGATAACCTCTGTTCGACACTCCACGTTGACTCTGTACCCAATTACCCACCCACCCCGGCCACCACCGCCTTCCGATCCTGATTATATCAATCGCTCTATTCTTGGCCAGCCTTGACCACTCCCCTTCCTTGCCCACTGCCTTCTGCTACCCTACACATGTAGTTTTGTCCCCGACTCAGATGAGATTCAGATACCCGTCATATACCTCTTCACATTTTCTGCGCCTTTACTATCACCTATTTCTCCTATTTCTTATTTACCTTCACCCACCGACCGCACTGTGCTCCCAGGCACCGGTTTTCTTGACACTTGGCTCCACTTTACTTGCCCCCCAGGCGGGCACATGTCTGTCTGCGACGGCCCCTTTCTGCAGGTACACATGTTTACTATGCGTTAGTCTGAGAAATTTGAGTTGATTTGTTGCTCCTTTTTTCCTTTGTGAATTGTGTGTTGGTCCATATGATTGATGATATCGATTATTATTTGTAAGGGAAAGAGCGGTCGGCTAAGGGGGTACGGCCCGTGAGAGCCAGGCGGTCAAAGCGGGAGATATCGTTGCTGTATTCGGAATTGGGTTTGGCTTGAGTCTCTCGATCACAGAGGTGAGAGCGCAGCTTCTCAGGCTGGAGCACTGGACTGCACAGAGGCCCCGGGAAGCTCTACCGAAGCCTGTCAGGATTTTGGGGTTTTTGAGGCCGAAAAATGATGATTTCCTTGTCCGAAGTTGGGGTTTTTGAGGGAATTTTCCCAAGAATTCTTCCCAAATTCCGGGCCCAGGGCGGCCGGATAATTCTCATGAGAAACCCGGGTGAAAGAATATTGTATTGAGACAGTATATACTACACAACAACTCTAAGAATGACTAACATAAATATACATGCACACCAAGTCCGCAGGCGAAGGGAGGTCTCACCGGCAATGATATGTACCATGTATACCACCTCGCCCCAAACCCTCTTTGCGCACCTTCTTACCGATCCGCCCGCGGCTGGTGATATGTGAAGAAGGGCCGCGTATCGCAGCGCGGAGACGAAGCGCTCGGGTTGCTGGCCAAGCACGCGCGCGTATCGTCGAAGCGCTTCCCGCCCAACTGTGGACTGCCACGTCAGCGCACGCCGCAACACTCGGGGGCTACGAGCCGTGACGTCCTGCAGGTAGAGCGTGCAACATCGGCGACGTTACGCTGGCGTCTTGCGGGTGGTGAGGTTCGAGGTAGGAGCAGATGCCGAAACCGCGAGGGGCAGAGCGCGCGAATGCCCACGCGATGATTGACGTGGATGTCGTGGCGTCGGTGGGTGTCAGAAACAAGCCCGATTCGACGGCGATATGTGCTGAAAGGAGGTGAGGACACATACCGACATGGGGAAGGGAGGGAGGGAGGGAGGGAGGGAGGGAGGAGGGATGGGGTGCGACGTCCGGGCGGGCGGCAGGGGTAGATGAAGGAAGAGGATAGAGAAGGGTCAAGGAGGGAGGTGACGGAGGGAAGTAGAAAGATGTAAGACTCACCTCCGTATCATATACTTGTCATACAGCGGCCGATGTCCGCAGCAGGAACGTCCGATCCGCTCTTCTGAAAGCACAGGCACGCCCAGTGTCGCACCGCGGCTCGTCCCCAGTCGTTCCCCACCCTGCTTACGCTGGCGTCCCCGTTGGGTTTACCACGGCAGACTCCACGCCCATCGCATCGGGGTATTGCATCGCGGGCCCGATGTCCAGAGAAAGCACGCGCAAGCTTCCATATCAGCGATCGCCCGACTCAGCACTTGCGCGCATACCGGTGCACTCGAGGATCTGAAGCAAGCACGCTCGCATGCACTCTAGAGGAGGCCATCATGAGTAACGTGGCACACCGGACGGATGCATGGATGCATGGGTGGGGGGATGACGCCTGGGAAAGAAAGGTAGCAACGCAGGGACAGATAACGAAGGAGGGACGGATGCGGGATCGAGGGGAAAGGTTGGAGTGCCATGGCAGCACCGGATGGGATGGGGCAAAAGGACGAGTGTTGGCAGGAGGAGCGCATACAAGAATGATACTCACGTATACCAGCTGCCCCGCCCTATGCACGGCGAGCACCGGGAGACGGGAGCTCGGCGCTTGTACGATCGCTGCCCCCCGCGTAGTAGAGGCCGCGTAATGAATGTCGCACGCCGGAGATACGACGGGTACGACACCGCACACCCGAAACGCCTCCCGCATGGACCCCCCAGTGTCGGTACTCGGGCCAGCGATCCGCGACGTCGTCGGTACAGGCGGCGTGCGCAAAGCGGTCGATATGCCGCATGTGGTGAGTTCGGTATCGCGGACGACGGAGCGCGCCTGACGAGGCGCCAATGCCGAGGTCCGTGCGCGTGGGTAGCCTGCTGGGGGCATGTGAGCACACGCACACGGTCGGAGATGCGGAAGGAAGAGGGAAAGGAGGAAGGAACGGGAGAGAGCAAAGAGGACATACCGCTGCCCTGCGTCTCCTCGTCGACGAACCAGCCCCCGCCAGCCCACATCGCACAGCGCCCCGCCCCGCCACATACGCGTCCCCGTCTCGGGAGCACTACGACTCGGGCCCCCCACCGATCGCCTTCCCGAAACAGGGGATCGCGGCCCATCGCCCGAATCAGGATCCTCAATGCCGACATCCGCGTCCGACGCGTCTGAGTCGGCGGCGCGCCTCGCTGGGGTCAGCGAGCTCCAACTTGTCGTCGTCCACCCAACATCTTGACGCACGCTGCGTGCACAGTTTCCCGGTGCGAGTTGCAAATGCGCTACGCACAGGCGTGCGCGCACGTACTCGGCTCGCAGGATATGTGGCCGTGTGACGGGGCATTCGTGGAGCGGAGGATGAAGAACGGTACCGAGATCTAGAGCGGCCGAAGAGGTCCGGCGAGCGCTTGTACTGAATAAAGAAGGCAGTGCGGACCTCGTGTCTTCAGTTCTGTCCAGCGCCACAGCACATCTTCCTGCTCACTTCCACCTCTGCCTCGGACATGTCTTTCATTGCGCTCACCTATGGTTCCTTCGGCGATATCATGGAAACCGCCAGGCTCGCAAAACGGATTATCGATGCCCTTCGCACTGGGGTTGGGTCTTACAAACGTCAGAAAGTGATCTCGGCCTTGAAGGGAATGCACGATGATGTGGTCGCACTGTCGACCGCCTTCGATGTAGATTCATCGCCATCTCGAGTTCAATATTTTGCAAACAGATTGTCGGCCGAGTTGGCTTTGTGTCGCTCGCTTATGGAGCGGCTCTACGCCAAAGTTAGCCCTTCTAGTAGCGTAATCAACAAGATATGGATGACTCTGTCGGAAGAAAAGGAATTGGCATCCTGGAGGATAGATATATCTGAGCGTCGTGAGGCGCTCTACCTGCTATTGCAGTCATTGAATGGGTTCGTCTGTATATATACGATATCCTTGTTCTTGATACTGATCATGACCCGCCGTGCCCCTCCGTCTATAGCGTACTTTCGTGCGAGGTTGGAGAACAGCTGGGACGAGTCGGGTCTCAGATGGAACACGTTGGATCCAGAGTCCACAATGTTGAAACGCATGTTCAAAATCTTGGATCTCTCACAGTTTTGGGCCTGTTAGCTCCATCTTTCTCCTTGCCAGTGCGCTGACTGATTGCTGCTTTGTACTGTACAGGGTTGCCTCCCATTATTTGGCTGACCAAGTCTCTAATGTCGGCTCCCAGGTCCGGCAAGTAGGGTCTGATGTACAAAAGCTCGTCCAGAAAACATCCCCACATGGTATATCCGATCCCGTCTTTTTCGTGGTCGATCCATTGGGACGAGCAATAACCATTCAACTGTCCTACTGCGATGGGTTCAATGTTAGTCACATCTTCTCTCAATCTTGATTCTTTTCAATGTCCCAGTAGGATCTTGATCGGATCCTCAAGGCCCATCTATACAATCGCCCTCAGGCAGGAAGCAAGTATGTTGAGTGCGGTGATTACAGCATCGTATCTAATGAAGGCGTCATTATTGCTCCTTTGCACTTTGCCCGGACATTGAAGGCAGGAATTCGGTTTGACATGAGCATTATCAAGCGAAAGAGGCTATGGTCTAGCCCGTCGGTGAAACAGTGCCCTCATTGTTGCCACCACAATTCAGATGCCCCAATTAATGGTTGGAGGCATTGGTACGTAATCAAACCCCTCTTCTGGATAGAAATAAGGATTTTAATCATTCTCTTACCAGTTCCAACATCAGATGCGGGAGGAAATATCAAATCTCCTCAGTAGCACCAAATGACCCAGAGATCACGGAAATTTATACTGTACAAGTTGAAATGTCGTATGTCATATTTTAAATCGTTCCAGCTGCATTTGCTAAGTCTAAGCATAGGTTGCAAGCAGACCTCACAGAATTATTCCGTCTTATCCAAATCCTAGCTGTCTACGTAAGTGTTCTTGGTGTTGGTCTTATAATTGACCTCACCTGCCACATTTTGATTCATTTTGGACCTACCAGGAGGTGTGTTTAATGGCAGTCTTGTGATTCAGCATATGTTGACCAAACCCACCCACTCTCTTCTTAGTCCCTGTTCTGCCGTGCCCTCTATGACTATGAGGGCCCGGACCCTGGCATCCTCTCTCTTCACAAGAACGATATCATAGAGGTATTGGAGCAGAATCCATCGGGCTGGTGGAATGGTTTGCTGGGAGACAACCCTGAGTGTGGGTGGTTCCCTTCCAACTATGTCAGAGTCATTCAGGAGAGGAGGTGTTCAGTGTCCTAGTTTGAAGAGGCATCAGGAGATAATTGGGACACTACCCAAGTTGGTCCACCATAGAGTAAATCAAGGATTGAAAATGATCTGGATCAGTAGTTTAGAGTAAAACAACTCTTCTTCCTGCAGCTGCAGTGTGCAGAATCACATACGGCCAGTGTCGGGTTAGTCTTATTGGAATATAGTTAGTATATAACTCAGTCGGAGAGAAAATGACTCAGGTAGGAGTACCTATTGGAATATAATCAGTACATAACTACAAGGAAGTCCAAGAGTAAAAGTAATGAAGTGGCCATAGTAGTGAGTGGCCATGGCGATACCACAGCCGCTTTAGTGCCGCAGCCATGTTTTGGCCTTTGATGAGATGGCACTCTGATGCTGCCCCTGGCCCCTCCCCACCCACACTCCCTCCCATACATGCATGCTCTGTGCTGGCTCTGCACATCTTACATGCTGTCTCGTCTGATGGGAACAGAGAAAGGGATGTGCATGCTCAAGGCACGAGGGGATGCCACTGTGAGGCTGCACTATGTTTGACCACCATTATGAACTCAAGACACCAGCCAACAAGCTCAAACCTTTACTACACTCAGTCCGCCAGCATTCTGTACCCACCAGACTCAGACTGTGACATCATATGGCACTAGGAACTCACTCTGCAACATCCTACAGTCATTCTGCATTCACTAGACTCAGTCCGTGACACCCTGTCTCAACAGAGAACCACGCTACAGTCATTCCATGCTCACTAGACTCAGTCTGCGACACTCTGCTCAACAGAGAACCACTCCACAGTCATTCCACACCCACCAGACTCAGTCCACAATGTCATATGGCACTGGAAACTCACTCTGCAAGGTCCTACGGTCATTTCATGCTCACTAGACTCAGTTTGCAACACTCTGCTCAACAGAAAACCACTTTACGGTCACTCTGCACCCCCTAAACTTGATCTGTGGAGTCACTCTGCTTACGAGAAACCTGTTCCACCTGCTCGTACACTCATTCTGCAGCCATGTATGGTCACCCCACGCTCTAGAAACTCGGTCTGTGACCTTCTACAACCTGTCTGACCATGAATTACACAGTCTGCTGGCTCACAGAGTCACTCTGCCTATGAGAAACACATTCTGCCTGCTTGTACAATCATTCCACGGTCACGTTTGGTCACACTGCACTCTAGTAGGGATCTGCACCATAACTGTATGCTATGGAATATGGTTACAGCTTATACAGGTGGCTGTATCCATCCCATATAGGTCTGACTGGCACCATGTACAGGTATGGGTGGTTGCCGTAGCAGTGACGTATGAACCTGTACAAATACAGCCATATACAGCACATATATGGGCTGTAAATGATGTAAAGTGGGACACCCTGAAAATGGGCTCAAATGCCTGTCCAAGTTGAACCAACAACTATCAGATCTTATCTGCACCACCTTTGGACAATTTCTGTCTGAATTTGGCCCTGGCCTCAGTGAGGTTGAGTTTTGATCCGAGCAACATACCATTTAATCTCTGCCTTGCTGAAACTAATGGTTTCAGCTACAGTTTCCTCCCCCCCAAAATTCCACCTGAAGCTTATTGTTTCGGGCTGACCAAAATTGACACCGAAGTTATTGTTTTCAGTATTGATTCTGGCCTTCCTGAAGTCACTAGCTTACGAAGGCTCGAAACTTCACTTGAAACTAATGGTTTCAGATGTGCTTCCAGCATCACTGAAAACATCACCCAAACCAAAAATTTCTGCAACTCAGAAAACAAAACATAATCTTCCAATTTCAGCTACAGCTTCAGACTCCCCCAAACCACCCATTTCCAGTACATTTTCAGAGTTGCTGATTATGGAAGTAAAACTCTTAGTTTCAGAAACATTGTCAGCAGCACTGAAAATTCTTATTTTCCACTGTGTGGGAGCCTAGCAGGACTGCCCAAATTTCTACAAACAGGACCCTTTTTGTGCACCAGGAGCCCTTGGGACTCCCACTTCTCCCTGCTAGCTTCCTGCTCACTTCCCTGGTTGATCTCCTGGTTGGACTAGGGGAAGACTAAGGAAACAAGTAGGAAACAGAGTAGGAGCACAACTAGGAGCAAATCAGGACAACTTTGAACGATGCTACTATTATGATGGTTGTGTCATGAGCCTGCATCCAACCTGGGTCAATGAATCTGACCTCAGCATGAAACCGGCCATTGAGGATTCTGCGGTGCATGTCTGAGCAATAGGCGGTTTGGTAATGGTGTTTGTGGTGATGGGATACACCCAATTGGGTGTATTTGTTCCCAAAGAGGTGTATCCTAATGATTCCCGAAAACCAGTTTTCCCCCTTGACACCTCCAGACGTAACTGGATCTGCAGTGATGGGAAATGGCTGACTCACAAACCACAAACCTCACTTGGCTTTCCAACCACTGAAGCAGACAACATAGCCAGCATCAAAGTTGGAATTAGCATCTCCACAACATCCATCTCAAACCTGTCCAGCAATTGAGGCAGGAGAACAGAAAGGCCTCTTCTTCAACAACTCTTACAGTTTGCAAGTGGAAAAACTTAGAGCTTTAGACTGGACCAGATCTGACCAACCTCTGAAACATGCAACAGGAGCTGTATGATTTTTTCTCTGTCCTGTGCTTCTTTGGTCCTGATAATCACAGCCTGCATTCACTACAGGTAGCATGCTGGAAAGAGAATGGCTCCATAGCCAGAACTTGACACTGGACACATGCCTCTTTTTACATCATGATGCTGTTTGTGACCACTTGCTTTTGTTCATCTTGGTCCTCAGTACAAGTAAAATATTTTGCGTGGATCCTATGGATGAGCACACTGGCCAACCCATCGACATTCAGGGCATGCAACTCTAATCCTCATATTTTACACCTCAGGGACCCACAAAACCGGTAACTTGACTAAAACAAAGCCTGATAATTTTTGATCATGTTTCTAGCCTAAACAGTGTGCAAATCACAAATACAAGGCCAGGCCTGCCAGAGTCCAACAAGATGGTGCCTCGTGTGGATTTTGGGTCAAACACTGGCCCTTCTCTGGGTTTGTGGTGTGCCTATCATAAGAACAAATCCACAGGAACAAGATGCTATGAAAATACTGCAAAACCTAGGGATAGACCATATAAAGGCTTACTGGAAGGCTATCTGGATGTCATGGTGTATAGAAGAGAAAGGACTTGGAACAGCTCCTTTGCTAGCTCTAATGTCACACTGGGATATGGAGTTTGTGGATCCCCCCAAGGACAGCTGCATGTGTGCACCCTTTGCCAAAAGCAGAATGCTAACACATTTGTTATTCAGATTGTGCCATGCCTACCTTGGATGCTGAGATTCAATTTGGATGAGGCCTATGTTAATATTTCTGTCGCTGAAAAGGCTAGTCTTCAGTTTGCCCCATCTGCCTGCCTGTACTCAACAACATTGTATAGGCCTTAACACAGCATAGTGCACTCCCTGAGTATCCTCCAACTTTGGCTAAGGCCATTTACATAGATTGGGGCCTCTCCCAGTAGCACTCAGCAACATAACTATTTTCTTTGCGCTCACTAATCTCACTAACTGAAACCTTCCTGGAAAGCATACAAAACATGTGGATAAGATGTGATCTTCAAACTTCTACCTTGTCATCCCCAATGGTCATGATCCTTTGCTGGCTAGTGATCTGTACCATTTGCTTAGTGTGGTGGGAGAGGCAAATGACAGCCTCATGAACTACTTTGTGGATCTGTGCCAGCAAAGGCCCGATGCTTTCTATACAGTCACCAACATTGATCCACCAGAATACTGCCATGCCAATTACCTCGTAGTTTCCAGTTTCCTCTATCCAAAAGTTCACAAAGCTTGCAAGGCAATGGTCAAAAACACCAATGGTGACAAGGGCCAGGCAAAGTGGGACGAAATAGTGTACTGGTACTCAAAGGCTTGACTATGCATCAACCTCTCACTCTGTCATTGATGACTTCTTAAAGGTGAACTATACACAACTGTACAAGATATATATGCCAATCCATAATTGTCTGGTGATAAGGTGTGTACCTGTACACACGTGAAAATTGCATTTTTGTGAGCTTTCACAACACTTACATCTATAATCACTAGAGTACACACTCTGCCCTGGAGTGGTAAACTTGGCCAGAGACAGCCATAAGCCTGCAGGCACTATGTGTTTATAGAGCTATGATGATACCTTCACAATGGGGTCAGATTAGTTCTGTAGACCTACTGCAGGGAACATATTTACTTTGTGTGTGTGTGGTGATCAGAGGGATTTGGTGGGAAGCAACCTGGAAAGCGAGAGATTGTGAGTTCAGATGATTCACAAGACTTGTAGACCATGGGAAAGCATGATTTGTACTTAATAACAAGTTTTCACATGCAGGTTCAAGTTGTGTGGGTTGATTACATAATCACTCCTGCGGTTTGATAGATATTGAATGGACCTGTGTCTGTGTCCCCTGATACAGTTCCAGGGGAAGAAAGTGACCACTATGGGAGTTGTTCCCCACAGAACAACAGAAACTGTAGAGACAGAAAGACTTGACTGAAGTTCTAGGGGAGATTTGTACGTTCTCTTACAGACGTTCCTCCGCAACACCTTCAAATTTAGACTCGCGACCAGTCAGTTTTAGGTAAGCATTTTGATCACAAGACAAGCGAGGGATTAAGCTTCCCTCTTGGACAAAGACCACCATCATGGTAGTCTGGCATCTGGCCTCTTCATGGCCCAAGAGACTGGTACCCTCCAGGGGAAACAAACAGATGTCCTCTAACCGGGAACCAGGGAGGGAAATACCCTCATAGTCAATGAGGAAGAGATGACAAAGTTGTCTAGACTGGCACAGTCAGTGGCACGAAGAGGTTCCAAAACCTATACTAGAAACTAGCTATAAGTCCAAAATGGAGTACAGTACATTGGCCCACAGGCCATGGCCATGAAGGAAATCCCTCACGACAGCTGCCACTGCTGTCACAATGCACCAATGAAAGTGCTGAAGGCATGCAATCAACAAGAAGCTGCAAACAGTGAGCTTATATAATGGCACTCTGCCCACACTGCACAGTGCAACGTTGCCTGCAACATAGCGGGAACACTCTTTACTCTATTCACCACAATGCCCACGCACAGAGAGCCCACTGCAATGCCCTACCCCCGGCTTACCCCCGTTAAAACTGGCCCCCACCCACAAAGAGACAAACCACTTTGTCTGCAGGAATAGACTGAAAGTGAGATAAGTGACAAAGAATTGTGTAACAGAGCATTTAAAGTGTGTATGCAACAATAGCTCTTCTACCATTTCGATGACCAACCACTGCACCCACATTGTAACACACACCCGAGCCAATTCCCTGAGCCCTTAGAGGTATGCTTGTATAGGCAGAACAAGACCTCCAAAACTAAATACCAGTCTAGCACATCACCTGAACCCAGTTTTCAAACTGTCGACTCCTGGCGGTTCACTCAGCCCAGACCCCAGCGGGTCCAGATGGAGGTGCCAACAACAACAAGAAGCATTCCCACAGCAACAACGATGAGGACGAGAACAATGATATGGACGACAGGGATACCATTGATGAACTTGATTCCCACCCCATACTCCCTCTCCCCGCACACTCCCCCGCTGAAATCAAAGCAGCAATGAATGCACAGCCCTTAAAGTTTCCCGACCCCACAACAATGACCGGCCTTCCCACTAGGTGGTCAGAGAACCCCCACTATTGTGATGAGGAGCTAGGCTAGTCTCGGCACACGGTAAGTCAGGGGGTGGTCAAACGAGATAACTGGTGTAACAGTAGTATTGACCAAAATGCTAACTACGTACATCACAGGTTTTTATACTAAGATCAAGGGTTATGTAAGTAAGGTGTGATAAACAAAAGAGGAAAGGGATTGCCTGCCGCCCAGGGCATAAGATATAGCGTGTAAGACCCAGTAAGTTGTGCGTAAGTACGAGGGGAGACGGGAAACGATAGGATAAATAGAATAGAAAATAAATGAATGTTGGTTGAATAGTGGCCCACCACATACACCCTCCAGGTTGAGACTTGCCACAACCTACTGCTTCTGGGTGTTGACCTCCACCTCCATCTGCTCGTCCTCGCCCTCAGCATCCTGGTCGATTTCACCGGTCTCCATGTTCAAGTGAGCAAGGCAACACTCGCTCTCAGCAAACATCGTGCGGTCCACCGTGGTAAGATTGACCTGGTCTAGGGACATGCTGATGATAGATGTGGCCGGTGATGAGGGGGGAATCGAAGGGTAAGGCAAACTAAGCAAGGACGAGGTTGCAGTGGATTGGATGGAGGTGGAACGTGGAACAATGGAGGATTGGGCTGGCTGTTGATTAATGACCAAAGGGGTGCTCGAGATCGACTCGTTCGAGGTGGAACTGGTCTCAGCGGGGGTGGAACCCTTCGCGGAACCCTCCTTCGCACGAGAGTTGAGGGCACGACAGTGCAACACCACCTGGAATTTGTCCTCCTTCGCAGTGATCTTGCACGCAAGCACAGCTTTCTTCGCAGGAGAAGCGATGTCGGGGATGCTGACGAGGTTCCATTTGGCTGCCTGAGAGCTGTGAATGTTCTTCTCCCGATTCACGAGGCGGTGCTGGTTCGCCTCGATGACATGCTGATACCAAGCCACAGAGACTAGGACATTACCACGGTGCACAACTTCGCGCCCGTCGATGTCGTCATCGTGAATGAGGAATTCAGCCACGGTAGCTGGCTCCAAGTTCTCCGGGTACTTGACACGGCGTTCAATCTCGCTGTAGAACACCCAGCCAAACCCAGAGTCGTCATAATGATTCATGAGCATGGCAAAGTCGCGGTAGCCCCAGGGGTTGTAACGAGCGTCCAGTGATGCATTGAACAGACACATGTTATGCGCCACGTAAAGCTGAACCTGCTGTGTGGCTATGACTCCCTTAGGCCAGGTGCTAGGGAAGCGAACAAGGAAGGAGGTGTTGTTGATACGGATTAGGCAGGGATGTTGACGATTGTAACGGTGGTAAGCACAATCGACCTCGTCGAGGTTGTATTCACTGGTGACAGGCATTAGAAATGAGGGCAGGAGATGCAAAAGAAAGTGGGTGATGAATTTTTGGGACATCCAAGTCCCCTCAGCATTTATTGGTGTCCCAATGCGGATACTTCCAGCCAGTAAAACTTCCTTGTGTTTTGGCGGTTGGCCAGAGCCATAGCCTAATTCTTTGATATCAGAAACACCCTGGGTCTCCAAATAAGCGGCCAGGGCATTTAGCCATTGCGCCTGGTCATAAGACATCCAGGTGCAATCACCTGACTTCCAAAGGACTTTAAACAGGGCATCAGAACGATGGCCATAGTGATTCACTATACGGTCCACTGCCCATTTCATTGGTCTCAAACTCTTTTGTAATGCCAAGCTGATTATCCAGCTGACCTGGAAAATGTCTATCATCATTCGGCACATGAACATGCAGCAGAGAAGCATGAAACACATCATGCACGCCCCTCTGCTTCATATTCGGAGGTAAGTCAATCTGGTAAGAGGAATTACCAAAATCACGGATGATCTTGTAAGGTCCAATAAACTTTGGGATTAACTTCCGTGCCAGCCCCTTTTCAAACTTGATGTTCTTCGTTGGAAGGTATACAAGGTTGTCCTTTGCAAACGGGGTGGGTTTATCGCTTCCTGTTCACGTTGTGAGGCTGCACAATTTTTGCCCACCGTTGCGACATAATCCGCGGTGTAGTCTGACCAGCAACCAGGATCACTCTGCCACACTCTGTGATCATCTACAACCTAGTTTGCGCTGGTCGGACCAGGATCACTCTGTTGCGACATAATCTGCGGTGTAGTCCGACCAGTGACCAGGATCACTCCGCCACACTCTGTGATCGTCTACCACCTAGTTTGCATCGTCCGCTGGCCCCAGAGTCTGACTACAACCGTGTCCGATGAGCAACTACACCGTCTGCTGGTGCCAGGATCATTCTGCCATGCTCTGTGATCATTTACAACCAAGTTTGCATCATCCGTCGGCCCCAGGATCATTCCGCCATACTCTGTGATCGTCTACAACCAAGTAAGCATCGTCCGCCGGCTCCAGGATCACTCCGCCACACTCTGTGATCGTCCACAACATAGTTTGCATCATCCGCTGGCCCCAGAGTCTGACTACGACCGTGTCCGATGAGCAACTACACCGTCCGCTGGCACCAGGATCATTCCACCACGCTCTGTGATCGTCTACAACCAAGTTTGCATCATCCGCTGGCTCCAGGATCATTCCGCCACACTCTGTGATCATCTATACATTGTCCGCCGGCTCCAGAGTCACTCTGCCACACTTCGCGGCTGTCTACAACCGAGTCTGACCAGCGACTACACCGTCTGCTGGCTCCAGGATCATTCCGCCACACTCTGCAATCACCTACAACCAAGTTCGCATCGTCCGCCGACTCCAGGGTCACCCCGCCATGCTCCGCGACAGTTTGTGACCTGGTCTGACCAAGAATTGCACTATCCCTGTGCCACGTTTCGTGACCATCGACAACCAATTCCAACCAACAATTGCATGGTCCGCGTGCTTGCAGAGTCACTCCACCTACAAGAAACACACCATGAACGTTTCCAACATGTCGGACGAAGACATATGCAGTCCGCTGGCTATGGTTCTGCACACTAGGAAATCAGTCCACAGGCTCATACAATGATTCCGCACAGCTGAGAGGGAGAGCGGGAAGAGGGGGACCTGTTCCCGATCGTCGGAAAGATGAATGGAGTTATCGGAATAAGGGAAAATCACATGGTCTTTAAAAACAGTATAAATACCACCCACTGTATCTGGAGAAATCATCTTCGAACTCCCCCGCTTTCTGCTACTGTCCTAGACTAGAGCAGAAAAGTAGGAACCTGCCAATCTATAGAGTTCACTGGTCACCAGGGGCTCTCTTCTTTACTCATCGTCCATTCTGAACAAGAATAATCCCTGGAAGTGTTGTCCTTTAGGCCCTTTAAAAAACTCTTCAGTGCTCTCCAGGTCCTGAGAGGCACTGTCCACCAACAGATTTTATACCGTGAAGCTCCAAAAGAGATCCGGTATGGCACCAGTTCTCGGTACAGATCCATTCTGACCCCAAACGACTGCGTGGAAACAAATCAATTACCCAGATCCATTCTCTGCTTCGAATCCTGTCAACAATATTAGTGTTTCGAAGTGTGCGGACTCTCCGAGGAGCCATCCACATCCTTCACATAGTCTGTTGAAGCATCCGCCTTCTATGTTTAATCATTTGCAGTACTGTGGAGCGCGATCGGAGACCTGCGGACATCATTCTTCCGCTTGCTTTCAAAAGCGGACAGTGTCCATTCCATTATAAACAAAACCCATAAAAACTACACATCCTTGGAGGCTTACAAAGTGAACACACATCACAACAGAGGCTTTTTAACAGCTCTGCCTGTAGAACAGAATTCACCATCTATCCTCCAAGAAGGCCCCAGATTCATATCAACATATCCAGTGAAGGATACAGGTCTAAAAAGGCCGACCTAGTGCTTCCTACATGAGTGGAGACGATTCCGCCGTGTACAAGTAGTGTGAAACAAATATTATTGGGAAATCCGGACCCCATCAGACGGATCATAACTATCACATTAACCAACTAACTTTCATCCACACAGGAAATTTTAACAAGCACAATACCTAAGCCCTCCATCACGACTGAAAGCTGCAAACTTTATTCCCTCTAGAGGACGAACACTACTTTACTTGCAAATACTACTCTGCATCCAGTAGAACCACAGTCCACACCACAGCACGAGGAGATGCCGCTCTTGTGTGCGACAACTCCGCGACACTCCTCCTGCACTGGTGGAATGTGAATTACTCAATGAGCCTGCAGATCAACATCATCACTGCAGGCACCATGCTGTTCCTGCTCACCAACCCCATGGGGCCCGTCTTCACAACCGCGCTCTTGTAGGGCGACAGCGGCGTCACTGCCATCATGACACCCTCGTCCGTGACCCTGGCGCACTGGCTCTTCCGTGGCAAGACCCCCGCAGTGGCCCTTCTCTTGCTGCTCTTCTGCATGAGCGCGGGAGCTGCGCAGTGAGCTTTGTGGACGCCGTGGAGGGCATGGATGGGGGGTACGGTGCGCATTCGATGTCGCCTACCAGCCGGGTGCAATCAATTATCCAATGCCTTCCTCTCCGTCTCCTCCATATTCGGCCAACATGTCGTCGCCCTCACCCTGGCAGCTCAACCCCCGTGGAGGGTGTGGTGCGCCCGTGGCAGAGTGGGCTGACACTTACACCGAAGGACATTAGGAGGCAGATGACGGGCTTGGGCGGGAGTGGGTATGCGGCTGGATATGGGGTGACGGTACAGGGGGGTGCGGGTGGGAGGAGGGGGAGTGCAGAGGGTGGGCAGAGGATGAATGTGGATGAGGTGTTTGGGGCATTGAGGTGTGAGTCATTTTCATCCATTTTTTATTGTGGTTTCTTGGGATGGAGACACTGGGTGTCCCATTGATGTCCGTGCAGTAGTGCATGAAGGGTGGATGTGGGCCCCACGTTTCTCTTCTTCTCTTCCTGTTCTCCTTCCCCATCCCAATGGCTTGTTTCTCCGTCACGGATCATCACTTTCCTTGCTCCCTGCTTGTCCCCTGTGAGAATTGGGGGTATTCAACGAGAGGGGAAGAGGAAGGGGGAAACCGAGACCAAGATGATTTATTCAAGAAATCGGGGGGCTTTTATAGCCTGGGGAACAATGGGATATACAAGCATAAATAGAGAGGTTGAACATGAGGTTTCAGACCAGCTGAAACGCGTCTCGCAACATTGCTGTGCATATCCATGCCAGCATCGCAACCATGCAGTGTACTGCCGTGCCAGCAGCTTAACACATGTTTCATCAACGAGTCGGCTTGGTAATATTCCAACATCCCCTCCCCTCCCCTCTCGGGTGTATCTGCCCTCCCTTCCCACGTCCTCCACTCACATTCGACATTGGCATCCTCGATCAGTGCCCCTCCTCCATCCTCCTTTCTGCACACCATGTCATTGTTGCCCTTCCCTCGCGTGTGCATGCCTTGCCTCCATCTTCCTTCCATCCTCTCCTGCCCTCCTGCTGTCCTCCATGCTTCGTGCACATCTACACCAGTGTCCCACCCTCCTATCCCATGCTTGTCCCGAGCCGCCCTTGCCCTGCTTTCTCTGATGTGCTTTGCTAGTTGTTGGCGGCCGCATCTCCCTCCCCTTCACTCTGGCAGCGGCGTCCTCCCTCCTCCCTCTCCCACTGTCCTTCTTTCCTCTCTTCCGACTTCCAGCACCACCCCCACCACTCATCCACTCCTCCCCACTCTCTTCCCTGCTGCTGCTCCTTGTTACCTTCCCATCCCCTCCACTCTTCCACTCTCTACCATCTCCTCGTCTCCCATCACTCTCGCCTGCCGGCTGTCTCCCACTTTCCTTCCCGTTCCTCCCCCACCGTCACCCGCTTTCCAGCTCTTCTCCTTCCCCACCCATCCCTGCTCCTCTGCCCCGCTCCCTCCTTTTTGCTGTGCCCAGTGTTGGTGTCATCTCTTCTCCCCTCCCATCACTTCCAACTTCATCTTCTGCCTACCTCTTTGCTCTCACCCTTCCCATCCCACCTGCCTGTCCCCTCATTCCTCGTCCCCCCACCCTGTTCCCTCCTCCTTTATGCTGCCCACCCCGCTTTGTACTCGGCTCTACATCTCATCTCCCTCCTTCTTGCCTCCCCCCACTCTCCCGCCTCTCTCTTCTGTTCACCATCCACACCATCTCCGTCACATCCCTGTCGTCCTGTCTCCCCCCTTCTTGTGCCCTTCTGCTTCTATCTCTCCCCTCTTCCCTTCACCGGTACTAACCCCCATCTTCCCCTTCTAGTAATGCACACCGGCACCATCTCGCACTCCCCCTCACACACCACCAGCGCACACAACACATTCCCCAATACCCCGCCATTGAGGACAACCCAGGTGACTACTTGTTTGCATCTGCGATGCCCAAGACAGTATGCGGCTACAAAAAAATCAGAGATTTTACATTAATTATGGGTTATTTTCTGAGGTGTTTGCGCACAGGGGTGCGCCGGGGCTGATGACGCCTGTGTTTTTGAGTGTCGGGTCCACGTCTCCTCTTGGTGAGTTTTTTCCTCATGCTCCTCTTCCACTCCCTCCCCTTCTTCCACTCCCACTCTCCTTCTCCCACTAGTGTCTCTCTGCCACCTTCTCCCTCCCCCAGGAAGAAACGAAAAGGCTAATGGTCGTCTGGATGAAGTTACAACCAACACCGCAAGCACCAGCCCATTCGCAATGCCAATGAGTGTGGCGAGGATGATCCCTGATGATATGCTGCACGTGTATGCCGTGACACCTCCACCGGCTCTGTGCACATGTGCATGAACACTGGGGAGTACAAGGACATGGCGCCGCCAACGCCGACGTACAATGAGAACAGGATGCATGTGCTGCATGTGCAGCCCAGGGAGGACACAGCACAGGAGGTGGGGATGAATTGGGGGGCTGGGGATGACATTTGCACAGTAGTGTGCTGACTTGACTTGGCACTTCGATTTCCTGACTTCACTTGACTTAATGCTTTGCACCCCGACTTCCCGACTCCCCGACTTGACCACTTTTCACACCTGCGTCCTGGCCAATTGTTTCGCTAGTTGCTCCCCTCCGTTGTCGACCGTTGTGGACCATGTCGACTGCCTGCCTTGTTTGTACCACCCACCCACCCAATGCTCAACCATATCACGCACAATTCCCCCCCTCTGTTACCCCAGCTACCTTGACTCTGATGTACCCCAACCACCCCAATTCACCCACCACCCCCTTCTGATTCTGATTATCTCAATCACTCCATTCTTGGCCTGCCTTGGCCACTCCTCTTTCCTACCCACAGTCCTCTGCTACCCGTTTCTGCACCCTATGCATGTGGTTTTGTCCCTCCGACTCGGATGGGATTCAGAGACCTGTCATGTACCTCTTAACATTTTCTGCACCTTTGCTACCTACCTATTCCTATTCCTTATTTGCCTTCACCCACCGCACTGTGCAGTCTACGACTCCCAAGCACCACTTTTCTTGATGCTTCACTTCATTTCACTTTGCCCCCCAGGCAGGCACATGTCTATCAACGACGACCCCTTTGTGCAGGTACCCCTGTTCACTATGTGTTAGTCCAAGAAATTTGGACTGATTTGTTACTCCTTTTTTGTTTTCAAATTGTGTGTTGGTCTGCATGATTGATGCATAAGGCAAAGATATCCAGGCTGGTCAAGCTGGCACCACAGGCAGGTTAGTGGTGCGGGAAATAGCCTTCCGAAATTTACACCTGCAAATTAACAAGGTAAATTACCAGCTAATTTACCGTGCAGCAACGGTAACACAGGCTATCACAGTCGCGACAGCTTACCTGACTCGCACCCAAGCAAACACCAATGTTCAGATGACAGCCCCGTCAGCAGCAGCGACGTACTGTACAGACCCGTCGGGCTGCACGGCAATCACTCCCTAGTACAGATGGCCTGTGTTTCCGTCGAGGTCGTCATGCAGTCGGCAAATAGTGAAGGGGATCGTGCTGCACTCACGACCACAAATGTGAAGACCACCCAGTTTGAGCGTGGCCAGACGGATCTTCTTAGCATCTGTTTCAAAAGCCACGAGAAGGCGTGCATCTTCATCTCCCTTGTCCAGTGCTACCCTTCCTTGCCTGGCCAGCATGTGTCCTTCCATGAAGAGAATTTGACAGATAATGGGTTCCATGGGACAAGTGAGAGCAATCATGCCTTGCTGGACATCTTGCATGGAGGCCTTCATCAGACAAGGTAGATATAGACCTCAAAATAACTGGATATATTTCTTTTTACTTAAATGTACATTATCTCTTCCTGCATATCATCACCTGGAATATAAGCAGCAATCTCGCCCTTGAAATTATCCAGCCGCACTTTATTGAGCTGATCAAAGCCAACGACATCATAATTTTCCAAGAAACATGGATGCATCCCGAACAAGAACACTCGCTACCTTTACCTAAGTGTTATGTTATCATCGCGTGATCTCGCAAAAACAGGGGAGGCATGAGGAGGCCTTTCAGTGGTGTCACAGTTGTTATAAGAGTAGCATCCAGTTTGATGTTTTCGAATGCATATCAGGGCCCGGTCTCATTGCACTCAAACTGGACCATCTTTACCTCATTGGTACCTATCTGCTGCCTGTCAGATCCGATTGGCAAGTGTGGTTGGAGGTGAACCCTCAAACACGGTTTAGTGAAGTGTTGGCTTGGTGTGCGGCTAATAGAGTGAAGCCAGTAGTTGGGGCTGGGGATTTCAATTCTCGCATTGGCCAAGACTCACTGCCTTCATCGAAGCTGAACCAAATATCGAGTGATGACAAGCCGATTAACAAGCGAGGAACATGGCTACTCAAAACCTGTGATGATAGCCAGATGGAAATCCTGAATAGGACCCATATCGAAAACTCCAGCCTGGGCATCTATACCTCTTTCCAGCACAACAGTGAATCTGTCGTCAATTACGTGTTTTTTTCCCACAAATTTTGTCCATGGTTCCCTTGCATTCCTTGCAGGTCATTTGAATGGAAGACTGACCTCACAATTCTTGCCCTTCACATCACCCTACCTAAATCAGAACCAGTGATGGTATTAGCACTGCCTATATGCACTCCTTGTCAGCAGCCTCCCGCAGAGGCACGCAGTCTCACATTATGTGACCTGCTCACCTTGGAGACAATTGTGGCATATCAAACTGCAGAAGAGCCTACAGCAACACTGTGTGGGTCAGTTCTTCGGCCTGCCACAGGCCATCTCTGAGCCCATATTGCTGCTGTATGCAAACACCCCAGACACATTGACACATGCACTGGGTTTGGTGTGTATTGGGGAAAAGATGGTCGACATAATGTGGGATGGTGTATACCAGGACATGGGTGAGCTGTCCTAATAGGTATACTGTGTGTGCTTTCCTTGTCATTGCTGAGTCAGCTGATGGATATTTTCACAACATCGAAATATGCCATCCACGCCATTTGTTACTTGGCAGACACAAACCACACTCGGGGATGGGGCTGTGAAAACAGTGATCTATTGGAACGAATCACTGATCTAATACATCAGCAAACAGGTCAAATCTCATTCTTTTGGGTTGATACACCTGAAAAGAATGAGGCCCACTCAGGGGCTCATAAACTCACACTTGCTGCTGTCTCCACACCTGATTCTCCTGTCTACACTCTACCAGAGCAGACCAAGGCCGTGTACACTGCCTGTGATAACTCTTCTCGACAGAGGACATATGCCAAGGTTATAATGAACCTACCAGCGGATGATGTGCCTAAGCCAAAGGCCATCATCAATATTACCACAGCACAACTGGTCATCAGCGGTAAGCCCAACACCCATCGAACTTGGCTAAAGCGTGTATTCCCAATGATGGCGCCTCATTTTATATCAATGAATTTACAATGTCCAGTGGATATTACAGTCATATTGAGTGTTGTTTTGTCCTTTTTTTTGCTGTCAGTTCCAGTTCAGGTTCAACCAGGTTTGAGCAGGTTCAGTGATCTCTGAGCCTCAAGCTGGACCTGAAGTTTGGTTCAGTGACCCTCCCAGCCACTGAACCAGACCTTTGGTCCAGTTCAGGTTTGGTTCAGGTTCACCAGCAGTTCAGAACCTGACCACAGCAACACTACAAGTTACGCCATCGAGGCTAGGGAGAAAACAGTAGAGGAGGGAAAGGAAAGTTCAGATGGGTCTTTGTCTGACAGCCAATCTGAGTCTTCTTACAGCGATGAATAGTAGGTAGATAGATTGATACATTGAATATGCGAAGCAGCATGAAATCCGAGTCCATTGTGGCCCACATAGTGTTATGTGACTGTGATGTGATCATCGGCTTGATCGGAGCTGTCAATTTGTGACTGTGTCATTGAGCCAGAAATCATGATTTTAAGATACTTCACAGAGGAGCTCAACACCTGCTTGCATGAAAATTCAAAGCTCCTGTAAAACACAGGAGAAAACATATGCACATCTTTTGGGCAAGTAAGAATAGGCTTCTTTAAGAAATTAGTGGTGAAATAGACCTGATTTGTTTGTTTGTGTCATTGACCTGCAATATACTGTACCTATTGAATCAGACAAATTATCTGCTAGTGAATGGTATATTGTGTGTGTGATATAACATGGCCAAAGATGTGGTGTCAGATCAGTGAAGTGTGCTACTTGACTACAATGGTATGGCTGTAATACCGTGCCATAATTATTTGGTGCACCACTTGGTCCTTTTTGGAACACAAATTCACCACATTTGCCCATTTTATCATACATTTACACCACTAGTTTTGAAATCCAAAATATATGCACACCTCAGTACCACTTTCAGTAAATACATGGGTGTGCTAAACACACAAAACCCTGCTTGATGTTTTCACAAAATAAAACACTGCTCATGGCTTTGGAAAGATACAGTGGTTCCATTTCCTATATTTTTCACACCCTGATGAGACACAAAAAAGACACTGCAGCAGATGCAACAAATATTCACTGCCACTTGTTGGTCTGTCTGGTCACCAATGATGAGCTCTGCTCAGTTCTGAGCATGGAAGCATCCAACCTCGCATCCAATTGGAAAGTTCATTGGAAGTCCGATTGGAAAGCTCATCGGAAATTTGATTGGAAGTACTAAAAACAGAGGCTCCGCATCGCTGGCGCGACTTTCGACATTTTCGCATTCTGCACAACTTCCACAACTCTCAAGGCTCCGCAAATACAATATTCGGATTCCGCATGGTTTATTGCATGGGATACATCGACTCCGCGTCCATTCCACACCCGTTATTGAACTTTCCACGACTTTTCCAATGGTTTTCAACACTTTCTGCGACTTTTTCAATATTCCACGGCTCCTACTGGCTCCATTTCAATTCAGAAAATTATACAAACTAGATATTCGAGATCTCCAACACTGTTTCTATTGATTCCGACCAGTCCGCAGGTCTCTCTGGTTATTTCTACCTTTTCCACAGGACTTTTAGTTATTTCTTCCTAAACGGGCCATCTCTGTGAACTCTACAGTGCCGCATGGTACTCATACCCAGTTACTGTTGTCTCGGGTCTTGGCATTCCTATAAAAGCCACAAGTATTCTACATTGTAAAGGAGGAGATTTGTACCCCACTTATCCTCTCAATCATATGCCCTTTCTTCCACTAGCTTTTTGACTTGAATCATCAACCTCTGCAGGCTATTACCTGCTATCGCACTCGCTCTGCTCCATGGACTATTATCCATGCACATTCCGCATCGCTTTCGCTCGCCCAGGCTATTACAGGGCCACGTTCGCTCGCTAGTTCTTTTATAGGTCCTCCGTCACTGTCATCCCACTCCGCAGACTATTATCTGCACATGTTCTGCATTAGCTCTTGCCTCTGCATTTAGTTCTGGTCCCTCGTCGCCCACCATCTCGTGCTAGTTATCACCAGCGTCACGTTCATCTCAACCAGGAGTTGAGTCTTGGTTCATCTTAGACAACCTCACACACCCGTGTCTACTGTTTCTCCACTCGGAGTAGAGTTTTGTTTTGGCTCACACTCTTAGCAGTGAAGCAGGTGTATCACCAATCAACATATGATGTGGTTGTTCTTCTATCATCATTATTGCCACACTGCCAACACATTGTGTTATGCTGCCTTCCACACCCTCCATGTAGAACACATTGAAATTGATGCAACAGACAAGGAGCAGCCTTGCTTCAGGTTGGATCATCTTGCATGACGAGGCCTTCCCTGCCCCATCGATTCAAAATCCACTGTTAAGTGCAGCTCTGATGGATGGTACTCAGAATTATGTGTATCTTGAAATGTGGCAGATTGTCAGTAAGAAAAATGCAGACAAGACCAACAAGAAACCCATCACCAACCTTGTTTGAAAGGGGTAGTACACACAACACACTTATTTTGGATTTGGGGGGTCTGTTTCTCATGGTGAGCAGACACAGTCATGGTTCCCTGTACAAAACACACAGAATTTGCACTCACCAGATCCACTGGTTGACTCACACCTCTTCCCAACTGCATTCACAATCTCTCTGGAAGTCCACAGTGAAGGTGATGGATAAGAAGGTGAGTTCTGAAATTCTCATGACAGGCCTTGCTAAGGGACTTGTTGTGTACAGGTCCACAAGTTCCATGTCGGAATGGTGCTCATCTTCAAAGAACATGTTCTTGCTTTCCTGAGTCTCGACCTTGTTTTCAGGTATGAAATACACAATTCACACTTATCAGTGCTGATGCTTTGGATTTGGCAGCCTACCTGGGCAGAAAAGCAGGCAGATCTTCCTCTGAGCCATGCTGACTTTTATAGCTGTGACTGGGTATTTCTGCAGCCCATCAAGGAGTGGATGGAAATGTGCCCATATGTTGGAAGCAGATGATGGGTAATGACAAAGATTTACGTGATTACTGTCTTCAGTAGCCGGTCTAGGCAAGGGATCATTTTGACAGATCTTGGCTGATTTCTGGCCTGTCAAGTACCAGATTCCGTTGGGGCCCGTTGGGGTCCGATGGGTCCTGTCAAGACAATAGCTTATGTGAACGATAAGGGAGGAACGTCACAAGAGGGGGACTTCGTAGATAAGTGTGAAGTCTTTATCGGATGCCGGACGGAGGTCTGACTCGGGGACCGACGGAGGGAGTGGACTTGGCTTCAGCTCGTGCGCTGCGCCCTTCTCTACACCCAGTGTCCAATTTCGGAGGAGAACGGAAGACCAAAAGGATGCGGACAAAGAAGAGGGAAACTTAGTCGATATTCAAACTGACTAGAAGCGAGAGTACATCGAGCTACTTAAATGATATCGTAGTGTAATTAATCATCGGAGGCCGATAGGCTCCACGATGGGAATGAGTATGTAGGAGTCAATGTAAGTCAATGCAGTGTCGGTGGACGTCGGAAGGCCGAGGTTGCCGACGAAGAAAGTCATAGTGAATCATAGAGAGTCTTGAGCATATGGTGAATGAAGTAGCCAATAAGAATGGGGACGTTATGATTCGGTGATACTCGGAGGCTGAGGGAGTCCGATGTCACGGCACATGACAGTATCCCCACTTAGCACCGAACCCATGAGGTGCTGGAAAATCTGCGTCAGTGGAACGGAGTTCAGGGCCGATTCCGATCGGCCCGAACACTTTCCGCAGCAACTGTACAGTAGCACGTGATGTGAAAGCAATTTTTTTTTTTTTTTCCACAACTTATCATCAACCATCATCCACGTACCCCAACCACCCTACTACCCGTAATGCCGCGCAACGCAAACGAGACAGTTGACGAGTACCACGCCCATGTAGAAAACGCACGGGAGTCTGAGGCCGAGGAGTGGTCGGACGAGGGAAAGGCCGCCCTCCTCCACCGTCTGCGCGCGGCGACAAGGAGGCACAGAAAGGAGGAGGAGGTGGAGGCGGCCCGTCGGGCAGCCGCAGAGGCCGAACGGGTGGAAGCAGCACAACGGGCGGCCGAAAAGGCCGAGAGGAAACGGAAACGGGCGGAGGTCAAGAGGGCGGAAGCAGCGGAGGCCGAGAAGGCCAAGTTGAAGGGGAAGAGCAGGGCAAGGTCCGTCGAGGAGGAGGAGGGCCCCGAGTCGGCGGCTGAGTCGGGGCCGACGGGGAAGAAGAGGAAGACGGGGGATGAGTTCCCCAACAAGGTAAGTCGGGGAATATTGGTGCCCGTCGGAGACTAATCCTGCCCACAGTGCACGCATTGCCGGAGTACCGGCGCCCCTTGTCTACGGCGGGAAAAGGGCAAGGCCTGCGCCAAATGCTACACCAGCAAAGTACAGTGTAGCTTCACCGCGGGCGAGTCGGAGGTCGCGTCGGAGGCCGTCGGGGCCTCTTTGGAGGCCCTGGTGGACCTCCTGTCATCTGGGGTGGAGGTGTCCGAGAAGGACCGACGGAGCCAAGCGGCGAGGGAGAGGAAGGAGGTGGAGGAAAACACCAAGCACCACCGGAGGGCCGAGAGTAACCTCCTCGGCATCATGGGGGCTGTCGTAGACAGCTCAGATGCTGCGGAGGTGACTGCTCGCGCCCTCCGGAACCTGGTGACCTTGGGGAGCGCCTGGATGCAAGTTGTGCATCCAGAGGTGTGGGCAATCGCCGCCCCACAGATGTTGACGCCGGAGCCCGAACGGGACGAAAACGGCAATTTCATCAAGATACCGGTGAAGGAGAAGGAAGGGGAGTCCGGGTCGGGGCCGAGCAGTGGGTCGAAAGGGCTGGGACCCGACGAGGCGGGGGCCGAGCGGGTCCGCCTAAAAACTGTCCTCTTGTAGTATAGAAATGATTTTTTTGAGTCATGAACTGTGTGATAAGTAACATAAGGAAGAAAAAAGGATTTTTAAAAGGAAAACACTCAGAAGACCTTCATTGCGTAAAAACCTGTGCGAGACATCGTAAACGAGTCGCATCGGTGGCCGTTGGTGTCCGATGTTACAACGGACCAGGACGGTTAGGATGTTTTGGCATGAAATTCTTCAACAAGATCTGCTGCGTGGGCAAGTTCATCGGCTCGTAGCCAAGATGTCTCCTCCGCTGTTCCAGCATAGCCGTCCCAGCGAACAAGGTAGACTAGCGGAGGCCGACGGCGCCAATCGATTTTGCTGTCCAATATCTCTGCGATTTCATACTCGAGGTCTCCTTCTATCTCGATCGGGGCCAGCGGAGGCCGTTCTCGACCTGGTATAGTATTTGGATGTGAGGGCTCGAGTTGAGAGACATGAAAGATGGGATGAATTTGACGCATGTCTCGGGGAAGTTTAACGGTGAAGGAAGCGGGTCTGGGCTGGGCAATAACTTCAAATGGACCATAGTAGAGTTCCGAGAATTTCCTAGTCGGTCGCGCCGTTCGGAAGCCAAAGGCATTGATGTATACCTCGTCTCCGATAGAGATCTTCAGGTCCACGGTTTTCCGCTTGTCTGCGGGTCCCTGATAGCGCTTCTGTGCAGCGGCCATCTGAGTGCGAAGCTCTTGATGTAGAGCATCCAAGTCCGTGATGAAGTCTCGGGCCTGAGCGGAGGTAATATCCCGCTCGGGGTGCACGGTACCCGACGGGTGATAGCCTTTGTTGGCGAAGAAAGGAGACACTCCGGTAGTTTCATTAGGAGTGTTATTGTAGGAGAACTCGCCTAGAGGGAGAAGTGCAGCCCAGTTGTTCTGCTGGTAATTGCAGTACATCCGGATGTATTGTTCCAAGGTCTGGTTGACACGCTCGGTCTGTCCGTCGGCGGAAGGATGGTATCCGGCGGTGAAGTGTAGACGCATATTGAGCGCTTCTCCCAAGGAACGGAAGAAATGGTTAACAAACTCGGTGCCCCGGTCGGAGGTGACATGGCTCGGGACTCCGTGCTTGGAGAAGACGTGAAGAACGAATAAATGGGCTAACTCAGACGCCGAGATTTTGCCATGACAGGGAATAAAGAGTCCCATCTTGGACAGGCGGTCGACAATGACGAGAATGCTGGTATAGCCGTCAGACATAGGGAGCTGTTCAATGAAGTCCATAGAAATTGAGTCCCAAGGCCACTCGGGGACCGGGAGTTGCCGAAGGAGTCCGTAGGGTCTATGGTGAGTGTATTTGCTGCATTTGCAAGAAACGCAAGATCGGACGTAACTTTTAACAAAGTCTCGGAGTCCGGGCCACACATATTCCTGTCGGACCAAGGCAAGGGTCTTGTTTTGTCCCCAATGACCAGCAAGTAGATGATCGTGTTTGTCGAGCAGAACCCGAAGTCGGAGTTCCGCGGCGTCCGGGACGTAGATACGTCCATCGTGATAGAGAAGTCCATCTCGGGTTACCCATCGGGGGTCCGAGGCGTCATTAAGATGTCGTGAGGCAGAAGGGTCAGAAGGTAGGGCATCTCGGATGTCCATGTGAAGTTGATCAATGTCCATAATGTGACCAGCTCGGAGTGCCGGGGTCCAAAGCGCGGATGCGCGAAGGGACGCACCAATCTGATGCTGAGTGAATACTGGTCGGAAATTATGGGGATTTGCACTGGCATAGCCACTATCCCCCTCTTTAGGGTAGACGTCCCATCGTCTAGTGAGCGCGTCGGGCTTGCCTCCAAGGCATCCCGGTCGGAACCGAAGGACGAAATTAAAAGGCGACAGATACTCGGACCACCGAGCTTGCCAGCAGGACAAGAGTTTCGTAGTCGCAAAATACTCCAGGTTCTTATGGTCAGTGACCACGTCAATTGGTGGGACTGCTCCCTCCAGATATCGGCGCCAGACTCGGAAGGCCTCGAAAACGGCCAGAAGTTCCTTGTCATGAGTGTCGTAATTGAGCTCGGGGGCTGAGAGGGTCCGAGAATGAAATGCGACTGGGCGGATTTCTCCGTCCGGCGATGTTATGGAGAGAATCGCCGCAATGGCGTAGTCAGATGCGTCGGTTTCCAGCGTAAGTTGTGCGCCTGGAACTCAATGCGTAAGAATCGGAGCAGTGGTGAAAGCATGCTTAAGGGTATCAAAGGCTTCCTGGCATATAGGGGACCAAAGCCAGGGTTCGGACTTCCGAGTAAGCCGCGTCAGCGGCACAACGATGTCCGAATAGTTCGCAATAAAGCAACGATAGAAATTGGCGAAGCCAAGGAATGATTGCACATCCTTGACCTTTCGGGGCTCCGGCCATTCCCGAATGACCTCGATTTTGAAGTTGTCCATTGTAAGTCCTTCCAGTGATAGGATGTATCCGAGGAATTCAACAGTTTCCACGTTGAAAACACACTTTTTGAGGGAAGCAAATAGACCGGCTTTCCGAAGGCGCCGAATTACTTCCCGAACGTGCTGTCGGTGTTCCGACGGGTCCTCCGAATAGATGAGGATGTCGTCCAGGTATACCACGATGGTGATGTCGAGCAGATCTGAAAAGAGGTCATTCATGAATCGTTGAAAAGCGGCAGGGGCATTGGTAAGGCCTTCAGGCCTCACCAGCCACTCAAAGGAACCGTAGCAAGTCCGGAATGTTGTTTTCCATTCATCGCCATCGGTGATCCGGACGAGATGATACGCATGTTTTAGGTCAATTTTAGTGAAGACCTTAGCGCTACGACCAGCGTCAAGGAGGTCCGAGATGAGCGGTAGCGGGTACCGATCCTTCCGAGTGATCCGATTAAGTGCTCGGAAGTCTACACAGAGCCGAAGCTCGCCAGACTTCTTCTTAATGAAGCGCCATGCGGTGAAGTCGATTGTCGAATGAAGCCGTTACTAATATTCTTGTCAAGGAAATCTCGGAGGGCCGCCAATTCTAGCTGAGAAAGGGAGTATATAGGACCGGGTGGAGGTGATGCCCCGTCCTCTAGTTCGATCTTGAGATCGTAGGGCCGATGAGGTGCTAATTTTTCCGACTCGGAAGCCGAAAAGACATCAGCAAACTCATGATACTCCAACGGAAGTCCGGACAAGTCCGGAGCCGAGGAAGTATCAGATGAACGTCCTAGGACCTCTGAGAGGCCTAGACGGAATAATTGACTACCTTCGCTGCGTAGAATACTGGTGAAGGCAGCTGCTCCTATCAAGGAGACCGACGGAGGTTTAGCGTCAGCCGAAGGAGCAACAGAGGGCTCCCCTACGGGAGGGATGGAGCCAGCGGAGGCCGACGGGAGGCCTTCGGACGGAGCCGAAGGTGGAATTGCAGAGCCAGGCGAGCGGAAAGATATTTGACCCAAAACCCAGTCAATCAACGGATTGTAGCGGGTGAGCCAGTTGTGTCCCAGGACGACAGAGCAAGCAGAATCCAAGGTGGTGACATAAAATTCAACCAGAGTTGTGTCACCCGAAGGGAACCGAACGTCGAGACGAACAATTTCAGAGATGATGGTCCCGGAGGACCCATCAAACAGACGGAGGCCGATCGGAGGAATAGAAACACGTGTGAGATTATTGGTCGTACAAAATACAGGGTCTGCAAAACAATCGGACGAACCGGAGTCTATAAGGGCTCAGAAGTCCGACGGAATCTGCGGAGACTGCAGGAATGGGCATAAGGAATTTGGGTCTTTGAGGGCAGAAGCATTAAGTCGTAAAAAAGAGTCAGGGGTGCAATCGGGGATGTCTTCGCGACCCTCAGGCCGCACGGACTTCCGAGAGTCGCTACTTAGTTTCCCGACTGGGATGCAGTAGTCGGAGTTGCCGCGGTTCCCGAAGTGGAAGCAGCACGTCCGAACACCTTCTTCTTGGGACAGGTGTCACTGCGGTGGCCTTTTCCTCCGCAAAGCAGGCACAGGTTCTCGGCGAGCCGACGGGCTTTCTCGGCAGGAAGGAGTTTGCCGTCAGATCCCAGCATCTTTGCCCAAGGCTTCTCCGAAGATGTAGAAGTCGAAGTTTGAGCGGGGGATCCGCCGGAGTTCCCTCCGTTTCCCCCGCCTCCCTTCTGCTTCTTTTTCTTGGAGTCGTTATTGGTGTTGTTGGGAGTGGGATGATTGCCAGAGTTGCCTGAGTGGCCAGGCTTTGAATTGTCGGAGGTTCCAGATTTCGCCGGCAGGGCCCGAGAATGCCGAAATCACTGCTCCTTCTGCCATTCCCAATGGGAGGCGTCAATGGATTGAGCAGAGATTTTAAGGACATCAAGGGAATCAGGTTTCCCGCCGGGAAGATCACGGAGTTTGAGCCGAATACGCTCGGGAAGTCCATCATAAAAGACCTTTCGGAGAGCGACAGAGTTCCAGCCTGTAAGCTGTGATAGCTTATTGAAGCGGACCAGATACTTCTGGATCTGTTGTCCGTCGCCCATACGTAGAGCAACTATCTCGTTCTCGGCGTCCTGTCGGGGATCGTAGGTGCCGAAATTGAGTTGGAGTTCCGAAACAAAGGCATTGTAATTGTTAAGCCATTTCGGAGTGTTGTTCGTGTCCGGATTGATGTAGGACGGTTCGAACCATCCGAGGGCATCTCCTGTAAGGTAGGAGATCATGTAGTTGACCTTCTGCTGATCGAGGACGAATGCCAACGGGCGATCGCGGAAGTTCAGAATGCCCTGGAAAAGGAAGGTTCGGAGTTTCTCGGGGTCCTTCCCATCGAATGTCTCGGGATCCCGAACTCGGGACCGAGTCTTGTCGTTGGAAGTATCGCGTTGATTAAGCGCATTGCCAATACCCTGAGACATGGCTTGGGTGAGGGACGTAAAAAACAAGGTAGGGTTGTTGAACGGGTTCCAGTCGGGGGTTGAGGATCGACTGCGTCGGCCCCCGTTGCCCCCCGGACCGTCATCTCCGCCGCCACCTCCACTGTCTCCGCTAACTCCACCAACAATATCATGGAAAGGGTTGGTTGACGATCTTCGTGGACGTTCGTGTTCTTCCGGCTCCCGAGGGGGAGTCGGAGGCCGACGGTTTCCCCCAGAGGAGATCGGGGTCTGAGGGTGGTCTTCCTCGTCCGATTCTTCATCTATCTGTACCAGGCTATTCCTGCCTGATCGGGGTCCACCGGTTTGCGAGATCGAATCAAAGGGATTAGGTGAAGTGGGATTGCGGGTTTGGGAAGGAAGTGTTTGTGTGGAAGTCATACTGCCAGCAATGTGAGCGCTTTGCCGAGTAACAAAAGATGATTGAATATTTTGGCTGGCTATGTTTCGGAGGCCCGCGCTGTAGTTGATGCGGGAGTCCTGAATAGCCTGATCCTGTTGTCGGCGTTGCTCGGCGATTTCTGGAGGAGTAACCGAGAGTCGTGCAAGTCGCTGAAAGGCACGTTCGTTTCTTCGTTGGATTTGTGTGTTGAGGTCCAAAGCCATAAACGGTTGGGCGTAAGAAGAGTGAGTTTGAATATACTGTCAAGTACCAGATTCCGTCGGGGCCCGTCGGGGTCCGATGGGTCCTGTCAAGACAATAGCTTATGTGAACAATAAGGGAGGAACGTCACAAGAGGGGGACTTCGTAGATAAGTGTGAAGTCTTTATCGGATGCCGGACGGAGGTCCGACTCGGGGACCGACGGAGGGAGTGGACTTGGCTTCAGCTCGTGCGCTGCGCCCTTCTCTACACCCAGTGTCCAATTTCGGAGGAGAACGGAAGACCAAAAGGATGCGGACAAAGAAGAGGGAAACTTAGTCGATATTCAAACTGACTAGAAGCGAGAGTACATCGAGCTATTTAAATGCTATCGTAGTGTAATTAATCATCGGAGGCCGATAGGCTCCACGATGGGAATGAGTATGTAGGAGTCAATGTAAGTCAATGCAGTGTCGGTGGACGTCGGAAGGCCGAGGTTGCCGACGAAGAAAGTCATAGTGAATCATAGAGAGTCTTGAGCATATGGTGAATGAAGTAGCCAATAAGAATGGGGACATTATGATTCGGTGATACTCGGAGGCCGAGGGAGTCCGATGTCATGGCATGTGACAGGCCACTGCATTTGACCTACAATGTTTGAACATGTTTGGCTGCATTCTGAGAAAATGTGTTGAGAAAACATGTTTTTCCTGAATGCCAAACCCTGATACGGAAATGCAAGGTATGGCCCTTTCGAGGTCTCAACATTGAACTTATGGGTAAAAGGCTGTCATACACTCCATTCTACACCTTTCCAGCCTTGTCCTTGGAAGCAGTGGTTTTTCTGGTTGTATTCAGGAGCAGTGAAAATTTTGACCAATAACTAATAGAAGTGAAAAGAAGGTCAAACTGAGGTGGTATCCTTTTCCATAAATCTGAATCAGGTGTGAAATTTTTACTCACAAAGTTGAACCTGTGTTGTTTTTTTGAATAGTTGGGTAGTGACTTTTTTTTTGCCTTCCCTCACCTTTGAATTTCTAATTCGATGGAGGGTGAATTTTTATATAAAATTAAACAATTATGGCACACTATTACCCCCATACAATGGATATAGTATGTCATTATTGTGCATACCACACCAAAATAGAAGTTGCAGGAACCACAAAATGGCAAGAAAATCAGCCAGTGCACATTTCAGTGTGTGCCAAAACACCAAGACTATTGTTGTGATGCGACATTTTATGGGCTGCCCCAGGCAGAAGCACAAGAAAAGCTGGCCCCCCCAGCCATTATGAGACAGCCCAGAGCAAAACCGAGAATTTGGGCTGGGTGAGCCCAGGCCCTCCAGGGATAGTTTTCATCATGGATAATTCAACACATCAGGGTAGGGATTTGGGTCTGCCCAAAGTGCTGGGTAACAGCCAAATCACCTGTTTCACTGTTATGACAACTTCTATGTTGGACTCTGTAACAAATCCATCCTTTTGAGCGGAAAGCAAATGAGAAACTCTGCCTGAAGATCATCTGCATCTTTGGCAAACTGACCAAATTCATCTAATTTGCTGGGCTGTCCTTTCACAGGGAATACATGGTATTTCATTCACAAATCATGTAACTAAAAGATCAATTGAAAATTTGGTTGATCTATGAAAAACATAAGTGATGTGAATGATAGAAGCAACTGATGCAATACCTGGAGTTATGCCTGAAGTTCATCACCGCTGATTGAGCTCACTTCTGTGCCCTCTTCAGCAATCATGCTCACAGCCCCTGCATTGGTCAGCAGCTGCATAATGTCCATATGACCCTCCAAAGATGCTGCCTGAAGTGCAGTGCCATGTTCTCCACCCTGAGCATTGACATCAGCACAGTTCTCCAGAAGCAGATGCACAATGTCCATGTGACCCATGTAAGATGCTGCCTGAAGTGCATTGCCAAAGTAGCCACCCTGAATATTGACATCAGCACCTTTCTCCAGAAGCAGCTGTACAATGTCCATGCGACCCTGAGGAGATGCTGCCTGAAGTGCATTGCCAAATTGGCCACCGTGAGCATTGACAACAGCACCTTTCTCTAGAAGCAGCTGCACAATGCCCATGTGACCGTGAGAAGATGCTGCCTGAAGTGCATTGCCATATTCTCCATCCTGAGCATTGACATTAGCACCTTTCTCCAAAAGCAGATGCACAATGTCTGTGTGACCCTTCTTAGATGCTGCCTGAAGTGCATTGCCAAAGTAGCCACCCTGAGCATTGACATCAGCACAGTTCTTCAGAAGCAGCTGCACAATGTCCATGCAGCCCTCAAAAGATGCTGCCTGAAGTGCAGTGCCATGTTCTCCACCCTGAGCATTGACATCAGCACCTTTCTTCAAAAGCAGCTGCACAATGTCCATGTGACCCTTGTAAGATGCTGCCTGAAGTACATTGCCAAAGAAGGCACCTTGAGCATTGACATCAGCACCTTTCTCCAGAAGCAGCTGCATAATGTCCATTTGACCCTCCACAGATGCTGCCACAAGTGCATGGCCATATGTTCCACCCTGAGCATTGACATCAGCACCTTTCTCCAGAAGCAGCTGCACAATGTTCATGTGACTCCCCACAGATGCTGCCTGAAGTGCATTGCCATATTTTCCACCCTGAGCATTGGCATCAGCGCCTTGCTCCAAGAGTATCTGCTCCAAGAGTATCTGCACAATACTTAAGTGCCCATAGTATGATGCCACAGTCAATGGATAGTAGTCATCAGAGTTGAATTGCATCATGCAATTGTGTGCCAAGTCTCTCAAGTTTTGTCTTGCAGCAACATCTATATGCCTGACAGATTCTGGGACTTGAGGACTATCCCAATCCATTGGCAGAAGGTCCAACAAAAATTTCCTCCTAACTGCATCCTGTAGAGCATTGGAAAGGACATCATTGATTTTTGTTTCTGTGTCTCTTGTAGCAGAATGAGATCCCCAATTGAGCTGAGTGTATTCAAGGAATGGATGCTCAACCATCAGGTTTTTATGGGTTGGTGAACCTGACCAACAGTTGGTTCTACATGGTATGAATGACAAGTATGTCAGGCAGATTGTTGCAATTTTGGCATGGGCATGTGGGAATTGGGCAGCATGAATTCTATCCAGGTAGTCTTGTGTTGTGAAATGGATCAAACGAACAACATTATCTGTCTGTTCCACATAGACCAGACCAGCACACACAGACAAGATGGTTTCAATGTCTGTCATACCATCCTTGTCAAAATGTGTGTCATCTGGCTTGATTGCGAGGGCTGTCTGGAGTTCAAGAACAGGGAGTGGCCTGACTGTGTATGCAATCCAGGTGAGTGCAGCCAACCCAAGGTGTCTGTAATTTGGATTCTGGCTCTGGATTCGCAGCAAGGCTTCATTATATGTGTTGTCCAGGTCTGTAGGCAACTTGGAAAGGCCTTCACGGACATCCCTCACTGTGGTTTTTGTAGCCAGAGAGTCAATGTGGAGTTTTGTGAGCAAGAACCTGATGTCATGAATGAGCATAAAATTATGTAGACAGAGCGATGTTCTTACATTCCATCTGCCTTGCTCAAAACCTGTTTCTCAATTTCTGAGGCAAGATCTGGGCTGACCTTGATATGTTTTGACAGTTGAAAAGAGGCAGAGATCTGGGCAGCAATGTATTTTTGCAGATCTGATTCAGTTGCCCGAATCTCCAGTTTTGCCACATCTGGAAATGCTTTAGAAACATCAACATGAGGTCTGGAAGTGACCATGAGGTTCACTGAAGGCCCAAGTGCCTGAAGCTGGTGGACTAGATCATTGCGGACATTTCCATCCTCTGGGCATTCATCCAGAGCATCAATGATGATGAAAACCCGAGAGTAAGCAGAGATGACTGGAGCCAGAAGCTTCATAATTTCTTCAAGAGATGATCTTGTATTTCGATTCTGATGACCTTCATAGAGGGCCTTTATATCAGAGGAGATGGGCTGGTCAACAACAAACTGCCTCCACAAGCTTGCCATGAGATTTGACAGTGTCTGAAGTTCAATCTCCTTGTGGTTGCAATAGATGGCAGCTATGACAGTTTTGCTTCTGTCTGGGAACTCAGCTTGGAGATGGTGCATAACAACAGAGCTAAAATATATTCAGTGTTTATCTGAATTGAAGTTTGCACAACCCACGCCAACACAGTTTTCCCAGCACCAGCTGCTCAAAAGCCTTGAGAATGTGTCTCTCAAACATGATATAGAGACATACAAATACCAATGCACCACAAAATCCTTCCAGAATTGTCCTTCCATTCCTTGAATGTTGCATTATCCAGCAGCCATTGTCCAGTTCCTTGTTGGTGGCTGGCAAGGATGGTAGCCTGCCTTGTGAAGAAATTGATTGGTGACAGCCATTCAGTAATCTTCTTCTTCTCTTCCTGTTTAGCAGTATCCCTGCCAAGTATCAGCTGCATTTAATTGAAGAACAGGTGCAAGTACCAGAGTTCCATGCCCAACCAGTTGCTCAGGGTTGATTTGAAGCGCTCAATCTCTGCCAGATCATCCTTTGCCTCACTTTTATCCCACAGAACCCAGGCAGCCTGTTTAATGATCTTTCTGGCTGTGCCCTGTGCTGGCTCCAGCTTCTTTGCCAAGCGGGACATGGTCTCCTTGAATTCTGCCATGGATTCCTCAAGCTGGAATTGGCGTCCTCCAGCCTGAGTATGGGCAGCGGGTACAATATGAGTTTGAAGATCTGCAAGCAAGGGCTTGAGTGCATCAACTTCTGAGAACAGCCTCTTCCGCTCCTTGGAGGCATTGCGGAAGTCCTTGGCATATTTGCCAGCCTGAGCAACAACATCCACAAGCTGCACTATGCTGGCTACAAGTCCAATGAGTTCTGCCATTGCTGGGGGGTGCTATCAGGGGGAAGAGATGGGAGAAAACAAGAGAGCTGTCTGCTGCGTGCGAACTGATACCACACCTTCAGCTATCAGATTGGTGTCAATCTGTCCATCACCGGAAGATCGAAATCCAGCACATGCGGAGCAACGATCACCGTAAAAAGGGCTGCCTTAGCTGTGAAAAAAAATATAGTATTGAGACAGCACACGACTATTCTCAGACAGAACAATACGAATATATATGTACGCCGAGTCCATTTATGAATCTGAAAACAAATGCTCCAGACATGTGAATCAATCAAATGTCAGATGGAGCGCGCAACACCTTCCCGTCGCAGGCGCCAGCACCTTCCATTCATAGCAGTTCAAAGCTGTGAAAGAAGCCGGCGTATCCATGGCACTCTCAGGCCAAGCTCTCCTCGCACTGCCTGGAAAGCATCACCGCCGGTGAACGTCTGACCCAGGAGCGCACGCGATTGTCGTGAGCAAGACGTCGGAGTCCCGCGAGATCCAGCACGGACCGCGCGCGGTGGCCCCCACCCCGCTCTCCCCAACCGTGCGGTCTCCGTCCCCAGGGGCCGTAAGCTAGTTTGCCAAACCTGACCATAGACCGTCATTGTCGCTGCGTCATCCCGCATGCAAGAGAGCGAGCAATACACGGGCGCCGCTTCGCTAGCACGACGAGGAGCAGATACGTCGGAGGACGCCATCCTAGTCCTCGCCGTGCAGACTCTCCGCGCCAGTTTTTCGCCTTCGATCGGCCAGGCGGTGCGTGAAAAGGAAAAGGAGCCGATGATCGATGGCAGCGTGGTTGTGATATGACTGCCAGCGGAGGTCAGCAGAAAGTAGAGGCGTTGCAGATGAGAGGGAGGGAGGAAGTAGAGAAATCATGGAGCAGAAAGACGCGATTGGAGGGATTGGAAAAAAGGCGTAGGGAGGTCTCACCCGTAATGATATGTACCATGTACCACTGGTCTCTCGCCGCACCCTCCATGCGCACCTTCCCGCCGATCCGCCCGAGGCCGGTGACATGACGAACGGTAATGAAGGGCCGTGTATCGCAGCGCAAAGGCGAAGCGCTCGGGTTGCTGGCCAAGCACGCGTGCACATCGCCGAAGCGCTTCCTAACCCAGCCCAACTGTGGACCGCCACGTCAGCGCACATGCACACCGCGACACACGGGAGCCGCGATCGACGACGTCCTGCACGCGGTGCACGCAAGACGGCGACAAGACGATACCGCGCAGCGGGTGGTCGACCCGGAGCAGATGGATACCGAAAGAAGTGGAGCGCGCGAACACACGCGATGATTGCTGCAGATGTCGTGGGGTCCGCGCGCGTGAACAACAGAGCTGCGATACGTGCTGGGCAGAAGTGAGAACGCAGTCGGAGGCAGGGAGGGAGCGGTGGAAGAAAAGAAAGGACAGAGGGATGGATAGAGGATGGGGTGAGCGGTGCACGCGCGAGGAGGGAGAGCGATGAAGTGCAAGCCTTCCGAAGGCGCCGGCAAGCTGGCCAATGGACCTTCGAGGTCCCGCGCCAGCGTCATCGACGAATCGCTGAGGTGGCCACACCGAGCACCAAACATAGCGCCCGCAGCGGAGATCACAAGACTCCATCGCGTACAGCGTCCACGCACATGCAAATGGGGCGAGTTGCTGGTATAGTGGGTGGAGGCACTACAGCGGATAAGCGCAGCGGAGCCGCCGGGGATGGAGTGCAGGGGGGCCGCGAGGGGGAAAGGACATGCGGAAGATAAAGGGGCACTCGCCACCCACCAGTGTCGAGCATGCGCCCCCGGGCCTCATCTTCGTCGCGCTCTACACACATCTTCCTCCCCAGCGCCCTCCCTCGTTCTGCCCACCCGCACGCGCCTGGTCGCGATCCCGGGAATACGACAAGCGAACGACGAAGAGTACCACAGCAAACAGAGATGTCGAAACCCAGAACGCCCCGCACGAACTCACCCGGTGTCGGCGCTCAGACCTGCGATCCGTGCAGTCGTCCTACAGGCGGCACGCGCAAAGCGGTCGATATGCCGCATGTGGTGTGGTCGCTATCGAGCGCTTGCTGAGACGCCGATGCCGGGGTCCGTGCGCGTGGGCGGCGGCGCCAGATACGTGCTGGAGAGATGTGAGCATATATGAGCATAGGGCGGGAGATGCGGAAGAGGGGGGGGTGGGGAAGGAGGGACGGGAGGATGGAAGAGGGGAGGGAGGAAGAGGAGGGAGGGAGGGAGGAAGAGGAGGGAGGGAGGAAGAGGAAGGAGGGATGAAGAGGGAAGGAGGTGGGCGCGATCGGAGGAGCGGCAAGTCCGGGTGGGAGTAGGAAGGTAAAAAGGGAGAGGAGAGAAGACGTACCACCGTCCTGCGCATCTTCGTCATCGAAGCAGCCCCCGCCCACTCACACCGCGTCCCGCTCCGCCACGTATGCATGCATCCCCGTCTCGGGAGCACCACCACTCGCGCCTCCACCGCCTCACTGAGATATCGAAAAACTCGCGCCCCACAACCTGTCGAAATCGGATCCACAAGGCCGACCAACATCCGTGGCCGCGCGCGCAGGCGTATCGTCCGGCCGTCCGAGCAGTCAAACGCGCGGGACGATGGCCGGTGCTTTGCATACCGGTGCGCAGCGCTCTTGGTGCGTGAGGGGATGCCGACACGCTCGAAGCGGGGGTCGGTACCACCGTACAGGACGATGCATGCAGGAGGCCAATACGATGCCGATGCATGCTGAAGGAGGGTGAGAACAGACACGGGAGGTCGGGGAGCAGCGAGGAAGGGGAAGGGGGCAACGCAGACTCACCCAGTCGGAGTTTCAGGTGCGGCGGCAGGGGGAGGAGAGAGCGGCGAGGGTGGGGAACGACGGAAAGCAAAGGAGACACAGAGTAGAAAGGCCGTTCCTCCTCGCGGGTGACCCCACTGCGTTCCGCGCGTCGCCGTCTCAGGATCAGCCTCCACCCATCGCTTCAGAAATCGCGGACGGCGTATCCTCCGACTACGCACCGCCAGCCGCGTGGCAAGACACTGTGGCGCGTGCGTGCGTGCTTGAGGGTCGGGCTGCAGGACGACGTCAGTAATCGTGAAATCTCATGGTGTGCAGCTCAGAAGACGGACGGACGGATGTGGGGCGGCGGAGAGGGAGGACGGAAATGCCGGAAGGAGGCGCAGAGGGCGGAAGGGGAGGGAAGATGGAAGGAGGGGCGCGCAGACGGATGGGCGGAAAGGTGTAGGAGGAGGAGACGCGGACAAAATGGGCACATAGAAGAAAGATACTCACGTATACCATCGTCTCCTCCCCATGTTTGGCGGGTCTGCAAGCACCAGGATGGTGCGCGGACGATAAACCGGAACTGTCGTCGACTGACACGCGTCGGATGCGTGACCGCGCATTCGTAGAGCGGAGGATGAATCGATAAAGCTTTGAAGAACGGCACTGGGATCTAGAACGGCCGAAGTTGTTAGCGGAGAGGTTGAAGCGGTGTGTCGGTCAAGAGGTGAGCGATCTTCAGCACAGCCTCTTCCTTTTCGGGCTCCAATCTGCCAGCGCTGGCAAACTCGCTGCTGGGGTCGTTTCGGTCTCATTCCTGACGTCCCCTCATGTATTTAACCCATCCGTCTCAATACAAACAAGTTGATACTCCCTTGCTCCGTGAATACATCGTCGTTGGACGACGAATCGACGACCTGCGTTCCTCTCGCAACATTCACGACGGTTTGACGTGACGTTCTGAGTATTCGCGATCGCCGCGGAGTTCCCGCTGGCGAGGTCGGAAGGCGCTTCTGGCCTGTTACTGGGTCTTAGGACCCCATGCTCTCCTGCCCTGTGTCGACTGCCCGGGTTGCCCCCAGCCTGTTCTCCTCTTCTTTAGTGACGGAAATCTTGGTCGCAAAGGTGTCTCGGCTCCCCGCTGGCATGGTGACTTCCCAGGTAGGGTGTCTATCGTGAAGATGCTGGAGCATGTTGTATTTCCAATGCGGTTCTGGACACAAGCTGCATCGCAGCGGCACGTTAGTGCACGGTTTGGATGCGCTGGACTTGCTGGCAGCCGAAATCTGGAACTGGTAGCCCTCGGGGCACGATGAGATCGCTTTTCCAGCCGTGATTCCAATGGTACAAACTCCGCCTTAGCTTGTCCGCAGAATCCGCACGGATAGTCCTTTGCTACCTGGAGAACCCTGAGCAGATAGTCAAGAGCGCTAACAGAAAACCTTACCCCTGTTACAATGTTGGGCTCTTGCAGTCCGCGCTGGGACAATAGTACATGTTTTCCCATATGATTCTGACGATCTGGGCCGGCGACATTCTTATTGCAGACACGACACGGGCGTCGGCTGTCTTTGGGAGCTGGAGCGCTGATTGATCTGACACGATGTGAAATGGTGTGTGTTGTTTTATTCACAGCTGTATAAGCTAATGAGCAGATATTTAGATGAAAGCACTGGATAGCTGACCGTCTGTCATGATCGCCTCGTAGGGATATCTACCCTCTTTTACAGGACCATAGACGGGGATCTTCAAGCGAATCTCCTCCTCCTGTACCCTCTCGAGCAGTTTTGCAGTCCAACCCTCCAGCTGCGCATTAGAAAAAACTCAAGTTTTCTCTGTTTCACCGCTAGACGAGACATTCAAGATCTCTTCCAGCGATACTTGTTTGAGATCCGCAGAAATCAACGGCAAAGCAAGCCGTCCATCAACAGTTACGCTCAGATGACGCATCCATGCTGCGGAATCAATCGCACTGGCGTGCTTGGCTTTGGCAGACTCGAACGCAACAAACTGTGTTGCCCATGCCCAGGAGACACTCCCAGTGGATTCGGAAGGGGGGACAAAGGGTACAAGAGACAGGATCTGCCCAGTTATTTCATACTGAGTGTCAGGGAGAGCTATCTCGGCAATGGGAGCCGCGTCAAGATATGTAATAGGGCTGGTATTGACAATTTTAATGCCGGTGCATTGGAGAATGGCCAACGAGACTTTAGTTGTGTCAAAACACACCAACGTCGCGAGGAGTCCTTGGATTTTGAGGAGATGATTGTCGGCGGTGGATTTCAAATAAACTGCGGAAGCCGTTCGGTCCCAGCTGTCACCCCCGATGGAGAAGTAACGGACCCTGAGCAGTCTGTCATGACTCTTGTTGTTGTTAACCTCAAAAGTTGGGTCCATGAACGTCCGAAGAACCGTCTTCTTGTGAGCGAGCTTCTTCCCGTCATCGGTAAGTTTGATCCACATTGAATGCCCACCGTTCAATTCTGAGCCTTCGCCTACCACGGTGCATTCTGCAGCTGCAGCCTTTTCAGCTACCAGCGCGGCATCCCCGTCAAAGTCCAGGATCTTTCTGGTATCCAAAGCATCTGAGCTGCTGGCTGAATCCTGCGCGGTCAAACTCGACGGCAACGGGTCCGAATATACATCGGCCAATGACCTATCCACCTCCTTGGAAACTCCGGGATACTTTCCGCCCTTGGGATGCATTAAATCGACGCCTTCACGAGCAAAGAGCCCTTCAAAGTCGACATCACATCCATGGATTGCTAGGATGACCTTTGCTGCAGCAACACCGGCCTTCCAACACTCTTGGATGTTACATGACTGCGCGGTCAATTCCCCGGTCCTTTGCGAAGGGGAAAGGTGAACGAAGTCGTGACGGCGAGTCAGTTTCAGGCGCCGAGCTCGCCTCTCTAGATGGGGGTATTTCCTGAAGATCTTGTCCATCCATAATGCCAACCCAAACCGCTGTCACAACTCATTGACGGCCATGTTAGGTGAGTGTCTACCAATCATTCTGGACCTGCCGAACAGCGTCTCAAAAATGTCGTCACCCAGCAGACCTTGAGGTAAGGATTCAAGACTTTCGAATTAGCAATTTTGAAGATTGCGTTTTTGACCATGCACTGGAGGTCGCCGTAAAGTTGATTCGAGACAAAGTCACCCTCATGTTTAATGAAAAGGGCACACACGAGATGGGTGAATTTGACCAGGTGGATCACCTGCTTGGAAAGCGAGAGTGTCGGGTTAATGAAGGGCTCCACAAGGGCGTGGAAGACTTCTCCGAGGAGCGACAAAGCACGGTGAGTGTTTCTTTTGGAGGGAGTGAATTCAGAAGTGTCGAGGTGCTGCAAGTCGTCAATTAAACAGAGGAGTGTTATGGCTTAGGGGACATCCTGGGGGTCCTTCAGATTCAATAGAGCATGGATGCTCTCGTCCGACCAATCAAACCTGGTTAGTTTCTCCAACCACTGGGCCAGGAGAGTCTTGTTGATTACAATGCTGTTGACCAACATACCCTCCTTCGAGCAGAGAAGTGTACACAGTCCTATAAACCAGGAGGTTAACAAAGGAGAGCCGGTACAGAACAGTCACTCACGTTTGAACAGGTGCTTGTAATCGAAATCCACTGTGAGACCGCCGTCGCCAGTATACAAATTTAATCCGGCGAGGTCACATAGAAATTTGTACAGGGGATCATCTTTTCTGAGAAGTCGATGCATGCAGACGAGGTACAAGGCTGCTTTCCGTCTGACATCTCCGTCTGATGCAATCGTCTGCAACTTCCCATGCTTAGCCTTGCCGAAGGGGGAAATCTTCCAGGCCCAGATGAGCTTCTGCAAGACCTCAGCCGACGACTGCCAAGAACCTTTCTTGCAGGTAGGCATTAACAAAACTGGCTTTGCACCATAATCGGTCGGTGCGTGTCGAGAAAATGCAGCAACACTAAACTCCTTTCCCACATGAATCTCCCCAGCACAGATCACCTTCCCGGCTTCCTCGATGACTGTTAGATCCGAGCCCATCTTGAACATTTTGAGCCACGAGGCTGCATGTTCACACAAACCACCAATTTCGTCTGTATCCTCCAGGTAGCACAGATACCCGTCACCCGCAATCTCATCCTGCGACAGGGTTATACCAACTTTGCTGTAATCCCCGGCATCGATGTCATCGAACAAGACTTCGATATTCTCCATGATATCAGAAACTTTGACATCCCTGACAGTATTTCATAAAGAATACTGTCGTCGAATATCTGCAATGGTGTGGTGGCTGGGAAGCATAAATGGGCTCTTGTTGAGCACGTGCAGCGCCGCACCACCTCCCAGCTCATACACCAAGACTGTGAGATCTCTGTCGAGCTCGGTGAAGTTCTTTGGATGATACTGTCCGTTCACCGCTTGCTTGCTCTTTTCCTTTGTTTTCGAAGTGCTCCAGCCCTGCATTTTTGCGTTGGACAGGAGCCGTGGAAGACCGGGAACCTCATTATTTGCGAGAAAGTCAAACAGGTCCTTGTACTCGTCGGCTTGTCTCCGAGCATGTTTCAAATATTTCCAAAAGGTTTGTTTCTGTAAAACTGTTAGACACGAATATGGTTAAAATGTACGAACACTAACCTTCAACTGTTCTGCTTTTAGGTGTCGTCCAAGTAGCTTGATCTTTTCATCCATCTGCTCATGGTTGAGGCGCCCTGTGGATTTCTTTCCACACAATTGCCCAGCCCACTTTTCCACCGTGGCTATAGCAGAGTCGAGACTCAAATCTGCACATGCAGCGCAACAATTTCTGCCAGTCATTGGCAGGCCAGAGCGGACTCGGATGACCGAGGAAGTGAAATCGACAGATAAGAGGGTATATTTGGGAGTGTGTCACGACGAGGGGTCATGGATAGCAAATGGATAGGTTGTGCACAGCAAACCCACATCCCATTTGTAACACGTGCCGACGCACACAGAAAGTTGGCCAGGATGGGATGAAGCTGGAGGTATCTGTGGATAGGTATCACAAGAGGTTTGCGTTTTCATTGCATCTATAATGGCTGTCCGTAAATAAAATTACATGCAGGAAGTTCAATGTACTTGTTGCCTCCCGACATTTGGCACCACACTGATGATTGTCCAGGGGTGTGAAGCCCTGGTTAAATCCATGCTTTACATATGTAGAGCACTAAGCACAGTATGGTAGCGGACATCACTTCATGACAAGTGTTTGTCACAAGTCTGAGACCCAATTTGGAAATTGCTACTAGTGCCTCAGCATGTACTTTATTATGAGTTCCATCATGAAAAGCGGAAGATGTTTGCCAAGCCATAGATAGTGTTGCAAGTCCTGGAAGCCTTGTGAGCTTTTCACATTGGCTTCCCAAAGATCCACATAGACTTGCAAGGGACACCTGGCCATGTGAAGTACATAAGCCTGATGTTGTTTGCAAGGCTAGATGACATTTGCAAGGCTAGGGGGGCATGGGAAGGGAGTCGGGTGTATGTCAGGCCTTCCCAAAGATCCACATAAGTTTGCATTGCCACCAAAGGTTTATATAGATTACACCAGAATGTCTTCCAATCCTGCTTGCATTCCCATTCAGGGCACACGAAAATAGCCAGAAAATGGAATGTGATTCAAACATGAATACAAAAGGACTACTCGACAGATCTAGAAGCACCATCGGACGACGGCACATCAGATGAAGAAGAAGTAGCCAATTTAGCTGCGTGTTCCGCCCTCAGGCGTTCTATGTGGCTCATGCAAGGAGTTGCTGGCGAGTCGGGTGTCAGAGGCGCTGCGGCGGACACTCCGAGCACAACACTACATGGATGGGATCAGAATGGCGAAATCTGGACGGTTACGGAACACACACCGGTTGTAGAGTGTGAGTATCTTGGCTGCATGCTCTGGATCATCAAATAGCTCCACAATCATCCAAAAGAACTCTTCGTAGTCAAAGTGGCCGTCAACTTTGTTCCACTCTTGCATGGAGCTGAGGTTGAATCGAACCTGTATACAGTGAGTGCGGAGATCCGAGTATTGCATTGAAGACTTACCTGAAGAGCGATGTATGCAATTATACGTGGCGTGAACTTCTTCATCCCGATGTTAACGGAGTTCAGCAGTTTTCCGCGGTGGTATCCGTCGCCTTGGAGTGCTGAGGATGGACCCATGAAGACCGCTTTCGAGGCCTACTCTCAAGTCAGCACTATACCCGCAACTGATAATGCAACTCACCCGAAGCATGATTGGCCCCGTAAGCACGGTATCGAGCGCGGACCCATCGTTGACCTGATTGAATGGAAACAGAAAGCACGGAAGCTGGCAGGCATTGATGTCCTTGGCACCAGAATCAATGTCAGTGTATGTACTAAACAAGAGAAAAGATCAGTCTCGGATGATGAGGTAGATCAGATCGTACCTCGGGGTGTCGTCATACTCCAGAGGACACAAGAGCCGTGCAAAGGTTGGGTGTGCCGATCCGCGAGTTGCCCCAGGGGCTATGGCCGGGTTGAGTGGAGTTTTAGGGTCTTCTGTGACCCAGCCAAGGATGTGTGGCTTCATGGTAGCAGTGTCGTCAGACCTGGCACCCTCCATGCCTGACACAATCTAAAACATTATTTTAGCAGGAGCATGAGGGAAGAAAAGACTAACCTCGCGACAGATGGATTTCCGCAGATGAGGATCACCCGAAAGGCTCAACATGAGCTCGTGGAAACCAGGAAATTTTTGCCACAAGGTCATCCATGATTCTGTAAGGCGCTTGGATGTGACACTGATAGAAGAGATAGGAATAAGACAATATGTGGTCCTTAAATCACATACTCTTCCTCCATCTCATCGCCAGAGAGAGCTGTGTCAACAATTAGGCCATGATCAACGATGGTCCTGGCGGTTTCGAATGGACCGATGAAGTGCATGATGACATGTCCATATGTGTCGAAGTTTGAAGGGCCCTCCAGGCTCTTTTTGACCTTGTTGGTGGGTGGAGCCTCATTCTCGAGCTCATCGTCGGTGTCGGCACTGCGAGGCAAGTACGTCAAGGTGATGAGTGAAAGCCACTGAAACCAATAGATCACAACAAACACTCACCTGGCTCTCTTCTTTCGTCGTCGTGGCTTCGACAAGCCGGAAACGATGCCCTTCAAGGTGTCAAGCTCGGCCATCGCCTTCTTGTACTTGTCTGTGACTGTGTCCAAGGCATCTGGTGTGCCGGTTGTGGTAGCATTGGTGGTATCGGTCAAGCCCGAAACAGCTGTCGACATCGATGAAGTAAGTGCGGGAGATGGAACAAGGCCAAATTCCTCAGCGTGGAGATGATGGTAGGGGGGGGAGAAAGGCAGGTGCACATATGCGTCTGTGACTCGCCCTTTATCTAGGGCCCAGAATTTCAAATCCAAAATGAACTGGATACAGATATCACGTGGGCGCATCTTTGAGTCGCAAACGCACGTTGGTGCCTGACTTTGGAGCTTTACAGTCTACCTCTTGCTCCAGGATGCCCTACTTGTTTCCTGTTGAACGTGTTGGCCATCGGGATGAACCGTGCCAGCCCTGGGAGGTGGGACATTCATTTTATCTTACATTCAGGAATGTCTGCATAACCTTACTTCTTTTGGGTAGGGTACGCGCGGAGACGGGCACGATCTCGAACCAGAGCTTGCTGGACGTCTGCTTCCTTTCCCTGATAGTCCCCTCAACGAGAAAGGGAACCAGCCGCCACTGAGCCCTCAGGTAATACATTTTCCATTTCTTGCTTTAATATATTTAAAAAATATCAGGAACACATTCCTTGCTGGGCACGGAGTGCCTCTCCTGTGCCAGAATTGGGGCTTGGGTACATTCCGTACCTAGCCGTCTCGCAGGCCCTTCAGCAGACTTCATTTGCGGTCGTTGAGGTGATTTCACATTGTCACTAAACGGTGACGGCACAATCTCACATTTACAGGGCACTGGTACCCATCAAATGATTACCCGCTTCTGGATCCGCCCGCGCAATCAGCTGCCAGCTGCCTTGCATGAGAGCCCAGATTTTGTGCGCAAGGTGTGGGTGGAAAACCCCAGCTCCCGTACTCCTTCCTGGATGACAATCAACACAAGCATGGAGTCATGGTCGATCAAGACGCTCTGGGATGCTGTGCGCATAACCGTTCACTGCACCAAAAAAATATGTGAATCAGTCAGTTGTAAGCGCCTCCGCAAATTAGTCTGATAAATATTCTGATCGATCGCGTCTCACAGGCAACCGATCTGCTCGACTGGTGTGGTATGGACTGCGGTTCTACTAGATGCAGGGTAGTATTTGCAAGTAGAGTAGTGTTCGTCCTCTAGAGGGAATAAAGTTTACAGCTTTCAGTTGGGACGGAGGTCTTCAGTTTTTGTGTTTGATAAAATTCCCTGTGTGGTTTAAAATTTAGTTGGTTAGTGTAATAGTTATGATCTGTCTGATGGGGGTCTGGATTCTCCAATAATATTTGTTTCGCACTACTGGTACACAGCGGAATCGTCTCCACTCGCATAGGAAGCACTAGGTCGCCCCTTTTCTAGACCTGTATCCTTCACCGGATATGTTGATACGAATCTGGGGCCTTCTTGGAGGATAGATGGCGAATTCCATTCTACAGGCGGAGCTGTTAAAAAGCCTCCGTCGCGATGCGGGTTCGCTTCGTAAGCCTCTAAGGATATGTAGTTTCTAAGGGTTTCTTTATATCGAATGGACACTGTCTGCTTTTGAAAGCAAACGGAAAAATGATGTCCGCAGGTCTCCGATCGCGCTCCGCGGTACCGCGAATGATTAAACGTAGAAGGCGGATGCTTCAACAGACTATGTGAAGGATGTGGATGGCTCCTCGGAGAATCCGCACACTCCGAAATGCTATATTGTTGGCAGGGTTCGAAGTGGAGAATGGATCGGGGTAATTGATTTGTTTTTCGCGCAGTCGTTCGGGGTCAGATCGGATCTGTACCAAGAACTGGTGCCGTACCAGGGCTCTTTTGGAGCTTCACGGTATAAATCTGTTTAGTGGACAGTGCCTCTCAGGACCTGGAGAGGACTGATGAGTTTTTGTGAAGGGCCTAAAGGACGACGCCTCCGGGGATTATTCTTGTTCAGAATGGAGGATGAGTAAAGAAGAGAGCCCCTGGTGACCAGTGAACTCTTTAGATTGGCAGGTATCCTACTTTTCCGCTCTAGTCTAGGACCGTAGCAGAGAGCAGGGGAGTTCGGAGATCCTTTCTCCAGATACAGTGAGTGGTATTTATACTGTTTCTAAAGACCATGTGATTTTCCTTTATTCCGATGACTCCATTCATCTTTCCGACGATCGGGAACAGGCCCCCCTCTTCTTGCTCTCCCTCCCAGATGTCGGAAACGTTTCGTGGTGTGTTTCTTGTAGGTGGAGTGATTCTGGAGTCGGAGGACGATGCGGACTGGGTCGAAAGTGATCGCAGAGTGTGGCGGAATGATCCTGACGCCAGCGGACGGTGTAATTGCTCATCGGACATGGTCATAGTCAGACTCTGGGGCCGGCGGACGATGCACACTAGGTTGTAGACGATCGCAGAGTGTGGCAGAACGATCCTGGAGCCAGTGGACGGTGTAATTGCTCATTGGACACGGTCGTAGTCAGACTCTGGGGCCGGCAGATGATGCAAACTAGGCTGTAGACGATCGCAGAGTGTGGCGGAACGATCCTGGAGCCCGTGGACAGTGTAATTACTCATCGGACACAGTCGTAGTCTGACTCTGGGGCCGGCGGACGATGCAAACTAGGTTGTAGACGATTGCAAAGCATGGCGGAATGATCCTGGAGCGAGCGGACGGTGTAATTGCTCATCTGACATGGTCGTAGTCAGACTCTGGGGCCGGCGGACGATGTTGTAGACGATCGCAGAGGGTGGCGGAACGATCTTGGAGCCAGCGGACGGTGTAATTACTCCTCGGACTCAGTCGTAGTCTGACTCTGGGGCCGGTGGACGATGCAAACTAGGTTGTGGACGATCGCAGATCGTGGCGGAATGATCCTGGTCACTGGTCGGACTACACTGATGTCGCAACGGTGGGCAAACATAGTGCAGCCTCACACTGGGCATACAAGATGACTGTAGGCAATTTTTCTTGGCAATACTTGTAGACGCAAACTCATAGTTTGCAGCAAAGCTCGTCAGTGGCACAAGAATCGTATTCTGCTTAGGACGAATTTTGGCCATTGTCTACGCCTCGCAGGACTCGCAAGTCCTGCTGGATTCCCAAGTGCACCCGCGTCCGTGCGGAGCGCGTGCATTTGGAGGCAGTGTACTGATTAAACTTTTTTGAAATAATATTATTGGATGACGACTCTTTAATGACACAAGTTTTTGCACTCCCCGCAAGCGGCCACACAAATACTGAGGACAAGGGCTTCTGGTTTCGACGGCTTGATCTTACAGCTGCATGTCCCGTTTGCCATGCATCCATTTCTTCTGCTATTAATTCTAATGGCTGTCTCCTGTCTACCCGAGTGTGGCCGCACATTCACCCGATCTCGTGAACTGCATATCCATCAAGACAGCTGTGCCCATGTACTTGTGGCCGAGTCCAAAGCACAGAAAACTGCACAGTCAGCTCCAAATACACAAGCCCTCTATGTCGAGAAACAACACCGTAAGCGACAGAGGCTTTCGGGCTCGCTCACAGGACCAAGCGCCTCTAGGCTTGAACTCGTCGATACAAGAGTGACCGAGCTTGAGGTATGTACATCTCAATGATTTTTTCTTTTCGCAAATGACAGTATTTCTTTTGTAGAGTTTTGACGAGCCTATGGACTATCGTCCGCCTTCGCCAGAGATACCCCCGCTTCCGCCTACACCACCGCCTCCCCAGGTCACAGCAGCCGGTCACCCAGTTAGGACAAAGCAAAAGACGTGTAAGCTACTCCAACAGCTTCCTGAGCCTCTGCTTTCTGTCCCTGTTCCACCTCCCGAGGAGCCTGTTCCCGATCCTCCAACCGAGCCAATATCCACATGGGTTTGGCAGGGAATACACACGACTGTGAACAGTTTTGGACTCTTTCGCGAGTATCCGTCGGTCCCAACATACAATCCAGATGAGCCCCTTTCCATCAACAACCTCTCCGATATCCCAGAGCCTGTACGATCAAATACAGCTACTCTCCCTTTGTCGAAAACTCCGTTCCGTGATTCCGAGCCATCAACCAACCCCACTCCAGTAGTGCAGGGAAGCTCCGATGCTCACGTTCCCTCCTCGCCATCATACTTTGCACCATTTCGTAACTGGAGCGTCTACAGCTTGATGAGTTGGCTCTGGACTGGTACGGCTATGAAGTCTATTGAGGCGATGGAAAATCTTGTCGAGATCTTGAAGTCCCCCAATTTCTCAACTGAGGATATCAAGGACTTCAATGTTCGGCGGGAAACCGCGATGTTTGATGCTTTCTTGGCTTCTTCGGCTAGCAATTCTGCCGTCGGTGCCATTTGTGATGGATGGAAGCAGGTCTCGGTTGATATTTCTGTGCCCGATGGACTGCCCCATGCCTCCGAGGCTGATGCCCCCGTTTTCTCGGTTCCGGGCCTTCACTATCGACCCCTGGTGGAGGTAATAAAATCTGCGATCCAGGATGTGGGTGCACGATGCTTCCATTATACACCTTTCAAGCAGTTTTGGGTCCCTGGGCCAGACAGTCCATCACAGCGCATTTTCGACGAAATTTATTCCTCTGATGCAAAGATCGAGGCTCATACCACACTCCACAACCAGCTGCCCGAGCCCGGCTGCACTCTTGAGCGTGTGGTGCTCAGTCTGATGTTTTGGTCAGACTCCACTCACTTGGCTAGCTTTGGTGCTGCCGCACTCTGGCCCTTATATATGTTTTTTGGAAATCAATCCAAATGGCTACGAGTAAAGCCACGCTCGGAACTTTGCCATCATGTAGCATATTTTCCAAAGGTTTGTCTTTCTTGTTCCATATGATATGGCTACTTCAAAAACCGTAGCTTCCAGATGTGTTTCACGACTACTTCCAAAAGTTGACGGGAACGGCACCGTCCTCCGATTTATTGACGCACTGCTGGCGCGAGCTCATGCACGCTATTTGGCGCCTCATCTTGGACGACGAATTTCTGCATGCATATGAGCACGGCATTGTTATCAAATGTGAAGACGGGATCCTGCAGTGGTTTTATCCCTGCATCTTCACGTACTCCGCGGATTACCAGAAAAGTATGTTCTGGATTAGAACTATTTATCAAGCTCATTCTCTCTGCAGAATCCTGCTAGCCACTGTTCGAAACCTCGGAAAAACACCTTGTCCGCCCTGCTTCCTCCCGAAAGAACAAATTCCCAAGTTAGGGACAGTTTTAGATGACAAGAGGCGGGAGAAATTAGCCCGTACCGATAATGCCATCCGCCGGGGGATGGTGGAGCATGTCCGCAGTTGGATTTATGAGTGGGGCTATGCCGTCAAGTCGGCAGCTGTCGAGCAGTTCTTGCAATCTCTGTCGTGGACACCAACTTCTGTAAGTATTATTTATCTATCTACATTTCTTATATTTAAACCAAGGCTGATACATTGTCACTTCCTTTCAGAATACATTTTCGGACCATCTATCAAAGTTCAATTTCAATCCATTCATCATGCTCGTGCCAGATTTCATGCATGAATTTGAACTCGGCATCTTCAAGTCCTTGTTTGTGCATCTGCTGCGCATCCTGGCCGCCCAAGGAGGGAATGCAGTCTCAGAACTCGACAGGCGGTAAGCACTTTCTAAACACTCATGGTGTAGACAGCTTATGCCTGTATGCGCAGATTTCATCTGATACCGACATTTGGCCAGTCCACCATTAGATGTTTCACTACCAATACATCGTCTCTCAAGAAGCTTGCTGCCTGGAACTACCAGAGCATTTTACTGGTAATTGGCTTGTTCCATTCCTTACGGTGCACTAAACTCTACTACTACAGTGCTCAATCCCTGTCATCGACGGTCTACTTCCTGAACCTTACAATAGTGAGATCCTTGACCTTCTATTCACTTTCGCGGAATGGCACAGTCTTGCCAAGCTCAAACTCCACACCGATTCATCCGTCAAACTCTTGGGATCCGCGACAAAAGAGATCGGCCGTCTCCTATGCAGATTTCAACGTGTGGTCTGCCCCAATTTTGCGACCAAAGAACTGCCGTTTGAGGCAGCCGTGCGTGGACGTCGCCAGGCAAAGAAGGGAACCGAGAAGCATGGAAATGGCAAAGGGAAAGTGCCGGCAGCAGCCGGCAAGACCAGCGCCAACACCAAAGTGTTTAGTTTGCTGACTTACAAGCTTCATTCGCTGGGGGATTACGTCCGTTCTATCCTCTGGTTTGGAACAAGCAACTCGTACTCGACGCAACCAGTAAGCACTATAAACATCGCTGAAGAATATTGTATTAATACTGTTCCTAGGGAGAACTTGAGCATTGTCGTGTAAAGTGTTTCTATGCCCAAATGAACAAAAATCGAGCAGTCAGACAGATGACTCAGCTTGAACGACGTGAATCTTCACTTCTACGAATCAGAGCCCGTGCAGCTTTCAATGCCCGCCGCTTTGGTAAAACAACTCCCACCCCGGATGCTCAAGGTCCCTATTTCCCATTTCAGGATGATGATCATGTGATCCATGTCTGTGGGAATTGCAATGTTCATCAAGATTCCCTCTGTGATATCTTGTCTCTTGATTCGCTCCCCCCATGAGCAACCCTCAACATGACTGGGGCCTTCCAGGCATCGACATTCCAGCACCAAAAGGGCCAGATGGCAACACTCCCAGCTGTATGCCTGCCTCCATGGTCGGAGCTCAAAGCCACACCGCTCAGGGTCTATGACCTTCATCATTGTTTGGTGGTCATCTTTGACCAGGTTGGCATCTTCAACCAGTTTCAGGACCGATTTCTGTCCAGCGACCTCACATGGTTTGCTGCAGGAGCAAGTGAGGACAACTGCCATTTGCTGCAATCACCTTGGAATTTTTTCCCTGATTTTTTGACTCTGTGGGGTGTGACACCAATAGTCAGACCTGGTATGTCAGCTGTCATTGTATTGATTTAATACCGACTGCTGAATTCACAGGCAATTGGGCTAGGAAAGCATTTGGGGAAAAAATCCAGTGTTTGCTGTGGGACCTGGTGTGTATGGCACACCCTCTAATTTTCTTACCTCATGTCCATTCAGGCAACAATATGGGACTGGACATTTGGCTCAACAACAATGATCCTCCACATCGAAGGCACCACTACCCCTGGCCAGGGTGCACCTTCTATGCCAGTGTACCTTCAGGCTGCTGTATACATTTCCCCCTCCTTTCTTCCAAGAATCCAGAGAGCCATTGTGCCCTGGCTGAGATTGCCCAGAAGTACATAGAGAATGTTGGCATTCCAACCAGGACTCAGTGGCAGAAGAAGGCTCTCAGTCTCAGATGGGAGCTCACCCAGAGCAGTGTGGTCATCCCAAACATGGCATCCCCCACCTCATCCCACAGCCCAAGTCCGTTGGCTCCACGAACTACATCTTCGTTGGACAACTGTACGGAAAATTCAATGAGATGTTCCCTGACATGAAATGCAAGGTGATGTCTGGCGGCTCCTCCCATTATGGCTCTGACGAGAGCATGGACGAGAACACCCTTGCTATGGTATCTGCCATCAAACGGATCAGCTTCCTTGAGCTCAAGGTGAAGAGTCTGGAATCAGAGCTGCAGCACAAGAAGGACTCAGTAATGAGACACTTGGATGACCTCCTCACCGCTGGCGAGACCATTGATACTCTCAATGGGCAGTTGGAGGAATGGCAGCAATGCTACGAGCAGGAGAGTACCTTGGCAGAGCAGGTAAAGGAACTGCAGGGCACTATCACATCACTTCAAGTGGAGCTTGCAGAGATGTGTCAAGGTATGATTTATCAATTTTCTACAGACTTATAGATTCATAATTAATTTGTTTATGCAGTGCACACTCTGTTTTGAACTTCTGCATTGCTGTCCCAGGTGCTGGCCCAGTTGACTCCATGCCACTGTCCTTCCTATTCTTCCTTCAAGTCTCCATCATGATCAGCACTCTTCAACCCCTCTCCGACTCTCCAGGCACCCTTTAGTGCTCCGCTGGCTCCCCACGCTCTACGTGTACTCCATCACCAATCAAGCTTACTCCGGACCACTGCATGCATGGTAACCCTTGATGAGTACCTTGTTCATCACAACTTGACGATCCATCAAGGCACCATTGTGGTCATAATGCAGCACATCCACGCTGCCAAGTGATACGAGGTGTTGGGGGTGTTGGGTATCACTGCGGAGTTAATGTCGGAGCTGCTGAACATTATGACTGCATCATAGGTTATCCTTATATTCTATGTACTATGCAAATCTATTTGCATGTCCTCTCTGCCTTATCTCTTTCTGATGTGTTTCATCTTTTTCTGCTATATTCTGATTTAATCTGATTGATATAGAGTGGTCTGGACTTGCCTGGACAGTTGAGCGCCAACCATCAAATGTGTGCACTAGCAACTCGCTCAACACATTGTGTCTCTCTGCCATGCCCAAAGCATACACCTCCACCATCGCCAGCAGGAGCAACCCATGCATTCACCAACCGCCCAAGCTTCGAGCCCCAGCTGCGCCCGAGGAACTCAAGAAGAAACATATTGATCGCCATGCAAAACGGGCAGAGATTGATGACTGTGTCAATGAGTGGTTTTCCTACACATGGGAGATGGCTGAAACCTTGCCGAGTGCTTTGAACTCAAGCCCCGATATTTCCTCAACATTTTCTTTCAAGGTGGCGCTAAGATGGTCAATTCTCACGATAAAATCAACCCGTACAATGCATTCAAAAGGGAGAAGGCAGCAGAGTGTAGAGAAAGTACTTGTTCATTTATGCATACTGATAATACACTGACTTGGTTACAGACAGGGAGCATAAACATGTTGCACAATTACACACAGATTACATCGACAAATACCATGCACTTACTGATGAGGAAAAGGATGCCCTCGTTGAATGGTTCAAAGACAGGAAAACATGTGAGTTGAAGATTTGACAGGCCACCCCTCATGGCCGCATTCAAGATATCGCAAATATTGTGAGGAACATTCAGCTTCTGGTACATGTCCTATCGAAATCAAAAACTTGTACAGCACTGACATGTTACTGTAGCTTGTTGGCCTCAGCACATGTGTTGGCATGAAGGTGTTCTTTTGCATCATCTGCAATAACACTGACTTCCACATGCCATCCCCAATGGTTCTTCACATCCAAGGAGCTGGAGGCATACATGCCGCTTGCTACATGCAAGAAATGGGACACCAGGGAGGTTGGGACCAAGATTGAGGCATTTGCAGTTGCAGGATGCAATATGCTCAGCGCGTCCATTACTCATATCAGCTGTCATCGTTGCTGACCCACCTTAGACCTTCTGCGTAGATTGAAGCAGAAGGCTGACTACCTAAAAGGTGAGATTTGGGACCTGGTGTTGAAGAAATTGAGTGTGTCTTTTCTTTTGCATTACTTATCTGTGTACTGAGGGAGTTACAGTTGAGGAGACAAACAATCCCATTGCCCTTATGAACTATGTCAACTTCGAGGAGAAGATTGTGCACAAATACGGAGTCGTGATGATAGGCTGGACCGGCAAGTTCACTAATCCTGGTGAGCTCAGCTCATATCTCCCTGCCCTTCAAGACCTTTTTGATGACCTCCAGTCCAGAAAGTGCCGCTTTGAAACACTGAGCAAAGAAGCGCACATTGAATACCTAGAAAAGTACCAGGCAGACATCACTGCAGGTCTTATCGTTCCACCACAACACAAGGGCTGCAATGATGCCAGAAAGCCATGGGGCCCTCCTGCCAAGGCAGCTTGGGTCCAGAATGCCGACAACAACAACAACAACGATTCTCCGGACAAAGGTGCCAGCGTTGAGGGCGATGGTGAGAGGGATGAAGATGGGGAGGACAATGCAGCGGTATGGAATGAGACTGCTGCCAGTACAGCAGGTAACACCACCACCCACGCTGCTGCTGATGCCACCATGCCCAACTCTGCCTCCACACACACCACTGTCAAATCCACTGCGGGGAACACCACTGCCCATGCCACCGCCAGCTCTGCTGCCATGCAGGCTGCTGCCGACTCCACTGCCGTCCAGGCCACTGCCAACTCCACCACTATGCAGGCCGCTGCCAAGAAATGCCGTCACATGCATGATGACCCAGACACAGAGGCTCCTCAACAAAAGTCCCATAAAGCCCAGCCAAAGCCCACTGCCAAGACATTTTCCCAGAGGTGCAGGTGCAAGGACACTGTGTCAGGGTCGCAGACGCAGATGTTGAAAAGGGCTGGAGGCAGCCACCCCTGTTGTGTCAGTTTACTACATGTACAAGTAGAACTGTTTGGAAATTCAGACCATTCTGAGCTCAGTGACATGAGTCTCATCACTGTGTAATATTATAGATGAAAGGCTTCATGCTTCTTTTATGCTAATCCCCAGAGTGATGTGAACTTGGCATCTACCATATTCTTCTTTTCTTCCAAATGCAATCTCAACTTACAGCTAAATGCAGTACCAAAGGTGTGAGCACATTTTTCTTTCCTTTTTCAGACATTTTTGATCCCCACGAAAGAATTGCAGATATCTCTACGAGTTCTGGGTGGAATCGTCTGAATCCTAGCTAGATCTTCCAGAATAATTGAATAGCAATTAGTGATAGAAGGAAATCAGCAAAAACCTTTTTTATTTGGGAGTATGGCTAATGGGTGCTTCTGGGGAGTGAACTGGGCCTAGAATGCCCATATCTTCTCTAAATGTTCTTAAACTTGATGGAGGGGCACACTGTATGATTCAAGTCTGACTCATAGACAGATAATTGCAAAAATATGCCCACACTACTTCTTATTCCTTCCGAACACCCTTCCAAGCAGGTGGCCTGTATCACTGCATTCTGTGGATTCGTCGGCCCAGGGTCTGCTGGACCCCCGTCGGCAGAGGTTGGCAGACCTCAGGGTAGACCGAGTCTGCCGACATGGGCTGAGCTCTGCCCAAGCTCTGCCAGCACTCCAGCCTAAATTCAAATGCAATCTGGGTATATTGATGCCTCATTTAAGTGTTGTTCCGATGCGGAGATAAGCGAAAATATTTGGCCTTATTTGGCTGGACCGTTTGCATTTGTGATCCAGCGCAAATCTGCTGCTCTTTGTCCGCTAAGTTATCGCCAACTCATCTCAGTCTGTCTTTGCACACTGCTCCAGGCTTGCAAACCATTATTCTATGTCCGAAATACCACTGGCTGGGCTAGATGGGAGTACAGTACCCGTACAGCGGCTTCTGCTTGCGGCGCGGTGCGGCGGCGCCACTGCCAAGGCGTCGCGATCCAATACACCTCAAGCTCCACTTCCCTCTGCTATACCGACATGTGGTGGTCGTCTGCCGTCCAGCAGATTGTCACTCAAGCTAACCTGTTGGCGTCGCTTGAGGCGGTGGTTGTTACGACGGTCAGTGTCTGCGTTGATTGCCACCTCGGTCTGTTGCATCTCCTTCCACTTCTTCTTGAAGCTGCGAAAGGACTCCTTGGCCATCTCCTCCATATGGTCGGCGGATTGGCCGCGGTTGAATTTCACTTTTGCACTGGTTGAACATTTCAAAATTTTCACCTTCTTTTTCAGTGAAAAATGTCGTTTATTTTTCACACATTTTTCACTGAAAAAGCAGGTGAAATTTTCAAAACATTTTCATCACTTTCTTATTTTATTTCGAATTTTTCACCTTGAATTGAGAAAGTGCTGAAAAAGTTTTAAAATTTTCACCTTCTTTTTCAGTGAAAAATGTCTGAAAAATAAACAACATTTTTCACTGAAAAAGAAGGTGAAAAAATTGAAATGCTCAACCAGTGTTGATTTCCCATTGTTCTCGGATCTCGGGTGGCAACTCCGGCACGTGGCTCCGCTGAGGCTCTCTCGTCCTCTCTCGTCCCGCCGCCCATTGCCCTCCAGCTCCAGTTCCGGGCTCCGCATCACGATCGACCAGCGCCGTACAGACGGGCTCCTCCTCATCGTGCGTCCTCTGCCCACTGATCCGTCTGGCCAACGAACACATCGCCGGGCATGCCAAACACGGACACCGACGTACGAGCTGCGTACATTTGTGGCGCGTTTCTGCCAGATCCGGGAGACGCTCTTCGGGCAGGTTCGGGATGCCGTCAACGTGCGCAACAGTCACAACATCGCGTACACAAACCTCAACCTCTGGGCTGCACATGAATCTCCTGGGCGCTTCTTCCTTCTTTCTTGGAGTACATACAAGCCGCCAGCTGAAGCGCTCTCGTTGATTAACAGCAGGTACTTTAAGAACCCGCCAAAGTGCCAGATCCTGCACTGCCTGCGCAACCGCGTGCACGGCGGCGCATCACTCTTTGTCAACACCTTTCACATCGCACGAGTGTTCCACGCGCAGGACCGTGTATTGCCAAACCTGCACTTTTCCTCCAAGGGCATCGACCTCCCCTCCAAGTGGGTCGGGGAGGCTGAGCACCAGTTGCGGCTCCTCTTCGACGAAGCGTGTGCGCACCAACCGAACGTGTCAAGGGCCCGGGACTCGCAGCACTCACCAAGAGGTATAGTGGTGCAGATTTGAGGGTAAGTGCACAACACCGCAAACTTATATTGCGATTCACACCTTTTGTGCAGGCACTTTGTACGGAGGCGGCGCTCAACGCGGTGCAGCGGCGTTACCCGCAAATCTATAAGACGAGTTAGCGGCTGCTGCTCAAGCCCGGCACGATCGAGGTCGGGCTGGGCGACTTCATGATCTCCATCAAGAGTGCGTGTCTTCATTTCATCACGCTCACTAAATCCTGAGCTTATCGACGTATATAGAGCTGGTCCCGGCGGCTGTGTGTTCCTCGGTGTCCGTGGCCGCGCCGTTGCCGCAGCAGCTCACCCCCTGCTTGGTGACGCGCTCGAGCACGTAAGAGCGCAATTGCGCTTGTGCTTCTTGTCGATAAGCTATCGGCGCTCGAGGAGGCAGAGTTTGAGGACGTGGGCGGCGAGGGCGGTGCGCTGGAGCGCAAGCTGACGATGCCACGTATGTGGTGGTGTGCATATCATGTTGTCGATTGTGGCTGATGTTAGGTGTGCAGCGATGACGTCGCTGCGCGTATATCATCCGCGGGTGGTATGGCTGGCATGGGGCAGATGTTTGTCGGTGCAGCGGCACTACACCATCTCGAGGGATACCATGTGAAGAGCCTTGAGCTCGGGGTGCTCCTGAGCGACTCCACATGAGTACGTCTTCCCCGCTTTCTCTTCACTTGACAATAGCTCATCATGGAACGCAGATGCCCAAGGCGGCGATCGTGTAGCTGTTCGTGGAGGCAAAGCGGCACGCGCCGGCGGTGGTGTACACCCCGGGGCTGCGTGGGTGGTGTGCGGCAGTGTCGGAGCGACGGTGCATGCGATGCTCAACACGCTCGCGCCGGCCCGGTGTTACTGCTAGCCGTCGTCAACGGGCACTTCACGGACCTGCCGTGCAACGTACGAGCGTGGCTCGGCATCGACGCGGGCGGGCATGTCGAGCTTGGCGCACTGAATGCAGAGGCGTGTGCAGCATTCTTTGAGGGGCTCGTACGCGATGTACGGCGCCCTTCGAAGCAGTTTGCCAATCAGAAAATGTATGCTTTTTATTTGCTAGTCTTGTACGAAGACATTCCAATCAATGGTTCACCCCGTAATGTTTTACAAACCACTTAAATAGTACGTGTTTAATAAAGAAGAGAAAAACATTAATGGTGATCATTCGTCATCGTCGTCCTCACCACCTTGTCCTTTGTCGCCCTCGTCATTGTCCAGTTCCAGCAACTCACAGACACGATTGCAGATGTGCGCATTTAGGGCCATCTCAACACCTGCCATCTCAACACCTGTTGTCCCCTTGTCCCCAGTGCGACGTGGTATGCCCCTGTGGACATCATTATCAGCCTGAGCTTCCACAACGCGTCAGATGCAAAAACAACGTACCCTGTGTCGTTTTGAAAGATAACATCTGTGATAATCTTCCCAAAGACCTTGTTGGGCAACAATCCATTTGAAGCTCGACGATTGTTAAGCAGTGAATCAATTGAAGTGTAGTCCACCCACTTTGAAAATGCGAAAGAAGCTCCGAGGATGTGACAGACTCGGTGAAGAAATGCGACAGTGCGGTGACAGTGGTACCAAATTTATTCCGGGGATTGGGGAGTTTGGTGGCATCCATCAGATTCCAGCGCTCGCAGATAGTACCCATGCGACGCTGGATGAGCCAAAGAACTCGGAGATGATCTCCAGGAGTGTGCTCAAACCGAGACTCGAACTCATCTTGTGCCTTCTTCAAGAGTTCATGGGACACTCCGGACGCCACTGAGGGCGGGCATTCCGCACTCAGCACTTCTTCGACAAGGAAGGTTTCCTGAACCGCTAAATCTGATGGGTCGAAATTAGCATGGTCCCTTTAGTCAAGAATCGGAAATTTACTGGTGTCGATGTCATCCAGGATGGAAACTCCGTCCGCAGCTGCGTAAAACCCGTCGAGTACACATTTTGTGTTCCACAGTGCAACAAGGTTGAAACGCAACAGGCTTTCATTCCCGAGAAACGTGTTAAGATCTATACCCACAGTGATGGCACGCTTGGCGACGTATAGTGTGCCATTCACGTCAAGCTATTTAGTTGTGAGATTAGACAGTTGATCGTGGCATAAATGGAAACACCTCACCTCAAACACCTTCTTATCCTTCCCGGTCTGCAAAGCATCATTGAAGAGTCGCCCGCTGAACGTTGTTGGTCCAGTCCATTCAAGAATACTGTCATTTATTTTGACAAATTCAAGTTCAACCTCGGTCGCGGCACACGCAGATTTTGCTGGTGTTCTAATGCCAATATAGTTGGAAACCATAGATGCAGTTGATCCATGAGCTATGTGGGTGATATCAGCTTTGTTGTGCTTGTTACCAAACTCATAAACACATACCGGCTCGCTTTGCTTGGGGTTTTTCATCCGGTGATCTTGAGGTCAGCGAGAGTTATAATTCTGACTGAAACAACTCACAGCGTTCAGATCAATGACGAAATTGAGGACGAGCGCTGGTTCCTTCACCGACCCCTTGAGTTTGCTGGGGACCTTTAGGAAAACCTCGCTGTTGTACAGCTGTGAATGGAGGTCGAAAAATTCACCCAACGTCCCGCTCATGCTGTTCGGGTGGCAGTTCAGGCCGGGGTGGGGAAGGGAAGGAACGCGAGAGATGCGGTGGGTGATGGACACCGGAGGGGGAGCGGATGGAAGAGAAGGAGAAGGAGAGGCGGCTTACCATCTGGCCCTTGCGCACAAACAGCGCCACGCTGATGGAGTGCACGGGGGTGTCGCCCCAGCGCTCGTAGTAGAATCCCTGCAGCGGCGGTCGGCGTCAGTGGAGTAGAGAAGGAGAGGACGACAAAGATGACTCACCCCCTTGAAGTCGAGGTGCGCAAAGAACTTGGAGTACACCTCGCCCCGCCACAGATCGAGGTCCCCGATTCCGAAGTTGGACCAGACTTTTCGAGGATGTGGTCAGCATACACACGGAGGAGAGGAGGAAGAGAAAGACGCGGAGAGACTCACAGTGGCACTTGTTGTAGGTCTCGCCGTTGTCGTCGCGCAGGAAGCCCATCGCGTTGTCGGGGGCGATGAGGTCAGGGTTCTCCCGGACGAACTCCTTGACGGCGTCCCAGAGGGTCGGGATCGTCGCCTCGCACTCGGTATGTGAGATAGTGAAGCCGTACTTCTTGCCCTCGTCTTGCATGAAGAGGAATGGGTCGTAGTCGAGCGAGCAGTGCGCATGTCGGGCCTGGTGGGGCGTCAACACGCAGAGAGGAAAGAGCGACAGAAGAAGCCGGAGTTCTTGCGAGACGCGGTGGCCTTGGGCTCGTCGATCCAGTCGGGCTGATACCAGTGGTCCTGCGGGACGAGGCCAATACATATCGATCAGGAGTAGAGTGAGACGGCAAGTGGCGATGTGCAGGCAGTGCAGCGCTTATGTGAGTTGCCGGATGTAGCTGAGCCAAGCCACCCGACGACAATGGGAAATCAAAAGTGAAAATTCAACCGCGGCCAATCCGCCGACCATACCTCCAGGAAGGCTAGATCGAACTGGATGTTGCGCTTGAGGGCCGTCGGCCTGGCTTCATGATTCTGGGAATCTATAAGTTTGCATCACTGATACTGAATGAATACGCACTTCTAGTTCCACCAACGCTTGGTGTGCGACTTCGCGGAATACTCATTTGTTCCGATGGTCATTGACGGTGACGCTGAAAACCGGTGTCGGATAGACTTTGAATGGTATTTGACTGGACAAGATTCGGGTCTGGCCAGTTCCGCCCAGGAACATTGCACGCCCGTCTAAACGTCTTTGTCACATAACTCTGCAAAGTTAATTATAAACTTCGATGTTGCAAGGGATAGGATTACACACCTGAAGGGTGCGGTGCTCCTGATCCGTGACGTCTATAGCATCGAGATCCACACCATCTTCGTCCATACTTTGTGGCTCCATGTCGGTATCCATCGAGACATCTGTCGTGGAGGACTCAGATGTAGTTATGTCCACCTCATCCGAAACTCGAGGTCAGCGGCTGCTCGGGGCTCCTCTCTTCGAGCGAGTGATTCTGCCTCCCCGTTGGGCAGCGATTCCGCGAGCAGGGCTAGAAGTCTGCAACTCAGAGAGACTTGTCTCGATGAACAAAACCCGCTCTTTGAGCTCCGCGGTGTCGTTGAGCAGCCTTTGCATCATGTTGAGCAGACGATCCATCTGGGGGCGCTCCTCCAAGATGGCGCTTTGCGTGAGAGGTGGTGGTGGCCTAGATGGTGCATGATACCGAGTTGGAGGAGTAGGAGTAGCAAGTATGCTTGGATTATACACAGGTATATACGGATTGACGGTAGGGATTGTGTTCAGTGAAGTAGCACAGGTGGGGTTGGAACGGTCACGAGCCAACGGGCGAGGGGTATTGAGGGAGGTAGATCGTTTGGCGGTCGGAGTGCCACTGTGGGATGCCTCAATTATCAGTCGTCAGGATGCAAGTCGTTTTGCACGTATGGAGGTACATAGCCCATATCCCAGCGAACGCGAATCATGGTAAACCGGCCCACCAACTGGAGCGGGGGCTTCAAAACTGGTAAAAACACTTCAGTGGGAGCCGAGGCAATACAAGGAATACACATACGGATCGCTGTAGGGTGCTCCTTGCCCATATTGATTGAAATTCAGATTCCATCTGGTGGAAGTGGCATTAGTCGTGGTGCGGTGGGCCGCCACCGCGGGCGATGGCCCATTGGGGTGGTTCATTCAGAAAAGACAGTGGTAGTCAGAGGTGACAGTGGTAGGAAGAAGAAAGAGGATGTGAAATGATACAATTGCCGCTCCAGCGACGACAGCACTGTAACAAGGTCGATGGGAGAAGTCTCCAAAAAAGAATCAGATCATGGAATAAATAACACAGGTTACAGGGTCGAGAAGAACACAAGAGGCCACGAGGACAAGGGAAATGGGGCAGAGGCTCGATAAATCTGTGTCGATGCAGCAAAACCCAGGTAGGCAAACCTGGGTCGACCCCAAGTCGACCGATGTCAGCCAACCGTCGGCCCAGGTCAGCCCAGATTTGCCGACGTGGCGTCGGCAGACCCTGCCGAGGTTGATCGGCTGAGGTCGACCGACATCAACCCACGTCAACATGGTAGGCCGATCAAGGCTCGGAATGCAGTGTATCTACCTCAGTTCCCCACCAAAGTATTTGTAAAAATATGCCAGATGTGTGTAATGTACCCGTAATGTACCTGTCTAACTTAAATCATGAATATATCAGTGAGAAACAACACCATTTTGTGACTCAAGTCACATCAATGTCACATCAGATGTGCCAATTGCGACACGACACACGCTAATTAGGTCATTAAATGCATGTTTTTCTTGCCTCTGAATAGATGCCAAGATTGGGACTTGTATGTGGCTCCTCTGAGTATTTTTTACAGCTTATTTGGCACACAAATCATGGAGCTGCATCCAATCCAGAATTGTCCTATGAGGAAGGGGTCTGAAGGCAATTAAATATGATTCAAGTCTGACTCATAGACAGATAATTGCAAAAAATATGCCCACACTACTTCTTATTCCTTCCTAACACCCTTCCAAGCAGGTAGCCTGTATCTACCTCACTTCCCCACCAAAATATTTGTAAAAAATATGCCAGATGAGTGTAATGTACCTGTCTAACTTAAATCATGAACATATCAGTGAGAAACGACACCATTTTGTGACTCAAGTCACATCAATGTCACATCAGATGTGCTGATGGTGACACGACACACGTTAATTAGGACATTAAATGCGTGTTTTTCTTGCCTCTGAATAGATGCCAAGATTGGGACTTGTATGTGACTCCTCTGAGTATTTTTTTACAGCTTATTTGGTACACAAATCATGGAGCTGCATCCAGTCCAGAATTGTCCTATGAGGAAGGGGTCTAAAGGCAATTAAAAATGGTGCGGCTACATTTTGGCAATTCTGCGTCTATGAGTCATCTCGGAAACCCACATGGCCATTCTGACCCAAATCTCAGGTGACTTGGAGTAGATATCAGCGTGCCACGGGTGGTTCCCTCCCCAGATGCGGCACTTAGCCATACTCCCAAATGAAAAATGTTTTCACTGATTTCCTTTTATCACTAATTGCTATTGAATTATTCCAGAAGATCTAGCTAGGTTTCAGATGATTCCACCCAGAACTCGTAGAGATATCCACAATTCTTTCATGGGGATCAAAAATGTCTGAAAAAGGACAAAAAATCTGCTGCGCCTTCGGTACTGCATTTAGCTGTAACACAAAAGTGGCTTGGCTAAAGTTGGGGAGTCTATTGTAAAACACCTGCTCCCATTTTTACTTACCAGAAATCATGTTCAACTCAACCTCAACTTCCAAAGCACAATTTGACATTGTTCTGACAACAAATAAGTAGGTTTGTGGGAGCAAGAATTGAGTATTGGGATGGTGGTGCACTGAAGTGTACTGTGTTTTGTGTACATACTGTACTATTTCGACCGAAAGTTCAGTCACAGGTCACAGCCTGGGCTGAACTGAACCTTTTCCAATTATGTCACAGGTCACTGGCCTTTTGGATCAATGTTTTGGCATAAAATGGGTCGGGAAATCCCAAAAAATCTCCTGATATACAAATTTCCCACGTGTTGAACATCTGAAAAAGTGAACGTCTGAGGTCACAGGTCACAGTGGCTGAACTTCCGGTCGAAATAGTACAGTAGCCTCATGAATGAGTTTTGGTGAACTTAGATGAGTCAATAATTTGCATTTCAATTTTGAACCTTGTGAGCTATGTAATAGCCAAATCACCTGTTTCACTGTTATGAGAACTTCTATGTTGGTCTTTGTACCAAATTCATCCTTTTGAACTGAAGCACATATGATATATCATCTGTGAGAAAAGCTCTGCTTGCATATTCAGGCAAACTGACCAAATTCATCTAATTTGCTGGGCTATCCTTTCACAGACAATATATGGTATTTCATTCACAAATAATGTAACTAAGAGATCAATGGAAAATCCAGTGGATCTATGAGAAACATAAGTCATGTGAATAATAGATGCAACTGGTGCACTATCTGGAGTTATGCCCAAAGCTCATTACTGCCAATTGAGGTAACTTTTGTGCCCTCTTCAGCAATCATATTCATAGCACCTTTCTCCAGAAGCAGCTGCACAATGTCCATGTGACCATCCACAGATGCTGCCTGAAGTGCAGTGCAATAGTGTCCACCCTGAGCATTGACATCAGCACCTTTCTCCAGAAGCCACTGCACAATGTCCATGCGACCCTCAGATGATGCTGCCTGAAGTACATTGCCATAGAATCCACCCTGAGCATTGACATCAGCACCATTCTCCAGAAGCCACTGCACAATGCCCATGTGACCCTTAGAAGATGCTGCCTGAAGTGCATTACCATAGTTCCCACCCTGAGCATTGACATCAGCACCTTTCTCCAGAAGCCACTGCACAGTGTCCATGCAACCCTCAGAAGATGCTGCCTGAAGTGCATTGCCATAGAATCCACCCTGAGCATTGACAGTAGCACCTCTCTCCAGAAGCAGCTGCATAATGCCCATGTGACCCTTAGAAGATGCTGCCTGAAGTGCATTGCCATAGAATCCACCCTGAGCATTGACATCAGCATCTTTCTCCAGAAGCCACTGCATAGTGTCCATGCAACCCTTGTACGATACTGCCTGAAGTGCATTGCCATATTTTCCACCCTGAGCATTGACATCAGCACCTTTCTCCAGAAGCAGCTGCACAGTGTCCATGTGACCATTGCAAGATGCTGCCTGAAGTGAATTGGCGTAGAATCCACCCTGAGCATTGATATCAGCACTTTTCTCCAGAAGCAGCTGCACAATGTCTATGTGACCATCCACAGATGCTGCCTGAAGTGCATTGCCATAGTTTCCACCCTGAGCATTGACATCAGCACCTTTCTCCAGAAGCCATTGCACAGTGTCCATGCGACCCTCAGAAGATGCTGCCTGAAGTGCATTGCCATAGAATCCACCCTGAGCATTGACATCAGCACCTTTCTCCAGAAGCAGCTGCACAGTGTCCATGTGACCATTGCAAGATGCTGCTTGAAGAGCGTTGCCATATTCTCCACCCTGAGTATTGACATCAGCACCTCTCTCCAGAAACCGTTGCACAATGCCCATGTGACCCTCCACAGATGCCGCCTGAAGTGCATTACCATAGAATCCACCCTGAGCATTGACATCAGCACCTTTCTCCAGAAGCCATTGCACAGTGTCCATGCGACTCTCAGAAGATGCTGCCTGAAGTGCATTGCCATAGAATCCACCCTGAGCATTGACATCAGCACCTTTTTCCAGAAGCCGCTGCACAGTGTCCATGCAACCCTCGGAAGATGCTGCCTGAAGTGCATTGCCATATCTTCCACCCTGAACATTGACATCAGCACCTTTCTCCAGAAGCAGCTGCACAGTGTCCATGTGACCATTGCAAGATGCTGCCTGAAGTGCATTGCCATAGAATCCACCTTGAGCATTGACATCAGCACCTTTCTCCAGAAGCAGCTGCACAATATCCATGTGACCCCTGTAAAATGCTGCCTGAAGTGCATTGCCAAATCTTCCACCCTGAGCATTAACATCAGCACCTTTCTCCAGAAGCAGCTGCACAATGCCCATGTGACCATGGCAAGATGCTGCCTGAAGTGCATCACCAAAGTAGCCATGCTGGGCATTGACATCAGCACCTTTGTCCAAGAGTATCTGCACAATACTCAAACGCCCATGACATGATGCCACATTTAATGGATAGTAGTCATCAGACCTGAATTGAATCATGCAATTGTGTGCCAAGTCTCTCAAGTTTTGTCTTGCAGCAACATCTATATGCCTAACAGATTTTGGGACTGTAGGAGCATCCCATGTCCTTGGCAGAAGATCCAACAAAAATTTTCTCCCAGCTGGATCTTTGAGAGCATTGGAGAGAACATCATTGATTTTTGATTCTGTGTCCCCTATGGCAGCATGAGATCCCCAATAGAGCTGAGTGTATCCAAGGAATGGGTGGTCAGACATCAGGTTTCTGTGGGCTGGTGAACCAGAATGAACATCTTGCAATGGTATGAATGACAAGTATGTCAAGCAGATTGTTGCAATATTGGCATGGGCAAGTGGGAATTGGGCAGCATGAATTCTATCCAGGTAGCCTTGTGTTGTGAAGTGGATCAAACGAACAACCTTATCTGTCTGTTCCACATAGACCAGACCAGCACATACAGACAAGATGGTTTCAATGTCTGTCATACCATCCTGATGGAAATGTGTGTCATTTGGCCAGATTGCCAAGGCTGTCTGGAGTTCAAGGACAGAGAGTGGCCTGAATGTGTATGCAATCCAGGTGAGTGCAGCCAACCCAAGCTGTTTGTCATTTGGGTTCTGACTCTGGATTCGCAGCAAGGCTTCATTATATGTGTTATCCAGGTCTGAAGGCAACTTGGAAAGGCCTTCGCGGACATCTCTCACTGTGGTCTTTGTGGCTAGTGAATCAATGTGGAGTTTTGTGAGCAAGAACCTGATGCAGTCAATGAGCATAAAATTATGTAGACAGGGCTATGTTCTTACATTCCATCTGCCTTGCTCAAAACCTGGTTCTTAATTTCTGTGGCAAGATCTGGGCTGACCTCAATATGTTTTGACAGTCGAGATGATGTAGAGATCTGGGCAGCTATGTATTTTTGCAGATCTGATTCAGTTGCCCTAATCTCCAGCTTTACCACATCTGGAAATGCTTTGGAAACATCAACATGAGGTCTGGAAGTGATCATGAGGTTCACTGAAGGCCCAAGTGCCTGAAGCTGGTGGACTAGACCATTTCGGATATTTCCGTCATCTGGGCATTCATCCAGAGCATCAATGATGATGAAAACCCGAGTGTAAGCAGAGATGACTTGAGCTAGAAGAACCATAATCTCTTCAAGGGATGGCCTTGTTTTCTGTTTCTGATGTTTTTCATACAAGGCCTTGAGATCAGAGGAAATTGACTGGTGAACAGCAAATTGCCTCCACAGACTTGCCATTAGATTTGACAGTGTCTGAAGTCCAGTGTCCTTGTGGTTGCAGTACATGACAGCTATCCCAGTCTTGCCTCTGTCTTGGAATTCATCTTGGAGCTGGTTTATGACAAGAGAACTAATCTGCACTCAGTATTTCTCATTGTAAGAACAACAGCAACTCACGTCAAGACTGTTTTTCCAGCACCAGCTGTAAGAGAGAAACTGAGATTTTATTTCTGTCTGAATCTGCAGACGCACGAATGCCAATGCACCACAAGCTGCACCCAGAATTCTTCTTCCATTCTTCGAATTTAGTGTCATCCAGCAGCCACTGACCAGTCCCTTGTTGGTGACTCCCAAAGACAGTGGCCTGCCTTGTGAAGAAATTAATTGGTGAGAGCCACTCAATGATTTCATCATGCTCCTTGTGTTTGTTGGCATTCCTAACAAAGTGTGAGTTGCATATTGCAGTGCGGAACACGAAATACCAGATTTCCATGCCCAGCCAGTTGCTCAGGATTGACTTGAAGCGCTCTATCTCTGCCAGATCATCCTTTGCCTCGCTTTTATCCCACAGAACCCAGGCAGCCTGTTTTCTGAGCTTTTTGATTTTCCCCTGTCCTGGCTCCAGTTTCTTTGCCAGGTGGGACATAGTCTCCTTGAATTCTACCATGGATTCCTCCAGCTTGAATTGACACCCTCCAGTCTGAGTCTGGGCAGTAGGTACAATGTGAGTCTGAAGATCTGCAAGCAAGGGCTTGAGTGCATCAACTTCTGAGAACAACCTCTTCCGCTCCTTGGAGGCATTGTGGAAGTCCTTGGCATATTTGCCAGCCTGAGCAACAACATCCACAAGCTGCACTATGCTGGCTATGAGTCCAATGAGTTCTGCCATTGCTCGGGGGTGCTATCAGGGGGAAGAGATGGGAGAAAGCAAGAGAGCTGTCTGCTGTGCACAAACTGATACCACACCTTCAGCTGTCAGATCCATCGGACATGAAATCCGGCACATACGTAGCAACGATCGCCGGAAAAAGGACAGCCTTAGCTGTGAAAGAATATAGTATCGAGACAGTACACGACAATTCTCAGCCAGAACGACACGAATATGGAAGCCAAGTCCGCATATAAATCTGAAACCTGCAGACACAGGAATCAATTAAATGTCAGATGAAGCGCGCAAACACCTTACCATCGCAGGCGCCAATACCTTCTATTCATAGCAGTTCAAAGCTGTGAAAGAAGCCGGCGAATCCACGGCACTCTCAGGTCAAGCTCTCCTCGCACTCCCTGGAAAGCATCGCCGCCGGCGAACCTCTGACTCGGGAGCACACGCGTGCGGTGGACATGACGTGTACCCCCACCCCTGCTCTCCCCAACCGCGTGGTATCCGTCCCCAGGAGCCGTGAGCGCGCAAGCTATGATCAATGTTTACCAAGCCTGACCGCGGATTTTCACTTTCGCTGTGAGTCGTGACGTCATCGCGCATGCAATAGAACGAGCAAAACACGGGCATTAGTTCGCCAGCATAACGAGGAGTTGGTACGTCAGAAGGCGCCGTCCTAGTCCTCGCCGTGCAGGCTCCCCGCGCCCGCCTTTCCGATCGCCCAGACGGTGCGGCAAGAGTCAGCGTGTAGTGCGGCACTGCCAACGGATTCAGAGGTCAGCAGAAGCAGAGGAAAGTGGATTCGGAAAGATTAGACGCGTAAGGTACAATTGGGGGAATTGGAAAAGTGACGCAGGGAGGACTCACCAGCAATGATATGTACCGTGTATACCACCTCGCCCAAGCCCCCCTTGCGCACCTTGTCGATACGCCCGAGGCCAGTGACAGGACGAACGGTGACGAAGGGCCGTGTATCGCAGGAGACGAAGCACTTGGGTTGCCGAGCACGGAGCACGCGCGCACAGCGCCCGAAGCGCTTCCCGTGCAGCCGAGCCCGACTGCGGACCGCCATGTCAGCGTACACCGCGACAATTGGGGGCCGCGTTCCGCGACGTCCTGCAGCTGGGGCGGGCAAGACCGGCAGCAAGACGATACCGCGCAGCGTGTGGTCGAGCGGGAGCAGTTGTCGACACCGAAAGAAGTGGGGCGCACGAACGCACGCGATGATTGCCGCGGATGTCGTGGGGTCCGCGTGCGTGAACAACAAACCGGCGGATAGTCAGGGCACCGAGTTCGAAACATAGCGCCAGCAGCGCGTCGTCGCGTCGAGCAGCGGGTCGGAGACGGGACCAGATGTCGACACCGAAAGAAGTAAAGCGCGAGAACGTCTACACATCACACGGTGATTGCCGCGGATGTCGCAGGGTCCGTGCGCGTCAGAAACAGGCCTGATACCTGCTGGACGGAAGTGAGTATGTAGTCGAAGGTCGGTGAGGGAGCAGTCGAAGAAAAGAAAGAAGGCCAGAGGTATGAATAGAGGATGGAGTGCGAGGTGGACACGCGAGGAGGGAAAGTGACGGAGCGCAAGCCCTCCGAACGCACCTTCGAGGGGGTTAGCGCTCGATCGCCGACACCCGCCGCCGTCCCGCTGTATCCCGACGGAAGCGAATAAGGACAGGCAGGAGTTGCAGCGGAGCCGCCTAGGATGGGGTGCAAGGGGCTAGGGAGAAGGGAGGGACGTGCCGAGGATAAGGGAAGAGCACTCACCAGGCGCCGCTCTCATCTTCCTCGCGCTCTACATACATCTCCCTCCCCCGCGCCTTCCTTCCGGCCACCCGCGGTACGCACGATCCTGGGGATACGACGAACGAACACCGACGGGCTGGATGCCGCAGGGCGGAGACGACGAGCCGGCCGCGAAGCGCTTCTTTGGTTCCGAGTCCGTCTGCAGAGCGCCACGTCGCACTCGGGCCTGCGATCCGCACCGCCGTCCTACATGCGACACATGCAAGAGGGCGACACCGCACCGCCGGTGGCAACGTCTTCAGCGCCGAGGATGGAGCGTGCCACCCGAGACGCCAATGCCGGGATCCGTGCGCGTGGGTAGCCTGCTGGGGGCATGTGAGCACGCAGTCGGAGACGCGGGAGGGGGTGGGGAAGGAATAGGGGGAGAGAGGGATGAAGAACGGGCAGTCCCGGTGGGAGGAGAGAAGGAAGGTAAAAAGGGAGAGAGGAGAGGACGTACCGCCGCCCTGTGCATCCCCGTCGCCGCCCACCCGCTCCGCCATGTACACATCCCCGTCTCAGGAGCACCACGACGCCGACATCCGCGGCCGCGCGCACGCGTATCCCCTGGTCGTCCGAGCCGTCAGCAGCGCGGGACCATGGCCGGTGGTGCGCATACCGGTGCGCAGCGCGCTTGGTGGGTGCTGGCACACCGACGTAGGCGGCGAGCGGGCGTGTAATGTTGCACAGGGCAGTGCGTGCTAGAGGAAGCCGATAGCGCCTGTGTGAGAAGGCGGGAGTGAAGTCGAGGAGGAGGGAGCGACAGCAGTCAAAGGCTTGGGCGGGTGACAGGGGGGGGGGGGGGACGAGAAAGAGATCAGTAGGGACACCGTCCCTCCCTCCCTCCTCCAGCGAGCAGCCCCCGTGCGTGAACAGTCATCTGCACCACGCCTCGTCCCGCTCCGACGCGCGTGTGTCCGCCTCGGGATCAGCGCGGATATCCAGTAGCCGCCCGCCCCGGCTGGCAACTGATATCTCGGACGGCGTATCCTCCGACCGCACGAGCCGTATGGCAAGACGGCGTGTGCTCGAGGATCGTGCTGGAGGTCGACGTCAGTATCGCGAAACTTCACAAGACGGAGCTTTAAAGTCGGATGGATGTGGGGGGAGGAGGACGGGAGACGGAAGGAGGGACGGATAAGGGAGAATGGGAACCAGAGGGATGCTGGGGTGCTGTAGCGCAGAGTGCGGATGGTGTGGGATGAGGAAGAAAGACGAGATGGGGACGAGAAGATCGATGCTCACATATGCTATCGTCTCCTCCCTAGCCCACAACGTGCACTACAAGACTGTATGGGCGGGGGTACGCGGCAAGATGCTGGGCGACGACAAACTGGAGCTCGTTGGCAGCAGCGGCTTCACACGCGACGTCAAACGCGTGAGTGGCTATCTGCGCATTTGTAGAGCGGAGGATAAAGAACGGCACCGAGATCTAGAGCGGCCGAAGTGGTTAGCAGCATGCGCGGAGGAGAAATAAAAGGGATGGAGGATTCTTTACAATAGGGGAGGTCAAAGCTAGAATCGAAGGCCGATTCTCGGGTGATTCTGATGCGATTCTTGATCGATCCTGGCTTGAGAATCGTGCAAGAACCGATATCAACTTTGACCCCCCCGCTTCTGAGCTCGATTCTGAGCTCGATCCTGAGCTCGATTCTCGGAGGATTTAACAACAGTGCCTGTGATTTAATATTATTTGATTATACTATTCACTGCGTCACTGTGACTACAAAACTATCTTGTGCCCCGGCTCACTTCGCGTCAGCGTCGGGTGCGCGACGTGCTCAAGATGTTCCTCCAGCATCACGCAACACGTGTCAAGGCCGCTTTCCGCCGCAAGAACAAAACCACGCGCACTCTCACCCGCGCTGGATTTACTGCTGTCCTCACTGCTATCAACATCTTTTTTCTTCGCTTTTTTGGGTGCCTTTGCAGACGGGGTTTTGATTCGTGGAGAGGACTTCTTCTTTCCCGGAGCAGAGCCTTTTCCAGCAGGGGTTTTGGTCATAGTAGTTGTCGAGCGATGAGCGCGATGTACAGGTAGCAAAAAAAAAAAAGTATGAATTAATTGATTTGTAATTTAGACAGTTAAGTCGCGCCGGACCCGGCATTCTTAGGGCAAGTCGATTCTCGCCTCGATTCTAGCGTTGGAGAATCGCCAGAATCGGTGTTCCTCCTCGGGAGGAGGAACACCGATTCTGGCGATCGGGAGGAGGAACACCGATTCTGGCGATTCAGCGATTCTCGGTCGATTCTGGCTCGGAGAATCGATCCGAGAATCGCATCAGAATCACCCAAGAATCGGCCTTCGATTCTAGCTTTGACCTCCCCTAATGGCAGAAACACAGAAAGAAATCGGAAAGGAGGGATGGGAGCTACGCACAGTTTATCGAGAAGGAGATGGGGGAAGAAGGACACTGGCAGAGGGAAAGGGCACTTAGATTCGTTTCATGGCGAGCGTCTGCACCCGACTCGATTCCGTCTCTACTTGATCTCTAAACCGCGGGAGTTTGGCGATCGGTGCCGTTCATCGAAGAGGTATGCAGAAAGAAGGCCGTCCATTAGCATATGTTGCCATCCAGTACCACCCGGCGAGTTGTTGACGGAGAGGTCAAGGTTGACAGAGAGGTCAAGGCGCGGTGAACCGAGAAAGGCAAAAAGAGAAAGGCGCCCACGTTGGGCCACTGGGTGTATTTCTTCGAACAGAGTTGTCGTGTAAGGTCCCAGATAAGTTTTTGGCCAGGTGCTTCGCAGTCCAACGCAATGTGTTCCAATGTCTCGGGCACCTTACAGACATGGCACATTCCACGCATTTCTAATGAGTTGATGTTCAACCAGAAATCACACCGCACCCTGGGTAGGGCTTCCACCCGTCCGGCTTTGCGACGGGTCGACGGGCCGTCACGACGGGACGGGACCCGTCCGTTCAGTACTTCAGTGTCAGGTTTAGACGGCCGGGTACGGGACGGGTGGACCCGTCAACGGGGCACCCGTTACCCGTCCGTCGACGGGTTGACGGGTCAACCAAAGACAGGGTCAACCAACGACGGTAGGTAGAATATAACTAAAAGGAAAATGGTAAATTCCAAACAGGACATTTTCTGTGTCTATCTGGGGCAACTAGGGACGACGGAGTTCTGTGGCGCATAGGGAAGGCGGCGATTACGGCAGGCTTTCCATCCATCCGCCAGGATGAATTTCAACTCCGGGAGTAATTTTGTGCTTCCCCAGCTGGAATATAACTGAAAGGAAACTGACAAATTCTGAACAGGACATTTCTGTGTCTTTTGTGTCAAAATCCCACAACACCTTGCTTTGCTCTCAATTTACCCGTCAAAAACGGCCGTCACCCGTCGACGGACGGGACCCGTCCGTCGCGCTACCTTGGAGATGATCTTGACGGACGGGTGGGCCCGTCCCGTGCTCAGCGACGGCCGTTTTTGCGACGGCCGTCCCGTCGGACGGACGGGTGCAAGCCCTAACCCTGGGGGAATGATATATCACCGACTCTCCCGAGAGATGAGCCGTGATATATCTGCATCTCTCGCGAGAGATGCAGCTGATATATCATTTGAAAGTAACTCACCTTTCGGGTAAGCAGTGCCTGCCCTCTCCCCAGCGTTGTCGGCAGCAGTGAGCTCGGAGTTCACCACAACGTCGAGCGTGTATCTGAATGTTTACTAACATCCTTGGGGCGGGCTCACGTAATCGTCCCCATTAGGCAACTTTCTGCTGCAGCACACGCAATCCAGCGCTCGATGCTGGCCATATTTCTAGACTAACAACTGTACAAATTCGGGCAGTTACAGACATTATATGTGTCTAAATAAACCTACAAATCGAATGATATCTACGTGCCAAAAAAGCGTCCTTTTAGTCCGATAGCCAGCCCGACTCTGCGATCTCATCCTCCGAATCCTCCCCCTCCTCGTCGTCGTCCATCATGCTGGCGTAATGCTGGTGGGCTTTTTTGATGAAGGCGGGGACGCCTTCCCAAAGCGCCTCGAACCGCGTCGCCAGGCCTTCCATGTAGCTCGCCTGCTTATGCGCGTAGGCTGCATGCCCCTCGCGCAGTGCGGCCTCGGGTTGTTGTGCAGCGCGTAACCCCAGCAAAGACCTCCACCAGTCCCGGCGCCAGTCCAGGAACTGCCCAACGCGCCGCATCTCCTCCTGGAGGAGATCCACCTCTTCTGCATAACACATCGACTTCGCCCGCGTCTTTGCCCATTCAATGCGTAATGCTTGGGTCTATCAGCACTGGTGGTACAGTAAAAGCGAATACCACTTACGCTCATTGTGCACCACGTCCTCCTGTGCCCCGGAGCCTCCCTCGGATAGCCAGATCCAGGAGATTGGCATCTTGTCCTCCGCCCGCAGCTCCAGCCGCCGCGCCTCCTCCGCAGGGTCCAGCCTCGCCTTCTTCTTCCGTTTCCGCCGCTGTTGCCTCTCCTCGTCTCCGAATGCGGCGCTTGGCCTGCCTCGCACGTCCTCGGCCTTCAGCACCTTCAAGTACTGCTGCCACTCCGTCCGCTTCAGCATGATGCCGAGTGATGCGAGCGCAACGCGTGCAGCACGATACTCGTCGGCCGCACTGTCGATTCGCGCCTGGATTGCTTTGGTCCTGGCCGCCGATCGCGTCTTCGCCTTGTTGCCGCGCAGCGACTTGTCACAGTAGTGGTACTCGTACGCACGCACGAGCAGTTGGCCACACATCTCCGCCAGCGCAGCGAATGCCTGCCCTTTGCGGAGCTGGTACTCGTAGTCCTGCAGCACCTCATCGCACTGCGCGCGCGTCCCGATAGCCGAGGGGAGCCAGAGCTTCATGTCCTGAGCTCGTATCCCGGGCAACACTTGTGTGGCGGCCACCCGTTTCCACTCCGTGTCCTCATGCTCCCGCAGGAGCGTGACCTCCGGGATGAACAGCTGCTGGACAGCTATCCATGTGTCGATCTTGCGGCAGAGCTTCGTCTCCCGCTCGATCCGTCGTCGTCCTTGATCCACCGTCTCGTGTGCACCTACGTGCTTGACGTGTAGCAAGCTGCCGCCTATTTAATGGTTAGGATCGACGGCAATGCAATGCAAAAAAAAAAAGGAATACATACTGCTGGTCCTCCAATTGGAGCCCCATCGACAGCATCTCCGTCTCGTGCATATCTCCGTGAACGCGCAGATGCTTGACGTCCTCGGCGATCTCCGCGAGTTTGCGCTTAACCTCCTGCAGACTTTCGTGCTTGACGGTTGACTGGAACGGGTTAGGCTTGCTGATGTCCGCCTCCCACGCAAGCGCCATCGTGGTCCAGGTCTGAATGACCGTCGACGGGAACGATGCCTCCAGGTCAACCAACGCGGCCCGAGACTCGAGCATGAGGGGTACATATTTTTTCAGGCCCCTCAGCAATTCGCGGCCTAAGAGGCATTAACATAGGTAGTAACTGCAGCGGGTGGAACACCTTACCCAGCGCAACATTTTTTTTCCAATTCCAGTACTGGAAATGAATGTCGATTGCATCCCGTCGGGCTCCAGGCCCTGAGATGCTCGTGCTGTTTGCCAGGCGGTTCGCGTCTGCCCACCCACGCTCCAGCGCCTCGCCGTCCGTCCGACCGACGAAGGGAGTGAGATTGAACGAGAACATTATGTTACAGAGCTCGATATGAGCCGGCAGATGGAACTTGGGTACCAGGAATACGACATACTTCTCGCCGTCCTTGAACTGGACACCATCGAAGTCAAAAATCTTCATACGCTCCCAGATATTTTTGTGCCATTGGCACGCGATATCGTAGGAGACGTACAGGCGGGTGAGCAGGCTGCCAGCGAGGCTCATGAAGAACAGGTAGTCCATATTAAGATAACTGTAACAAGTCGTCAATACATGCGGCACGTCAATCAGATAATTACCATACCGTTCCCCCTTCTGCAAGTCGCCCACAGCATTAGGGCGCTTCATGTTGTGTCGAGCACAATCCACCGTGCCGATCCCCGAAGACGCGGTTCCCAACGACTCTTGGTCCGGCTTGTCGACAGCATCGTGGGCAACGCAAGTGCTGCGCTATTAGGCCGAATCAGTACCTCCTTTTGCCAGCGCCTCAAACACTCACCTCCTGCTTCTGGTCCCAGTGCTTATCTAAATGCTCCATGTACTTTTTAACCTCCGCGAAGAACGACCATCCGGTGCCGAGCCCCGGGTCTTTCTCCTCACTGGACACGTCCTTGCGCTTCAGGCGGAAGTTCGCATCAATGGCAAGGAACAACGCATAGAGGAAACTTCAATGAAACTGTTAGCATTGGACGGCTTCAGATGGACGACGACATACCCTTTCTCGAAAGGGACCTTTTCTCAATCCGGCGGCAGGTTCTTGCCGGGCTGTGGACAGGCTGGGCACAGGAGTGCACACTCCCCGGGCTTCGTAGATGCGACACGGTCCTCGGCGGGGTCGTGGCCGCGTCCCGCACGCTTCAGCAGGTGCAGATTCTGCCACTGCCGCGTCATCCGGAGGAATTCCTCGTAGCGCTCCTTCATAATAATCAGATCGTCAGTTTCGATTATAGAGCTTGCAAACAGTGGGACTGCTCACCCGCGAGGGGTCCAAGCCCGTGTTATTGGTCTCCCGCGCCAAACTGTTGTAGAACTCGTATGCGGAGCACTTCGTCTCTAGGGTCATCAGGTCGAAGCGCTCGAGAGCAGCGAACGTGGCTGCTGAGCGCGGGTTAGTCCCTGTAGCCGGATACAGCCGCATCCGGAGCAGCTGAATCGGCCGCGCCTTGGCGCGACTGCAGTTGCAGTAGTCGAGCCCGACCTCGTCGATGGTGTGGGAGTTGACGATGACGAAGTCATCGCCCGAGGCCGTGGCCGGATTGGAGCAAGGCTCGCCGAGGGTATGACCGAGTTGGATGCGAACACCCAGGGACTTGAGTGTCTGACGTTGGAAGAATTTGCCGTCCCACTCCTACATGTATTTCTTTAATGTCGGCTCAAGAATTGAAATAAAACAAATACCTCGATGTGATGAAGGGGAATGCAGTGATGTATTTTCACCACACAATTCTTGCAGTACAGGCAGGAGTGCAGACAGTCGAGACACCGAAATGGCATCTCAGTAGCTGCGCACCCCTCACCCACGCAGACGATCTGCTCTGTCTGGTCCCCACGGCCGTCGTGGCGAATGACCTCATCGAGAAAATCTTCACGATCAAGCCGAGCCCATTGCTCGTTGGGGTCGTCCTTCGGAATCTCGTTAGTAGGAGTGAATTTTTGATAAATTTCTTGGTGGTTACTCACCGAACCTCTTGTCTCTCGTGGTCCCTGCTGCAACCCAGGTCCATACTCAGCATCAAATTCCGAGAAATCTTGCTGCCAAATTGGCGACGCGAGCTTGGGCTCTGGTAGGGCGGGATGTCGGGATTTAAGCCGCTTTGGGCCTTCTTGGATGGTGACGCCGGGATCGCCACGGTGGTGAAGGTCGTCCGAATTCTTCCGCGACTCCCGACGGTGATGGCCTCATCAGGGATATGATCCAGGCGCTGAAAACCCGGGCGTGCGGAGTAGTCTTCACGAGAGGCGTCGCTGCCACTCCCATCTTCAAGGTCGTCCTCGTCAATCGCAACCTGACTAGCTTTGCGTTTGGCCATAGAAACAGAAAGAAGGAGGCTGACTCACCTACAAGCCGCGACTTTACCGCGTTGCGCGACTTGGGATGAGGTTTGTAGAGATCAATCTTTGATGATAAAGATTGATCTCTACAAACCTCATCCCAAGTTTGATCTCAAACAGTCGCAACCAAACCAGCACCTAAAACCGATCGCCGTCCCCCTATTACTGTAGCGTTTCGACCAAAGGTTCACGGGGCGTCACCCGTCACCTCTGGCTACGGTGTTCAAACGTCGACCAAAGCCGTCACTGGCTTGGAAATGTTCATTCCGCCAATCAGCCCGCCCATGGCTGCGCGAGGCCGCGCGGCCTCAGCCTGAGAGCGCAGGAGCTCGCGAAAGGCCATCCGAAGATGCATGGGGCTCGAGAAGAGGTTAGGCAGGAACGGCCTTCCACCATCACAGGTATCGATCTGGAAGATCGACTGTTGGTAGGACCCGGGATAATAGGTTGGAAGGCCTGATTTTTTTTAGCAGGGATCCCGACATTTTGGGACCCAAATTTTTCTCCAAAAAAAACCGAAAATGCTGCCCATCCGAAAAGAACGATTTTTGCATCTTCAGAACGCGTGGGAAAATAAAAATTGTCCTGACATTTTGCCAGTCAAAAAATCAGGCCTTCCAACCTGTTATCCTGGGTCCTCTGTTGGTCGGTCCACAAGTCAAAGGAGTTCCTCGCGTGGATGAAGAAGAATCACCCGAATATCATCGTCCTCTTCGTCCCCGGCGGTTGCACCGGCATCTGGCTGCCGCTTGACGTCGGTATCCAACGACTGCTCAAGCTAAGCATGAAGCGGTCGGCTGACCACGACCTTGTGGATGAAACGACGCAGCAGATCAACGCCAGTACTATGGGTAACATCGGGATTGAAAGTGGACTAGAGTTTGAAAATAGCCTTCGCTTGGACTCAGTTCTCAACGGATTGCCTCCGGATCATCCGGAAATGAAACCGACACCTATTTTACATAGGACTACGCAAATAAAATGAGGAACATCTGTAGAGAAACAATCGAGCTGGAGATTCCGAATCCATCAGTCAGTGATTTCGACGGTGTTTTGAGACAAAATCTTACATTGTGCGAGTTCCTCTTGTTCGATCACTCTCGGTACTTGCCAGCACATTCCTTGCGTCAATTGAAATGATTCACAAAAAAACCGGATGTGAAACGAGGCCGGGAACATATAAGAAACAGTGCTTGAATATAATTGTCACAAAGTGTCACATCTTAGTTTGACAGTCCGACTTGCCGATTCTTCAATCAATCAATCAATCAAAATTCATTTTAGAGTCCGCGTGGGCCCCTCGGGGCCCATGTAGCGCTTATACTTAGGGACATTTAAATACACTAGCTAGTCGTGGAGGGAGGTGGGGGAGGGAAGACTAGGAGGGTCAATATACTAAGAGGTCGCTATGAAGGAGGGTTTTTAGGGGTTGGGCGATGCGAGATTTCTAGGCAGAGTAACAGGTTTGTATGCAGAGGTTGTGGTGGTAATGGAAAGATAAAATAGAAAAAGAAAGAAAAAAGAGAGTAAAGTAATCATACACTTCAGAGGGAATATCACATCAGGCAGCCAGTATCTTTGACGAAGGAGAGGACCGGGTTGGGGTCGTGCTTCGCAGAGATAAGGCGGTGGAGGGCAAGGTGCGCAGAGCCAATTCACATGATAAGTGTGAGGTGTTGGCGACGGAAGCGTGGGGAGAGGAGGAGGTAGTGGGGAACCATCTTGGGGACAAGGCAAAGGGGGCACTAAGGGGAAGGAGCGAGGTGGAAGCGGTAGAGGTTCACATTGAGGCCGACGTGCGTGGTGCGAAGCTGCGTTAGCATGCTGCACTGTGGACAGCTGAGGCCGGCATACATGCGCGCGACCTTCCTTGAGGGCTTGGCATCATCAAAGAGAGCGAGACGGTGGCTGCAGGGCGAGGAGTTCCACTCCTCGAGCCACCGCGCGTTGAATGCCTTCGTGCCCACTGCGATAGCGGCCACTCTGCTCGTCGGGGGGGGGTGCTCGAAGGGAATAATGTGGGAGGAGAGGGGAGAGGAAGCACCCAAGGCGGATTCCTTCGCGAGCGCATCTACAGCCTCATTGCCTGCGATGCCAACATGCACAGGGACCCAGTGCATTCAGAATTTGAGGAGGGGCGGGCACGGAGGAGACGGTGGAGATTTGGTCGAAACACTACAGTAGCGCTGAAGGCAACTGGGACCCCACCCCCAGATTCTCCTACCGGCAACGACATTGACCATGATACCACCGAATCTCTGGGCGAAAGGCAAAAACGAACTGCTCCTGCATCAACTTTGGGCTCACTGGCTAAGAAGTGTAAGATTCCGTGCAATAGATTCCCATCAAGGTGCTGATTTAATTTGGTATAGGTGCCCAAACGAGTAAACAAAAATCTGCCATAGAGGTCCAGGTTCTGGGTCCGAGGATGGCGACGAAGCTTGTGAGTGCTTCAATCAATTTTTGTGCCCTAAACTAATGCCAAAATCCAGCGACATCGAACAGCAAGTCCATGGGAGATCCTACTGCTGTCGATGCAGATGGATTTCTCACCGATATTGATGTCACATCTCTTACAGGCACGAAGAAGTCCAACGCCGATGTTAATAAAGATGTCAACCATTTTTTCGGTACCATATACAGTGTCAAGAAGCCCGATGGCAAGTTCCAGTCACACCGTGTCTGTGAGAAGGGTGCGTTTACTGTCTGTCACCTTGTTATTTAATTCATAACACATTGGTGTAGCGGCAAGAAGAGTATTGTTGCAGAACCGACCACCCTCCGCCGTCACTTGGAATCGGACCACTATGTGAGTTTTTGGATTCCTCTGCTGTTTGCAAATAGGCCGCCAATTTTTTACGTAGAATGTATATCAGTGATGGGCGAAAAAGGAGCACTTTACTTCTGCTCTTCCCAGGGATCGGAAGGCGCAGAAGAAGGTCACAGCCAGACCAGATGTTCAGCCAACTCTCAATGCCCATCTTAAAGATATCCCCCCGAAGGAAGCGAGAATTCCTTATTCACACGAGTTATTTCGTGAAGTGGCTATTGAATGGTTAGTGGCCACTTATCAGGTGCGTTTTTGCCGATTTCTTGACTCTATATCTTCTGATTATTTAGCCCATTGACGCACTCGAGCACCCGAAGTTTGTGGAGATGATCGAAATCTCTGCCCGTGCCAAAGACGGTGTCCGCATTCCGGGCAGAAAATCAACACGTGAAGAAATACACAACATGTTCCAAACACGGCTGGATCATCTGAAGGCAAAGCTCAATGTACATCTTTCTTGATCTTCAGCCGCACTTGTATCAATAATATCTGCAGGGACACATGGTCACTGACAAGATCCATTGACAGACGATGCCTGGCAGGCGCAGAACACCGATGGCTATTTTGGTGTCAGCGGTCACTGGATCGAAGAAGTTGAACCCAGGATGTGGGAATCCTGGGAAGCGCTGATTGGATTCACATGTCTGAACAATGCCCATATAACCCTAGCGGCGCAATTGACTCAAAGGTGATATTGTAGAGACGCTGCAAAGTTTGAAGTCTCAAGTCTCTCTTTAAGGTAAAGGACATGGTTTGTGCCTCCCTCTCCTGCCGACGACGAGGATCCCGTCAAGAAGGACGACTCAGAGTCTGGGAGGGGGGATGGGATTGCTTCATCGACGATGCGCCTGATAATTACGAGCCCGATGTATCCATAGACTAATTATTCAAATATATGCTATTTAAACACCTATTACTTGTACTCGGAGGCCTCCTCCGGATGAACGTGGGTGCCCTGCAATGACACAATGAATAACTCGAGAATTTCGCTGTGAAAAGGGGGGGAGGGAGTCAGAAAAAATTGAGGGCAGCATACAAGGGTAGGGGTAGGGCGCACTTGTGGGTAAGATTGGCGAGGCGGAACCCCCACTCCTCTCAGAGTCAAATGTCCATGTTTATCGGTAAAGGTTTTTAATGCTTGCGAAATTGCATGCTTGCTAGAGATACATTCTTGGCGCCCACCCGGCATAGGCGTATCCCATAATGAAGGCTGTGGTGAGAACATTCATGAGGAGAGGGCATTCATATATTGCTGCCCCATCTGTATTTAAAAGCGGGTAACGTTACACCGATATCATTGATTGCATCCGTTCATGATGTGCTTATGAACATGAAAATTCACATAGATATTCAAGCGCACGGATAATTGTATTGACAGCGAGGGGGAAACATTACACACGAAACAAACAAAAAAGCAAGCTAACTACTCCTCCCCATTAAGAAACTCGACCCACTTCTCGACCTGATTGTTTTTGTACATATGCTCATAAAAGGCAAGGGCCTCGATTTTACTGGTCTTGCGGCGGTACTGTTGGTTGGGACAGCCTTTGATCTGGACGTCTGCTTGCTCGCTGGAAGTGAAGGTCAGTGTCGTGAAGGATAAACAAAAATACAACAGAAATGAAGGCAAAACACATACATGGTGGTGTACAGGCCTGGCTCACGACCAATATAGACCACCCACCAAGTGCGGCTCCCATCCGGCACCTCTTCGTGCTCGGCTGTAACTTGCGCAGGGGTCTTGGGCACCGCACGAACGAACACATCTGAAAACAAAGCCTAAGCATCAAAAGAGTCTTGAAGCTGAAAAGAAGGAACATACTGTCAGCTGCGGCCTCTTCGTTGAGACGATTCAAGACGAGGGACAATTTGTCTAATTAAAAATCAGCAGGGGGTACGGCAGAAGTGATCGAGTGTACCTTGCAACTCCTCCGCCGTGCGGGTAAGGGAGTCAGCGCAGTTGAGGAGTTTTTCGACGGCCGCAATTGCTGCCCGCAACTCAACAGCCGCAGGCAGGTTGAGGGGGACGAGCGCGACAGTAAAAGTAGTCATTCCACAGCTGCAGGTAGGGGAAAGATAAGACTAGGGGTTGGAGTTTCGGGGTGTGGGTTAATATACATACCAATGGGGAACGCGGCCCAGATAGATCTCATGGAATGAAGATCGGTTTGGGGTTGATGGTCCTGCATTTCTTTTGGACGCATGGGGTGCGCGTAGCCGCTAAAATGAGAAACGCATGAGCAACACATGAGGAACCCTTAGTTACGGTAAAACATTTGGGCACATTACCGGGAAATCGCGGTGAAGGCTGAATTTGTTTGGTACTTTGGACGCGAAAGGAAATTGGGTGGTGATCTAGCGCGAGTATGAGTTACAAAACCGGCGACTCGAAACAAATATTAATATACCTGCACAGGAACCCCACATTATTTTTGCCCACCCACCCGAAAAACTTCGTTCTCAGCCATGGCTCCCAATCCGTGGGCGACCGCGGAGCAGACCAATTTTCTAACAGCCAGATTGCCCTCCTATCTGAAGGTGAAGGAAAACCAGAAGCAGAAATCGCTGTCGCGCTTTTGGATTCAGCTGGAAGGCGAATGGTTCGCAATCTACAAGGAGGAGCCAGCCCTTGGTCTCCCCGACGCAGCCCCCAGATCCGATCTAATGCCCCAGCAGCTGACAGCGCTAGGAGCGGCCACAAACAGAACGAAGAAGGTAAGGATACGCGGTTGACTGGGAAATACACAACTCACCTTTGTCTATCAGCGCTTGAAGGCATGGATGCGCTACCAGGACTCGCTCAGCAGCCAGGGGAACCGCGGCGCTTCGACGTCGACTGCGACGAGCAAGAAGAGCAAGCGCTCTCTGTTCAAGCTGCTGAAGAAGTCCGGTGCGATGCGGCCCATGCGCGCTGTAGAGATGTACCAGAAGATACACCATGCAAAGATCAAGGAGGAGGTTTTGAGCTGTGGCTATGGTGAGCTCAACGAGGAGACGGAAGCCGAACGCGCTGCCGCCACCTCGGAGCCTGGGTCAATTCAAGCGCGGGTTCTGACGGAGGAGGAGTTGGCTGACGCCGAGTTCTTCGAGGACCGGCGCGCGATAGAACGGGTGCAGAGGAACCGCCGCTTGAGGATGAGTCTGTGGCGTACAACTTCGATCGAGATGTATGCGGCGGAGTCGGATGAGGTGAAGCGCGAGGTAGAGATGGCGACTGAAGAGGTGAACGAGGCATTCGAGGCAGGGGAGGGGGAGGGGGAAGAGATGACGCCAGAGGAGTACCAGCAGTAAGTGGCTTCCGGTGTATTGCATCTGAGTTAAGAGCGCTGAACCAAACCTGCAGTGCGATCGACCAACTCAGGGCTGTATTCGCAAAGGTGCATGAGATTACGAAGAGCCAGACGGGGTGGTTCGGTATCTCGATGCTGGGTGGGCCAATGCCCCGCCGTGGTGGCCAGATCTCGACGAAGACGTAAGTTTCCATTTTGGGTTGTGGGCGCTTGTGTATCCTGTTGCTGTCAATGCCAATCTCGTCTTTCTTCATACCTGACAGAATCTGTTTTGGGGTAACACCCAACGGCAATGACTTCCAAGCGTCGGTCCCGAACTTCGACACCGAGATCAAGGCCAAATTCCAGCAGTGGGTTAAACGGGCCTTTCGTACGTAGTCTGCATGTATGTTTTGTTAACTTTGCTAAAAGAGTCCATTGATAGCGCACGATGTCCGCGACGCCAGAGGAATCCCCCTGCCAGGTGTCCAGGATGCAGTGCCTGATGGCTTCGAGGACTTGATCTCGATGCATCCACCCCTGCTGGTCGAGCACGACAGCGAAGACGAAGACGAGGAGATGCCCGCCGTCCCCGAGCCAGCAAAGCCGACGAAGTCCAAGTCAAAGGCCAAGTCCCAGGCCCCCAAGCACCAGTACCAGCGCCCAGCTGCTATCCCCGTTCCTACTGCCCTAGAGACAGCATTTGCTACCGCCGTCCCGGCGCCTTCAACTCCCACAACTGCGACACCTCCCGCGACTTTGGCTGAAGCCCCGGCGACTCATAGGACATCTGAGTTCTCGCCCCCCTCGGATTTCGACACTGTGATGGCCAGCATTCAGGCGCAGGCGCCTGACTTGGACATGACTCTGGACATGAGTACGGATTTCGGCGCCAGATCCAACTTATTCAACCCCTCTGCCTACTCCATTGACGACGCCTCCACCTCCTTCGATGCTGCGTCCTCCTCCTTTGTGTCCCCTTCCTTCGACTCCAGCTCGAGTGCTGGGTGGAATGGTAGCGCAGCAGCTGACCCATTCTTTGCTGACCTGGGAGTGCGACCTACCGCGCGGCCCATACACGCCGGTGCCGCCTTCCCAACTGATCGCGAGGTGGGCGCCACTCTGGGGCGCGCAGCAAGGCTCGAGACCGTACAGGTCGGCGGCTTCAATTTCCCTGCCTCCGACTCCGACTATCGACCGAGCCGCCCCAGCATGCTATGCCAGGCGTTCACGAAAACGCCTACTCGTACGCCCTTGTCTGCGTCGCCTAGCTCCTTCATTTTTGGACAGGGCTCGTCATCGACATTCACATTCAAGCCCGCGGATGCGACCGCAAATCCGTCGCTTAATCAGTCGATCACTGAGATGCCAATCAGCGTCATCACCAACGCAACGCCCTCGCTGCCTCTTTCCACCGCCCCACCTGCAACGCTGACCACCACACCTCCTCCTACTTTCACCAATGCTCGCCCCGCACGCCCGTCCGCACTTACCCTGTTTTCCACCGTCGTAGCCGATGCGACGAAAGCGGTTCCCACGCCCGTCCGCACTTACCCTGTTTTCCACCGTCGTAGCCGATGCGACGAAAGCGGTTCAGCACCCGCCTGGCTCCCTCGTGCCAACTCCTGCGGCCGACGCCTCCGCTGCAACCGATGCCTCCGCCGCACCCCAACCCCAGTACATTGCGTCGCGCCCGATGGGGAATCTGCCGAGGGGTCACCCACTGGCTAAGGCAAAGGCAACGGCTGCCAAGTCCAAGCCAGCAGGGAAACGTCGTGGACAGCCGCCCAAGAACCTTACACCCACGAATGAGAACGATCTGCCCGTGGGGGAAAACACTGTTCCCGGCGCGAGCGCTCCACCCGCGATGACAGGGGCGGCCCGCATCGAGACCCAGCGCATCAATCGCGAAGCGGCGGCGCTGCACAAGCAAACCGCGGCGCAGATCAAGCGCTCGAAGGCGCTCGATGACGTGGCTGCAGCGCGAGAGGCAGAGGAAAAACACCTGAAAACACTTCGCCACAATCCCGCAGGCAGCGCCGATCTCGTGGTTATAGGGTGTCCTAAGCGCTGCGCGACGGCGATGAAGAACCCCGACGGCACCGACATCATACGCCAAAAGAAGCACACGCGCGCGGAGCTCAAGGCCACTTCAGCACAGTGGGACACGTGCGCCGAGCTCGCTGCCGCTGCGGAAGCAGAGGATGCGGAGTTGGTGAGGAAGTCGAAGGGGAAACGCAAAGCAGGGCCAGCAGCGGGCAACCCGCCCCCGAAGTACGTGGGGTTTCTTTTAATTCAGCTCGAGCTTTCATACTAACTTGAATTATTTAGGAAGCGTGCACGTAAATAGATGAACAACCCGCTGCTCAACCAGCATCTCTTTTGCATCATCCTCGCTCAACGCGATGCTTGCTCGTTTCGTTTCGTTACACCCACCTTCAACGGCATTTTCGATATATGCTCCGCCATAGATTTAGTTTACTCCTCACAGCCGTACTCGTTCGCAGTCAATGTATTTACTACAGTAATACAGTATGACTTCCGTGCACAAAAATACACAGCCTCTTTAAGGTGATATATCACGAAGAGACTTGGAATTAAGTCAGCAACTCGGGAGATGAAAATGATGCGGACTTGAAGTTTACAACGCGTGTCTGTGCAAGGACATTATATTTGAGGGATATCAGTACATTGTGTGAACTAACCGCATCACGGGCAAAACAATACAGTAAAGCGCTCGATGGAAGATACAAGGTAGGTAGAATACGTAGAGCAGTAAAATGGAGGTCAGAGTGGGGGTGTAAAGGGTGGTGAGTGGGGCATGGTGCGTGGTGGGGCAGCAAGTGGTGGGGGGCGCGCGGTGGGAACGGCAGGGAAAGGCCGCGTGCTGGGCCAGGTAACAGCGCCAAGGAAGGCGGGAGGCGGCGCTTTGGGGTCGGTACAAGATGTGATTTTGTGGGGGTCCCACGTGGAAGGTACTGAAGGGCGGGAGCGAGCGGCGGGAGCACGCGGCGGGAAAGGCACGGGAAGGCGGTGCGTTGGGCGGGTAACGGCGCCGAGAAGAGCGGGAGGGTAAAACCTGGCGTCGGTGAGAGGTTTGACGTTGGGGTGGTACAGCGTGGGAGGTGCCGGGTGGCGGTAGCGAGCGGCGGGAGCGCGTGGCGGGAAGGGCGGGAAAAAGCGGTGTGCTGGTCAGGATAACGGCGCCAAGAAGAGTGGGAGGCGGCGCCAGGGAGCAACAGGGACCACCCAATGTCGCTATGCCAAGCGGTGGAGCAGGGGTGGGTGGTGGAGAGGTGACGTGAGTGCCGAAATGGAAAGGGCCGTAGAAGGCCAGAAAAGGAGAAAGAAGGGCTGGGGATTGCCGCGTGAGATGGTGATACTGGAGTAGAAGCTTCCTACGCACCTGGATTAAGGAGGAGCAGGACCCAAGACCCCGAGCGGCGGCGGAGGAAGAGGTGGGAGGAGAAGGCACCAAGAAATAACAAAGGGAAAAAAATAAGAATGTCGAGGGGGCATTTGCATCGCCACTGGGTCCTTTCAGGTCCCACAAATGAAGAGGCAAGTTCTTATGTATTTTATTGATAGTATCCTGCAGTTTTACGAGTAGTGGGGAAGGCGGGGCAAACTGCCATTTGGGGCAGGCGGGCAGGCACCGCCACGTGCCCGCCAGCGGCGGCGAGCAGCGAGCGGGCGTGCGCGCGCGGGGGATTTACCCCAAAGGTAAATTACTCTCGTCTGATATAGCACGCCCATCTCTCGCGTTAAATCCTGATATATCACGACCCATCTCTCAGGAGAGATGAGTGATATATCAAATCCCCACCTAGGCCTGGAAATCACCCACTCTAAAAGTGTTGTGTAGGCATTTCCAGAAAAATTCCCGTGTCAGCCGTTGCAATGTTACCGACCGAATTGACCTCCAAATCATTTCGTCTGTTGGTGTATACTTGGATGCTTCTTGAACTGCACATCTGGTGCGATCAACATTGATAAATGTGGATTTTCGTTTAGTTCTCGGTTGTAGCTTCCGTATAATCTTGTTAAATTTTCTTTGAGAGCCCAGCCAAGTAATTTATTAGCTCATCTTAAGTTCTAGGCGGTCCAACCGAAACCAAGTCTTAAGTACTCAATAAATCTTAAGTTCTCTCTATGTAGTCAAAAACATGATATATAACTACGCTGACGCTCCATTCCCCGGGGCACCTTGGACTTAAGTTCACACATCTTAAGTGCGGGAGTCAAACTCAAGTTCGCACATCTTAAGTGCGGGAGTCAAACTTAAGTGCGGGAGTCAAACTTAAGTGCGGGAGTCAAACTTAAGTGCGGTAGTCAACAAATAATATACAAGTCTGAAATGTTTATAACATAAAATACTTAAGTTCCGCTCCGACTTCAGTCCCACGCATAAACTTTCTTTGGGGACCACTTGAGTTCTGCGGCGAGAATTCACTTAAGTTCCATATTAAATGGCTTAAGTGAAGACGAAAGACATACCTTAGAATTTTTTCTGGCGCTTGCGCTGGGGGCGACCTTGGGTGTTTTCCTCTAACGCACGCTTGGCGGCACCCGATCTTGTTTCACGCGGGGCCGCAGGCGCCGCCGGGGCCGCCTTCTTCGACGACGACCGAGTATTCAACCACGATGGAGCCGGCGGAGGTGGTGGTGGCGGCGGGGGAGCAGGCGATGGCGACCGCCGCGGAGGCGAAGGAGGAGGAGGAGGTGGTGGCGGCGGCGGGGGAGCAGGTGATCGCGACCGCCGCGGAGGCAAAGGAGAAGGAGGTGGTGGCGGCGGCGGAGGAGGCGTGGGCCATGGCGACGGCGAACGACGCGGCGGCGGTAGATTCTGATCGTCACGCGGCTTGCGGAAAAATCCCGCAGTCCCGCCACCGGCAACGCACGCCAGTGCGTGAGCCAACTCGTACATCCGCCCGCGCGTCAAGTCCCCAAGTCCAGTCAGCGCGAAATCGAACTTGAATTGGCCAGCGTTGTAGAACTTGTCGGGCTCGCTGACCACTGCTGGCCATGGTATATCTTGACTCCCGAACGCTGCTTCTGTGGCGGGTCTAAGGTTAGAAAAATCCTTACATGTATGTAGTAAACAACATACTATAAGACTCGGCCAAGAAGGGCAACACCGTTTGCGCCAAGGCTTTCGGCGAGATATCATCCAGAGCGTCGACGCTCACAGGGAACACGGGTTGCGCCCTCGTCGCCGGATCTTCACGAGTGGCTAAAAAGTCTAGGGCCGGCGCGCAGGTCAGAATACATCCTGACATCAATATTGTCCCTTACCTTGACACAGGTGGCAAAAGCCACTGCAGTTCACTTGCAACTGCAGTAAGCGCAGTTGATTGGCAGGTGTGCTGCAGTTGATCTGCGGTTATGCTGCGGTTGACCCTGCAGTTGTTCCTGCAGTTGCGAATCACCACGCTCTCTCCACGTTTTTTTGATAAAATGATGCCATCATACATCTTCGGAACACCCCGCCGGGTCACGGGGCTTGCTGTCCTCGCCCGATCAGGCGTTGACGTCTTCATCAATGTCAGTCATCGGATGTTCCCGCACCTGTCATCACACCACCATCACCCACATCAAAGTGAACGCTGCCGCTGTCGATGTCCACGGTAGAAGGCCCAAAAATAGCCCAAAAATCATGGGATAAAATACTCTAGATCCCTACCATTTAATTAGATTTATTGAGAGGCAATAGAAATATAAAAACCACAAGTAACCTACAAGTAATGATATAAGGTGTACAATAACTAAGTGCCAGTGGTGGCATCATTGTCATGGCTGATGTACATGATGTTTGCAAACACCTCAGTGAGGGCTTCCTCATCCACTTCCTCCACTTCCTCCTCCAGTTCCTGTGCCGGCTCCTGCTCCTGCTCCCTCTCATGGGTGCAGACAACTTGATATTGCCCCTGGCTTGCTCATGATTGGGCACCCACTGCTCCTGGCAGACACTGGTGCTAGGCAAAATTGATGTGGTGAAACGGTGAACTCTGGTGCAGCTGTGACATCGAAAACTCTAAAATAGTAAGCCTGGAAAATGTGAGAGCGAGTCTGAGCGAACCCAAGAAACTCAACCAACTCAATCAACCCCAACCTAACTCAACTAAATCTCAAAAATCTCAAAATCTCATGCTGACACCCTAAGATAAGTCCCAAGGGAAGGGTACTTGAAAGAGAGATGCTACCATAGGTTGTATTGCTTGGGAGACAGTAGGGGATTTTTACTTGCCCTTCAAGAAAGTGTGTACAATTTCAAAGGTTTTTGCGGGAGGGCAATCAAATCTTAAATTAGCACACTTGTGTGCAAGAGTTTTTATAATCTTTGTCTGTCTCTTAAATGAAAATCCAAAAAGAGGTGGGTGGCTTCGAGAACAGACCCACAACTGCCCCGAGCTCTACAGCTCCAAGGGTAGGTATGTGTAATTTGAACTGTGCAGCCTGAGCCTACAGCTACTAAGGACAGCAAGTGTAAACTGACCCTGAGCTCAAAGCTCAGGGAGAACAACTATGAGCACCAATGTGCCTGCTTCGGCGCTAAGAGCATGAGCTAAAACAAAACTCTACTCCAAGTGGAGAAACAGTATACACGGATGTGCAAGGTGGTCTAAGATGAACCAAGACTCAACTCCTGGTTGAGATGAATGTGATGCTGGCAGTAACTAGTGCGAGACAGTGGGCGATGAAGAACTGAAACTAAATGCAGAGACAAGAGCTAATGCGGAATGTGTGCAGATAATAGTCTGCAAAGTGGGATGACAGCGACGGAGGACCCATAACAGAACTAGTGTGGGAACGTGGACCAGGTGATAGCCTGGGCGAGTGAGAGCAATGTGAAACATGCATGGATAATAGTCCATGGTGCAGAGTGCATGCGATAGCAGGCAATAGCCTGTGGAGGTCGATGGTTCAAGTCAAAAGTTAGTGGAAGAAAGGAAATCTGATTGAGAGGATAAGTGGGGTACAAATTAGTGATGGGAAGGTCCGGTTCGACCTTTTGGTTCAAACCTGAACTGAACTGAACTGAATGCCAGGTTCAGGTTCAAGGTTCAGTGATTCGTTGAACTGAACCTGAGGTTCAGGTTCAGGGTTCAGGCCGAATACATTTTTCCCGAATGTGTTCGAACCCGAACACCAGGCCTACCCAAACACCCAGTTTTTAACCATTTTTGAGTGTGTTCCATTGAATTTTGGGGCTGGCTATAGTCAAGGCATAAACTGTTCAGGCTTCCGATACTTGTGGCTGCAGTTGGGAGAGAATATATATATTTCTGCACCGAACGGAGGTGAGTTACAGTCAGTCACGGACATCACAAATGTCGACCAACATGAAAAAAATCTCGTACACTCCTATTCAATGAGATTTTATGCAGGCAATAATTTTGATAGGTTTATGATGGTAAGTTGGACATTTTGAAAGTCAGAAATGGGTGTATTACTCTGGAGAGAGTTTTTAGGGTTCAGTTCAGGTTCGAACACTGAACCGAACCTGAACCTGGTGTTCAGGTTCAAGTTCAGAGAAATTGCTGAACTGAACCAAAGTTCAGGTTCATCGTTTGGGGAAAAGCACCCCGAACCTGAACTGAACTGAACTTTCCCATCACTAGTACAAATCTTCTCCTTTACAATGTAGAATACTTGTGGCTTTTATAGGAATGCCAAGACCCAAAACAACGGCAACTGGGTATGAGTACCATGTGGTACCGTAGAGTTTGCAGAGATGGCCTGTTGAGGAAGAAATAACTAAAAGTCCTGTGGAAAAGGTAGAAATAACTTGAGAGACCTGCAGACTGGTCAGAATCAATAGAAACAGTGTCGGAGATCTCGAATATCTAGTTTGCAGAATTTTCCAAATCGAAATGGAGCCAGGAGGAGCTGTGGAATACCGAAAAAGTTGTGGACTCTTTGATGTGAGTAGAAACAGTGTTGTACAACTTGAATATCAACTTTCCAACAGGTTCTGCATTGATTTAAGTGTGCGGAATGTGAAAATAAGTGAAGAAATGCAACGGAAAGATCAATAATGGGCACAGAATGGATGCAGAGTTGTGGTATCCCATATAATAAGCCATGTGGAATCCAAATATCGCATTTGCAGAGCCTTGGGAGTTGCAGAAGTCGTGCAGAATGCAAAAATGTCGAAAGTTGTGCCAGTGATGAGGAGATTCTATTTTTAGTACTTCTGATCAAATTTCCCATGAGCTGTCTGATAGGATTTCCGATGAACTTTCCGATCGGATTTGGGGTTGGATGCTTCCACGCTCAGAACCAAGCAGAGCTCATTATACCACAAAGCTCTAAAAAAGAGCTCCAGTATGGTGCCAGTCTTCGTTACAGATATTCTCTAACGGCAGAGGACTGAGCAGAAACAAATTAAATACCCAGAACCATTCTCCACTTCGAAACCCATCAGCAATATTTGTGTTCCGAAACATGCAGACCCTCCGAGGAGCTATCCACATCCTTCATGTAGCCTGTTGAAGCATCTGCCTTCTATGTTTACAGCCATTTGCAGAACTTCGGGCGCGGCCCATTTTTTTTTTTTCCTTATTGAGTCAGTTTTGATCGTTTGAGCCAGAACAGCTGTTCTGAGCTCATTTCCAGACCGTTTTGCCTCAGAGTAGGCTCAATCGATCCACATTTGAAATACAGAGGGACCTGCATCCTCAGAATTTTAATTTGGGGGCGACAATGGATTTTTGGTAGGGGAAATCAATCATAAACACTTGTTTTGGTTTTTTTTCAGTAGGCCAGCTGTTCCGGCCTCAATTCTCATCCGTTCAGCTTGTTTATAGGCTCAATTTTATGGCCTTACAAGTTCCAAGGGCACTATAGCCTCAGATTTCCTATTGAACCCTTTGGACACTTCCGTGATACAGGAAATCACCCATTTTGAGTGCTTGCCTGCAGAACAGTTGCTGGGGCCTCAAATCTTCGCTGTTTGCATTGTGTATATGCTTATTTGATTCATATTCAAAATTCACAGGGAACTGTGTCCTCAGAATTTCCAATTTTACATCCGAAATAATTTCTTATTTTTTACATCTTTTGCGAGCCACAATGTACAGCGAGCCTATCACTGGTTGAACATTTCAAATTTTTCACCTTCTTTTTCAGTGAAAAATGTCGTTTATTTTTCATACATTTTTCACTGAAAAAGCAGGTGAAAATTTCAAAACATTTTCATCACTTTCTTATTTTATTTCGATTTTTTCACCTTGAATCGAGAAAGTGCTGAAAAAGTTTTAAAATTTTCACCTTCTTTTTCAGTGAAAAATATCTGAAAAATAAACAACATTTTTCACTGAAAAAGAAGGTGAAAAAATTGAAATACTCAACCAGTGTATATGAGGGTGTATTGTGTCGAAGCAGACACTGGTTGAACATTTCAAAAATTTCACCTTCTTTTTCAGTGAAAAATGCTGTTTATTTTTCACACATTTTTCACTGAAAAAGCAGGTGAAAATTTCAAAACATTTTCATCACTTTCTTATTTTATTTCGGATTTTTCACCTTGAATTGAGAAAGTGCTGAAAAAGTTTTAAAATTTTCACCTTCTTTTTCAGTGAAAAATGTCTGAAAAATAAACAACATTTTTCACTGAAAAAGAAGGTGAAAAAATTGAAATGCTCAACCAGTGAGATGCACTATACACATATCTCAAAAAAATCACTTCCAATGACCCCAGGAACAACTTTACAACTGTCTTGTGCCAAAATTGGCTCAACCCACTGGTTGAACATTTCAAAATTTTCATCACTTTCTTATTTTATTTCGAATTTTTCACCTTGAATTGAGAAAGTGCTGAAAAAGTTTTAAAATTTTCACCTTCTTTTTCAGTGAAAAATGTCTGAAAAATAAACAACATTTTTCACTGAAAAAGAAGGTGAAAAAATTGAAATGCTCAACCAGTGACCCTGAATTTCTGTGCCAGAAAAGTGTTTTCGGCTTTGGGTTGAGGATATGAAGATGGGTAGCCCTGCACATTTGCAAGGAGAAGATATTGAGCCTATCACTGGTTGAACATTTCAAGTTTTGCGCTGAAAATTTTGTGAAAAATGTTTTGAATTTTACAGTAATTTTTTGCCAAAAAAGTAGGTGAAAACTTGAAACATTTTGGTGACCTTTTTGAACCTTGTGAAAATTTTCTGAAAAAGTTTTGAAGTTCAAAAAATTCATGAAGAAGTTACAAGTTTTTCACTTGGTTTTTCACTGAAAAATTGCTGTAAAATTCAAAACATTTTTCACTAGTTTTTTCACCAAAAAACTTGAAATGTTCAACCAGTGTATAAGCAAGGTTGACAGCCAATATTTGAGGCTGCAGCAGCTGTTCTGCCAAGAGGTGGTCAGAAGTGGTCATCTAGAACTGGTTTCCTGTATCAGGAAAGTGTATTGGGGCTGAGATTAAAACTCCGAGGTGACAGTGCCCTCCGTGCTTTCAATGACATAAATTTGAGCCTATAAACAAGCTGAAAGGACAAATTTTGAGGCCAGAACAGTTGGCCTGCTGAAAAACACTCAAAAATCACCCTTTATAAGTGAATTCCTGTACCAGAAAACCATCCTGGGTGTGGGATTGGAATTCTGAGGAAACAGTTCCCTCCGTATTTAAAATATGCTGAAAACAGAGCTCAGAACAGCTGTTCTCGTCAAAACCATCAAAAAAGTCTCAAAAAGGAAAAAAAAATGGGCCGCACCCTAAGTTCTGCAAACAGCTGTAACTATTCTGGGTACCATGGAATGCAATTGGATGCCTGCAGACATCATTCTTTCGCTTACTTTCAGAGCAGATAGTGTCCATTCCATTAAATCACATAAACCTACACATCCTTGGGGCTTACAAAGTGAACCCGCATCACGACAGAGGCTTTTTAACAGCTCTGCCTGTAGAACAGAATTCACCATCTATCTTCCGAGAAGGCCCCAGAATCGCATCAACATATCTGGTGAAGGATATGGATCTTAAAGGGTGACCTAGTGCTTCCTACGCAAGTGGAGACAATTCTGCTGTGTACCAGGAGTGCGAAACAATATTATTGGGAACTCCAGACCCCCATCAGACATACCTTAAGTATCGCATTTACCAACTAACTATCATTCAAACAGACACAGGAGAATCTTAACTAGCACAAGACTATAGCTTTCTTTCTCAACTTAAGGCTGTGAAATCCATTCCCTCTGGAGGATAAACACTACTCTACTTGCAAATACTACCCTGCATCTAGTAGAACCGCAGTCCCCATCACACCATCCACCTCCAGCTCCAGCTTGGCCATGTCCATGGCTGCCACTTTATCCATGTCCATGGTGGTGGCTGCTACCAACATAGATGCCCACCTTGCAAGAAGCAGTGCAAGGAGCGCAGCGAGAAAGGCAAGATGCACACAAAGGCATAGATGGCACCCCACACCTTATGCACACTCTGCTTCACTGCTGTCCCTGCTGCACCTTGAGGTGCATGCCCTACATGTCCTTTTATAGCTCTTTGCAGAACTTAGGGCACAGCCAATTTTTTTTCCATTTTGGGCAGTTTTGATCATTTTGTGTATATCACTTGTTGCAGTGTCTAATCTCGTCTGTTCGCCTGGCATCAGGCCGCGTTCAATTTGACTTTAAAATCTGCAGGGGATGGCATCTTCAAAATTTTTATTAGGGCTTTTGCACAATTGTATTTTATATATATCACTTGCAGCAAAGGATTGGGTGACCTTGAGTCCTTAGTATTTGAGTATGATAGATTGATATGCATTCTCCAGGGGATGGCATACTCAAATTTATGAGTAATGGCCTGTAGCATCAATGCACATGTCCAAAACAGAACACTGAAGCGGCTCCCGACGACATTGAGGGAGCTGGCGACACTCTTGAGTGCACAGGCAATCTCGGTTGCAGCATCTGCATTGCGCTTTCGAGGCCTTCAGGGTCTGCCTTCGCTGGGTGACGAGGACGCAGCCCACTTGTGTTGTGGGTGCACAGGTGAGGACGGCATCAAGTCATCATCCCCCAGAGTCTGACACAAAAGAATTAGAATATCCCGCGCTAGGGAGAGTAGTGAACATACCATTGGGAAGCTAGAGGAAGATGGCTCAGTGGAGCTCAGGCTGTTCGGGGGCGATTGAGTTGTCGGTTCTTGCATAGACTGCATGGGCTCAACGGTCGACTGCAACTGCATCTGGGATGCTCTGCCAGCATGGAAGGCCCCCGCGCCGGTAGCGACAATTCCCTTCACAATGTAAAGAATGTCATCATAAAGAGGGAAGGGTGTCTTCTGTGAGCACTTTGCTTTGGGATGCTTCTGAAGCGGCCTTAGTACGACCCGAAAAAGACAACAAAAAAAGCATGCACCTCAAGGTACGTGTCCCAAACCTCCCCTGTGGCCGTCACCATCTTCAAACCATCATCCCACCCAAAGCCAGACACGTGAGACAGAGTGTCAACTTCGATGAGTGAAGATTTGAGCTGCTGAAAATCAGTAATCATTGACAGACACGAGCTGGTACACACATTGCCCCAATGATCCAAGCATTTTTCTCCTGTCTTCGGAGGACCCAGGATGTCCTTCAAAATGTCCATGCAGTGGGCCCAGGTCTGAGGCTTCCAGCCATTTTCCAATTGAAAGCCATTGTCTTTGCACCAGTGTAATTTTGTAATGAATGTCGAGTTGTCCGAGCCGCGCCAACTGCAGCGTGGTCCTTTGGGGGGCATAGATATGGTATAGAATTAAAGCAATTAGGGGTGTGTTATGGAGATGGGTACGGGCTGAAACTGTAGCTAGAGTCTCAAATTTGGGGAAGGAAATGGTGTGACAGCCCCCCAAAAAACAAGCCGAGCACCACTGAGCACCCATCAGCTCTGAGTTGATCCTGCTCCGCTTGGAGAAGGTGTCTGCCTTGATTTTGGCTGGGTGGCTCCCATGAAGCCGTGCCACTGATCAGGCCCTAAATGTTTATATTTATTTTCACATTACCCTTTTCTCATGCAGTATTGTAGCATGCAGCTAAATATACTTCTCCTATGTGATTTTTCAAGTGCCCAAAGCTCGACTTCGGAGTAATGTCACCTATAGCCTACCTAAACCCTCTTGTTAGAGGTGGAGATGTAATGATGTCTCTGTTTAGGAAGGTCCCAGCTTTGGGTTTGAATTGCTACCAGCACAGTATGGCCTTCTAACTAATAGCCCTGTATACAATATTTTGTTCGTGATTTTTGGGTTATTATTGAGCCTTCTACCGTGGATGTGACAGCGGCGGCGTGCACTTCGATGGGGGTGGCGTGATGACAGGCGCGGGAAATCCGATGACTAGATGACATTGATGGCGACGTCAACGCCCGATCGGGCGATGACAACGAACCCCGTGACCTGGCGGGGCTGTCCGCTTGCGAACATCATGTGACGATGACACAGCCGCTGCCACTTAGCTATTATACCATTTCTTGTAGTTAACTTGAGATTTTTATATTCTATTGCCTCTAAATAAATTTAATTTAATGGTAGGTATATAAGTTATTTTTTTCCCGTGAAAATTGTGCTATTATTAAACCTTCTGCCGTGGACATCGACGGCGGCGGGGACTTTGATGGGGCGGCTTGATGACAGGCGTGGGGACATCCGAGGATGATGACATTCATGGCGACGTCAACGCCTGATCGGGCGATGACAGCAAACCCCGTGACCCTGCAGGGTGTTCCGAAGATATATATGATGGCATCATTTTATCAAAAAACGTGGAGAGAGCGTGGTGATTCGCAACTGCAGGGTCAACCGCAGCATAACCGCAGATCAACTGCAGTACACCTGCCAATCAACTGCGCTTACTGCAGTTGTGAGTGAACTGCAGTGGCTTTTGCCACCTGTGTGAAGAGGCTTCTCTGCCCACTCATACATCCCGTTAACGCTGTCGCTCACGACTTGCTCGTATAGCTTATCGAATGGTTGCTGGACGCGGATGTCCTTGGGAACCGCCTCGGCCCTGCAAAAACCGTGAGTTAGTGTGCGAGCCACTGCAAGTGAACGACCACTTGCCACTCGAAGTTAATCCGGCCCTCCTCGTTCAGCCAGCCCATTAGCATAATCGCTACGAAAGGGCGAAACTTGCGGCTGGCATGGAGGGTCTCAACCATCTGCTTGAAGCCGCTTGCCACCAGTTTTTGACGTCTAGAAGAAGTGTTAGTGAGAAAAAACTCATCTCAGAATAAAACAAACACTTACTCCCCCCAGTTGACGTCTTCATCGGCCGCTGCTGCCGCCTCCCATGAGGCTTGATCCTCGTTCGCCCACATCTGCGCCTCAGCTTGGCGAAACTTGCCGCCGGCATTTATTCTGCCTGGCAAAGTCTTCGAGTACGCGTGGATCTCGTCGTGGCGATCCTCGCGAAATTTGTCGCGACCGGTGTAGGCGGTGAGACCAAGGAGCTGCGACAACGCTGGGGCCTCCGCGACGGATTCCCCATCGCCATCGTCCTTGGTCTTGGTCTTGCGCTTCGCACTTTCAGCTGTCCGCTTATTGCTGATAACCTTCTGAATCACCTGTGTCGTTGCGTTGTCAGATAGTGTTTCTGAAAGAGAAAACTAAATGGAACGTACCAAACGCCACCCCGCCTTGGTGTATCCGCGGACGAGGGCACCGCGTGCATCGTCATCTTCCTCGTCGTCGCTCGTGCCACCATCGTCTCCGGCAGGCTGGGTTTTCTTTTTCGCGGCTTGTTTATTTTTCCAGGCCGTGATGAGCGCAGGCAGCCTAGCCTCCTCGTCCCGATCCCCGGGCTGCGGCTGGTGCTGGAATGCCTTGGTGTCAAAGGTGTCGTTCTTCACCTGGTCGTACAGCTCGGAAGCGGCCTTCCCCTTCAGACTCGGAAGATCCACACCACGGATCCTGACATCAAGGATCCAACTCCGCTGGTATTCATTGAGTTTTGGGACAGCGGTTTCCTCGCCCTTTGTGGCGGCAACATGCGACAGCTCCGGGAAAGGCATGCTGTCAGGGACGTCGTCGGGGTTGTACGCCTTGAACATTTCCTTAGATTGCGCCTTCTGTCGTGCCATCGTTGCGAGTTGTTGAAGGGAGGGGTAGGACTGGAGTTGTTGGAATGTGTTGAGTGAGTGGTGTGCGGTCAAGATGCAAGCGGGTGGCACTCACAGGACAATAACGAAAATACCCAGACAATGCTAATTACTAAAAGCGCATTCCCAAAGCGCCGTCCTTGGCGCAACTTCAGTTCAGTTCTAAAACGAGATCCTGGGCACTCACAGGATAATACCAAAGCGCCGCCGTCCATTGTTAAACTCCAGTTCCAAAAGGAAATCTTGAGTACAGTACTGTTCAGTTCGAAAAGGAAATCTGGAGTACAGGCTGCATGCACATATATAAGTCACTGTCGACAATTTCAAGTCGGAAAATTTACCTCTCATCCACGATGACATCCTTTCAAGAAGTCAACCGTCTCTTTGGTCCGTCGAATCGACCTCACTACAAGACAAATGTCCGCCACCGCGCTATTCTGCGCAAGTCGCTCGAGCTGTTCTCCGTACAAGACCTCGAGGCGATTTTCCAGCGGCCCGTTAAACTGCGGGTGGCAATGGGGTCAGCATTCACTTCGAGCCAGCTGGGTAAGATCACCTCTAACCATGTGCGTGCTTTGCAAATCCATCTTGCCGTGGAGACCCCACGCTGACGCGCCACCAGCTACACAACGGCCGCCTTGTTTCTCGAGAGACCCCTGTTCCCGACCCCGAAGGACGACATGCTGTGCGGGCGTATCGCGACGCATATGACGCCTACTTCATGAAGCAGGGCAACAACTCTCGTGTCCGCGACCCGCAGGCCAAATCTGTTCTGCAGGCGGCAGAGCAGAGATGGCACGATTGGGTCGTCACCTATCGAGCGGCGCGCGGGATGCCTGGCCGTCCCCCCTGGGCTCTGCAGCCGCTCCCTGGACTTGAGAGGGTGCGGCTCACACTCGGACCCGCGCCCGCACCCGCACCCCGTGCAGTCGCAGTTCCAGCACACGCACCGCGCGCAGTCGCCACGCCCGCGCCTGCACCACATGCAGTCTCAGTTCCCGCACACGGACCGCGCCCAGCTACGTCGCCTGCGCGAAGGCGTTACGCTCAAGCTGCTCTTCCCACACCTCCACCCAGCTCTCCCACGCGCGCCCACACCACACCACCGCCCAGCTCATCCGCTCCCGTGTGAGACGGTTCGCGCCTCCGCCCCATTGCTATTTTGGACGACAACGACGATTTAGCCCTGCACCCACCCCAGAAGAGGAAGTTCTTTGGGGTTATCGACATTTCGGATGACGAACAGGACCTGCGCCCATGCAAGAAGGCGAGGTTCTTGGGGGTTGTAGATTTGACGAATTAACAAAAAGATACGTGCTATGACCGCGAGCAGTAGTTAGCGACCTTATTCAATGTACAGAATGAATAGAATTACCTTATGCTCTTCTGCTCGTCCCTCCCTTCATCACCTTCTGAGTTGTTTGTCATCTAGCACGCCAAAGCGGGCGGGCTCCTCCAAAGTTTTGTCCAATGGATTGGAGCATCGGGATCGTATAGCATAGTAAGTCCGTATACAGTGGAACATATTTGTTTTCAGTGTACCGTATTTATTTTCAGTGTCGGTATCATATTGTATAGCAAGTACGAAAGCAGTCGCTACGAGAAAAATGCCCATTTGACTACAGAAGAGTGGCCCATAGTACGCAAAAAAAGGCCATGGAGACAGAATGGTCGACGTGAAAGTCGAGGGGGGGCTGACATGAAAGTCGAGCCCCAGAAGAGAGCAGGCTGACATGAAGTCGAGCCTGCTTTGGTCCATCCTCGGTGTTTGGTCGCGATGACGTCGGCGGTGAGATGAGATTGGCGGCGGCGTTGAGGGCGGCGGTGAGGGCGTCGTCGGCATTGAGGATGGTGGGGAGGTCGTTTGCGGCGAGGTCGTTGGCGGGCAGTGAGGACGTCGTCGGCAGTGAGGATGATGGTGAGATCATTTGCGGCGAGGTCGTTGGCGGGCAGTGAGGGTGTCGTCGTCAGAGAGGATGGTGGCGAGGTCAGTTGCGAGGTCGTTGGCGGCGAGGTCGTCGGCGGCGTCGAGGAGAGTGGGGGGTCGTTCTCAACGTAGAGGAAGAAAAGAGATGATGTTTGGTCGTGTTAACATCAAATCAGCACAGCATCGTATTCCATATTTTGTCAAGTCCATCTCACCTCCTCACCAACCTCAAGTTCACTCACTCCCTCTCCCTCAACTCCTCCGCCCATCCTCCCTTTGCGCCCCGCGGGTCTCGACTTCACGTCAGACCCTTAACTTGTACCGACTTCACGTCGGATCCGTAGATCGACTTCAGGTCGCATCCGTCAGCTCTTAGGTCCACTGTGGAACGGCACTACGATGGCGTTGGATTTACTGAGAAACCGCGATTCCAGTGGTATGTACTTCGACTCTCTGTGTCCTGATTCCTGCTGACTGAGCTGGATCAACAGCCGGGTTAGGCGCTTTCGACGGCCAAGTCGCCGCCTTTGCTAAAATCGGCATGGAACATTATTTTATCACGACCAACACCGACTACGTACCTGCTGTGCCCTCCCTTCAACTCCCCCACGCGCTTTTCCTCCGTGCGGACATGCGGTATGGGACGGATGACCCTGTCCTTTGGCCCCAGCAATGGACCGCGCATTATTCCCATTTGCCCGTGATCTCGAAGAAGGGGTCGCGCCCTGAGCTCCAAATCATGTGGTGGGACCCTTCGCAGGAGGATTTCGTCGTCAAAAGTTCAGTGATGCGAGGCCTGGGCAGGCTCCACTGGAAGGCTACGTCCAGATTCGTGCCGCCCATTAATGATCTCGTTGTGCGATGCAAGGAACTTCAACGGCGCTCTCCAATACCCCTCTCCCCCCTTTTTGACGGACTCATTCTAACCGTCCTCATGTGGATCAAGCAGCTGCAGACGCTGCCGACGACATACCTGAAGATGGTTTTTGCTGTCACCTCGTTGCAACGCGCGTTTCTGGAACTCGACGCGCTTTATAACTACATGACCATCTACAAACCCTGCATCGAGAACTATCTGTCCGCCAGTACCGTGGATCCGACCGTCGCCCAATGTGTAGGCGCGTTCACCACAGTCCCCGCCGTCGCACAGCAGCTGTGGTCCGCACGTCTGCCCTTTTGGTTTCTGCGACCGACGTATGTCTTCGATACGGAAAACATTTTGGTGGTCGTCCCCTTGCAGGAGCCGCACTTTGTGAACTCAGATACGCCGGGCGACGGGGCGCCGCCAGTTGTGTATAGCGGAAATAGTACGATGGAGAAAATCGCAGCAATCCATCGCGCCGCCGTTCAGACCCCGTGGTATCGCGACCCTTTCGAAACTGCCGACACTCGTTCCCGCTCGCTGTCCCCTCCTCCCACCCTCATCGCCAGTACCTCCGTTGCTAGCACCTCGGTCGCCAGCACCTCTCGCCATCAAGCCCCGCGAGAAACAAACAAACAGCAGCGTTTCAAACCATGTATGTCATTCAGTCAGCACAATGAATATACACCACTTACATCTCACTCCAGATCCAGCGAACGGCAGACCTTCGGCAAGAAAGCCCGCTCAGAATCCCCCGAAGCCTCAGCGCGATAAATTCAGTCTCTTGTCCATTCCAGAGATGCCGCCATCCATCGCCGCCTGGTCTGATGCACTGGCGAATGTGGATCGTTCGGTATCCCCGTTTACATCCGACCCCGCTGCCAGACGATACGTCCTCCCCGAACCTGCCTTACTTGTTAACACGACCCCCAAACGGCGCCGCAAGTTCCTCCACCATTGGACCCTACTTTCCGATGGCTTCATGTATATTTTAAGCCAGCCACCGCACGCCCAGCTTCTCGCTGCCCAGGAATGGAGGGACGTACTTGAGGGGCTCCTCACCAAGCGCGGCCACCCCGACTCCAAAATGTTCAGGCGGAGCGCGCAGCTCGAGGACTGCATACGTCCAGCGTTGGTAGCGTCCGGTGTCGAGAGCATCGAGGGCTTCCCCGTCCCCCTCGAGTCCTTGCCCGAGTTCAGTCTTGAGCGGATGCGCGAGATCGTGTGGGAGGTCGCAGAAACCAATTTCCGGTTCGAGTTTTGCGCTCTGGACAAGCGCGCATCCAAGAAGGAGCGGCTCGACGATGTCAAGACCTGCTTCGCAGGCCATATGCTGATCGGAGTGCCATTGGAGATGAGCAAGCGTGGTCTGGCGGCAACAACAATCACCGAGCGCGGTCGCTACCTGGTGCGGATCGCCAATCTCATGCTCGATTGGACGACCCAGTCTCCTCGCCCGGATCCAATCAGCCGCGGCGTCGCCCAACGTGCGAACTGGAACTCGTCCGAGATGGAGCGGCTCGAAGTTGCGGTTTGTCGCTACTACACGCAAGCTTTTTGGGAATACTTTGGTCGTGCTGCCATCGTCCCGATGCGTTTGGACCATGACCTCGAGAAGGGATACGGAAAACTGTAGATTACTCGCCTCCTGTTGCTAATACTTACTGCCTATGTACGGGAATATGAAAAATTATAGTAACTCAAAATGTATATTTTTTGCCTTTGACAAGTGCGGTCCGTTAGCCGTGCCCAAACAACAAGGCCAAACAATTAACCTCTCTTCTCCCACACACTCGTCTCGACTGCCGGTCATCTCGACGCGTACGACCTCTGCCCCTCGACACGTCTGACTGCCGCCCGCCCCTCGGCCCCTCCTCCCTCTTCTCGCTTCGTCTCGACACGGTCGCCCGCCCCTCTCTGGTTCCGACTACTGCAGGCTCGACTTTCATGTCAGCCTGCACCGTCGCGGGGCTCGACTTCATGTCGGCCTGCACAATCCTGGGCTCGACTTTCATGTCAGCCTCATCTCGACTTTCATGTCGACTTTTTCTCATACATACCTCCATCCTGGGCTCGACTTTCATGCCAGCCTCATCCCGACTGTCATGTCGACTTCTTCCTACCTACCTCTATGGCCTTTTTTCATAGTCGAATGGTCTTTTTTTCGTAGTCGAGTGGTCTCTTTTTCTGTAGTCAAATGGTCTATGTAGTCTAATGGTCCTTTCCTTATTGCCTGTTTTTTTGACGAGTACTTTACGCTTTGTTACATCCTGTCATTGTTACTGCCAATCAAGCTGGAGCGCGCTTTGGTATAACGTCTCTCTCCTCCATCAAGGTGCGCCTAGTCCAATCTCTGCACGAAGTTACACTCACTAACCCGCTGCATGACAGCTTATCTTTCTTTCCGACCATGAGACGCGTCGGGCCTCTTCGCAAAACTCACCAGAACCCGAGCACATCGCTGCTTGCCACCAGCATACCAACAACCAAAATAAATTTCCACATAGGTGAGGCTTGGGCCCCTGCGTCCCGACACAGTCTTAACCTGCTCTGCAGATGCCACTCCCCCTCAATCTGAGGACCGCTACGTTGGAAACGCGAAGGGATGCGCCACGGAGCGTCTCCCTAAGCCCATCTTCGACAAGCCGCCCGACACGGCCCCAGACGACCAGTCACTGCCGTGCTTCGACACCAGTACCATCTTTGAAGATGCTCCTGGTGCTGTCCCCGCGTACAAAATCACGGCGGCGTGCGATGAGAAGGGCGAGAGCAAGCGACGACAGGTGAGTTCGCCGTGATCGCGCGCGCTTGGCTTTAAAAGGCTGATTATTTGCGTCAAGAATGACCTGAGCGAGCTGCAGGCTCACGAGCACGTCTTTCTGGACTGTCTTCTGTCCAGGTATCACGCCACCCTCCTCCTCACCCCTGCGCTTGTGGCATCGAGAACCGCTTGCGGAAGGTCGCATGTCACGAATTCCTGCAAGCAGAGCTAGTGTGTCCCCAATGCTGGCTGAACAAACACAGAACAATGCCCACGCATTGGGCTTTCGTTTGGAAGAAGGACGAGTGATTCTTCGAGAAGACGGATTTCTGTTGAGTGCTGAAGAACACCGTCGTTGCGCTCGGCCACCATGGTCAGCGATGTCCCGACGCGGACTTGGGGCATAGCTTCACTTTGGTGGAGTCCAACGGGATTCATGCCACCGCCATCTCGTTCTGCCGGTGCAAGCGTTCTAACGGGGAGCGCGGCAACCCGGAATTCCAGCAACTCCTGCGGGCCGGTATTTTCCCCGGAAGCGTGAAAGAACCTAAGACGGGCTATACACTGAACCTTCTGGAGTTCTACCGTCAGCTAAGGAACCAAGGGAAGGGTTCGGCATATAGCTTTGTTCATGTTCTGCAGCGAATGGCAGATCCATTCTTCGCAGGTTCAGTGCCGGTGAGTTAATCATTAACTTGGGAGCCAACGAGAATCCTCACACAGTTATAGGAATTTATGCCAACTTCCTCATCGTCACTCGGTTCCACCAGGATCTGGACATCGTGATGCGGTGCGGGTATGCGCACGATATCGAGGAGGCGCTCCCTGGCGAAGCCGACCGCCCGTACCCGAATCGACCGCCCGGATATCTGGGTCTACAATGTGAGGCTTGTCCGGAAAGAGGGGTGAATATGCCCTTCGTGGTTAATGTTCCAAATTATCTTCGGTGAGTGCATCCTTCACTTATCGCCCACGAGACTATGCTGATGGAAATACTAGGCATCTTATTTCACAGCATTTCACGTTAGATGGGAATTTTAAAGCTAATTTATTCTTCAAACGTGACGATGGCAGCGACACATGCCTCACGGATGGCAAAATGTACTTTCCCAAGCAAACGGAGTTCGAAGAGTTGGCGAAGGTGTTTGTGGTCACAGAGGCAGACAAGGTAAACATATTGCAATGCCAGACTACTCACAGCTGACGAAGCGTTGAAGGAAGTCCCGTGTAAGGCGCACATCGGGTCTATTCGGCACCAGGGGCAAGTCAAATATGGTAATACAGCGGTTAGTGGCGTGGTGGGCTGCGCATGCGACCATGCTGTCGTGGGGTCGTTCGTCAACATGCCGAAGGGGGAAGCGTAGGTTTTTTTCTGTAGGGATGAAAACGGACACTGATTCTCTGAACAGTTTCCCACTAGGCACTTATGCGCAACACGAGCAATTGAAGCATATGAACTCACCACCTCACGGTCCAGCGAGTACCACGCCCACCGTCTTCAGCTACGACAGCTATTGCTCGTTCGTGGTGAACATGGTCAAACGCGCAATCGATCTTTTCCCGGAGGAGACCTGGCTGCATGCGGCGCTTGCTGCGGTGGAGGGCCAGATTCCCGCAGATCACATTACCGGGCACGGGACAGATTGCCAGGCCGTCTGGCAGGCGGTTTATTTTGCGTGCAGGTCACATTTCCACGGGGAGACGGCGGAAATGATTTGGGTGTTCCTGAATGGCCTTGGATCGTCGACGCGCCAAATGACCGGAGCTGCACGCCACGACATCATGAACTTCGTGGTAGACGCGTGGAATACGTGGAAAGTACTGCGTCAAGGTCCGTACGGCTTGGTTGTCGTTGACAGTGACATGGCTGACCTCATACTTTAACAGTGGAACTTCTGGCTGCAGAGCGACTTGATGCGCTCCGGCTCTTCGAGCTCCACATGGCCGTTGTGGAGGACCTTAGCTGGCAGCATGCCACCAAGGTAGCTGGCTGGTCAAGGCTGTTGCGAATTACTACGAAGTCGGCGGATGGCACGCCTCGAAGTGTCTATCAGCACGAATCAACGAAAGGTAAGGCTCTATTGACCTTTGACACGTATTTGAGCTCAAAATGTTTAGTGCTCACCATCGATAATGCGTTGGCGTCTATGATCACCGAGGAACGAAGCAGATTGACGCGCGAAGATGAACAGCAGGCGAGAACGTCGGTGGCAGAGTGGATTCACGATGGAATAAGCCTCGAGCGCCAGGAGTAAGTGTTCCATTCTTAAATCGCGTGAACGTGCTATTCTGATAGCGCGACGCAGAGTCCTTATCATCGCGCTTCTGGAATCCCACCGGGAGCATCCGATGCAAGAGACCTGGGCCACCATCACGAAACTACGTGACACACTGAACCTCGATCTCAAGAAATTCTGGGAACGCCAGCCGACGATATACCCGCGCCTGAGGCTTAGCGCGCTCGACATCGACGAGCCAGAATTAACAGCGGTGCAGCTCCCGTCGTATCACATAAAGCATGGACAGCGGGTGGCGATGGATGCGGAGGACTCGAAGCTGCGGGAAGCGGAGATCAAGCTACGGTGTGGCCAGGCCAACAGCAGTATTCTCGCTGTTCGCGCCGCGTCCTTGGCGTTGTCCGCAGTGAAGAAGGCTAGGGACCTCGATTACTGGGGCCAGGCGGGGATTACGCGTTCGCAGCGGAACATACAGAAAGCGGAGCTGATGAAGGCGTTCGAGATAACGATGTACAACCGGGCGCGAGCCGCGCTTATACATTTGGGCCACATGGCAAGGACGCTGTCGAGCCCTATCCGCCGCTAAGCTACCGGGACACGCGGAGGAAGGAGACCCACTTACACCGTGCGAAAGGGGACTCGAGATTATTCGATGGGACAGCCTGGTACTTGCAGAGTGGGGTGACGATATCGCGCGTGGCGGTGACATCGACAGTGTCGCCTGTGGACGGGTCGCATGATAGCGACGACGACGAGCCACAGTTGTTGGCGGGGACGCAGACACTAAAGCGTTCAGGTACGGCAGCCTGCCTCACATCTCTTTCGTTGGACTAATGTATTTATCTCTTTCTAGGTTTCACAAAGTCTCAGCGCACCCCAAAACGTCTGAAGGACATCGCTGCAGACGATGTAGTCGTGGAGTCGGTGTCTGCGTCTGAGGCCGAGGACAGTGACTTGGAGATGTCACCGTCTGCTAAGCGGGGGAAGCAGGCGCAGCGGGGGAAGAAGGGTAAGAAGAAGAGTAAGAAGTCGGACGGGTGGATTTGGCTTGAAAGTATGACGAGGGGCCAGACACTGGGCGAAGCTAAGTTGGCAGCGTACAAGGAGGAAAGTGAGTGGATACAATAATACTGATTATTGACGATGCACTGACACCGTTGCTAGGTGATCGAGTGCAGTGGTTCCGCGCCGAAGCGGAAATGTACCGCTGGTTGGAGCAGTACGAGCGGAAGCATGCGGAGATGATGCGCGTCATCGAGAGGTTCCGACGCGATAACGTGGTGTGGGAGGGACTTGCGGATCGGGTGGAGGAGCAGAATGGGGGCCGCAATGGCGCGGTCAACTTTGCCCGCATGCAAGCCGCCATGTACAAGCGGCTGCAGCACAACGCCACGGTTACGTTTAAGAGCGCGGAATCGGGCGCACATCGGGACTGGGTTTGGGCAACGACGTTTGACGAGTTGGTCACGAAGATCGATGGGTGGCGGAATGTAGTGTTCAAATGGATGGACGAGATGGTAGGTGGAACGGCTTCATGGATGTGTTGCGTACTAACCAAAGCAGGGGATACACAGGGTGTACAAAGATTTTTAGATAATTTCTTACATATTGACGCCACGTAAGTCCGGTACTTAAGTTAAGTGGTGGGACTTAAGTCAAGCGGTGGGACTTAAGTCAAGCGGTGGGACTTAAGTTGGAACAAAGGTGTGGCAGAGGGATAAACAAGGTCATGTACACACGCGGGTTAATAGAACTGAAGTTTGGGATTTGAACTGAAGTTTTGGCGGACTTAAGTTTTTGGCGGAAACTTAAGTCGCATGGGAGGACTTAAGTTCAGGTATAGTGAAAGGAGGAAAATACACCCTCATATGTCGTGTGGGATGCTAGTTACCCGAACTTAAGTTCCGCAGGAACTTGAGTTTTGGATTCGGTTCCACCGCCCAAGACTTAAGATCAGCTGATATTATTTCATGCCCAGCGACAAGAGCACCCCCGGGGATTCAAACATAATGTCAATTTCCGTGTCAATTTCGATCGGAAGGTTCGGAATATTCGTTAGGAATTTCGCAAGGTTGTCGGAAACCTTCTTGAATTGAACCCTGGCAACTCTCTCTTTCAACATTGCTACCACTGCTTTGATGAGGGGGAATTTTGAGTCTAAAATGTTATTTTCCGAAAGTTCCCTTTCTTTAACCAATGTTCGTGCCAGTAGTTCGGAGGAGGAGCATATGAGGAGAGGTACATTTCTTTGTGTGTTTTGGAGGACAAACAGAAGGCCTCCCAGCAGCGCCGATGAAAATGACAGTGGTATCTCTGGCCTGTCGAAGGTAATGGAGAGTTTCTCATTGTCCTGCTTGGAATTAGAGACGGTCTTGATCCAGACTTCAATCCGTGGATCAAACTGCCCTGGGTTGAGTATACGTGCATGTAAAAATACTGTTTTGAAGTCTTGTTCTTGGTCCGGAATTTTATATCTTCTAGCGGGGACCTCATTAAGTGATTCCTCACTCGCAAAAATTCTATATCCCTTTGCCATCTCACCCAAAGTCAAATTTGGATCAAAAACAAAAATTCTATCTGCTTCAATTGGAAGGTTGTTTCCTTCGCGTTCATCGTCTTGTCGGAAAAAACCCAAATCGGTTGGAACGGATTGGGTCGGCTTGTCGGCTTGGGTGGGATTGCAACCGGTTCCAAGCCGCTAGCGCAGTGGCTTGCAACCGGTCTCAAGTCGTTGAAAGCATCTCAAGGCACTTGAAGGCTTGAGACGGCTTTGCACGGCTTGGGAGTCGCTAATGGCCCTGTGCTCTCCTCGCTGTTGTGGCGCACCGACGATCGGTGTTAACGCTTCGAATACCTCGTCCGACACCCGGAATAAGTATCTGTAAGGCATAGGCATTCAGGTTGTCGTGTTTTTGTCCTCGGATTGGACCTAGAATCTCCTTGAGTTTATTTTGCGCTGGCACGAGGTTCCATGGTCACGGTGAGTCACAGTGTGGAGTAAGTGATGTCATGTTGCCACAACGGATATAAATCACGGCGATGTGACTCTGTGACTCCACCTCTTGCTTTCAACCACCACACTTCCCCTCTCGTCCCTCGCTGCCTCGTCCGCCCCGTCCCGAATCCGTCGCCAACAACTGGTGCGCCGCTACAGTCTTGCCTTCTGACAGCCTTCTGACGTAGCACGCAGTGCCAACACATCCTAGCATCAACCCACGAGTGCGGGTCGGGTCTTAGTCGGTTCTCAGGTACATGCCACCTCAAGCGTCATGCCACTGGGCTAACGACTGTGTACAGGTCACCAGCTCTCTGCGGGTCAGGTCTTAGACGGTTGACAGGTACGTACCATCTCAAGCGTCATGCCACTGTGCTAACAACTGTGTATAGGCCACCAGTTCTCAGCAGGACAATGTCACTGCGCAGAGCGGCCACGCTCCTGGGACGATGAGCGGACGATGAAGGCAATGCTCGCTTCCGCCACCTGCCGGCGCAAGCGGGCAATTTTTCTCCCAAAGGCGTGCGGCCCCGGGATGACGCCGACGAACCTGCTTTTGTACAGTAGTAGCTCAAATATTATTTCATTTTTATTTTATTTGTGCCGCCCACACCAGTTGCAACGAGTTAAAAGAAGTCTCAAGGTCATAATCCCCGTGTCGGCTTTGAACGGCTTGTAACACCCGGCCTGGCTTGCAGCCGGTTATAAGAACCTCACCCAAGTGTTGCAAGCCAGTAAAAAATTATACATCTGTGATTATTTGGATGTTCTCAGCAATTGGGTCAATGCCTGTCTCTTTATTTATTCGTCTCTCGTTGGCTACCATGGCCCTGTAGGCAGTTCTGCCAAATGGAAGTATCACTGTTTTGTGTTCGTTGAATTTCGCTGTCGATGCTGTGCACCACAGGCGCAAAATTTCCCAGAGTGCCTCCAGCGAGTCCTTGGACGATAGGTATATTGTCGTGTCATCTGCAAATAATGAGATCACAATATCTTGGTCTGTTTCAGGAATTTTGATTCCTTTGAGCTCGGATTTGCGTATCAAACAGGCAAGTGGTTCAATAGCCAGGTTGAATAATAGGCATGAGAGAGGATCACCTTGCCTGACTCCTCAGGTCACTATAAAGGGTTTGCTTAGCTCCCCATTGATCATTACCATGGTCTCTGCATTAGTGTAGAAGGTCTTGATTGTGTTGCAGAATTTCGGCGGGAAGCCCATATGTTCAAGAACACGCAGTAGGTACGTGTGATTGATTCTATCGTAAGCCTTCTCCTGGTCGAGGGCTATAATAACTCCGTCCTCTTCTGCTGCTTCTGCATAGTTCAGCAGGAATTTTGCGAGCTTTACTTGGTCCTCTATCCTCTGTCCTTTCATGAATCCAGCCTAGTTTGGGTGTACCAGTGATGGAGCCACTTTCATCAAACGTAACGAGTATGTCTTTGTCATTAGTTTATAATTGCAGTTTAAAAGTGTCACTGGTCGGTAATTGCTTATCAAGGTTTTATCTCCCTTCTTAAAGATAGGGCACATCCATCCGGTGTTGAATTTTGAGCTTTCAGCTACGCCGAGTATTTCAATATCTATGTAAAGTTCCTTTAGGAAGCCCATTATATCAAATGTCTCATGGCCGCTGCCTTTCGACTGGCGAAATAATAGTCCAAAATTTTGTAGAATTCATACGGTAGCCCATCGATACCTGGGGCCTTACCATTGTTTGAAAGTTTGAGTGCATCCTCCAGATCTTCGACTGTTAGTACTTTATCCATCTCCTTGAACTCCGACTCTGAAAGATGGATGTCACATCTTTCGAGGGTAATCTCCGTTGCCATGATTCTTCCGTACTCATCCGTGATATCCTTTTCCTGAATTGAGTTGTGGTAATCGCGGGCCATTTGTGCCATTCTCTTCGGGCGAGTTTCATATCGTGGTACTGGTGCATTCATTTGGGAGTCGACCTTGAGCTCGCGTATTGATTCTTTTGGATGGTATTCTTTAGCAGACTGGGTCCAGGAGGTCGTTCGTAAGGTTTCACCCTCCACATCATAGCGTGCTTCTGATGTCGCTTTCTTTTTTTCTGCCTCTTCTCTGAGACGATCTGTTATTTTTTTCCCCAATAAGTATGCTGCCAATGATCGGTCTTCGTCTGACATTTCGTCGTCATGTAAAATCAGGGTCAGCTGTGTCTGCCATGTCTTGACTTGTCGCGTCGTCTCATTTGTGATAAGGCAAGAACAATGTTTCCCATGCTCTGTTACATCATCCTTGAATTTAGCCCATAGTGTCTGGATGTTGTTATTTGGGTCGTGTTCCGTTCGGCCAAGGACTTTGACTTCGTGGACCAAGTCGCGGGCTAAAGCTTGAGTTCTGTTCATGAATTTTCGAGATTTGAGAAGGTACGGGGGCAAACTCCATCTACCATTGCCAGGCTGCTCTTCGGGTTTGGATGTGAGCTCGGTTATAACTAGGTGATGGTCGCTTTTTACGGCACATCGTTTGATATCCCAGCCTCGGTAAGATTTAAATTTGCAGTGGTCTACGTTGATTCTATCAATCCGTGAGTAAGATGTGTGGGCCTCATTAGTCTGTCTATCTGTTCTGAGTTGAACACATGTATAGTCTCGGGTATGTGGGAAAGTAGCGCGCCATCCGTCATGTAAGCGTAGCAAATTTTTAAGTCTTTTGAAACTGTCGGGCACTGCCACGGTACTGCCAGAATTCCTATCCATAGGATCCTCAACAAAATTCCAATCTCCTAGTGTAATGTCAGGGAAGGGGAGGTGCAGGTCATCCGCCCATTTTTTCCAAAGTTCTTTCCACATTTTGTCTCGCTCCTCAGGGCGATTTGGGGCATAGACATTCAGGATTGTCAGATATTCTCCCTTATGCCATGGGACCACAATCATGAATGCTCTTCCAGATATTAATTCATACTCTTGGATATTTTCCGTGTCTAGAAATTTCTTGTTAAGTACAAAGGCCACACCAGCAGTCAAGCACGGTTTTTCAGGGTGGGCAGAGTGATATAGTTTGAACCAGCGTCCAAACACATTGTTAAATTGGGTAGCTGATTCGGTATCGAAGTGGGTTTCTTGCATGCCGAGAATACCCAGATCATTCACATCAATTGTTTGCTTGAGAAATTTAAACTTGTGATTTCGGTTGTGCATAGAAATGTTGCCGTCGCGGCCTGCAATGTTGAGAGAACCAATCATCAAATTTGAGCGTGTGAATTTGCCCGACTTCAGGACTTTTGGAGGTTTATGTCTCTTCCGTATTGACATATTCTCAGATTCCCAGCTGTTTGAATTGTTGTATACATCGTTAGCATCGGCGTTGATGCTGTTTTGTGAGTGCGAATATTCTTCGGCTGAATGTGAGTCGTGATTATGATCATCGATGTCTGTGGTTGTTGTATTCGCTTGCATATTTCTGTTGTCTTGTATCGGTTTGATTGACACCTCCACATCTCCCATAACCACTTCAGACCGTTGGTTAGTACCTTCCATAATATTCCTTGTAGGTCCCGTCTCCATCATAACATCCGACAAAGCGTTCAGGAACACACTTGACGGCGAATGTCTTGTTAGAGATGAAATATCGGGGATGGTACCAAGGTGTTGCTCCTCACCTTGCTCCGTAACAGCCAGAGCAACAGAACCGTTACAGGAGGGGCCACGCGTGTGGTAGCCAGGGATAGGCCCCTGGGTACCCTGACTCCTGCTGATTTCATATTCTGAACTCGCCGCCGGCAGGCACGTGCAAGAGGGATGTACCACTTCCCCAAAACCCTCCCGCAAGCCAGGAGGGTCCAAGGTACTGAAATCTGTCTCATTTGGGTGTACTGGCATAGTAAAGGTGCGTTTAAGGACCGCCATCACGGGTTTGGGGGGGTATGGCAAATTCAAGTGCCATGACCCAATCTGAGCTGGGGTCTGATTCTGGGCTGTAACCTCGTGAAGTTTAAATCAGACAAAGGCAGGGTTGTCCCAGAAAAGGGACGACTGTTTGCTATTCTCGTGTCAATGGCATGGCATCTGATCTGGAACTTACGGCGAACCCGAGTACTTGAGAACCCAGACATTATATATACCGACACTGAAATCCACAATCGATGGCTGAAAACTATTAACGGTGCCCTACAACGAGATTGATTGCTGACTGATAAAATAAAATTTGGCCCTCTCACTCTGAATAAACAACTAGTGTTGAAAACATGGAGTGGCCTACTTATGGATGAGGACTCACTGCTGGATGATTGGACAAATGAGGGGGTTTTAGTGGGTATGCGGCCCATGACTGATAGACATGGGATAGGATAAGAAACTTCGGGCCGGAGTCCCACACTGGTTAAAATATGTGCGTAACGGCATTTCCTCCTGAGCAAAACTTCCCTGGCAATGACTGGTCCAATAACCAGCAACACAAGCGGATGAGCTTGGAATGCTTCTGCAGACTAAGTTTCATTATCCCAAACGCTCCAAAAAAAAAAAAAAAAAAAAAAAAAAAAAAAGAGGAAAGACGCCCACGTGATCTAGCGCGCCGGTCCGAACTCCGACATCTCTCCCATACTTGACCCTGGCCGCAGCGATGGGCTCCGCTAGGACATCCGAGATGTGCCGCCCTACGTTGTGCTTGAGCGCTTGAGCGTCAAGTGTCGGAAGCAGGATGAGAGGGCCGCTCTCCAGAAACCCGGAAAGACGCATCTCCGTCATCGACCGTAGGGATCCCCACCGTAACCGTAAAATACGGTTTACGGTTACGGTTATACGGCTGCACCGTACCGTACCGTAAGGTCTTCTTGGGCCCATTATACGGTTACGGGCACCGTAAGCAGAACCGTACGAAGCCGTATGTTTACGGCCGTATACGGCAGCATACGGCCCGTAATTCTAGACAAAGTGGCCTGATTTCGGCCATTCGGCCGACGAGAAATGACGAGACGCACATCGTTTCGCCGCCTCAGGATCGCCAAGACCGTTGTCCATCATGGAATGCACGGCTTGATGTCGCTTCTCCTCCATCCACTTTCCACCAACCTTGTCTCTGCAGAAGCCCTCACGTGTCATTGTCGCGTCGCCGTCGCGTGTTAATGCCGCGCTCGAGTCCAGTACAATGCATATTTCTTTTTCAGTTCTGGCGCATTTGACCCCAGCAGAATTCTGGTTCCATACTAGTGTTGCAGCGGTTAGGTTCCAAACCCGAACCAAACCCGAACCGAATCTGAATTCAGGTTCGAACGAGGGATGAGAACATACACCCGAGTACCCTGCGCTATACTTCACGGGCATCAGCACCAGATCCTTTTGTGCTTGTGAAACACACCGAAAAATCCGAATCCTGGAAAGCTATAAAAGACGGTAGGGCGCACCAGTGCATTCATGGCATTACCATCTTCTTTACTTGCGCGGAAGCGCATTACAAAAGGTATCGTCACTTTCTATCGCCGCGGTAGTGTCACTAACACTCCACCATTAGCACACAATGGCCGCAAAACTCGCGGTGTGTTATCTGAATCTACCACGAAAACAGTTGGCGCTTCTGCGTGGTCGACTTTCAATCATTTTCTGAGCTCCTCCCTCCTCTTTCTCGTGCCCCCGCTTGTGTATCTCATCATTCTCGCGGCGTCATCATCCTGGTTATCATGCTCCTGGTCTACAATTGTTGTTCAGCATTTCTCCTCCGTTAACTCGGCGGGCATTGTGTGCTTGATTTATGCATACTGGATCCCGGCATGCACTTACTTCCGTGAGTAATTCTTCCTCTCCGGAAAGTGCATTCAATTTATGTGGCAGTATATTTAAAACGCCCACATGCACTGAATGCGGTTAAATACCAAACTTTCGAAATTCCGTGGCGGTTTCAACGCGACCACGTCTCCCATATGCGACTTGACCGCCTACGACGAGCATTGCCGCCTGGAAGAACATCAGGGAATGCCACGAGGACAAGTAAAGATTTTGCTTTGCTCGAATGTGCAGTACTTGATATTTCCAGCCTCTGCGTCCGAAATGACGATCTTTGTTGATATCCCAACGACTGGGACAATTGCCCTTAGTGAACTCTTCGCATTGCTTTTCGTCGTAAATCACCAGTAATTCCCTCTTCATAATTTAGCCGTTAGGCCAAGCACCACCGTTCTGGAAATTCGGAGGGCCATTTGTCATCGCGGGTATAAAGCGTGTTCTGAACAAGATCCCATGTACCTCATGGGTATCTGGCGGCCGCTGAGCAGTTACGAGCGCTTGTCAGATCTCGGCGTCGGCAGCCTCTGTCATTTTTTGATGCTGCCTCGTTTGTTGGGTGGAGGAAGCGATGGTATACTTTTCCTAACCCAACCCGCCAAATTTTACTCATGCTCAACGTGATATACAGTGGTTCTCGACGAGAACGGCTGGGAGCAAGGTGCACTGAACCCAGATGGAAGTCTTAAAGCCGCAGAAGACATCGATTGGGGCACAGATCCGGGCGTGAAGGATGCAGATGCTGGTATGCTGGCGTTGCAACTCATGCACACCAATTCTAACATTTGTTTCCAGCAGGGCCGTCGTCGCGTCCCAGTCGCGGGAAGAATGAGCGGATGGAGCAAATCATTCATGATCTTAGCTCTGACGACGAAGCTCGTACGAACGGACGGAAGCGTAAGCTGAAGCCTCGAGCAGTGAGGAAGTCGAATACGAAAGGGAAGGCGAAGCAGGACGAGTCCGATCCTGATGATCCGGCTTATTCGGGCAGCGGTTCGAGTGGTGAGGGGTCAGACAGCGAACCGGACGTCAAGGTGACCAATGAGGAGGTATGTTTATCTCCATCTACCGCCAAATCACGGCCTCTGACCCATTCTTTAGCTTGCGGAATCCCTTCCAACGAAAGATACCCGCTGGCACATCGCGCCATCCGAAGAAGGCGCAAGAGAAGGCGCAGGAGAAGAAGAAACGGGCAGCAAAGAAGAGGAGAACGGATGAACCTGAGGTGTGTTTGCAGTATTCAATGGAAACTTTTGTTTTATCTCCGCCCACAGAACTCGAAGTCTACCGCTGCGACTCCTTCAGAATCTTCAAATACCGCGGACGAACCTAAGGAGGTATTTCACACCTTTTTCGTTTCTATATCTATTGCTGAATACTCGCAGCCTGGCTATCGGAATCCTATCAGGCTCTTCTTCGAAGATGTCACGGAAACCAATCATGGAAAACCGGCTGAAAAAGGCGATAAATTCTATTGCTGTTACCACGGGGAATCCAAGAGCATACTCAAAATGTCCAAGGCCATGCGCAACTGTCTCAACAGTAAGGTCTCATTTCTTCGCGCACAAATTGAACCGCTAACCGAAATTCGAGGTTTGACCGGGCATCTCAAGTCACACGCTAAAGATATGTATCAATTATTCGAGATCTTGAAGGCCCGGAAGACGCCCGCCACGAGTGAAGAGATTGAGATTGCGCAGGGTAGAAAGACGTTTGAAAAGCGAGCTGATCTACTCAAGTTCATTGCTTCATGTGCGGCCGCATCAGAGACTCGTCAGCAGACACTCCGGGAGTCACTGGCACGCGCCAGTGAAAAGAACCTCGTGAGTTTATCTTTGCTTCTTCGAGCGCCAAAATGACAGTGTCCAGGGTGACTGGGATCAGGCAGAATTTGAGAAACTGCTTGTCGAGTGGTTGGTTGGTTGCGATCAGCTCTTTCAGGAAGTTGAACGACCCGAATTTCGCCGACTACTCGAGTATGTACACCATCGGGCACCGGCTCTGCACATCCCTTCTTCCAGTACTATTGAGTGCCGGGTAACGGAAATGGGGACAACCCTACAAGAGGATTTGAAGGCATTCTTTGCGGTATTTGTCTATCTTGATCCTCGAATCAGTGATTAATGGAAAATTACAGTCGCTTCAGGGAATGATTGCGATCTCTTTAGATGCCTGGACCTCTCCGAATGGATATTCATTCATTGCGATAGTCGCCCATTATATTACGAACGATGGGAAGCTCGGTAAGTGTCTGTATTTTTCGGCGCTCCATTTGCGACTTGCTTACCGCGGCTTCAGAGGAACTCTTGATCGACTTCCAAGAGTTAATGGGCAAACATTCGGGCGAGAATATGGCCGAAGTTGTATGGAATACTTTGGAGATTTACGGACTCACCGGTCGTGTAAGTCAGAATATGTCTTTGTTTGCGAACTGATTCTCAACTGAATCCCTCGGTTTACTAAGGTGATCTAACCCACAAATAACGATACCTTGGTCGAGGCCATCGAGAGGAAATGTGTCGAAAAGGGAATCAAATTCTGCGCTGCAAATTCTCGGTTGCGATGCATGCCGCACACGGTCCATCTCGCGGTTCTTCAGGTATTTGCTACTCATTGAGTAATCTTTCATTCCGTGATTTCTTTCATATAGCTTCTGGAGGCAATCGGTGCCGTTGAGAAGAATGAGAAAAAGAAGCAGAACGATGTTTCCTATCAAGAGACTGTCACCGCTGCACCCGAGTTCGACAATCTCGATGAAGAAGCAGTCGCCATGGATGAGGAAGATGATGAGTCGGGGACAATGCCCATGGGACTCAAGGCATCTGTACGGAAGGTACGCATGATGGACAGTCCAAGTAAATAGTCTAACGGTTATTCCAAAGCTTCGAAAGATCATCCGCGCAGTTCGATCCAGCCCCCAGCGCCGCCAGCAATGGTACAAGATTTTATCCCCCACCAAAATCGTCGCGGGTGTCCACATGTTGATTCTTGATGTCAAGACGCGCTGGTCCTCAACACACCAAATGATGAGTGCGTACCTGATATATCGTCGGAAATAACAGCTTAAAACTCTTAAGATCGGGCGATTAAATACCGGACCGCAATTACCTCATTCATCGCAGCAAATCGCGATCTTAAGGGTTCGCAGATGACTGTGGAGGACTGGGACGCAATCATCCTGGTCTCAGAATTTCTGTTTATTTTCCGCTGCGCTACTAGCGAGATGTCAAGAACATTGCGTCCCATGCTATCCTCAACGCATTCGACGTTTCACGGTCTTCAGAAAAAACTGAAGGAAAAATTGGCAGCACTTCCGGAAGAGGCGGATCCCGAGCTCGTCCAGGGCTTGACCAATGCCCACCGTAAACTGAGTGATTATTATTACAAGTACGACCAATCTCCATTCTACATTTGGGCGGCCCGTGCGTTTTTTATTCTCTTACAGTTCAATTGACCTGACATGGATTCAGTTCTCGATCCTCGTTTCAATCTCAAGAGGCTGCGAAAAGACTACGCCGGGGATGCGGACCTTACCAAATACTTGGAGGAGCAGAAGAATGCACTTCGTAAGTACTTCGATGATAACTATCCGGCTGCGTCCTCGACTTCTCGCCAAACAACGATGACTTCGGCTGCCAACACTGGAGCGGAAAAGCAGCAGATCATCAACTTCGCAGCTTTAGATCAGGGTTCGGATGAGGACGAGGAGAGTGACGAACTTCTGTGGTACTTTGATGCTCCCCGCGCTGCTGCAGATGCCGACCCTGTCGATTGGTGGTATGCCAGGAAGAGAGAATTTCCCCGCCTGTATCGGCTGGCGCACGATATTATGTCTATTCCTGGTATGTTTCTGATGGTGTTCAATCTCATACCGCGGCTCACCGTTCTGTCAGGATCTGCAGTTGCCATCGAGCGGGTCTTTTCGGGTGGTAGGGACACCATCTCGCTGCGCCGTTCCCGATTAAAGCCCGAGACAATCCGGACTTTGATGTTGGTCAAGCATCATCTCCATCTGAAGAGGAAGAGCCTCGAGGACGCACTCCTTGCAGCACAGAATGCGTAGTTACCCAGTAAAGTCGTTTATTCAAATTTTATACGGCCGTAATGACCGTAAATTGCCGTAAAATTGTGCCGTACCGTACCGTAAGACCCTCCCATCCCTGCTTTACGGTTACGGTTACGTGCCGGTAGCGTACCGTAAACGCCCGTAAAGTGTACGGCCGTAACCGTATACGGTTACGGTGGGGATCCCTAATCGACCGCCACACACAAAGTGGCCGTGGCTCTACCACGGCCACTTTCAAACAGCCGCGGCCACTTTTTGGCCGTCGACGAGATGGTGCTTCTCTGACGCCTCTGCGACTCACGCCGTCTGTGGGCTCTGCGCCTGCACTTCGTGTTGACACGCTGCGTCTCGTCTGACGCGGACGCGAAAGGGATCCAGATGCGCAAGCCCAAGGCGCGAGGAGATGCCGCTCTTATGCACGGCTACTCCGTGACGCTCTGGTGGAGCGCGACCTCCTCAATCAGCCTGCAGCTCAACGTCGTTCCTGCGCACCATCCCCCCGAGGGCCCGTCTTCACCACCGCGCTCTCATCGGGTGACTCCGCGTCACCACCGTCACGACGCCCTCGTCCGCGACCCCGGCGCACCGGCTCTCCCGCGGCAAGACCGCCGTGGCCGTCCTCCTCCCGCGCCGGCCGCCGCCCACGCACGCACGCCTCGCCGCCCAAGCGCGGGAGCCACGCAGTGAGCTTCGCAGACGCCGCGCACCAGCGCCCCTCGACTCCCGCGGCAGCCGCACCTTCCGCACAGCCTCGAGCCGGACGACGCGGCGCCGCCCGTGCCCGCGCTGCCGTCGCCGAGCCGGATGAGCGCGTACAGCGGGGAGGCGAGCGGGTAGAGCACCGGGGAGCGGGTGGAGGGCGTGGATGGGGGGTACGGCACGTGGTGTCACCTACGGGCCGGGTGCACACTATCAATTATCCGACGCCTTCTTCTCCTTCTCCTCCGTACAACACGTCCTCGCCCTCGACCGGCAGCTCGACCTCCGCGGCGCGCGTGGTGTGCCCCCGGCAAACCGCGGGACCACTTACGTTGGCGCTGGAGGATATACACAGGTGAATGACGGGCTTCGGCGGGAGTGGGTATGCGGGTGGGTTTGGGGTGATGGCGCTAGGCGGTGCGGGCGAGCATGCGTAAGGTGGGAGGGGTGAGGAGGGCGGGCAGTGGCAGAGTGTGGATGAGGTGTTTCGTGTAAGTTGTTTTCTTTGAGTTCTTTTTTTTGGATCCTCGTTACATGCCCCCACCCTCCGTCCTATCCCTCACACCATCCTTTGTCTCCTCGCCCCGTCGCCGTCCTCTGTACTTCGGCTCGCACCACGCCTCCTACCTTGCCTACCGTCATTCTCCACGCTTCCTCGGTTCGTCCCTCCCTCCCCCGCTCTCTTTCCTGCCGCTGCTCCCTGTCGCGTCCCTGTCCTTCCACTATTTAGACTCCCTCGTTCGTTCGTCCTTCCCCCTCTCCACCCGCTCCCTCTTCTGCGCTGTGGGCATCGGCGTCGGCGTCGACGTCACCCCTCCCCCCTTCACTTCGGCTATCTTCTTTCGTCTCCTCCCGCCTTCCTTCCTCTCCCCTGCCTGCCGTCCGCCCTCCTCCTCCTTCTCTGTCCATATCTCCCCCGTCGTCGTCGCACTCCCTCCCCCATCACTCTGCCCTCCCTCTTGCCCGCCGCCTCTCCTCCTGTCCCGCTTGTTCTCCGTAGCTGCCCGCCCTCACCCTTTGCGTTTTCCTTTGCTTTCTTGACTACGTCCTCCCTTCCGCCTCTTTCCCTCCTCCACCCACATCTTCATCTCTTTCCTTCATCTCCCTACTTCTCACCTTCCCCCGCTCCCCTGGTTCTCTCCGCCTCCCGTCGCACCCCCTTCCGTCCGTCTTCCCTCCCTCCCCCCTTCTACTTTTACCTCCGTCTGTCGCCATACGCCACCTCATCATCCTCCTCTTCCATCTCCGTTTCCCCTCTTTCCTCTCCCCTCTCTCTTCCTTTCTCCCACTGACCTCTTTCCCATCTAGTAATGCGCACCTGCACTACCTCGCGCTCCCCTTCACACACCACCGGCGCACACAACCTGTTCCCCGACGGCGCTCACTTCGCCGACGAGGACGCGGGCGACTACCTGTTCACGCCCGATGCCTGAAACGGTGTTCGCGTACCCGGGTACGCCGGGGCCGATGACACCCGCGTTCTCGAGTGTCGGTTCCGCGTCTCCTCTTGGTGCGCCGTCCTCTCATTTATTATGTTTCAAATGTCTAACAACAAGTAGGTACAGCCAACACTACGAGCACGAGCCCATTCGCAATGCCGATGAGCGCGGCGACGATGAGCCCTGACGACATGCTGCGGGTGTACGCCACGACGCATGTCGATCCTTGCACAATTGCTGATGCACTTGGATGCGGCTTTCAATCACTCTCGCACGGAAATGGCGAGATCAGCTGCACGTTCTCCTTTACTCCAAGTCCAAAACCTGGAGTCCAGGTTTAGGATTTTGCGCGGTATTACTCGCAGCGCAGCGCTCGTCGCCGCCGCCCAAGTCCGAGCGCCTCAGAATTCGGCCGATGGCTGTAGTCCCCAATCCGCGCTGTATGAGAGACTACATCAGTAATATGAAAGGACATCCACTACGCAAATTGGACGCGTCTAAGGACCTAAAATTTGCCCTGTGGCCCCATTTTTTATTGTTTCCGTCTTTTCCAGTGAAACGGCGTGTTTTTGGCAAAATATATTTTAACGTCTCCGTACCAAGTGGTGTTCTTCTCTGTCCCCTCGCGATCCCTCTCACGCTTCTCTAGTCATCCCCGAAACTCCAGCTTTCACCGCACGCTTCACATTTTACTCTTACTTAAACATAGTATACCTCCCAAACCCATATTACTTACAGTACTAGTATGAACCCATGCTACGCAACGGTAATCATGGCCATAATCGTGATCTTGCAAGACGAAATCAGTAATCAAAAAAACTGTTTTCATTTTTGTAAGTAAAGTGAAGAACGGTAAACAGAATGAAGTATTTGTAAAGTCAGAGATTGTGATCAAGATTTTTTGTGAACGACGCGGGACATTTTGAGAAGGACGATGGCATGTTGGGTTTGGAGTGGCTGTGCGCAGCTGTGCGAGCTGTTGCGAGCTCGGTCACTACCTACCGTGGTATGGGCAACCTCACCGTTGCCGTTTAAGGTTTCCTGGTAACGGTTGCACCAGAGAAATAGTATAAAAGTAGTGTACTTACAAGCATGTACACTACCGGATTACAACGAAGTTCCCCATCATTGGCCTCTGCATCTCCTTGTGATGTTCTCCTCTGGGGCTTATTTCAACATGGCATGCCAAGCTATGCCGCTGAGGGCGAGGAAGATGGCGCCCTGGAAGGGTTTTTGTGACGCTTGACCCAAGAAGGAGTCGCATCAAAAGTCTGCTTCCTTTTGTTGGGCGCTGCAGTGGAAAAAAAAATGAGGCAAAACATGACAGAAAAATTGTAAAGAGTACTTACCTGGCATCGACGGCCCTGGTCCGGCAGCCTTCGCAGACCCAAGGTAGATGACATTGTTGACATGGACTTTGAAGTGTCACTTGTATGCAGATCCTGGGACCTCCAAATTCTCCACGGCGACCAAATGCCCAGCAGCTGTCACAAACTTCTCAGGGAACGGCACGGGTTTGGCAGTGTTGGCCCAACGTGGCGAGTCGATGATCCAGCTGGATACCGGGAACACCGTGGTTGGACCACCCTTCGCAATCAGTGTATCCTGCTCAGCATCCAAATCGAACTTGCCCACTGGTTTGTTGGTGTTGAAGGCCACACTGGAGAAGGTGACATATGGGCGGTACTCGGTGTTGATCTTTGGCATGCAGAGTGCTGGCTCACTAAGCTCACCACCGTCAGCATCAGAGCTCTGAGCATCAGCCTCGAGCTCCTCATGAAGTGGGATCAACTATTTAAAAACTTTGAGAAACAATCACAGAACAAACGATTTTGATGAACCCATTGAATGTCGCCAACAAAATCATAAGAATCCTTGTCCACATTGGCACCCAAGTTGTATGCTTGGTTCATTTGACCGACCTGACAACATTATACACCATTGAATGGACAGTTTGTCAATAGCACTCACCCAGGCATGAACAATATACAGGCCAGCAGGACGGAACTGAAGGTCGTTGACATTGAAATAGTGCAAGCAACCACTGATGCCGGTGGTGTTGTTGCCATCCCAGCTCAGAAACATATTGGCATCGAAAAACCATGTTTTAGACTTGCCCTGTTGGCGAGGGTTATCGAGTAAGGCCATCCCAGTCAAAGAAACTCCAGAAGGCATGGCAGAGAGAAAAGAGGGTGTTCAAAAAAAGATAGCGGCAGTCTGCAGCACTGGTAGGTTTTTATACGGTGCCGGTTATCATGCCTGGATGTGTTCCATGTGGGTAGCATAAGGAGGAGATTATTCAAGACTCGGGAAATCCTCCATTTGGTAGTCAAATTTCATTTTTCCTTGATAGTGCACGTGTAGCAATGTGGCAAATGGTGAGTCGAAGTACTCTAAGGTTGATATGGGCCAAAGAAAATGTATTAGCGGATAGCATTAGAGAGGTCAGCAGTTGAAGAAAGAGAGGTCTGCAGTTGAAGAAAGAGAGGTCTGCAGTTGAAGAAAGAGAAGCCGCTGTCAATGCCCCTTCGCTAGGCTCATGACCAACCACTTCTTCACGTGGCTGTGCTTATCATGTTCCAAAGCGGCTGGGATCCTTGGTCACGATTTTGGCTGATGCAGCCAAATGAGGTTTTGGACTTAGAATCTGAGAGCCAGGAATCTTCAGAAAAAGTGTAAAAGTTGATATGGAGAAAGTTGTGTATTTTTCAATTCTAAGATGAATGAGCCCAACATTTTTTTGAGCTGGATGGAAGGTGCTCGACATTGTCTGCACACAGACCAGTCGACGGCGTCGAGCACTTTTCATATGACTGCAAAAAAAAGTTTGTCTCATTTGGCTTACAATTCAAAAATATCTAACTTTCTCTAAATGACTTTTGACACTTTTTTTCAAGGTAAAGGCATCCCCAAATTCTAAGGGCAAAACCTCATTTGGCACCATCAGCCAAAATGACGACCACAAGTTCCAGTCCTTTGCTAGCACTGATCTCTTTGCCTCGTGATCAGTGTGTGGGAAAGGACTGGTCGTGAGTCTACCCCTTCGCTTCCCCCACTCTGACATTTCACATGACTCATGCATCACGTGTATGTTAACTCACAGTCAGAGTCTCAAGAAACAATTCTTTTTTGGTGTATCTTTTAATTCTTTTCTGAGCTGCATGACAATTCCCCTGCACACCAATAGATACTTACCCTAAACCTAACCTCCTCACCCTAACACTAACCCCTAACCACTAACCACCTAACCCCTAACTACCTAACCCAAACCCTAACCAGCCGAGGCGGGATGACAAAGATAATACCCGGAGTTAGGGCGCGCTGCGCTTGCTCTAACTCCTCGAAAGCGGGAGGCAGGTGTTTCGTTGCATCAAAAAATGAATGCAAAAAAAAGATACACAACTGAGGCTCGAATGCACGTCAATACATCAGATCCACAGACCATAACCACTAGACTAACGAGCCAATGAGGGTCACAGGTTTCAGTGTGCTTACCTGGCATTGTTTCGGGCGGCAATCAGCCCAGATTAGATTAGATATTCCTTATAAGGAAATGTCAGAGTGGGGGAGGCGTGGGCCAGCTGCTGCCATCAGAAGATGTGTTGTTTATTTTTGTTTGTAACTGAAGGTGATGGATGACTTTGCAGACATGTCCACAAAAGATATATTCCTGGTGAGTCCAAAGCTAGCTCGCCGTTCATGGCAGCGACATATACTCTTAATCAACTGTATGGCTTTTGTTTGGCACCCTAGGTTTTCGGGTCTTAAGCACGCCCTGGTTTATATTAGCGTAACATCCCGATTTGGCCATCTGGTCAAAGAAATTCAAGGAGGATCCTCTTGCTGCAGAAAAAAATATTAACCTAGTCTATTAGTACTTCTGGGTATACTACATTTTTCATTGTAGGAGTAAGAACAGTATCTGCAAGCAATACATTAATATGATGCTTGGAAGTTGCACGAGAGAGAGCAATGTATAGTTGCCCATGTGAGAACATGGGAACACGAAGGTCAAGTCCAACAAACTTAATGAATTGCCCTTGGGCCTTGTTGATGGTAAAAGCAAAGGCTAGGCAAACAGGAAATTGGCGGCAGCTGAACCGGAACGAAAATTCAGTGGAGTTTGTCGGAGTCAATGTGATGCAAGGAATGAGGGCTGTTTCACCGTCGTGATCGCCACCAACCAGTCGGACCTCCAGAACACGGTCTGACATCCACAGTAGTACCATCCGGGTTCCATTGCAAAGACCTTAGGCTGGAGCGAGGTTGCGAAGAAGGATCAGGGGACATCCGACCTTGAGAACAAGCTCTCCTGGCAGAAGTGAGGTGTTGCTGATAGACCTGAGGAACTCCACTGGCAAAGGTGGTTCATCGGCATGCAGCTCCCCATCCGCCCCGACCTCCTGTATCATTGTGTCAGCACTGTAATAAATATGTAGGGCTGGATGCCGTAACTGTAAAATGGCTGTATGCTGCCCGTATATATGGCCACCCATCACCGTACTTGTGATTTGCCAGAATTTTGCGGTACAGGTACGGCAACCCCCGTATACCATATATGGGCCATATGGTTATGGCCATATACGACTATCGATGGCTGTCACATTTTTGCTGTTTCGGAGTGAGATCAATGGCTTCGTTTGAGTGTGATTCAGCTGCTGTCACCAGGATCCAGAACCTTCCCCATCATTGGGGGTGGGCACCACCAGTTCATGTTGACAGTTGTTTGCTACTGTTAGCTTTAGATCACTCCCTGCCAAAATCAGACCCTGATATGCCAACACATTTTTGAGCAGCCACCAGCATCTGGCCACCAAATCTTGGAAGCCAAATCCATTAGATTCTACATACCTATGCAACGTAGGCAGGGATTATGAAATTTTAAACTTTAAGATAGACTTCAATACACAATCTATCCCAATTTTCATGATATAAAAAAATCCTGTCTACGTTGCATAGCTTCATATGAATGAAAAACAATTGTCTCTGGAATTTTACGGCCTGACACCAGCAGGTGTCTATAAACATGAATTTTGTCCTTCAAACGTTGAGGAACAATTTGGGGCCAAGATAGCTGGATATTTCACAGTTCCTCGTTGAAACGAACCTGGGCATCATCCTTTTTTGTTGCACACGCTCTACACGCTTTCCTTTCTGCAGCATATTGATGTACAACCTTAGCTTGATATGCAGGCTTCGGAATGATTCTGAGTTTGCATAGGGAACATTCAGAGCTTGCAATAGCCGACACAATGGGACAATGGTCAGTTTACTTCCATTGAGAGCACTCAGAATGTGGACCTGGAGGTCTGGATCAATCGGATTGACTTGCCATTTATTGCATGCATCCATACAATCAGGGATGGGTAAATTCTCAGGCAGCATGGAGGAGCCGCAAGGATGCAACTTCGAAAATTCAGCGCATTGTGCAGACAATGTGGTCAGTGATCTGGGTGTGTAATTTTTCGATGTTGGCCTTGGGTGGTACATTTATTCAGTGAAAACCAGCGATTGAAAGGAGCACAGGTCAGCAGTGACTCTCAAAAGAGTTGAAAAAATCTGCAACAGATAGGGAGGAGAGACTATTCCTGTCAGAAGAACTCGATACTGTACTCAGGATTTTACAGATAGCGGCACGTAGTTTGAAACATAGATTCAGTTTTCCAGGAATGGGAATGTTCAGGGCCGCAGTGATGTGCAAAAGGTGCTCTGTCGGCATTTTCTTATGGTCTGCAGCAAGAATTATGTCAAGAACGGCTTGACAGATGTCTGCAGCACATAAGAAATCATGGGCTATAGAACGGCAAGGCTGAGGACAAGGACTCGTCGAAGCATCTATGTCATAGTCAGCACAAGCACCGGAGATAATGTGATGCAGGAGAGCATGGCGGCATTCAATTAGACTCATATCATTATGGGGTATAGCATGGAGCTCAAGAGCAACTTTTAATGTAGGTAGATCCGTATGAAATACAGAGATGCGCGAACACGTATAATGATGACCAAGGAAAATATCCCGAAGAATGTTAAGAGACGTTGTGAGAGGCTCAGATGGGATTGTAGTCTTCAACGAGGAAGCCTCTGAGCCTGACCCACAATCTGTAGATCAAGGTCAGAGGGAGAGCGGAAGGACAGCAACGGGAATAAATACCTGAATGGCCATTGACGACACCCATCATCACAGCAGCACTGGACGAGGCAGGAGCGAGAGGAACTGTAACAATTAGAGGGGCCATAACGGCACTCAGCACAGGAACTTACCTTGAGGTGGTGCCTGGAAGCTTAAGTCGATGACACTGGACAACAAGTTAAAGCAAGCATTGGGGAATGAGTCACGACAGAGACGGAACCAATCGCAGCCAAGAACAAGGTCAAAGGGCAGGGCTGCAGAGATAGACAGGTGGACCTCGAGGGAACAGACTGACTCGGCACAGTCGTGATAGGGAAGATGGAGGCACCCAGATATGAGGGAATTGGCAATAGACACCCCAGAAGTAAGGACCCAGTGAATAGACACAAGGGACTTCTCAAGATCCGGATTGAACATTGTGGAAAGCGGGATATCACAGAAGGTCACGCAGGGGGGAATTGCGAGTGGGAGTGGAAGGAGAGGGCAGAGAACAAGCGAAGAAAGTGCCACGTCAAAGCACCAGATAAACGGCTGCGGTGACACACCTGGAATGACCAACGACGGGCGGAAAAGGGGCTTACACAAAAAGAGATGACGAAAATGTGATCATCTGTGAGTCCTGAAAATCAGGTGCTATAAGACCCATACCTAAAGCTAGCAGGGATTCAGTCCATGTGACTGATGTGGCTGACGAAGCACAGTTTCAACGAAACACCATGCCCGATCAGGGCCTTAGCGCAAGGTCTGGGCATGTGTCTAGGACTGCAGTTTCGGTCTGATGATCCCTGTCTTTGGCAACAACCTTGGAGTCAAGCAATCATTTGAAATCCTTGCAAATCCAGTTATCAGTTCCCTCTGCCTTGGAAATTGGTTGAGGAACATTTGATTGTATGTAGGTGTGCTCTCTGACATCCGAAACTATGTGTCACACATATTTCTGTTGTAAAAATCTCATGAGTTGCTTGGTCTCAGGTGACAATATGGCTGTCTGACAGCCGTACTGTCTACCGAGCTGTACCGGCAAGCCTGAAAAATTCACCTCGACAGTACAGGTCCGGCTACAGCCATCACCCATAAGGCAGCCGTATTCATACGGCCATATGCCATATATGGTATGGCATCCAGCCCTATAAATATGCTGCTCGCCAGCCATTTTTACGAGGACATCTTCATTGATTTCCAAGACATCTGAGTTCCGAGGTGCAAGAACCATATGATTCAAGAAATAGTCAGTTGGGTGCAGTGGAGTACTTGAGATTCCTGGATACACGAAGTCCACAAATGCTTGAGGATTGTCTATTTGCATCCCCAGGCGAAGTTCAATGTTACCTTCACCATCAACATTACAGCCATGCCCAATGTCCAGCAGCCAGGATGCAAACTTGCATTCTGATTGTCCTTCAGACTCCAGCTGCATGTTCCTTGAAGGATCAGGAGCTCGATGGGGTCCCATATCGAAGAGCGTTGGATGGACATGTTCACAATCTGCTCACGAGACCCTTTAGGAATGACAGGGAGGATTTGCTGGAAGCCACCTCCAAAGACAACAGTGATTCCACCAAATGGATGTGGGTTATTGAGAAGGTTGCGAAGGGTTCGGTCAATGGTCTTGATTGCCATCCAATCCTGCATTCCCACCTCGTCCCAGAAAATGAGCTTGGTTTTGCGTAGAAGGTCTGTGTGCTGGCTGTTTTTGGGAATACGGCAAAACGACTGGTCATTAAGACCATCTACCAGAATTTTGAATGTCAAGTGTGAGGTCCTTCCACCAGGCATTAAGAGAGCTGCAATTCCTGCACAGGGTGATGAAGCCCTCGCTGCGAGATTGGTGGCATCCAGCCTTGTAAATGAAAGTCTTGCCTGTCCCGCCCAGCCCATTCAAAAAGAAAGCCTTGCTCAGATCATCGTTCACTGACTGCATTATTTTATCGAATGCGGCCTTCTGCTCCTCATTTAGCAAAGCAATGTTATGATCGGCCCGGGTATGCTCTTCGTCCTTGTCATAGTCCAGCTGTTCGGCGATCAAAGGGTTGTCGACATGGGCATCCCAATCAATTTGGAACATTGGCATGGAGGGAAAGTCCTTGAGGCTGCGACTATGTTCATTCAAGATCTTGTTGAGCAGGAAACAACTGTAATCATAGGTGTCGTCCTCGGTCGGACGTCTGCCCATGATCTCCAAGCGGCGGTGCAAATCATCGCAGATATTAGCCCGGAACTCCTGCCATAAATGGCCCAGATGCGTCAGCTCACAAAAGAGAAGGAGGGTCATAAAGAGCTTATGGAGCCTGGTCCCCGTCTGCATCTCTGATGCCTCTCAGAGACACTGCCACCATTCACCATCATCCTCCAAAAGTTCACGTGCAAGGCACGCATCGAGAAAGGTGCTGTGGATGATACTGTTGTGTGTTTGGAGGTCTTTAAATGACTTTAGACGCTTGACAACTGTGAGAAGTGTGCAGAGGTAGAACCGTTTGCCACCATTCGGTGGAACAAAGGACATCCGACCGGGAGCAAAACCCTGCTTGTGAACATACCAATATTCCGTGTCCTTTTTGTTCTGCCAGGTAAAGTGTTGTGGAAACTCAGGTGCGTTTGTTGGCAGCATGCTGGAGGACCTCCACAGAATCCTTGTTCAGATTGAAGGTGACCAAATGCTGGCCAGGTAGGTGAACCTAAAGCCCCTCGAAATCAGATTAAAAGATTGTGCCAGTAGGCAGGTATTCACGTACCTGCAAGCGGACAACATTTGGCACCTGGTTGTGCATGTCAAAATGGAATACTGTACCATTTCGACCAAGTGTTCAGTCACAGGTCACATCAGATTTTTTTGATGTGTGCAAAAATTGCCTTACAGCTCTTTGTGGAACTTAGGGCGCAGCCGATTTTTTTTTTTTCCTTTTTGAGCTGTTTTTGATCATTTCAGCCAGAACGGCTGTTCTGACCTGAATTCTCAGCGTACGTTTCTGAAAACTATATGAGCAGAATCACACAACAATTCCGCAGGGCATGACATCCTCAGAATCTTTCCATACCGCCGGTAGCAATTATAATATATTATTTTGCGTGTTTTGTGGAGATCATCTCTTGTGTCGTGATTTGAAGGTTGTGTGGGATGTTGTATGGCTCTAAAAACACTTATTTGGATGGTGGAGGGCACATTGTCCTCGTAATTGAGGTATGGCACCCGGAACGCATGAACAGTGGACTGAAGCTGTGAAATATTCCTACAGTCTAGGCCTTATATATCTGTGTGCTCTATCCTCCAGCAAGTGAACCGATTGTCAAATATTCTGACTTTGAAGTGTTTTCAAGAGATTACATGCCTCAGATCAGCTCTGTGCATTCCTGTCCGGCAACGAGACACGTCCCAATGTGATCACAAGCGCGGTCACATGCCCGAAATCGTTGTGATCGAGTCGTCTCGCGGTGCTGTACAGGGAGTACAAGAGCAAATCCGAGCCGTGGGACTCCTCCATGACACTCCATAGAATGATCATGGGTAGTTTCTCAGCTCATTCAATCATAGATCACACAAATACACAGAGCCTGAGCTGTACCTATATTCTGTTTGTTCAAGTCCACTGTTCACGTGCTCTGGGTGCCATACCTCAATTACGAGGGCAATGTGCCCTCCGCCATCCAAATAAGTGTTTTTAGAGCCATACAACACCCCACACAACCTTCAAATCACGACACAAGAGATGATCTCCGCAAAACACGCAAAATAATATATTATAATTACTACCGGCGGTATGGAAAGATTCTGAGGATGTCATGCCCTGCAAAATTGTCGTGTGATTCTGCTCATATAGTTTTCAGAAACCTACCGCAGGGTCCGTGCACCATGAAAGTCTTGATCGTCTCGAAAAGCAGCGGCTGCGTGTCCAGATTGGGCCATCTTCCCCAGATCGCAGAGTCAATATCCTCCGGTGTCAACAACTTCAGCCTGGGTGCCAAGAAGATGAGGAGGTGAATATGAGGCAGGCCCCACTTCTGGAACTCAATCACATAAACATACACGATGGTCCGACCAAAAATCTCGTGCTTGTAGATATCCTCAATTATTGACTGTTTCGACACCAGCTCAGGCCTATCATGTGCAGCCTGGCCAGGAAGTAACTCATGAGTAATCTCTGTCCATTTAGGATTGGTGGTGCAAGTAAGGAAGATGTCGACCTTGCGATAATAGTGTGTGATAGCCATCGAATCTTGAAACCGTTGGCCCATATGACATGGTCCTCCGATGTAGCTTGAAGGAAGAACGGTACGCTGCCCAAGCTTGTTGAGATTGATGTCATCATCACCGGCATGAAGTGCATCCTCGAGACCACTGTACGGAGAGGCTTGCAAATTTCCTTGATTCATGCAATAGTATTGTAGACGATTCTGATCCTCCAAAGCCCACATATCCACCAAATACCGCTGGAAAAGACACCCACCACACTGTATTATCGAGAATTTGGTTTCCCATACTTTTAATCTGTATGCAACATATCTTGGGATTGTTGCATTCTGGCTGGTTTTGTTTTAGAACAGGATGCCAGCTGTTCTCTCCATATGGAAACAGAAGAACATAGTAGAGGGGGGTGTATGCTGGGTGATGATTACTGATTTGTAGGAGAGGGCCATCGTTCAAATAATGATGTCTCTTGCCTGCATTTGGGACTGGTTGCCTGGGAGGATTACGGCGACTTTGTCAGCAGTTGGAAGATTACCTCACCGTCTGTGCACTCCCAGAGCCACACGAAGCTGCACGACAGCCTCCTCTGTGTCTGGGTTCTGAGCGAGAACCTCGTGAGTGTGCATGAAGATGTCGGTGTATTGGTGGTTAGCTGTGATTACTGTCTGCAAGAGATCCATCGTATCGTGCCGAAGATTGTTGTTGTTCTGCATGCAATAATCCAGAGCAGCATGAGGCTCATAGATATACAGTTGCATGTACGAAGGTACATGGCCGGCAGTCGGAATAAGAGCCCCTGCTCGATGGCACAACTCACCCTGTATCTTGAATATTGGTGGTCCATGACCACGGTTAACAGACTGATCCTCTGTTACCCCCAGAGAGGTAAATGACAGGGCAATATTATACTGCCACATGTTGTTGCAGAATTCTTTCCGCTGGGCATTATTCTCAAGCAGGAGCTGTCGCAGAGGCTCAGTGCGGGTCCACAAGAGAATCTATCACGACCTTTCCATGATTACAGCACATCCTGCACTTGGGGGAGTGGTCAGCCAACTTGGCTATCTTCTCGGCAAGCCAGTGTAGTGCACCGCAGTGCCGACATTTGACATCCATCCGACCAAGGTCATGTCGTGCATCAGGTTCGACATATGGACACCTTGCCAGGAGCATCCGTGGTGCTGTAGAATGAACATCAGAATATATATAAAGGCCTTTGTATGTGTAATATACCTGCAGGCCTGTCGCTGTTGCGGTGGTGGTGGCAGCCTGCATACAGGATCTGCTATGCTGGGAGCTGTGGAAAGAAGGTCAGATTATCTATAAAGGCATCTGTGTGTCACACACCTGCAGGCCGTCGCTGTCGTCGCGGTGGTGGCGGCACGTGGACAGGATCTGCTACACGAGGCAATGGGATATGTGCTGGGTTGCAGGAGGAGTTGGCAGCTGAATGACAGTGTGGGCCTCACGCTCTTGCTGACGACGTGCCTGCTGGCTCGCAGACCGCTGTGTGTTCGGGGGTGCGGGATCAGCACGTGGAGGTCTATTCGGAGCACCAGGAGCACCCACGACCTTGGCTGCAGCCTCGTGTTCACGTTGGGCATGCTGCACAAGAGTTCTTGCAATCGGAGCCGGAGCCAGCGCTGACGCTTGGGAGTCTGGAGGTGTACCTAGTCCCAACGGCCTCCGCAAAGAGATAAACAGATATACAGACTGGAGCAGGCAGGAACATACAATTACTTGAGCCCTAGAAGCACCTGGAGTGGGAGAAGGCACCCAATTTTCTGCCTCCCCGGAAATGCCGCAGCGACAATGACTCGGCATCTCTTGCAGTACAGCCTGCCACTCATGCTCTGCTTCTCTCAGGCCCGAACGTTCCTGCTCTACTGATGGTCCCACAGTCGTGTTCTGACATAGTGGAACCCGTGGAATATTGCCGACTTCATGCAGAGGACTTCGGCTACCAGGACATTCTAACCGTCGTTCCCGTGGGCTCTGATACGGCGAGCATAGCACATCGTTGTGTGTGCAGCGTACTCCAGTTGTATGACGATGGGTCAGCAAGGATTAAGCCACGGTCGGTGGGGGAGTCAGCCTGCCAAAAAATGAATAACACGTCAAAAACACAATAAGGAACTCACATCAGAAGGCAGAAGGCTCCTAGAATGCAGAAGAACACTAAGAGGGTTGTTGGAGAGCGCATAGCGAACACCTGAGCAAGCAGCGCATGGGCAAAATCTGGAGGGGCTTGTACAAAGTTAAGCCGGAATTCACCTAACACTTGATCATGCACTTCCAGCCACACAGCACAGGAGACAGCAACAGCGAGTTCATTAGTTTAGACTACATTTTACAGTACTCACTTCAGAAACCTGAAGTAGATAACGACGACAATTTTGTTCGGGCCATACAGATGTCTGAGTTGTTGTGAAACTGTCTGTGGGGTTGTCCAGTGGGAAGTATGGCTCATAGAAGTCAAGGGATGTATGAGGGGATGTCAGGAAGAGATGTCTGAGGGCCAGGACCAGTGGGAAGAGCTGCTACCGACACAACAAAAGGATGTCATGCTGGAAGCGAGACACCACAGTATGGGGTGGTGAGGTATTAAAGTCTGTCAAATAGAGAACTGCAATGATGTAAAAATGTCTCTGAACAGAGACTTGCAATGATACATCACCTATAGAGGTGCATACCTTAGTCAGCTCAGCCACCCCGATACTGCCCAGGGGCGTTGTCACCACGCTCGACAATGAGCACATATATGTTTGTATTTGCCCTCAAGATGACCTAATCTCCCACATGATGTGGATGATTAGGTCATCTTTGGATGACGATGTCAAAGAGTGCTCGGCGTCGTCACACCTGATGAGCGGATAAAATCAATTAAAAATAAGGGAAAAAAAAAAAACAGAGAAAAAAATGCCCAACTCACGTGACTATAGGTACACACATCACATAGAAATCAATCAATATATGTGTCATGATCTATTCCATCAGACTCCGACACTTCCGGTGAACATCCATCAACCCTTGGACTCTGTCGGACTTCCTATTTGTCAACCCCAACTTTGCCATTGGCTCTTATTGTTGTGAATGCTCTTATTGTTCCACCACATGCTCTTTAACAATTATGTGCACACATGATTCTTTGCATCATCACAGAGGTCTTGGACCTCCGGCTCTTTGACAATTACTTTATTGTTCTTGCTAAATTCTTCATCCCCATACATACTACAATTGGTTTATTGTTTTAATTGTTTCGCGCAGAAATATCTCGGACTCTGAAATTAGTATATATACCACCATGTACTTACGCTTATCTCAGTTTGAATATTGACTAAGATTGTGCCCTATCTCTGTCTCACTCTCAACCTGTCACTTCTCGAAATCGGGTCTTGGGCATAGGGAAAGGCGCAGTGCACGAGCTGAAGCCAAGCCTGCTCCATTTATCGGCACCCGCCTCAGACCTCCATTCAGACTCCATCCGGACTTCACACCTATCTACGAAGTTTTATCATAAGAGAGTCCCCATCCATATTGCTCACTTCACAACTTCATCTTGATAGAATGTCCCAGACTTCCGTCGGCCTCCGAGAGTATCCGACTCTTGACAGTATATTCAAACTCACCTTTCTTATGCCCACTCGTTTATGTTCAACCGACCTCTGCCTATACCCACTCAAACCGAAAATCACAACAAATGTGCATTCAATTGACTGGCCCGTGCGGCAGCTGAGTTAACTCCGCTGGAAGAACAAGCACGACGGCTTGATCGGGACCGAGAAGCTGTTAACTTTCTCAACCGCGATGAAACACTGCACCTGAGTGCGGCAGTGAAATAGCACTAGTGTGCTAAGCGAAGCAAGATAGACTATAACTCAACCCAACTAACCACCAAACTAATCACTCCTCAATCTCAAATACTATTGTGTTGTGTTCGGGGAGGTAGGGTACGTATCACCCGTCAAGTAGTGTAAACCAGATTCAATTCAAAGAGGTTCTGTACAGTAGTACTATTCCCGGTTTAATGTGCAGAAGACTAGTTCCGTGGGAGTGAACCAACAATCCTTAGAAATCTGAGCGCAGCAAATGAATGGTCCGAGCCCCAGGCCTCCCAGGATCACACTCTTAGATTCTGCGGGACCAGAGGTTTCAAACTTAAAACTAGGTCCTGAGCTCCCAGCTACTAAGGAATTTAGAGTAAGACTGCAGGTCAGACAACTGGCTACCAATCCTTGCGGGACGAGCACTTATGAAGTCTTATCTTGAGTCTAATGGTTATTCACTACTACGGTCATTTCTCTTCAATCAAGTTTTATTATATTCTAGTTAATCCCAGAGCCCGTAATGTGGGGGTAAGATTCACTGCTACAAACTAAGTAGACTACACCTTTTTATATACTTTGCCACAACTAAACAGAGATAAGAAATCATTGATATCAATCAAATTAGCAATGCAGGAGGCTCCCCCTCGATGTCTCGGTCTGTCAGTTGTCTGTCAAAGTAGCCCTCCCTAGCAACTATAAGTCCCGCAGGTAGGTCCACTCCGACTAAGCGCGAGTTCCCAATACTATCTCTAAGCAAGCCAAATTGCCGAAGGAACAATAAGCATGCCACTCTGATCCTCAGGTACGCGGGTTGGTTAGACCCCTTTCCACGGGTAGTAATGGGTTTCCCTCCTGCCGAAGCGTCATCTCTTATTAGTCACTCAATCTTTTGCGGGTAGGTTCTCAAGGGGTAACCACAGCTTTCCACAACTAGCTCCCAGCGCTCATTTCTTTCCATATCTAAAGCGGACATGCGTCATCCAGAACCCTCCTGCGGGACTGAGACCATGTGACTGCCACACCTTCTTGGCTCGATTTATTAGTTGCTTCCTGTAGGAATTCAACTACTACCCACCAGTTATCAATCCAATGCCGCCTTTGTTAGCTCCGTAGTTCCCCTCGATTGACCTTGAGCACAGACTTCGGCAGGTGGGCCTGCACGAACCCTCCCATGGAACTCTGCCCAGCATGGGCAAGTAAACTTGATCTAGTCCAACCTTAGCCAGGCCAGCTCAGATCTAGTAAGTCTGGTTTTAGTTTCTTTAAGCTGGCTTGTGCCCTTCTACAGTCTAAGTACACTATCCCAGGGAGGATATGTACTCTAAGTAGCTGGTCTTGTCTAGATGAAAGGCCTTAAGGATGAAAAGTCACAAAAATGCGATTTTCATGTGTGTAGATACACGCCTTATCAGCGACACTTATACCTCGGCCCTCCACGACCATTCCAGTCAGCACATCGAAACAGCCTTCACTGAACGCCAGAGTGCACACATTTCAGGCATGGCTACCACTACGACCACACGCCCCATCAAAACTGATTTCTCCATTTTCGAATCTGCCTCACATTCCGGTTGGCCCTGTGCTGAGGCTGAGGACGTGGTTTCGGACTCCAGTCGACATCTGGGCAATTAGCTCCTTCCCCTCCACCCTGAAGCATTTGGTCGCCTCACCGGCGGCCGTGCTCCCGGAATAGATGACACGGGAAATCAGCTCGTATTCGACGTCAGGTCCCACCTTCATTGTAAGGGGGAAATGGACGTCTTTGAATGCTTCATCGACTCCATCGACCCTTGAAAAGACATGAAAAACACGAAGGATGAGTGGCCACTGTGTTGATATCGAAATAAGTGAGGTGTGGTTGTCAGTGCAGGAGGCATGAGGGCATGCGATGGAGGCTTCAATGTCATGGATGTACGCGGTGGATCGACCTTACATAGTGCCATAACGGTTCCATGGGATACAGTGTGCAAGGTGATCACCGAGCGATGGATTACCCGCCCCCAGATGAATGTGAGCTTGAGCGAGAGCAAGGTCATCCCTGTAGATCGGAAACTCGTAAAGAATTTGAGTGTGGACATTCTCTGTGGCATGATTTGAGCCACAGATATACTTCAACCGATAACGGGTCCCAAAATATTGTTGGATTCATGGAGTCGTGCCCATCTGATCAAATTTTCAACACAGTCTTGTGCAGGACTCAGGATTCACTCACCTGAACCATTTGAATTGACCATGTTCTTGCACATCCAGGCTCACCAGCCACGTATTGTCCTGCGCCCCACTTCGTATGGATGAGGTGTTTCACGTTTCTCTGTCCTGCATCCAATGCTATGATGAGCGTGCCGTGCAAAGAACTGGGAGTTTCCTTCTTTTTTCCAGATTTCTCGAGCCCAATGATGGCTCCGCTGAGCAATCCACAGAGCCAGAAGTGCTCAACAATGTCTCGCAAACCACTATTGGGGCATTCAGTCCGAATTCGTCGTAAGAATTCGGCGCGAACACCATCGGACATGACGATAAATGCCCGGAATATGGCCTCCATCGATGCATCAATGAAGCAGGAGTTGTCATCCCATTTGTATGACTGAAGAAGTCGCATATCAGGGGATCCTTTAGAACTCGTAAGTGGCTGTCCAGAAGCTTCCACGGTTGTCGGAGTGGCGTTGATGGCAATGAAGTGCTCCGATTCAGTGAGGTTCGATTTCTGGGCAGCCAGGTCTGCCTCCAGTTTGGCCACCGCAGCGAGGTGTTCATGAGTATCCGGCGCCCACCCATCGTTCTCATACCATGTTGCACTCGCACTGATGCGAGACCTTGGTCTCAGTCCTTGGAATCGCGCTTGGACATGGCCAGCTAATTGATCTTGTTTAGTGAAGCTGGCAATTTAGCTGTCATGACACACCAGTAACCGCCTCGTAAAGCATTTCTGTCTCTCGTTGCACCCAATACAGGCAGCATACACCTTCCCAAATATCGTGATTGCGTCCCGCCACATTGTACAAGAGATTGTGGGCTGATTCAGCACTGTTAGTGGAGCTCGGTAGCTGCGCACGCAATTCAGTGGGCATCTGTTGCATTGCGGGGAAGATCATCCCGCCGTTCCCAGGCAAGATCCACCACGAGAGCCAGGGACAAACCTCCGGAAATTCGCGGTGGATATCGGCAACTGCCTGCAGGAATTGGATAGGGGTGGTACTCGACCCCTCGAGAATCGTGATCAGACCCTCGAATTGATACTGGAATTGAACTGCGATAACCTGCTTGATTTTGTGGGTCGACCTCCTCCAATGAACCTTGCAACTGATGAGCAGAGCTTGCACCCGAGTACGAAGATTGGCTCGCTCGGACGCCCGGCTTTTCGAACTCAGTTCGCTCCACCCAGGGATTCGAGAGCACATGTAGTCCACGAAAGCTTCAATGAAACTGTTTCGTTGTGCATTGGAAAAGTCGAGTATCTTCCGCAGAATTAGATGCCATATAAATAACAATCAACTCGACTTACCGCACTGAAAACACGGTTGTCAAAGGTAAAACCCAGCCCATGGGTACAAATTTCGGCGATAACCTGGACGAGATGCTTGAAGTGTGGGACATGGTGCTCCTGATCCTGGTTGCCAATCCAGGTGTAGAGGACAACAACCCAACAAAAGAGGACCTGAGAAAATACCAACGATGTAAGCAGGATTCCCTGCTTGAAAAAATTGTGGGTGCTGTCCGTGATAACCCCATGTCGTCCACTCTTGGGCTCCAAATTCTCTGCATGCCAAGACTGAACCGAGTCTCGAAGCAGAACATCACGCATGAATGGAGTCTGCATGCAAATATACTGGTGGTCAAGAAGGTCGGCTGCAACAATCCACGGCGTCTCAAATGAGCTCTTGAGTGCAGAGAATGAGTCGAGAAGCTGGAATCCGCTATTGCGAGTCACAGCGGGAATGAGGTCCTGTTGCACTTTACTTTTTTCAATCTTGCTGCGAGCTTTTCAGGGATCCAGAAGTATAGGGTTGATGGTTCCCAGTGATACCTGAGACATATCGCCACCGGCACATAGCTGTTGGGCAGTCGCCTGTGGATTTTGACGAACTTGTAGATCGAGCACCGTAATTTCCTTTGCTGCAAGGCATTTCACAGGGGGCCGAGCATGGGAGTGTTGACCAATATGATTCCGTACTGCTTTGATGATTCCTGAATCGTCCTTGTAGTGGTAGTAGGTCAGTGTGGAATCACAAGGTATGTGCACAAGTGTCGAGCGACAGATTGGACAGGTTTCACTGTGCTGTTTATTGCGAGCATTTGTGGCGGTCTTTGGCCTGAAAAGCGGCACGGAAGACCGTCAGGGCCCTTGCAAGAGCAGTGGAAGATGCCCAAGCAACCCCGTTTATCCACTTTGAATGCTCCCTGAGGGATTCCAGTGCAGCGTACACCAGATGAACACCATTTCCACCCTTCATCTTCCCAACCCAGAGGTTCTTTCCCAACAGTGCATTCAAGTTTGACATTCCCGTCCGGCCACTGATATGAGGGGGAATCTGATGTGTCAACAACCAGAGACGGGTGATCGGTTGGTTGTGAAAGCACGGCAGGCGGTGGAGTGGTAGAATGGGCAAAGGAAATTGGCAGCATAATTGGGTGCACAGTTGGAAATTGTTGGCCAGACAACGCGGAAGGTGGGAAAAATCCAGGTTGGAGCATCAGGGGAGGGTTAAAGTATGGGTAGGGCTGGATATATGGAGGCATCGAGGCAGGCAGCTGTGAAATCAGAGCGATGTTTGGGGGAAGTATTTGATTATAAGGTGCGTGATACTCGAAATAATTTACTGTCCCTGTATCAGACACAATTCTGCACCCAGTAGAGCTATCTATGTACCTGGACCATTATGATTGTTCACATCGTTTTGTATGTAACCGTTATTTCCTTGTCCCAGTGGATCTAAAGTTGGATATAAGTTTAATGTAATGGTAATGATTTATCTCTCACAGTGGGGTTCAGTGTAATATTGTTGTGTACCCTGTAAAACTGTCGGTTTATTGCCTGGGAGGGGCGGAGGCGGCCCAGGTCCAGGCCGTGGAGGAAGTGGCGGCGGTGGCCCAAGAGAGTGTGGATATATGCTTGGTTGAGGGTCTTCAGAGGTAGGTTCTGCAAACCCAAAAAGTCTCTTGAACTGGTGCAGCATAGGAGGGGAGTGTAGCGTAGACAGCAAATGCTAAGCAAGTGAAAATTGCAAAAGACAAATTGCAAAGACAAATATTGATAGTCGAGCATCAACCCCATTAGGAAAGCCGGCCGCAACTGATACTGTCAGTGGCCGATACAACGTTTCCACTCACTGTATGGATAATGGTGTCAGTAATCAGTGGAACCCAGCATGAAGGACCAATCTTTTGGCTTGCTGCATGTCAGTTTGTTCATACAAGTCAATTCGCGGGAGTGACTTGTAACATGTCCTAAATAACTTGGAACTTGCCACCTGTCAATATCTATATGAGAGACACAAGTAGATGGATTCTGTTCATCCATAGGCGCTACCATGCTATCCATCCACCTGCGGGAACGAACGTGCTTGCATCAAAACCAAAATCCTCACTCTGATTTCAGTGTTCAACCTCAAATTATGCGACCGGCGCACATCCTATTGTGCTGATATTTGGGTGGGTGCAATATCATGAGTGTAAATATGTTTTGAGGTGCGCAAGTCAGTGATCGGTGCACATGATGATACCTTCATCACCAGTTGAACATGCCAAAGTTGGCCCTAGTCCCTGGAATATGCTCAGCAACAAGTCTCACTTGGTCAGTGCATTCTTAGGATAGTATTTCTCACTTAAAACAAAATGTTGAGCCTACCCGACATCGGCATTGTGCCCAAGTTAACGACGACAAGTTAACTTGTCCCATGTCACATTTGTGACATGCACATCAACATTTTGACTTGCGCACTCAAATCCACGTGCAAGTCAAAACAAGTCAATCTGCGCGGGCGCAAGTCAATTCGGCAAGTCAAAAGGTGAACCCTCAGCGGACATGCCCCCACTCACTGACGCCCTCCTCCTCCTCAAGGCAAACCCCCATGTCCTCCAGCTGCAATGCAAAGCTAAGAAATTCCCCCTGCAAGTCACCCTTCTCCTTCTCCGCCATCTCCTTCTCCGGACATTGTTTCTGGAATGCAGTGACTAGGTTCTTGAAGGTGTCCTTGTCTTTGTGTTGAACCAGTTTTTTGCGCTGCTGCCTGACTTCAAAGATGGAAAGATACTGGAGAGTGTCAGGGATGACTCATCGGATGAGTCGGGCTCCGTGATTCTGGGTCGGGGTAAGAATCTCCCCTCTGCATCTCGGCGTGGATACGGTGGGTGGGCCAGGTTCAGGGGATGTTTTCAACAGTGCGGGGTTGGTTTCAGCGTTGTACAGGTTTTTTCAGGTGTTTTCAGTGTGCAGTGGGCGAGTTCACAGGTATCGAATCGCGCTGTTGTCACCAGATGGAGACGTGTGATCCACAGGATCACCGTCTGGTGTACAGTGGGGTGGTGGCGGGGCGGCGGTCAGTGAACGTGGTGCAAAGGCAAGGAATCTCTCTTTTCTCTGTGTCTACTGTGCACAGCCACTGATGGTGCCGTATGCACTAGTGCAACGTGTGTCGAGAATGGTGCGATAGTGACTCTGATGCATGCCACCTTGGGGAGAATTACAAACAAAAAGGAAAACGAAGCTCTGGACACTTGCGGAGCTGTGTGGACCAGAGCTGGACGTGTTACGAAGCCCACTCAGAACACTCAGGCGGCGGATCTGGAGATTTTGGCTTTTGCAATGAAAGCTCAGACTACCAGGGCAGCGGCTCCCAAGACAACAGCACTGAAGACAACGAAAGAGAAGGCCAATGCCAACACGGCCGATGCTGCATCTGGGAAAGTTAGCGAGGACAAGGATGAGGATGAGGAGAAGATGACACAATGCACCTTCTGTCTGGCAAGTTACTGTGAGCCCATCATATTAATGATGGGGGGACACTAATGCACCCAGCCACACATCTGCCATGAATCTGCCCCTATCTCAGTATCTGTCTTGGAGAGTTCAATGTGTTTGGCATGTCCCACAATGGAAAACAAATTCCAGCAGTCAAGGTCAGTTTATATGTCATTTAGGGCTTCCCTGGATTTCTCTCTCAAGCTACAGGCCCTTGAATCTAGCTTTCCTTGCCGAGTCTGCAGCTTTGCTATGCCAATTAAAAGAATTCTAGACCTCTCATGTTCTGCATATCCCTGAACCATTAGACGGTTTCTTAGTGATTCAGACGCTGTTGAATGACTTCAAAAAGTGATTTCCTTGTCCGAATATTGGCTTGTTTAGGCCAAAATTTCACCAGCCTTGTCTGTCAATTGGCTTTTTGAGCTGGGATTTTTGAAATTTCCGGCCAGAGTAGCCCGAGAATAGCTGGTCTGGATCGCATCGCTTGGCATCTGCTGCAACCTTCCCACATCAACTTCTACATATGCTTAGCACCCTTTCCCAGTGATATACAATTAGAGTCAGAGTGAGCTCCAAGCTGCTGATTGTGTAGTAACGATGCACGAAGAGTTGTAGTGAACAAGCTGGGAGATATATATGACACTTATGAATACAGGGATCAATATATCCAACCAGGCAGTTCGTGAAGTCTAGCTGCTGTGGCTTATAACTTGGGATGAGGGAAAGTCACACAGCAACAATAGCTACCATACCAAGGAGATGTATAATATTCAATGGGCACACAGTTTCTATGGACAAAGAGGATAAACCAAAGGTCACGACAGGTAAAAGGGTTCCCAGGATCATCTGAAGATGTTTGCAGAGCACCTGGGGCTGTTAATAGATCTCGTGGAGAGGTTCGCAACGGCAACTCCCTGGAGAGTTGGCCAATGTGATTGTTGCAGAGAAACATAATCGTGGGATATGAGGATCAGCTGAAGCTGTACCAACAGGACTGATGCTGACACATCAGCCTGGCAACACATATACAAACAACATACATCCAGACAGGGGTCCAGTGGGTTCATGGAGACATGCCCAGGCATACATTGGCCCGCAAAGTTACTTGACAGAATCCTGGGAGCCAATCAGACTGCTGGGATAGTTCCAGCAAGGCCTAAAGTACCGTGGCTGGGCAGACCCCTCATTTCCAAGTGAGCTGGCAGGTTCACAAGGGCAATAATATAAATACTTTTAAGAAATCCAAATATACACACACTGAGTAACTACGAGTCAAAGGAAGGGTATAATTCTGGTGGTTCCACCCTAGGGGTGTCCATGATGCTCCTGTCTAAGGCTGTCCACGAGTGCGGGTAACCCGTGGGTCAATGCAGGTTGATCCACGGGAAAACCCACAAGTTTACCTACCCGCAGGTCAGGTACCCATTCCCATGGGTTTTTCACAGATCCGGGTTTGGATTTTGGTGTAAAAAAAAACGCAAAGTCATGAGTACTCACCCATATTTCAGGAGGTTAAAGTGCTCTAATATATGTTTCCAACCCTTATGCTGGCTAACAAGTAGTTTAAAAGTCATTCTAAAGCAATTGTAACCTGGTATGACATATAGAACACATTTTTGAGCTATTACGTGTACAAAATATTAGCAAAACCCGCAGGTACTCACAGGTACTTACAAGTTTTTGAAACTCATGAGTACTCGGATGACTCATGGATTTTTTACTCGTGGATCCGAGTTCAGGATTTTTCATCACAGGTACTCACAGCCACGGATCCGGGTCGCCTGCGGGTGCACTCATGGACAGCCTTACTCCTGTCTGTCTCAGATGACTCTGCGATGCCTGTATAAAACCCCAGTAAAAACTCGTGATTCAGCAGTACATCCCTGTTCCCCCGTAGCTGAGACCTTGGGCCAAATCTTACATAAGGAAATCAGTGGCCTCTGAGCAGACTTGCAACAGATTTGTTTAAATATGTTTCTTAGTGATTGTTGTTATAAATTTGAAGACCTTTGATTTGTTGGACGTCTAAGAAAGCTGTGAAGTAAGTATCTAAGCTAAGTCTTGGGGATAGTCCTAGAGCCCTCAGGAAAGGTACCTTGTTGGAAGAGTCACAGATGATTGCATTAGCAACACATGATGCCACATGCTATTCAGTACTCTGTGATGACTACAAAAATGCTGTGAAGGAGCTTGATGCCCAATCCTTTCCCATGGTTTCAGGCCCTCCTCCACCTCCTCTGGTCCCTATCTCCATCCTGAGCTGCCACTCAATTCCTGTCAAAAGTAAACTTATTGATGCAACAGGGAAGTTGTCGATATCCATGATGCTTCAGGCATGACTCCATTGGCAGGCAGGTATGACAGCAAGGCTAGAAAAGGTAATACAGATAGATTTCAAATATGCACTCACATCAGACTTTTGACAAATCCCTTGTGCCCTTGAACAAGGCCAAAAAAGGCCAAAAAAGGCCCACAATGGCCACAAGTGGAGTTGTGATTTCAACAAGGCCAAAAAAAACTGGGTTTTTTTTTCCCACCAGGTGCATTGGGGAGTACCCACATATTCTAGGGGGTGTTTTATTTTATTTTTGACCTTATGAACTTGTCAACAAGGTAAAAAGGCCAAAAAAGGCCAACAAGGTCACAAGGAGAATGTTAAATAGCCGATGCAGTCACATCATGAGGGGGATTGGATCACAGGGAGATGACGACACTGAGCCAGAGAAGATGACACACCAAGAGGCTTCAAACCTCACTCAGGTTCTTCAACAGTAGAACACTACAATTCAAGAGAGTCAACCAAAGAAATACCATGAGTTGCGGTGGAAGAATATGCCACAGCCATCCAGAGGCTTGTCAATGCAGATGGTAAGTAGTATTTACTTTTTGAAACCAGAGTTTAATACGAAGCATGCTCACAGTTCTGCCCAACATCATCGCAAAGAATGTCCATCAATTAAACCCTCTAGATACTGGGTCTCTGACAGTCATCTGGAACAGTGGCTGATTTTTCATTAGCGAAATCTTGGATGTGTACTTGGAAGATAGACAGCGAGTTCCATTCTCCAGGTGGAGCTGTTAAAAAGCCTCTGTCACAATGCGGGTTCACTTCATAAGCCCCCAAGGATATGTAGGTTTATGGAATTAATGGAAAGGACACTGTCTACTTTGAAAGCGAGCGAAAGAATGATGTCCACAGGCCTCCGATCGCGTTTCACGATACCACGAATGGTTAAACATAGAAGACGGATGCTTCAATAGGTTACGTGAACAATGTGGATGGCTCTTTTGAGGGTCCGTGTGCTTCGAAATGCTAATATTGTCAATATGTTACAAAGCAGAAAATGGATCTGGGTAATTGCTTTGTTTCTGCCCAGTTGTTTGGTGTCAGAGTGATTCCGTATCAAGGGCTGGCGCTGTACCGGAGCTCTTCTGGAGCTTTACAGTATAAAATCTGTTGGTGGGCAGTACCCCTCAGGATGTGGAGAGGACTGAAGAGTTGTGAAGTGCCTAAGGGACAACACTTCTGGGATTTGTTCTTGTTCAGAATGGGGGATGAGTAAAGAAGTGAGCACCTGGTGACCAGTCAACTCTATGGATTGGCATGTTCCCACTATTCCGCTCTAGTCTAGGACTGTAGCAGAAAGCAGGGGAGTTTAGAGATACTCTCTCCAGATACAGTGGGTGGTATTTATACTGTTTCTAAAAGTCCATGTGATTATCCCTCATTCTGACAACTCCATTCATCTTTCTGACGATCGGGAGTAAGTCCCCCTCTTTCCTGTCCCCTTTCTAGTCATGCAGAATCATTGTATAAGCTTGTGGACTGAGTTCTTTAGGGCCCAGAACATCTGCACAGGGTCACAAAATGACTGTATAAGCTTGCGGAACATGTATCTTGTATGTGGAGTGGCCCCAAAGGCTAGCAGACCGAGTATTAATCATAGGAATGGCCGTAGCAGCCTGCGGACTGAGTTCCTAGGGTCCAAAACATCTATACGTGGTTGTGGAACAACTCTATGAGCCAGCGCAACATGTATCTTGTGTGTATAGTATCCCTACAAGCCAGTGGACTAAGTGTATGATCATCAGATTGGCTGTAGAACCTGCCAACTGAATGTTTTGTTCAGAAGACAGCCATATGAGTTTGCGGACCAGGTTTGTAGAGTGCAGTGTAGCTACATGCCCGTGGAATGAGTGTATGAGCAGGTGTAACATGTTCCTCATATGGGAATAACTTTGCCATGGCAACTAAAAGACTTGTTGTTTGCGGAGGTATTACTCATTGCCAAGGTTTGTCATAGCTGCTGCGTTATACATGTGGCATCCGGCCATGGTAAATTAAGTGCAAATGCTATAATGTTTATGAACCCTACTCATAAGGTTTATAATAATTTGCCGCTTAGTAGCGACGAAATCAGTGAAATTCTTGCCTTTGTGTTCCTAGGGCTGACACATCCAACAGAAGAAGAATTTGCTCAAACACCCATGTTAGTCAGACGTCAGCGGGTTAAAGCCACCCTGGACTGGTTGATACTGAATCATTCAGATTATGCGGATTTGGAGATATTGATTGAAAATTTGGATATGCTACCTGAAAACAGTGTGGATTGGAAGAAGACTGACGTGGACGAACCTAATCGAACTCCAGAACAGATGAGTGTGGACGACGATGAAGATAGTGAAGGTACATTTTTGGGACCTTGTACCTTCTCAGTTCATGGCCCGACTGGAGAGGAATACAGAAATGTGAGTATGAAAGCCCTGAAAGCAAAGATGCTTGAAGTGGTGGTAAAACACTGGGAGTCGGCCACTCAGAAACCCCAGAGACTCTCTACAATAACTTGCAGTTTTACCCCAAGATGTTCCCTTGGCTTTTTCCTTAAGGGCTAGGTGGCATCAGGCATCCTTTTCACAAGTGTTGGAAGAAGGAGGGCAGGCACAAATGTCGCCTTTTGATGTACCATGACAAACAATTTAAGACTAAGGCTGTCCACGAGTGCACCCGTGGGTGAACTGGATCCGTGGCTGCAAGTACCTGTGATGAAAAATCCTGAACTCGGATCCACAAGTAAAAAACCCACAGGTCGTCTGAGTACTCACAAGTTTCAAAAACTCACAAGTAGCTGTCAGTACCTGCGGGTTTTGCTAATATTTTGTACATGTAACAGTTAAACAAAGGTGTTCTATATGTCATAGCGTGTTACAATTGCTTGAGAATGACTTTTAAACTACTTGTTAGCCTGCATAAGGGTTGGAAATATATATTAGAGCACTCTAACCTGCTGAAATATGGGTGAGTACTTGCGAGTTTCCATTTTTTTGAACCCAAATCCAAACCCAGATCTGTGAAAAACCCATGGGAACAGGTACCTGACCCGCGGGTAGGTAAACTCGTGGGTTTTCCCACGGATCAACCTGCATTGACCCATGGGTTACCTGCACTCATGGACAGCCTTATTTCAGACCGACCTTTATTTCCCCATGGTTGCTTTCAATCAGGAGCAAATTAAGGCCAGTGTCTCTGGGAGTCACTTGCTCACCAAATGCAAGCATTTCAACTCCATTGCAGACAGGCTTATGAATATTGACACTGCTGTTCTTTCTGATCTGACAGCCAAGTTAACCATTGGGGAAAAGGTTGTGCCCAATACAGATGCTGAAAAGGATTGCTTCGCATTAATCCAGGACCTTGATCATGTAGGGCACCTTGTCCAGGGATCATTGATGTCTAAAAGATATATGAGGAACGAAGTGTGGGCTTTAATTGCATTAAAGGGTGCACCTACTTGGTTCATCATGTTCTCTCCCATTGACAACAACCACCCGCTTTGTCTATACTTTGCAGATAACAAGATAGAATTCAGTCCTTGCATGCGAGGTTATGATGAGAGGCTTCACTTAATTGTGAACAATCCGGTTGTCATGGCCTGATTCTTCCATCATATGACTATGGCCTTCATCACTCATGTACTGGACCTGGGTTCTGACTTACCTGGATTATACGGCTCCACCAACACATACTATGGAACTGTCGAGCAACAAGGCTGATTGACCTTACACATGCACATGCTGGTTTGGCTCAAGAGTGTGCTGTCTCCTTAGCAGATACGGGACAAGCTGACCGCACTGGACACTAACCTGAAATTCAGAGTTTTTTGTGGAAGAGCTATGTGAGTGAGGTGAACAAAAGCTGGCCCATGGATGAAGACAACTCAGACAGAGGCAACTCAGAATCTGGTGAGCCTTCTGCATCTGATGCTGGCATAGACACAAACCATGTCATTCTTACTAAAGGCACCAACGGTTATGTAGGCAGTTCAAACGCAGACGATTATACTTTCAGGCCGCACGCATTGGAAAATGTACCTCTGTATGATTACTTCCAGATGAGTGAGAGGAAGAAGTGCATGGCAAAAGAGTTGGCAATTTTCCTCGTATCTATTGACACTGGCGAATCTTCTTCGGTACCAATCCTCGTTGATGGCAGTGATAGTGTAGATATAGAAATGCCTGACATTTTGGGTGACCCTTCAGATGAAGAACTTGAACTACCAGATGTGGAACCGGATCATCCCGAAGACGCAGCTAGCAGTCCAGATATATCATCCCATCCTTTCCTTCTGGATCATCCTCTTCATTGCTCTCATTATATCTGCTGTGACAAACATAAAATTATAATTGTGGTACCAAATTTTGTTGGAGGTTCTTTGCCTCACATTGATCAAGGAGACAGGGAATTCTATTGCTGTACCATGCTTACTTTGTTCAAGCTGTGGAGATCTGGTCTGTGGTTGAAATCCTCCTTAGACAGCTTGGATGATACTTTTTCTCACCATGCATTTGACTCCAAAGCTCTGAAATTGATGCAGAATTTCAATGTTCACTATGAATTCAATGACGCCCATGACAACTATTACTCTAAAGACCAAAAGCATAGACAGCTGATGCCAATGTTCTCTAAATTCAACAATGGACCCAATCAAGTTGTTGAAGGGGATCTAGCTTCTTACAGCAATGAGGATGAATCTACAAGAGCAAATGTATCTGAGCTGGGAAAGAAGCATATGGACATGATGGATAAAATGAAGGCAGCAGAATGCGTGATGAAGCACGCTGGCTGGACCATAAAATTATTGATATCTCAGCTAGATATCTCGTGTTTCAACCCCTTGTCTTATTTAACCAGCAGCCAATGGAAAATTTGCATTGCCATTGAAAATGAGAACATACTCAGTGACAAATTCAAAAACTCACCTCCAGACACCAAGAAAAAATAAAGGCACCAAAAATGCCCAACTGCACTGATGGTGTGTCCATATTGGATGCCTTTTACTTTATGAAGTACTTCAGGGCTAAAGAAAAAAAGGCTCAGAAAGTGGTGGACAAAGTCACAACTAAATTCAATCTTAATACCGAGCAAGAACGGGCTTGCTGCATCGTAGTGAATCATGTGGTTAGTCCTGATCCACCACAGCTTTGAATGTACCTTGGCGGGGTTGGGGAGACAGGCAAACCTCAAGTAATAAAGGCTTTGATCGCATTCTTCAATGAACAAGGAGAGTCCCATTGTTTTATGGTGCTTGCACTGACTGGAACAGCAGCTGCTCTTCTCAACAGGTCTACTTATTACTCTATATTGGGAATTGTTGATAAAGCTGGTGGTGAGAGGAGTGAAGGGATAGGTTTCCAAAAAGTACGTGAGAAGCTCCATGGCATGGAATATGTTTTCTTGGATTTAGTTTCTATGGTTTCTTGCAAGAATATGTATCAAATAAGTGCCAAGGCTTTGAACAAACCTACTGAAGCATTTGGTGGGATGAACATGATCTTTGCAGGTGACTTTGCTCAACTGCTGCCTGTCAGCGGTTGTCCCTTGTTTAGTCCGGATAGTAGTGTGTCGTCTGTCATTCATGCTAAAATGACATTGCAAGATCTGGAAAATACAATGGGGAAAATAATCTGGAAACAGGTCACCACTGTTGTGATCTTAAAGGTTAATACGCAGCAGAATACCGAATCACCAGATGATACAAAATTTCGGACTGCTTTGTCCAACATGTGTTATGCTGCGTGTACACCCAACGACATCACTTTCCTCAAGACATGGATTGTTGGCCTAAGGAAAGATCAGCCGAAGTTTAGTGACACGTGTTTCCGAATGGTACCCATTATTACTTCATGGAATGCGCAGAAAGACAGGATCAACGACATCGGGTCTAAGAGATTTGCATCGGATACTGGGCAAGAACTAGTTCATTTTTATTCTGTCGATAAGTTGGCACCCCACGTGGATTCGAACAATTGGGTAGACCCCAAACTCTGTGGAAATGAAAAATTACCTTTGCATTCTAGCCTAAATGAGGAAAACATGTGTGTCCTCAAAGGAAAATATTTTCTTTCTTCCTATCAAAAAACCAGTGAGCAGAATATTGTTTCATGACACCTAACTTGAGCCACAACTTGGCCCAAACTTGGCCAAAGGGGGGGGGAGGGGGGGGGCTATTTCAAAACACCTACACTCCCATTTGTCCTCGCCAGAAGTCAGGCTCAACTGAACCTCAACTTCCAGATCACAACTTGACATTGTTCTAACAAGCAGATAAGCTAGGATGTGGGTTTGTTTTACAAGCCATGATCAAGTTTGAATCGTGTGAGCTTCAACTGTCAGGGAACATCCAAGTTGGCCTCTGTACCAAATTCATCCTTTTGAGATCAAACATTTGATGTATCATGTGTGAGAAGCTCTGCCTGAAGATCATCAACATGGTTAGCAAACTGATGAAGTTCATCTAGTTTCCTGGGTCGTTTTACAGACAATGTATGGTATTTCATTTACAAATCACATAACTAAGAGATGAGTTGAAAATCCAGTTGGTCTATGACAAACATGAGTGATGTGAATAATAAATGGAACTGGTGCAATACCTGGAATTATGACTGAAGTTCAGCACTGCTGAATGAGCTCTCTACTGCCCCTTCTTCTGCAATAATGTTCACAGCACCTGCACTGGTCAGCAGTTGCACAATGTCCAGGTAACCATTTTTAGATGCAGCCTGGAGTGTGTTGCCATATTCTCCACCCTGAGCATTAGCATCAGCACCTTTCTCCAGAAACAGCTTCACAATGTCCATGTGACCCCTAGAAGATGCTGCCTGAAGTGCATTGCCAAAGTGGCCACCCTGAGCATTGACATCAGCACCATTCTCCAGAAGCAGCTTCACAATGTCCATGTGACCCCCAGAAGATGCTGCCTGAAGTGCATTGCCATATCCTCCACCCTGAGCATTGACATCAGCACCATTCTCCAGAAGCAGCTTCACAATGTCCATGTGACCCCCAGAAGATGCTGCCTGAAGTGCATTGCCATATCCTCCACCCTGAGAACCTTTCTCCAGAAGCAGCTTCACAATGTCCATGTGACCCCTAGAAGATGCTGCCTGAAGTGCATTGCCATAGAATCCACCCTGAACATTGACATCAGCACCTTTCTCCAGAAGCAGCTTCACAATGTCCATGTGACCCCCAGAAGATGCTGCCTGAAGTGCATTGCCATAGAATCCACCCTGAGCATTGACTTCAGCACCTTTCTCCAGAAGCAGCCGCACAATGTCCATGTGACCCCCAGAAGATGCTGCCTGAAGTGCATTTCCAAAGCGGCTACCCTGAGCATTGACATCAGCACCTTTCTCCAGAAGCAGCTTCACAATGTCCATGTGACCCCAAGAAGATGCTGCCTGAAGTGCATTGCCATATTCTCCACCCTGAGCATTGACATCAGCACCTTTCTCCAGAAGCAGCTTCACAATGTCCATGTGACCCCCAGAAGATGCTGCCTGAAGTGCATTGCCATATTCTCCACCCTGAGCATTGACATCAGCACCTTTCTCCAGAAGCAGCTTCACAATGTCCATGTGACCCTTAGAAGATGCTGTCTGAAGTGCATTGCCATAGAATCCACCCTGAGCATTGGCATCAGCACCTTTCTCCAGAAGCAGCTTCACAATGTCCATGTGACCCCCAGAAGATGCTGCCTGAAGTGCATTGCCATATCCTCTACCCTGAGCACCTTTCTCCAGAAGCAGCTTCACAATGTCCATGTGACCCCTAGAAGATGCTGCCTGAAGTGCATTGCCATAGAATCCACCCTGAGCATTGACATCAGCACCTTTCTCCAGAAGCAGCTTCACAATGTCCATGTGACCCCCAGAAGATGCTGCCTGAAGTGCATTGCCAAAGCGGCCACCCTGAGCATTGACATCAGCACCTTTCTCCAGAAACAGCTTCACAATGTCCATGTGACCCCAAGAGGATGCTGCCTGAAGTGCATTGCCATATTCTCCACCCTGAGCATTGACATCAGCACCTTTCTCCAGAAGCAGCTTCACAATGTCCATGTGACCCCCAGAAGATGCTGCCTGAAGTGCATTGCCATATTCTCCACCCTGAGCATTGACATCAGCACCTTTCTCCAGAAGCAGCTTCACAATGTCCATGTGACCCCAAGAAGATGCTGCCTGAAGTGCGTTGCCATATTCTCCACCCTGAGCATTGACATCAGCACCTTTCTCCAGAAACAGCTTCACAATGTCCATGTGACCCCTAGAAGATGCTGCCTGAAGTGCATTGCCATATTCTCCACCCTGAGCATTGACATCAGCACCTTTCTCCAGAAGCAGCTTCACAATGTCCATGTGACCCTTAGAAGATGCTGTCTGAAGTGCATTGCCATAGAAACCACCCTGAGCATTGGCATCAGCACCTTTCTTAAAGAGTAGCTTCACAATACTTGAATGTCCATAGTATGATGCCACAGTTATTGGATAGTAGTCATCAGAGTTGAATTGTGGCATCCAATTGTGTGCCATGTCTCTCAAGTTTTGTCTTGCAGCAACATCTATGTGCCTGACAGATTTTGGGACTTCAGGAGCATCCCATCTCTGTGGCAAAAGATCCAACAAAAATTTCCTCCTAACTGCATCCTGTAGAGCATTGGAGAGGACATCATTGATTTTTGTTTCTGTGTCTCTTGTAGCAGAATGAGATCCCCAATTGAGCTGAGTGTATTCAAGGAATGGATGCTCAACCATCAGGTTTTTATGGGTTGGTGAACCTGACCAACAATTGGTTCTATATGGTATGAATGACAAGTATGTCAGGCAGATTGTTGCAATTTTGGCATGGGCATGTGGGAATTGGGCAGCATGAATTCTATCCAGGTAGTCTTGTGTTGTGAAATGGATCAAACGAACAACATTATCTGTCTGTTCCACATAGACCAGACCAGCACACACAGACAAGATGGTTTCAATGTCTGTCATACCATCCTTGTCAAAATGTGTGTCATCTGGCTTGATTGCGAGGGCTGTCTGGAGTTCAAGAACAGAGAGTGGCCTGACTGTGTATGCAATCCAGGTGAGTGCAGCCAACCCAAGGTGTCTGTAATTTGGATTCTGGCTCTGGATTCGCAGCAAGGCTTCATTATATGTGTTGTCCAGGTCTGTAGGCAACTTGGAAAGGCCTTCACGGACATCCCTCACTGTGGTTTTTGTGGCCAGAGAGTCAATGTGGAGTTTTGTGAGCAAGAACCTGATGCCATGAATGAGCATAAAATTATGTAGACAGGGCTATGTTCTTACATTCCATCTGCCTTGCTCAAAACCTGTTTCCCAATTTCTGAGGCAAGATCTGGGCTGGCCTTGATATGTTTTGACAGTTGAGAAGATGTAGAGATCTGGGCAGCAATGTATTTTTGCAGATCTGATTCAGTTGCCTGAATCTCCAGTTTTGCCACATCTGGAAATGCTTTGGAAATATCAACATGAGGTCTGGAAGTGATCATCAGGTTCATTGAATCCCCAAGTTCCTTAAGTCTGTGGACTAGACCATTGCGGACATTTCCATCCTCTGGGCATTCATCCAGAGCATCAACAATGATGAAAACCCGAGTGTAAGCAGAGATGACTAGAGTTAGAAGAACCATAATCTCTCCAAGGGATGGCTTTGTTTTCTGTTGCTGATGTTTCTCATACAAGGCCTTAAGATCAGAGGACATTGACTGGTGAACAGCAAATTGCCTCCACAGACTTGCCATTAGATTTGACAGTGTCTGAAGTCCAGTGTCCTTGTGGTTGCAGTACATGACAGCTATCCCAGTCTTGCTTCTGTCTCGGAATTCATCTTGGAGATGGTTTATGACAAGAGAACTAAACTGTATTCAGTATTTCTCACTGTAAGAACAACAGCAATTTACGTCAAGACTGTTTTTCCAGCACCAGCTGTAATGGAAAAACTGAGATTTTATTGTTGTGTGAATCTGAAGACATACGAATGCCAATACACCACAAATTTTTTCCAGAATTGTCCTTCCATCCCTTGAATGTTGCATGGTCCAACAGCCATTGGCCAGTCCCTTGCTGGTGACTAGCAAAGACAGTGGCCTGCCTTGTGAAGAAATTGATTGGTGAGAGCCACTCAATAATTTCATCATGCTCTTTGTGTTTGTTAGCATCCCTAATAAAGTGTGAGTTGCATTTTGCAGAGCTGGATATAAAATACCAGATTTCCATGCCCAGCCAGTTACTCAGGGTTGACTTGAAGCGCTCTATCTCTGCCAGATCATCCTTTGCCTCACTTTTATCCCACAGAACCCAGGCAGCCTGTTTAATGATCTTTCTGGCTGTGCCCTGTGCTGGCTCCAGTTTCTTTGCCAAGCGGGACATGGTCTCCTTGAATTCTGCCATGGATTCCTCCAACTGGAATTGGCGTCCTCCAGCCTGAGTATGGGCAGCAGGTACAAGATGAGTCTGAAGATCTGCAAGCAAGGGCTTGAGTGTGTCAACTTCTGAGAACAGCCTCTTCCGCTCCTTGGAGGCATTGCGGAAGTCCTTGGCATATTTGCCAGCCTGAGCAACAACATCCACAAGCTGCACTATACTGGCTATGAGTCCAATGAGTTCTGCCATTGCTGGGGGGTGCTACGTGGGGGAAGAGATGGGAGAAAGCAAGAGAGCTGTCTGTTGCGCGCGAACTGATACCACACCTTCAGCTATCAGATTGGTGTCAATCTGTCCATCATCAGAAGATCGGACATGACGCGGAGCAACGATCACCGTAAAAAGGGCTGCGTTGTGGAATACAGTATCGAGACAGTACACGACAATTCTCAGACAGAACGACGCGAATATACGTGCAAGCCGAGTCCGCATATGAAACTGAAAACAGACGCTCCGCAGATGGGAATCAATCAAACGTCAGACGCCTTCCCCTCAGACGCCGACACCTTCTATTCATAGCAAAGCTGTGAAAGAAGTCGCCGAATCCACTCTTAGGTCAAGCTCTCCTCGCACTCCCTTGGAAGCATCACCGCCGGCGAACGTCTGACCCAGGAAACGCGTGCGTGGTGGACACGACGTGTCTCCCCAACCGCGCCGTATCCGTCCCCAGAAGCCGTGAGCGCGTGAGCTATGATCAATGTTTACCAAGCCCGACTGCAGATCGTCACTTTTCGCCGTGAGCCGTGACGCCATCGCGCATGCAAGAAAGCGAGCAATACACGGGCACTGGTTCGCCAGCATAACGATGAGAGGAGAAAGTGGAGCAATCGTGGAGCAGAAAGGTAGGATTGGGGGAATTGGAAAAGAGGCGCAGGGAGGACTCACCGGCAATGATATGTACCAGGTACCACTTGCACCTTCATGTCGATCCACTCAAGGCCGGTTGTCGCTCGGCTGGGCACCGCAGCGCAGAGACGACGCACTCGGGCTGCCGACCGCAGAGCATGCGCGCGCATCGTCCGAAGTGCTTCCCCAGTGCCTCCCATGCAGCCGAGCACGAATGCGGACCGCGACGTCAGCGCATGCCGCAACACTGGGCGGCTGCGATCGGCGACGTCCTACATGCGGTGCACGCAAAACGGCAGCAAGACGATCCCGCGCAGTGGGTGGTCGACTGGGAGCAGATGTCGACACCGCGGAGAGTAGACCGCGCGATCGCCGACGCGATGATTGACGCGGATGTGGTGGAGTCCGTGCGCATCAGAAACAGGCCCGATCCACGATGTGTACTGAAGGGAGGTGAGGACTCATTCGGACATGGGGAGGGAGGGAGGGAGGAGGGGGGATGGAAGGGACCTCCGGGCAGGCGGCAGGGGTAGATGAAGGAAAAGGAAGAGGAGGGTGAAGGGGCGAGGAGGGAGGAGACGGAGGGAAGCAGAAAGATGTAAGACTCACCTCCGTATCACATACTTGTCATACAGTGGCCGATGTCCGCCGCAGGAACACCCGATCCGCTCATCTGAAAACACAGACACGCCCATCCGCGTCGCACTGCGCCTCGTCCAGTCGTTCCCCGCCGTGCCTACGCTGGCGCTGGCGTCCCCCACGGGATGGGGAAGGTGCAAGACGGAATGGCAGGAGTGCATATAGGAATGATACTCACGCATTGGTAGCCAGCTGCCCCACTATGCGCGGCGAGCACCAGGGGACTCTGTGTGCGCATGGCGTGCGCCAAACAACCGAACGGACGGAGGACGATTGACTGGGAGCTCGGCACTTGCGGAATCGCTGCTCGCCGCGTAGCAGAGGTGACGCACGCCGGAGATACGACGAGTACGACAGCGCACAGACGAGGTGTCGACGCCCGAATCGCCTCCCAGCTGGACCCGCTCGACGTCCGCAGTCGGGCCTGCGATCCACACCGCCGTCCTACAGGCGACACATGCAAGAGCGACACCGCACCGCGGGTGGCAACGTCTTCAGTGCCGAGGAAGGAGCGCGCCCTCCGAGACGCCGATACTGGGGTCCGTGCGAGTGGAGAGCGGTGGCAGATACGTGCTGGAGGGATGTGAGCACACGGCCGGAGATGCGGGAGAGAGATGAAGAGGGAAGGATGTCACCGCGATCCTAGGAGCGGCTAGTCCGAGTGGGAGGAGAGGGGAGGAGGAGGGAGAGAGGAAAGAGGACATACCTTGTGGACGAACCAGGCCCCGCCCACTCACACCGCGTCCCGCTCCGCCACGTCTGGGTGCATCCCCGACTCGGGAGCACCACACCCCGCGCCCCCCCGCAGCCTTCCCGAAACAACGGAAGGGCCCCATCGCCTCCCGAATTGGCATCCTCAATGCCGACATCCACGGCCGTCGCGCACGCGTATCCCCTGGCCGTCCGAGCCGCCACACACGCGGGACAAGTGCGGGTGCGTGCGTGCGCGGCCTCCAGCGCGCTTGGTCGGTGCTGGCATACCAGCGCTGGCGGCGAGGGTCGGTAATGCCGCACAGGACGATGTGAGCTGCAGGAGGCGCACAGGACGATGCTTGCCGCTTGGGGGTGAGAACGCGGGAGCGAGGTTGGGAAGCGGAGGAGATGCCAAGGAGCGGGCGGTCGCGGTCCGGTTGCATTTGCGGAAGGTCGTGAGGAAGAGAGGATGATGAAGATGCAAGGAGGGGGAGCGACGGAGTGGAAGCAGAGAGCCCCGGCAGTGCAGGAAGACCGGTCATCGCGCATCGTGCTTGGCGATTCAATCGCTGGGCGACCTGCGCTCCTCCAGCGCGGTGAGAAACACAGCCCGCGGGGGCAAGTGGCCGCGCGCGCTGTATCGCATCGCGTCCAGGTGCCCCACCTACTACGGGCGTCGCCGTCTCGCAGATATCCGGATATTTGCCGATTGCGCCGGGCTAGCATCCGATATCGCGATCCGCCAGTCGCATGGCATGGTGCGTGCGCGTTCGACGATCGGGCTGGGCGACAATGTCAGTGATCGCGAAATCTGACATGAGGCAGCCAGGAAGACGGACGGACGGATGTGGGGGCGACGGAAAGGGAGGGCGAGATGTCGGGAGGAGGGAGAGTGGTATAAGCAGAAGGATGGAGGGGCGGCCCAGCGCCAAGTTCGGAAGGTGTAGGAGGAGGAGGAGGAGGAGGGAAGGCAAGATGGAAATGTAGAAGAATGGTGCTCACCTCACGTACACCACCATCTCCCTCCTATTGTACGGCGAGCCCACAGCGCACCACAAGACTGTGTGCGCGGCGTGTGTCAAGATGTTGCGTGGACGACGACAAGCTGGAGTTTGCTGGGCCCCGCGGGGCGTATCGTCGACTCACACGCGGCGGACGCCTGAGTGGCTATCCGCACATTGGTAGAGCGGAAGATGTCGCATCGATGAAGGACGGCACTGAGATCTAGAGCGGCCGAAATTGTTAGCAGCATACGCGGAGACATCAAAAGAGGCGGCACAAATTGAAGAGCACAGAGGACAAGGGTACTCACATTCAGACTCGTTCCATGGCATGCACTGGCACCCGACTCGCAGTACTTGTTCGCTAAACCTTGGCTAAACCGCTTGATTTTGGCGTTCATCGAAGAGTTGTACAGAACAAAGGCCGCCAATAAGGATATGTCGCCACCCAGTACCGCCCGCCGAGTTGTTGACGACATAAAAAAAGAGAGTGGTCAAAGCGTGGTGAAGGCTAGTGAAGTTCATGGTGCAGCAAAAGAGAAAGGCGCCCACGTGATTCAGCGCGCCGGGCCGAACTCCGACAGCATTACTTAACGCTGGAGCACCACCGATGGGCTTCGCTCTGTGCCGCCCTACGTTGTGCTTGAGCGCTTGATCGTCCAGTATCGGAAGATGGCTCTCCAGAAATCCAAAGAGATGCCTCAAGCGTCATTCTACCTAACCGCCTCCGATCGACTGCCATACGCAAAGTCGCTACCACGGCCACTTTCAAACAGCCGTAGCTACGTTTTGGCCGTCGACGAGATGGCGCTCCGACGCCTCTGCCACTCACGCCGTCTGCGGGCTCTGCGCCGGTACTGCATGTCGACACGCTGCGTCTCGTCTGACGCAGACGGCGAAAGGGATCCTGATGCGCAGGCCCAAGGCTCGATGAGATGCCCCTCTTGTGCGCGGCAACTCCGCGACGCTCCTCCCGCGCCGGTGGAAGGCGACCTCCTCAATCAGCGTGCGGCTTAACGTCGTCGCCGCGAGTACTACGCCGGTCCAGCGCACCATCCCCCCGAGGGCCCGTCTTCACCACTGCGCTCTCATAGGGCGACTCCGCGTCACCACCGTCACGACGCCCTCGTCCGCGATCCCGGCGCACCAGCTCTCCCGCGGCAAGACCGCCGCGGCCATCCTCCTCCCGCGCCGCCCGCCGCCCGCCGCCCGCGCACGCACGAGCTCGACCTCCGCGGCGCGCGTGGTGTGCCCCCGGCAAACCGCGGGACCGCTTACGTTGACGCCGGAGGATATACGCAGGCGGATGACGGGCTTGGGCGGAGTGGGTATGCGGGTGGATCTGGGCGACGGCGCAGGGGGTGCCGGTGGGAGGAATGGGACTGGGGAGGGTGGGCAGAGGCAGAGTATGGATGAGGTGTTTGGGGCGCTGAGGTGTGAGTCCTTTTTATCCATTTTTTTATTGTGGTTTCTTGGGGTGGAGCGGCGTGCGGCAACGCGTGATGGGTGGATGTGGGCCCCGCGTTTCTCTTCTTCTCTTTCCGTGCTCCTTCCCCGTTCCCTGTTGCTTGTTTCTCCGTCGCAAATCATCGCTTTCTCTCCCCGCTTGTCCCCTCCCCTCCCGGGTATCTGCCCTCCCTTCGCGTCTTCCACTCGCATTCGGCGTCGGCGTCCTCGTCGGAGTCATCGATCCCCGCCCCTCCTCCATCCTCTCTCTGCACACATTGCCCTTTGCTCACTCGCGCGCCCTTTGCTCACTCGCGCGCCCGTCGCCTCGCTTCCATCTTCCTTCCATCCTCCCCTGCCCTCCATGCTTGACGTACATCTACACCTGCGTCCCCCCTCCTCTCCCATGCTCGTCCCTCGCCGTCCTCACCCCGCTTTCTCCGATGCGCTGCGCAAGTTGTCGGCAGCCCGTCTCCCCTCCCCTTCGCTCTGGCGGCGGCGTCCTCCCTCCCATCGCTTCCACTACTCCCTCCTCCCGTTCCACTACTCCCTCCTCACGCCTTCCTTCCTCCTCCGTCATCCTTCCTTCCTTACCCTGCCTGCCGTCTCCCTCCGTGCTCGTCCTCCCTCGCTCACCCGCCGTGCCCCGTTCTTTGTCGCTGCTCATCTTCCCCCTTCCCTTCCGCATATTCCATTCCTTTCCTGACAACTACCTCCCCTCGTCCCCTCTTTCCCCGTTGCCCGTCTCCCCCCCATCTTCGTCCCTTCCCTGCTCCGTCGCGGCTGCGTCTCTCCCTACCTCTCGCCTCCCTCTTTCTCACCTTCTCCCCGCTCGCCCCGCTCGCCCGCCCTCTCCTGCTCACTATCTACGTCAGCTCTGTCGCACCCCTTCCGTCCGTCTTCCCTCCCTCCCCCCTTCTACTTTTACCTCCGTCTGTCGCCATACGCCACCTCATCATCCTCCTCTTCCATCTCCGTTTCCCCTCTTTCCTCTCCCCTCTCTCTTGCTTTCTCCCACTGACCTCTTTCCCATCTAGTAATGCGCACCTGCACTACTCGCGCTCCCCTTCACACACCACCGGTGCACACAACGTGTTCCCCGACGGCGCTCACTTCGCCGACGAGGACGCGGGCGACTACCTGTTCACGCCCGATGCCTGAGACGGTGTTCGCGTACCCGGGTACGCCGGGGCCGATGACGCCCGTCTTCTCGAGTCCAGTATCACTCAAACCCATACTACTTACAGTACTACATGAACCCGTGCTACGCAACGGTAATGATTGCCATAATCGTGATCTTGCAAGACGAAATCAGTAATCAAAAAAACTGTATTCATTTTTGTAAGTAAAGTGAAGAACGGTCATTTACGGTAAACGGAATGAAGTATTTGTAAAGTCAGAGATTGTGATCAAGATTTTTTGTGAACGACGCGGGACATTTTGAGAACGACGATGGCATGCAAAGCTATGCCGCCGAGGGCGAGGAAGACGGCGCCCCGGAAGGGTTTTTGTGACGCTTGACCCAAGAAGAAGTCGCGTTAAAAGTCTGCTTCCTTTTGTTGGGCGCTGCAGTGGGAAAAAAAAAATGAGGCAAAACATGACAGAAAAATTGTAAAGAATACTTACCTGGCGTCGACGGCTCTGGTCCGGCAGCCTTCGCAGACCCAAGGTAGATGACATTGTCGACATGGACTTTGAATCGTCGCTTGTACGCAGAACCTGGGACCTCCAAATTCTCCACGGCGACCAAATGCCCAGCGGCCGTCACAAACTTCTCGGGGAACGGCACGGGTTTGGCAGTGTTGGCCCAACGCGGCGAGTCGATGATCCAGCCGGATACCGGGAACACCGTGGTTGGACCACCCTTCGCAATCAGTGTATACTGCTCGGCATCCAAATCGAACTTGCCCGCCGGTTTGTCGGTGTTGAAGGCCACACCGGAGAAGGTGACATATGGGCGGTACTCGGGGCCAGTGTTGGCTTAAGCTTCAAGGCCTTAATTTGATTAAGGGTTATTAAGGCCTTAACTGTTAAGGCTTAACGGTCTGGACGACGCTGTTGAGGCTTAAAGGTCCGGGCCGCCCCGTGCCGAGCCGTCGGGGAACCCCGGATGAATATATTTCGTTTGAACGATACTGTACTATTTCGACCGAGTGTTCATGTGACGCGTGACGCGGCCCTCTGAACTGAACACTTTTGGTACCAGTGACGGTGACGGCGGGCAAATGAACACCTGTTTTTTTGAAGCCCTAAATAGCTTAAAAACACGATTCTAAAACATAAAAAATCTGGCGCGAGATCTACGGGAAAATATGTACTAGTGCTCCTCCCAAAGCGCGCCCTGGTAGCGAGTCGTCCCAATTTTCTTGCGCTGACCACGACCAAAAATGACAGGGGCTGCTTCCTCGGCATCAGATTTCTCCGCCTCCCCAGCCCGAGCAAGACCACCGCTTCCGAATGACCTTGGACTCCGGAATGGGAAGACGATGCAAGCGCTGAATTGAATTTTGATCAAGGCGGTCCGGTGCTGCCTGGCTGAAGTACTGCGCGGGCTGCGCGACATCATTTGTGATGGACTGGAGAGGAACTGCAAATTCCAGCATTTTTGTGACGGAAATCATCGCCGATGGAAGAAGCTCAAAGTGGAATTCCTGGGGAATGGTGAAGACATCCTTGGCCACCCGGTGCACTCTCGGCGGTGCAGCGGCCATGGATTGTCCCCATCCAATCCAATTAGATATTTTGAAAATTGTTTCCTGGCTCATTAGAGCTGTTTAGCAAACTTTTGCCGAGATGCTCTAAATTATCTGATTGGCTGAGGAGCGTGGAGCAGCCAATGAGAGGCTGAACAAAATCTCGCTTAAAAACTGCTAAACAGCTCTATTGCTGTCGAAGGTATGGCGAGGAATGTTCTTTGTTAAAAAAAATAAAGGGTTTGTCATTCTTGTATTGACGACTCGTCCATGTACCGTGTGTCAATGTGGAGATTTTTCAGACCCTTGGGGAAACCGTGAGGTATTTGTGAGCCTTATTCGTTCGGCTCGTTCAAGAACTCAACACTGAGTCGGACAAGCGACCATGAAGGACACAAACGACTACCCGTCTTGTTCCGCATAGTTTACGCGAAATTAAGAAGATATTTTGAACTACCATCACCTTCCTACGCCCCGTAGGAGCTGTTTGAAAAAAAATGAACACTTCGGCGGTAGGTGACAGTCCATGTCGCGATCTGAACACTTGGGAAAGTGAACACCTATGGTGACGCGTGACATGGGCTGAACACTCGGTCGAAATAGTACAGTAGTCTCTGACTTCTGGAGGTTGAAATAACTGCATACACTTTTTGGCTTGTCAAAGAAGCCTGCAAACTAAAAACCTGCAGCTTTGGGCCTTAATCATGCAACGAACGGCGGCAGAATTGATGGAGTTGTTGACCGAGGAGAAAGACAATGGTAGGGCCGACGAATGAGCCATTTGATCTTCTGAAAATGAGTGAAGGCTGTATAATCACTTGCTATAACCCTTGTTATGGTATACCATGCTCTACAGCGGCAACAATGGGTGTGAGAAATTATTTCCCAAAACGGACTTAAGGCCTTAATCCTGCCCTTAAGATTAACCCTTAAACCTTAATAACCCTTAACGGCTGGGGAGGCTGAGGTTTAACCCTTAATTGCCAACACTGCTCGGGGCTCGGGCAATAGCACCCCTGCAAAATGCAGATCACGTTGGGTGTCCGCAACGTTTGTGCTACCATACTATGGCTCCTGCACATTGTATGTCTGGTTTAGTAGAGTTGTTATGATGCATGAATCATATTTTGCACTTTTGCACTGCGCCGCCATTCGAACCCCGCAGTGTGTTACTTTTTTCCCACGAGATGAATAATCCAAGTCGTAGAGTTGTTCGTACTTTGGCCTTCTGCCACCACAGCAGATATTCTTAATAAGCACTAGCCCAAGACCAACACCACATTTTTTCTGCCTGAGTCTCAAACACAAGTCCAGAAAAATGTGGCATAAGGGCTTGAAAGGCATAGATGGTGTACATGCTCAACATCCCCGGTGCGAAAAAATTAAGGCAATCATGAAATGATGTCATTTGACGATGGCATGGATTTGAAACCGGGGAACACCAGAGAACATGATCATATGCCCGGAAAAAAATACACACTCGTTCAAGTTGAATCCTGACGCGTCGTCTACACGTGATGGGAAAGTAGCACGTGCATTGCATTTTGCAGGGGTGCGATTGCAGGTGTCGGTACTCGGTGTTGATCTTTGGCATGCGGAGTGCTGGCTCACTAAGCTCACCACAGTCAGTGTCAGAGCTCTGAGCATCAGCCTCGAGCTCCTCATGAAGAGGGATCAACTATTTAAAAACTTTGAGAAACAATCACAGAACAAATGATCTTCACCATTGAATTAAGAATCCTTGTCCGCATTGGCACCCAAGTCGTATGCTTGGTTCACCCGACCGACCTGACAAACATTATACACCATTGAATGGACAGTTTGTCAATAGCACTCACCCAGGCATGAACAATATACAGGTCAGCAGGACCGAACTGAAGCTCGATGACATTGAAATAGCGCAAGCAACCACTGATGCCGGTGGTGTTGTCACCATCACGGCTCAGAAACATATTGGCTTCGAAAAACCATGTTTTAGACTTGCCCTGTTGGCGAGGGTTATCGAGGAAGGCCATCCCAGTCAAAGAAACTCCAGAAGGCATGGCAGAGAGAAAAGAAGGTGGTCAAAAAAAGATAGTGGCAGTCCGCAGCACTGGTAGGTTTTTATACGGTGCCGGTTATCATGCCTGGATGTGTTCCATGTGGGTAGCATAAGGAGCAGAATATTTGAGACTCGGGAAATCCTCCATTTGGTAGTCATTTTTCATTTTTCCTTGATAGTGCATGTGTAGCAACTCAGCAAATGGCGAGTCAAAGTGCTCTGAGGTTGATATTGGCCAAAGGAAATGTATTAGCGGATAGCATTAGAGAGGTCAGCAGTTGAAGAAAGCAGTGTTCGCCCGAAGGCCTAAGGCCTTAACCCTTAAGGCCTTAATTAAAGCCATCCGCGTTGAGCGTGAAGTTCCCAGAGGTAAAAAGGAGTAGTGGAATTTATAGAGTGCTGAATGAGGGGGAGAAAGACGAAATTAGGGGTGAAGAAAATTCATAAACCATTCAGAATGCACCTGGCACAAATAGGCTGCCTGCACCCATCTCTCCGCACAAAGAGACACCCCTATCTCCACTCACCATACCACCCTCTACACCATCCTCCAGTGCCAAATCTACACCTGTGGCTCCACGTGATATCAGCAGTGCAATCGATCCTAAAAACATTATTATTGAAGGATCTAGAACTCCTCGCTCCACCCATCTCATTTACACAGGAAATGATCGCTCACCACGGAATTATCTATGCAGCACAGACTTCTCATATGTGGAGATCACAGACATGTCAGACTCACCTACAGTGGAGGAGGCAATGACGCGAGCCGATTGGCCGCAATTCAAGGCCGCCATGGACGTGGAGATAGAAGCAATGAGGAGGACCGGCACATTCGGAGATGGACCTGTTCTGAGACCGATTGGCCAAAATGTTGTCGGATCAAAATGGGTGCTTCGTATCAAACAGAAAGCCAACGGCGAGATAGACAAGTACAAGGCTCGTCTCATTGCACGAGGCTTCACCCAGGTACAGGGTGTCGACTATTTCGAAACCTTCTCACCCATGGCAAAATTATCCTCCCTCCATACCATTTTATCCATTGCCACGTGCTTTGATTGGGACATCAAGGTCTTCGATTACTCGGCCGCATTTATCAATGGGGAATTTACCCCAGATGAGGAGATCTAGATGGAGCAGGCACCCCCACTACAGTAACAGCAATTCCCAGGAGGTCATTTGACTTCACCGTACAATATACGGACTTAAACAATCCAGTTGAAAATGGTACGAGAAACTTACCTCTTCTCTCGGTACCCTTGACATCCACCCACTCCGTTCCAACCACACCGTTTACTGCATGTTTTGAGGCAACAAATTTGTATTGATGGCCATCCATATTGACGACAGCACAATCACTGGCAATTCTTCTGCGCTGATTGACGAGGTCCAGGAAGAAATCAGCTGTATTTTCAAAATCACCATGCTCGGACCTATCAATTGGTTACTTGGGATGAAGTTACATGTAATCGAGACGCACACACCCTCAAACTATCCCAAACCACCTATATTGACTCCCTCCTGCGTAAATTCAACATGGTGGATTGCAAACCAGCCTCAGTACCTCTCGATCCCACAGTTCAACTCACTCGCGACCAATGTCCTACCACACCAAGTGCAATTGCAGAGATGCGCAACATCCCTTATCGGGAAGTGGTTGGCGGGTTTATTTGGCTAGCCTCAGCCACGCGACCAGACTTGGCATTTGCTGTCTGTGTCCTATCCTGTTTTCTTGACAACCCTGGAACGCCGCACTGGAATGCTGCGAAGCATGTACTCCAATACTTGAAGGGTACTTGTGATCTTGGACTCACCTATTGGGCATCCGATGCCACATTTGGTCTTGACATTTTTGGCGACGCTGATGGGATGACACTTGATAACCGAAAGTTGGTATCAGGCTATGTCTTCATCCTCAACGGCGCCACAGTGTCTTGGTCATCGAAACAGCAGGAGATTGTCTCCTTATCCACCACAGAAGCAGAATATATTGCACTCACCTAGACTGCAAAAGAAGCCATTTGGTTTTGCTACTTCCTTACCAAGCTCTTCGGACCCATCACATTTCCCATGATCATCTACAATGACAATCAGTTGGCCATTTCACTCGCACACGCTGAACTCGGACAATTTCATACATGCACCAAACACATCGACATCAGATATCATTTTATTCGCGAGAAGATCGACAATGGTACTCTAGAAGTCGTTTATTGTCCGACAGCTGAAATGACCGCCGATGTTCTCACCAAGGCTCTTGCCTCATTCAAGTTCAAACCGTTGATCCAAGCCCTTGGATTAATTTCGGCTTGAGGGGGAGTGTTGGAGTTTGGGCTTACTCAGCAAGCTGAAGTGCGCTGATGTGCCACCGGCTCGGATCATCAGTCAGCGCACAGCACTGAACTGTTCCCCGAGTTTCTGTCCGTTTCTTCTCAGCAATATCTTACTTAGCATTTTACTAATACATAGAAAGTTCTAGTGACTTTGTAGAGTATAAAAGCTTGTATGTTGTACCTACAAAATTATCATTCTATTCTTTTCTGGCTCATATTCGTTTGAGCTGCTAAAATTCTCACGGATCAGGGCAACAGTATGACTAGGTTCTTTGTTGAGGATTGCACATTTTATGCACATGTCAGTTAACTGAACAAAGAATAACTTAGTAAATAGAATTGGAGGACAATGTCGTATTGAACATACCAATTTTCGATGCTTGTAAACGTTGCTCAAAGCAACATAGGCCGCATAGCCACCTGCAAACTTCTTGTCGATCTTTGTCTTCCTCAGCATGTAGGAAAAAATGAAATTGCAGCATTGTTCCTGGACACCAGATAGGTCTGTTGCAATGAACCGGTGAAACGGTGTACTCTGGTGCAGCCGTGAAATCAAAATCTCTAAAATAGTGAGCTCAGAAAATGTGAGAGTGAGTCTGAGCGAACCCAAGAAACTCAACCAACTCAACACCAACCTAACTCAACTAAATCTCAAAAATCTCAAAATCTTGTGCTGACACCGTAAAGTAAGTCCCAATGGAAGGAAACTTAAAAGAGAGAGATGCTACCCGTAGGTTGTATTTGCTCAGGGGACAGTAGGGGGAGTTTTACTTGCTGTTCAATAAAGTGTGCACAATTCAAAAGAGTCTTGCAGGAGAGCAAGCAAATCTTTTGAATGAGAGCACTGGTGTGCAAGAGTTTTTGTATCTTTTTCTTCTATCTTTTGAAACCAAAATCCAAAAAGAGAGGTGGGTGGCTTTGAGAACAGACCCACAACCTTCCTGAGCTCTACAGCTCCAAGGGTAGGTATGTGTAATTTGAACTGAGCGACCTGAGCCTATGGCTACTAAGGACGGCAAGTGCCAACTGACCCCAAGCTCAAAGCTACCAGGGAGAACAGCTACAAGCACGCAACACTGGCTTTTATATAACAATAAAAAAACCAGGCAAAACAGAACTCCGAGCTCCTGCTCCCAGGAGTTGAAATTAAGGTTCACCAGGGGTAAGGGTATACCTCTGGAGGTACAAGGTAAGGTATGGGGGAGGTAGAGGTAGAGGTTGTCAGCTTGATACCTTTGGCCAAACCCCTGTCAACCTCTGGAGGTACAGGGGTATCCAGAGGTATGAGAAATAACACTTATGGGAGGGTTTCACATATCCAAAAGTGTACCTTCTACATCCAAAATGAGTAATCTGATCTTGGTCTGAGGAAATGCATGTATCTTTCACATTTAATACTCAACTCTCTCCTCAACCAGCTAATCACACAAGTCACGTGAGCCGTGTTTGAAATTTCGAATCCAGCTGTTACTACTGCATAGCATGTTTTATACAGGTGTTAAACCTTCAAGTTAACCAATAGACTCAATATTGAAATATCAGAGGTCACCATTACCTGTGTAGGACTCAAAATAGTGCAAAACCTCTGTCAAAAGGCACAGGCAAGGGTATCGAGGGTATACCTCTGAGGTTTCAGAGGTAAGGTAGGGATATACCTCTCAGAGGTCAGGGGTTTCAAAGGTAAGGGTAGAGGTAGGGCTGATTGTACCTCTACCTCTACCCCTGGTGAACCTTAGTTGAAATGCAACTATGCCACTTCTAATCTATGGTGTACGAGAGTGGACCTGCAGATATCTATAGAGCACTTAAGGTCCGAACCACTGGCTACAAATCTTAAAGTGATGAGCACTTCTGCAGGGAGCAAGACTCTTTCTATAAATGCTTTGTGAGAAACGCTCAAGTCAATCCCAATGTTTATCGCTATTCAAGCTTAACAAGTTCTTTTTATTTAATCTGTCTCTAATCCAGCAGCGACTCAGAGCCCCATACTTTGAGGGTGAGGTCTACTGACTACACCCAGTGCTACACTATGCCTTTTATACAAATATACAAGATATACAGAGATGACGTGGGATTGGGCCTCTTCGAGGCAGGTGCTGAACCTATACAAGAGGGAGGCAACAGGTCTACTACGACAGAATTAAATATGGAACAATCATCTCAAAAATGTGCATGCGGTACAAAACACACGGTCCAAATACCTGTTCTCAGACGATGAGCGTTCTAAATCAATTCGTTATGCATCGAGAACTTACTCGTAATGAATCGACCAATGGAGTGCTCATAATTTAGGGCCAACTCGTCCGTCTTATCCTCTGTCGGTGCACCTGGGTCCGTTCCAAGATTGAACGCTCGAGTCCTTGAGAACAATAGGATGACTTACCCATCTTTTGTGGTGAGAAGTTTCACCTCGCCTTCCGGAATTACATCATAGAACCACGACAGCCGCTCACGGGAATAAGCTTTTGTTTCTGCGGCTTTGAGCTCTGTGCATCTGAGCTCTTCTCGGAGTTCTTGCGAGATGTGGTTTTGAATACGATCGAGTCGGAAGGGTCGGAGGATGCAGAGGCCTTCGAAAGTGCGCACCCGCGAGAGCATTACATATGCACTCTGAATACTGGGGCAACTTGCTAGGTCTATGCAGCAGACATGCAGGGAACGGCCTTGTGCATTGTGGGATGTAAAAGCGAAGGCCGGAATCAGAGGGAGTTGGGAACGAGTGGCGTGGTAAATCTTCTCAGATCCCTCCAGGCGGAAGTGAATTTGACTGGTGCATGTTTTCAGCGTAACCCGATGCGGATGTAGAGCATCCGGATTGCTGTTTCTGTAGGCCCTGAAGTCGACCTCCGCCGAGATCGCATAGCGGCGACCTCATAGACGATAGAGATGAGTGTTCCTGGGCTCCCATTGGAGATTCCCAGCTCGGTTGCAATGTTCTCCGTGCAGAAGACCGGCATGCCGGGCACGAACGGAACCTTGCCGCCGAGATCATTGGCCTCTTTCACAGGTATTGACCAAGCAACTTCAGCGGCCAAGCTGCTAAGCTGCCGCTTCTTCCTCCCGCGCCCCCTGGTGTCCTTGGCATGGTACAAATGGTACTCTTGCCCTGTCGCGATCGCAAAAGCCTCAGCAGTGCAATTATTATGATAGTCCCGAGCGACGTAGGTATACACGATGAGTGGGCACGCGCGTTCCGGTTCGTTGATCCACCTTTGAACATCGGTGAGACTTTTTGTTTCTGCACTACATCCCTCGTTCGATAACACATATTTGTCCAGAATGGCTTTATCTTCAGCAGTACACAGGCCCTTCCGCAATCGTTTGAGTATTCCAATTAAGACGGGGTCTTTTTGCCGCATGATCTCCTCGAGTACAACGACATGCTTTACTTGGTGCCAGACTTGAATTCCTTTCACATCCTGGCGGATATTTTCATGTAAGTCATTCAAATCATCATTGAAATGGCATTGCACGAGCTCGTTGGAGAACAAAGACCTCCCTTGAGGCGGAGGAAGTTGGCAGGGATCCCCGCATGTTGCCCAATTTAACCCGCCGCATATTTCTTCGGTCATTCCTTTTCCCATACACAGATATTCAGAGAGGCGGGCTAAGTCATTCGCATTTAGGAAATAGACTTCATCCAGAATGAGAGTTTCGAGGTGAGCGATCCGTTCTTCAAGATTGGTGCGGATACTCGGAGTGGATTTCATCTTGGCAGGTGAAACTCGTAGGCTTGCTTCCGAATGAATAGTGCAGCCTCCAATATCACTAGCAACAACACCGGTTGGAGCTGTAAGCCGTAAATGCTCTGGATGTCCAAATGCCTCGTAGAAATCTTCCCAAGCTCGAAAAATAACGGATTTCCCAGTTCCACCCGGTCCGGTGCATAGAAGTGTCATCGGTGAATCTTTTCGCCCTTGTTCCAATTCAAGACCAATCTTGTCTGCTAACAGGAGGAATGCCCGAGTTTGCTCATCGTTAAGGGAGTGTTTAATGATCAAGGAGAAACATAATCGCTGATAGGGGCGTAAAGATGACCATGGTGAGCTCCTGCTTGACTTGAGGGAACGTCGTTCATATAATTCTTGAGCTCTTTTGGCCTCCTCTTCCAACGTTGTACAGATGGCATGTGCAATTCTTTCAGATGGTCGACGAAGATTCAGGGCATTCCTGTGATTTTCTTCGACAGTCTTGAGACGACGCTTTATGAGCGAGTTTTTCTCGTCAAGAAGATTCTTGCTTGCAATATTCGCATTGATCATATCGTCCTCATCACCAATTCGAACTCGCTGTCCAAAACGGGCTTGTATCTCCTGGCTCGGTGAATTTTTGACAAGGTAAAACCCTCCTTCTTCTGCTTCTGAAATTATATTTTTCGCATCTCGTGAGGCTCTTGTGTCTCTGGCAACATTATATTCATCAATATCCACAGCAGCCTGCATTGCATTCTCCCAAACAGGGTCGTAATCGTCATCTCCCTCTTCGTCATCCAAACGCATTCCAGAGTCTCGTGCCTTTCTCATGAGCTCTCCGAGTCGCTTCTTGCGTTTAGCAGCAAAGTCAAATTTTGCGTCCCGCGTTTGGTACAATAGTTGCATGTTGAGTGTAATCCGAACATGTTCTGGAGACATGATCATTTTGAACTTGTGAAATGCTTCTTCCCAGGACATATCGGGAGATTTGAGAGGAGATGATTTGGTGTTTGACCACGGTTTGAACAAGGTAAGAATGACAACGGTATACTTCAAATTGTCATTTTCGGAGTCATTCCTAGGCACACGATATCCCTTTAACACCGGAATCACGGGTTCATCGAGTTTCTTCAAGCAATGCGTAGTATGCTGAGGATGTCCGGGCTTGAATTTGAGATACGTCCTTCGTTGGGTCTGTGATTTCGGCTTTCTCTCCTTGACATAATTTCTGAACATATCCCAGGCACAAGTTGACTCCAATTCCGAAGGACGGTAATAGATATCATCAAACAACCTTGAGTATTTTTTCTCTCGCTCGTCCCCATCCCGGAAGTCTGGCTCTCGGTCCAAATTGTCAGCTGAGAGGAAAATCAAGGAATCATCTTCGTCCTCGGGAATGATCATTTGTTGGGGCAGCTCAGACTCCGTGGTATCTCGATCTTCGTTAGACACATCAAAATCCGCATCTGAAGTTTCCCGTTGCAGCTCAAGTGAAAAAACGTCGCGGGCAATGTCTCTCAACATAGAAGACCACCAGTAAACTTGGTAATCATCTGATGTATAATGATTCTTCCGACCAAGTAAAAAACTTGCAACTTGTTGACCGGTGAGTTCGCGTTTCCCAACCAACGTATTTGTCGCTTTCACCATCATTAAGCGGCTCATTTCGGAGCTGTCAACATTCCCATCGATATCCATCGGTGGATTTTCTTGCAAGCCTTTGATTGAAGCACAGAGAGCCGAGAAGACTATGGAAGTATCCAGCTGCAACTTTATGGTGTAATTTGCCATGTACTCGACCATGGCCATTGCAACGGGCCCAGAGGCAGTTTGTTTGAGGTCAGTGTTGCATCCAAGGCAAAGTGTAGCTGTCGGATTATGCCCATTCAAATGGCCGTTCTCACATCTAATGACAAGATCGCCATCTTCGTCGAAATGTGTCTCAGGAACGAGAGGCCTGGGAAGTTGGAAACGACAGTCATTATCTGGGTCCAAGAGTGCGTGAATTCGACGAGGGATGTGTTTGAAGCAAGTTGCATTGTGCTCATGAACCAAGCCGGTGGTCTCACATAGATTCCGGTGCTGCTGAGCCCGTTTGAGATCATAGTCTGGAGAATCTGGACTCAACGGGCGGCTCAAAACTGGTAGCTGCTTGGGAGTACCTTCGATGGGAACGTAAGGAACTGTGTCTTTCGGAAAGCTCTGACAAATTAAGTTGTCATACCATGCAGTCAATTTCTGCTTAAATTCGGGATCAGAGTTCATTCTTTCTTTCATATCCAGGGGTGAAGCAGGTGCTCCCTCAGTCCAGATGAGAAGATGTCCGTGAAGAGATCCTCTGACTTGAGCTTCAACTGCAGCATACCATCCTTTAACTTTACCAAGGATCCCGATCTTCGAGGCTCTCTTTGTACCGAGGATTATCTCAAAGAATTTAGAAATCATCAAGTGAAAAAACTGAGCTCCAGCAACCGGGTTTTCGGCCAAGGTTTTTGCCCGAGTACTTGGTTCCTTTGCAACATCGTCCAAGGAATCGAATATCTTGTCCAGATCAATTTGCCTTCCAGCTAGAACTTGGGCAATGGGATTATGGGAATCTGCAAAATTGACCGTGGCAAAGAAATGGGGCAATCCATCGCACGCGATTTTGCTATGACACTCTTGCTTCATATTGGCGACGTCTCCAACTGAGCCTGGAATATGATCAGAGACATAGTTGAGGTACTTCATCATATCTGCTGCGGCTTTCTCGCCTTCGGTTTCTGGTTTCGCAAATGAATTTTTCTCCAGCTTGGCTTGGTAGGAATCCATCGATCCTCGGTCGAGTTTCTGCATCAGCCCGTGTATCTTCGGAAACCAAGACCGGTTGACTGCAAGACGGGATTTGAAAGAAGACTGGCGCCGCTGTATGATGTTACTCATAACAAAAATGAAAGATTTATGGACTTGGAAACGATTATCGGCAATGCTCAGCAAGTGTTGAACATGAGGCCGTGTGTCAAGCTCGTGAAATCCGATGTCTGTGCTCAACCTGACATTATTGTTGTCAACCATTCCGACCCCATAAGGGAAAAGAGTTGGAAACAGCCATCCGAATACTCTAGGATTTTTAGAAGTTGACAATGGCGTGCCTCCAGACGGAAATTTGACAAATCCCGATTCTTGCTTCTTCAACTTTCGCAGTGCTTCCAGTTTACGTTGCCTGTAAGTTGACCGTAGATTGTCTACATCCACAAGCGTCGTAGCAGTGAGCTCGAATGTATTGGACCCTTCGAATGACTCAGAATTTGCTTGATCAGAATACGACGTATATGAGGATCCTTGTTTATTTGCGGAATTTGTTCGAAGAAAATCAGTTGTTGCGAGTGGACAATCATGCTCCGGATACTCCTCTAGATTATGAACCACTGAGTCCTTGTCGAGGTCAGAATACAGTGGATTATTCTCGATGAGCCAAAATAGAGCTCTCCGAATGCATTCCCGACGAACCAGGAGTGGAGACTTCCTCAGCATATCGTGGGTGACTTCAGTGTCTGGAGAGCCAACGAGAATAACACATATCTCATCTCTGATCCTGAACAACGGAGCAGGCATGGCAGACACAAATGAACTGGAGTCCTGAGGTAGAATGCAAACATTTCCGCGAGCAGCCATTTGGCCAGAAGGGCCGATCGAGAGTTTGTACATACATTTCGTCGCTCGGGCGCGCGCAATGCATTGTTCTTCCAAGAACGTCAAACAACGAAGTTCATCCGGAACATCGCCAATCCAAAGTCCATTGGCGTAACTGCGAACAGGAATCGAGCGAAACGAATCCTTGACTACAGATGAAAGACATAAATGACAAAGAACATATGTATTATGAAAAATAGACTCCGGTCTGAAACACTGGATTTGCGGCTGACGACAAAGATCGCGCAGCACTTGGACCGCTCTTTGAAGGAGCGAGATATCCAAAGAGTCCACTGATTTCATTTTAACTTCATTTGCAGCCTCGAATTTACCACAGAATGAGCATTCATACCGCTTCAACGAATTAGCGTTGGTCGACTCACGCCATTCACGAACAATTTGATCTTTCTCGCTCTGAGGCAGTATAATTGGGAAAGTAATACCAGCTGCAGACGTCTCAAAGGACAGCCGCGGAACCTTGTTAGTATTGCCAAGTAGGAGAGGGGCTTTTCTTTTCTTGGACTTGGACCGAGGATAGAGAATCATTGCACACTCTTGAACTTCAGCATGTGAAAGGGACATCGGACTAAACCCGGCCTCCGTAGCTTCAGACATGAGTATCAGACATGTTTCTGTACATTGATGGGCAAGAAAATCAGCGCACAGAGCATCAGCACTTTTCCACTTTCCGCTTGATTCTCTTGCACACATATGCCAATGACGGGCAGTCATTTCCCTCAGTACCACAATACTAACACGTGTAAGGGCAAAGAAGCATACAACAGTAATTTTTTCATGGACATTAAGCCGGGCAAAAGGGAGATGGTCGGGTGATGGCACAGAAAATGGTTCGTTTCGAAACAAATTATTCATTGGCAATGGATTCACAATAACATTATCATTGGAGTGTAGGACAGGAGGGTCTGCCACACCTCGCGTACCGGGTGTACACAAGGGGGTCAATACTACATCAGGTCGACCCGAGGACACTGATGAGGAGGATGATGGGTCCACACCGATGTCGCCTCGGAACACTGGTGTAATAGACGATCCTGGGAAAACAGAGATGAACACATGTCAATGGCAATACAAGTCATGACGCACCTATGGATAACGAGGCACTTGATTCTGCACCAAGCGTGTGTCGAAGCTCGAGTGGGCCAGAACTCAGGTGCACGACAAGTTCAGAGGTGGAGTTGGAGGTGGAGTTGGAGACAAACTGGAGCCAGTCCAAGCCGAGCACAAGATCAGAATGCGAGGAAGCAGCCACCAGAATGTCGTTCAGGCGCATAGAGATGAAACCGGTGTTGCACGGAAGGGAGAGGAGACCAGAAGCCCGCGAGTTCCGGGTACGGAGCCTGGAGTTCATTACCCATTCTAGAGAAAGCGCAGAGCGTGCAGCATTGCCGTTGAAGACGGCGGAGACAGGAACATCGCAGAAGGTAGCGAGGGAGGACATGGAGGGCGAAGGAAGAAGTGTCGTTGTCAGGTCGACGTGGCCATTGATGCAGTTGATCTCGGAGGCAGAAATACTCCGAGGCCGACACAGTCGGATGAACACAAAATAAAAATGACACATCAAATAAGAATTTGGGACGCTGAGAACTTGGCTGAACTTCTATACCCAGGAAAAAAATGGGGAAGATGGGCACATTGAACCAGAAACCAAGGCTGAATTAACGGGGAGTCTACTCTGTGAACACTTTCTTATATCCACTTTTTTGTGCCATGACAAAATTGGAATGACGAAATCATGTTTGTCCTTGTAGCAAATGTTGGCGGATAGGCAAGTTCCCCAGGGTAGCCAAACCTAACGGTTCAGCAATGAGAAGAGTTCTGGGGGACACATGGTCATTTCTTGGCATTTGGCGGGGAGATGCCTTAATAAGGCAGACTGGCCCCTCAAATAGTAGTCTCCCGGGGTTCTATCTGTTGCATACATGTGCTCCCCTGGCTTTACTCAGCAAGCCAGACATGCCGACACAGTATGAGAAATAATCACGCAATTCAAAGGTGCTGTGGAGGAACATCTGCTACCCGCACAATCAGCCGATCTATCTTTGTTAGGGTTCTAGAACCGACCCACGGATGGTGCACAGCCACAGACATCCCATCCGCAGAATGCACAAGCCTCCCCTAGAACTTCAGTCAAGTCTTTCTGTCTCTACCTTTTCTGTTGTTCTACGGGGAGCAACACCCATAGTGCTCACTTCCTTCCCTTTGAACTGCATCAGGGGATACAAGTCCATTCAATATCTATCAAACCACGGGAGCTATTATGTAATCAACCCGCAGAACTTGAACCTGCATGTGCAAACTTGTTATTAAGTGCAAACCATGCTTCCCATGGTCCACAAGTCTTGTGAATCATCCAAACTCACAGTCTCTCACTTGCCAGGTTGCCTCCCACCAAATCCCTTCAGTGTTCGTCCTAAAGCCCTTAAACCGGTTTTGAGGAGCTTTAAGGCCTCCAAAGGGCGAAGGGCTTGAAGTGAGGGTCTATTTACAGCTCTTTGCGGAACATAGGGCGCGGACACCTGCCCTGCCCAAATATAGTAGCCGACTAGACCGAGTGATCCCATCGTGATTGGGCATCTGGTCCGTATTGGAATCACCGGGGGCTCTTACCCGTCAGTCCAACCCACCTCCCCGCCTCCCCAAACGACTTAGAACCCTCAGCGCTGGGCGGCGCCGCATGTGCCAAGTGGGCCGCGCTCCCGGCGTCTGCCGAGCGATCGTCCCAATTGGGACGCTTTGTCAGAACTGATCCACGTGCTCATCGCCGCCGCTCCCGCCATGTTCTCGCCGCGACGCCGCCTCCCACCGCCTCCCCGCCGCCTCCTCATCACTTCCTGCCGTCCTGGAGTCGCTGAAAACCCTAGGCGCCTGCCGACATCGCGCTTCCGGGCCCTCTGCACTCAGAATCCACCCTGCAACCCATCAAAGTCATATCTGATGCGCTTCCGCACTGGCGCGCCCTCTCTCGTCGTGCAACTGACTGCTGCTTCCATCGCGCCTTTTGGCGCTGCTCCTCTACTACGTCTCGGGTGCTCCTATCCCTAGCTTCATTTGTAGGACTTGCACCAATTTGACTTGTTCCTGCATACTCTGTGAGCACCAACGTCGTTCCCGCCCACGCGCTCGTCGTCTCGGCTGTGAGGTCCCATCATTGTTCACATGCCATCGGCTATCCGAACCCCATCATTGTTCACGCGCCATCGGCTATCCGAAAGATCTTGACATTCCCGATGCTTGGAGCGTCGGGAATGTCGCCACGTAAGATGTCAATATGTCGAGTTGATAGAAATTCGGCAACCCACAGCACGTCCCAGCTCATCTGCTGCTGAGCATTCCCCTGAAATGGGTAAGGGCCTGTCCAATGGTGTGCAAGTCAAGTACGGGACCTCGCTACGTCGCGGCGCAAAAGCGACCACCATCAAACCTAACAAATCCGGGAAAGAAATCCGGAAGAGGAGGGAGGAAGAGAGAGCACAAATCGCAGGTATGTACCACCCCTCCGCCTCAAATTCGTTCTATTTTACTCATGTATCACAGCACTCAGCTTCGAACAGCGCCAAGAACTCATCGAGGTCGATCACGGCGCAGAAACACAGTATCAATTCATGGATATAGACTGCAACGACGACAATGACTACGAGGACATTGAAACCGTGTATGGTACGTTCCCTCTGGGGGAGGAAGGGCTACTCCAGAGTCATGCCGGTGGGGAAGCGATGTTCCAGCAGATCTTTAACCACTTCAGGTAAGCTCAATTCACCTTGTATCTGAGCCCGAATTACCTTTCTTTTCAGACATACTGACTCCCGAGTGCGGAAGGAGCGCGTCCAACTTGCGATTAACAAGTGGATGCTCCAGATGGACCATCTCATTGATGCCTACTTACAGTACAAGGCACAAGGCCCAATTCCACTTGACGAAGCACGCAGCTGGCCCCTCCACGTGCTCTCCTTCTCAGGTGTGACGAATTCGGCACGGCTTCAGATTAGCGAATTGATTTTCTTCCCGAAGAAACCGGAATGCGCATGTTCTCGGATCCTGACGACGCTTCTCGCGGGAATCAGACACTGCTGAGGCATGGGTACTTGGGCTCTTCGCCTGAGAGTCCCTCTCTAGCATTTCCGCTCAAGTTTCTCGAGCAATTCCGCCAGATTCATCGTGTCTGCCCTCGCTTCAGTTTTGATGTGCTGTCAAAGGCATTAAACCATTTGCACAAGGTAGATCGTGGTTATCAATTCAACAATTCACCTGACACAGCTGCCCAGGTTCCTCGCAAAAAGTACCTCCGTGATCAGCTAAGCGACGCCTACGACGCATATCTCGCAATCCTATGCAGAGTCGAAGAACACGTTCAGAAGGCATTGAAGAGGGAGGACGACTGGTATATGAAGAATGTCTGTCCTCCCTGCTTCTACAAGACTGTCGGTGAGCCACCGCTCATGTACTCGGCCCTTGGTGCAATGGACGGCAACAACTCCTTGAAACTCGTTGATGCGACCTTCCAATCGGGGACTCCACGAACTGATACCCGGCGGTCAACTTCCTTCCTATGGCTTACACCCGAGCAAGTGGATCGATTTCAAGACAAGGTAGAGAACTCCAAGGTAAGTACTTCCTACGATGTCCAGCCATGCATATATTAAGATGACCCTTAGAAACGCAAGCCTGCACCTGTTCCGGACAATTCCACAACTCAATCAGCTCCATCAGCGCCCACAGCTCCAGCGTCGGATATGCCATCAACGGAGACTATGGACCACTCCACGCCGGACCACTCCATGCCCACACCACCATCAGATTTCAACGGGGATGAAGATGAAGACATTGCGTGGCTGAATGTCAATGAGCTTGAGGGCAGCGCCGTCGACGACTTGGCAAAATGTATCAATGCATGTGTTGATTGTTGGCAGGCTGTGGGTCCAGAGGCACGGAAAAAAATGTTTGCTCTTTTTGCAATTGCAGGCATATTTCTTTCAGTCTGCCGCCACGGTCATGTCACAGTCATGTGCGATATGATTCGGAGTGGAGAGTTGTAAGCTTCACTTTACATTTTTCGAGTTTTTCTTAACAGCTGAACAGGATGAAGTACCCACTCGCTATCAGCAATCATCTCATGGACACCTATGGAGAGGGCTACGTCCTCGGTTACGACATAATGTGCGCTTTTTTTAAAACCCTGCTGCACAGCTCTCTTGGTGCCAAGACCGTCGCGTTACGACTCCGGGGCGTTGTTCCGGCTTTCCACAGCCATGCTCATAACCAAGAGTGCCAAATCGGGTGGCACCCGCTCTATGTGGAAGGCGTTGGACTGGAAGATTTCGAAGAGTGTGAACACACCTTCGCGAAGTCCAATAATCGTGTGTCAATCACACGGTTATCATCGCCCTTCCACAGACAGCAGCAGATAGATGAGCATTTCTATTTCCATGATCTGGACAAGCACGCAAGCTCTGGTGAGATGTCGACTTCTCTGGATCATTCGGGTAGCTGACGGGCTTACGCAGGCAATTTTATCTTCCAAAATTACCGGCAGGCCCTTGAGAAAATCAGTGCCAATACTCAGCTTCTGGAAGACCTTGAACAAACACTGAATACATGTGCCGCAGACTACGAGAAGTACCTCAACGACGAAAAGGAATATTTCCTGTCTCGTAAATCCGAGCCGCCCGAGGTCGCCGAGACTGTTGAGTACATGGACCTCTTGATTAAGCTACGTGGAGTCAAGTACGTGAATCGGTAATGTTTTTGAAATCCATCACTCACCTGGGTTTACAGAGAAGAGTGCGATAAAGCGAAAATCGAACATCAAAACCTCGATTACAATATTGTGTTCAACGGGTACAAGCGGCCACAGATCACGCTCGTGAACTGCCGTTACCGTTCAACCCACGAGCACTTGCTCCTAGTCGAGGAAGAGGTTTGCGATTACGAAGAGGAGCACCAGATCACTGAGCGCTGGATGCCGGGGTCGAACGAGTACGAGGAGGCACTGATTTTACTCTCAGAGCGCAGTTATAAGCTCGCACTCGACAGACTTGAGAGTCTCGTAGTCAAGCGGCTGTTCGAATTGACTAAATTGGGCATGAGTGGTGTCGGTGCGTCCTTTCTCTCTCTCAAATCCTCCTCTCATGGCTATCCAGGCTACAAGCTGCAGGAGAAAATCAGCAATGCATTACGAACACGTGCGGAGGCAATACGCACTGCATTGCACAAATACAACATCGCGGCGGGGCAGCTCAATCCGCCGCGCGCCCACCTTACGTGGACGTCCATAATCGAGACTGTGTCTCTAGCTGCCTTCGATCTCTTACGTGACACTCAGACGGATATTCGGAAGCTTCCGTGGGCGCAACCAGCAAACCACGAAGCCATGGTATTGTATTTCGGAATCAAACGGGCCAAACAGGAGATTCGACGCTTGAACGTCGAGATCGTGCGTCTCATTTCATTCATGGTGGATGAGCACGTTGACTATGTTCGGGCCATTCGTAACCACGTAATGGTGGCGCCCGATCTAGCTCATGAGCTGTCACAGCAATGGAGACAACGCACCCAAATAAACGAGTACATCGTCTTCATGCTCATCAAAACCAGCCGTCTCGCGGGATTTTCCGGTTCCCTGTTCCCAGGAAATCGGGTGGGACGGGACGAAAGTCTCAATGCCGATGCAACATTGCCAGTATGGGCTACGAAGTATTTGGGACTTATGCGTGAGACCGTGGAGTACGACGAGCCGGATTCCGATTCCGATGTCCCCAGAGAGCTAGAGGGCGCAGATGAAAACATGGTGGACCTGATGGAACGACTTTCTACGATAGATGTGCAGGAGATGGACGTGGAATGAATATTAATTTTGTGCACCGAAAGTAAGTGCTCATTAGCCGCCCGTGTCCCGGTGGTGTGGCGGTGCCAGAGTGCAGCGGCGCTAAAGTGCATTGCCACACTGGACATCGGACCGTGTCCGGTAACTAATTTGTAACACCGATATTCAGACTTTCGAAACTGCTCTAAAGGATGAAAAGGCAGTGAATCATGCTTGTTATAGTATAGAAGGCTTTCAACTTATCCTAAATGTATCATAAACGAATAGCTAAGAAAAAGACCTGAGAGGGAATTTTCTGCTGAGCAATCTATCTGCCGCCCGGCCAAATTTCGTGTCAAGAACAGAATCTTCGACCTACGCACATGTCCGTGTGCCTGAAAAATCCCAGAAAATGCTGAGGACATGCACAGGACACCCATTTCTCCGAATTGGAAAGATTTGGGGCCATATGGATTGTCACCATTGAGATTTCCTGTTGGTTCAAGTTGAGTTCAAGTTGAACAGTCTCGACATTGCATTTCCAGTTAATGCACATTCACCTCAATCCACGTCCAATTTTCAACTTTCAATGGTTGAGGCTCAAAAACCCCTGTTCTAACGACAGATATTGACCACTGGTTGACTAATTGAGAACCTGGAACATGAGCAGGTGCCAGTACCTCCTCCTAGATGCAAGAAACCTCGAAAATTGTCAAAATATCAAACTCATTGGATGGGGACAGATTTTATATATGTTGTTGGATAGATATGCTAGACTCTAAATCCCGGTTATCAGCTCATTATATACAGAATTGGATCTGTAATGAGTGTCAATATTCCGGCAGTCTTAGTCCCAAATGAAGGCCAAGAAACTAGTCGTACCTCGTATAACAGCCCAGGAGCCTACCCATAGGATAGGTTAAACCCCACGATGCGGTCAAGCCCCCTTGGTGCTGCTCCAAAGATCACAACAACCTGAGTAGTGTTCAGTCAGTAGTTTGTGCTAATCACTGTCTACAAAAATCTGAGCGCTCCGGTATTTTCCTCAGACGTGTCGTATACATACAGGATCATATTTAATTGGTTTTCAGACGAAGATCACGTTTTAGAAATGGCACAGCAGCAAGATATGGACTTGATTAGGGGCTTATTCCCATATTCGGACTTCGCGTCGCATATCACTGTCCGTGAGAATCATCAATGCTCAACGTCTCGTCGTCCTCTCTTCCATGGCGTTCTCATGGAACTGGGGCCTCCCAGGCATCCACGTCCCGCATCCACCCACTCCTAGTGGCCACGATCTGTCTGCACAGCCCCCGCCGTATGAAGAGCTCAAGTTCAATCCTCTTGGCCTCTTCAATCTCCGTCGTCGTCTCAGTGTGCTCGTCTCTGAGCCGGGGGTCTTCAATGTGTTTCCGCGGAAGTTCGAGGATTCCGATATCGCCTGGCTGGTGTCCAGTGCCAGTCAGGATGGCGATCACACTATTGGCCCCTCCACGTTCTTCCCTGCATTCTTCGCCTTGCGCGCTTTGCTTCCTTCCGATGAACAAGGCAGAGAGCATCGTAAACGGTTCTCGGACAAGATACACCGACTCCTCTACGATCTGGTACGTCGCAGGGGACATCCAGGTACCTGACGACTCATTGACTGGTTTAGGCGACGATGTGGGATCTGCATTCGGTGGATCCACCATCATCCTCCATGTCGATGGGACCACTCCACCGAATACGTTGCTAACCCCCAATCGCCTCAAGGCAGATGTCCATCTCCCCCCCCACTTCACCAAAGAGAACCCCGACAGCCATCTTGCCATCGCCCATATTGTACAGACGTTCATCGAGTACATCAGTCTGCCGACCACAGAGCGCTGGACACGCAGCGCTCGTGCTCAGGGATGGTCTCTCTCCCAGAGCGGCAACCCACCTCCTCCTCAGCCGCCCTCTGACCGTCTCGTCCCAGCTCCCAAGGTGGCCACGTCACACCACGTCTTCCGTGGGCGTCCCTGGTGCAGCCTACCCCCCTTAGCGACAACTCAGCAGGCTACAGCTCCCGCCCCATCGCCGGTTCTGCCCACTATCACGGAGCTTATCGACCAGGTCGACGCACTTACAGCAGAACTTACAGCGGCGGAAAAACTCGCCGAGGAATGTCTTGGCGCCATTGTGGACTGTGAAGATCGAGAGGACGAGTTGCTGCAGCGCGAGCAGGCGCTTCTGGAGGAGCAATTTGCATTCAAAGAGGAGATCAGTTTGTTACGCGCTGAACTCAAAGGTATGCGACAGTTATTCATTCATTCCGCTTGCTTACGATCTATAACGCTGCAAGCACGTCCAGTTTCCTCAGCCCCCATCGCTTCATCTTCACTGCGGTCGCCCCCTTCTACCCCCAGTCGCAAGACCGCGAGGACACCCATTAATCCCACCTCGCCGTCTGCTGCCTGCACTCTCGTAACAGCTCAGTCATCTACGACGTTTTGGTCTTCCCCTTCCGTCTCCTCTGCCGCTACTCGGATAGCTGACGTGCGAACATGCGCTGCCGCGGTTCTTGGTCCAACAACAGATAAATTCCTCCGCAACAACGACTTGCAGCATATCCGTCCAGCGCTGGAAGTGGTGGTCCGTCAAGTCTCCCCGGTCATGTATCATGGCGAGGTGTATCGTTTTGGGCTGGGCGATGAGCTCTCGGACGCGTTGCTCCTTGCATTGAGCACGGATAACTGTGCCTAGTCGCACGTATTGTCAAAATTTTTACCGATAGTTGTGGTAACACGTAAAATTTGATTGTTGCTTGGTGAATATGACAGATCACAGCAGTCAAGAAACCGGAGCTCCCGGAGCTCCCATGAAATCCCCGTATGAGAGATGAGTACGGCATTCGCATGCGCGGCATGCACGTCCAAGCGCTCACGTGCATAATTTCAGTCGTTCAACACACCTGCTCATGTCCCTACACGCTCAATTCATGCCGTCCCAGCATACAACAATCGCCTCTGCCAGCCAGCCTCATATCAGACATACCGACCCCGCGCCCCGCGCCCCCCTAACCTCGGAGGAAAGGCGGGAAAAGCAAGCTGCGCACAAGCTGAAACAAGAGCAGATTGACGCCGCAGTAGGAGAATGGTTCGCCTACACTTATGCGAAGGCCACAGAACTTGCAGAACGGTTTGACTGGACCCAGCGGCATTTCCTCGACACCTTCTTCCAGGGCAGCGCCCATATGGTCCATCACCAAGAGAACGTGAACGCGTACAATGCGTTCAAAAGCGAGAAGGCAGTGGAATGTCGTGAGCGTATGTATTCTATTCTTTTCTAGTCACTCATTCAAGCTGACTCATTTGCCAGAGGGAGAGCCTAAAGCTGCGCCCAAGCTGCACAGGGATTTTCACACGGAGTACACGGCATTGACAGAAGAAGAGAAGCAACAGTACGTTGACAGATTCATAGATACAAGATCCTGCGAGGTCAAGATACGCAAAGCCACACCCCGCGGTCGCATTCAGGACCTTGCCAATACTGTCCGCAACATGCAGTTTCTTGTAAGTGCCATTTTCCCGCCCTGAAACACACTAATTCCTGCTAGATGGTGGGCCTCGGGCATCGCATCGGCATCGAAGGCTTTTTTTGCATTGTTCACAATAACACCGACTTCAACACGAAGCCGCAGTGGTACTTTACGTCTCCCAAGCTCGAGAGCTACATGCAGATCACCTGCCGCAAGCGATGGGATACGGCGGAAATTGGTATTAAGATTGAGGCTTTCGTGATCGCGGGATGCGACGTTCTCAGTAAGTGATTCAATGCCTTGCGTACAAAGGCTAAAGGACGGGACGACGAAGTGACACGGATGGTTCTCGCGAGGCGCAAGTCGGCCGCGCGCAGCAAGGCAATCATCAGCGACGACGACGACAATGAGGAGCCCGTCAGTCCGGCCGCCTCTGGCGGCACTGCGGGCGCCACCTCCGCTGTGACCGCCACTGCTGCGGGCACTGCCGCCGCCGCCACCACCGACGCCGCGCTTGCCGCCCCTTCCTAAATGTAGTTACACGTGTTTTTCTCTTTTAAAAATGAAATTTTGGGTCGTATTCTATGATATGAGGAGGTACATGATAAGCTATGTAACACGTCAACGACGTGTGAGGCAATGACGGGCGCCGGGCGCACCGCAGGCGGTAACCATCCTCCCAATTCGGATGATGGCTCAGCAGGCGCCGGGGGAGCTGCCCCCTGGGCACATGCAGCGCCGCCCAGCGCTGGGGTTCTGGGAGGTGATGAGGAGGCGGCGTCGCGGTGAGGACATGGCGGGAGCAGCGGCGATGAGCACGTGGGATCAGTTCTGACAAAGCGTCCCAATTGGGACGATCGCTCGGCAGACGCCGGGAGCATGGCCCACTCAGCACGTGCGGCGCCGCCCAGCGCTGAGGGTTCTAAGTCGTTTGGGGAGGCGGGGAGGTGGGTTGGACTGACAGGTAAGAGCCCCCGGTGATTCCAATACGGACCAGATGCCCAATCACGATGGGATCACTCGGTCTAGTCGGCTACTATATTTGGGCAGGGTAGGTGGCGCGGACAATTTTCTTTTTCCTTTTTGAGACTTTTTTGATCGTTTTGACGAGAACAGCTGTTCCAAGCTCAATTCTCAACCATTTCCCTTGCGAGCAGGACCAATTGATTTTCATTCGAAATCCAGAGGGCATAGCATCTTCACATTTTTTCTAGGCTCCAATGGACAACTTACTGGCTCACATTTGCAGCTTTTGCGGCATTTGGGCGCAGAACAGCTGTAGCATCACCTATAGGGCCCAGATCATCCTAGTTTTTTGATATGATTGACTTGGAGGTATTCCGGAGGGCATATTGTTCTCACATAGCCATCATACCTCATAATTCAAATCTATTGTGGAGCAGAATTTCAATCAAATTTATCCCACCAATAAATCAACTGTTGCAGAGTATTTCAGGTACATATGGATACTCCCTGAGCATAAGACACTCCCTGGGATATAATGAAGAGGTTTACACCTCGAGATCCACTGCCAACGTTCTGAATCGGCCTGCCCAGTGACACCACGTGATATGTCCGAAACACATTGTGTCACGCCATGCAGGGCATTCTGGGGGTAATTGGGTGTCTATCCCGAGTATAATGATCCTCTTCAATGTCAGATGTATGAGGCAGAGGCTCAGGTGCCTGAAATTGCTTGCAAAAAGTGGTTTATTTGTAAGGTGAAATCCTGCCAACCATACTCTACAATAGATTTGAATTATGAAGCATTGTAACTATCCGAGAACGATATGCGCTCAGGAATACCTCAAAGCCCATTGTATCAAAAAACTTGGGTGATCTGAGCTCTATATGTAACGCTACAGCTGTTCTGCACCCAACATCGAAAAAACAGTAGATGTGAGCCAGAGAACCGTCCAATGAGGTCTAGCAAAAAATATAAAGACGTGATGCCCTCTGGATTTCAAATGCAAATCGATTGGTCATACCTTCAAGGGCTGTTCTCATCAAAACGATCAAAAAAGTCTCAAAAAGGAAAAGAAATTGTCCACGCCCTATGTTCTGCAAAGAGCTGTAAGCCCTTATTGATTTTTTCACATGCCCATATGGCACTGAATTTTGAGACACCGCTGGTGGATTCTAGGCAGACTGTACACTAATTTAAGGGGAATATTCCTCATCGCTATCAATCTCTATGGCACCATCATCCGGAATCGCGTCCTCAACCTGTTCAGCCAAAAGCTTCCATGAGCACTTCCTCCGCTCTCATCACCTTCTGTGATGGTTTCCGGGTGCGCGGTTTCTGCGCTTCACTGAACAAAGTTGCGAGCGACATCGCCCACCAAGCCCCTGGGCGCACCTGGACATCCTCCTCAATAACAGGATTGAGCCGCTCTTCTCGATCTGCCTCTTTCACAGCACCTATCCACTTCGCCATATATGTTCTCCAACCGGCTGGGCTCGACACAAGAGCCCGCCCCCGCTCGCTAGGGTCTTCGTCTTCCTGATCCTCGAGTATGTACATAGATTTTATTCTGTCTGAAGCCCTCTGATCCATCCTGCAGAATAATGTTGATCCAATTATGGTCTGGGAAGCGCTGAAAGGAACGAAAGAGCTTTCGGAACTCGCCGGATTTGCAATTTTGATTCTTCACATCGTTGCTAACCAAGCTGGTTGCGAGCGAACCTTTTCCAGGGTGAAGTTTGAGCAGACCGACCATCGTAACAGAATATCGCTCGACAAGCTAGACAAGCGAACGAAGGTATCTTATTATTGACGCCTCGGATATGTATTAATTACCTTCAGATCGCTGCCCATATCATGGCCGAACATCAAAAAGCCGGCCTTGTTAAGCCCTGGAAACAGTGCAACAACCACAAGTCCACGGCAAACCTTTTAGACGTCCCACGCTACCGCGATCTTCAGAATAAAATCAGAAAACAATATATTGGACCCCCATTACCATCTTCTCAAATCTGTCATTGCCATGTTGAATGAGTGGGGGTAGCTCGAGTTCGTTTCAAAAATGTCGCTTCCCACTCAGTGGCGTCAAAATCCTCAAACTCCTGGGAGCTGGAGAGATACTGCATGAAAGCACGAGATACGTCCTGCTCCTTCGCCGTGCACTCGGCAGGCATATCCGGACAAGCATGGCGATGCCATTCCCAGCAACGGTGACATTATCTTCCTGGTAATGGGCAACACATGCCTTGCAGTATGTTCGGTACTGTGTCAAATTTTGCAGTTCCCCCTTGTGGAAATGGTCCCACAGACTTGGAGCCATTGTTGTCATCCGTGGAAGGGAAAAAAAAGTGAGATTATATAATACAATCACGTGGTACTATGAAGCCTTCAGAAGGGCACCCAATATCCCCGAAAAATTTGAAGGCCTCCTTTAAGGCCTTCGGAAGGCTTAAACTATTTTAAGCCTTCGCCCTTCAGGAGAACACTGAATCCATTTGATCACCTCATGCACACGTAGTAAATATGTGCCCCACAGTAGGTCTACAGAACTAATCTGACCCCATTGTGAAGGTATCATCATAGCTCTATAAACACATAGTGCCTGCTGGCTTATGGCGGTCTATGGCTAAGTTCACCACTCCAGGGTAGAGTGTGTACACTAGTGATTGTGTCTTACTTAGCAGTGCCTGCAGCTAACAATATCCTAGAGTCAAATAATTTATTAGCTCCTCTTAAGTTCGAGCTGGTTGGGACCGAAAATAACACTTGAGTCGAGCTCAAATGTCAAGTTCTGTTAAGTAGCGTATACCGTTGAATAAACATACCTTAGGCAGGGTGGACTTGAACTTAAGTTCCACAACTTGAGTTCTGCAGACCCACATCTTAAGTTTTGAAGAATGAACATACATACATCTGATAAATCTAAATAAACGAGTACTTAAGTCCCTTGAAAACTTAAGTCCTTCACAACTGAAGTCTTGCGTAGTCGTTAAGTTTTGTTCATGGACTTGAGTTCCGGCACAACTGAAGTTCTGTGAGACAACTTCAGTTTGAGGCCAGACGTTCTGAAGACTGGGGGCAATTACCTTATTTCGGATTCTGTCAGCGGGGTTTCCTCGGACCAGCCGCCTTCTCCTCTGCTGCGTGCTTCACTGCCGTACTTCTTTTTTCATGGGTGGGCACAGTCTGCCTTGTTTCACGAGCGGTGTGGTGGCGGCAGAGGCCGCCGGAGGTGGCGATGGAGCCATGTGTGGCCGGTGTTTTGGTAGTTAGAGCACTTGTTTGTAGGCACATGACCTCAGGATCTTGCACACGACCCGAGAGGACCTCCGTGGTCGTGATCGCCGCACACCACCACCCATATAGCCCCCGGTGCACCCCATTGTGGTGACAAGAGCGCGATTCGCCCCACGCCGCCAATCGGACTAGATATTCGCCACCATCGCATTTGCTTTTTTCTTCCCATCGATTAGGCTTTGCATCTAGTTTCCCTTTGGGCTTCGCGCCTAGGACTCTTCATAGGCTTTGAGCCTAGTTGCATCACCCCGTTGCTTCACCGTTGCTTCACCGTTGCTTCAACCGTTGCTTCAACCGTACCAAACTGGCCCCGCCGACGTCTATGACCCGAATACTACGGTCAGACATTCAGCGAAGTCACCCCCGTCGCGTTTCAGATCCATCCAGCCCAAACCCGCAAGGAGGAGTGTTTCCCCTTCCCCCAGGTTCTCAGGTCACGCCGCTGGTGTCTCCATCGTCGCCACTCGCTGATCTTCCTCGGCTCGGCCCTGCGATATTGATCACACCCCCCGCCACATCGTCAGGTCCACGTGCACCGCCCCCGCTTTGGCCTTGCGTGCAGCGGCGCCTGTCTAGCCCAGAAGCACCCCGTCTTAACCATGTATTCCCTGTGCCCACCAGCACACCCCAGAATCCCCCCACCATCGCACGAAAACAACAAGCAGCCATGGATCTGCAATTCTCCGGTAACTGCGATGCGCAGGAGCTCTCTGCGGCCGATTTTTTCAAAAAGCTAAACATCCTGTACCGCACGAATAACACCACGGACACGCAGAAATTCATAGACGTCGCTGACCGCTTCCTAGACCAATCGCCCGCCGACAAATGGTACAACACCCTGAAAGCAACAGTCCCTGCGCCCGCATCCACCACCGACTGGCGCGCATTCCAGACCGCCTTCATCGCCCGGTTCAAGGGAGCCGATCCGGTGCTGAAACTGCATGCCCAGCTTGAGGCTGAGGTGTCGCGTATGTGAATCAGCATCGGGTCGCTCGCCAAAGGGACCGTCGAGGTGCGCGGGTGTCAAGTCTATGTCCTCGCCGACTTCATTGAACGCCTCAGGGACGCGATCATGGAGGCGGACGTGTCAAGGAAGGACGTCGGGCTTTGGGATTTCCAGGAAGTGTTGCCGCCCGTACTCCAGGACGCAGTCGGTGCCATGCCCACTAGCTGGTCAGCGATGGTGACCGTGCTGGGAGCTGTACCCCAGACGAAGATAAACATTGCCGTCGTGGATTTCAAGGAGAAAAAGGCATCGAGGGAGCAAGTCGAAAATCTTATGAAGTGTGTCGGTGCGCTCCGCGTCAGCCCGAATACAACCCATACCACCCAGCACCCTGCGCCTTCCGCACCATCTACCCCCTCCATCCCCGTTGTCGCCGACACAGCTGCTGCGACCGCCACGCTGAAGACCTGCCACGGTGCGACAGGCGAGATGAAGGAGCAGCTATGCAAGGTGCTCAAGGCGTGCGTGGGCTGCAGACACCCGAACACCCCAGCGGGGCTCGTGGCGCACGCTGCGGACCTCCGTACATGGGACGCGAAGTTCGGCGGCATCGCACGCAACCTCCTCAAACTCGAGATCACGGGCTATCCCCTCACTCCCGGCGTCGCGAACCCATGCACGGGGGAGTGTTGGCACTGCGGGGTGGGTACGACGCCAGCGCACGATAAGACACCGGAAGGGTGCGGGAGAGCGGAGCTACCGGTGCTCAAGACAGCGATATGTTCGCTCGGAGGGATGTGGCTCAGGTGCACCAACCTCCAGGCGACAGTACCGGTCATGCACGTCGCGGTGGAGCCCGTCGTAGTCATGGAACCGTGGTGGGGTGGAGAGTCGGCGGAGCGCATTGAGGAAGGGGAGGATTTTGTCGACGGGCTGCAGCAGTAGGCCAAGCAGTAGTCCCGGACCCCGGCCGACTTGGAGGCACGGGGATCCCATCTTGTACACTCAATAGCGATGATGAATTGGAAATCGTTGAACTGTACACGTTGGGATCCGCGCACGATGAAGCGAACCCATTCTTGCATTGGGTGGTGCTCGAAGGACCGCGAGGAGAGAAAGTGCGAAGGACCGCGAGGAGAGAAAGTGCGAGTGATAGTGTTGTGGGACGGAGGCGCGTTGGTGGGCACGATGGACTTGAACGTCTTCGAGAGGGTGCAGAACCGTCTCGGGAACATCAGTGCACCGACGAAGCGGCTGCGCATGGTGGACGGTGGTCTAGTCAAGTCCAAAGCGCATTGGGAGGGGAGCTTCGAGATTGACGATGTGCGAGCAAGCGGCGCGTTCGAGGTATTCGACAGCGGTGGGGGCTGGTCATTGCTGTTCGGCAAGCCGCTGCAGGCTGCATTTGGCGTCGTGCGCGACATGAAAGAGGATGTCGTAACACTCTGTGCGGGGGGACGGAAGGCCGTTCTGCAGAACCAGCACCCGAGTGCGGTGGAAGGGCGGAGTAGGAGAAGGGATGCCGCGGAAGCGGCAAGGCGTGCAGCCTCAATGGGGGTGAGATCGTCCGCAGTCCCCCCCGCGAGGCAAGTCCCAGATCTTCCTGATACCGAGACCATTGATGGACACGAAGACGATGCGCAGACACCCGACATGCGTTTTGTTGACAACACTGAGCATGAGGAGTACGAATAGACACAAGATGAGGATGCGGAACCCGAGGACGTAGAAGACGAGACAAGCAACGAGGCCAGCAGATGGTGCAGCGAGATGGAGGCTATGGGGGACAACGCTGCGGAGGAGGCAGCACGGCGCGCAGCCATCTCGGGGGCTAGTTCGTTCGCAGACGCCCCCGCGAGGCGAGTCCCTTATTTCCGTTTCGCATACACGAGCAGTGCTAACCACATAGGAGAGCAACGGTGCGAGCAACCAAAGGGAGGGGATGGGGAGATCGGTGCACGAGACGAGGCGAGTATGGGGATGCAAGAGGAAGCGGAGACGTTCAGCATGGAGGAGTGGGACGGGGCTATGGCCAAGTGAGCGGCCTTCATGGGGGTGGCATCGTACGCGATCACCCCTGCGAGGCGAGTCCCATTCGGAATCTTTGCGCACACAATAGCAGCTGACCAAACATTTGAGCATCACGACGCAGACGGCACAGCGGAGACACCGAAAAGCGCGGGTATGAACGCAGCGGCAGAGGTGGAGTGTGCGAGTGATAACGAAGGAGTCGCGAGCAAGCGCGCAGCCTTCCCGGGGGCATATTTGTATGTGGATGCCCCCGCGAGGCGAGTACTCCTAGACATCCTCCCGTCGTGGATTGCTGTTAACACCGTATCTGTGTCAGCACCGGGCGCGCCGTCTATCTACACGCACAAGACCGACCCATTCAGGGCGGAACGGGTAGCACAGATCCTCAAGGATGTGCGTGTTGGCAACGACCTCACGGCTGAGCAGTGCGAGGAAGTCCAGGCGTTCGTGGCATCGTACGCAGACATATTCGCCCTGTCGATTAGCGAAGTACTGGCCGTGAAGGATGTGGTCTACTCCCCGAAGATCCCCACCGACCACATATTCTCCACGAAAATCCACCAGCACCCATTCACACGTCCTCAGGGGACCAACGTCAATAAGCAAGTTGATGACCTGATCACGGCTGGCGTGCTTCGCCCCATCCATCCTCGAGATGTCAAGTGCGTAAACCTGATTCACCTTGCTGAGAAGGAGCAGAGGACTGGGATGTCGTACAGCGACCTACTCCACGAAGTTAGCAAACAGTGCGTACATGCAGGACTAGCACCCACGCTGAATCTACCTCCGCGCGACCCGCCGAGGCCGGCGAGCGAACCCGCGGCTCCGAGCTGGCGTATATGCGGGACCTTCCCCGAGCTCAACGCGCTGCTAAAGGTTGTGCCCATGCCGCAAGGCGACATCCGCGAGAAGCAGAGGCACTTGTCCAGTCATCGATACGTGTCGGTCTTCGACTTCGCGTCCGGGTTCTTCGCAATCCGAGTCGACGACGCGGTGCAGCTGTACATTGTCATCTACATCCTGAACCGTGGCTTCTTCACGTACACCCACATGCCCTTCGGTCTCACCGATGCGCCGACGGAGTTCGGGCATATGGTTGCGCAGAAGTTGTACGACCTCACGATGGAGAAGGTGATGGAGTTGTTCGTGGACGATGGCGGCGCTGCGGCGGATGGATTTGGGGAGATGATGGTGAAACTGAAGCGGATCTTTGAGCGCATGCGGGTCAGCGGGCTGTCGCTGTCGGCGAAGAAGACGCAGTTGTTCATGACGGAGGCGACGTTTGCCGGCGCAGTGGTGGGACCCCGCAGTGTATCACCCGACTTGTCAAAGCTGGCAACGGTTGTGCAGTGGCCCACGCGGTGAACAGTGTCGAGCTTGCTTGCGTTCCTTGGGCTGACATCGTACTTCAGGGACCTAGTCCGGAACTACACCAGAGCTGAGGAAGCCCTTCGCGACCTACTACGTGAGGTCCCCCTGCCACCCGGTGTCACTAAACGCGTGCACCGGCAGATCATGAAGAGCTTCCAGTTGCCACCGCTGTGGGAGGAGAAACACATTCCTCAAACTCAAGCGGATACTCACCTTGGAGCCCGTGTTACGCGCCACGCTACGAGACAGTCGAGAAATACCCATTCGACATCACGACGGATGGCTGCCGGAAGGGGTTCGCGGGCGTGCTGTCACAGAAGATGGAGACGGTGCTACCGGGCGGGAAGCTGGTCGTGAGGGAGCACCCGATCGTGTTCGCGTCGAAGAGGACGTCGGAGATCGAAGAGTGCTACGCTCCCCACCTTCTCGAATTCGCCGCGCTGAAATTCTCACTAGACAAGTTCTCCCCGATAATCTGGGGCCAACCGATCGCGGTCAACACCGATTGCATCGCGCTGAGGGAGGTGCTCACCAACAACAAGCTGAGCGTCGCGCATGAGCGCTGGCACAACGGGATCTTAGCGCACAACATCATATCAGCGAAGCACATCAAGGGCGTTGATAATACCGTGGCGGACGTGATCATCTGGAAGTTTGAGGAGATGGAGCCAGTCACGGGAGACGGCCACGAGTGGACGGTCTCGCCAGACTGGGAGGTGAGCGCGGGCATTGTCAATGACATGTTCGCGATCACGGTGGAGAGCGCAGAGGAGGGGGAGGAGCTCTGCCTGCTGGTCACGCTGCCGGTGGGTGCGATGGCCTTGCGGGAGAGATTCAAGGATGAGAAGGGGTACCTTGCAATCTTAGATGCGATCTGCGAGCTCGACGTTGGGACGATGATGCGGGCGCACCAGAGGGCGGCACATCGGGCGTCGGAGTATTTCGTGGAGGGTGGGAAGTTGTGCAGCTGGGCGGAGGGAACCCAGCACGAGCATGGGCGCGACGGGAGTGTGTGACGATGGCGGAGGCAACGGAGATGGCGGCAAAGATCCACACTGAGCGTGGTCATTTCCACCACGACACTGTGAAGCTAATCATGATGGACAGCATCAGCAACCCCATGCTCGACGAGTCAATCCTCAAAGCCATCAGCAACTGCGGCCAATGCAAGGCCTTCGGTCCGACTCACATCGCAGCGCGCTTAGACCCTATCATCTGTCGGCACCCCTTCGAGCTTCTGGTCGGAGACTACCTCGCCATGCTGCCTGGGAAGGGTGGGTACCACACGGCGCTCCTGTACCTCGATACCTGCACGCAGTGGCTGTGGGCATATAAGTACAAGACCGCAAGCACCGCCAAGACGACCGCGGTCGCGCTCGAGAACATATTCACAAAGTGGATGCCCGCGGAGGTGCACATGTCAGACGGCAGGTCGCACTTCAAGAACAAGGAAGTTGCGGCGTTCTGCGAGAAGTGGGGTCAAACAGCATGTCGTGGCTGCACACGTGCCGTGGATCAACAGACTCGTTGAGGGGATGAACCGCATCCTCCTCTACGTGCTCGCCAGTCTCTGCGCGCCAGACGTGGGCGAAGATGTGTGGAACGAGATGAAGTGGAAGGAGCTCCCAAAAAATTGGCCTGACCATCTGGACAAAGCGGTCCGCATCCTCAACAACCACATCCTCCCATCTGTCAAGTTCTCGCCGAAGGAGCTCATGCTGGGCACGATCGTCAACACGCCGCCGACACCAGTATCGGTGAGCGTCGAGGTGTTCACCGCGACTGATGCGGAGGTGCACATGGCATACGTCGCGCAACAGAGGCTCGATGGCCACACTGCGTGCGTCGAGTATGCACTCGGACGCAAGGCGGCGTTTGACCGGAAGGTAGCCAAGAAAGGGGGGGAGGTGACTTACCGCAAGGGCGACTTGGTGCAAGCCTACACCAGCAAGTGGGATTACACCTTCGCGTGTCTTCGCAAGCTCGTCTACCGCTGGTCCACGCCGCATCGTGTTACGGAGCGCATTTCACATTCCTACCGACTACAGACACTAGGTGGAGTACCGTTGGAAGGGGAGTACCATACTTGGCGCCTCCGGCTGTTCGTCCCGAAGCACGGTGGTGTGCTGGAGCAGGAGCAGCGGGAGTTCGTGGCGAAGTTGATGCCGATCTTGGAAGAGGATGAGAGAGCCGACTTGGAGGCGGTTGAGCTGGTGTGTGCAGAAGAGGTCGGGAGCAGGCTGGAGTAGCCAGTGGTGCAGAGTCGTGGGTGGCGGCGGGGACGCCGCCATCGAGGTAGTGGGTGCATGTGGTGGCGGCGGAGGCCGCCGGAGGTGGCAGTGCAGCCATGTGTGACCGGTGTTTTGGTAGTTAGAGTGCTTTTTTGTAGGCACGTGACCTCAGGATCTTGCACATGACCTGAGAGGACCTCCGTGGTCATGATCGCCGCACACCACCACCCATATAGCCCCCGGTGCACCCCAGCGGGCCCAGGAGCTGCGGAGGCATCCTTGCAGGGTCTTCCGGTGTAGGCGGCGATGCCGAGCAGCTTCGCCAACGCTGGGGCCTCTGGAATGGAGTCCCCATTGTCGGCCTCCTTGGACTTCTTGGTGTTGAGCTTCGTCTTTTCGGCTGTCCGCTTATTACTCATGACCTTCTGAATCACCTATTTTTTTTGGTCATGTCAATGGTGCATTCAAAATGAGACAAGTCAAATAAAACTCACCAAACACCACCCCGCCCAGCGGTATCCATGCAAGAGGGCTTTGCGTCCACCCTCATCTTCCTCCTCGTCACCGTCATCTTCCACAGACTCAGTTGTCTTGTTCTTCTTCTTTTTCCAGGCGGTGACGAGCGGGGCCAGGCCAGCTTCCTTGTGCTGATCCCCAGGCTGCTTCGTGTGCTGGAATGCCTTGGCCTCAAAGGTGTTGTGCTTCACCTGGTCATAAAGTTCGCCAGCGGCCTTCTTGTCCAGGCTCGCAAGATCGATGTCACGGAGCCCAACGTCGAAGATCCAGCTTTGCTGGTACTGGTTGAGTTTCGGCACAGGGGTTTCCCCGCTTTTCGTGGTGGCAATGAGCGCGAGGTCTGGGAGTGGCATGGTGTTGGGCATGTTGTCGGGGTCGTATGGCTTGAACATTTCTTTGGGTTTGGTCGATTTCGGTCGCGCCATCGTTGCGATTTCGTGCAGGGGCAAAGACTGGATGGGAGTACGTGCGGGAAAGCAGACTGAAGTTTGAAAGTGCGTTAAGTTGGTGTGAAGTCAAGACGCAAGGAAGGGCCACTCACAGGACAACAACAACAGCACGCGGCAAAGCGCTGTCCATTGTGGAACTCCAGTGACCATCCATTGCTTCCCAGAAATGGAAAACACCCACTCGAAAAGGAAAACCTGAGTCCCCCAATCCAAAGCGAGGTAGCCAACCAATGAAATACTGGCTCAGGACTATATAAGTCGCTGTGGAACTCAAGCTGAAGATTGCCACATACCTTTCACAATGACATCCTTCCAGGAGATCCCCCAACTCTTTGGCCCGTTGATTCAACCCCACCGGAACACAAATGGCCACCACCAGGCTGTTCTCCGAAAAGCGTCCGAGCTGGTCACCCCAGAAGAACTCCAGGCAACATTTCAGCAGCCCATAAACCTGCGCGTTGCAATGGGGACAGGATTAACCTCCAGCCAGCTGGGGAAAATCATGAAGAACTATGTGCATACTCTGCACATATATCTTGCCACCACCACTCCGCACTGACACGCTGCCAGGTAGAAAATGGCCACCTTGTAGCTCTACAGACCCCCGTTCCGAATGCCGCTGGGCGACAAGTGCTGCATGCGTATCTTGGCGCGTTTGACACCTACTTCAAGAAGCGGGGCAACAACTATGATGTCCGCGATGCAGAGGCTGAGTCTGTGCTGCAGGCAGCAGAGCAGACTTGGCATGATTGGGTTGTGCCCTATCTTGTGGCCCAGGGGAGAATATGTCCGGACTGGGCTTTGGAGCCTGCAGAGAGTCCGCATTGCCCTTGCGCCACCCACACCACAAGGCAGTAATCCCATCGCAGCACAGGTCGTTACAAGTGTATGCCTTCCACATGCACCACGACCTGCACCATGCCCATTTCCTCTCCCCACACCTCCTCCCAGTGCTCCCGTGCGCATTGATGCCATACCTCCACCCACATCTTCCACTGCGCCCCCAGTCGGTTCACACCTGCATCCCATCGATATCTCACACGACGATGAAGCAGTGTGCACTCCCCACAAGAGGAAGTTCTTTGGTGTTGTCGACATCTCAGACGAGGAGGAGGACGTGTGCCCGCGCAAGAAGGGGAGGTTTTTGGGGTTTGTCAACTTGACGAAAGAACTGCCAATAGTATACAGAGCGTAGACTTGGAATAGTGAGCAAGTTAGCAATAGTGAATACTGAAATGAATCACCTTATGAATTATCTGCTGCTCCCCTGCTGCCCATGTAGTTTCCACCGCTCCTCCTGTCCTGCATCACTGCCTCCAAGACCTCCTTATCCAGCTGTGCTGTCGGGCGGGTTTTGATGTCGTCTGGCTGCCACAGCGGGCCGACTTGGTCTTCAGGACAGGACATAACCTAGTCTGGAGCACGACCAGTGGTCCCCCTCAGTCATCTTGCACTTGTCATTACATTGATCAACCACGCGGGCCTCACAATATTGGTGTGCGACACCAGAGGGCGGTGGTCACGTTCGGCGTTGAGGTGCACAGAACACACGACCATACCACACCACCCTCAGGGGGGTTCGTCGAAGCCATCCTGTATGTCTATTAGTTCAAGGAACTCCCCACGTATTTGACGAGATACTCACAGCTTTGTATGTCACCCAATCTGGCTGCATGTCGAAGCTCCGCATCCACGCATCCGGCGCTGCGTAGCCCAAAATGCATGACCACCTTCAGGGGAACGTCCAAGGGGTCCTGTATGTCCATGAGTTCAAGGGAATCCATGCAGATTTGGGGGAGAAACACACATTTTTGTGGGTGACCAAATCTGGCCGCATACCCAAGTCTGTGGGCTCAGCACGCGTGCGTTCGGCGCTGCGGAGCCCAAAATGCATGACCACCTTCGGGGGAACGTCCGAGGCGTACTGTATGTCCGTTAGCTCAAGGGAATCTGCGCAGATTTGGGGGAGATACTTACAGTTCCCTGAGTGACCATATCTGGCCGCATGTCAAAGTCCGCGGGCTTGGCACGCGTGCGTTCGGCGCTGCATAGCCCAAAACGCACAACCACCTTTGGGGAGGAGTCCTGTACACCAGTTAGTTCAAGGGAATCTGCCCATATTGCACTGACATACTCACATTTTTGTAGGTGACCATATCTCGCACCATGTCCAAATTGGCAGGCTCGGTGCACGTGCATTCGGCGTTGCAGTGCACAGAACACACAGACCAAAGACCCGTCTGTCGAGGCCAAGCGTACATACGTAGCGTACCCATTTTACAATTAAAAAAGAATGACTGGCAAAACAATTACAGAAAAATTACAAGTCAAAGTGTATGTATAGTGCCATTTCACTGCGATAAAATAGGTACAGAATGGCTAAGGGGACGTGGAAGTTGTAGGGGGTGCAAAGAGTGCCAACATGGAAGTCTGGTGAGGCTGACATGAAAGTCAAGCCCCAGGGGATGGTGCAGGCTGACATGAAGTCGAGCCTGTGGTGGTCGGAACCAAGCGACGTCGGACACGTTGAGACCAGAGACAAGCTGAGATAAGACGAGAGATGAGACAGAGGCGGCTATGTGGCAGCAGGAAGGTTCATTGTTTGGCCTTGTTATTTTCACCTGACTTTGCCATCTGACGGACTGCACTTACGAAAGGCAAAAAATATATACTTTTTTCAATATGTAGTTTTCATTTACTGCTAGATAGACAGCAATTGGTAGCAAGGGGAGGTGAGTAATCTACAATTGTCTGTCTTCCTTCTCCACATCATGCTCCAAATGCATCGGGACGACAGCCGCGCGACCAAAGTACTCCCAGAAAGCTTGCGTGTAGTAGCGACAAACAGTGATTTCCAACTCTTGCATTTGGGATGGGGACCAGGGCAACCGTTTGGTGACGCGGCAGATGATATTCAGGCGAGGGGACTTCATCGTCCAATCGAGCATGAGAGTTGCCGCCCGTATGGCATAGCGATGACAGTCCTCCATCGCTGTCGCCACCCAACCACGCTTGCTCATCTCCAAAGGCACCCCCAACAACATACCGCCTGCGAAACAAGCCCGACCTCGTCCACCCGATCCTTCTTCGACACCCGTCTGTCCAGCACTGAAAATTCGAAACGAAAACTGGCTTTGGCAACCTGCCAGACAATCTCGCGAGTCTGCTCGAGACTGAACTCAGGCAAGGACTGGCGGGGGACAGGGAAGCCCTTGATGGAGGAGATGTTCGGCCTGGCTTAACATATAGATGAAGCCGTCGGAAAGGAGGTTCCAATGATGAAGGAACTTGCGGTGGCGCTCGGGCACCGTGTTTACAAAGAGGGCGGGTTCGGGGAGGATGTAGCAGCGGTCGGCAGGATCAGTGGTGAATGGTGTTATTGACTGATCCACCTGGGCTAGTGCATCAGCCCAGGCGACGATAGAGGGCAGCATCTCTTCAACTGCTAAATAACTGAATTTATCCCGCGCAATCTTTGCGGGTCCCTTCGCCGCCGCTTTCCCTGGTGCTTTGGGTGGATCTGTGGTGAAATCAGGATATCAGTGGTGTATCTTTCTTCACAACTGAAGTACATACATGGTTTGAAACGCGGCTGCTGGTTGTTCCACTGCGAGACTTCACGTGAACTGCTGGCAACAGAGCTGCTTGCAACGGGAATGGCTGCACTGGGCTGAGTCACGGGAGGAGGGGATAACGAGCGACTGTCGCTAGTTTCAAAAGGGTCATGATACCAGGGCGTCAGAACGGCCACACGATGAATTGCTGTGATTTTCTCCGAGGCGCTGTTCCTGCTATACACAATTGGCAGTGCCCCATCGCCGGGTGTGTGCAACACAATGAACCCCCGCTCTGGCTCCCATAATGGCACGACTGCCAAGATATTTTCTGCATCGAAGACGTATGTTGGGCGCAGAAACCCAAATGGCAAACACGCGGTGCACAGTTGTTGCGCGACCGATGGCACCGTCGTGAACGCACCGACACATTGCACAATAGACGTCCCTGCGGGAGGAGCGCTCATGTAATCATCAATGCACCGTTTGTAGATTGTGGTAACGATAGAGCACATCGAGTTCGAGGAATGCGTGTTGCAGCCAGGTCACAGCAAAGACCATCTTGTTGTAGGTGGTGGGCAGGGTTTGCAGCTGCTCGGTCCACATGAGGATATTGTTGATGAGTTCACCGAACAGGGGAGAATTGGAAGCTGGTGATGTGCGGCAAAGTTCTTTGCACAATGCGACCAGGTCGTTGATGGGGGGAGGAAGTTGGATATGCGCTTCCAATAGAGCCTGCCCAGCCCTTGTGTCACGGCACTCCCGACGATGAAATTGGCCGGCAAAGGGTCCCACCACATCACGTCAATCTCGGGGCGCGACCCCTTCTTGGCAATGACGGGTAAATGGCAGTAGCGCGCCGTCCACTGCTGGGGCCAGAGGGTCGGGTCATCCGTCCCATACCGCATGTCCGCGTGGAGGAAAAGTGCGTGAGGGAGCTGAAGAGATGGGAGGGTGGGTACATAGTCCATGTTGGTGGTAACGAAGTAGTGTTCAGCTCCGAGTTCAGCGAACGCCGCGACCTGGCCGTCGAAGGGTCCCAGCACACTCTTCGGATCCCGGTTCCGCAACAAATCCAAAGCCATAGTTTCAGCCCCGCCCCACAAAGCCTGCACAGAATGTCTAGCTGTTGCGCCCCGCCTGCCCCATGAAGTCTACACAGAACGTCCCAACGTGAAAGTCTAGGCCAATGCATCAGACCTGAAAGTCGCGATCGAAGGTAGGGATCCCACCTGAAAGTCTGGATCCCGCGCGGGATGTTGGAACAGAGAGGTGTACGGTGGGAGGAGCGGTGGTGGTGGAGAAACAAATATGAGGCTGTGGTGATCAGCTTGTTGGCTTGTGATCTTCACACGGCCAAACAACACAGCCTCGTATTCTTTTTCTCCACGTCAAGTCCACCACCACCTCTCCACCACCTCTCCCTCTTACTGCTTACCCCGATGCCGACGCCGACGCAAACTCACCACTGCCAATGACCACGCAGAAGAGCACTAAGATGACCAAACAACCGAGGACCAAACAACGCAGGCTCGACTTCATGTCAGCCTGCACCATCCCCTGGGGCTCGACTTTCATGTCAGCCTCGCCAGACTTCCATGTCGGCACTCTTTGCACCCCTCTACTACTACTTCCACGTCCCCATAGCCATTTTTGTACCTACCGTACATACACTTTGACTTGTAATCTTTTTGTAATTCTTTTGCTAGTCAATTCTTTTTGAATTGTCAACTGCGCGCTATATGTATGTATGCTTGGCCTCAACGGACGGGGCTTAGGGCTGTGCATTCTGTGCACCTCAATGCCGAACGCGTGCGCGTGCTGAGCCTGCGGACTTGGACATGGTGCCAGATTTGGTCACCTACTAAAATGTGAGTTTCTTGGTCAAATCTGCACCGATTTTCTTGAACTAACCGGCGTACAGGACCCCTCAGACATTCCCCCGAAGGTGGTTGTGCATTTTGGGCTATGCAGCGCCGAACGCGCGCGTGCCGAGCCCGCGGACTTCGACATGCTGCCAGATATGGTCACCGCATTCTGTTCACCTCAATGCCGAACGTGTGCGCGTGCTGAGCCTGCGGACTTGGACATGGTGCCAGATTTGGTCACCTACTAAAATGTGAGTTTCTTGGTCAAATCTGCACCGATTTTCTTGAACTAACCGGCGTACAGGACCCCTCAGACATTCCCCCGAAGGTGGTTGTGCATTTTGGGCTATGCAGCGCCGAACGCGCGCGTGCCGAGCCCGCGGACTTCGACATGCTGCCAGATATGGTCACCGCATTCTGTTCACCTCAATGCCGAACGTGTGCGCGTGCTGAGCCTGCAGACTTGGACATGGTGCCAGATTTGGTCACCTACTAAAATGTGAGTTTCTTGGTCAAATCTGCACCGATTTTCTTGAACTAACCGGCGTACAGGACCCCGCAGACATTCCCCCGAAGGTGGTTGTGTGTTTTGGGCTATGCAGCGCCGAACGCGCGCGTGCCGAGCCCGCGGACTTCGACATGCCGCCAGATATGGTCACCCACAAAAATGTGAGTTTCTCCCCCAAATCTGCGCGGTTTCCCTTGAACTCACGGACGTACAGGACTCCTCGGACGTTCCCCCAAAGGTGGTCGCGCATTTTGGGCTACACAGCGCTGAACGCGCGCACGCTGATCCCGCGGACTTGGGTATGCAGCCAGATATGGTCACCCACAAAAATGTGAGTTTCTCCCCCAAATCTGCGTGGTTTCCCTTGAACTCATGGATGTACAGGACTCCTCGGATGTTCCCCCGAAGATGGTCGCGCATTTTGGGCTACGCAGCGCTGAACGCGTGCACGCTGATCCCGCGGACTTGGGTATGCGGCCAGATATGGTCACCCACAAAAATGTGAGTATCTCTCCCAAATCTGCGTGGTTTCCCTTGAACTCACGGACATACAGGACCCCTCGGACATTCCCCCAAAGGGGGTCATGTGTTTTGGGCTATGCAGTGCTGAACGCGCGCACACTGATCCCGCGGACTTGGGTATGCAGCCAGATTTGGTCACCCACAAAAATGTGAGTTTCTCCCCCAAATCTGGGCGGATTCCCTTGAGCTAACGGACATACAGTATGCCTCAGACGTTCTCTTGAGGCTCGTTGTGCGCTCTGTGCGCCGCAGCGCCGAACTCGCGGATGGCGAGCCCACCGACTTCAACATGGTGCCAGATTTGGTCACCTATTAAAATGTGAGTTTCTTCACCAAGTATTGGTTGATTCCTTTGAACTAATCAACATACAGCATGCTATAGACATTCCCCTGAGGGTTGTGTTGCGTTTTGGGTTGCGCAACGCTGAACGCGCGGACGGCGAGCCCACCGACTTTGACATGGTGCCAAAGTTGATGCTCGGGAGACCTTCGGCCACTGAAGGCCTGTTGAGCACTCCTGGTACTGAGTTTGAAAGATCTGGTGCCACCACAAACCATGTGCCTCGCTGACTGTCTCTGTTTCTAGTGGAATGGGGTTTTCTTTTAGTAGTCATACGGCACTATACGACTTGTATTTATTGTACTCGTTCTGTTTCGTTTCGTGGTCAAACCGGTGCTCTATGCACGCACGCACACCTGCCAACCTCGACTCCAAGTATATATTCCCGGGGCTGTACACAGTGGCCGGCATCAATCAGACCAAAGCATGCCTTGTTACTCCCTCAACCTCAGCAGAGTGCATACACCCGCTAGCAAACTGACTCGCCAACTGATGTTCACCGGCCTCTTTGCAGATTATTAGCTTTGTTCCTCTCTGCAAGCATGAAGGGTATTGGCAAAAATCTCGCGAAAAACAAGAATGCCAGCACATCGCTACCTGCCACCATCGTGCCCACATTCAAGATAACTTTCCACACCGGTGAGGGTTGGTGACCTTCGTCCCAACGCACAGACTTACCCCTTAGACAGATACAAATGCTCCCAAATCGCAAGAACACTATGTTCCAGACGCGACTGGACTCCTGCCACCACAACCCGACAACTTCAACAATCTGCTCGACATGTCCCTGGACGGCGCCTCCTTACTGTTCCCGGATGCGACTGCCGCCGCTGAAGAGGCTCCAGGTGCGATCCCGTGTATGAAACCACAGCGCTGTGCGATGAAAAGGGAGCCAAGATACGACAGGTATGTTCAGTGTTTCACGCGCACTGGATGTCAAAAAACTAAATTTCAGTACAGACTGTGGCCCACATGGACGAACTCAAGGCCGAGGAAGCTGTATTCCTCCAAATCCTCCTCTCCCTTCATTACAGCTCCCAACTTTGCACCCCATGCATTTGCAGCTCCCGCCTCCGGAAGGTTGCATGCAGCAAATGCCTGCAAGCAGAGCTGATGTGTCCACAGTGCTGGCTGAACAAACACCGGACCATGCCCACACATTGGGCCTTCATTTGGAATAAGAAGGAGGGATTCTTCCAGAAACACAACTTCTGTCGAGTCATGAAGAACACTGTCATCGCACTCGGCCACTATGGCGAGCGGTGTCCCATGGCGGACCAGGGACGAAGCTTCACCTTGGTAGAGTCCAATGGCATTCATGCCACTGCCATCTCGTTCTGCAGATGCTGGACTCCCGATGGGCAGCACACTCCAGAATTCCAGCAACTATTGCGGGCAGGAATCTTCCCAGGGAGCGTAAAGGATCCGAAGACGGGATATACGCTGGGCCTGCTCGAGTACTACCGTCAGCTGCAGAACCAGGGGAAGGGTTCTGCATACAATTTCGTACATGTTCTGCAGTGGATGGCAGACCCATTCTTTGTGGACTCAGTTCTGGTGAGTTGACCAATAACTTCAGTTGAACGACAAGGCTTAAACGCAACGGTCTTAGGACATTTACACCAATTTCCTTGCGATTACACGATTTCATCAACACCTCGATATCATCATGCGACGTGGGCATGCGCACAGGCTCGATGAACCTCTCCCTGGTGAAGCCGACCACCCGTACCCCAATCGCCCGATAGGATATCTGGGTCTACAGTGTGCCACTTGTCCGGAACGAGGAGTAAATATGCCATTAGTGGTCAACATACCCAAATATCTTCGGTGAGTCGCGGATATCATCTTACCCGCCGATGGGAAAATCTTAATGGAATACATCAGGCACCTTATATCACAGCAGTTCACGCTGGATGGCAACTTCAAGGCCAATCTGTTCTTCAAACGTGACGATGGCAGCGACAAAGCTCTGATGGACGGGAGGATGTATTTTCCCAGTCAAACAGAGTTCGAAGGGATAGCGAAGAGGCATGTAGTCTCGGAGGAAGACAAGGTAAACTGATTTTGATGCTACTATAACTCACTGCTGATGATGATCCAAAGGAAGTACCTTGCAAAGCACATATCGGGTCTATTCGCCACCAGGGACAAGTCAAATACGGGAATACGGCTGTGAGTGGTGTCGTTGCCAGCGCATGCGATCACACCGTCGCTGGGTCATTCATCGACATGCTCAAGGGTGAAGCGTAAGTGTTTCGCTTTGCGTGATGAGGTCGCGCACTGATTTCTCTGACAGTTTCGCGCTCGGCACGTATGCACAACACGAGCATTTAAGGCACATCAACTCGCCCCCTCACGGCCCAGCGACCGCAGTGCCGACCGTTTGGAGCTACGACAGCTGGTGCTCCTTTGTCGTGAACCTGGTTAACAGGGCAATCACACTTTTTCTGGAGGAAACTTGGCTGCACACACTGCTAGCTGAGGTGGAGGGCCAAATTCCAGCTGATCACATTAAAGGGCACGGTGTCGATTGCCAGACTGTCTGGCAGGCGGTGTATTTTGCCTGCGGGGCGCACTTCCACGGGGAGACAGCAGAGATGCTTTAGGTGTTTCTGAACCTGCTTGGCTCCTCAACGCGCCAAATGACCGGGGCTGCACTGCATGATATCATCAATTTTGTAAGGGACACGTGGAATACATTGAAGGTACTGCGTCAAGGTACGTCAGGCTTGCTTGTTGTAGACAGTGGCATTGCTGACTTGATACTTTAACAGCGGAACTTCTGGCTGCAGAGCGACTTGATGCGCTCCAGCTCTTCGAGCTCCACATGGCCGTCGTGGAGGACCTCAGCAGGCAACATGCTACCGAAGTTGTTGGTTGGTCACGACTATCACGAACGACTACCAAGTCTGTTCGTGGCAGACCTCAAAGTGTCTATCAGCACCAGTCGACGAGCAGTGTGTGTCCATTGAATTTCGATGTGTCTTTCTTTGGAGCTGAAGAGGTTTAGTGCTCACCATCGAGAATGCGCTGGCTTCCATGGTCGCCGAAGAAAGAGAGAAGCTGAGACAGGAAGATGGGCATGAAGGGGACACACCGGTGACAGAGTGGATTTACGATGGAATGGGGATCGAGCATCAGCAGTGAGTGTTTACTGTACTTCGCGGGCATGAGCAGATGCTAATGGGCCGTGGCGCAGAGTCCTTGTTATCGTGCTTCTGGAAAGCTACCGGGAGCATCCCTTGCAAGACACCTGGGAGACCACCACAAAACTACGTGACTCCCTGAATCTCGATCTCAAGAAATTCAGGGAACGCCAGCGGGCGATATACCTGTGTCTGAAGCTCAGCGTGCTCGACGTAGACGAGCGCAGAACTAATGGCAATTCAACTCCCATCTTATCGCATGAAGCATAACAGCGGGTCGCGACTGGAGTTGATGCCACCAACGAGGACTCACAGCTACAGGAGGCAGAAACCAAGTTGCGGTGTAGCGAGGCCAACAGCGGCATTCTTGCTGTCCGAGCCGCCTCCCTTGCATTGTCCACCGTCAAGACGGCTCGGGATCTCGACCACCGGGGCCAGGCAGGGATCACATGGTCGCAGTGAAACCTGCAAAAAGCAGAGCTTATGAAGACATTTGAAATAACGATGTACAACAGGGCACGAGCCGCGCTTATACATCTGGGGCACATGGCGAAGGACACTGTCGAGCCCGATCCGCTGCTAAGGCCCCAGGACACGTGGCGGCGTACAAGAAGGACAGTAAGTGGCATATTATTTAATAATTATTTAATTATTTAATGTGGGCTGTATAGTGACACCGTGCTAGGTGACCGAGTGCAGTGGTTCTGCGCCAAAGCGGAAATGTACCGCTGGCTGGAGCAGTACGAACACAAGCATGCGGAGCTCATGCGCGTCATCGAGAGGTTCTGCCGCAATAGTGTTGTGTGGGTGGGACTGGCGGATTGGGAAGAGGAGCGGAATGTGGGCCCCAATGGTGCGGCAACCTTTGCTCAGATGCAAGCCGCCATGTACAGGCGGCTGGAACATAATGCAAAGGTGATTTTCATGAGCGCCGAGTTGGGCACACATCACGATTGGGTCTCAGCGACCACCTTCGACGAGCTGGTGACCAAGATCAACGGGTGGCGGGACGTAGTCTTCAAGTGGATGGATGACATGGTATGTGCATGTCCATCAACACATCCACAATTTTACTGACTACGATTTAGGGCATACACAGGGCGTACAAGGATTTTTAGAGGGGCGCACGCCGGTTCCGATAGCACGTGATCACATCAGACTTAAGTGTTACAAAACTTAAGTCGTGCGCAACTTAAGTTCACGTTAATTCACACTGGTATACAACATATAGGGACCTATGTTAAATGAAACTTAAGTTCTTAATTAAACTTAAGTGGTGGGGTGAGACTTAAGTGGTGCGGTGGGACTTAAGTACGAGCGGAGGGTGGGGGGTGTGTGCCCGTGGTGTGCCCAAGGCGCACAACTTAAGTTCCAGCTGAACTTAAGTGGCAAAAGCGGTCTCAACCGCCGAAACTTAAGTTAAGCTCATTTTATTTCATACAAAGCTGTTTACCGACAGCGAGGATCAGAAAAAGGAAATGCAGGAACAAATCAAAGTAGCATTTATCATGCCGTTACCGTGTGATGCTCTTTTCATATTCCGCAATAGGTGTTAGAAGAAAAGAACAAAGCTCTTCAACGTGCCAATGAGGCATTGATGAATGAAAAACATACAGCCTAAGCTATCATCACAGATCTCAAATCCCTCCAATCATCTCAGAAGGAGGGTAACACACAAACAGAGACAGAGTTACAGGGGAAGGTCAGCATGCTGAAGAAACAATTGGACAAAACCAAACTTGAATTGAATGAAGTTTTACAAAGCAACAACGAGTTTTTGGAGACCCTGGAAAGGAACAACAGAGAGATTGAGGAGTTGAACCATCAAGTCATGACCATGGCCATGGAAGGCTCTTCTACTACTGTTATACCTCTTCCAAGTTTTGAAGCGGAAACTACCATTGCAGAGCTAAGAGACAAGGTGGAAATTTTGGAAGTTGAACTGGTAGGCACCCAATGATTCACTCAGAAGATTCTTAGCCATGGCCATCCAACAGAATAACACAGACATTTTAAATAACAAAATAGAAGAGCTCGTGATTTATATCTCAATGTGTGAGTTTTCTAATTTATTAATCCTTCAGATTCATGTGCTGAGTCTATGTACATACATGTAGTGGGTTGCAACAAATATCTGCTTCGCAGGCGCCTAACAAAAGTTCATGTGCATCTCAGTGTGTAGGCTTTTCCCCCTATAATTAAACATGTATGTGCATCACTGAGTTATTTATAGTCTTGAGGCTGAGGTTGAAGATGTCAAACATAAGCATCATGCTCTAAGCACTGGCCATGCCTCATTGGAAACATCTGTTCAGTATGCAATCTATTATCTATGCCTACCGTACGAGTTTGACCTTTTGGTAGATCAATGACAGATCAACTCAGCAATTTCCAATCTTTACAGGCCGATTTTAATAATCAGACTCAAGAATTGAAGAAAGTCCAAACAAAACATGACAATCTCCGAGAAGAATATGTTATCTTGGAAGAATCTACTGTGTACACATTGGTGATCAGTCCCCAAGCTATGACATGTATTTTAGCCTTGCCAGGTCCATGGAAGATCAGATATCAGCATTGAAAGGAGAAATCACAGACCAAGAAGTTCATTGATGAGAATGAAGAACTCCAGAAATCTGTTCGGTGCATATATATTTACATTGCAATATTGGTCTAGTATTCATTTATGATTTGTCAGATTAATGAACGACCACATATCTCTCTTTCAAGCAAGGGAATATGCCATTGGAGAGGAGGCCACGAAGTCCAAGAATGAGAATGAAAAACTGCGTAAAGTGTTCGCAGCGATGGCTTGGAAGCCCGAGTTGATCCCGATGATCGTCGTCTCCCCGTGGGTGGGTCAGCACATACCAGTGGAAGCAGGAGGCAGGGCACCACATACATCTGTTGGCAGGAGTCCGCGAAGGTTGACTGGGTGACAGTCTGGGGGGGAGGGGCAGACATTAGCTACCAAGTATATCGATGGGGGACAAATAAAGACGTACGTGGTTCTTCGCGAAGCTGGGTACGAGGAATGTCAGTGGTCAGTCATTCGGCAGTGCTGGTTGGTACATACAACTGGAACACGATCTTGTCTCCCACAGCGGCAGTGGCACTAGAACAGTGGCAAGTAGGAAGAAAAAAGAAAGAAAGGAAAAAAAGGGGGGGAAGTCTCACTTTGCGGGGTCATACATGAGTCCGTTGTTCTCGCCAACCTTGACCGTGATGGTAGTAGGAGAGACAACAGAGAGGACCGCAGCGGTGGCGGTGGCTGCGAGTGTGATAAGGTGCATTGGGGCAAGAATATCAAGGGGCGGACACGGAAGAAAGCGGTAATGAACGGGGAGAGCCTGTGCATGCATACATTAGCTGCAGTCGACGTGGCTGGCGCCAGAGGACTCACGCTGCTCTGGGAAGGCAGGAATGAGAGATGGAGGAGGAAACAAGGCTCGGACAAGTCGCGCTGCTCTTATCTGCCATCATCAGCCAACTACACAGTATGCTGGCCCTAGGCAACATGGCCCGTTGCCAGCGCCCCTACTTCCAATACACTCGACTTGGGCAGCAGGGAACCGGGTGAGCAGGCTTGCAGTCACTATGTACCTCGTCAGTAACTCGCATGTACTGTAGATTTGAAATGCATACCATTACATTGGATGCTTGGGTAGAACGGTTTAGGCTAGGTGACAAGTAGATAGTCAGAAATATGAAGAGAAAGAATTGGGGTGCTTACCCGAGCAGCTAGCACCCAGCCTCAAGCGCAGAGAAGATGATGGGCCAGCAGTCATCGACTAGTCATCCTCCGCAGCGACGATGGTGTCCTCGGCTTCGGCGCCAAATGCCCACGAGTCGGGAGCAGGCATCTGGCCGAGCTCCTGAGTACTATGCACTTCGTCAGATGTGTGCTATTATCAGTTTGAAATGAAATATGTACCTTTCCATTGAACGTTCAGGGTAGAGGGTGGTGGTAAAGTATAGTGAAGAATGAAGTGGAACCACCGTAGAATATTTGTACCTTTTTTGCATTGTTCCATTCCCATCACGTGCACAACTAATCTCCAAAATCTTCTAAGTCAATTATTGTCATCAGCTAGTCTCGGCTCCAGATGCATGCGGACCGCCAGACCGCCAGACTGTCGGAGATTGAAAAAATGATGGACAGAAAGGGCACCCAAACATCTGGAGCACTTCGCTCACTGATCCCACCCATCGAGTCACACCCACTTTGTTCTCTTTACTATACCATATCCTTGGCCACAAAATCTGTTCTTATATCATTGAATTGATTTCAAACTGCATATTCCAAAATCCTAGTTTTTTTCTGGCTCTTTTGAAGCTGTTGTGGCTCGGACAGTGTAAGGGCATAATTTCTGCTCATTCAGCAGCAGTGGTCCAAATTCCTTCCACAAAAAACTTGAAGCACACCTCTGGGTTAGATTGGAGGAGAATCATAATATCCCAGCCAAACACTGGGCAGCCTGTCTTGCTCTGAGCATGGATTTGAGGATTTGTGACATGGATAGTGTGACCCAATGGGGGGCATCACTATACGAATTGCCCCAGACGTTCTGGAGGGATCTCTGCACTTCATTTTCGACTCCGATGTTTGTTTGGCTTGGAAAGATCCAAAAATCCTATTATTAGATACAGTCTTATCCCTCCAGAATGTCTGGTAACGAGACTAGTCATCAGCCTGCCTCTGTTGCTGCCGCTTGCCCACACGATGACGCCGTCCCCCGAGCCTGGGCCTGTGCCCGTCTTCCACTCTCCACCTCCGCCCGTCGCATATCCAGCTGCCCATCACCATTGCCACTGGCAGTGCGGTGGTCGGGCTGCATGAAACGGTCATCTGCTATCAAACCAGTTCTGCCCTCTGTCGATGCTCAGTATGCATAGCGTCCATAGTCCAATGAAGGAGGACGACACCGTGCCCAACCCACGTGCTGCGCCCACGCCCCATGCCTCCACGTGCTGGCCCTGCAGCAATCCCACTGCACTGTCTGTGCCCAACTGCGGCTGCACATCCCGCCTGGATATATCCACACAAGAGCCCAAAGCTGGAAATCTCTGTGGACGCGTCGAAGATTAAGTGCCTGCTTCGGGGTCACGTGTGCCTCTCCAGACATGAACAACGACGTCGACAACGCAAACGGTTCCCTCCGGGACTGCCCCAATGCAATGTATGGCGCCTGGGCTGCCTCCAACACGATATTCACCCAGCTCCGCAGCTTCACCTTCTCTGCCAACTCCCTCGGGTTCTTGTTCGCTTCTGGTTCCGCCAACTCCATCTCGTCTTCAAGCTCGCTCGCCCCCATACAATACACTGAATATTTTTCAGATTTGTTTCCGGGACCCCCCATGTTTTAAAAAAATAACAAAATATTCAGTCCAAGACTTGTCGGCAGTTGCCAGACGTGTAACGTGCAATTGGTCATGAGTTCAAACCTCTGAGCTCTACTATTTTTGAACACTGCATTTGGTGTGATGATACCGTACATGTGTCCTTGTCCTATACTAGGGGTGTGTCTGGGCAAACAAGGTACCAGTGTTGGTGACACAAAAAACGATAAAAATTTAACATATATCGAGAGAAAAGCCGTCATTTGTCTAAGTCTGGTGTAGCGGAACTTGCGACTCATTCCATGCACGGCGATCACACAGACGTCCGCAACCACCACCGGCAACCACCACCGCCTGAACCCAGTGAGCAACCACCACCACCTGAACCCAGTGCGCAACCACCACCACCTGAACCCGCAGGACACCCACAAACACAAACACTGGCAAGCATCACCTTTGCTCCAGGGACAAGGCTCGCAACAACTCAAGGGAGAGCAGGTGGCCGCTGTGGTGACGCCTGCACCACGCGGCCTACCGGCCAGCACATCAGGGAGTACACCCAAAACGACGGGCCTCTGCTGGAAATGGCCGCCAACCCGCCACAGTGAAGAAGTCGCTGCAGTGCTGCAGTCCCCTGTGGTGCACACCGACGATGGGCCCCCAACCACCCACCCACTGCGCACAGTCTGACCCACACAACGACACGTGCAGCCTAACCCACACACACCGACCCCACACACCGCTGTCACAAACGCAGATGCATCATGTGCATCTGCATGCTGCGCTGTGAGTGCAGCTCCCCACCCTGAACACAAACACCGAGTGCTCGTGACAGCCCAACACACGCGACCGCGACCACGATGATGCCAAACACGCAGACACACGGACGTCAGCGCCAACATTGCGCCGACCGCGTCTCATAGTTCTCAGCTCCGTGTGCACCCACAATTTGCTGTGAGTGCGGCTCTGCCCCGAAGTGATCACGAACACAAACTGGTGCACGGTGAGTGCCAATGACGATGCCCACATCGTGCCGACCGCGTCTCACAGTTCTCGGCTCCTTGTTGGCGCCTCCACCCCGAAGTGATCACGAACACAAACTGGTGCGCAGTGAGTGCCAACGACGATGCCCACATCGCGCCGACCACATCTGGGTGTGCGGCCGCGCGCAGCGGGAGCACATCCACAATTGAAAGACCGTGTCTGCGACCAGCACGAAACTGCAACGCCCTGGGCAATCACGGTGGGGTTCTTTGGTTCGGTGGCAGAAATGGGGCGGATGAGGGATGCGCGATGGACACGAGAAAGTACGTACTGAATTTGGGTCTTTCTCGCAAGGCCAGGGGCCAGGCTGTGGGCAGGTCGTGTATTTTCGTCTCGTGGGTGTGCTGTGTTTGCCGGTCGTCCGCCATTGCAGAGGGCAGGCCTAGCGGGCACAGAGCATGTCAGTATGCATATGTAGATCCTGAATGAAAAGGATGAGCCCCGTTTGGCGTCTGCCCAAGGGTCGGGTGCGGACAACGTCAGGGGCGAGATGCGGGTCTGGAATGATGGCAGGGCATCGTTAACGTGGACAGGTGGAGGAAAGAGCATGTGGGGGACATGGGGATATAAGAGAGAAGGGGTTAGGCTGTGGCTGAGACGGTGGCAAGCCACGCTGCTGGCTTGGGTGATACACCCCAGAACAGCACACCAGAAGCGTGGCACAACACCCGCAGCCGATGCCCGCATCTGGGCGCACAAGAATTCCCACACCACCTAGCAGTGTGTTTGCGATGCGGATGCAGCAGCATGTAGGGAGGGAGGAGGATGAGAGAGGGAGAATGGAGAACGAAAGAAGGAGAGAGAAGGAGAGAAGAAAAATAGAAGCAGGGGAAAAATGAAGGACAGCACGCATACTTTGGGCATGCACTACTATGTGTGCGCCTAAAGAGTCGAGGCGCAGGTGGGAGTCTGGAGAGCAAGCCCGACCACATGCCCAGCCTGATCACCGAACGCCCGTGGACCGTGGAGCACGCCTGTGGACCCAGTTGGTCCCTTCTTCTTGGACGCCATAGAAAACAAACAAGCAGACTCCACTGCGACATCTGCTATACTTTTCTGCCTCTTCCTCTTTTCTGCACGTCTGTGACAAATACCTTTTTGGAACTCAGGATCTGTCTGTTGTTCTGAAACTCTTGAGTGCGCTGATGCAATTGCATCCTTGATCATCTTGTGTCGGCTTGTTCGCCACTTTTTCTCTTCCTCCAGGGATACAAGATCCAGTTTCCTCATGCCTAGAGGATAAGTGCTCCAGCATTCCCAGTTGCGTTTCGCCAGGATCTTTTGTTTGCTGGTAAGATCTCTATGCCAGAAACACAGAGCAACGAAATGTGGATTTCAGATTGGTAATCTTTAGAACGGCATTACTGGGACTTACAATCCTCTGCCCCCTTGGCCAATTCTTCGCCCATGACCAGTAAAGTCATATGGACCAACTGTCCAACCCAGGGTGTGCTTCTTAACGTACTTGATGGTATGTTTGTTTTTGTCAGGAATCGGTGCCCAGAGGCGTTCACCAGTCTCCACAAGCTTGGTCTTGGGAGCCTTCCTTTTTCCTGTGTTATTGCGTTCAGGCTTGTGTGGAATTTTAATCCTGAAACCCATTAGACTGTTTTCGTTAATCAAAGACTTCATTTACCGCTTCTGTGCCTCCATGAATGGTGGCTTTAGTACAGTCCAAATCTTGCCATGCTTCTCATTTGCAATCTTGAGCAGATAGGTGGGCAAACGGTTCAAAGGTCTTGGATCTGGAATGAGGGACAAATAATCTGGGTCGAGACGAAATGGCAATTGCAGCTTCTGGGATGAACACCACTTCGCCTCTGGATATCAATCCGGATTTCAGAAGCTGAAAAATAAGGGCATTATATGGCATACCTTTCATAGTTCTCAGAACCTCATTACGTCGTGTTCTAAAATACTCTGTAATAGGGTTGACATTGCCAAACTGAGTTTTTAGGAGGGAGAGTTCATCCGGAGTAAGCAGCGGAAGCGGTGTCAGAGACAACCTTTGCAGAGGAGAGAGTGTATCAGGGAGTTAATGGAATCAATTTTGGAGCACTTGACGAAGTTTCGACAAATTTGCAGGAAGCACCTTGTTTTTATCCATCAAATCTGGCAGGATCTCTGCCAACAACCTATCCCATCACTTTTTTTCTATAAAAAAGCTGCCAAGGTGTGCATCAGTAATATGCTCTCCCAGATGTCCAAAAAGCAGAAGGCTAGGGGCAAGGTATGCCATGTCGAAGGGATGAGTAGCATTTCACAGGCTTGTTTTAGTTTGGTTGGAGAAGAAATTGTGTTCTTCTGTTGTAGCGCAAGCAAGCTCCTGGAAGTTGAACGTCAAAAAAAATGACCGAATTAGAAGTTGACAATCCACATTATATTTTCGAACCAGACTGGCTAATCGTTGACTGACACACCACTCATTCTTTCTATGGACTCGAAGAGTTTTTCCATAGCTTTGAATTCCTAGTGTTAGAATCTTCAATGTTGAAAGACTTGTAACAGTACGTACTTGATCTGATCCTCCACTATAACGCTAAGACTGAAATCGTCTTCCTTGTTACCCAACCGACAACGCCGTAAGACGTCTCTGTGCATGGCTGAGGGAATGGATAAATAGAAATAGGCACTGACTGACGATATCGAAAACCAGTGTTCAAAACAGAACTCATGGGCTGATTCTTGCAAACAACAATATAAGACTTTGTTGCATAAGACATCATATGCCAAAGTTTGAGGCGGTATACCAGCCAGAGCCAGAATTTTGGCTGAAATATATTGTCCAGCACCTTGGAAAGGATGCGGGCCAGGAGAGGTCAACCACTTGTAAATTGTTTTAGTCCCGCAATTCTTTGGGGAGTTATGACGTAAATAATTGGCGCTGAATCTGCACCAGCCATGGTAATCCAGAACTGGGTCTTCTCTGACATGTTAAATCATGGGGAGTGTCAAGGGGCAACTAACCAGGAACTCTGAGTTTTACAAGAGTGTTGAATTCCTTGTGTGAACGCCAGTACAACTGGTCTCAATTTTTAGCGCCATTAGATATTTAGTAAGATATATCACTTGCCTTCCACAAATTATCGTTGGAGAGCCATGCAAGAACATGGGTTTGCATTTCTAATGCAAAAGCAATTTTATACCCTCTCTCCTAGACTAAATTAGAAAGACGGCAGAAGGAAGGAAGGACTCTACCAACATTGCGTGGAACACGAATGACACCCTCCCATTGTGAAAGAGTAAACATTTGAGGCGATGAGTGCAATAGTGGCTCGATCTAAGTACAAAATGTGAAAAATATGAAATGTCAATGAAACTTGTACTCGCTTCAAGGTAGCATTTATCGAGATCGAGAATTAGCATCAAGGATGATAACCCACTCCTTTCAACTGAAGGCCGGCTGCCTGAAATGCTTGTTCTGGATTGTAGACACTATTGGACAAGGTAGCCGCCAGAGAACGAGGCCATTGTGGCCACAGGTATCTGCAATACTGATGTTTTTTTGGAGCTAGAAAAAAATGAGACAACGCTCGTCTGGATGTATTGAAATAAAGAAACAAACTTTGAGAGACATGGGATTGCTCTTCATCTGAATCCGGTTCAGAATCTGGGTCTTGTAGTAAATTGTCATCCAGCTCAAATGAATTAGGATCAGATTTGCGACCCTTCGGCTTCGATGGATCAGGATTGTCACATCGATAAATGGGAGGCATTTGGCGGGCGAGTTTAACCACCAGTCCAGATTTAGCGGGCGAGCAACCAATTGTGTATGGTGGCCTGAATTTAGACTCGTCCTCCAAGGACTTGTCTGAATTTTGATTCAGGTCGGATTCCACGAACATATTTGAATCTGGACAAGGACGATGCCAAGGAGGTGGCACTGAAAATAAATGAGGCATAAACACCTGACCAAAGGCTGAATGAAATGAACATATGATGCACTGGTTTAACAGGCGATCCAAAGATGAGGCTGTGAACAGCATCACAAAGAGTCCCAGGTCGCATGGTTTGAAGAGATCTGCTTTCTAATATTCAACGGCAAGTTCATCCATACCTTCTCCATGTTGTCATAGAGTTCCCTGGCATTCAAAAAATACTACATACCCGCAGAATTACTAGCAAGCCATGCAAGTCAGGAACGGCTGCAGCTAAATCTTGAATGGTTCTAGCCCAATGCCTGTGTGCGTCCAATTGGAGGCTATTGGTGTTGAGGGCTGAAGAGAGTCGTGGAACTGCGTCCTCCCTGGCCTGCATGCCCGGAATTTCCTCATCAATCATATCTGCATGGAGAGCAGTGACTCAGGTAGCACCTGGATGTGTCCTAATAAACTGAGATTCCAGAAAAGATGTAACAGTACATCAGACTTTTGACATTTTTGTTGTGGGGTTGTACAACACCAAACAACACCAAAAAACAGCATGAAACCTCGCAATGTCACAACTCACAACAGCTGTCCCAATTTTGACAACCTCAAAAAAAAAAAAAAAAAAAAACCCATTGTACTGGGGAGAGTTCGCCATTTCATGGCGGTACCTTTTTCGTTTTGGCAGGGACTTTTTTTGCTCCAGGCGTTGCGACGTTGTCAGCAACATGACAACACCAAACAATGCCAACAATCGGCCAACAATTTTGTCAAATGGCTGATGTAGCGGGAAAGAATTTTCCGCCCTCATATTCCTCAGGCATTGGGATGGAGAACGATTGTGATCGACAACAGCATTGGGTATGATGTCACTGTGCATGGACTCCGACCAAATTGTGGACTGAATATTTTGTTGTTTTTTTGAAACATGGGGGGTCCCGGAAACAAATCTAAAAAATATGTAGTGTCTTGTTTGCCAGCATCTGAAACCAAATTATTTATGAATTGACCAGAGGTGCTCTGCTTGATATATTTTAGATTTTGTAAGTATGTGTATATAGACTGCTGAATTGGGACTCCGCCACTTGCCAAATCACTCACCTCTCAGATCTCATGGTCTGTCCTTCCTCCTCAATCAGCACTACCCTATCGTTCTCAAGCTCCTGGCATCCTCATCGCCGTACATGAGGTGGGAGGGCCATCGAGCATGTGCTTCTGAGTGTAAGCTATCAGCCCAGGAGTGCCATCCCCCTTGTGGGGCTGCGGAGCGGCCGCTCTGCTGTATATGTCCCCCCTGTATGTCCATCTACAGCCTGGGTCCTAATGAATACTCAGTTATCTCTCCAGTGACGTGCCCACCCAGGCCCACCCAGTGGTGCCCGAAACACCCACATGGCTTGGTACATCTGTTTGATCCGACACACTCGTCCTGACCAGTGTTCAAGACTGTTGAACACTGCAGTTGAACACCGCAGTGCATAGGTACAGCAGTCGCATATGCAGAGCAGTATCCCAATCCGCCGTCCCTATGCCCTGACTCTAGTGTCGTGTTGTAAGTACAGCGTGCTATACAATGTGTGCAGAGGCCGGCTCACAGTCGCTGTCATACCAGCCCTGCGACCACACAGCTTCTCCACATCAGCGAGTCGGGTGTGTGCAGAGGCAGGCTCACAGTCACCGTCATACCCAGCGACCACACATGTGTCGTCCACGATCCACCGCAGTGCCCACGCAGCTTCCCCACGCGATCCACCGCAGCAACCACGCAGCTTCCCCACATCAGCGAGTCAGGCGTGTCTGTTGTCGATGCGGTGGATTGCGGATGACTCGACCGAGGTATACTAGTGATCCAAGGTGAGTTGGCCCAGATGGAGTGGGAAAGGATGCTGAGAGGGAGGGAAGGGAGAGGAAGAGGGAAAAAATGGTGCCTCCTTTGATTGTATTGACGCGCCAACCGCACCAACCCAACCCCGCTCTATCCAACCCTACAGCCCTCCGTTCCAGATCCCCTCCTTTTCTTCATCCTTTCGGTCTCTCTTCTCCCTCCCTGCTTCCTGTGCACACCACGGCACCTTCTCACCTTCTCGTTGTGCAACAGTGGGGCAATCGTGTCGCAATTCCTGTGTGGCCACCAAAGGGCCACGCGGTTTCCCTTGTCAATGTGTCGAGCCAGGCGCAAGGGGCGCAAGGCTTCATGTGGGTTGCAAGGCTTCATGGCCAGAAATTGGTCCTTTAAGTGCACCTCCTGAACTCCATTCCCACTTCTGTACATCATAACTTATATAGCCGTTGAATTCATTATATTTACTTGTTCTTGGTTGCTATTCTTGTAGTCTGGTAAAGTTTGGGTGTAGTCGATGTCATACTCCCCACTGATTGCGTTTGAATGTCACTCAATTGAGAAGACACCCGCAAACTTGTGTAGTGCGCATTGGGGAACATATGGGGGAACATATTGGGAGAGACATGATACAATCCAAATATACTGGATTGATACTGGATTCAAATTCAGAGAATCAGAACTCTGGTAGATATCACCTGTACAGCCCAATATATCCCTCTAGATAGAGGGGGAGATATGATGGTTGTCCCCCTCTAAGAAGAGGTTGTTAGGGGTGATCCTCGAGGTTTTCTTAAATATCTCTTAGCTATTTATTTAATGTAATGCTATTACCACTACCTTAGAGGCGGGGGACCCGCCCCCATCAATGACACTGATATCACCATCAAAGATGCTTGGCAGCGTTGCTAAGCGCTTTCCTGCCCGAGCGCCATCACTCGCATCAATCTCCCCACCACCGCTGCCCAAGTCGACCGTCCTGGGCTCAAAAATACTGGTGAATTCACAAGAAAAATCACATCACATCTCCACACCTAACTGCAGGGGTCCCAGGGGCTACACATATAAAAACATGACTACAAGACACAAAAATTAGAGTATAATCCAATATTTGTAGGTTATACAGGCTCGGCGACATCCTCAGTGTCCTGCACGATGCACATGATGTGAGTCAAAGACTCGCAGAACGCGTCGCCATCCACATCCTAATTGTCGTCGTCGTCCGCATCCTGTGGCGGCACAGTGCGCATCTCCACATCCCCGTCCGCAGCGATTGGCACACGCCGCTCCTTGTAGACGCTAACGCCAGGGAGGATAGAGGCAGTGAACCCTGGCTCCTTGCTGAGCTTCACTAGCTGCCCCATGTGCAACACGTTGAAGTGTCCACGCTCCATCCAGTGCAATGCGACCTGGTGGGCCAGCCCCGCATTCCCTTCCCGCCGCAGGCGCTCCTTGTGGTGGATGAGGAATTTTTCTCGTCGACCATGTGTGTGATGAAGCGAGGGATCTCGACGTTGAGCTGCTCAATCTCCTCGTCGGTGCGGAGCAGCTTGAAATGTTGGTCCATCACGATGCGACCGGATGGCAGCGCCCACGGCTCCTGGCGTATGTCTTCCCTCCCTTCATGCAGAAGATCGAAGTCTGCCAGAAAGGCGTACTCGACAACCTGCTCCCAGTTGAGCTCAATCCACGGCGGCATCATGGCGGCAGCCACATCATTGTACCTCTGAATTGCTGCCTTGACAGCCTTCGAGCGCGCTTGTAGTGCTTTCGCGATGTGTTTGCGCAATTTATACCCTGCATAGCGCCGTCATCAGAGCAGGTTTCATATGGCAGATGCTAGGATGTACCAGTACCGGACATGTTGACCTTCGTGAGCTCAAACATCCACACGACGATGAGCCCCTCGAGCTGGTCGTGTGCACGCTGGTAGCGCCGCTTGCTGACCATCGCAGCGGTGTCAAGCCATTTCTGGTCACCATGGACCCAACGCACAGGGACAGTGAGCCGTACCTCCAGGTCCTGCACGGTGGCAAGTGTCTTCCCCCGGACTTCAATTGCGTGCCGACACTGTGTCTCAATGCGGCGCGTCTGCTTCGCCGCCTCCTGGTAGCTAGCATCGGTTGCCACAGGGAGCATAGGTAGCTCTACCCCGAGCACGGCTGGGAGGCGATCTCTGCAGTGTGTGTTAGTTGGGTGAAACATGCGCACGAAGCAAGACAGGTACGTACTCGTGGTCCATCAAGTTTACCAGTTTCTGGTAATATTCCATCTCCAGTGTCTCCTGCACTGGCTCCTTCGACAGCGAGGACAGGTATTCCTTCTCTTTGGCAAGCCAAGTCTCGAAGACCGAGTGACTCACAACGCCAAGGAGCTCCATCGTACCTCACAGTGCAGGAAGCATGGCCTTGATCTTGAGGGCACGGCAATATTTGTTGGCGATAAGGAGAGCTACGGGGGCGCACATTAAATGCTGTCAGAGTACTGTAGGCTGCATATGAACTTACCGAGGCCTTGGTACATATCAAATGAATCTGTGTGCTTGAGGTACGTGGCAATTGCTTGCTGTAGGTGGAAGGCCGTTGCATAACGTGTGGTGGAAGTGAGGGCATTCGACTTGGAGAAGAAGGACTCACAGCCTTCGAGGTCCTCCAAGCCCATGCCCTTCACATAGGTGGCGAGATTGTCGAGTTGGCAGCGGCGGTTGTGGGCGTGTCCATGGAAAGCCCCGACTAGCGCCTTGAAGTTGTTGTCGGCCGCCAGCTTCGAAAGCACTGGGTGGGCCTTCACCATCTTCCCAAATTTGCAGCCAATGTCGTAACCCAGTCCAAGCTCGCCCAGCACACGCAACAGATGGTTTGTGATTGCGAACCTGTACTTCGCTCTGCGAGGCAAGCCACGTCAGTAAAAATATATAATAAAAATATATAAGTGAAAAAACTTACAGCTCCCCGCTCTTGATCATGTCGACAACAACAAGAACAAACCCGTGTTGGCAGAGAGCTGGGAAGAATCCCGTCTCATCGTACATCCCCCATGCATGCTGCATGACATCCTCCTTCATGTTTTGCCACCTCTCCATACATCCATCCTCCTCCTCCTCCCACTCGGAATCAGTGATGAAGCCCTTCATTAAATCCTCGAGTCCCTCCCTAGACCATCTATTCACCTCTGCCCGCGACAAATAGTAGTCCCCAGGGGGAACGCGGTCATCACTGTGTTCCTTGGATTCCCCGGGTATTGTTGTCCCATCTGCCTGCACCTCCTCATGCTCTCGCCGCCAGAACCGCTTCAGGGAATCGTTCCCATAGACGGTAGCCAGAAATGCGATGGGGAGCTTTGCCTCGCCCTCGAGCTTGTAAAAGCACGCGGGGCAGGCATTCTTGAGATGCCAGTTGGGAGTATCGCGGCCAAGCGCAATTTGCACGCGCTTGTCCACCACAGTGCGAATCACAAGATAAACATGAAACACGACGGAGAATTGCACCGCAAGGTAAGGGCGTGGGGGGACACCGTGTAGTTAGCAGAGTGCACAGACAAAGGGCTGGATACCCAGGCGGGGACAGCGCAGCTGGGCGAGGCGAAAGACTTCGAGGGCGTGGATGGTGATGATGACGGTGGGGAAGTGGGGTGCCACCGGCATGAGGCCTTGGCGCATGTAGGCAGATGCGACGAAGTGGTCGCCTGTAATTATGGGGACATCAGTATAGTATGCAGCTAGAAAAATAAAAATTAATAAGAATGCAGGCGGATGGTGGAGAGACCTACAAAACATATCCACCACCAGCATGTTCTGCATCTCCTCCATGGCGGCGCCCTTGGGCTGGGTGTAAATTGAGGACAGCCCCTTCTCCGCAGTTGTGAGTTTCCAATCGACATATGCATCTGCCATGCGCTGCATCTGCACTGTGAATGTGTCAACTAGAATTTGCGTGCGGTCAGTTCGTGTGCGGCTATCACGAGTCCGCAAAAGGAGCTGGCTGTTGAGGAGGATCAGCCATGGAACCGAGGGGAGTAAACGGGTGCAGACTTGTGATGCGTGCGCAGCTTGTCCAGCAGAGTTTGATCAGCGCGATCCACATCTTCCTCAGTCATCGCCCTGCGTGGCTAATATTGGCGACGGTGTGTCCACAGAGCACATCGTCTTCATACACCGCATCTTTCGTGTCGTCCACGTCGTAGGCATCCGGAATGTCGTGTTGCATGGCATTGTGCTCACGACGTTGAGCCTCAGTCAACTGCCTCAACAGTGACCCACGTCCCATCGTCGACGCCAATGGCCGCGTCTTCGCCGTCCTCGTTGGCCAGCCCCGCGATCCGACGTACACTGCTTCCGTGCTAGCTGTGTACCACCTTATCATGAAGGAGGGCGCCGCCGCTGCCTTCCCCAGCACTATGTGGAAGCACCGACGTGGGCTCTTTGCCGTTCTCAACGTGGGGCTGTCGTATGGGAAGGGGCAGAGTGTCCCATCGCGGCTGCACAACGGCCAGTATGCGCCGATAGTCGATCAGCTCCTTGCCGACCCAGACATCGGTCATATGGCCACTTTCGCAAGTGGTAAGTCCCCCCCCATTGCCTCCCTATATTTTCCCACCTGAGTATCAGCTGCCTTTGCGATTTGGGCCCCACGTCTCCACCAATACTACCGCGAGCACCAAGATGCGCTGCACCAATGCCTGCCCCACCTCAATCTCAATTTCCCCAAATCTGTCTTCTCCTGCGCTGCTTTTAACTTCGGTCCCAGCGTCTGGACCTTCCGCCACCGCGACATCCTCAATGTCCCTTTCGGCTGGTGCGCAATTCAATCTGCGGGCCCTTTCGACCCTACCAAAGGCAGGCACTTGGTGCTCTGGGATTTGAAGCTCGCCATCGAGTTCCCCCCCGGTGCCCTCATCTTGGTTCCCTCGGCCACCATCACCCACTCCAACGTCCCAGTGCAGCCCAGCGACAAGTGTGTCTCCTTCACCCAGTTCACTGCTGGTGGACTCCTTCGCTATGTCGACAATGGGTTTTGCACTGAGAAAGTTTTGGAGGAGGAGGACCCAGCACAGTTTGAGAGGCTGGTGAAGCTGAAGGAGTCGCGCTGGGAGATGGGCCTCGGGCTACTTAGCACGTTAGATGAATTACTAGACCCCACGCAAGCTGAATAAATATTTTTTATACTGAATTTTTGCGTGCCAAGTGCTGTGTATGGTCTGTATGCGCATATTAATCGCGAACGCATTGTGATCGCGAACTCGTTTTCATCGCGAAGTTCGCATAGACAGCCTGCAGCCCATGGGCTCAAATTTTGCGAGGGGTACTTACAGTATATTCAATCATCATTCAGAGACTTTAGTTTTTTTCATCAGTAAATAATTGGCTATGTTTCCTCTGTTCACTCAAAAAATATGGGTATTATGTTATACGCTCATACCATGTCCAGGTATGTTCTGTAATATTTCCGTGATTTCAGGGATATGAATGCGCCGAGAGTGATTTTTACATGATTTGCTGAGAATCACAAACACCCTGCTGATGAGCATGGTTTTGTCATGATACAAAACAACACTTGTACTCATGCTCTCTGATCCTCACTTTCGCACTCTCAACTCGCCGTCACCATGGTACATGGCCGCAAGCCTCTGGATGTCAATCTCCAGGCCCACCATCGTCAAGACACCCTCAAGCGCTACACAGAGAAGTAAGAATATCCACAGCAAGGTTAATCTTGACACTTGTTCTCATGTCATTCCAGAAATAAAGAGAAGCTCCGCGAAGCTGCTCGTTTACGTATGCAACGGTCTGTTCCTCCTCACCACTATGTTACCGCCGGCTCACACCCATCCAATTAATTACTGCAGGCTCCGCACCGCCGTGGCCAACTCCAATGACAGCATCAAATGTGCTCATCGACTCAAGGCACACGAGGCTGCAGCAAAATACAGGGACAAGCGCGTTGATGAATTACTGTGGGCTGCAATAATACTCATGGGTGCACGCAGGAATCACGAGGACATCCGCGCCACCGACACCATGCGACGGGCCAGGCAAGGTGCAAATGTATGAAGTTCTATATATGCTGACAATTCTTTACAGGAAATATATTGAGTCTCCGGGCTTGGAGGCCTTCGACACGAAGACCACGCAGAAGTTCACGGCGAAGACACAATGTCACCATGAAGGATGCCTACCACCAAAATGTCCCATTATGCTACCCGAAAAATCCAAACGCCATGAGAGCTTGCCAGAAGATGATGAAGACGATGAGAGCGATGAAGAATGCGACGGGGAATTACAGCAGGGCTCTACACACCCATTTTTTCCTGGACGCGTAATAGCCCCAAGTGCACCAGAGTGGCTTTCCTGCCGTACGGGAATTGTGGAGAGGAGGGATGTTGCGTGTGCGGCTGCATATGCCCAGCGTCCACTATTTGGAAGGATCATGAGGGGGGGCACTACCGTAAACCAAAGGGAACATACTATTAACTACGTTAAGTACAATATATTCTACATGATTTTGGGCCAAGTACCCTGACCTTTGAAGTCTAAGGCCTTCAGTCATAACACACAACAACACAGTTGATAAGATAGCACTGAGATAGCTTTACTGCCGTCACTGCCATCATGGATATTCATCCCCCTGAGTTGCTTAAGATCTATATGCCGCAGCCAGGCGGGCCCCTCCACTGCATGCCTGGCTACTTCCCCGACCCTGGAGATGAGGATAGGGCAAGTCATTCTGCCACGCCTGATAAGTCATTCTTTGGCATCACAAGCAGTGCCAGCGATCTCATAGGCGCTGTTAGTTCCAGGTGCACCTCTATACTTCATTTTATTCTTCAGATTTGGTCCCTAACTCTGCACAGTGCAATATTTCACAGGATTCTCAATGCTTATCCCAATTTAAGCCACATCGAGGCACCAACATGGCTCCGGTTTGTGGAGCTCTGGAAGCAGAACTGCACTGAGTATCACAACCACGAGGTAGAGGCGCAAGACCCTATGTCCACCCCATCAACCCCCCCCCACCTCCGTCCCAATCTCCAGCCCCTTCGGCATCCACCAAGTGCGACGTAGACTTGACAACAATGATTACGCCCATGCCCACACCCTTTAAACGCACAAAGGCTCCCGAGCTTGACCTGCCTGTGCCGCTGGTGTGGATTTCTGACAGTGAGGACGAAGGAGAACCCCCCTCAGATGTACCCAAGGGGGAGGAACATGGGGATGCGAGGAGCACCCCTTTGCTGCAACGTGGGGAAGGGCCCTTGATGATGTACACTGTTAGTGGCCACAACTGCATCTTCCAGGATCAGTAAGTGCATATTGCCTTCACCCATTACCCTGCTGACTCCCTATACTCCTGCAGGGAAAGGGCTGCTGAGGCCTTCAAGAGCACTCCGGGTGCAGTGATGATTTTTAGCTTCAACGAGGACGAGCTCTGGGCTTTTGTCCAAGAAGAAGGGGTGCGGATGAAGGCGTTGATGTTGGTATTGGCCAGGGAGGCATAAGAATCCCACCGCATGCCCTCCTTTTTTTTCCCACCTCTTACAGTACAGACACACATTTTTATTTTTATTTGTATGCAAATGGAGAATTTTTTGTGGTGCTGTCATCAGAAGTGAATTGGAGGTTAGGTTAGGAGTAGGAATCAAAGCTTTGTGTCTGAAAAAAAAAAAAGTACTACTTGGAAGGCTCGAAGGCGAAAGCTGATGATCAAAGTGTGTGTCTTGGGTGCCGCCGATCATGTTTCACCTTTTTCTTTTCTCTCCTTCTCATTCTCTAGGAAATCAGCTTACCTCCCCAAAAGCCATCAATATGAACCCTCACTCATCCTAACTTATAGTAGAGTACAGCCACATGATGTAGTCTGGTATGGCGACAATGCAATTTAAGTTCAAGTTCAAGTGCAAGGCTGCTAAATTTCTTTTTGTTAAGGCGCATGACTCCTGTAGTCTGGCACAGCAACAATTGAATTTAAGTTCAAGTCAAGTTCAAGGCTGCCAAATATATTTTTACTATTGTTGGCCTACATATGCAAGATTTTGTGTCACTACCCTCAATTTGCATGTAATCACTTAGAATAAAAGGTAATCAAAGCTAATAGGACCCAAGATGATACCCAAAAATTTACAGAGTGAACAGACATGATTTCGAGCCAGGATAGGATAAAATAAATAGTCGGATTTTTGATGGAAATGATCGCCCCGCTCAAGTTGCAGATGTAAGTAGCATTTCGGCACCTCACAGCCTCATTCCTGCCTCAAAAATTAAGCTATCCTGGGGGCCTGGGCACTATCTTCATATGCTAAGGATTCCGTATGCAAAATCTGAAGTCTAACGAGCAACACACGCAGGCATGCGGAACACGTCAAGGTGCCATCAAAACCTGTTTGCTTATGTATGCCAACAATAGTATCACTAAATTCATTTCTGATTTTCTCGACAGTGCAATGTGTTTTACACGTCAGATTTACGTGTCGAATGTGTTGTCCAAAATCTCCGACACCCCCTCAGTTTTGTTTCTTGAAGGTGGCAAAATTCTTAGTGGGACTACAATGTTTACCGAATGTTTACAGAACGCGTGAGAGTCACTCACCATCACGCAACTCTTTCTCCTCGCACCACCAACAACCCACTGCCATGGTCTCGACAAAATCCGCTCACGCACTCCGCAGCCTGGGGAAACGTGTTCAAACCTCCCGCAAATGGAGCAGCCTCTCCTCCGCAGCAAAAGCAACCAAAGTGCTGCAAACCGCAGAGCGCAAGCGATGCCAGATGAAGCTGGACGATGACGTTGACACGTTTTGCATGTACCGCAACATGGAGATCACCCGCATCGCAAAGGACAATGGCAGATCTGAAAAGGCAGTCCGGGTGATGCTCTGCAACAGCAGCCAATTCAAGGCCACTCGCGCACCCAACCTCAGAAACACCATCATTCACGACCTCTCAATGAAGGCGAAGGCGTGTACGTACCATCCAGCACGTCCTTCTTACGCGGCGAGGCTGATTTTATCTCCCTTAGGTGGTGAGACCAAATAATTTATTAGGTCATCTTAAGTTCGAGGTGGTTGGAACCGACATGAGGACTTGAGTTCCACCTGAACTTAAGTCCTTCAAATGTACGGTAGGGCCGTTCAATACAGGGTATATCACTACTTTTTTGGCACTTGAGTTCCGAGTCTATGTGGTCTCAAGACCTGCAAATTGAGACTTAAGGGAACGGTAACCGAACTGAAGAGTATGCGTATAATTGAAGATGGCAATGGAACGTAACAAATGTATTACTTAAGAACTCAAGTTAGGCCCAACTCAAGTCCCGTTGCTGGACTTGAGTTCGTTTCTGGACTTGAGTTCGTCGCTGGACTTCAGTTCCGGCACAAACTTAAGTTCTGCGAGGGCTGTCTTCAGTTCTGTGGCGTGTATGAAAAGCGGGAATCTTGTACCTGCGTGTAGACCCGCGGGCGGCTTTGCTTTTGCCAGGGGACCTCGGCACGTAGTCCCAGCTGAAATTCATGAGCACCGATGCCTCGACGACAAAACTCCAAACTTACCTCGGTTTCCCGCCCCCCCGCACTTCGGCCGCTAGTCTCTCTTGACGTTCCTTTCCGGCCTCCTGTGAATTCACATGAGATAAAGCAACAAGAACAGTCAATGAAAGTTTACCTGGGGCGTTTTATGTGTTCTCGAAGGGCGCCCTGTCGCAATTGAATCATCCTGCACATCCTCTGGAACAAGCTGATCATCCGCCTTGCGCTTCCTCCCCCTCTTCTTCGGCGCTGCCTCCTCCTGGCCACCCTCCTCCTCCGGCTTCTTGCGCTCGGCCTCGCGCTTGAGACGCTCCGCTTCCTCCTCCTGCTGCAAACGTGCCATCTCTTCCTCCTCCTGCTTCTTGCGCTCCGCCTCCTCCTCGGCCTCGTGCTTGAGACGCTCCACCTCCTCCTCGGCCTCGCGCTTGAGACGCTCCGCCTCCTCCTCGGCCTCGCGCTTGAGACGCTCCGCCTCCTCCTCGGCCTCGCGCTTGAGACGCTCCGCCTCCTCCTCGGCCTCGCGCTTGAGACGCTCCGCCTCCTCCTCGGCCTTGAGACGCTCCGCCTCCTCTTCGGCCTTGCGCTTGAGACGCTCCGCTTCCCCAGTAGTAGCTGCGTGCGGCGGCTGGTCCCCAGTAACTGCAGCCGGCTTGCGGAAGAACCCCGCTGTCCCCTCGCCCGCGCCCGCCGCTAAGGACACAGCCAATGTATACCACTGTGGTCCCTTTAACCCCGCCAGCCCGTTCAAAGACAACACGAGCTCAGGAAAGTTTTCAGTGTCGTAAAAGTTGTCGGGTGTACTGGTGATTGCTGGCCAGGGTATCTCTCCACTTCCAAAGGCAGCTTCTGTGAATTTCGACAGGTTAATGATCATCTTTTTCCCTGTAAATTCGAACGACGCACGATAGGAGGCTACTAGAAAACTTGTCACTGTTTGCGCTAACACATTGAACGATGCCTCGTCCACAGCATCAGGTTTGAGAGGAAAGACAGGTGGCACCCCATTTGCAGAATCCCCCACCGCGACATACTCTGTTCACGCAGCTCAGAAAAGATTGTCGTGTCAATTATGTATAACGTCGCACCTTGAAGAGGCTTCTTGGCCCATGCATACATGGCATTGAAGTTGTCTTGGGCGAGTTGCGGGTATTGCTTCTCGAACGATTGGCGCGCATGGATGCCCTCGGGAACAGCCTCAGCCCTGCTCCAACGGTAAGTCCTACGCACACTGATGTAAGGAGAAAGGAAGGGAAAGGGAACACACCACTCGAGCTGCACGTTTCCGTCCATGTCCAGCCACCCCATCAACATGGTCGCCATGAAAGGGCGGAACTTCCCCGACGTGTGGAGCTTCTGGAACATGTGCTTGAAGCCGCTTGCCAGTCGCTTTTGACGTCTAAATAAATGATCAATGGGGAATGGCATGATGGTATGTACAACCTACTCCTCCCAGTCAACCTCCTCGTCTGCCACCATCGCATCCCACGATGCTTGGTCCTCCTTCGCCCAAAGCATAGCCTCAGCTTTCGAAAACTTGCCACCGGCATTGATGTCGCCGGGCAGAGTCTGAGAAAACTTCTGGATTTTGTCATGGCAATCTTCACGGAATCTGTCGCGACCGGTGAAGGCGGCGATCCCAAGCAGCTTTGTCACTGCCGTGGAAGGCGCCGGATTGGATGGCGCAGTGTCGGTGTTCTTGACCTTGTTTTTGACGTTGTCGGCTGATCGCTTATTACTGATGACTTTTGGGATCGCCTATGGTGTTGGTCAGAACTGCTCTCGGCACAAGATAAATGGATCGAAGTACTCACCTTACGCCACCCCGCCTTGGGATACCCACGCAAGAGAGCTTTACGTTCGCCCTCATCCTCCTCGTTGTCGCTCGCGTCGCCGTCATTTGCCCGAGGTTTGCCGCTCTTCTTTTTGTTGAGCTTCCCTGGGTTTTCCTGTTTCCAGGTCTTGGTCCGCTCCAAGAGACAAGCTTCCTCCGCTTGATCCCCGGGCTGCACCTTGTGCTGGAAAGCCTTTGCATCAAAGGCCTGGGTCTTGACCTGGTTGTAGAACTCGTTAGCCTCCTTCTGGGTCCCCAGGTCCGCAAGGTCGACATTGCGAAGGGCGACATCGAGGATGTAGCTTCGCTGGTGTTGATTGAGTTTCGGCACAGCGATGTCCTCGCCGTTGCTGGAGGCCATGGTGGCAAGGTCGGGCAAAGGCATGATGTCGGGGACATCAGTCTCGCTATATGGTTTAAGCATTTCTTTCACTTTGCTTGGTTTTGCTGCTGGCGCCATCGTTGGGAGTCGCAGTGAGGGAAGACTGAGATTTGGTAGGTGGGTCAGAGTGCGGAAAAAGCAAGAGGCAATGAAATGCCACCTACATCAATAAAGTGCTTGACCCATTGTCCAATTGCGCGCTCGAGCGCTTGGTCGGAAATCGCCAAAAAAAGGAAACTCTTTGAGCCCGAAAAAGGAAACGGAAAAGGGAGCGGTGGCCACAGGGCTACTACTTAAGTCGTGTTAAAATCGAGTGAATAGCCAACTCAGACCATCATTACCTTTCCTCACAATGCCTGCTATATCTTTCCGCGAGACTCGCTGCCTGTTCGGCGACACGAACGTCCCCGACTACAACACCAATGTGCGCCACCACGCTCTTCTCCGCAAAGCCCTCGAAGTGAGGATGCCAGAAGAACTTGAAGTGGTGTTCGGCCAACCTATAAAACTGCGTGTTGCAATGGGATCAGCATTCACGTCTGACCAACTGGGAAAAATCAAGACCAACTTTGTGGGTCCTCATTCATATCTTGCCACCGACGCCGACTCACTTGCACCAGGTGCGCAATGGTCGCCTTGTGTCCAACGAAACCACGCCTCCTGAATCCCGGGTGCGAGACGCGATACGAGGGTATCGCACCGGGTACGGCTCCTATTTCATGTCGACCGGCAACGACTACGCCATCCGTAACCCGGCCGCCAAGTCCGGCTTGCAGGCCGCAGAGCAGACATGGCACGATTTCATCGTTCCCTATCGTGCAGCTCACGGGATGCCTGCTCGTCCTGCCTGGGCCTTGGAGCCATTGCCTGGACTTGACAGGGTACGCATCGCGCCTGTGCTCCCCGCTCCCGCACCCCCGCCACGTTTCCTGGGAGTCATCGACATCTCTGAGGACGAGGAGGCCGCACCCCCGCCACGTTTCTTGGGAGTCATCGACATGTTTGACGACAAGGATGCTGCACCTGCACCCCGCGCAGCCCAGCGGCGCCGTGCCCAACTTCCCACACCTCCACCCAGCTCTCCCACCCGCATGGATCTCTCCCAAATCGATGATGAGCCCACGCGCCCTGCCCCAAAGAGAAAGTTCGTGGATTTGGGCATAGTCAACGTCTCTGATGATGAGGAGGAGGCCACGATGCGCCCACGCAAGAAGGCGCGGTCCTTGGGGTATATTGACTTGACGATTTGACTACGACTTGATACGTTAATTAGCACTTTTGTAAAATCTGAGACATGATAGAATATAATTACTTGCTGCTCCTCGTATCTCTGCACAAGATAAATTCAGAAAAGAAGAATAGTATTAGTTTTGTCACGCATACCTGCTCATAGTTCTCACTTGCATTTGTCGCCGAATCGCCGCAGAAAACATCAAAGACAATTGGCCGAAAGATCTTAGTACATGCGTTGAAATGGTATGTAAAGAGCCCGTGTTAATAGCAAAGAGACCGTGGATGAATGCCAGAAGAAAAAAAAAATGAGGCCAGAGGACCGACATGAAGTCGGCCGGGCTCGACTGTCGAGTCGAACCCAGAAGAGTACACAGACCGACATGAAGTCGATCTGTGGTGTTCCAGGGGGTCCGTCGTCGGTCTTGTGTCACTGGTCGCCATCGCGTTCGTCCTCAAGCACGTCTTGGTGGTGGTGGTCAAGAGCCAGGTGGGTGATGGGAGGAAAGCGGATATAGAGGGAGCGTAATATTGCTTACGCGACACAGCACAGCCTCATATTTCCTTTCTCACTCTCCACCACCATCCTCCTCATACCACATCCCACACCCATCCCGAACCAGACTTGTGTGTCTGGCTAACCTTGATTGCGACTTGTCAGTCGCATCTTGGTCGTTCCCAACTTGTCAGTTGGAAACTATGGCTCCGCATTCACCGCAAAAATCACCTCAAAAGTCGTCTGAGCAGGCGCTCAGGCAATCACACCCTCACAGCATCGATTTGTTGAAGAACCGCGACCCCACAACTTCCTTGGGACCTTTTGACGGCAATTTCGGCGTGTTTGCTGAGCTCAACGGGGAGCACCATTTCATAACGACCAATGCCGACTATGTTCCGGCCCTTCCCTCACTCCAAACGCCGCACGCGGTCTATCTCAGGTCGAACATGCGTTATGGGACTGACGACCCGGCCCTCTGGCCGCAGCAGTACGCGCCCCAATTCTGCCACATGCCCCTCATGGCCAAGAAAGGATCACGCCCCGAGCTTGAAATAATGTGGTGGGACCCGTTGCCGGTGGACTTTGTAGTCGGAGGCGCAATCATGTGCAGACTGGGACGCCTCAGCACTGCCGCATTTTCCAAGCTCCACTTGCCCATCAACAACCTCGTCGCTCGATGCACCCAGCTGCGTGAAAAAAACCCAGAGCTCAGTGTCCCTCTTTTTGGCGAGCTTATTGAGCATATCGTCAGAATGCTGGAGCAGGTGCAGAGCCTCCCCACAACGTTTCCCAAAATGGTGTTCCTAGTCACCTCGCTCCAACGCGCCTTTCTCGAACTAGATGCGCTGTACGAATACATGACCGTGTACAAGCATAAGATGAACAACTATCTGGCAGCCGCTGTCTCGCAAACTGCTCTCCCACAATTTGTGGGCGCGTTCACCACGGAACCAGGGATCGTTCAACAGCTTTCAGCTGCCCGTATACCGGTTTGGTTTCTTCGCCCAGTGATTGTCTTTGACCGGGAGAACATCCTGCACGTAGTTCCCTTATCGGAGCCGAGATTCGGTCTCCCGGATGACAACGCGCATGTGGAGGGCGCACCCGCAGCCCTGTACAGCGGGAACAGCACCATCAACAAGATAATGGCAATCCGGGCGGCAGCGGTTCATACGCCCTGGTACGCGATCCCTTCCAGACCGCGACCACCCGTGCTCACCCTCGCTCGCCATCACCCAATCCGGTTGCCAGTAGCTCACGCTCACACTCAGTTGGTACGTCCTTTATTTATCAATAGTGGAGCACTACTGATCATACTACAGCCCCTACACTCATTCGCAATAACCCGGCACCAATATGTCACCGCCCATACCTGTGTATGTACCCGTCCCAATGAATGAAGTACAACTAACCGTAGTCACACTATAGCTTCATCCACGCGTCCAGCAAAACCCAAACCACAGACCCAGAGCCAGAATCAGAAGGGCCCCACGAAAGCTGAATGCAACAAATTTGTTCTCGTTACAGATGAGGGAATGCTGCCGGCCATCGTCTCCATGGCTGAGGCCCTCGCCAAAGTCAATCACACCGTCGTCCCGTACACCTCCGATGATGCCGACAAACGATATGTGCTCCCGGAGCCCACCCTGTTTGTCACCACCACTCCCGAACGACGGTGGATGTTTCTACATCACTGGAACCTGCTCGCCAATGGGTTCATCTATATGCTCGCCCACCAGCCGCAACTGCTCCGCCCGCAGGAATGGAGAGACGTTCTGGAGGGTCGTATGACAGAGCGTGGCTTCCCTGGCTCCACAATGCAAAGGCGGAGCCACGGGCTGCAGGAGCGCATCCGCCCAGCGTTGGCAGTCTGCGATGTGTCAACCATCGAGGGATTGCCCGTGCCGGTCGAGTCTCGACCGGAGTTCACCCTCGAGCAGAGTCAAGAAATTGTTTGGGGAGTGGCGGAGAGCGGTTTCCGCTTTGAATTCTGCACTCTAGACAAACGGGCGTCAGGGCAAGGGAGGGTGGACGCGGTGAAGAGATGCTTCGCCGGCGGCATGCTGGTTGGGGTGCCCCTCGAGATGAGCAAGCGGGGTTGGGCTGCGACAGCGCTGGAAGAGCGCCATCATTATGTCGCGCGGACCGCAGCTTTGATGCTCGATTGGACTACCAAGTCCCCTCGTCCCAATATCATCCGCCGTGTTGCTGAACACCATTTGTGGCACCCGCCCGACATGCAAGCGCTCGAAAGTGCCGTGTGCGAATACTACACCCAAGCATTCTGGGAGTATTTTGGTCGTGCCGCCGTTCTCCCGATGCACCTTGACCACAATACGGAGAGGGAGGAGGGGGAGATATAGATTGTCGTGGGTGTTGCTGTCTCACCGCGCATCATCGTCATTGTGTGTACTTTGCTTTTCTGTCCAATGCTTTCATGTCTTCCTGCAAAATCACTCTAGCTACCTTTCTTGGCGCGAAACAAATGTAATATAAATGTAATATATTGTACTTATTCAACTGAATACACCGCCCAACGGGCCTTTCAATATATTAAACAAAAATGATGCTACTCTGGCTCAACTTCCCTAGTGTCCTCATATGTTCTTGGGATTTATCTGATAGCCTCGATGGTTTGTCCCTACTATCCTCGTATTTTTCTCCGTGATTTAAAGAGTTGCAGATCCCAATGCCGGCCACCAAGGATGAATACGAGAGCTTTGAACTTATGGATTTAGGCGCCCAGGCCGCAGAAATGGTGCACATGGTTAATGACGTGGCGATATATAGGCCTATTTATTTATTGTGGAAGGTACTGGCACAGCATTGCAGCAGGGAAATGTTCCGTGAGTTTCGAAATAGATTTCCGTGGAGTTCCGGTGATAACACGGTGATCTGATGGCATCGACTTTTACCAATCGACCCTCCCACCACCACCAAGGCAAGCCCGACGAACCGCAACCTCAGGACTGCGTCGAAGACGGCCATCGACACAAGACCGACGACCGAACCCCTGGAACACCACAGATCGACTTCATGTCGGTCTGTGTACCTTCTGGGCTCGACTTGACAGTCGAGCCCGGCTGACTTCATGTCGGTCCTCTGACTTCATTTTTTTTTCCTTCTGGTATTCATCCACGGTCTCTTTGCTATTAACACGGGCTCTTATCTGTAGTCGCAAACGGGCTGTATTAAATACCATTTTAATGCGTGTACTCAATTATTTCACTTGATTTTACATTCTATGTATATTTCCTTCGGGCTCGACGTCGACGGACGCGAAGGAGGGAACGAAAAATATAGGGCAAGGAATGCACAAAGATAATAGGCTCGGAATCAGGGATCTTCGGGCCACTTTGCAGTGGCCACATCAAACACTTTGACCACAGTTCGTCTCTCTGCAAAACACCATCTTCACAACTTGAGTCCCCCCCCCCCTTGCAGCACCCTTGGCACCATGAAGAAAACTGGCGTCCGCAGAGCCGCCCGCACCACCGAGCCAGAGCCGACCCAAGCGCGTCTTGCCACCAGCGTGCCAAGATACAAAGTGACCTTCCACATAGGTGCAGCTGCGCGCGACGGTGTCGCCATGCAGACTCACTGTTAGACAGATGCCACTCCAAAATCAGACGAGCGCTATGTTGCAAATGCCAGCTCCCAATGAAGAGCGCAAAATTTTGAGGTGGAAATGGACCCACCTCCCGAGGAGGCATCCTTACCCTTCATTGACGCGACTGAGGACGCTTCGGGTGCGTTGCCGGCGTACGAGACGACCCCCGCTTCTGAGGAGAAGGCTACCAAGATACGACAGGTGGGTGCAGGACTTGAACGACCCGATTTTCACAAAGTTAACATTAATGCAGAATGTGGCTCACATGAACGAATTGAGGGCAAAGGAAGCAATCTTCCTCCAACTCATTCTTTCCCTTCACTACAGCTCCCAAGTCCTCACGCCCTGTTCGTGTGGTATCGACACACATGTCCGCAAGGTGGCCTGTAGGGAATGCTTGCAGGCAGAGCTGCTTTGCCGCCAGTGCTGGCTCAACAAACACAGGACCATGCCCACACATTGGGTGTTTGTTTGGAAGAAGAAGTAGCGCTTCTTCGAGAAACATGATTTCTGTCGAGTCATGCCCAACACCTCCATTGGGCTCGGCCATTATGGCGAACGGTGCCCTGATGCGGACCTGGCGCGGTCCTTCACCCTGGTCGACAGGAACGGCATTCATGCCACCGCGATCCCGTTCTGCGGGTGCAAGCAGCTCGATGGGAAGCACGGCCCTCCGGAATATCAGCAACTTACGCACGCGGGAATATTTCCTGGAAGCGTAAAGGACCCGAAGACCGGCTATACGCTGAGCCTCCTGGATTATTACCGGCAGGAGCGCAGCCAAGGGAAGGGCTCTGCGTACAACTTCGTGCACGTTCTGCGACGCATGGCAGATCCCATTTTCGCTGGTTCAGTCCCAGTAGGTGCTCACTGATGTGAGTACGCGATCGAATACTAAACATATCTCAGGATATATACACCAATTTCCTCGCGATCTCCCGGTTTTACGAATACCTCGGGATGATCATTCAAAGCGGGCATGCACACGAGGTTGATGTCCCTCTGCCCGGCGAAATGGACTGTCCTTACCCGAATCGACCCAATGGCTTTCTTGGCGCCATTTGCGCGGCGTGTCCAGAAAGGGGCGTGAACATGCCCTTCCTTGTTAAGTCGCCGAGCTACCTTTGGTGAGTGGCCGGCATGATTTTCCGAGCGAGGATGCTAACAAACACCAGCCATCTCATTGCCGCTTACAAAACACTTGACGGGAACTACAAGCAGAACCTGTTCTTCAAACACGACGATGGCAGTGACACAGCTCTCACAGACGGCAGGATGCATTTCCCTCCTCAAGCGGAGTACGTAGAAATTGCCAAAACCCATGTAGTTGCGAAGGAAGACACGGTAAATGGATTTGTGCAGTGTGCCAACCGAGCGCTAACGGCTATAACAGGAAGTGCCTTGTAAAGCGCACATCGGGTCAATCCGCCACCAGGGATCGGTGAAGTATGGGAATGTCGCGGTGACCGGTGTCGTTGCCTGCGCGTGCGACCATTCCGTCGCGGGCTCTTTCGTGGACATGCTGAAGGGTGAAGCGTAAGTTTTCGCTCTGGGTTGCAAGCTTGCAGACTGATTGCTTTGTTTGAAAAGATTTGCGCTCGGCACATACGCACAACGCGAGCACTTGAGGCACACCAACTCACCGCCTCATGGCCCGGAGTCAACGACACCAACTGTCTTCAGCTATGACAGTTGGTGCTCGTTTGTGGTGAATCTTGTCAAACGGGTGATCGAATTGTTCCCCGAGGAGACCTGGCTCCACATGCTACTAGCGTCGGTGGAGGGTCAGATTCCAGCCGACCACATAAATGGCCACGGCGTGGACTGTCAGGCGTGCTGGCAGGCGGTCTACTTTGCGTGCCGGGCGCATTTCCACAGGGAGACGGCAGAAGTCATTTGGGCGTTTCTGAAGCCCCTGGGGTCCTCAACGCGGCAAATGACTGCGGCTGCCCGCCACGACATAATAAATTTTGTCATCGATGCATGGAATCGTCTGAAGATTGTTCGTCAAGGTAAAATTGTGTCGCCTTGGTTCAAGTGGCATCACTGACTTCTCATTTGGCAGCGAAACTTTCAGCTGCTGAGCGACTCGACGCGCTTCAGCTCTTCGAGCTCCACATGGCCGTGGTAGAGGACCTCAGCAGGCAGCATGGTGCTGAGGTGGCTGGTTGGTCGCGACTGTCGCGAGTCACTACAAAATCAGCAAGGGGGAAAATAAGCAGTGTCTATCAGCACGAGACGACAAAAGGTACGGCGACATTCACTTTTGACGCCCTATTTGAAGCTGAAGTGTTTCAGTGCTCACCATCGAAAGCGTGCTGGACTCGATGATCACCGACGAACGAGAGAAAATACGACGCGAGGAGGGGTACCGGCCCAGGACATCAGTGGCACAGTGGATCCACAACGGAATGGGGATTCAGCGTCGGCAGTACGTGTTCATTATAGTCCTGTCAACGCAAACATGTACTAATGTATGATACCGCAGAGTCCTTGTAATTGCGCTTCTGAAGAGCCACAAAGAGCATCCATTGCAGGACACCTGGGACAGCATTACCAAACTGCGCGATGGCCTCAACGTCGATCTCAAGAAATTCAGAGACCGCCAGCGGGAGGTGTACCCGCGTCTGAAGCTGAGCGCACTTGACATAGATGAGCCAGAGTTGACGGCCATCCAACTCCCATCTTACCGCATGAAACATGGCCAGCGTAGTGTCGACGCTGACGGCGAGGATGCAGAGCTGCGGGAGGCAGAGATCAAGCTACGTTGTTTGCAGGCAGACAATGGTATCATTGCCGTCCGAGGAGCCTGTTTGGCGCTATCTGCAGTCAAGAAGGCGCGGGAAATGGATTATCGAGGCCAGAACGGGGTGACGCGTTCACAGCGCAATCGGGAAAAGGCGGAGCTGATGAAGACGTACGAGATCATCATGTACAACAATGCGCGTACTGCGCTCATCCATCTCGGCCACATGGAAAAGGACGCTGTCGAGCCCTATCGGCCGCTCAGCATCCGGGACACTCGCCGGAAGGAGACACACCTCCATCGTGCCAAGGGGGACTCCCGATTGTTTGACGGTACTGCTTGGTACTTACAGAGCGGGTTGACAATATTGAGTGCCACAGTGCGTTCGAGGTTGGCCCCAGGGAAGAGGGACGAAGGGAACGAGGATGATGATGACGATGACGCCCGGTTAATGGCAGGCACTCAGACCCTTAAACGCGCAGGTACGACGTCCCCCTCAACGGTCGCCTGCCAATACTGACATATCTCTAGGCTTTACAAACTCTCAGCCGACTCCGAAGCGCCTCAAAGATATCACCCCGGACGATGTCAACGTGGAGTCATCATCATCGTCTGAGGCTGAGGAGAGCGATGCGGAGATGTCGCCGACCAAGGTGGGGAAGCAGAAGGCAGGGAAGCAGAAAGCGGGGAAGGAGCGGAAGTCGAAGAAGAAACCAGACGGCTGGATCTGGCTGGAAAGTATGACACGGGACCAAAATCTGAGCGAGGGTAAATTGGCAGAGTACAAGAAGGAAAGTAAGTGGATTTGAATGATCTATTCAGCGTGCGATCAATACTGACACGCTCTAGGTGACCGAGTGCAGTGGTTCCGCGCTGAAGCGGAAATGTACCGCTGGCTGGAGCAGTACGAACGAAAGCATGCGGAGGGCTTCCGTGTCATCGAGAGATTCCGGCGTGATAGCGTGGTGTGGGCGGGACTGGCAGACCATGAGGAGGCACGGAACGGAGTCAATGGAACTGCCACCTTCGCTCGGATGCAAGCCGCCATGCACAGCTGGCTGGAGCACAACGCCAAGGTGATTTTCAAGAGTGCTGCCTTGGGCGCACATCACGACTGGGTCTCGGCGACCAGCTTCGATGAGCTGGTCACGAAAATCGAAGGGTGGCGGGATGTAGTTTTCAAATGGATGGATGACATGGTACGCACGGTGCATCACAAGATATTGGGATATTATTGAGTGCAACCTAGGGTATACACAGGGCGTACAAGGATTTCTAGGGTAGTCCGGATCAGCACATTCACGCCAGACGTGTGTTGGGCCTCAGAGATCTCTGCCCCATGCTCGGAAGCCCCGTCAGCGACGTGGGTCGGCTGCTCGGTCACACAGCATGTAGGACTTGAGTCTCAATTAAATTCAAGTTTCGGAATGGCACTCAAGTTGTGCACGGAACTTAAGTTGTGTGTGGGACTCAAGTTGTACGCGGGACTCAAGTTGTGCAGGGACTTAAGTGGTTGGTGAGACTTAAGTGCTCGGCGAGACTTAAGTCCTCAGTGAGTGAGTGAGGGCCATACGGGTGCCATGGGCGCGCGGCACGCATAGGCAGAGAACTTAAGTTCAGGGAACTCAAGTCCAGCTGACGGTTTGAAGCGGGCGGAACTTAAGATCACCTAGTCGTATTTCATGTGAGACGTCGATGGTCCTCGGCGACCTCCAAGAGGAGCTCCAGGACGCCATCGACGAGGGGCAGATCAAAGCCATTGGGGATACAATAGATGACGAGGAGAAGGCGCGGCTCATCAACCAGCTCCAAGAGCACCGTGAGTTGTCGAGGCGGGGTGTACACGCTACCAACAAGGCCGCAGCTGTGGATGGCATGCAAACGGCCAAGCGTGTGGGTGATGTGGTAAGTTGCTTGAGTGCCCCGGTCGATTGGTAGCTCACAGTCTTGTAGATGCTTGACCTTTTCGAGTGCACAGGCATCCGTGGCCTCGCGCTGTTTTCTTGTGGCAACCCCAACGATGCTGCCTTGCCGCACTGCGTCGATTCCAACGACACGCTAGTGTTCTTCCAGCAGGTGCTCGACATCTCCCCCCTCGACCTCCTGCGTCGCTTTGAGCAATGGTCGTGCACGCAAGACGAAGGTGGGTCCCCATCGTTGGTGCTGCGGAATGTTGGCTGATGTAGGCTTACAGCAAGCCGCGATCGCAACGATATCAACAGCGTGCGCAAAGAAATAGTGCACCTGGTTCTCGACGGCCTTCGTAAGTCCCCTTGTGTATATTCCTTCCATCAGATACTAAGGGTGCGCGCAGGTAAGGTCACCAAGGACAAGAAGGCCAGCATGAGCTATGTGGATTACAACGTCGACATCCACGAGCTGAAGAAGGTCGAGCTGGCTGGCTGGCCCGCCGACATCCCCATGGGCCGGCCAGCCAAGTTCGTTGTGGAAACCCCTCGGTGGATCCACGACGGGCTCAGGAGTGGCGCAATCAAGTGGGTCACGATGACGAAGACCCAGCACACAGTGCTCGTCAAGGAGCACAACACACTGCACGCCGTGACAGGGCATTTGAAGAAGCAGCGGGCGCAGCGCTCTGACAAGGGAGTGAAGCGCGGCTCAAAGACGAGCAGCAAGAAGACGAGCAAGAAGGCGAGAGCTGTGGAGGAGGAGGATGACGACAACAACGATGAGGAGGATGATGAGGAGGACGACGATGAGGAGTCCCCCATGCCATCCACATCGTGCAACAGGGCAGTCATGGCCACCAGTCCCGGCACCGGCACCACCCTCACCAGAGTATTGGGTGAACCCGTCCCCATCGGCCCCGATGGCCTCCCCCTCTGCAGCGGCTTCGATCTCAATGCCCCTCCCTCCCTCGACTTCGTGGAATTCCATGATCTCCCCGAGTTCGATTTCAGGAACGTCCCCACCCTCGACTTCAGCAGCTTCGAGGGGACATTCGGCCTCAATAACATGTTCGACACGTTCGACGCGCTCTCAAACGTGTTCACCCCCTCTTCCCACCCCCGGTGTCCACCCTCGCATCCACCGGCCCTGCCGCCGCTGGTGCTACCAACATGTTCGGCACGCTCCCCAACGTGTTCTCCCCCCTCGTCCCTCCCCCGGCATCCACCCCTGCATCCACCGGCCCCCCGCCGCTGCTGGTGCTCCTGCACCCGTTCCGGTGTGGTCGGAGCCACCTCGGTCTTCTCCGCCGCCACCAACGTTGACACGAGCCGCACAAAGAAGGGTGTGAAGAAGCGCAAGAGTGGTGCTGTCGACGATAGCGCACCAGCCCCCAAGAAGGCGCGCAAGGTGCGCTCCGACAAGGGGGTGCAGCGCGGCATCGAAAGCGAGTGCGCAAGCAGAGACGCACCTGCCAAGAACCAAGAAGGTGCGCAAGGTGCACTCCGACAAGGGCTTGCAGCGCGGGAGTGCAGCGTAGGCACCGCACACTGGGTGCGTGTCGTCGCGCTTGCATCGCGGTGGGCATGGGGGCCATTTAATGTATCGCCTCACATCCTGTACCCCCACCTACCTACACATCATCCTATATTTTTGTCCCTACGTTACATGTACTCCTCCGTATGATAGTGCCCTGCAACATGAATTTTTTGGCTCGGACTTGGAGAGTGTAAGGCTATAGCACACGTTGATTGCTATGTACCGTGCTAGTAGGTGTTGATATGTTTTGTGGTAATTGCCTCCCCTGTGTGGTGTATTTTTTTCGCGAATTTACAGGTATTTTTGAGCCCAGGACGGTCGACTTGGGCGGCGGTGGCAGGGAGATTGATGCGAGTGATGGCGCTCGGGCGGGAAAGCGCTTAGCGACGCCGCCGAGCATCTTTGATGGTGATATCAGCGCCATTGATGGGGGCAGGTCCCCCGCCTCTAAGGTAGTGGTAATAGCATTATATTAAATAAATAGCTAAGAGATATTTAAGAAAACCTCGAGGATCGCCCCTAACAACCTCTTCTTAGAGGGGGACAACCATCATATCTCCCCCTCTATCTAGAGGGATATATTGGGCTGCACAGGGGGTAGATATTCACCTAGATATCCCATATGCATCCGCCTATAGCTATAGATATCCAAGATGCCGTACACGTGATCACTGATCACTGATAGACTCTTCGTGATAATTGTACTTACTCCTACTTACTCCTACTACTTACTCGTACTTACTCCTTGCAAATCCTGGTTTATAACTTGGCAACAATTACTTTCCATCTCGATTCCTGTGTTTGACTGTCCTGCGTGACGCACTGTCCCCTTCCCTTGACTTCGACTCAGTGTCAGTCCTGGACTTCACAGACACCAATTCTGCCATAATTGATTCGGATACCTCTGTAGCTTGACGTACTCTGCAGGCACATCTGGCTTACTAGACAATTGCCAGTGCTAGTTGTGTCGCCCTTTCTCCATAATCACGTAGCGGAGCGACTGACGTATTCTGTGTCAACCCAACTCTAGATTTGTAGCTGGCCCTAACTTCATATCTGCCGCTCGGTTCCAAAATTTGCTAAGGGCAAGATAAACAAGTTGTGTATGTCCTTCTACTTCTCAGTCAATTTTGTCTCACTCCTTATTCAGCAGTCCTACATAAATGATGAAGAAAAAAGATGCAGAATGCTCTCCGTACAAAAAACTCGATGCAATGCCCTCTACCCCAGACTTGGGACTCATTCCCCATCCATGAGCCTACATGAAGGCTGCCAATGCGCCACCTGAGCCTTCATTCGCCGAAAAGTACCAGCAGCACATCTTGTCTCTCAAAGTAAAAGATCTCCCCTGGACCCTCCATGCGTCACTGAATGTGCCTAAATGCGTGGAGTCCAGAGGATGTCTTATCTGTTCAACTTATATCCAGCATTTGGAGGACACACGAACAGAATTCACTAAGGCAGCCAATCACGAGGACAAGGGCAAGGACAAGGACAAGGACAAGGACAAGGGGCCTGGAGAGGAGGAGGAGGAGGAGGAGGAGGAGGGAAACCCGATGGAGACGCTCTTTGACCTCCAAGACCTCCAAGGACGTTTCAGGACGTTCAGTCGACGGCGAGCCAATCCAGCTGAAGAGCATGAAATGTCCTCAAGTGTTTGCAAGAAGCTGCTGAGGCCGAAAATTCACAGGCACAAGCCCAATGTGTATGCACCTTTTGGCTGCCCAAGGGTTAACAATCACCGCAGCAGACGATTCCTGGCAATTTTGCTTGAAGTATCTTCAAGCACAAGGGGCCAATTGCGATAACTTTTTACAGCAGGACAAGATCATAGATCTGTTGTTCCTCGTCCAAGCGGCACTGACCAGCTGTGCCCAGCCATTGCGTATCAATCCACCAGAGCAAGACCAGTATGCATGGCTCAACATGCCCAACAAATGACTTGCACAAACCGCAAATGTGAAGCGGCCACAAGTCAAGTCGAGTGGTGGTAGAAATCGTGTATAATTTTTTTTATAAATACAGCTTGGGTGCACAAGAGATTCCCTTATGCATATTTGTCGCTCATCTGCTCTTATAGCCAAAGGATATTGTGGAAAGACAGGGAGGACGTAGGAGGAGCTTTGGAGAAGAAAGATGACGCTCAAACTCGCTCAAAACTCAACATATGAACGGGAATCTTGAGAATATGAATCTTAACGTACATCAATACCTTCAGCCCAAACATGGTATCATTATCTCGAGGTTTTGTTGAGTGCCACCATATGATTTCTGCCTTTGCATCTCGATCACGTGCCCAAATGGCAAGTTGCGCCAAACCAATTTCCCTGGACTCGCTACCAGTCTGTTTAAACACTGTTTTAGGCAAGCGACTTTGATCACAGGGTTAAGGATCAAAGCTTCCTAAAACGACTAAAACATTTGGTCATCATTTTCGGTGAACCCACCAAATGTGAGTTAGGACTTGAGCTTGAGATTTGAGAGCTCGGAACCCTCAGAAAATGCGTAAAAAGTCATGTAGACAAAGTTGTGTATTTTTGAAATTTAAGCCGAACGAGACCAACTTTATTTTCTGGGGTCATATAAAAGTCCTCGATGTTGTCAACTGGTCCGTGCGCAGATGACATCGAGCACCTTCCCCCAAAGCTGAAAAACATGTTGGGCTCATTCATCTTAGAATTCAAAAATATTCATGTTTCACTAGACGACTTTTTACACTTTTTTCGGAGGTAAACAACGAAAAAATTCTAAGTGTCGCCACTGATTTGACGGGCTCACCCAAAACAGTGCCAGCCGCTTCGCCAACCGTAGCCACGTGATGACGAGCGGTTGGTCACGAGCTTACACCATGCCTAGGTTCGGAACAAGCCGCCTTCTCACGTGCTGAATGGAAAAGCATGACTTTCACGTGCTTCGCAGCGCATTCTGAGAAGGGGCTTGCTCCAAACTGCCGAAAAAAGGGGATGTGTTTGGCGTGTCCTCCTGCCGCAAAAAGCGCGTCAAACCTTCTGGTCACAACATATATTATGTTCATAATAGCCTAGAAAATGATTTGGCTTCTTCAGATTTTGCTCAAAGTGACAGACATTCCCCATAATCTGGCTGCCATTTGCACTTGTGAAAAAAGCAGCCGGCAGGAAGATCAGTCTACTGCGTCCAAAATTTGTTGTTTATGTGAAATCTGAAGAGACAGAAATGTTCGGGGGTTAATTTTCATGGTTTTAGCTCTTTATTCCAGATATATAAGCGTAGAAACAATTTTTCTATTGCTTCACAGAAATGGTCCACTTTTAGCCATGATTTGTCAGCAGCACATCGTGTCTCCACAAACCTTTACCCCATCCCTGATGTTGGATAGACCTGCAAATGCTTCGCAGCCGCCTCAGACATAGCCTAGACCACTGGCACCATGATGTTATCCATTCTCCCCTGTAGCACTGCGCTGACTGTGCTCACCTGGCACTCCCAGACAACGCCACATACCGGCGTGTGTATCGCATCTCCATGGTATAAAAGAGTGTAAATTCTCAGTTGAGGAGACCCGGCAACAGATGATCGACAAGCTCAAGCTTGAATACACCCCGCAAGTTGTTCTTGAAGGTTCGAAAATTGATAGGAAATGTGTCTCGTCACACTGTCCTGAAACGGCTGCCACAACAAAAGCGTGTTTTGTGGATGCAAACGTCTCTTGTTCGTTTAACTTTCGCTGTGAGATCTTGTCCTAAGTGTATTCTGGTTCCATAGAGCCATAACATCCAAAAAATTGGTCGACAATATTTTTTGTTTGCCCCAGACTTGACCGGGGAGACTTCTGTCAAAATCATTGTTGCCAAAGGTCCCCTCAGCCCCAATATAAAAATAGCGGTGCGGAGTGCATATGAATCAATCAAATAAACATATCCAGGCTTTATCTCAAGTAAATCGGACGAGAAATGGTCGAGATATTCAACTCAGAACACATCCCCTTTTTTTGGCAGTTTGGAGCAAGCCTCTCTCCGAGATTGTCTGGCTCACCGGACCAGAGACAGGCTTGCTCCGAACCTACACCATGCCACACAACTTGCAATTGCCTCTCAATCCCACAAACCGTCTGTGGTAGACTCAGATGTCCCAGAGTTGTTGAACTCAGGTACAACCAATGGGACTCCAGGATATGTGCCGCCTAGGTTCCCAGAACGTCGTGCCCTAATACCCAGGAAACATTGCGATTTATGAACGTCCTCAGCCACTATGATATTCCAGGAATGAGAACCCACAAACCCGCTGTCACAGATGCCGCACCCAAGAGCGCCACGCTAAATGCCACAAGATCAAGAAAAGGAGGCATTTTGAGACACCTAGAGGCCGAGGATTATATGTGGCATGCATCACTTGTAAGGAAAAGGATGCGGAATGTACTCTTTGAACGTGGCTTGCTGCATAATCCTGTGTAATTTCTTTGTTATAAAATGCAGACTCTGTCTTTGAAGCGAGCACCGCGAATCTATATTACACAGACCCCTTATCTTATCTGAGGCTCCAGCCAAACTTGAGCCAAACACTGGCCGATTGTTCTCTTACTGCCACTCAGGCTTGTTCTCTAATTTATTAAAGACATCTCTTTTCTGCCTCTGCCCATGAGTTGAGTCTCCTCGTTCCTTGTGTATCGCTGGACTCTATCTAGAGCTCTCTACCTCGATCTGTAAGTTTTGCTCAACTTAACTGGTGCCAAGCTTTACGTTTCTCAGTGTGTATAGCTAGATCTCTTCCTGTATTCAATAAATCACCTATCAGGCTCAGATTCTTGCTTCAGCTGCCTTTTAGCATCTGAGGCCTTCCTCTAGAATGATGCTTGACACCAATACGACCCCCTCAGATCTGGAAAACAATCCAACACTCCTCTTGCACACGCAGCACGAGCTACCACGACAGGGCAGCGAACTCATTCAGAAGAAGTTGCATACCTTTGATGCCATTGTAGGCAGCATTTTTTCCTCTGGGAACGAGTTCATCGTCTCGCCCAATAGGAATGTCATCTACGAGCCACAAACTGGGATTCGGCGAGTGCAATTACATCGAGATTTCAGATATGGTCCCAACAATCACACCCTTTGGCCGCAACTCTACGCCCTCCAGTGGCCTCATCATGGATGCATTCCTGCTTGCCCAGTGAATATGAATGACCAGCTTGCTGTGTTCTGGTGGGACCCATCCTCAACTGATTTCGTTCCGCTGGATGGTAACATCCTCCGTGGACTAGTCACCCTCAAACCGGAGAAAATGTCTTCCTTCCGTCAAGCCGTCGATAAGGTGGTTTGTAGAGCTGCCCGTCTCGAGAAACCCAACATTCTTCTATCCCGCATACTCAATGCATTGAAGCATCTCATGTTTCAGCTTCAACATCTTCCTACCAACCCTCGTATGACTTGCTTCACGATCACCAAGTGTCAGCGCTACGCCCTTGAGGCCATCGGACTCGTGGACTATCTCGAAATATATCTCCCCAGGATAAATGGGAATGCACCCCCTGCCACTTATGTAGCAGACACTGTGGGTGTCTTCATAGGGAATGATCAACTTGCACAAGAGTTCTTTCAGGCTGGTGTGCCATTCTGGTGGATACGACCCCTCGCAGATCTGCCAACATCAGTAAAACTACACATGTGTCTTTGAGGTCTTATGTCTTTGAATCACATCTTTAGGTGACTTTGTCTTGGAGTCAAGATCTTTGGTCTTTCAAGTGGCGTCTTGGACTGTCTTGGTCTTGCAGGCTGTGTCTTCGGTCTTTGGCTGAATGTCTTTCGGCTCGGCCTGTTCAATGGATACTCAAAGACATCAAAGACCTCGAACATGTCAAAGATGAGCGCGAGCCGAAAGTGACAATTGAAGATATCAGAAACAGATGGCGTAGTAATACGAGTAGTAATACTAGTACTAGAAAGCTATCTCGTGTGCATGATGGTCTGCGTACTTGTTAATGTAAAATGCTTTGAAACTATCCAATGAATCGGAATATTTAAAGTGTCGAGGAACAGAGTGGTGTCCATAAATACCAATAAGATGTGCAGCGCGAAGAATGGTATCAATATGAATAATGTCCATAACGCGCTGCCCACGGTTGTCTACATCGGGCTCCACCATCCACATGCCGACGTCGGGGCATGGCTCATCCCCAATTGGGGAAAACCAGGTGACAAGCGCGCACGGATATGTCCTGCCATGGTGTTTGAAGGACATGAAGAGAAGAGCACGGGCAGCGATGAGGCCATGAAAGCCGGGAAGATCGGATCCCTCTCGACAAAGATACAGTCATATCGAGGGGCACCACCTCGCCAGGAGCGCACGGCCCGAATGCGCTCATGAAGCATACCACCGATGCCGGATTGGTCACTGGGGGCGAAGAATTTTGCGACTGCAGAAGGGAATACCTTAATGCTGCGAGGAGCATCAGGGTAATTGTCGAGGGGAATGTAGATATCGGGGTCGTGGTCGGGATTATCCTGAGCAAAAAGGAATTGCCTAACAAGAGGGACGAGTTGGGGGAGGTTAAGACATTGAGCAAGAGTGATAGGATCCCGAGGGTAGCCGCGCACTGAAAACGGTCAGTCTTGGTGCACAGATGTATTTGAAAGGACATACCGGGTGTTTTGGCCAGTGTTACTTCCCCGAGGATATCCCTATCGTCAATTGCACCCCCATTGTCGTCGTCATCTTGGTCTGTACACGGGGGAGGGGGAGGGGGAGGGGAGGGGGAGGGGGAGGGGGAGGGGGAGGGGGAAGAGGTAAAGTCAAGGGACGGGCGGAAGCGCCGGCCATCATCCCGCGGTCGACAAAGTCCACACGAGCGGCAGCGAGTTTGTCGAGCCGGTCGTTGATGGTCAACATTTGGATCAGAGCCTCATAACGACTAGATCGTCGCCACGGCTCTTTCACTGCCTTGATATGTTTGGACTCCGTGATGGAAGAGCACAGTCCGTTCGGAGCACCAAATTCTTGGACGAGATAATGGTAATGGGTAAGGGAGTGCTGACGAGGGAGGCAGAAACCATTGGGACAGACACCGGATTCGGTAAAGATCACCCGCTCTTGATGGTACCGAGCGAGCGAAGCGTCGATGTCGAGGAGTGTAGTCTCATTGATGACATTCCTACGGACAAGGTAGCAGAAATCCAAGAACGTGCTGAAGGCCCACAGCATTTGGGGTGGAACATACCCTTCAATGGCGGGAAGGTAAACCTGAAATCGCAAATGAGTTGCAGTCCTGTATGGGAAAGGAAGTAAATTACGCACCTTCATGAGTGCCTTGGAGTCCCCCGTCCACTGCTTGAAGCCTCGGCCTTCGAGGAACCTGCGAAGCCCAGGAAATGGAGGAACAGCAGCGATTCTGGGTGAGAGAATGAAATGAGGGAGGCGAGGCAACAACAATAAAGCTTACCGTCGGTCGATGTCGGCCATAATTTTCTTTGCTTCCGCTTTGCCGTGCTCAGCCTCCAGGTACTCGCCGACCCAAGTCACTAGATGGTCTTTGAAGGTACCTTTAATGACTTGGTGGAGGAGGTCTGGCGAGAGCAGTTCATAGATATCTGCGCGCGGAAAATCCCAGGTGAATGGCTGTGTACGGCGTCAAGTAATGAATGAAGGGAGCGAGAATTCCTTACAAGAACGTCAGGGATGACACCGTACTGGTCCCACATTGTGCCGTGGTCGAGCGTGTCGAACAAAGTTTGAGTGTGAAATTGGGTTCTGCGGCCGCTTGGGCCGTCGAGATCGTCTCTGGCAGCTGTACACCTGCACATTTCAATATAACTGAGGCACAATGCAATTGATGTCCGAAATTTGATGCTGTCCTGGTTTTCGCGATCAGCTGTAAAGAAGAAAAAAATCTCAAGGTTGTAGTGCCAAAAGAAAGTAGTCACGCACTTTTGGGGATGGCGAGAAAGCCAATAAGGGTCACTGCATTGCGGTGAGCATGTCGGACACCATTGTGAACAAGGCCATTCGACATGTATAGCGGGTAATATTTATTTTGACCCGTTGCGACAGAGACAGTGGTCTTGTCACTGCCAAGAATGACAGGGACGAACGTCGAGCCATGCGTGGCAGGGTCTTTGACGATGATTTCCTGCAGAACATGGGAAGGTCAGACAAATTTTAAACTGAATAAACATGGAGGTACGCACCGCCTGCTTCCATGCCCAGTTCCCAGACATGAAGTCCTCATACTGCCGTTGCCCATCAACGAACACCTGTTTGGGCGCAAAGTCCATCTCGGATTTGAAGTCCGGATTCGCGAGCTGTTGCTGGAGAACTTGGCGAGGATCGCGAAAATGGATGATATATTCTTGTGTCCTCCACGGAGTGGTATCCCCGGGCTCGATGGGTCGGTTATAGCGGACTGTGAAAGATTCCCAAGGGACATGGCCAATTTCGGTCGTGTCGATGGTGTTGTACAAGTCTTCGTGGTCGGCAAAAGGTGGATCTGGGGCTCCCGGTCTTGCCGCCCAGTTTTGCATAAGTTCATCGATTGCACCAGCAGACATTTGGACCTGCCGATAAAGGAGATCGGCGAGATCAAAGTCTGCGCGCTGTGCATATGGGGTAAAATCGTCGGGCGGGGGACGTTCTCGCGGTGGCGCAGGTGTATTTGGCGGCAAGAAATTCCCATCGCGGTCGCATGGTCTCCCTATATTCATTGAAACCTTTAGCTTTATCGTGCAATTTAATAAAAAATACTTACCATTCAGTGTCTGGTGATGCTTGGTGTGAAGACGCGGTGGTCGACTAGCAAGACGCGGAGGGGGTGGAGTTGCGTCTGCAGCCGCATCTCCACCACCTAGCACAGAGGAGGCACGGCTCCCAGGCGGAGAATCCATTGGTACATCTTCGTCCAACAAGCGAGTGTCGAAGGGAACATGGTCTCTATTCATGTGCTGCGTTCGCCCTGAGGTATTGAAGAAAAAGCGGGAACATCCTGGCGCAAGGCAGGGTATGTTGCGGGGTTTGAAGATTTTCTGCTTGTGCATCGTCAATAGGGAGAGCGAGAGAATGGAGGATGTAAAGTCAGAATGCTAATGTAAAGTTGGACGCGCATGAAATTGCGCTCGGTGTTGGCGGAGAAATTCCTGGCCAAGGAATCATGAAACCATATGCAAGTGGCGCCGGCGTTTGAGACTCCGGTGTTTCATAGTCTCCTAGTATGTGTTTCAAGGATTTGCGTCTGATATGCGGCGCAGCAACCAACCATACTTATTGCGCACACGTGCTTTGTTGCAAACTTGCATCTTTTTCTTCCCTCCCACCATGGAGATGCCCCGCCCTGGTCTGCAAACGCGCGGTAGGAACAAAAACACTCACCCAGCCGTCAATGCTGGGGTTGAGAAGAAAACTCGCCGCAATGCTGCCGAGATGCAAAAGGCCCGCACCGATGAAACGCTAGACACGTGTTTGTTGGTGAACCTCAAAGACTCCAATCAACCCAACCCAACCAAATGCTGACCAGCAGCAGATAAACCAAAACCCAAATCCTAATCCTTCCTATCCAAGTCCTTCGAAGTTCAACCGTCCAACACGTTCGTTCGGTGCGCGAGTTCGGGGGCTCCAACCAAAATATATGGCTGTTGCAATTCAGCTAATAACCGTAAGTTCAACTTTTAACCGTTCCGTTCCGTTCTTGATTTAACCGTTCCGTTCCGTTCAAAACCACACAGCGAGAGCAAGTCCAGAAAACACAGGTGGGAAAACCCGGGCGTAGTTGTATATTTATCCCTACATTTCAACACCATTTTATACCCTACTTGTTTGTACCAGTAAATACTTGCCATCTCCTGCAATCCTTGGTAGGAAATAACCGAGCGCAATCCTGCACCCCTATATTTGAGAGTTTTTCCACCCCAGAACGGACAAGTCCCCGCCCAATTTATTTAGTAACCTCATGGCCAAGGCTATGCACAATGTTCAACCATTGTCCCGCTGGCCATTTTGCACATATATTGTCCCCTATGACTCCCAGGACCACGTTTCTGCGTCATCCTGACTCGAAACGCGGTCCCGGACCCCGAGTTACACGTCCAAACTCATTTGCGACGTGTTTCGTTGGAGACCAGACGTCATCACGTGACCGTCGCTCATTGTTCAACTTACTCGGCATTATCCTTCCCCGCGCACCCTCTCATTGAACTGCGCCATTGTTCATGCACAGCATGTCCCCATGCTGTGTTACTACAATGGTTTCCTTCTGCACTGCCCGTACCATCGAGTACACCGACTCGTTCACTTTTCGGTTTGTTTCGCTGTGTCCGTGATTGCTGACCAATCACCGGCACTTTCCGGTGCCGCGCCGACTTGATTGAAAACTCTAAAATTCCGGCTGCTCCGGCGTTTCCTCCCACAGAACGTGAGGTCCCCTTTCACCGACGAGACTACCGCAAAGGCCCAGGCCAAGCTTGACCAGAAAAAAGCGCAAAAGTGTCTCGCTGTGGTCGAAGATAAGCAGCAGAGGGAGGATATTGCGTATGCTAAAACCGCGAATCATCCCCCAGAGCGCTCCCCGAAATTGACCACGCCCTCTCCGAAGGCCCTCGCAGGTGAACGAGTCTTAACTTTGTTGAGAAACATACTCATACTTAACCCCCCAGACCGCCCCCAAAAATCCACGCCCGCTCCCAAGACCGTCGGAGGTAAGCCAGTTTGTGATGCGTTGAAACACCTGATAATTCATTTTTTTGTGCAGATGCTATCGTCGGTAGGGATGGAGATGATCCAGGTTCTAAGGTTGCCCAAGGTAAGCCAGCGTTAACTTGTTCAGACCAGACATCGATTCATTTTGGGACAGGAACCATGAGCGGTGGCGATGGAGACGATCCTGATTCAGGAGACGATTCACATGGGTACGATGCGGCCTCTGGCGACGAAAGCAGCGAGGAGTCCGACTCCGAATCCGACGACAGCGACGAAGACGTGCCATCCAAGCAGAAAAAGAAAAAGAAATCCGGCCTTACCCGTGCCGACATAGTCGCTGCTCGCAACACTCGTGACGGGTCGGGAACTCCATCAATGCCGGCTAAGAGTCCATCTGTGCCGGCTAAGCGCAAGTCGTCCACTAAGGAAAAGTATGTTATTTAATTTTGATTTCTCTTTCGACTCTTGTTAACAAATTGAAGGAACACGGAGAAACGCAAGAGGAAAAAGGCCAAGACCACGGCCAAGAAGAGCGGTCTTCAAATTCTGCAATCCGCGGGGCCGCCAGCACCGAGTGTGGACAACGACTCCATGGTCGCGCTAGGCGGACCTGCCGTCGACAACGATATGCAGGAGCATGTCGAACGGCCGAAGGCGGGGAAGAAGAAGAAAGGCTTGCCCACAGCCGTAAGTGCACTGCCTTTCGGATCGAATCGGACCGCGCTAACTCACCTTTTCATCTCTTTTCAGCCCATCATCGCCATCCAGCCCGCCGCACCCAGGGCACCATCCCGCAAGGAGCAGCGCGGTGGCAACGCTAAATGGACTCTCCAGCACCTTCCTCCTGGCACCGCCTCCGAGTTCACCGATGAAGTGGTCGCTTTGGCTCGCGAACTGGTTGGCACCGTTGTGCCGTGGGCCAGATTGAATGTCCCCCAAATCCAGGACCTCGTCGACAAAGTCTTCGGTTCAGGGAAATTTGAGGTAACCGCAGATGGTCCTTGGGTCAGGCTTGTACGTATTGTGTTTAATCTGCATTCCCAGCTATGACACCTTTCCACCTAGGTCGGCTATCGTTTGAACGACTGGCGCAACGGGATTGGGGCCCAACCTCACAAGGCTATGGAGGCCTTGATCGAATCATACCAACCACCAGACAGCGAGGAGGAGGAGGACGAGGAGGAGGGCCCCGAGGACCATATTGACGGTGATAATCATTGTACGCACCAAGTATATACTTTATCTTGTCTTGCGCCTCACGCCGTCGAGATTCAGGCACAGATAATCAGGACCCACCTGCTGGCGGCGCCACCACTGCTGCAGACGCCGCCCCAACCGCTGTGGATGCTGCCCCGACCGCAACAGCACCTGCTCACATCGATAAGGCTGGTAACTTCAAGCTCAACACTACGGAAGGAAGAGCCGCCTTTGTCCAGTGGGCTCTGCAGCACCATGCCGAGAGCGGCACAATGGCTTTCCACTGGGGAACATGGGGTAATGGGGTTGATAAAAAGGTACGTTGGCTGTCGATTTGGTACATGACTTTATCTTATTTGTCGCAGGGCTTCCTCCAGTCCTATCTAATCCTTCATGCTTTCTCGTATCACTTGGCGTGTCTGGAAGCCATCCCCAGTGGGTACGGGCAACTGGAAGCTGACCCCGAGGCAGCGCTCCTCATGTCAGAGCAGGCGGTAAGTCTCATGTCAATGTGTCCGACACCATCTGGTCACCCCATAGGTCCAGCGCGAATTGGGGTTTTGCCGGACGGGCGAGTACGTCAACCCCGGGGGGCGCGCCAATGCTTTCTCCGAAGACAATTGGGGTGACACGGTAACCGTTGTCGAAACGAACCGAGGGAAGAAGAGGAAGCTCGTCCGCCGCGCAACCAGGTTCCTCTCGATGATCAAGAAATGGGACGCCGCTCACTGGAAGGAGGTAATTGAGGCTGGAAACGAATACATGGAGCTGCCGAGCTGCAAGCGTGGTCAGTCTGCCAGCCGCAGCGGTTCCGAGGCTGGTGACGATGTGATGCTCTCTGACGACGACGTGGTGAGGTGCTCTCTGATTAGTCTGTAGTCTCGCGTCAATCTGTTCAATAAATTCCCGCTTTTTCGATTAATATTCTGGACGCGTACATGCCTGAGTACGCAGTGCTGGTGCCTGTGTTGATATGCTTGGTTTGGTTTGGCTTCAATATCCCGCAGCCAATGCCAATACCATTGCAATTGCAATTGGCATGCTCGTTTCATCCTCCAGCATCCAGAACTTGGCATACTCGTTTTAATCTGCTGGGTGACGAACTGGCCCCTGCCCACGACTTCGACTTAGCGTCAGTCACGGGATTCTTCTCAAGTTTGCTCTCCTTCAAGTTGCCAGAGTGACGAACTGTCCTACACCCGCAACATCGACTTACTGTGATGGGTGACGAACTGTCCCCTGCCCACGACTTCAACTTGGCATCAGTCACAGGATTCTTCTCAAGTTTGCTCTCCTTCAAGTTGCCAGTGTGACAAACTGTCCTATGCCTGCAACATCGACTTACTGTGATGGGTGACGAACTGTCCCCTGCCCACGACTTCGACTTAGCATCAGTCACGGGATTCTCCTCAAGTTTGCTCTTCTTGCCAGAGTGACAAACTGTCCTACACCCGCAACATCGACTTACTGTGATGGGTGACGAACTGTCCCCTGCCCACGACTTCAACTTGGCATCAGTCACAGGATTCTTCTCAAGTTTGCTCTCCTTCAAGTTGCCAGTGTGACAAACTGTCCTATGCCTGCAACATCGACTTACTGTGATGGGTGACGAACTGTCCCCTGCCCACGACTTCGACTTAGCATCAGTCACGGGATTCTCCTCAAGTTTGCTCTTCTTGCCAGAGTGACAAACTGTCCTACACCCGCAACATCGACTTACTGTGATGGGTGACGAACTGTCCCCTGCCCACGACTTCGACTTAGTGTCAGTCACGGGATTCTCCTCAAGTTTGCTCTTCTTGCCAGAGTGATGAACTGTCCTATGCCCACTGGTTTCGATCACCATGAGCGTCACAGCCTTGGCCTCATGTTTGGTCTTCGCCAATGTATTACTAGTACCAACCAGTTTACCCTCATACTTCTGGTGCGATACATCCGTTTGCTAGCATCTGCAGCTCTCAGTAACCTCCTCTTCAGAGCCCTTGTGATCAATTCAGCCCTAGTGCAGCTGATTCACGACAGCGTAACCGAAAGGGACACCTGATTACGCATGGCTTCCAGCGCAGATTTCAAACCTAAGAGTGTGCTGGACAGTATAGCGGGCCTACGACAAGTAGAGAGCAAGTGTGCTTTTGACGATGTCGAGATAAGTGCTCTTGACGATGTTGAGAGCGAGAGTGTGCTTTTGGCGGTGTCTGTGCTTTTGGCGGTGTCAAGAGAAGTGCTTTTGGCGGTGTCGAGAGAAGTGCTCTTGATGACGTTGAGAACAAGAGTGCTTTTGGCATTGTCGAGAGAAGTGCTCTTGACATTGAGAGCAAGAGTGTGCTTTTGGCGGTGTCAAGAAGTACTCTGGACGACGTTGAGAGCAAGAGTGTGCTTTTGGCGGTGTCGAGAGAAGTACTCTGGACAACGTTGAAAGCAACCTTGCTTTTAGCGGTGTTGAGAAAAGTACTCTGGACGACGATGAAAGCTTTTGACGGTGTCGAGAGAAGTGCTCTGGACGATGTTGCTATGTTCAATCGGTTGCCGAGCTCAAGTGCAGACAGGTGGCAGGCGGGATGTGGCAACCGTACTATCAAGACGATAAAAATCCGATAGCTAACCATGCAATTGCAAGTAGATGCGGGAATCATAAACATGGGTCAGGAAGCAAAGGGAGATAGTGGAGTGGGACACGATGATGGCCCCATGCCTTGGCGATGTTCTCCCCATGCAACCCTGAGCATGAACATGTGCTATGCTAGGTACTCCCTGCCATATTTTTCTGTCTAATCCGTCTCATTTTGTGCAGGCGCCTTGTCTCTTGCCGCCGGTGCGGTCGTGCATGGGGCCGTCTCGTTAAATATGTGCTGTGTGGCACTAGGTACGCCTGCACCATATTTTTCCTTCTAATCCATCTCATTTTTGTGCAGGCCCCTCGTCTCTTTCTCTGCCCACACTGCCCAGTGGTTTTCCTGCCGCAGCTGTCTCGTTTATCATCCCACACACCTCGCCTGCATCGCACACCTGAGATTTTGCTCTGCACCTTTCTTGTATGCCTGGCTCGCTGGGGCTTCCACTCTCTTGTTATTGCATGGCGTGTCTTCAAATTTCCCCTTGGCAAATTCCCCTTATTCCCACTTCCTTATCTCCACTCCCGGCCATTGGTCTTCTCCCTTCTTTGCTTTTTCCCATCGCGGGTCATCCACACCAATATTTTCCTCTTCGTGCCCACTCCACTGTTCCCAGCATTGCTTGCTCTAGTCTTTCTCATTTCACAATATTTATTTCCCTTTTCTCTTATCTTATAAATCGTCCAGCCATGGCCATCTAGAACTACATTCACATCTTTGTAACGACTCGGGGTGCCAATGTGTTGGATATGTTTTGGCACAGAGGTGAAGTGGACGGATCGCACGTGAGAGTCAATCACGTTCAGCGTGGGTGAGGCTGGAGTTGAACGCGCACAATGCGAGGTTAGAATCGAGGGTGGCCGGCGGGTTCAATGCATGTAGCACAGGCTGGACATGACGGGAAGCTGGGGGTCCGGCACGGGGAAGCATATGTGTGGAGTCGTAGCGAACAGTATGTGTGGGCAGGAGCTGCCAGGTGTATGGGCTGAGCGAACTGCAGGTGGATGGAGCTTACCGGTTGGCACGGACAATGTTGATGGAGGAGCAGGAGGAAGCTGACGATGGGAAGGTGTTGTAGATCGGATTCCCTGTCCACGCCGCTGCGGGTGTCCGCTGCCCAGGTAACGAATGCAGATGACGGTGATGCTGAACGTGTTGCACCCCGCTTTGGGTGGGCAGGTGCAGAGAGACAATGGGCACGAGGGGTGCAGGTCAAGTAGAAGAGCCCTTGGCCATGCACACCGACAACAGGGACACCCTACCACGATGCCGATGGACTGCAGGAGGATGTAGAATAGCTGTGGGAGGTCGAGAAGGTCCGTCATTTCCTCGTCTTTCATGTATGTTGTTATTCATTTTGTTTCCAGGGGGGAGGATGACAGGGAGGTTGTCGAGGACAAGAAGATGAAGAAGATCAAAAAGACCGAGACATCGGACGAGGAGCTGAACAAGACGAAGCCCATCTGGATGTGCAACCTGCTGGATATCACATGGCACGTTCTACAGGAGCTTGCCCAACAACTGAGAAAATCACCTTGCCGTCAAGCACTTGGGTCAGCGTGAGTTGAAGGCTATCTTCTTCATTCACAATCGGTATGCTGTTTCCAAACACTAAGGACCTAGTGTTTGTTATCATGCAGTGCCCCCCTTTGAAGTCTTCAAGTTAGAAACTACACCCAGGTGTATGTGTGTCATGGACCCTTACGAGGACCCTCTTCCTGTGTAGTTCAAATCTGTCAAGGGCCTTGACGGCTCTGAGGACCTGCTCCTCAACATCTCGTTTGAGATGCTCCAGCAGAACAAGATTCCCAGGTCATCCTCAAGAACATCTCCAAGTTGACTAAGGAGCAGATCTCAACCTAAAGTACGTGTTTATTCTATTTATTTGACGGAACACAGAGTAATGACATTGCACAGACTTCGTGCCCAAGGTTCAGAAGTCGATCTACTACCTCCCTGGTGAATGTCCCGCCCTGTCCGTGACTCGCCGTTCCTCGAGGTGCTCAAGAAGACAGGCTGTTGCTTGTCAACCCTATTGATGAATACGCGATGACACAGCTGAAGGAGCTTGACTGCAAGAAGTTGATCTGCATGTCGAAGGAGGGGCTTGAGCTCCTGAAGAGGGAGGAAGAGAAGCACAGAGGCCGCGGAGTCCAGCGAGCTCTGCACCGTCATCAAGGACGCGCTCGGAGACAAAGTCGAGAAACTTTTCATGTCGAACCGCACCGCCAACTCGCTGTGTCCTTGTCGCTGGCCAGATCAGGTGGTCGTCAAATGTGGTACGTTGTTCGGTGTACTCACAGTCAAGGGTGGGCTAATGCAACATGCAGGAACAGATCATGAAAGCGGAGGCTCTGCAAAATTCGTCATACATGGTGTCAGCATACGGGGATAGATAGAGCACAAGCGGGCAGTGGAGAAACGTGCAGGAGGCAGAGTCGATGAAGGTAGCATCGCACAGGACAGAGGGAGGAGCACGAAGGAGGGTGCAAGAAGGAAGAACAACGAGACATGCGAGACACACCTTTATCCTCTCACCACATTCACCCCATCCAGCCCGAACTGCATTCCCAATAACAGGGCAGCAGCCTCGCCGTTTACCCGCGCGGCTTGCCGCTTATCTACTTGCCGATGCAGGGCCCACTGGCTGACGCAGAGGATGCACAAGAGTCCAAACATACACACATTAGCTGTCGTATCTGCATATCCCAGTGTTTAGTAAGCGGAGCACCTGTGTCTTCGGCTTCCTCTACATCACCCAGGCCACCAGCCTTGCCTTGGATGTCATCCTCTTCACGACTTCCTTCGAACCATATGAGCTTATCAACCTGATCAATGGAGCTGTGCAGACTGCCCTGCTCAATCGTTTTTCTCACCATTGTCTCTGCTGCACCTGAAGACAAGTCTAAAAGTGCACCGAGGCCTCTGAACGTGATGTTGTTGTATATTCTTGAACTCGCTAGCAGATTGTGTTCATCACTGCCCTGTCAAGTACAGTCGGCGGTCCGGTTCGTTTGCACTGCTGGGATCATCATCTTGACCTGACAAGGCGAGCTGATCGTTTGAAGAGATTGTGATTTTTGCCAATTGGTGTGGTGTTTGAGGGTTCTATTGTTCACTCATCACGATAGAGGGAAGCCAATATGCGAGAACAATTGGGGCCCGCAGGTGCCAGAACGGCACATGTTACGGCAACTAGCCTGGAGGAGTCTTGTCAATTACGCATAGGAGCAGGGATCAAATGATTCTTACAGCATATGTCGCCGCTCCTCCTCGTCGATCTTTCCCACATAGCTCAACTTGTGATATTGACTGGCAGCCTCAAGAAACTTGTGTCTGTAATCACTGATGTGCACTTGGCACAGTTTGAATTGGAGCAAAGTTTCTTTGTTGCTTGTTGAATGGACGAGCAGCGTGGCGTGATTGTAGTATGTCTCTGCTTGAATCGAGTCCTCATCTTCCAGCAGCAGCCAGACTATGTGGACGTAGATGCACAGCTTGTCAACCCCTTCATACAGAATATCACTCGTGGACCACATGTCGGAATACATGCTTGTCATCTGTCGCGCGGCTCATGGGTGTACACGACAGCCACACTTCGGTCCATTAGCATGGGAATCTTAGCGCGGACATCTGCTCGAGGAAAGTGTGCAGTGTAACGTGCCCCTGCTCTGGAATAGATGGAAGATTCATAACTACTAGGCAGGAATTGAAGGTTTCTGAGAACTCACCGCTTTGCGGAGACGCAGACACCAGTAACATTGATCCCACCATCAGCACATTATCCCCCGTCACCAAAGCGCACCCAAGTGGTGGCAGCTCGGTGTATTCCCACTCAAGCCGCCCCCCACCGCGCGCTCCATGGGTACCCGCACTGCCAGCTGACCCTAACTTCCCCCCCATTGCCAGCACGACGCAAACTTGGGTAGAGCATTACCGCCCTGTGCAATGCCATAGTACATGACCGGGTGTCCCAGCCCCGTCGCGTCGACGTGACCCATGTTGACGAGTGCACAGAACACAGGTGTGGAGCCCCGCACCTCACACCTGATGCGCCTGGCTACTTCGTTCCCCCGTGATACACAACAGTCACCCAAAGCCCGGTCACAGGTGCCATGCGCGCGCGTCTTGGGCAGACACACTGTATGTGGGCGTGGAGCGGGTCGTCGTTCGGCTGCATAGCACACTCTATGAAGTGGATGAAGATCTTTAAGCATCTGTGCTCACCCTCAAGATGGAAATCACGACGTACTGTTCCACTGAAACAGCTGGGAGATAAGCATGCCAGACAACTTAGGGATGTGCCAACAACGCTCGTCCATCGCCAGCACATCCTCCTTTGCCATCCACATGCCGTTCTCCACCGCCTGCTTGACATATACCCACGCACGATGCGATGGGCATACCGTTCTCCACCGCCACCTCAGTGCATGCACACACCAGCGTGGCCCGACCGCGAGCGCACCGTCGCCTGCCGTTTGCTGGATGCAACACCCAGTATGCAGCATGGGATTCGAGGCACCAGCAGAGGGGCCTTCACAAAGCAAATGTGAATCCGCTGGTAGCATGGACGTGTTTCCTGCAGGTTACGAACATGCAAATCAGTCAGAGTGCAGATCGAAATGAAGACTAACACGTACCAATTCGAAATCGTTACGTCTTGGCGGCGCCAGCTCAAGCGCAACCCGGAGCATTTGATGATGAGGATGAGGTGGAGGATGTGGAGGACAGGGCGAGGAGGGCAAGCAGGGAGCAACATTGACGACCTTTGCAAGCGTGCGTGGAGAAGAGGACGTCACCTGTGGACACTGGTCGTCGTGCTCGCCCGAGGCGGCGATGTTGGACAATGGGGAGGCAGAGTCACTGGGGAGCGGGCGAAAGGAAGAGCACAGGGTACACGAGATACTGGGTAAGGTGAGAGGGCGCGGATTGCTGGGGGGTGCATAAGTATTGCGACACGCATATCCACAGCCCGAGCTGCAAAACAGTGTCAAGCAAGTACGTGTGGACACCACGATGGTGTTTCACAGGGAGCAGGAGCGCAGTCGCAAGCACGACGCTAGCGGAGAATTGCATGGATGTGGGAGTCCAAAGTCCAAGGCGCATGGCCATTGACCGATGAGCATGCAGCGACGCGGCGAGCACAACCCGCACATCGGTATATCATTGGGGAGCCTGCATGAACACATCAGCGGGAAAGCGCAAAGACCTGCGAGGAGCGAGCGGCGAGCAGGACAGATGATCGCGCGGGACATACACAATATAAAATCCCCCATCCAATCGTGATTGCTGTTCACCCAATTCAAAACTGTTCCACCAAACGATCACAACAAAACCTTGATGTCCCACAAGGCATTGAAGACAAGCACAGTGCAGGAGGCCGAGAAGAGCAGTGTGATCTTGCCAGATCACTGACCGAAGGAGAGTGGGGAACGAACGATCGAGCGAGGATGGCGGCATCATGCATTGTTTCCATCAGTTTATATTCAAAGGTGTCGCTCAACGAACCCTTCAAAGAAACTGCCAGGAACTTCAAGTAAGACCCACCTCAAAAACAATGTTCCCTCTAATCTAGATATCAGGCCCCATGCCTCCCATTCGTGCTAAGCACAACAGTCACCGTTATTGGCCGTACCCGCTCTGGCAGGGCAACTCCACCCACCCAATTCACTTCAGCACTGTTAAGAATGATGTGGATATAGAATATATTGTGGTGAGTGTCGTTAGCGGGCGCTTTACTAGGTATTCAAGGTAGTATAGGTCACTTTCAGGAAGTCTTCCACTCAACAAGTCCTGGAGAGTTTTGAATGTACAGCCAGGGTATGTCTTTCTATATATACATGGCGCTTTGCAATTGACTCTTGAACCTCCAGGCCTGGCTCTTTGGGCACTTGAGAAAGATATGCTGATTTCCTCTGTACCTGGACACGAGCCGTCGTCTACCAAAACATTTTGACAATTGATGAGCTTTTGACATTCTCACATGCATATATAACTTTTATTGGCAGTATCGCGATATGCTCAGGCTGGCGGCGTGGAGGGGAGCATGCATGCTCTTCAACCCTGATGCCTCACGCTTTTCCAAGTACTACCTCCCAGGAGCTTATCCAATGCAAGCAGCTGTACACATCTGCGCATCGGCGACATCGAGGTCAAACCTCCCGAACAGCATAGTGCTGCAATAACAACAATGTGCAAAAAATAGCCCTCCAGGAAGCCCTTGTTCGTCCATCTTCTTTTGGTTTGGCCTGATTCAAAGATATATTGGTGTACAGTACTAAGGCTTGCATAACGGGTCGCATGAACATGTATGAGAGGTATGTAGATACATGTCGAGTAACACACACATCCAATTAGATCTGGAGCATAGTACATACAACACCGGTGAAAGATTAGGATGGTGAATACTACCTTGGATCGGTGCAAATCTTCAATGATGGCCAGTAAACAAAGGCAGAAGCTTGTCAGATCGTACGGCGACGCCAACACGTTGCACGCATCGCCGCATGAACCACAGGAGCCACACACGCAGCTGGAACGTGGTGTATGCCGAGGTGGACACCACGAAGATATGTGGCTTTCAGACCAAGATCTGGTCTGTGCACGCGCCACGTCGAGTTGGCAGCGCGTGGGCGCCCACGCGTTTGCAGCAGGTCGCAGGCAAGGCATGTGCAGCAGGCTCCCTGAAGGGGGCAGCGCAGGTGAGTCGGGACCGGCGGCACGGGGCGGGATATATACGGCACGTGCGGCCAAAGAGGGCGGGCACAGGCATTTTGGGTGCCCAAGGGCAAGGTGGAGAGGGCACGGTTGGGGAGATGGACGGCAGGAGGTGTGGCCACGTTCGGAGTGGGCGGGCGCAGGTGCGGTGGATGAAAGGTGAGCGGGGCATCTGGGGTGCAGACACCTCCCAGGGGAAGTCGGGGCAGGTGGCATCGGATGCGAGGTGCATATTGGAGCCGGATTGAGCGCCATTCGCGCTCAGGATGAGCTGTCCAAGGCTGTGAGTGAGTGAGGAACCGACACACACCGCGAGCACCCGCCTGGTCGAGCACGGCACGGGTGGGCGTCATCAGTAAACACCCTCGTCGTCCTCACGCATCCTGTGCGCGCTCGATGCTGTGGGGCAGCGTTCAGGCTGCTGATCGTCGAGAGGCGACCATCTTGGTCACAGAGGCACAAAACTTGGCGGCGACGGAAGTGCGGTCAGTGCACCTGGACATCTCTGTGCCTCTGCAGGTGGGGAAGTACATGCTAGAGCCATATTGAGCGAGGGACACGCTCGGGGCGAGTCGGCGAGTCGGTGAGGCTGGGAATGTGAGTGAGCGAAATGAGTGAGAGAATGAGATGTACTCTGAGCGCGTCAGCGCTGAGCGCTGAGCGCCGGCGGACATTGCACACCGCTCGACCTGCCTGGGCAGCGTCCACGCACGCTCGCATACAACCTAGAGGCGGCGGATCCGAGCGCACATGCCGACCGTGGATGTCTCTATGTTCATGAGTCGTCCATGTCTGCCTCAAAGAAGTCGCCGCCCGCCTGCGGGCCGCAGAGCATGACACTCGTCATGCAGGGGTGCCTCGGGCACCGAGTCCCTCTTTGATACCGAGCAGTGTCCCATGAGACTCGGTGCATGCAGGCCACTGCTCGGAGAAGAGGGGTAAGTGAGAGAATGAGACGCAGTTCGCCGAGCACAACAGGGGGAGCAGAGGATACCTCAACGCACAGACACAGGCAGCTGCCCGACGCTGAGAAGCGACCCGTCCAGGTCGATGATGGTGAGGACGAGGAGGCCATAGTGGATGCGGACTCGTTCGCGGCAAAGGCTGAGCGCTGAGCTCTGGGCAGACGTCGGGGAGACGACGTAGGCGAGATGGGCTGGTGAGCTGTGCAAGGAGATGCGATCAGGATTTGCTCTGTGCGGTTGCTGAAAGAAGGAGTACACACATCATTTTCACAGCCACAGTTCGGCACTCGGACTGTCGCATTTTCGAGAGTCTACAGTCGATTGGTAGGATTAGATCCGATCAAATCACAGTGATCGTCTACTTGTGGTAGTTCGGAACAATCCGCAGTCCCACCACTGTTACACCATCAGACAGCATCAGTGGGAGCATCAGTGGTTGACACATGCCAATATCGACCAGTCTCCATGTGGCGCCACCCCTAGGCCAAATTCGCCACTGGCAAGCTCCTCCGTGGTCCTGCCAATGTCGCGCTCATGGCCGACACGTAGCACTGCTCTTCCAGCCTTCCACTATTTTGCCTTCTGGTGAACTACCCCGCAGTCCCGCTGCTGCTGATGCACACACCCTCTCCCACTCGTGGCTTCCGCCTGCCCAACGCCCCGCATGTGTACATGCGGCAACTCAAATTCCACAAGTGCTGCTGCCGACTCGGATTCGACCTCGATCCGCGAGTCCCGCGGGGCTGGAGTCATCTCTCGTGTTGTGTGCCGCTGCTTGCTTGAGCACCCCCGACTCCACCTGGACCCACACTGCTGATGCGACCCGTGAGCGCCGTCACCTCGAGCGCGAGGAATGTACACGTGGCACTGAGCGCCGCAAATGCGCGTGCATGTCCAGCAACTCGCCTGCAGCCCCACGCCCACGGCGCTCTGCATGCTCGCGACTCCAAGCCCACGCTTCCTGCCCACCAGCCCCTGTCGCACCGTCTGCCCTGCGCGTGCACAGAGCATATACAGTCGGTCCGCAGAAGTGCACAGGTGTCCACCTTTCCTCGGTCACTGCACCTCTCCTGCATGAGGATACAGATACGTGGGCAAGACATACCTGTATGCCACGCTTGTGGTCTTCCTCCTCAGCACCCATTTGGTCTGCCTTCGTCAGGTGTGCTATGCCGTATCATGGTCCTCAATCTCCTGCGAAGCCGCAGGATCGACTTTGCAGACTTCAGACTCAGTGCAGTAGCAGCACAGAATAAACTCACCCATTGACTTGATACATGCCATCTCTGCTTGCACCATCAAGTCAGTGTCGTCTCACCTGTTCCGGCCCTCCCGCGGGTGCTGTCAACTTGACGTGGTTTGCTCGCGGCCATGGGCGAGTACCCCTGCTCCCCCATCTCAACTGGGGGTCTTGTGTTGTTAACCGCAGCCCCCCGTATTTGCATACGCGCTCACCAAACGGATACTACTGCTGATGTTATTGACGATGGCTGTGCACGAAAGCGCCGCTTAATCAAAGCTTAGGGTGCGTTGGTTTAGCCTTGGTGTGGTATTGTCTAGCCAGAATATGGAGATGTGTGAGCGGACTCTCAGCGGAGTGGTCATAGAAGGAAAGATCGCAAAACACTGCACACAGCACCTCACACGAGCCCGCCTCCACCATTTCATTCCCCTAACTAATGCAACGAGAAACCCAAGCTCTTTATTATCAAGTTTTACTGAAACTGAAAAACTGCAGTACATACATAGTGCAGAAATGAGACAATACATTTATTGTCGCAGCATAATATAAATCTATAGTTTTAAAGAGCGAACTATGACCAAGAAAAACGAAACGAGGAAATTCCAAACAAAAGTGAATCAATTGGAGTGTCGGCGACTCAGAAGTGACATGCCCGCCCGCTTGAATGCAAAAATCAATTACTATAAATGGCTGCAAGCGTTGTACCCAAGCTAAATTACCCGAAAAGGCTGCCTCAATCATCAACACTGCATTAACCTGGCTCACTCAAAAGGCGTTGGCCTGGGCGGAGTTGACAATCGCGGTCGATGGACCAAGTTGCGACCCACCCACCAAACAATGCTCAGCACCCGCCAAGCGAAGTTCGGGCAGAGTTTGAAGTTAGATGATCGGTGGCGGTGGCCAGGCCTCCGGTCACAGGATACACGATATAGTGAAGGGAACTCCTGGGAGGCAGGAGGTGGGAGGCAGGAGAGGGTGGGCGCATTGGTGAGCAGCGGATAGACCACATAGGGATGATCACATCAAGATCACATCATCTCGCTTGCTTCACATACCTTTTGTTCGATCGTTTGTAGACGATTACCATGATTTGATTGGATCTAATCCTACCAATCAACTCTTCCCTCCTTCCCTCCATTTTCGACACGATGTTTCGTTTACAGTCAAATTTTCGCTTGCAGCTATGGCGACTTAGGAGATGTCAGAGTTCGAAGTCGGACAACCTCTGGGCGTCCCAAACATGAAATGTCTCCTGTCAATGTTTGCCATCGGATACTTAAGGGACTTGACTTGAACAGTGACTACTCGAACCAGACCCATATGCTAGTCTCCTATAGCTTCCTTGGTCAGCTGTGCTTTTTCCCTTTTTTAGAAGGTGTTAAATATACATAATTTCCTTTTTTGCTTTGTTTGTATTGCAAAATCCCGACAATATCCTGAGTCCAGGTATTTACAATATCTGGTGTTGGAATATCGCAATCATATCTCTGGAAAATTAACTAATATCCCCATGATATCCAGACCCAGAATATCCCGAGGATATCTCATGTAATTCCGAAATATTCTGAAAATTTACAAGCCAGGAATATCCCTAGTATTTTTCCAGGATGTTTGAAAAATCATTATAATTTTCAGACAATATAAATCACTGGTTGAGCATTTCAATTTTTTCACCTTCTTTTTCAGTGAAAAATGTTGTTTAGTTTTCAGACATTTTTCACTGAAAAAGAAGGTGAAAATTTTAAAACTTTTTCAGCACTTTCTCAATTCAAGGTGAAAAATTCGAAATAAAATAAGAAAGTGATGAAAATTTTGAAATGTTCAACCAGTGAATGGCTGTTATTTTGCATCTTGCCCGCAGTGTGGGCATCCATATAATATAATTTGATTTTCCCCAAAATACTATAATACATAGCTTGAACCAAATGTATTGAGTAGTACATCAGGCTAAGCTACATCTACCTAAGGCTTAGGCTAGGCCTGAGCCAACATCTGAAGTATAGCATCAGTAGCAGGGCAGGTTGAGCCCTTGAGCTCCACCCAGGGCTCCAGACCCTCTAGGGATAGTTTTTCACCATACATAATTCAACCCATCAGGATAGGGGGTAGAGGTTTGGGTCTGCCCGAAGTGCCTAGGCATTTCTAGAATGTCTTGATTCAAAACTTCAATACTGGGGATCACTGAGGTTTGAATCTCCAATTAGGCATCCAGGTGCATAGATCACCAGTTCTAGAGACCAGGTATGTCATGTCCTAATTCTAGAGACTGCTCTGAGGATTGAATTGTTTCTAGAGAGTGTGTCTATCTTATACTGCTAGCTCCTTGGTTTTAATAAACATATACTTCTTCTTAGATGTCACTCTGTGTTGTGTAGTCCATCCAGATAAATTTATCTCAGCTCAGACCTGTTCCTAGATCATCCTCTATGTAAATGTGCAATTCTAGACAGATATGTCTGACTCTATATAATGAAGCATGATTATAGAATTAGTATTTCAGAGTAATACTAATCTGTTAGGGATCCAAGTGTGAAATGCTTATATGTTTAATTTGCAAAAAGTGTGTTTTTAGGGTATAGCATATTCATGGCTTATCACTGCACATGAAACACTTGCTCCACAAGGTCTTACACTTACTCTGCAAAGTCCTACAGCAGGTCCACAACTTGCTGCACATCTATGAGAGGCTTCCACATGGCAGGAGAGGGAGGGACTTGGTGAGAGACTCAACTCCACAGCTTGGAATGGGTATGGGGGACCTTGGCTGGTGTTACTGATCACTTGAGGAAGAACCAAATGGAAATAGAAACCGAAGCACCTGAATATGAGGGAAGGGAACAAGGAATATGTTGAGGCCATCACATGAGCCAGTAGAAACAGTATAAATAGGACCCACTGTATCTGGAGATAGTATCTCTGAACTCCCCACTGTCCAGTAGAGTCCTAGACTAGAGTGGATTAGTAGGAACCTGCTAATCTATAGAGTTCACTGGTCACCCAGGGGCTCTCTACTTATTTTCATCCTCAATTCTGAATAAGAATACCCCCAAGAAGTGCTGTCCCTTGACACTTCACAACCTCCCCCCCCCCCCCAAGTCCTCTCCACATTCTGAGAGGAACTACCCAACAAACAGAATTTATACCAAAATCCTTGTGAAAGAACTCTGTTATGGCGCACATTTGAAGACCAGATAATTCTGATCACTAGAATTGTGTGGAATACAAATCAAATACCCAGACCATTTCTCTGCTTTGAAACAAGTCACCAGCTATCCACATCCAACATACTGTGCTAAAGCATCTTGCTTTCTATGCTTCTATTAATCTGTAATACCATGGAACACTGAGACATCTAACCTATTGCTTGACTTTAAAGTAAGGGTCCATTTGATAAAAACCCAATAACCTGTACCCCCTTGGCAGCCTAGGAGCAAACCTGCATCATGGAAATAGAATTTTAACAGCTCCATCTGTAGAATGGAAGTCACTGACAATCTTCTGAGAAGGCCCAGAGTCATCATATCTGAATACCCAGCAATGGATAAAGGGTGAACTAATGCTTCCTACATGAGTGGAAGCCTTTACCATGTGCCTGTAGTGCAAACCAGTATATTTGGGAATTCTGGACCCCCATCACAAGCACCATGAGCATCACAGATACTTACTAAACAGCTTTCCAATGCAGCCAACCATCTTTTTTCACCAACAAACCAACAGACTACTACTTTCCCCTCAATTCAAGGCTTTAAAATTTATTCCCTCTAGAGAACAAACCACTACTTCCTTGCAAATACTACCCTACAATCTGTGTATTTGGCAAACTGGCCAAATTCATCCAATTTGCTGGGCTGTCCTCTCACAGGGAATATATGGTATTTCATTCACAAATCATGTAATCAATTGAAAATTCTGTTGATCTACAAGAAATATAAGTGAGGTGAATGATAGATGCAACTGGTGCAATACCTGGATTTATGCCCGAAGCTCATCACCACTGATTGAGCTCACTTCTGTGTTCTCTTCAGCAATCACGTTCACAGCACCTTTCTCCAGAAGCAGCTTCACAATGTCCATGTGACCCCCAGAAGATGCTGCCTGAAGTGCATTGCCAAAGTGGCCACCCTGAGTATTGACATCAGCACCTTTCTCCAGAAGCAGCTGAACAATGTCCATGTGACCCCCAGAAGATGCTGCCTGAAGTCCATTGCCATAGAATCCACCCTGAGCATTGACATCAGCACCTTTCTCCAGAAGCAGCTGAACAATGTCCATGTGACCCCCAGAAGATGCTGCCTGAAGTCCATTGCCATAGAATCCACCCTGAGCATTGACATCAGCACCTTTCTCCAGAAGCAGCTTCACAATGTCCATGTGACCCTCAGAAGATGCTGCCTGAAGTGCATTGCCATAGAATCCACCCTGAGCATTGACATCAGCACCATTGTCCAGAAGCAGCTTCACAATGTCCATGTGACCCTCAGAAGATGCTGCCTGAAGTGCCTTGCCATATTCTCCACCCTGAGCATTGACATCAGCACCTTTCTCCAGAAGCAGCTTCACAATGTCCATGTGACTCTCAGAAGATGCTGCCTGAAGTGCATTGCCATAGAATCCACCCTGAGCATTGACATCAGCACCTTTCTCCAGAAGCAGCTTCACAATGTCCATGTGACCCTCAGAAGATGCTGCCTGAAGTGCATTGCCATATTCTCCAATCTGAGCATTGACATCAGCGCCTTTCTCCAGAAGCAGCTTCACAATGTCCATGTGACCCCCAGAAGATGCTGCCTGAAGTGCCTTGCCATATTCTCCACCCTGAGCATTGACATCAGCACCTTTCTCCAGAAGCAGCTTCACAATGTCCATGTGACCCCCAGAAGATGCTGCCTGGAGTGCATTGCCATAGAATCTACCCTGAGCATTGACATCAGCACCTTTCTCCAGAAGCAGCTTCACAATGTCCATGTGACCCTCAGAAGATGCTGCCTGAAGTGCATTGCCATAGAATCCACCCTGAGCATTGACATCAGCACCATTGTCCAGAAGCAGCTTCACAATGTCCATGTGACCCTCAGAAGATGCTGCCTGAAGTGCATTGCCATAGAATCCACCCTGAGCATTGACATCAGCACCTTTCTCCAGAAGCAGCTTCACAATGTCCATGTGACTCTCAGAAGATGCTGCCTGAAGTGCATTGCCATAGAATCCACCCTGAGCATTGACATCAGCACCTTTCTCCAGAAGCAGCTTCACAATGTCCATGTGACCCTCAGAAGATGCTGCCTGAAGTGCATTGCCATATTCTCCAATCTGAGCATTGACATCAGCGCCTTTCTCCAGAAGCAGCTTCACAATGTCCATGTGACCCCCAGAAAATGCTGCCTGAAGTGCATTGCCATATTCTCCAATCTGAGCATTGACATCAGCGCCTTTCTCCAGAAGCAGCTGAACAATGTCCATGTGACCCCCAGAAAATGCTGCCTGAAGTGCATTGCCGTATTCTCCACCCTGAGCATTGACATCAGCACCTTTCTCCAGAAGCAGCTTCACAATGTCCATGTGACCCCCAGAAAATGCTGCCTGAAGTGCATTGCCATATTCTCCACCCTGAGCATTGACATCAGCACCTTTCTCCAGAAGCAGCTTCACAATGTCCATGTGACTCCCAGAAGATGCTGCCTGAAGTGCATTGCCATATTCTCCAATCTGAGCATTGACATCAGCGCCTTTCTCCAGAAGCAGCTTCACAATGTCCATGTGACCCCCAGAAAATGCTGCCTGAAGTGCCTTGCCATATTCTCCACCCTGAGCATTGACATCAGCACCTTTCTCCAGAAGCAGCTTCACAATGTCCATGTGACCCCCAGAAGATGCTGCCTGGAGTGCATTGCCATAGAATCTACCCTGAGCATTGACATCAGCACCTTTCTCCAGAAGCAGCTTCACAATGTCCATGTGACCCTCAGAAGATGCTGCCTGAAGTGCATTGCCATATTCTCCAATCTGAGCATTGACATCAGCGCCTTTCTCCAGAAGCAGCTTCACAATGTCCATGTGACCCCCAGAAAATGCTGCCTGAAGTGCATTGCCATATTCTCCAATCTGAGCATTGACATCAGCGCCTTTCTCCAGAAGCAGCTTCACAATGTCCATGTGACCCCCAGAAGATGCTGCCTGAAGTGCATTGCCATATTCTCCAATCTGAGCATTGACATCAGCACCTTTCTCCAGAAGCAGCTTCACAATATCCATGTGACCCCCAGAAGATGCTGCCTGAAGTCCATTGCCATATTCTCCACCCTGAGCATTGACATCAGCACCTTTCTCCAGAAGCAGCTTCACAATGTCCATGTGACCCCCAGAAGATGCTGCCTGAAGTGCATTGCCATATCCTTCGTCTTGAGCATTGACATCAGCACCTTTCTCCAGAAGCAGCTTCACAATGTCCATGTGACCCCCAGAAGATGCTGCCTGAAGTGCATTGCCATATCCTTCGCCTTGAGCATTGACATCAGCACCTTTCTCCAGAAGCAGCTTCACAATGTCCATGTGACCCTCAGAAGATGCTGCCTGAAGTGCATTGCCATATCCTTCGCCTTGAGCATTGACATCAGCACCTTTCTCCAGAAGCAGCTTCACAATGTCCATGTGACCCCTGTAAGATGCAGCCTGAAGTGCATTGCCATAGAATCCACCCTGAGCATTGACATCAGCACCTTTCTCCAGAAGCAGCTTCACAATGTCCATGTGACCCTCAGAAGATGCTGCCTGAAGTGCATTGCCATAGAATCCACCCTGAGCATTGACATCAGCACCATTCTCCAGAAGCAGCTGAACAATGCCCATGTGACCCCTGTAAGATGCTGCCTGAAGTGCATTGCCATATCTTTCACCCAGAGTATTGGCATCAGCACCTTTCTTAAAGAGTAGCTTCACAATACTTGAATGTCCATAGTATGATGCCACATATAATGGATAGTAGTCATCAGAGTTAAATTGCATTGTGCAATTGTATGCCAAGTCTCCCAAGTTTTGTCTTGCAGCAACATCTATGTGCCTGACAGATTTTGGAACTTCAGGAGCATCCCATCTCTGTAGCAAAAGGTCCAACAAAAATTTCCTCCTAACTGCATCCTGGAGAGCATTGGAGAGGACTTCATTGATTTTTGTTTCTGTGTCTCCTGTAGCAGAATGAGATCCCCAATGGAGCTGAGTGTATTCCAGGAATGGATGCTCAGCCATCAGGTTTTTGTGGGCTCGTGAACCTGACCAAAAATTGGTTTTATGTGGCAATGGTATGAATGACAAGTATGTCAGGCAGATTGTTGCAATGTTTGCATGGGCATGTGGGAATTGGGCAGCATGAATTCTATCCAAGTAGTCTTGTGTTGTGAAGTGGATCAAACGAACCACATTATCTGTCTGTTCCACGTAGACCAGACCAGCACACACAGACAAGATGGTTTCAATGTCTGTTATACCATCCTGATAGAAATGTCTATCATTTGGCCTGATTGCGAGGGCTGTCTGGAGTTCAAGAACAGAGAGTGGCCTGAATGTGTATGCAATCCAGGTGAGTGCAGCCAACCCAAGGTGTCTGTAATTTGGATTCTGGCTCTGGATTCGCAGCAAGGCTTCATTATATGTGTTGTCCAGGTCTGAAGGCAACGTAGAAAGGCCTTCACAGACATCCCTTACTGTGGTCTTTGTGGCTAGTGAGTCAATGTGGAGTTTTGTCAGCAAGAACCTGATGCAGTGAATGAGCATAAAATTATCTAGTTAGGGCTATGTTCTTACATTCCATCTGCTTTGCTCAGAACTTGTTTCTCAATTTCTGAGGCAAGATCTGGGCTGACCCTGATATGTTTTGACAGTTGAGATGATGCAGAGATCTGGGCAGCTATATATTTTTGCAGATCTGATTCAGTTGCCCTAATCTCCAGTTTTGCCACATCTGGAAATGCTTTGGAAACATCAACATGAGGTCTGGAAGTGAACATGAAGTTCACTGAAGGCCCAAGTTCCTTAAGTCTGTGGACTAGATCATTGCGGACATTTCCATCCTCTGGGCATTCATCCAGAGCATCAATCATGATGAAAACCTGAGAGTAAGCAGAGATGACTGGAGCCAGAAGCTTCATAATTTCTTCAAGGGATGGTCTTGTATTTCGATTCTGATGCCCTTCATAGAGAGCCTTTATATCAGAGGAGATAGGCTGATCAACAACAAACTGTCTCCACAAGCTTGCCATGAGATTTGGCAAGGTCTGAAGTCCAGTGTCCTTGTGGTTGCAATAGATGGTAGCTATGGCAGTTTTGCTTCTGTCTGGGAATTCAGCTTGGAGATGCTGCATAACAACAGAGCTAGAAAATATTCAGGGTTTATCCAAACTGAAATTTGCCCAACCCACGCCAGCACAGTTTTCCCAGCCCCAGCTGCATGAAAGCCTTTGAGAATGTGTCTCTCAACCATGATGTAGAGACGTACGAATACCAATGCACCACAAAATCCTTCCAGAATTGCCCTTCCATCCCTTGAATGTTGCATCATCCAGCAGCCACTGTCCAGTTCCCTTTTGGTGGCTGGCAAGGATGGTGGCCTGCCTTGTGAAGAAATTGATTGGCGACAGCCATTCAGTAATCTTCTTCTGTGCCTCCTGTTTAGCAGTATCCCTGCCAAGTATCAGCTGCATTTAACTGAGGAACAATTGCAAGTACCAGAGTTCCATTCCCAGCCAGTTGCTCAGGGTGGACTTGAAGCGCTCTATCTCTGCCAGATCATCCTTTGCTTTGCTTTTATCCCACAGAACCCAGGCAGCCTGTTTTCTGAGCTTTTTGATTTTTCCCTGTGCTGGCTCCAGCTTCTTTGCCAGGCGTGACATAGTCTCCTTGAATTCTGCCATGGATTCCTCCAGCTGGAATTGGTGTCCTCCAGCCTGAGTATGGGCAGCAGGTACAAGATGAGTCTGAAGATCTGCAAGCAAGGGCTTGAGTGCATCAACTTCTGAGAACAGCCTCTTCCGCTCCTTGGAGGCATTGCGGAAGTCCTTGGCATATTTGCCAGCCTGAGCAACAACATCCACAAGCTGCACTATACCGGCTATGAGTCCAATGAGTTCTGCCATTGCTGGGGGTGCTACGTGGGGAAAGAGATGGGAGAAAGCAAGAGAGCTGTCTGTTGCGCGCAAACTGATACCACACCTTCAGCTGTCAGATTGGTGTCAATCTGTCCATCAGAAGAAGATCGGACATGAACTTTGGCACACGCGGAGCAACGATCACCGTAAAAGGGGCTGCGTTGTGAAAGAATACAGTATCGAGACAGTATACGACAATTCTCAGACAGAACGACGCGAATATACGTGCAAGCCGAGTCCGCATATGAAACTGAAAACAGACGCTCCGCAGATGGGAATCAATCAAATGTCAGACGCCTTCCCCTCAGACGCCGACACCTTCTATTCATAGCAAAGCTGTGAAAGAAGTCGCCGAATCCACTCTTAGGTCAAGCTCTCCTCGCACTCCCTTGAAAGCATCGCCGCCGGTGAACGTCTGACCCAGGAAACGCGTGCGTGGTGGACACGACGTGTCTCCCCAACCGCGCCGTATCCGTCCCCAGAAGCCGTGAGCGCGTGAGCTATGATCAATGTTTACCAAGCCCGACTGCAGATCGTCACTTTTCGCCGTGAGCCGTGACGCCATCGCGCATGCAAGAAAGCGAGCAATACACGGGCACTGGTTCGCCAGCATAACGAGGAGTAAGTACGTCGGAAGACGCCGTCCTAGTCCTCGCCGTCGATCGCCCATGCAGTGCGACAAGAGTAGCCGATGATCCGGTGGTAGCGTGTCGTAGTATGGCCTGCCAACGGAGGTCAGCAGAAGCGGAGGAATGCGGAATCAGGAGTACAGCCATTGGAGATGAGAGGAGAAAGTGGAGCAATCGTGGAGCAGAAAGGTAGGATTGGGGGAATTGGAAAAGAGGCGCAGGGAGGACTCACCGGCAATGATATGTACCAGGTACCACTTGCACCTTCCTGTCGATCCACTCAAGGCCGGTTGACGCTCGGCTGGGCACCGCAGCGCAGAGACGACGCGCTCGGGCTGCCGACCGCAGAGCACGTACACACATCGTTCGAAGTGCTTCACATGCAGCCGAGCCCGACTGCGGACCGCGACGTCAGCGCATGCCGCAACACTGGGCGGCTGCGATCGGCGACGTCCTGCATGCGGTGCACGCAAAACGGCGGCAAGACGATCCCGCGCAGTGGGTGGTCGACTGGGAGCAGATGTCGACACCGCGGAGAGTAGACAGCGCGAACGCCCACGCGAGGATTGACGCGGATGTCGTGGGGTCCGCGGGCGTCAGAAACAAGCCCGATTCGACAGCGATATGTGCTGAAGGGAAGTGAGGACACAGTCGGACAGGGGAGGGAGGGAGGGAGGAGGGGGGATGGGAAGGGATGTCCGGGCGGACGGCAGGGGTAGACGAAGAAAAAGGAGGAGGGAGAAGGGGCGAGGAGGGAGGAGACGGAGGGAAGCGGAAAGATGTAAGACTCACCTCCGTATCACATACTTGTCATACAGTGGCCGATGTCCGCCGCAGGAACGCCCGATCCGCTCATCTGAAAGCACAGGCACGCCCATCCGCGTCGCACTGCGCCTCGTCCAGTCGTTCCCCACCCTGCCTACGCTGGCGTCCTCGTCGGTATCAACACGGCCCACGCCCATCGCATCGTGGTCTGGCATCGCGGCCCGACGTCCACAGAAAGCGTGCACGAGCTTGCATATCAGACACGATCGCCCGATACAGCACTTGCACGCATGCCGGTGCACTCGAGGATCTGCGGCGAGCGCGTTCGTCGGCCGTCTAGAGGAGGCGATCATGAGTAACGGGGCACGCCGGACGGACGGATGCATGGGTGGGGAAATGACGAAGGGGGTGCCTGGGAAGGAAATGCAGCAATGCAGATAGGATGCCCGGACGAGGGACGGATGAGGGATCGAGGGGAAATGAGGGATAGGCGGACGCATCCATGCTATGGCAACACTGAGCACTCGATGGAGAAGGAGCGCATAGAGGAATGACACTTACGTATCCCAGCTGCCCCTCCCTACGCACGGTGAGCACGGGAGACTCTGTGTGTATGGCGCGCGTCAAGCAACCGGGCGGACGGAGGACGATGGACTGGGAGCTCGGCGCTTGTCGCTGCCACCCGCGTATCTCGCATATCTCGCACACCGGAGATACGTTTAGGATGCTGACTCAGGAGGCGATGGGCGCGATCCCTTGTTTCGGGGGGCGATCCGTGGGGTGCGAGTCGCGGTGCTCCCGAGACAGGGATGCATGCAGACATCGCGGAGCGGGACACATTGCGGGTGGGCGGCGATTCGGCGACGGAGATGCACAGGACGGCGGTGTGTCCTCTCCTCTCACCCTCCCTCCCTCCCTCCCGTCCCTCCTTCCCCACCCCCTCCCCGTCCCGCATCTCCGACCGTGTGCTCACATCTCTCCAGCACGTGTCTGGCGCCGCTATCCATGTGCACGGACGGAACCCAGCGTCAGCGGGCGCTCCGTCGTCCGCGCTCACCACATCCGGCGTATATCGACCGCCTTTCGCGCGCGCCGCCTGCAGGACGACGTCGCGGCTCACAAGCCCGAGCGCCGACGCCGGATGGGTCCGTGCGGGAGGCATTTCGGGTGTGCGCTGTCGTACTCGTTGCCGACATCCGCGGCCCCGGCCCCGTACACACGTGAGCCGAGTACGTGGTGCGCTTGGTGGGTGCTGGCATGCCGGCGCAGGCGGCGAGGGCCGGATGTGGGCTGAAGGCGGCCACGGGACGTGCGTGCGGAAGGCGAGTGAGAACGCGGGAGCGAGGTTGGGAAGCAGGGGAGATGGGAAGGGGTGATCGCGGTCCGGTCGTATTTGGGGAAGGGCGGGAGGAAGAGAGGATGGCGAAGATGCAAGGAGGGGGAGCGAGGAGTGGAAGCAGAGAGCCTCGGCAGTGCACGAAGACCGGTGATCGCGCATCGTACTTGGCGATCTCGGTCGCTGGGCGACTTACGCTCCTCAAGCGCGGTGAGGAACGCAGCCCCGCGGGGGCAAGGGGCCGCGCGCGCTGTATCGCATCGCGTCCAGGTGCCCCACCTACTACGGGCGTCGCCGTCTCGCAGATAGGATATTTACCGATCGTGTCGGGCTGGCATCCGATATCGCGATCCGCCAGTCGCATGGCATGGTGCGTGCGCGCTCGAGGATCGGGCTGGGCGACAATGTCAGTAATCGCGAAAACTGACATCAGGCGGCCAGGACGACGGACGGACGGATGTGGGGGCGACGGAAAGGGAGGGCGAGATGTCGGGAGGAGGGGGAGTGGTATAAGCAGAAGGATGGAGGGGCGGCCCAGCGCCAAGTTCGGAAGGTGTAGGAGGGGGAGGAGGAGGAGGAGGGAAGGCAAGATGGAAATGTAGAAGAATGATACTCACCTCACGTACACCATCATCTCCCTGCTATTGTACAGGGAGCCCACAACGCGCATCACAAGACTGTGTGCGAGGCGTGTGTCAAGATGTTGCGTGGACGACGACAAGCTGGAGTTTGCTGGGCCCCGCGGGGCGTATCGCCGACTCACACGCGGCGGACGCCTGAGTGGCTACCCGCAAGATGTCGCATCGATGAAGGACGGCACTGAGATCTAGAGCGGCCGAAATTGTTAGCAGCATACGCGGAGGCGGCGCAAATTGAAGAGCACAGAGGACAAGGGTACTCACATTCAGATTCGTTTCATGGCATGCATTGGCACCCGACTCGGAGTACTTGTTCGCTAAACCTTGGCTAAACCGCTTGATTTTGGCGTTCATCGAAGAGTTGTACCGAACAAAGGCCGCCAATAAGGACATGTCGAAACCCAGTACCGCCCGCCGAGTTGTTGACGACACAAAAAAAGAGAGTGGTCAAAGCGTGGTGAAGGCTGGTGAAGTTCATCACGGTGCAGCAAAAGAGAAAGGCGCCCACGTGATTTAGCGCGCCGGGCCGAACTCCGACAGCATTACTTAACGCTGGGGTCTCGCCAGCACCACCGATGGGCTTCGCTCTGTGCCGCCCTACGTTGTGCTTGAGCGCTTGAGCATCCAGTATCGGAAGATGGCTCTCCAGAAATTCGGAAAGAAGCATCTCCGTCGCCTCGACCGCCATACGCAAAGTGGCCGTGGCTCTACCACGGCCACTTTCAAACAGCCGTAGCTACATTTTGGCCCTCGACGAGATGGCGCTCCGACGCCTCTGCCACTCACGCCGTCTGCGGGCTCTGCGCCTGCACTTCGTGTCAACAAACTGCGTCGCGTCTGACGCAGACGGCGAAAGGGATCCAGATGCGCAGGCCCAAGACCCCTCTTGTGCGCGGCAACTCCGCGACGCTCCTCCCGCGCCGGTGGAAGGCGACCTCCTCAATCAGCGTGCAGCTTAACGTCGTCGCCGCGGGTACTACGCCGGTCCAGCGCACCAACCCCCCGAGGGCCCGTCTTCACCACCGCGCTCTCATCGGGCGACTCCGCGTCACCACCGTCACGACGCCCTCGTCCGCGACCCCGGCGCACCAGCTCTCCCGCGGCAAGACCGCCGCGGCCATCCTCCTCCCGCGCCGCCCGCCGCCCGCCGCCCGCGCACGCACGCCTCGCCGCCCAAGCGCGGGAGCCGCGCAGTGAGCTTCGCAGACGCCGCGCCAGCGCCCCTCGACTCCCGCGGCAGCCGCACCTTCCGCACGCCCTCGAGCAGGACGACGCGGCGCCACCCGTGCCCGCGCTGCCGTCGCCGAGCCGGATGAGCGCGTACGGCGGGAAGGGAGCGGGTGGAGCAGCGGGGAGCGGGTGGATGGCGTAGACGGGGGGTACGACGCGCGCGCGGCATCACCTACGGGCCGGGTGCATACGATTAACTACCCTACCCCCTCCTCGCCTTCCCCGCCTTATTCGGCCCACACGTCCTCGCCCTCGACCGGCAGCTCGACCCCCCGCGGCGCGCGTGGTGAGCCCCCCGCAGACTGCGGGCCCGCTTACGTTGGCGCTGGAGGATATACACAGGCGAATGACGGGCTTCGGCGGGTGTGGGTATGCGGGTGGGTTTGGAGCGACGGCGCAGGGGGGTGCGGGCGGGAGGCGTGAGAGTGGGGAGGGCGGGTAGAGGACGAGTGTGGATGAGGTGTTTGGGACGTTCAACTGTAAGTTGTTTTCTTTGAATTTTTTTTTTTTTTTGGATCCTCGTTACATGCCCCCGCCCTCCGTCCTATCCCTCCCACTACCCTTCATCTCCTCTCCCCGACGCCGTCCTCTGTACTTCGGTTCGCTGTGCCTCCCTCCACCTCACGCCACGCTTTCCCTACCTCCTACCTTGCCTACCGTCATTCTCCACGCTTCCTCGGCGTGTCCCTCCCTCCCCCGCTCTCTTTCCTGCCGCTGCTCCCTGTTGCGTCCCTTTCCTTCCACTATTTAGACTCCCTCGTTCGTCCGTCCTTTCACCTCTCCACCCGCTCCCTTTTCTGCGCTGTGGGTGTCGGCGTCTGCGTCTCCCCTCCCCCCTTCACTTCGGCTATCTTCTTTCGTCTCCTCCCACCTTCCTTCCTCTCCCCTGCCTGCCGTCCGCCCTCCTCCTGCTCCTTCTCTGTCTGTATCACCCCCGTCGTCGTCGCACTCCCTCCCCCATCACTCTGCCCTCCCTCTTGCCCGCCGCCTCTCCTCCCGTCCCGCTTGTTCTCCGTCGCTGCCCGCCCTCACCCTTTTGCGTTTTCCTTTGCTTTCTTGACTACGTCCTCCCTTCCGCCTCTTTCCCTCCTCCACCCACATCTTCATCTCTTTCCTTCATCTCCCTACTTCTCACCTTTCCCCGCTCCCCTGGTTCTCTCCGCCTCCCCGTCGCATCCCCTTCCATCTGTCTTCCCTCCCTCCCCTTCTATTTCTACCTCTGCCTCTCGTCGCCTCGCCTACCTCTGTTTCCTTTCACCTCTCACCTCTCGCCACTTCCCACCCGTACTAACCCCCGTCTTCCCCTTCTAGTAATGCGCACCGGCACCACCTCGCGCTCCCACTCGTAAACCACCGGCGCACACAACGCGACCCCGATAGCGCGCACCCCGCCGTTGAGGACGATCCGGGCGACTACTTGTTCGCGTCTGCGATGCCCGAGACGGTGTGTGGCTACAAAAAAATCAGAGATTTTATATTAATTATGGGTTATTTGCTTAGGTGTTCGCGTACACGGGCGCGCCGGGGCCGATGACGCCCGTGTTTTCGAGCGTCGGGTCCGCGTCTACTCTTGGTGAGTTCTTTCCTCGTGCCCCTCTTCCACTCCCTCCCCTTCTTCTTCCACTCCCGCTCTCCTACTCCCACTCGTGTCTCTCTGCCACCTTCTCCCTCCCCCAGGAAGAAACGAAAAGGCTAATGGTCGTCTGGATGAAGGTACAACCAACACCGCGAGCACCAGCCCATTCGCGATGCCGATGAGCGCGGCGACGATGAGCCACGATGATATGCTGCAGTACGCCGCCACGCACGCCGCCTCCACTGGCTCCTCGCACAATTGCTGATGCGCTTGGATGCGGTTTTCAAACTCTGCAATCACTCCGTCAAGGAAACGGCGAGGGTCCAAAATCCTAGGATTTTGCGCGGGCTACTGCTGTTACTCGCACACTGCACACCCGAGCAGCGCGAGTCCAGCACGTCCCCGGCGTGTACTTTGGTCATCACAGGCTAAGCTGAGCAATGGCCGTGGCAAACCCACGGCCAGTTTCGTACGTCACATCCGCCATGTGCCTGCCATGTTACTGCATTCACTTACACGTTGTCCGCAACGCGCATGTCTCGTTTGCCGTCCCACGCCCACCTCACATCGCACGCCCGCCTCCCTCGACGCACCGCTGCAGGACACGACCCTCCCCCCACTAGTGTTGCCGTGACTCAGAAAGTCGAGTCACGACTTCGCAAGTCGACTTCAAACAGTACTCGACTTAACTCGACTCGACTTCTGGCCATGTAAGTCACTCGAAGTCGACTCAAGTCGACTTGAGTCGATGAAGTCGGACATTTCTGAAGGTATTTTCACGTAAATGGTATCAGAACAGAGGCATGTTGGAAAATTCGCTAGGTAGTGTACAAATACATTCCATAATTTACTCGCATGATTGAACTACACAGTTGTGTCTCCCTCTGGCATGTGTATCCCAGCATCGCCCGTTTCAAAGCTTTCTGTGAGTGCTGCCAATGCCTCGGCTCGGTCAGCTTCGTCAGTTGCAGCAGCCAGTATGCGAAGCCAATCTTCCTCGTCATCTGCGACCGGCGCTGACTGCCACTCCGACATGAAATTCAAGCAGAATTTCTTGAAATTGAACTTGAGCATTTGAAGGGCCTCCATCAAGTGCGGACTCAGCCGGTTTTGCTGCTTGGTATCTGTTTCCGCAGACGATGAGAAGATCTGCTCTGAAGGCACAGATGTTGCCTGAATCGCTGTGTAGTCAGTAAAGAGGCGATAGATTGTCGGCCATGTGGTGATTCCGTGATTCTATAGTCTATTCAGCAACTCAACCAGAGATAAAAATTGAATCTCACCATCCAGTAGCTAATCATATCCGGTGTTTGCGGCGGAGGGATTGGACTTTGAATATAACTGTTCATCTCCTCCTCTGCTGATCAAAATTCACCTGGCGCTGTCGCTGCTGCGGCAGAAAAATCCAATGTGTTCTGAACACTACGATACTTGCATGCCACTTGACCAATCATCGCAGGCGCTGCTGGTGGTGCACGAGACCGGGACGCCAGGTGGGAACCATGAGTATGAGAGCGAGAAGAATGGCGGGAGCTTTGTGAACTGCTGGAACCAGACATCGGACTTCCCACATCCTGGACTTGATATTCCTGGAGCTTCCAAGTTTCTCAACAAAGGCATTGAATTTATGTGCTGTGTTCCTTACCTTTTTCAATATGATTTTTTTGCGCTCTCCCGATCCTCCCGTGACCAGTTTCTCTTGATCCATTCCAACCGAATCGAGGGATTTATAACTTGCAAGTTGTATCACATGGATTAATACGCAATGTGGGATAGTGCAACAAAGCGGACTCACACATAGCGATGATATATGCATCGGTATCTGCAAACTTGTCATAGTATTTCCCTGTGATGACCAGGCCAGGTGAGATAAGGTCTGCAATGTTCTCCTCTTCCAAGTCGGAGTCGGCCTTCATGGACTCCCAGGAAGACATGAAGAGCTCGAAGGCAGGGATTGTTGCAGCGAGGATTGGTGTACTTTCTGAGGACATTTATTGTTTGAATTGTATGTGGTTGCTGGAGGCTTGGTCAGTTTCTTATATGAGAGGGTCCATAGTTAATTATGCACCTGTAAAACCAACTCGAGGATCTCAAGCCGGTCCCAATTCCGATTCTCAAGGGGGTGACTGAAAGCTTGCGCATCGCGGTTCATTGCAAAAAATCAGGTGACCGGCTGAATTCATGGCAGATGAGTGTGCAGTGGTCAAGATTAAAAATGCGACTCACCTGGCGTAAGTATCGTAGGTGTCGCAACATGTAGAAGACCAAATCCCAACAAGTCTTGACATCAAGTAGCACAGTGACCTCCGAAAGTGCCACAGGCACTTGCTCAACATTTGCCCCAACTTCCTGAAGCTCTGTCCAGAGTTCCGTCTCATTACCTGTTTTGATAATCGATAACAGCTCATCACATCTCTGGCCAGACTTTCGGATGAAAGCAACGGTTTTCCGAGCATGGCAGATAGGACCTGCCCAGCGGCATGCACGTACAGCTAGGCCAGGGGCATCACCATCGGACTCTCATTCTGTCTCCGTATCGGAATGTTGGACATGACTGTTGTGCTTCTCCATGGCGCGGATTACCGCCTGCGAGGCCAAATTGATGATATGAGCAAAGCAGCAGATATAATTTTCTTTTGCATCGAAATCGAGAACCCCCTTCTTGGTGAGGAGCAGGGCAAGAAGTGTCATGAACATGGCATTGTTCGCAGCATTGTCCATTGTGAAGTGGCCCATCTGAAGTGGGGACATGAGATGAATACCAACAATCAAATGAAGATTGGTACCTTTTCTAGTATTTCAGCTTGCTCGCAGATTTGGAATATAATTCGAGCAAGTCTCTCGCCACTATGAGATCCACGAACATGCCAGAATGCAAGGAGAGCTTGGTGCAATGTAACCTGCTCCCCGTTTCAACCGAGCCAGTGACTGGTGATGGCAAGGTAAGGCTGCATCCCTTTGCTACTCCACATATCCACGGTGAACGAAATTTTCCCCAGTGAAGCCTATAGTGAAGTTGGGCTCAGAATCATGGGATTTGTGTCTCACATGCACTCACTTTCAATTCCTTCTCAAGACTATTGTAGTACTTCAACCAGGCATCTAGAATGAGGGATTGAAGCTTGGTTCTGTGGGGTATATCTCCATCCTGCAACGACTCGCAGAGTAGAAGTAAATCATGGAATTCATGGTTCTCAATCAAATTGATTGACTGGCGGTACATTAATGTTGAACCAACGGGCAAAGTGCAACTCACTAAATCATTGGACACGATGACAGAAACCAATTTATCTTGGAATGCTTTGATGGAGAATGGTGTACGTTGAAGTGCCCTGACGTGGTCTTCCTGCCGCTGCTTGCGCAGAAAATCAGGAAGCTTGTTTAGCAATTGACGAGCCCCAATGAGCTCAAGATATTGTTTGAAATGCTCCTTTCCAAGGTGGCGCCTCAGAGTCGTGAGACTACTCCCAGCTGCATAAAGTTGACTGGGAGAGTTCAATATACACGTGTTCAGCAATATAACTTGGCACTCACGGACACAGACTACACTTGTAGCCCCGATGTTCAATGTGTTCCCTGAAGAAAGCTTGGCAGTCAGCAGATTTGGTGTTTTCCTTGAGCATGACGTCCCCTGCCCAAGCATACTTGTCTTGATCGACATTGTATCTCCTCCACCCCTCAACCTCGGCGCCTTCAGAATGAGCCCGTGGAACAGACTAGTCCATCAGTCTATTTTAAGGCTGATGCGTGCCAACATACTGGAGTTCCTGCGTCCGAATGCTGGGCGTGTGCAGTGGTACCCCACCTACCACAAGAGCCAGACAGACGAGACTCAGGTGCAGAATCCTCCTCCGAGTCAGAGTGCAGACTGGTGAATGGCTGGAGTCTAGGGCCAGCAAGCCAAGGTCGGGCCACAGGTGCATCTTCCTCCAAACTTGAATCTGATTTGTCATCGCTGGGATTCCACACAGGAGGACCCGGACTAGCCATCTGAGAGTGCTGGTTTAATCGGGACAAAAGCCGGTTTGCCGCAGCACGACCAGGAGTCTGTTGTGGCAATGCATTCGTCGGCCGTGCAGGCTGTACGGAACTGTATAACATGTGTAGAATGAAGTCGTAGAGGGACTCACTGTATGAGGAGCCGGTTGTGGATTTTGCGAGGCAGTGGAACGAATCCCGGGTTGATCTACGTTGTGTAAGTGAAAGCCTTTGTTGAAGAATTATCCATACTGCAGCTGCTGGACCCTCTGTTGGCTGGCAATGCTGGGGTGCATGATCAATATTGTGCTCGGTGCGAAATTTCCAAGAGGAAAATATGTACAAGTCAGTGGAGCAAAGCCTCGAGCTTGTTCTGATGAACTTGATGCGCGAACAGGAGGCGACGGCTCTCCCTGAGCTGTGACTGTGTTGCGTTGACTCCCCCGTGCTGCATGTGATGCTGCTGCAGGATTCGGTGGTGCGAGATCGGGTGGTAAAGCCTGGCAGTGCCGAGTCACAGGTGGGGGGTTACCCGCTGGAGTGGGGGGTGTGGGGTCGGGTTCTGCAGTGCATTGAGTGCGGGGAGGCATTTGAATGTGAGGGATGCATCAAAGAATGAATCTTTTGAGTCCTGCTTAAATCTACCCCGCTGGATAGCTTACAAGTTGGATGGCGACAAAAAAATAAACAGGCATCACCGAGTTTTATCCACAACATGCCCCTGAAAAGATATTAAATGTCACTGATGAGATATGGATGTCACCGTGAGAGAGATTGAATGTCAGGCGACAGAGATGTGGCCAATGAGTGAACCGGCATCGTTGAATTTCATCGACAACATGCCCCTGGAAAGATATTAAATGTCACTTGAAGAGATATGAAATGTCTCCGCCGGAGATATTGAGTGTCAGTCCGTGGGAGGGATCAGAGACACGGCCAATGGATAAGGTAGAAGAAACGAGAGAAATGAAATCAGGTGATCGGAGTTTCATATAAACAAATTGATTGACTGTTGAACCAACGAACCTCGGTCATCTCGGGCTCGGAGATTTCAACTAAAATATTTCGAATCTTTGTATCTGTCATGGTGGAGTCTCATGGAAAGGTCTGGACTGCTTCTGGCCTGTGTTCTAACTTCTCGACCGCACAGTTAAATCACAAACCTCCATTGCACGTGTCAGTGGAATATATTTTGGACATGGTACCTGTCCTGACCAGTGTTCTCGGAGCTTGTACAAGCCACCGAAACTAGTCATGGCTCACGTTCTGGCTTCTGGAATGGAGTCAGCTGATTATATTTCAGGACTTTGTGTGAGCCTGCTCCCAGCCCTTCTTGGCGGCACCGTCACGACTGTGGGGGGCCAATGGGGTGACTTACCACTCCCAAGGTGTATGATGTGGATGACTATTCTTGGAGAGTATGTGCGATAACTTATAAGACTGGAGACGAGAGTCAGCTATTACAGTGGTGTCTCAACGAAATCCCCGTTCAACAACTGCTGTTCCTTTCTCAGAACATGTTCCCCAGCCTTTGTACAATCCACCCGCAAGCGCACAGTCCAATAGCTGGTCGTCGAATGCAGATATAGCCTGGGTATGTTCATTGAAAAATTTATCTCTGCCAGTGCCGAAACTCATACTGCTTCCCAGATTGCGCACAATATCTTTAGGAGTCCACAGGTCGGGACACAATTATTCTGGGTCATCATCAGCGACAACTCTGGTAATAATGCAGACATTTCACGGGTCATCACATCACATCCTTCATTCTCTCCCATCCAGTGGACCTCTGGTTTAAGATGTGCTGCACATCTATGGAATCTCAAATCCCAAACCAACGTAGGTATTTTCCTGACATCTGTTCTGTTTAACACTCATCATCTCAAAATAGATCTTCCCTGAGGACCCAACAGCTCAGGTTCCAGCGAAGTGAGCATTTGAATACTTGTATGACTTCAAATTGGAAAGTAATTCACGTGCCTAGATTGTAAAATGCTGCCGGGATTTCCATAATCACTGTCTTTGTACTTCCAATCATGTCAAGATGGTATTGAAGCGCTGCCAGTGTCTACATAGTGCTAGAACACTGTATATGAGGAAATGGCAGTGGCCTCTAAATATTTTCCCCTGAGGACCAACTCAAAGTCACTCGAAGTCGCGGCGGGTCGACTTGCTTCGACTCCTGAGTCGGCTGAAGTCACATGACTGACCCGGCTCGGCCCGACTCAATGCGTGATCTCTGGATCTTGTAAGGCATTCCCACGACCACCCACCCCCACAAATAAGGAGATTATTTGGTCAACACAAACATCGGCCCGCACGCCAACGACACAAAACTCTCATTATACTGCAGATGGCATCCGGGGATTCAACATGGGCATAGTGCTAATGCATCTGCTGGAAATCCCAATTTTTTTTGGGAGCTTCTGTGAATATCTGGGTCAAGTTTCGGACATTGCTGGACTCGCTTGCATGGCTTGATCAAAGTCCAGAATTGGCCGATCAATCGCCTCTTGGACTCAAGTCGACTTCATGAGGTCGACTTGGAGGGTCGCAGTCGCGAGGCGCGGCAACACTACACCCCACTACCGCTACACCGCACTGCCGCCTTCCTTGACGTGCAGCTAGGTGCACAGACACCACTGCGCACTCCAATGGTTTCCCGGGCCTCGACCACTCGCGGATACGGACCTAGCCATGTCTAAGTCTTCCTCCGACGCGCCGCCCTCCCTGCTCCCGACACCCTGCTACTCGATGCCACGCCGCGTACCCCCCAGTTGCACGCACCGCGCGCAATTGCGCCGGCTGCGCGAGCCGGGAGGTCTCTGCGTGCGCGGACGTCGAGTGCACTGGGGCAGACCGTTGCGGTATCCCCCGAGCCGTGCCCGTCGTTTCCCGCGGGTACGTCTGATGTCGCGCGTCCTGAAGACGCCTGGCCGGGCCGAATGCGCTGCGCAACGACGTCCACCGCGTCGCCCCGCGGTGGATTCCGCTCTGCGCGGTGAGCTGCCGAGCCAGCCATCTCACCACCGGTGTTCAAAGTCGTCCCGCGTCTTCGTACGGGCATGACGCACCGGGAAGAACACCAGTGCAGCGATCAAGCGGGGGCAGGGGCAGCGGGATCTCAGCGGGTCGTCCGTGATGCATAAAGGAAGCAGAAACTTGCTTTGCAATGACTCTCTGTCAACTTGTGGGGCATAGGAGACCGCAGGGCTTAACCTACTAAATACAGATTGTTGAGGCGAGATGATGGAAGGAAAACAGGCAGGAACGCACTGTTTCTACGGCTGGCCCACCGTTTGCTATCCCTGTCACCCCCACCCGATTCCAACAAGACGTATGGAGCGACTAACGATGTGGCCTCCCTCAATTCCACACACCTGCTGCATGGGAAATGTCAGCCAAGACACTAAGAGATGAATATGTACATAGCTATGTGAGATGGTACGAGGCGGGTCGTGGACATGTGGGCTACATGAACTGATGCATGCACGCCAAGCCGGACTGACATTGTATCTAAGCAGAGTGGACATACACAGGACTACTGGAGGATAAAAAGACTGGCCGAACGTGCGGAAGCATTGCTGTGATCATGAGATTGGGTGGGGTGCGGCTAGGAGATGTGGAGGAGCCCAGAGGGGTCGAGGGTGGCGAGCGATGAAGTGGGGGAAAGAGAGAAGAGTTTGTTGACGAGTATTGTTTTTACATCCATTTACGGACTGGAACCACTTTTTGTCGGCATGTGCAGTCTGTGCCTGGGCTGTGCACATTAGGGCCGGTGTTCCGGCAATGGACTTAGAATCATTTCCATTCCTCTCCTCACCTGAATCACAGGTTGACCCTCTGTATGCCAAACCAGTTCACTAGCACTGGACCTCCATATCAGCTGGCATGATTCCCTCCCTTCTGGCAACCAAAAAACTTCTACTACAATGTTGAGACATGCTAACTCTGGAAATCTAGCTAATTTGGCCAGTTTCCCCCACTTTACCCTAATCTGAAATCGGGGAACCAAATTACCCCCAAATTAGGAAAGGAGGTTTTTTCCTGATGAACGAATGAAATCTAATGAAACTATGACAGACCTTATAATCATAACTAATCTATGCATCCTGACTGCGTTCAAAGACCTAGAATAAGCAAAAATAAGCAAAAGTCAGAAAAAGTCGCAAATTGACTAGACATGCCTTTTCTTTGGATACAAGTCAGTGGGCGATCAAAGGACCACAGAAACACCAGAAGACCTGTCTCGAGGCTGAAAGGAGCTTCATTAGCAGGTAAATCAAGGCAAAGTAGGATTTGTATGAACTTTTACCTTGTCTTGCCTCAGCCAATGCTGAGAGCGAAGTTGTTAGGTTAGCAGATGTGATGAACATCGAATGGGGAAATAACACACATTAAATGTGCTCAATCATCAATAGTTATTCAACGCGTTCAAAGACCCGGAGCAAGGGCCAGTAAGCAAAAGTCAGAAAAACACGAGATTCATCAGACATGCCTTACAGCTTGAATGCAGCTAGTCGGCACTTGGGGGACAACTGTATGTGTCCGAACACAACTAAATCAACATATATTAGACACATTCAACTACCTGGAATGAAGAGTGCATAGGGGAAGTCAAAGCTGCTGATTCACACTGATTCTGACATCGATTCCAGAACCGATTCTTGTCCGATTCACTGGATAGAATCGACATCAGGTCTGACTGGCCCAATTCTGAGTTTGATTCATGGCGGACTCTGCACACATAAACCCATCTCAAGCAAAATGCAAATGTAGCAATAATTGAATATATATATATATATATATCCTCGTGACATGTCTTTTACTGTTCTTCGTACCATCACTGTCCATGCCACAGCTTTCAATGTACCAGGCCAGGGTGCGGAATGTGCTTACAATGTTCTTACGCCACCATACCACACGTATCAAGTGCGCCCTACGCCGGAAGAATAAATCCAAGCACAATTTCAAATGGGCTGGTTTGACTCCACAGGATGGCAAGCACTTGGCGGCTGTGACCCCACCTGAGGCCGAGTTTGACACCATTTCAATTGCCATGGAATCCAGCTCAGAGGCTGAGGACTCTTCTACGAGCTCTTCAATTATCTCAGACCTTTCTGGCCACTCTGACAGCACCAGCAGCCAGAACTGGTTGGATATTCTTGGCTCTGACCGGTGTAGATCTTCTTCCGACACTGACTCTTCAGCTTCATCTGTAGACGTGCTCTTTGAATCTAGCACTGACAACAGTGATGACGACATGGCAGAGCTACATCTGGCTGGATATCCGTATTCAGACAATGATGGCGACACCGGCTCTGACTCGGATTCCAGTGATTCCAGCTCATCGGGTGGGGATGCGGATGACGAGGAGGAGTGGAATTGGGATACCATGCAGGTTGACAATGACTTCACAATGCCCTGTAGCAATAATCCACTCCAGTGGATACGAACCATTCTTGAGGAGATGTATGCTCACTGATATGAGATGCCCCGCGACAACTTTCCCCGTTGCCCCGCCTTTTATTCTCTCAATATCCAAGTATGTGGATATAACTGCCAGTACAGTTAGTGTTTGCCGATTATATTCTCAGATCATATCACTGCCAAATCTCCGAATCATCGACTTTGGCTATGGCTTTACTGGAAGCACACACAATTTGACTGTGTGGGAGGGGACATGTCTCGCCAAAGACCATGATATATTGATGGAGGACGGAGAATTCATCTGGGCAGACTCAGCTTATACTGTGCGACCTTACGTTGCTATTTACTGCTCTTTGCAGAACTTAGGGTGTGGATGTTTTTTCTTCCTTTTTAAGACTTTTTAGATCCCCTGGACCAGAACAGCTGTTCTGGCCTCAGTTCTGGTCGGTTTCCTTTGAGAGTATGACCAAACGATCCGCACCGTAAATACGGAGGGCATGACAACTTACAATTTTTTTTGGGATGGCTACAATGAATACCTGCAGCAAATTCGTGATTTTTGAGACATTTGAGCACAGGACAGCTGTAGCTTTGAATTGTGATTTCCTATGGGCCTAGATTTTTGATAGCATGTGTTTGAGGATATTTTGGAGGGCACTGTGTCCTCATATTGGTAGAATTCGCGCTGGGCTGTCCACTGTTGCTGGTAGAATCTCACCCATGTTTCCCCTTTCAATATTTCATCCACTATAATGATTCCTGTGTCTTTTGACATCCAGATTGAAGTTATAGCATACAGGATGAGTATACAGACTGCTTAGAACATCCAAATCGAGTGCTAACACAGGAAATCATGTGATGCGACAAAGGTGATCCAGGTCATTGCTGGTCCAATCTGAGAACTGTACCTTCAAAAAACATGGGAGGGCACATCCTAGGCTCGTTTGAGCCACTACAAATGCGGGAATCCTTGTAAAAACAGACACATTAGGCCACTGAATTTGGCAGATATTCCAGGCATTGTGGCAGGCAGTCCAGTGTGAATTCCGCCAATCTGAGGACATAGTGCCCTCTGAAATACCCCCAAACACATGCTATCAAAAATCTAGGCCCATAGGACATCACAATTCAGAGCTACAGCTGTCTATGATCTGAGAATATAATCAGCAAACACTAACTGTACTTGCAGTTATATCCACGTACTTGGATATTGAGAGAATAATTGCACTTGCGGTCAAAGTAGCTTTCTCCGAACCAATATGGCCTATCGAAGAGGGCCACAAGTGTCCCATCAACCAGGCACCACCCGTCCTGCCATGCTCGGCATGAGTGCACCTCAACCCAAACCTTCACCTTCTCCTTCGCGTAAGCAGTTGGCATACAAACAGATTCTGCCATGAACTCAGGACGCAGAATTGCTGTCATGACCCTCTGGGTTACAAGCGTGACAGTTCCCTTCCCAATGCCAGCCCAATTCACAACTTTCTGCAGGCCTGCAGCGTTTCCCAAGTGGCCCAAACGAAATAATACAATGACTAACTGATCTTCCATGGGCATCTGCGCATATGACGAGTCGTTGGCAAAGATGGGGTCATTGGCAAAGATGGGGCCATTGGCAATCTTTGTGACGAGTTTGTCGAATGTGGATGGGGATACACAGGGTTCTTGAAGGAAAAGATCTGGCCATGTATCTTTCATCGGCCTGAGGACATGGCACAAGAAGGCGGGGCCGTGGGGAAAGTTTATTGGAATATGAGAAGTAATAACTGTAAGGTAGTCAGTGAGTATAAGTAATGGGTGTGGACGACATGGGCACATACCAGCTGGCCAACGCCTCCCCCACTATGACATTGCCTAAAGTGGACAAATGCTGACCAATGTCGCTGCTCTTCGCCGAGAGTGCGAGCATGTCATAACGTAATGTTTGCCCAAGAAGAGTAAGGTCACAGTGCTCTAGTGGTTGGCTGACCACATAATTACCTAACTTCTCCATGTTGCTAGGGTTCGAACCGGAGGAGTGCACTTATATTTTTCTTTTTCTACCCCATTCTCTATTCCGTTTTCCCCCTTTCCATTTAGCGTATGTGTATGATCCTGTTCCTTTTCACCTCCGTTTTCTCCTCTCCCACTACAGAAATCAGTTGGCAGTAATCTATATCTGAAGGTTTTATTATAGCATCAATGTTGCTGTACTCTACTACTAGATGCATATATAAGACTACTGAGCAAAAAATGACAGAAAATTTGCCTTCAAGTTGATGTGGCAGATGTGTAAATTGTCTCTGCAAAAGGACTTAATTTAGAACATGTCCATTGTCAACCTGACCTTTCTTAAGGCTTTTTGTAACTTAAATTCACCAAGGAAATAATTGAAATGGATCTTTAAATATGCATTCTCTTTTTTTTCAGTAAATGAAACTAAGAAAATGACTTGAATGGACAATGAACTTGCACTGAACTCGGAACTCAGTGTGAACAATGTCATCGCACTGACTAACACGTGCTGGGAAAGTGACCACGTGATGTCATAGTGGGAGGCGAAGGGGACTTGCACATACCTCAGTCAGAGAGAGAACAACTGATGAATGTGACATGTGACACTATGACCAATAGTAACGAGTAGCGGATCACGAGTTGGCCGTATGTAACAAGTAAGTACAAATGAATGTATAAATGAATGTAAGTAATATGTATATATATTCAACACTCCCCCTCAATGAGTGTCCATACGAAGTGCCATTCCCAGCATCTTGACAAGCTTTTTATGGTGCGGTGCAGGCAACAGCTTGGTAAACAAGTCTGCAGCATTTTCCTCAGTAGGAATATACTTCGGAATAATGCAGTGTGTGTGGACGGCTTCATGAATCCACCAGTAGGCAATGTGGACATGCTTCGTTCGACTGGTCACTTCATCAGCATTTTCTATCATACAAATTGTCGAAGTATTGTTGATGCATAGTAAAGTTGGACCAGATGGAAGAAGTCCCAACTCGAACAAGAGCGAGCCTAACCACATGATTTCACGTCCAACGTGAGTGCCAGCATAAAGCTCAGCTTCACCTGAAGATAAAGCCATGGAAGTTTGCTTTTTTGCAGACCATGCGAATAAGCTGGATCTGATGATGACAGTGTACCCAGAAATGGATTGGGCATGATCCTTCGAGTTTGCCCAGTCTGAGTCGCTGTAAGCGATGATGTTGAGGTCGTCATTGCCACCAAGGACAACAACATAATCGTGGATTGTCTTCAAATATTGAATGATCCGCCTGACAGCTTCCCAGTGAGCTTTCTCAGGGTCAGAGCTGAATTGCGCGGCGGCCTGTACTGCTTTCGCAATATCTGGGCAGACATACACAGCTGTGTGCAGGAGCGAACCGATGGAACGCTGGTAGGGGACATTAGTCATGTGCTTCAGCTCCTCTGGAGTCTTTTGTGACTGAGGCTTGGAGAGTGGAGCAGCTGACGTGTTGACTGGTGAATAAACTCCCCCTGAGGTTGGATTTTCCTCTGGAACTTCAGCAGCTGTAGGTGCAGCCCCCATTTGCGAGCTTCGGCAATACGAGCAGATGGTGTGTGAGGAGATGGAGGTGGCTTCGGAACACGAGGAGCCCGAGTTTTTGGTTGTGGAGGTGGCTCATTCTCAGGTCTCGGATCAGGAGCAGGAGATTGAGAACGAGGTGGAGCAGGATCGGTAGCTGGAGGTGTAGAAGAGGATGGAAGGCTGAAATCATCCTTGGAGTCATTCAAGGATGGATTGAAAGTAGAGTACTCGTAGGAAATCTCCCCCTCAGCCTGAAATTCCTCTGAGTTAGACACATCATCGAACAGTATATGCACTGAAGATGCACAACTGCGCTTAGATGGGCGATAAAACTTCCAAGCTTTCCAAGTATCTGCATACCCGACGAGAATAACTTCTTCCGCTCAAGGATCTAGCTTCTTGGAGGAAATTTCGTCGTTGTAAAGGAATGCTTTACACCCAAACCGATGAAATAATTTAAATTTTGGCTGTTTCCGCTTTGGAAAGTGAACAAAGAATGGGGTACAAAGGTTGAGAGCACTGGTGGGGTTGCAATTTTTCGTGTAAACAATATAATTGCAAGCTTCTGCCCAGTGATTGAGAGGAAGATTGGAATCGATAAGGACAGTGCAGACATGGTCGAAAATTGACCGATTTTGCCCCTCGGAAACACCATTCTGTTCGGGCATGCGGGGAGCGCTGGATTCCAAACGAATACCACATTCCTTCATGAGATTAATCCAAGCATTGGAAAAATATTCACTGCCATTGTCGCACCGAAAGTTTTTGAGTTTCCGACCTGTTTCCTTCTCAACCAGTGCTAACCACTCTTCAAACGCAGAAAATGTGTTGCTTTTGCGATAGAGATAGTACACCAAGACCCGGCACGAATGATCGTTGGTGAAGGTAATAGCATATTTGGACTTGTTTAAAGAATGAACTGGAGCAGGCCAGAGATCCGAATGGACATGGTCAAGAACTTTCTCAGCACATTCCTCCTCCGAACGAGGAAACAAAGCTCGAGGCATCTTGCCTTTTGCGCACGAGGCGCAGACAGGTGGCTCAGCGTTGAGCTCAGCCTGCGAAATTTTCACACCTGAAATGAACCCCTTCCGAATGAGTAATCGGATCGCCCCATAGTTGAGGTGACCGAGATGATAGTGAACAATTTCGAGTTTCGAAAGTGGTTTGCCTGAGGTGGGAATGAATTCTCCGAAGACGAGGAAGTATTGAGGTGATAGAGTCGGTCGCTGCTGAGTGTAGCAGTCAAAATGACCTTCTCGGATGCAATAAATTGACGAAGAAGCTTGCCTCCATCACCCTTCTCGAAGGTGACACATCTACCACCAAAAACAGTATAACAGTCTGCCTGGTCCAGACACAACACAGAAATGAGTGTCGGCTGACAATCAGGAATATAGCAGGTATTTTGCAACCTGAGTCAGATGTTACTGCCTTTGGGATGAGACACGAGCAAATGTGCTTCACCTCAGCCCTCAATTTTCTTCTTCCCATCGCCAAACCCGTTAATATTTCCGGATAGTGACAGTGAATAGGCAACGAAATCACAATGAATGGAGTGAATATGAGTCGATGGACCGGAATTGATGGTGGTAGACAGTCCCATCATATGTGCACTGTATGCGGAATCAAGAGTCTTGGGGGATGACATTGGAGGTGTAGCCAAAATGCTTTCATCACACAGAGAATATGAGGAGAAGTCGGCCTCAGAGGCCATTGAGCATTTTTCGAAGCGTACGTTATTAGAATCTTCGTCTCCCCCTCCATCAGTAGTATGGTGGGCCTTCTCCTTGCCCTTATTCTTCCCCTTTTTCTTCGCTTTCTGCCTCGGGCCTTGGCCCTCTTTCCCTCCACCAGGTGCCCAAGAGTTCGGAGTAATGTGACCCTCATGCTTGCAGTTACAACAAAAAATCATGCCACCAGCTTGGGTGACATGCTCCAACATCGTGAGGGCAGTCTCTGTCTTCTGCTCCTCGGTCTGATTTCCTCTGGATCTGCAGTGACTGGCATCAAGGATACCTTTGACAATGTTAACGAGCATTGTCGTTTGGTCGATTTTTACACCTTGATCGTTGGCATCAGAGGGAAGCGTGGAAAGCAGGATAGCTGCTGCGATAGGTCCGGGAATATCGAATCTGGCCTTCACGAGGTGCGTAACAGCTGTCTTAAACAGCTTGATGTGGTTGGCAAGGTCAGAGTCAGAGGCGAGAGGACAAATGAGTTGACAGAACCAAAGCATGACAGAACCGGTGCCAGTTTGGCCATACTCCTTCTCCAGATGGTCGAATGCCTCTTTAACAGTAGCATAGTTCGAAATTTCAATAACAAGCTCACTGTCGACCGATGCCATTAACATCGTTAGTGTGGCACGTCCTTGTGCTTCCACAAGGCTTTTTCCTCTGCAGATGCTGATTCCTTTGGTGCAGGAATACCTCTGAATGCAATACCATCGAGATCAATGGTCTCGTAGGCTGCTTTCACATGGCAGAGCCAGGGAAGGTAACCCTGTTCTCCCTTGAGGCGATCCTCGACCGACCGTGGGAAAAATGATGTGGCGCCATGGGGAAGTTCCCAGGATGTCTTTGACATGATGATGTGGTGACATGGCAACGAAAAACAGTGCATAGAAGGCTGATAGGTGTCGGCAAGAGATGGGGAATGGAAGATGATCCAGTGGGTGTATAACACCTGCAAGGATCGATGAGATGCACTCCAGTCGACTGGTATCAGGCACAGATGCAGCTGGGGCCGATAACCTATTGGAATATGATAAGTAATAACTGTAAGGTAGTCAGTGAGTATAAGTAATGAGTGTGGACGACACGGGCACATACCTCAGTTGGAGAGAGAACAACTGAGGAATGTGACACGTGACACTATGACTAATAGTAACGAGTGATGGATCACGAGTTGGTTGTATGTAACAAGTAAGTACAAATGAATGTACAAATGAATGTAAGTAATATGTATATATTCAACAAAGTTATCATGGGGCATCTCATATCAGTGAGCATACATCTCCTTGAGATTGTTTCGTATCCACTGGAGTGGATTGTTGCTACAGGGCATTGTGAAGTCGTCATCAACCTGCATGGTATCCCAATTCCACTCCTCCTCATCATCCGCATCCCCACCCAATGAGCTGGAATTGCTGGAATCCGAGTCAGAGCGGGTGTTGCCATCATCGTCTGAATCCAGATATCCAGCCAGACATAGCTCTGGCATGTTGTCATCACTGTTGTCAGTGCTAGATTCAAAGAGCACATCTACAGATGAAGCTGAAGAGTTGGTGTTGGAAGAAGATCTTCGCCTAGTGTGGGGCATGGGTACGGGTACGGGGACTCTGAGAATGTATGGTACCCCAACCTGCCAAACCCGTACCCCCAACGGGTAAGGGTACGAACCCATACTCTTGAACCCACGGGTCGGATGTCATAAACCCCCAGGTATAAACCTATATGAGTCCAGGCCCATGGGTCAGATCAAAAAGTACAACTCAGTCCAAATTACTGAACAATAGAGGCTTGGAGGGATTTGAATTCAAATACTAACAGTACAGCAGTATCTCACTCCGCGCAAGCTTTCTTTACCTGCCCTGCACTATCACTCTGATCTTCAGCCTTACACTTCTGTTTGCCCTTCCACCCAATTCCCATAAGCCCCTCAATTGCCTCGATGACGTCTTGATCTCACACGAGGTCCTTCTGGCTCCAGCTGCCGAAACACAGGAACTTGCAGATAGACTTGCCGGTGAGACGGTTGCGGGTGAGATCAAGGAGATGACGGCCACGGGAGAAGACACGCTCGACTGTGGTTGACGTTGCTGGAGATACGAGTTAGCAATGAATAGATGACAGAAAATGTACTCACAAGGAACACTGTGGTAATCAAGCGCCATCCATGCCAGCTCTGGCCAAATATGATGCCTTTCCCACCACCACTTCAGCAGCTCTGTGATGCCAGTGCCAGGCTCGAGTGGTTCGCTTAGGTACTGCTCCAGATGGTTCTTCTCGGACGGAGTAGAAGGGAGGTCAATATCAAGAAGACCACACCAGTCTGCGGCCAATGCATCTGCAGTACTAGAGGACACACTCGCCTGGACTCGTTGTAAGCAATCGAGATGGAACTATAAATAAGACTCATGGTATCACTGTCAGCGATTTCAACCTCATCAACTCCATGCCCAGCTGCCAAGTACATTTCGTATTCCTCTGATACAAGATTCTTCACAGTCGTGATCCATGTCTCATCCCACTTGTGGGACTTGAAGTACTGCAGTTTCAGGCTAGGATGAAGAACTATATGTGGGCACGTTAAAGTGAAAACACGTACCCATAGCAATGTGATAGACATTGGACATATCTGTTGCTGAGTAGTACTTATTCATTGTTGCCTTTGCCAGCCCTAGTGCCTTTCTGATCGAGGGGTGGACAATGTGTTTGGTCTGTGCAGAAGGTTGAGTCGAAACAATAGTTGTTGTAATGAGATCATCGACTTTGTCCATGGTGGTAATGATGTTTGCGATGGTGCTTCTGTTGTCTGAGGAGAATAGCAGTGTCACCTTCTTAAAGATCTGTCAAACTTGGTATGAGTACAACATCAAACATTGAAGAGAAACACATACCTCAAGCGTGTGAACCATATTCTCAACAATTACCTAGTCATTTTCTGACAGTTCATACTTGTGGAACAGTAGATTATGATCAGCAGCAACAGCATTGACAACCTCTTTGTACTGCAGCATGACGACAAGCATATCATATGTTGAGTTCCAGCATCTGTGCACATCATGTGGTAAGAGTCGCACAGCCTTATTCTTGTTTGTGCAGGCAGTGCGCCAGGCAGGCAGTGCCTTCGTGGTGGAGTGAACCAGTGTGAACGCGAAGTTACGAATCTGCAAAGGATGAGTTAGAGTCAGAGGCAGGTGCAACAACGTACCCGAGAAATGACAGATTTAGCCTGCTTGGTTTGCGCAAGCATCCCCACCTTACTAGCCTCATCCAACTCATCCCATGCATCATGGTCCTCCTCGTCTGCCACGGACTCTGTATCTGATGTGTCCGTGAGATGAGGAAGTGACTCATTGTCTTCCAACTTCAGAGAAAGCTCCGAGGCCCCATCACCATCATCTATGTCTGCATCATCGTTGTCATCAATGGCCGTTCTGCCCTTCTTCTTTACGGGAGGTTGGAAGGACGGAGGAAGGACTTGACGCCAAGGTTCAAGGTGTGATTGAAGCAATGCACATGAAGTGTTGTGTGCACTATTGCCGAGAGCAGTGTTTTGGGTATCGTTCACCATGGCATTATCACCTGTCCATGCAAGGATCTGAAAGCATGAATGAGTACCTTAATATCCAACATAAGTGAGTCTGAGAAACGTACCTTGTGCTGCAGACCAAAACACTCTAGCATTGCATCAAATTCACATGCAAGAACTTCATCAGTGTGGGACTGAGGGGTGTGATTAGAATGTGAACAGCACCAAGATTGAACACATACCTCAGGGACCTCAAAAACATCGAGCAAAAAGACATGTGGCTGGCCCTCGTGTTGAAGATGGACCATCCACACAACGAATGCCTGATGATTAGGTGAGGTCCAGGCATCAGTTGCAAAACTGAGCTGACCATTGTAGTTCTGTTCATAGCACACTGAGAACTTAGAAGGTATCGGAGGCAAGGATAAATGACGTACATCGAGCAGGTTCACGATGCACTGGGAGCAACACTCAAAAGTGGTGTTGAGATAGCGGGCAATAGTACAGCGGCTGGGTATGCTGAGCTCTGGGCAGCCAGCCAAGAGCATCTCCTTGAGTTCCCGATCTTCCATGATCTTGAATGCGTGATTGGCCTCAGCAAGCCAGCGTACAATGTGGGCACTAAAACTGTTAGCATTTGGAAAAATGCAACACTGTAGGGAACATACCGGAATTCGGGCTGTGTGTGCACAGTGTGTCACCTTAACTGGACGCTGGCCTGTGCACGCAAATGAAGCAAAGATGTTCCCATTGCGAGGTGAATTACTGGCACCAGGACCAGTGAGGCGGGTCTTGACAACATCCCTTCCCCAGCACGCCTCAGCATGCTTCTTGAGATTCGATGTCGAAGAGTGATCTGAAGCCAGCTGAACATTGAGCTTGGTTTGGTACCGATGGACACCCTTAAACCCTGTGTCACAGCATAAACAATAAGTGTAACTGGACAACAAAGAGTCAAGAAAGATACTTACCAGAGCGCTTCTTGCAACCACCCAGTGCAGCACAGGAGAACTGCTGGAAGATATGGCCATTGTCGTCCTTCTTTGTCGCAACGTCAGAGTCAAAGAACTGATAAATACTGGATTTCCACTTGGCTTTAACATCATCTACAGGGACATCAGAATGTGGGCGTGGAATGAAGAAGACAGTTGCACACCATCAACCTCTCTGTCATTCGCACTTGAGTGTACACTGATAACCTCCTGGGCAGAGGCAGACTTCTTCCGTCCTCTGACAGTCATGAGAACTTTGAAGTACAGAAACTCTCAGGCATAAAAACTGACCGATGGCACTAGCAGCGCTTGTGATTGATTTGATAGTTTTCTTGGCTTTCTTCTTGACTTTCTGGAGGGTATCAGAGACCTTGGACCTGACGCTGGAAACTCGAGAGATGATCGATGAGAGCATGGAGAGAAAATGTGAGAAGCAACGTTCACAGAAGGTGCATTTTATACCACATAGAGGCTGAGTTCCTGTCGCACATAGCTCTTGGCAATTGAGAGTGACAGTTGTACCTGATGCGATTACTGAATTGAAAGGTGGAGCCAAAAACGGGTCTTTGAAAGGTAGGTATGACAACAGCAAGTGGCGGTCACCGAAATCGTATTCAGTTCACAACAAAATTGCATAAAAAAGCCAGCATTGGCTTGGGAGCAAGGGGTTCAATGCACAGTTAGGAGTATTGCAAAAATAGTACCAATGCACCTGCGAGAATTACTTAGAGAAGAGGGAAATAGAGAGTACTTAGGCACACCTTGCAGGCCATTTTCAGATCATTTTTCAACCTGTCCCCCATGATTGTTACCCAGTCCATCTGAAAGAATGCTGCTTGCATGGTTGTTGACTGACCCGAACAGCCAGAGTGATCGGTTGTGGAGCAGAAGACTCAGGAGGTGCAAATGCTGGGCATTCAAAGGGGATGCAGATGACAGGGGAACATGGTGAGGGCATTGGATGAAAATTAGCAGCAAAAGTAACACTTCAAGATTCTAGATTGTTATCCGACGGCGGTTTGAAAAGCAAGCAGTGGCGAGTGCAGAGTAGAGAAAGCAAGCTGTCTCGGAGTTCCTTTCAGCCCTGAGGTGTGCAGCGATTCCCATAACTTGCGCCGTGGTAAGGTAGGGCTCACACATGAGCAACCCACCCCACGTGATCGAGTGTGACGCTCCTTTTTAGGAAATGTCTTTTTCTCATCACAATCAAAGCCATATTTCGGCCCGCTGGTCCACATTGGACACAATCTGGCTACAAAGAACTCTTTATATAGGTATCTAGTGACATAATATAAAATTTTGGCCCGTATCCTTGAGTTGTCGATCCGCTGAAAGCCGATTATTGCCAGAATTGCCGGAATCACCTCACTCATCTCGTACACTCCCACTTCTCAATGCCATGCCTGTCCAAAAAGCAAGCCGCGCTACGGAACAACTGGGATAAAGCTGTCGGGTCCATCAAAGCAGGCACTAAGAGGGCTCTGGAGATCTTGATGCCACAGAAAAAGAAGAGGAAAATTGACATTGGAGACGAAAATGTATGTGCCATTTTTACTTTGCAGTTTCAGTCCCTCATGAAAATACGATGCGGAGAGTGTCCATGCTGGGCCATCCCACGATCGTGCCACTGAATCGCCATCATCCCCACCCGGTTCATGCCACGATGATGACTTTTTTCAATCACCTGGACTGAGGCTTCCCCGCGCCCTTGGTGATCTCCCAGTCGATGCCCGCTCCCAATTTGGGATTTTATCTTCCAACACTCGGGTATCCCCTTCGAAATCATCATCCATGGGAAGGATCTGGCATGATTTCAGACCCCGGCTAATCAATAAACTATCCCCCTCCCATAAATCTGCAAATCTGCGGGTTTTTGATGACGACGAGTCGATTCTCGCTCAGAGATCCCCACGTCCTGCTCAAATGCTTGGCAATACATCTAGCTTCGACTCTGATAGCCTGGATTTCGAATTTACTTCAGCTCCCCGCAACGTGTTGACTGACTTCACATCGTCAACTAATCCTCGGGAATCAGTAGACTTTGCATCACTGAACTCAGCTGACTCTGCGTTGCTGCACTCTAGGTCGATTGACTCTGCGTCTATAGAGGGGATTCCCATTCCCATGTCACCACCAGACACTGATGCAGACTTAGCTGAGCATGCCCGTCTGCATGACATGGCAAATGCTACTTCAGATGGACAGCTATGTGAGGCCCCAACTGTTGAGGCCGCTCTAGCAGCTTTAGCCGATATTGGCAAGGTTCTTTGTCCACCTCTGAAAAAAGGACCTGGATACATTGATCCCCAGCTCGACCCTTTCATGCACTCCCATATCCAGGGAATACAGAGTCTTCTTGCCTTGTACACCCACCCTTCATCCTCAACCCGGGGTCAGTGGAAGAAAGCCTCTATGAACGCTGCCATCATGTTGTGGTGTGGTACTTACTGTCCTCGTGTCTTGCGCTGTCTCACCTGCCAGTATATTGCTGATCGGACTGTCCTGCCGGAAAACCCATACAGCAATTGGAACGAGACTCTTCTCGTTAATGAAGACCTCTGCAATGAGCTCATGGAGTACTTGCAACTCCTTGGATCAACAAAGGACGAAAACGGCCGGGAGTCTGGGATTACATCGGCCAAAGTACAGGCATGGCTTGCACGCCTGGACATCATGCAGAAGTATGGCTACACCAAAACCATCTCACTTGCCACAGCAAAGTGCTATCTGCATGCTCTTGGCTTCCGCTTTGCTTCACCTATCAAAGGGCAATACGTTGATGGGCACGAGTGGGCAGATGTTCGTGCGGAACGTGATAAAGTCTACATCCCAAAATTGTCTGAACTCCGCACTCACATGCGGGTTTTTGACAAGGATGGGAAGGATATCACTGCGGAGGTCGAAGCGATAGTTGCTTCTGGGAAACAGGTTGTCATTTGGTATCACGACGAGTCCATTTTCTATGCCCATGATCGTCACCGAAAATCCTGGCGGCACAAGGACGCCTCAATCAAGCCACACAAAAAGGGTGAAGGGGTATCATTAATGGTGGCCGATTTTGTCTCAGCAGATTTCGGGTGGCTTGTGGGGCCGAAGACCAAACATTTGGCCCGTGTTATCCTCAAGCCTGGCAAGAATCGTGATGTGAGTGCGAGAAGTGGCCTAATACTTCTAAATTTATTAACACAATTTCCAGGGTTATTTTACCAATGAAGACATCCTTGCGCAGGTGCGTGTTGCAATGGAAATCCTTCCCGAGTTTGGCGATGACATTGAACATTTCTTTGTCTATGATAATGCAACCACACACAAGAAACGAGCCAATGACGCCCTGTCTGCGAGGAAGATGCCTAAAACAAAGCCTGCCATGTATAAATCTGGCAAGCAGGCAGGCCAAATGCGGCCAAACTTTTTGGTTGAGTGCACTGCTCGCACTCCTGATGGCAAACCTATCCATAATCCCAATGGGTCTTTCCAGAAGGAGAAGATCCGAATGACCGGCGCAACTTTCCACGATGGGCAACCACAGTCACTTTACTTTGAGACGGGACCAGATGCAGGGCTTTTCAGGGGGATGCAGTGCATCCTCATGGAACAGGGATATAATGTGAAGGGCAAACGTGCTGAGTGCGATAATTTCCAGTGCCCGGTTGATCCCGAGGGTAATCATCATGACTGCTGCATGCGTCAGATGCTCTTCAATGAGCTGGACTTTGCTGGAGTGCAGTCGCTGTTGGAGCAGGAGTGTGCCTCGTGTGGTGTCTCCATGATCTTTCTGCCCAAGTTTCATTGTGAGCTCAATCCAATCGAGCAGTGCTGGGGATACTCAAAGCGGCTGTACCGTTTGTGCCCGGAGTCATCGCGAGAGGAGGATCTCGAACAGAATATGCTTGATTCCCTTGCTGCTATACCTCTGGTTTGCATCAGAAGGTCAGTTTGTGCTTCATCTTCATATTTGGTACTGAATGGCCCCCAACGTTTTGTAACAGATCCCTTTGCTACGCAGATGCCTATGCAAAAGGCTTGAATGGTCGTGAGGCTGCATATGCCACAAAAGTGTATCTGTTGGAATATCTCCAAGCCGACTCGTACGAAACGTGTATTAAGCTGCTGGCACAGCCATACACTGCATGGTTGCGATGCTGGCATGGATATGCACAGCAACGTTGTGAGACACGTTTCAGCTGGTCTGAAACCTCATACCTTCCATTGTTCAACCTCTCTATTTGCTCTTGTGTATTACATTGTTCCCAAGGCTATAAAAGCCCCCCTTTTTCTTGAATAAATTATCTTGGTCTCGCTTTCCCCCCCTTCTACCCTCTCTGTGATACCCACATTCTCACAGTATCGTGGTCACAGGGCTATTCCCAACGACTACCTGCATAATTTTGAACAGTCTGGCACCATCCAAGCTTTTAGATTGCTTCGGAAACTGTAATTACTATGAAATTTATACTTGTTTTGTTTTCAGCAGTCTCAGTTCTGTTCCAAAAATTACATAGAGCTGGATGAGACAGCTTGACAGGTCCCATAACAAATATTTGTATTCAATTTTGAAGTACGATACCATTGTGTCCGTAAATAATCGATTTGATGCTGCGAGAATCCCATACTACCCAATGTGGTGTGAATTCGTAGCGCGTGACATCGATCACGTGGGGTGGGTTGCTCATGTGTGAGCCCTACCTTACAAGTAGCTACACAGCCCACCGATCATCTTTCCAAATTTGCTCACTTGCAGCGCCTTCGGGTGCCTCAGATTGGGTTTAATCGGGGCTGGTGGATACATCGTGTAAGTACCCGCAAATACCCGTAATACCGTGGGTCAGGTAACAGTATCGTCTGGGTCTATTGGACAACTGACCCGCGACCCAGACCCACCTGACCCGACCCAGAACCCTGCCCCACACTATCTATATTAGTCAGAGCCAAGAATATCCGACCAGTTCTGGCTGCTGGTACTGTCAGAGTGGCCAGAAAGGTCCGAGCTAATTGAAGAGCTGGTAGAAGAGTCCTCAGCCTCTGAGCTGGATTCCATGGCAATTGAAATGGTGTCAAAATCGGCCTCAGGTGGGGTCAGAGCTGCCAAGTGCTAGCCATCCTGTGGAGTCAAACCAGCCCATTTGAAATCGTGCTTGGAGTTATTCTTCCAGCGTAGGGTGCGCTTGATACACGTGGTATGGTGGTGTAAGAACATTGTAAGCACCCTGGCCTGGCACATTGAAAGCCGTGGCATGGACAGTGATGGTGCGGAGAACAGTAAAAGACATGTCATGAGGATATTTATACATATATTCAATTATTGCTACATTTGCATTTTGCTTGAGACGGGTTTATGTGTGCAGAATCGGCCATGAATCGAACTCTGAATCAGGTCGGTCAGACCTGATGTCGATTCTTGATCAATTCTATCCAGTGAATCAGACAAGAATCGGTTCCAGAATCAATGTCAGAATCGGTGTGAATTGGCAGCTTTGACTTCACCTAATAAGAACAGTCAAAAAAAAACCGAAAATTGACCATACCTACTTTTGGCTAATACAAGTCAGTTGGCAGTCAAGGGACCACAGAGCTGCCAGAAGATGCTATCTAGAGTCTGAAAGGCTCGTTAGTCGCAGTAGAAGCTGTGAGAATGTAGGTGGGGTATTCACAGAGAGGGTAGAAGTGCGGAAGCAAGATCAAGATAATTTATTCCAAGATGTACGAGGGCTTTTATACCTCAGAGAACAATGTAGTATACAATCATAAACAGAAACTTGAACAATGGAGCGTACAATGTTTCAGACCAGCTGAGACGTGTTTTGCAACATTGCTGTGCATCTCCATGCCAGCATTCCAAACAGCCACGTAGGTAAACGAGTACGCAACGTGTCGGCTTGCTGAATTATTCCAACATTCCCCCTCAAGCCGAGCTCTTCACCAAGCACCATCAAAATCTGAATTGGCAGTGCCAGCAGTTTCATCTTCGCAGTGCATCTAGCCTGGTAGTGGCCTCTCTTGCCACAATTAAAGCAAGTGACTTCAGAAGCGGGTCGCATGGGTCGAGTGCGATGATAGGTGGCTTGGAACGAAGCTTCGCGGGTGTTCGTAGGTGTTTTACGTGATTCCTCGTTCAAAAGGCGGCTGATCACGTAGTCGAGCGTAAAATTGTTAGGCTCTGTAGAGTCGAGCGAAACAACCAGGGTGTCGTATGAGTCGGGGAGTCCCATGGTGAGTACGAGGATTATATCTTCATTGTCAACGGTAATGCCAGCCTTTTCTAGCCGGAACACAACATTGCGCACATCGCCAATTCAAGATGCCATCTTCTGCTGGGTGTCCATCTTCATCGACATAAATTCACGACGCAATGCCATCTTCGTTGCAAAGCCTCGGGAACGGTGAACCTTTTCCAGTTCCTCCCACACTTCACTCGCCGTTGCGGGAGTCATATGAGCTAGTTGCCCAACTTCAACAGCAAGGACCATTTCCGCGCGGGCTTCAGCACTCTGCCTATCCCAGTCACGGACGGCCTTTGAATTCGGTCCAGTCGTCGGTCATGGGGTGATCCTGACAGCAACGTCGTGAATATTCTTTCGAACAAACACAGCTTCCATCAAGATGCGCCAGATTTCGTAGTTCTCGTTCGTCAATTTCATCATGCCTTTTGCCTCAGTCATCGTAGAAGTCGGGCGTCAATCGGTTCGGGGTTCGGGGTTCGGGTTCGGATTCGGGTAGCTGCTCGGCGCAGAATTCAGGGTACGGGACACGTGCTTTCGGATACGGCACGCTCGGTTCGGGTTCAGGATACACACTTTCGATTACGGCACGATCGGTGCTACTCAACGTAGACTTTCGGGGTTCGGCTCGGGACACACGCTTTCGGTTATGGCACGGTCGGTGCTACACAAGGTAGACTTTCGGGGTTCGGGTAACTCGGGTTCGGTTCAAGTTTGTCACATTCGAGGTCGAGGCGCAGCAGGAGTCGGGGGCCAATAACCTGTGAGAATGTAGGTGGGGTATTCACAGAGAGGGTAGAAGTGTGGAAGCAAGATCAAGATAATTTATTCCAAGATGTACGAGGGCTCTTATACCTCAGAGAACAATGTAGTGTACAATCATAAACAGAAATGTTGAACAATGGAGCGTACAATGTTTCAGACCAGCTGAGACGTGTTTCGCAACATTGCTGTGCATCTCCATGCCAGCATTCCAAACAGCCACATAGGTAAACGAGTACGCAACGTGTCGGCTTGCTGAATTATTCCAACAGAAGCAAGGGTTTGTGTAGAAATTTGGGCAGTCCTGCCAGGCTCCCACAATCACAGGAGCAAAGCAGGTTAGTTGGGTTAACAAACAGACAAGCTATGTACTACTTCTTGTTCTCTTTTATACCTTAAATCTCCCTTACTAATCCCCGAGAGCAGATCAGTCATCCCAACTGTGCTTACACATCCCGATGCCCACGCTTGCCAAGCTCCGATGCTCGCTAAGCCGGATCAATATTCCAACAGTTTGAAATATTGAAGTGAAAATTTAGGCTGAAGCGTGCAATACTCATGCCAATGTAAGATTTGGCCCACACCTCCCCCACTATGACATTTTACGAAAAGGCATACCTCATCAGCATGTGCCTACAAGCTTTGGCAAACAACAGGCTTGAGTGTCAACAACTTGCTCTATGAATACCTCTGCTCCTGAGGAGCTCGCTTCTCCCTCCCAAGGCTCGAAAAACTGTGCCAAACCATGGTGCAAAACTACAATGGCTATAAATTCCTGCTACAAAAGTTGTGATAGATACCATCAACTAGACAGGAATAACCAACAGACAAAAAGAGTGGCAGCCAAAGCAACTGCTACCAACAGCACCACCGCATCCTGCAAATGAAGGAGGGCTTTGCCTGGCAGCACTGATGGTAGACCGACCACCTGCCCTCAGACAGATCAACCCCCCAACGATGGTACACCTGCCCCAGCAAATGACGACCAAGATGAAGGGGTGGGGTCGGACGATGAGAGGTAAGTATTCTTCTGAGAAGCACACTCATCTGGAAGATAATCGACATGAGGACAGATGGTCGAGACCTTCTCTGATGCTGAAAGCTTCTGTGAAGCCTTGTGAGCAGAATTCAAGTTGGGGAAGGCTATGGATTTCCACGGAACCTACACAGTCCCAGTAGACCCCCTAGTCTCTCCAAAGGATCATGTCCGAATGGTTGCTACAGAAATCTGGAAGATCAGCAGCTACTGGTTTACGTGAGTAACTTCTCTGTGTGGTAAAATACAATACTCACTCGGATTATAGTGTAAAAGATCATCGAAAACTCAAGAGTGGCCATCAGACATGCTTCTGGTGTATTCAGGATGAATTGCGCAAGAAGAAATCCAAATCGTCTCAAAATCCAGATGTCCGTAATTGCAACAATGTCGGAATGAAGAGGTATCCGCATAGAAGCAGGTTGTTGATCAATCGCCGAACAGGTGAAGACACCGATGGAGAGCTTGCAGTGACCATGAAACTCAAGCACATGGGGAAGCACATCAGCTACGTCAATGTCTTGATGCCCCAAGAAGCATTGGATATGATATGCGAGAATGTGGAGTGGTTGATGCCAGTAGAAATGGTTAGCAAGGTGCAGGCAGCATTTCCGAATATTTCGGCAGCACAAATCCATAGGGCATGGACAGAGATGAGTGAGATCTTCTGGTGATGCAATGATGTCCAGCTCCCATCTGCAGAGAAATTACTGCAGGAGCGCGGTGACAACATTGATATCTTCAAGCCAGAGGACATTCCAGAAGGTGTTGAGATGCTCTGTTGGGGAATGAAGAAGATTGCGGTGCTGCTGAAAGGATTGAAATTGGTGCGTCGTTGAAGCTCCTATCCAGAAGCTCAACTAATCAACCAAAATCAAAAGCTTTGTATATGTGGTTCGGGGTTCGTGTGGCAGGAAACCACAGATGCGAAGATGAAGCAAAATGTGTGGTGTAGTCGAAAATTCAATAGCGTGTTGTTCGTCGTCCAAATCCAATCAACCCAACTTCAACCAAAATTCCCGTTCCCTTTGATCCGTTCCTTCAATCTGTTCCCGTTAATCCGTTTCCTTCAAATCCGTAAAATCCCTTCAATAATCCTTCAAATAAAAGCGAGCGAGCGAGAGCGAGAACGTGAGACACAGAGTAGATCTGGGCAAGGTGTATTATTTTTTCCTACTACATTTCGCGAGCCTTTTATACCCCTACTGTTTGTAGCTGCCAAATAATACACTACTTATGCAATCCTAGTACCGAAATGCTTGGTCTCCAGGTTTCAGTGCGCCAATTGGCCACATACTCCCCGTTCCTTGACTACTTTACAGCCCGTAGCCGTGTTTTGACGTGTCTCCTTGGTTATCTCCATGGTAGCAGTGGCTGTGGTAGCCTCCACACACCTCCTACTCCCAAAGGCTATCCGCCGACGCGTTAAATTGCGTTGAAACCTCACAACCGTCGCGTCCGAGACACGTTTGATCCCAAAATGCGAGAAGTCAAATGGTCACATGATTGTCAGCACTGCCTTTCTTGGCAGTTGATCCCTGCGCACGCCACCATCAACTCCTCTGTTTCAGTGTACAGGTGAATGGCACCTGTACCTCCTCTTTACTCTTGTTTTTGCTAACACGTAGTCCATTGTTTCCAGGCCCTCCAGCCTTATTATTCAGACCACCAAATATTTTGGGTAAGTCCCTCATTTTGCCCTTCTTTTGACATCCCGCCCCTCCGTAACGCGTATCCCACGTGTTTTCATGGCCGCAAAATTGCCCCGCTCATCACTGCTGAAGGGTAAAATCATCGAAGTCAGTGTCAACACGACATGTATGTGCCAAATGACCTAATTAGGAAATTTGGACTTATGACAGTACAGATAATACAAACTCGAAGCACCTCGATCTGTACAGCATCAGGGCTGAGAAGGATGGTGCTGGCTTCCCTTTGTTGTACCTCCTCCTATTGACAGAATCATCAATTGATCAAGGGAAGCATAGGAAAGCCCTTACAGCTTGGGAAAAATGTGTCCACGACACATACGGGATTATGGCTCAATTCACGCAGGTCAACAAGGTTATTGCAGAAATTGGGATGTTTAAGGATGTCTGGAATGTGAAGATCAGCCTCTGTTGGTGGCATCTATATTGTGCAGTATGTACTTGGCTGGCGACAGCAAAGCTATCAACGATGCCATATGATCCCAGCTGAGCACATACAGAGTTCTCCTTCATCGACCTGGCTTTTGTTCCACCGGGTCAGGCAGATGGGGAAGAGTGCGACGGAGGTGTACCTGACAGCGTTACACCTGTTATACCAGCCTCCCAGCAGCCTTGGACAGTCACGGCACCCAATGGTCTTCAGATCACAATAGGGACTTTCAAAGTAGACAGCTTAGCGGTTTAGCCCAACAGCTGCTTATACTTGTGGTCCTGTGCCAGTTACTTGCGTGACTGCCTTTTTTAGGTTGCTCAACCTCTGCTCGATGTTGTTCTCAACCCTAATGTCAGTTTTATACTCCTCATCTCTCCCTTTCTCTCTGTATATCCGCATTTCATATGTTTTCCTTACACCTGAGCATTTTTAGGGCAGAAAACAACAATTTCGTTGAATTGCATCATATTGATAGAATGTGAATAAATATGGCAATTCAAGTCCTGTTTTGAGTGTCTAATTTTGTCAGGCAGGATATCTAGGGATAAAAAATTTGATAGACATGTTTTTGGTTTGAGATCTCCAGCGAAAACCACAAACTCAACTGCCTGCAGACTGATACTGGGCACTATTGTGAGCTGTTGAGTTGGTGTAAAGACTTCAAGCACACATGGCAGAGGTCGGAGAAGACCTCTACAACTCTCCTGGTGAATCCAGTGTACAAGACAGATGCGAAAAAAATGCTCTGTACCTGTCCAGTGCTAGCAACCAGCTGTTTCCTCATTTGCAAACACACAGTACAGAGTGTTGAGTGTGTCCCTCCCATGTTCTTCCTGGAAGTCCAGCACCAGCACACCACACCATTTTGGGTACATCTGTCACTGCGACCTTTGGTGGATGAGACTGACGTGCTGAATGGGGCTCCCGAGGATACTATGCATGATAGGTGTCCCCCAGCTGCGATGCAAGATTGGGACGACGATGAGGATGATGATTTGGTGGACACATGAAAACTGGAAGACGACCAGCTGACATTTCTGGAGGCAGTGGATGAGAATATCGACACGATCCTGGAGTTTGCACAGGGGCTTAAGTACCAGCAGCAATTCTGTGATCAGTGTATGCTCCAAGTGCTGGAACGAGAAGGGGGATTGTTCCTGCAACTAGCCAAGGCATGTCATGGGAAGGAGAAGTGGTTGAGGTCGACACGAGGCACAGCACCTTTGATGTGGGATAGATCAACCGGCAGTGCAATGTTTTACCACGCAAGGCCCACATGTTCTGATGGTAGCACTTGATGAGCTGGAAAAGGGGTGGGAGTTGAGCATATGAAAGAGCAAAATGTGTGGAGTAGTAGTGCAAACTTAGAGACTATGACCGTAAGCGTTATCTTATCATATTTGTAAGCAATTTCCTTTTTTGGAATGTCATAGTGGGGGAGGTGAAGGGGATTTTAATGTAAGATACTGAAATATTATGTAATAAACCACATGAGCCACACATGAGTGATCTGCCATGAATCTGCCCCTATCTCAGTATCTGTCTTTGAGAGTTTAATGTGTTTGGCATGTCCCACAATGGAAAAACATCCAGCAGCTGTCAAGGTCAGTTGATATGTCATTTAGGGCCTCCCTGGATTTTTCTCTCAAGCTACAGGCCCTTGAATCTAGCTTTCCTTCCCGAGTTTGCAGCTTTGCTATGTCAATTAAAAGAATTCTAGACCTCTCATGTTCTACATATCCCTGAACCATCAGATGGTTTCTTAGTGATTCAGACACTGTTGAATGACTTCAAAAAGTGATTTCCTTGTCTGAATATTGGCTTGTTTAGGCCAAAATTTCACCAGCCTTGTCTGTTTTTGAGCTGGGATTTTTGAAATTTCTGGCCAGAGTAGCCTGAGAATAGCTGGTCTGAATCGCATCACTTGGCATCTGCCGCAACCTTGCTACATCAACTTCCTGATCCAGTGATGGAATGGGCAAAACTGTTCCAGAACATTGCCGGAACATGCCGTACATTCCAAGCTCGACGCTGTCACTTAGCTGAAGTATTTCTAGTGTTTCAATGAGCGACCATACCAGCCAGCTGCGAATCGCTCCCGGGGTTGTCTATTTGGGAGGGCTCGGCCATCATGGCCATCAGCTTCCATCACCCGATCGCCATCATCATCCATATCGAGGCTATATCCTCCCTGTACTTACAGCTCTTTGCAGAACTTAGGGTGTGGACACTTTTTTTCTTTCCTTTTTGGTACATTTTTGATCATTTTCACCAGAACAGCTGTTCTGGGCTTAAGTCTCGATTGTTTCCCTTATGAGTTAGATCAAATGATTGGCATTAAAATTATGCAGCGCATGGCCTCCTCAGAAATCTGATGGGTCCCAAAATCGATTTTTCTGGACAGATATCACATTTTCACTGTGTTTCAGCTTTCTGTGCCCCGATTGACCTAGGAGCTTGTGGACTTAGTTTCTAGTCTGTGGAATGGGTCAATGAGCCAGTGGTATGTCCGTCGGACATGTCAGAGATGTTTGCGATGTGTATCTTGTAGGTGGAGTGGCTCTGTGGCTGGCAGACAATACAATTCTTGGTCGGACTTCGTTGTAGATGATCACGGAGCATGGCAGAATGATCCTGAAGCCAGTGGATGGTGTAATTGTTGGTTGGACTTGGTCGTAGACAGCCGCAGAGCGTGGCGGTGATAAGGTGTGTATCTGTACACACATGAAAATCACATTTTTGCGAGCTTTCACAAAGCTTACATCTCTAAGTAAGACATAATCACTAGAGTACACACTCTGCCCTGGAGTGGTGAACTTAGCCATAGACTGCCGTAAGCCTGCAGGTACTACGTGTTTATAGAGCTATTATGATACTTTTACAATGGGGTCAGATTAGTTCTGTAGACCTACTGCAGGGCACATATTTACTATGTGTGCATGAGGTGATCAAAGGGATTTGATGGGAGGCAACCTGGCAAGTGAGAGATTGCGAGTTCAGATGATTCATAAGATTTGTGGACCGTGGGAAAGCATGGTTCAAGTTCTGCAGGTTGATTACATAATCCCTCCCGCGGTTATGATAGATATTGAATGGACTGGTGTCCCCTGATAAAGTTCCAGGGGAAGGAAGTGAACACTATGGAAGTTGCTTCCCACAGAACAACAGAAATGGCAGAGACAGAAAGACTTGACTGAAGTTCTAGGGGAGGCTTGTACATTCCACGGGTGAGATGTCTGTGGCTGTGCAGCATCCGCAGGTTGGTTCTAGAAGGCACAGCACTCTTAATATCCCAGTCCCACGGAAGGGTTCTGGATGATGCATGCACACTTTAGATATGGAAAGGAATGAGTGCAGGGAGCTATAGCTAGCTGTGGGAAGCTACAGTTACACTATGGCAAACCCACCCGCGAAAGATTGAGTGACTAATAAGAGATGACACTTCAGTGGGAGGGAAACTCATTGCTACCCACGGAAAGGGGTCTAACCAACCCATGTACCTGAGGATCAGAGTGGTGTGCTTATTGTTCCTTCGGCAATTTGGCTTGCTTAGAGATAGTATTGGGAACCCACACTTAGTTGGAGTAGACCCACCCATGGAACTTATAGTTGCTAGGGAGGGTTACTTTGACAGGCAACTGACAGACCGAGGCATTGGGGAGAAGCCTCCCAAGTTGCTAACTTGATTGATATCAATTATTTCTTATCTCTGTTTAGTTGTTGTAAAGTGTATAAAAAGGTGTAGTCTACTTCGTTTGTAGCAGCATACCTCACCCCTAAAGTATTGGGCTCTGAGTAGCTGCTAGATTAGAGACAGATTTAATAAAAAGAACTTGTTAAGCTTGAATAGCAACGACATTGGGATTGACTTGAGCGTTTCAGACAAAGCATTCATAGCAAGAGTCTTGCTCCCCGCAGAAGTGCTCATCACTTTAAGATTTGTAGCCAGCAGTTTGGACCTTAAGTGCTCTATAGATATCTGTGGGTCCACTCTCGTACACCATAGATTAGAAGTGGCACAGTTGCATTTCAACTCCTGGGAGCAGGAGCTCAGAGTTCTGTCTTGCCTGCTTCTTTTATTATTATGTAAAAAGCCAGTGTCACGTGCTCGTAGCTGTTCTCCCTGGTAGCTTTAAGCTCAGGGTCAGTTTACACTTGCCGTCCTTAGTTAGCCGTAGGCTCAGGTCGCTCAGTTTGAAATACACATACCTACCCTTGGAGCTGTAGAGCTCGGGAAGGTTGTGGGTCTGTTCTCAAAGCCACCCACCACTCCTTTTGGATTTTGGATTAAAAGATAGAAAAAAATTATAAAAATCTTGCACGCAAGTGCGCCTCATTTTAAGATTTGATTGCCCTCCCGCAAGACTCTTTTGAATTGCGCATACTTTCTTAAAGGGAAAGTAAAACTCCCCTACTGTCCCCTGAGCAAATACAACCTACGGGTAGCATCTCTTTATTTAAGTTCCCTCCCCTGGGACTTTGAGATTTGAGATTTTTGAGATTTAGTTGAGTTAGGTTGGTGTTGAGTTGGTTGAGTTTCTTGGGTTCGCTCAGACTCGCTCTCACATTTTCCAAGCTCACTATTTTAGAGATTTCGATTTCATGGCTGCACCAGAGTGCACCGTTTCAGCGGAGTGACTCTGGAGCCGGCAGACAATGCAATTCTTGGTCGGACTTGGACGTAGATAGTCGCGGAGCATGGTGGAGTGACTCTGGGGCTGGCAGAAAATGCAATTCTTGGTTGGACTTGGCTGTAGACTATCACAGAGCACGGCAGAATGATCCTGAAGCCAGCGGACAGTGTAATTGTTGGTTGGACTTGGTTGTTGATGGTCATGGAGCATGATCTTATGCGTAGGACGTGAAACGAGACTGTACGTGAAACGAGACTGTGGGTTGGTGCCTTGTGTATGTTCGCAACGGTGGGCAAACATAGTGCAGCCTCATAGCGGGAGGGTTCGTACAGGTCTACCCACTGAAGTCTTCACTTGAGGTCAATCAAGGGGAACTAAGGAGGAAGTAACAAAGACAGCATTGGCTTAATAACCAGCTAGTTGTAGTTGAACTCCTATGGGAAGCAACTAATAAGTTGAGCTAGACTAGAAGATATGGAAAGAAATAAGTGCAGGGAGCTATAGCTAGCTACGGGAAGCTACAGTTGCATTATGGTGAACACACCCATGCAAGACTGAGTGACTAATAGGAGATGACACTTTGGCAGGAGGGAAACTCATCGCTGCCCACGGAATGGGTCTAACCAACCCACGTACCTGAGGATCAGAATGGCATGCTTATTGTTCCTTTGGCAATTTGGATCGCTTAAAGATAGTATGGAGACCACATGCTTACGTTGTAGTGAACCCACCTGCGGAACTTATAGTTGCTAGGGAAGGGTACTTTAACAGGCAACTGATAGACCGAGGCATCAGGGAGAAGCCTCCCACCTTGCTAACTTGATTGATATCAACTATTTCTTATCTCCATTTAGCTGTTTGTAAAATGTATAAAAAGGTGTAGTTTACATTGTTTGTAGCAGTTAATCTTACCCCCACATTATGGGCTCTGGGACTAACTAGAATCTAATAAAACTTGATTGAAGAGAAAAGACCTTAGTGGTAAATAAACATTAGACTCAAGAAAAGACTTCATAAGTGCTCATACTGCAGGGATTGGTAGCCAGTTGTCTGACCTGCAGTCTTACTCTAGCTTCCTTAGTGGCTGAGAGCTCAGGACCTAGTTTTAGTTTGAAACCTTTGGTCCCACTGTATCTAAGAGTGTGATCCTGGGAGGCCTTGGGCTTGGACCATTCATTTGCTGCGCTTGGATTTCTAAGGATTGTTGGTTTGCTCCTGCGGAACTAGTCTTCTGCACCTTGATTTGGGAATGGTACTACTGTACAAGAACCTCTTTGAATTGAATCTGATCTACACTACTTGATGGGTGATATGTACCCTACCTCCCCGAACACAACACAATAGTATTTGAGATTGAGGTGTGATTAGTTTGGTGGTTAGTTGAGTTGAGTTAGAGTCTATCTCACTTCGCTCAGCACACTAGTGCTATTTCACTGCCACACTCAGGTGCAGTGTTTCACCGCACCCAAGATCCTCATGCAGGAGGGTGTGACACACAAAAACTCGGATTTGTGCCTACATCCCCAAGAGATGGCGGTGGCAGCGGCCAACACGGGTCCTGACCGGCAATCTGAGTGTTCAGAGAGCTGAAAGGGATGTCAATAAAGTGTTCTACATTGAAAATACGGGACCCACACCTGATATCCTGATGCAGGAAGGTGTGATACCCAAAAAGTCAGATTTGGCCACCTATCCCCAGAGATGGTGGTGGCGACGGCGGTGGCCAACACCGGACCTGACCGCCAATGTGAGCATTTACAGTGCTGGGGGGGATGTCAATGAAGGTGTCTACATGGAAAATCTGGCACCCACACCCGAGATCCTGATGCAGGAGGGTGGGATATCCAAAAAGTCGGATTTAGCCCTTTATCCACCACAGGCAGCAGCAGCAGCAGCCAACGCAGGTCCTGACCGCCATCGCAAGTGTTCACAGGGCTGGAGGGGGTGTCACAGGAGCTCCCAGTACCTCACCCGATGGTGGGTTGCTCAAAATCCGAGGGTCAGTATGTGAAGTATAGAAGAATACAGATTTCACTTTGCACCTTTATTCTTGCTATTTTCCTTGATTTGGTTCCATAGAAGTATTGAAGATGGTTCAAAGTTCATGTCCAGAGAGCCAGAATGGCCAGAGAGTTCATGGATAGTGAGAAGTAAATTGACAGTGTCAAGCTTTACGAGTGGCTGTGTGATGGTAAAGCTTGACACTGTCAATAAGGGAGGCTGTGCATTACATAATGCACAGGAACCGGGCCGCATGATCAAAGGAGGAGCCCATTTATTAGATGGAGAGTCATGTGATACTGTCAAGACTTTGATAAACCTTCCTTGTGAAGACAAAGCGACATAAATGGTCCATCGGTGGTAAATAGGCAGGTAGGTATATTCCAGTGTCGTCCCGCTAAGAAACAGCCTGGGCCCTTACTGCGGTGTTGCACCCCTGATCACAGGCTCCTAGCTTAATTAATATATTAAATGTCCCCTGAATACATGATATATAATCCACTCTTCAATCACATGCCCCCCCCCCCCCCCCCCCCATCCCTGCTTCCATCACTATCACTATGCTTCTCAGCCGGATTGTCACGTTAATCTGTGCATTGATTTTGATCCTTTGTGTATTGGCTTCTGTACCAAACCTCCCAGACGATGTTGGATACCAAACTGATTTTCCAATTCTCTGTGCACATTGTGAGCATAGCTCACAGGGGTCACTTTATGTTGCCCCATCGGAACGCTGTTAGCCATTTGACTTTGAACGTGAATGCTGTTTGCCTTGTTGATCTTAATTTGGCACTGCTGGCTGAAATAGCTCATCGCCAGGCCTGTATGCATCAATGATTCTGGGCTTCTGAGTGCTCCTTTCATTACATTGTTTGGCCTCTTTTGGAACTATTCTTTTCGGCTATGCAATACCTCACCCTTGTATATCTCACGAACCTGAATAATTTACCTGCACAACATGCATACCGTCTGTGGAGGTACTTCATGCGCCTGTTATTACACAAGCATGACCATTGTGCTCTTTCCCTCCAAAAATTCTCAGACTATCTCACTTTCACTCCTGTGCCATTTTCCTATCTGTTCTTCCTTGGGTTAAATATGGTTCAATTATAGCTTATATCAGATGGCTTGATCTCTTTGTCTGTTCTCACCAACTTGCGCTCTTCTCGTTCAGGTCCCTCCCAGGTTTCCATGTCATATCCGCATCACAGACATGGTGGAGCAAAATTTTCCTTCACTTTTGACGATCTGTCTCCATTCATGATACTGAACTCTGTTCTGCCGACTCTTTCAAATATGTTCATCATGCCTACCAGATGAAGTGTCTTTAGCCTTGACTAGCCAATCACTGTCCTTCTCAGCTAAAATTCCACTCCCTATTCTCTTACCTCATCTTAACTTTACACATTTAAAGTTGGTTGCGCAAATGCACAGTGTTAGTTTTCGTGCCAGAATAATGTCCAATAAATTGTTACAGAATATGATGGACCATATGTGTGGTGAATGTGCAGCTAAATTGACCATTTTTATGCCCATTTTCAGTGTTCGCACTGCTGAACTGAAGAAGAGACATGAAAGGTGTACTGCCACATGTGTTGATGAGCAACCCTGAAAATAACTAAAGTTAAAATGAGCATGGCATTGGCTAACAAAAGGAAATGTGCCAGAGATGTTCTCAAATCGGACAAACCGGTGAAACACTGCACCTGAGTGCAACAGTGAAATAGCACTAGTGAGCTGTGTGAAACGAGATAGACTCTAACTGTAACATGTTCCTCATATGGGAATAACTTTGCCATGGCAACTAAAAGACTTGTTGTTCGCGGAGGTATTACTCATTGCCAAGGTTTGTCATAGCCGCTGTGTTATACACGTGGCATATTGTCGTGGTAAATTAAGTGTGAATGCTATAATGTTTACGAACCCTACTCATAAGGTCTATAATATTTTGCCACCTAGTAGCGACGAAATCAGTGAAATTCTTGCCTTTGTGTTCCTAGGGCCGACACATCCAACAGAAGAAGAATTTGCTCAAACACCCATGTTAGTCAGACGTCAGCAGGTTAAAGCCACCCTGGACTGGTTAATACTGAATCATTCAGATGATGCGGATTTGGAGATATTGATTGAAAATTTGGATGTGCTACCTGAAAATGGTGTGCCTTTTGGAGTGGATTGGAAGAAGACTGCTGTGGACAAACCTAATCGAACTCCAGAACAGATGAGTGTGGACAACGATGAAGATAGTGAAAGTACATTTTTGGGACCTTGTAACTTCTCAGTTCATGGCCTGACTGGAGAGGAATACGGAAATGTGAGTATGAAAGCCTTGAAAGCAAAGACGCTGGAACACCTTGCGAGCGGTGGTAAAACACTGGGAGTCGGCCACTCAGAAACCCCAGAGTCTCTCTACAATAACTTGCAGTTTTACCCCAAGATGCTCCCTTGGCTTTTTCCTTATGTGCTAGGTGGCATCGGGCATCCTTTTCACAAGTGTTGGAAGAAGGAGGGCAGGCACAAATGTCACCTTTTGATGTACCATGACAAACAGTTTAAGACTAAGGCTGTCCACAAGTGCACCCATGGGTGACCCGGATCCATGGCTGCGAGTACCTGTGATGAAAAATCCTGAACTCAGATCCACAAGTAAAAAACTCACGGGTCGTCCGAGTACTCACAAGTTTCAAAAAACTCGCAAGTAGCTGTCAGTACCTGCAGGTTTTACTAATATTTTGTACATGTAACAGTTAACAAAAGGTGTTCTATATGTCATAGCATGTTACAATTGCTTTAGAATGACTTTTAAACTACTTGTTAGCCTGCATAAGGGTTGGAAACATATATTAGAGCACTCTAACCTGCTGAAATATGGGTGAGTACTCACGAGTTTCCATTTTTTTGAACTCAAATCCAAACCCGGATCTGTGAAAACCCTGTCGGAACGGGTACCTGACCTGCAGGTAGGTAAACTCGTGGGTTTTCCCATGGGTCAACCTGCATTAACCTGTGGGTTACCTGCACTTGTGGACAGCCTTATTTCAGACCGACCTTTACTTCCCTATGGTTGCTTTCAATCAGGAGCAAATTAAGGCCAGTGTCTCTGGGAGTCATTTGCTCACCAAACACAAGCATTTCAACTCCATTTCAGACAGGATTATGAATATTGACACTGCTGTTCTTTCCGATCTGACGGCCAAGTTAACTGCTGGGGAAAAGGTTGTGCCCAATACAGATGCTGAAAAGGATTGCTTCGCATGAATTGAGGACCTTGATCATGTAGGGCACCATGTCCAGAGATCATTGACGTCTAAAAGATATATGAGGAACAAAGTGTGGGCTTTAATTGCATTTAAGGGTGCACCCACTTGGTTCATCATGTTCTCTCCCATTGACAACAACCACCTGCTTTGTCTATACTTTGCAGATAACAAGATAGAATTCAGTCCTTGCATGTGAGGTTATGATGAGAGGCTTCACTTAATTGTGAACAATCCGGTTGTCGTGGCCTGATTCCTCCAATGTATGACTATGGCCTTCATTACTCATGTACTGGATGTGGGTTCTGACTTACCCGGATTATACGGTTCCACTGACACGTACTATGGAACTGTCGAACAACAAGGCCAATTGACCTTACACATGCACATGCTGGTATGGATCAAGAGTGCACTGTCTCCTCAGCAGATATGGGACAAGCTGACCGCACTGGATGATGCCTTTCAGAAAGCCTTGGTCAGCTACCTCAAGGCTGCTCATATCGGCGAATTTTTAACAGGCACTCTTGCAGAAGTAAAGGCTAAAGTTCCATATGTTTCCAATGGCAAGAGAGGCCTCCATGACATTATAATGGATGAAGTCTGTATGGCAGCTCCGAGGGAGTATTTAGACCCAACTCAGCTCTTGCCAGTTGCCCCTCCCCCCATTTGCGATGATTGTCAGGTACCAGATTGAATTAAATGCTCACTGTACAGCAAATGGCACAAGGACTACCTCAACACTGTCGACAATCTGATACTGTGCTCTAACGTACATAGGTGTCGGTCCCCGGTCCCCGGTACCCGGTACTGATCTTTCCAAGACTCTTAAATCTGGTACTAAGATTAAAAACGGGGTCAAAGGCTGTACATGGAAAGATGGATCCTGTTCTGCCTGTTTTCCAAGGGATGTCTTTGTTACAACTGAGGTTGATCCAACTGACGGGTTTCTGAATATGAAGAAACTCGAGCCCATGATTAACACAGTGACACTGGCGGTGACTTACACTTCAAGATGCAATACAGATGTTACCAGTCTTCTGTCTGGTACATCCATAAAAGCCATGGTCGCTTAGGGCCTGCTCGGGTGATCAGCTTGATGAAACTGTCCGGCTACGATCCGCTTCAAAAAAGAAGCCAGAACGGATTCCCACAGGTTTGCCACGTAGAGTCACATCTGTCACGACAAATAAATACACGTCAACACACTCTCTTTGCACGTCACTCGCGATCTACTGGACACTATGGTGCCAAATAACCCACCCATGACGCGCCTAATAGCCATTAGGGGCCCTGCCGCCTGTCTCCGAGAGAAGAAACTCAGAGAACACGAACACCGACGCAAAAGGCACCTAATCACGGCTTTGCTGTGTACACTGGTCGCATTCACCACCGCGTCGCTTGGCCTCACGATCGAAAATCCCATCCCTATGCATACGTCCCTGCTCACTGGGCAGATGTGGCTCAGTGAGCCCCTCGATGGCCATCCTGGTCCCTTTCGAGACCAGATTGGGGTGGCAAAGCATGTCTTTCACCGCCTCTCCTTCGAGCTGCAGGCATTCTCAGGCCTGGTCAGCACGAAGTATGTCTCTGCCGATGAGAAACTCGCCACCTTCCTACACTTTGCACGCACTGGGTGTAGCACTCAGATGCTCCAAGAGCGCTTTCAAAGAAGTGCAGATACAATCAATCGGTATGTTCTTGTCCTCTTGCCGGTGGAGCATGTATTGAATATTCCCAGGTCTATATACACCATTCTTCACCTCCTTGTTGGCTCTTTCTACCAGAAACATTTGCACCTTCCTCCCGATGAGACCCCGCCTGAAATAAAAAACAATTCGAAGCTTTATCCGTACTTTCGCAATGCTCGTGGTGCCATCGATGGATCGCATTTTCACGCCTGGGTCCTCGCTGATTCCATGGCTCGTTACCGCAATCGAAAGGGTTTTATTGGACAGAATGTACTCGCGGCATGCAACTTTGCCATGCTCTTTGTCTATGTCCTCAGCGGCTGGGAAGGGAGTGCCTCTGACTCGGCCATATTCGAGTACGCACGTGCCCGCGACCTTGCTATCCCCTCTGGCAAGTACTATTTGGTAGACGCGGGCTTTCCTCTGTGCAATACATTGTTGACCCCATTTTGCAATGTGCGCTACCACCTCAAGGAGTGGGGAACCGTGCACCAGAGGTTAGTAATTAATTCACGATGCTTCAGTGGGACTTACTCTTGCCTTTTCAGGCCCAAAAACACCAAAGAGCTCTTCAATTTGTGTCACACACAAGCCCGCAATATCGTCGAGAGGATTTTCGGTGTGGTTAAGCGCCGATGGTCCCTTTTTACATCTGCTCCAGAGTATCCAATGGCAACACAAGCCATGTTCATCCCCGCGATCGGTGCTTTGCACAACTTTGTCTGCATCCACGATGGGGACGACGACACAGAAGATCTTGCTGCCCAGGATACACCGGAATGCGAGGCGGCTCGGTGCCTCAGCAGATTTGTCAAGATAGAGCCACATGAGATTTCTGCAGAGGAGCTCGGGTGGAACATCCCTCCTGAGGAGACAGTGCATGCTACGGCACGACGTGACAGGATCACGAATCAAATGTGGGCAGACTACGTTACTTACTTACAAGACCATGGCGAGGAGCCCAACACGTAGAATACGATTAAAATGTGCCTAGCATACAGGAATTTTGGAAACAAATGAATGATGTGATATAGTAATTAAAGTGGGCTGTCTTCGAGGATAGAGTGGATAAATGCAGTACGTGTGCTCTTTTTACGAGACCCAATATATGTCTGCGCGACAGCGGTGTCCTTCGTGAAGAGACGCATTACAGGCACCTCTTCGTTGTCCGAGAACTCACCGTCGTCCTCCATCTGCCTGATTGCACGCTGGCAAACCTCCGGGCTTCCAACCGTATTGAGGGCAGTGGCGACGCGCTCGATGGCACCAGCCATCTCACTAGCAGCCTCAGCATTGCGCTTGCGCCTCTTGCTGCCAGAGGTGGACGATGGCGATGCAGCTCGCTTTTGACGTATGCGGACAGGGGACGATGGTGTCAAGTCGTTGTCTGGTGTCTGCAGACGAAGGACATCAGCTCATGCCTGTGAATGGATGGATAACATACTGCTCGGGAAAGATTCAGGCCATCAGGGCCAGGAGAGCTGTGATTCGGGGTCGCCAGGGGGTCACCTTGAGTGGCAGATGCTGTCGATTGAGTGATCGCATCCATGGACTGCGTCTGTGACACCCTGCCGGCATGGAACACACCAGCGCCGGCTGCAACGATGCCCTCCACGAGGAAGAGTATATCGTCATGCAGGGTGAACGGGGTCGTCCTCCAGCGCTTGGCTTTGGGTTTTTTCTAAAGGCAGATTAGCATAGAAATACCGGATGAAAAAGAACACAAATACTGCGAGGTACGTGGCCCAGACGTCGTCGCTAGCTGTGACCAGCTTGAGCCCATCATCCCATCCAAACCCCGGACTGCTGGTGCAGTGTCTGTACCGAGAGAAAGGCCTTCTTCAGCTGTGGAGACATGAGATGAATTCCGACTGCCAGCTGCCGTACTCACGTTGCCGTACTCATGTTGCCGTAGTGGTCCTGGATCTTCTCGGCAGTCTTCATGGGGCCAGGGCTGTCCTTGAGGGCCTCCACACAGCCAGCCCATGTCTGCGGCTTCCAGCCGCTCTCAGATTGGAAGCCTTGCTCCTTGGCCCAGTGTAATTTATTGATCAGTGTGGTGTCGTCCGTGTCGGTCCAGGAGCAGCATGGCCTGGCATCCTTTTTCTTGCCCATGGACAGTAGAATTTATTGGAAATTTGAAGACAGAAAGAACGAGTGTGTAGCGAGGTAGAGACAAGTTAATGGGGGCGTCAAAAATAGGGGGAGAATGGCGTGACAGCGGAGCCTGCGACCACCGAGCACCACATCAGCTCCGTGATGATGGGCCATCTGGTTACCGAGCCGTATGGCTAATTTTTGGGTGGAGCGGCTTCATCAGGCTGGTCACCCGAGCAGGCCCTTATATATCCGACTATGTCACTAAGTCTAGTTTGAAGACTTATCATATATTTCAGTCAGTTAGAAACATCTTTGACAGAAGCCCGGCTCCTTGCTCAATTTCGTGAGCCGTACCATGTGCACCGCATTAAACTGCACGCGCTCCATGCGATACAAGCACACTTGATGCGCAAGGCTGTCCTTGCCCTTGCCTCCCCTGATGCGCGCCTTGTGGTACAGGAGGAAGCACTCCTCATCCCGCATGTATGTGACGAAGCACAGGATCTCAATTTTAAGCCGCTGGATCTCCTCGTCGGTGTGTAGCAGCTTGTAGTGCTGATCCATGGCAATGCGTCCTGAGGGCAATGCCCAGGGCTCCTTCCGGATGTCGTCCTGCGCCTCGCACAGCAGATCAAAATCCGCCAAGAAGGTGTACTCAACCACCTGCTCCCATGTGAGTGGCTCCTGTGGTACCTCCAGCACGGAGGTGGCGTTGTTGTACTTGTAGAGCATGGTCTTCACAGCCTTCAATTGTGATTGCAGAGCTTTGGCAATGTGTTTCCGCAGCTTGTATCCTGGAAATCATGTTGGTCAGTCCACACCATGTATCAGCAGCTAGTAAATATACCTGTGCTCGACATATTCATCTTAGTGAGCTCAAACATGATGAGTCCCTCGAGGCGGTCGAGGGTCCGCTGGTAGCGCTGCTTAGCAACTAGTACTGAGGCTGTCGTCTATTCTGATCCTCCGCTGACCCATCACTCGGAGATATCGAGGCACACCTCAAGGTCCTGCACAGCTGCGAGGGACTTGGCATGCAGCTCCATTGTGTGCTGCCACTGCATCTCCAACCGATGTGTCTGCTTTGCAGCTGCTTTGTATGTTGCATCGTTGGGAAGGGCAGGGGGCAGCACTTTTAATGTAGCCTGGATGTGCACCCTGGGAAAGGATCAGGGCTGGGATGCACAGTCAATGCGAACACCACGTACTCATGCCCTTGTAGATTTACAAGCTTTTGGTAATATTCCATCTGCAAGGTCTCCTCCAAGGGCTCCATTGAGAGCGACACAAGACACACCTTCTCCGCAGCGTCCCATGTCTCAAAGACATTGTGCGTAGCCATACCTAGGGTGCACATGGTCTCTTCCAGCGCCGCGGCAGTGCACTTGATCTGAAGCGCACGTCGGTATTTGCTGGCGAGGAGGAGGGCTACAGAGTACCTGTAAAGCCCACATATCCCCACAAATTAAACAGTGTATGCTGGTGATGCAACCAGTCTAATTAGAGGGCGATCAAGTGGAATCCATTCTTTTGGTAAACCTTTGAGATATCAAAGATATTACCGCTTTCGGTGTACTTAGTAACCAGCTCACAGTGCCATCAGCCGCTGGCTTCCTATCAGTTGCGGCATCAAGTGGGACTTGCCGGGGCAGGCCACATCAGCTCTGTCAGCAGGTGGGGTGCACCGCACACGCACCATCAATGCATCAGTTCTAACATCCCCATCAGCTTTGTCAGCATGGGTGCACCGCGCTCGCGCCATCAATGATCAGTTACACCATCACGCAGCACGTGCAATCTGGGCCATCACGCCTCCAGAACACCCGGCAGTCTGAAGGTAAACCAATCTCCATCGTTTTCCATGTCACGTGTCAAACTGTTGCCATGGCCAGCTGGGAATGACAGTCAGTAAAAAGCAAATTACTTGGCAGGTAAAAGGACGTATATTTGCCTTCGCATTGGCCTAAGCTGTTGAACATGCATTATTCCAGCGCTATCACCAATTCAGTCAGCTTCAGAAAGGGAGAAAGATGCCTCTCATACCTCTTCTTCAGCAGTGCCGATAATACTGTTCCAGTAGGCGGTAAAAGCAGGGCGACTGCCGTGATGCTTGTTGATCCACTCAATGGCACACAGATTGCTGGAATACTGTTAATCACGGAACCGAGGAGAGACATAGTAGTATGTACCGTGCCATCAAACTGCTTGTGGCGGTCATTTTAGGCTCCTTTGGGCCACGGACTGGTGCGGGAGCTGGTGTGGATGTAGGAACGGGGGGTGGGGGAGGCACTTGCGCCATCGGGAAGGCCGACTGGACAAGGGCAGCATGGGCTGCCGCTGCATCCACTGGATTGGGAACCATGGGGGAGGCTGCCAGGGAAGCGGTAATGACAGGCAGCACTGATGGAATGATGGGCCTGGGGTCTACATGGCTTTCGTTAGTCAAATTTGCACTGGTGAGGGCTGCAGTTATTTGAGGAGCAGGCGGAGGAGGGGCAGCCAAAGGAACACCCCCGATCCTAGAGATAACAGGTGAGAAACAGGAAGCTGTGCTTATCATATATCAAACTCACGGTGTAACCTTGTGCATGGGAGCCATGGGTGTTGTGCTACCTGTGGGATTGGAGGACACTGGGGGGTCCCATCTGTGAAAAATAAAACATGAGATTACGGTCATTGTAGTGCAGGAGACTTACAATGGATTAAGTGGCTGATTAAAATCATGAAGACAGTCAGCAGTGTATGTAAGTGCGAACTTCAAAGAAGAAAAACTCACCATCAAATTCTCATCGTCCAGCTTGATCTTCTTGCGGCGTTCCGGAGGGGGTTGGGAATCAGCCACGTGAGGTTGTTTGGCCATGGATCCACCCTTTTTTGATGTTTTCTCAGGGCCGTGTGTAGAGTACCACAATGAGTAGTTGGCTGTCACATATGCCTGGGCCTTCCAGTTGTCAGTGCAATACCATAACTCAGGAAATTTTCAACACATCTCGTCATTATACAGGGTCCCCCACGTCCGCGGATAGGGATGGTCACGGGTACGGGTTCGGGTATGAAACAGTCGACCCGGACCCAGACCCAAACCCGCGGGTCTACAGGTTGTCCACAGGTTGTCCGAATTGATCGGATCATGGCTGCCGAAGCTTGCCGGGAAGGTTTAACACCTTCAAAACATGAAATATGTTCACTGATTGAGATTTTAATTGCATCTGGTGCTTAACAAAAGCTTGGGAGTACCTTTGATAGCTGTTAGCCATGTCTAACTGCCTTGCAATGAGTTGAATTCCATAATAAATTCGATTTTCGCAGACCCGCGGTGTACCCAAAGGGTTTCGGGTCTACTAAATTTGGAACCCATACCCATACCCGTACCTGGGCCAACCTGACCCGGAAACCCGCCGGGTTGACTCGTACCCGTGACCATCCCTATCCGCGGAGCAATCCCCTTCTTCACAAGCTCAAACCAGATCTGCTGGGCCATTTGGCAATAGCAGTGCATCGGTACCCGTCTACTGCCTCCCTGTTCGCATTCTCGATGTATTTCAGGTGCATGTTGATACCCTGTGAGACCAGGGATGCACCGTGTGGGTTAGGGCCCCTGTGATTTGATACACCACTCGCATCGCCCTTGAAATCTGCATGCGTCCAGTATTGCACAAGGGGAAAGTCTTCTTGGGCTAGAGGCATCAGCAAAGGTCTGGGTACTTGAGCTTGATCCATGGTGGGTGTCAGAAGACCGAAGGGGTTGGATGTCAACGCAAGAAGAGAGGGTATGGCATTGGCGAGCTCGTGGTAGGGTTCTCTGACACCTCAGGCCACCCTTATGTGACACCCTTTAGGTATATTATTTATACTGACTTAATATATCTAAAGGGGGGTTTTCCTAGGTGGGTATCCCACCTGGCATGGGACATCCCACATCTTATAGGATATTACCCTGGGATGTCACACACCTTTTCAGGAGGGACATCCCATGTGGACCCAAAAAGGTTTGAGGGATATCCCACCGTCCCATTTGCAGGCAGGACCCCTGGCACCCGCCCCAGAGAAAAAGTGCATTTTTAGGCTCATTTCTCCACTGTTTTCCATTGCTGAGGCTGATTCTTAAAGCCCTTTCTCAGGGCTTTTATTCTAGGTATAAGCCACTTGGAAGGGAGCACATTTATTTCTGTGCAATACCCAGTATTTGCTAGAAATCCAGCTGCCATGCACTGCTACCCAGCTTCATTCAGCCCAACCATGAGCTTACCTCCACCATCACCCCCTTACATTTCCGTGAAAAATATCCTTCTCTTCCCCTTGTTATGCACCTATTTCCTTTGTGTTGTTCAAAAACACCACATATAGCAGGATTTGTAGCAATACCCATCAATTTGTTTTGTGGGTGCTGCTGGTTGCAGCTGTTGACCTTTATTGCTCTTACTACTCAGTTGAATTCATTGGTTCAAAAACACTGTGTGTGTGCTGCCACCGCACCCATCCTGCTCACTTCCTTGGACAGACTCCTAACTTGTGGCTTCTTCTCAAGATACAAACCAAAATTAAATCTTGGGTGGACATGGCCTCTGCAGCAGGGAAAATGTATCCCAAATGCTTATAGGTTCAAAGCACTAAATTTCTGGGACAATTATTCTTCAAAAGTGGTCATCAGATGTATTTTGTTGCCTCACACATGTTATTTGCCATAACCGCAAAGCTGAGATCTGGAACATTCTTGTAAGAGTCTCGCTCGGACCAAACAAGGATATTGGGAACTACCAGAAGTTAGTAAGGTTGGTCAACACTAATCCGGCAAGCAATTAAACAATCAGGAATGCCAGTGATGACTATTTGAAAAAACTGAGTATATGGGTGGCCTAAGGTGTTCAAAGAATAAACATTGTAAAAGCATGTGTGGGATGTCCCACCCCTTCAAAAAACAACTGTGGGATGTCCCACTGCACAAGTCCAAATGAGCGAGGGACATCCCACTTGTTCAAAAACAAGGTGGGATGTCCCACGTCCAACACAAATACAGGTGGGATGTCCCACCCCTTCAAAAAACAACTGTGGGATGTCCCACTGCACAAGTCCAAATGAGCGTGGGACGTCCCACTTGTTCAAAAACAAGGTGGGATGTCCCATGTTCAACACAAATATAGGTGGGATGTCCCACGTTCAACACAAATATAGGTGGGATGTCCCACCCCTTCAAAAACAACTGTGGGATGTCCCACTGCACAAGTCCAAATGAGCGTGGGACGTCCCACTTGTTCAAAAACAAGGTGGGATGTCCCACGTTCAACACAAATATAGGTGGGATGTCCCACCCCTTCAAAAACAACTGTGGGATGTCCCACTGCACAAGTCCAAATGAGCGTGGGACGTCCCACTTGTTCAAAAACAAGGTGGGATGTCCCACGTTCAACACAAATATAGGTGGGATGTCCCACCCCTTCAAAAACAACTGTGGGATGTCCCACTGCACAAGTCCAAATGAGCGTGGGACGTCCCACTTGTTCAAAAACAAGGTGGGATGTCCCACGTTCAACACCAATATAGGTGGGATGTCCCACCCCTTCAAAAACAACTGTGGGATGTCCCACTGCACAAGTCCAAATGAGTGTGGGACGTCCCACTTGCTCAAAAACAAGGTGGGATGTCCCACGTTCAACACAAATATAGGTGGGACGTCCCACACCTTCAAAAAAAAAAAAAACTGTGGGATGACCCACAATACAAGTCCAAATGAGCGTGGGACGTCCCACCAGTTCAAAAGAACCGTCTGTCCCACTTCCAATGCACGTGGGATGTTCCAAATTCCTGTCATTTACCATCTTGTGGTCAGTCTTCCAGTTGGACATCCCAAAAACAAGTTAGAAATCTATGTCTGTAATACAATCAATCATTATCTACTATTGAAGGTACAAAACCTCACCCAGCATTTCTTTCATCAAGCTTATTTAGAATTAATCTTATTTGGCCTTGAGAGCTCAGCTTTAATAGGTCATGAATGTTTCAATCCTGATATAGTCGTATCCCTTCCCCTATGACCACTCTGGTTTCATTGTGTGCAAGGGCCATATGGCACAGTGGTTAACACCTTTGGATAATGTTCTACAAATGGCTCTACCTTGATCCCGAGTTCGTAGGTTCGAATCCTATTGTGGCCTTTCTTCCTATCAAACAACTTTTTCTTTCTTTCCTTTTTGGCAGACACTTAAAGTCTTCTTTCTCATCTTCTCTGACTTGTGACCCGCCCGTAGTCATAATCATACTTTACTGCATAAATCATAGAGTAGGGAGCTACATATGACATAGACACATAATCATAGAAAGATAACAAAGTAGAGTCCGAGTGTATACTCAGTCTAGAGACCGAAGTCTTCAAGCTCCTTCGCGTACTGTATGCGGTCCTCCTCTGTGGCGAGAACTGGGGCCTGATTTGTCACGATTAAAAAAGATCTATCGTTCCAACACCTATCTAAGCGCCCGAGATCTAAGCGCTGGATGACAAAGAGGCTATGACTAAGACCGGCCCGACCCAAGGGATGATGTCATGATGATGTCAGAGATGACATCAGGACATGAGGATGAAGCAAGGACACTGAGAACATGTGGTTAAGGGTAGTTGTAGTATATATAGATTAGTTCACACGGTTTCCTAGACAGTATAAGTAGAGTAGCTATTACACTATTGTAGTTAACCTTTTATTCCATCATTTTTCGAGATCAACCACGAGCACTACCCAATCCCTCTCTTCATACCGAGAGTGGACGCTCAGGTCTTGACTGTGACATAATAAAAGGTTACCCCTCATACCCTCGTACCGCCACTTCCGACCTCCTTTCCCTTTCTCCCCACCTACCCACTCTACCTCTTACCCTTTCTGCCATTGCGGCAGCCTCTTACCCGAAGACTCATTTCCCCTACCACCATTCACGTCGTCCACACCGACGTTAAACAATTGCAGCGCCCATCGTGCGCGGTTCACTTGAACAGACGTCGCTACACGCTACGGGAAACGTTGAGACCGTCCCCGCGTAAAGCAGACAAAGGAGCACTAGCCTAATCCTCGGAGAGGGCTATCTCGCAGCCGCGGGGAGAGTCGTAGAAGACCCCGGACTGTTCTGTCAGCAAAAGACCGCCTCGACCTCACCACCTGCCCTAGTGGCATACCGAACCCCTGCCCAGCTTTAACGCCGCGATTCCTACCAGGACGTCTTACCGTGTTCCCCCATCCGACTCAGAAGACGAGTCTGAGCTATTCCACTCGGCCGTTTCTCTTCCACCCCCTACCAGACCACTCCCACCCAGCCTCCCTCCATCGGCATTACTGTTGATAACTCGCCACACCAGTCGCCCGCCTCCTCCTCACCGCGCAGTATTAGTGCCCAGACCTACGCAGCTAATCGCAGCTGTGTCCCCACCGACACTACCGAAACCCCTATCACCAGCGCCGATTGAGATGTCGCACCCCCAGACCCCCGAACACCCAATGGAGGAGGAAGCCCCTCCCCGAGTTAGAGAAGATCAACCCCCGCGTTCGAGATACTCGAGGATCTCTTATGCAAAAACCCCGCCGATGTTCGACGGGAATGAAAAATCCAAGTTTGAAACTTGGTGCGACGCCCTAGACAACTACATCTGGGCCTACGTCTCGGAATTCAACACCGAGAAGAAGAAAATCGCCTTCACGGTGTCCTTACTGGGCCGAGAAGACGGAGCCAGGTGTCCGGCGTCCAACTGGGCGCGGAACTGGAAGAAGAAGGCTCGAAGGCAGAATGCCTTCGAGGAGAACTGCAACTTCCCAGAATTTCTGGAAGACTTAGCAGAAACGTTTGCCGACGGAAACGGCACCCAGACGGCGCACATGCGTCTTACCACCACCCGCCAGGGCAAGACTGCCCTGGTAGATTTCATTCAAGCCTTTGAGTTGAATGCGGAAGAGGCAGGGTACGACCTGTCGGACAGAACAGGGGCTCATGACACCTTCATGGTGGAGACCCTGGAGAACCTCGTCTCGGACGAGGTGAGGAATCAGCTCAACGTCGGCCTGATGGAAGCTCCCACCACCTACCGGGAGCTGAGGAGAAGGCTGATGATAGTCAGCCGGAACATGGAGCGACAGACGCTCAGGAAGGCCCAACAGGCCAGGATGTTCTGGGTACCAGCCCAGAGGAACACCGCTACACCAGTAGCACAGACGACCCCACCCTGGGGATATCAGGGGACAGCACCAAATTTGGCAAAGAAGATTGGGGCCGGCGAGACCGCCCCCATGGACGTGGACAGGAATAAGGCGAAAGGCACGCCCTTCCTGTGCTACAACTGTGGCAAGGATGGCCACATGAAGCGGGATTGTCCCGAACCCCGCAAGGGTAAATTCAACATCAGGGCTCTCAAGCCCGATGACTACTCCCAGGAGGAGTTGGCGGCTCTGGCCACGATGTTGAGAGAGAAGGGTTTTTAAAGGGGCCCCCGCTTGCGGCCAAAGCGGCGCCCCCTCTGATTACGAAACGCTCCCCAGTTCCAGTAAATACTATTAGATACGAAGACTTAGTTACGATTACGGATGTGAATGGACCTACTCCAGTAGTAGAAGGCCTGGACTCGGCAGGAGCCGAGGAGAAAATAGCTAGTGTAGAAAAACAAAAAATACGTATCTTGGAGAATCAGAATCGGTTACGTAACTTAAAGAATCAGAAAATGGACAAGAAGAATAAACTCTGGAGCGAGTTTAAGATTCAATTCAAAAAGGCCCCTGGAACCCAAACCAGTGCAACAAATAGTGCGACGAAAAAGGGTGACGATGTCACGGAGGCTCAATCCTTGAAAGAGGAGGTAGCGCCTACGAAGAAGATGGGGAAGCCGATTGATGTGCCGGCCGGCCTGACAGGACTAAAGGCGGCCAAATGGTTATCCCACAAGGCAATCAAAGAGCAGAAAGGAGACAGGCTAGCGAAGGAGATGAAGGAAGTCCAGAGGCAGCGGAAGCATCATGAGATGCTGGTTCCAGTCACGTTGACAACGTTGGACACAGGGAAGACGCGTGCAGTCAAGGCTCTTCTTGATAACGGATGCACAGCTACATGCATCGATCGAGACTACGCCAAGGCTGAAGACTTCGAGCTACACAAGCTTGAAGCGCATATCGTCGCCCGGAATGCTGACGGAACCGAGAACGCACGGGGAAAGATCACTCATTATGTAGAGTTGATCATGTCCGTCGGACCCCATTCAGAGAAGCAGAGATTCCTCGTCACAGGACTCGGCAAAGCCTGGATATTCATTGGGTACGACTGGTTGTTCAAACACAACCCCATGATAGACTGGAGAGCACAGACTTTGCTCTTTAGTCGGTGCCCGCCGGAGTGCAACATGATTGGGACGGAATTCGGACGAGGAGACCGGTGGAAGAACGAGTTGGAAGAAGGAGAATCCCTTCTACTCGTGGACTTTGGAGAAGCGATCGACTTGAGGTTGAAAGAGACCCAGTCACAGAAATTGGCTGAAGAAGCCAATCGCGGAAAAGAGCGGATGACGGAGGAGAAGATTCCCGAGGAGTACCGGGAATTCGTAAAAGTCTTTGCCAAGGAGTCATTTGACTCGTTACCCGAGAAGAGACTATGGGATCACGCGATCGAGCTCAAGCCAAATTCAAAGGCTGTAGATTGCAAGATATACCTGCTCTCGGTGACGGAGCAAGAGAAACTGAACGAGTTCCTGGAGGAGAATTTGAAGAGCGGGAGGATCCGCCCCAGCAAATCACCAATGGCTTCGGCGTTCTTTTTCATAAAAAGAAAGACGGCACTTTGCGGCCGGTGCAAGATTACCGGAAGCTTAATGAGATGACAATTAAAAACCGCTATCCGCTTCCGCTAATTTCGGAGTTAGTCAATAAGCTCCGAGGTGCCCGGTACTTTACGAAGCTAGACGTGCGATGGGGGTACAACAATGTACGGATCAAGGAGGGAGATGAGTGGAAGGCGGCATTCCGCACAAATCGAGGGCTGTTCGAGCCGCTAGTGATGTTCTTTGGGCTTACCAATTCGCCCGCGACATTCCAGACCATGATGAACGATCTGCTCAGAGATCTCATCAACGAAGGAAAGGTTGTCGTCTATCTGGACGATATCCTAATCTTCTCGGACAATCTGGAAGAACATCGTGCGTTGACGAAGCGAGTCCTGAAAGTACTACAGGACAACAAGCTGTTCCTCAAACCGGAGAAGTGCGAGTTTGAACGCACGGAGATCGAATTCCTAGGAGTCATCATCTCCTACAACTCGATGAGGATGGACCCTGCCAAGATTAAGGGCGTAATGGAGTGGCCAGAACCAAAGAACCTGAAACAAACACAAGCGTTTTTAGGGTTCACCAATTTCTATCGCCGCTTTGTCTGGGGATACAGCGAAGTCGCCAAGCCGCTCACACGGTTGACGGGGAAGGAAGGTTTCCGGTGGGAACAGGAGCAGAAGGACGCATTCCAAAAGCTGAAGGACCGCATTGCCGAAGACGTGGTATTAGCATTACCCACGGACAATGGCAAGTTCCGGTTAGAGGCAGACGCGTCGGACGGAGCGACGGGAGCAATCCTGTCACAGGAGCAGGAGGGCGAATGGCGCCCTGTAGCGTTCATGTCACATGGACTGAACGAGACCGAGAGGAATTACGAGATCTATGACAAAGAGATGCTCGCGATAATGCTCGCCTTGGAGGAGTACAGGCAGATGCTGATGGGAGCGCGAGAGACGTTTGAGATTCTGACAGACCATCAGAATCTAGAATATTTCAAGAAGCCTCAGAAGCTGAACAGGAGACAGGCCCGATGGATACTGGAGTTAGCAGAATATGACTTCACCCTTCACCATCGGCCCGGAGCGTTGAACAAGAAGGCAGATCTCTTATCTCGGAGATCAGATCATGACCAAGGAAAAAACGACAATGATGACGTCGTTCTTTTGAAACCGGAGCACTTTCGTGCGCAAGAAATTGTGCTCGACGGACCGGAGACAGAGATCCTGGAAGCGATCAAGAAGGAGAAAAGAATAGATCAGAGCGTCAAGCAGGTGCTCTCGAAGAAGCTCCCCGGGTGGGAAAAGAAGGAAGACATCATTTATTACAACGACTTAATCTATGTCCCACGAGACGAAGAGCTACGAGACAGAATCATTGGGCTACACCATGATAACCCCTTGCTCGGCCATCCAGGAGAGAACCGAACGCAGAAAATGGTAGAACGTAACTATTGGTGGCCGCGACTAGGGAATCAAGTCGGGAAATACCTGAAGGCCTGCGAGGCATGCCAGAGAACTAGGGTTCACCGCTATCAACAAGGAAAGCTGAACCCGCACCAGATTGCCGAAGGACCTTGGCAGATTATTTCCATGGACCTTATCGGTCCGCTACCAGTCAGCAACGGGTTCGACGCCATACAGGTATGGGTTGACACCTTTTCGAAGATGATCCACTGCGAGCCCACAAGCATGGAGCAAACCAGTGAGGGGACGGCTCGGTTGACCCGAGATAGGGTGATTAGATATCACGGAGTGCCGCGGAAGATTATCTCAGATCGGGATCCGAGATACGTGTCGGGATTCATGAAGGAACTGAACCGGCTTATGGGGGTCGAGATGAACCCGAGCACGGCATTCCACCCGATCACGGATGGACAGACAGAGAGGATGAATCAGGAGATTGAAAAATATCTTCGGGTTTTCATTAACTATCGACAATCGGACTGGTCCGACTGGCTGTCGCTGGCAGAATTCACACACAACGACAAGACGAGCTCGTCGACGAGCATGTCGCCGTTTTTCATAAACACGGGAATGCACCCCTGGAAGGGGATAGAAAACGCAGTCGAGTCGCGCAATGAAGCCGCAAACGACTTAGCAGAGAAAATGAAGAAGATTCGAGAGGAAGCAGCAGCGGCGCTGGAGAAAACCCAGAAAACCATGAAAAAATACTACGATGCTAAGCGTCGGGATGCGCCAGAGTTCAAGGTCGGCGATAGGGTTTGGCTAGAAGGAAAGAACATAGCCACAGATCGGCCGACAGGGAAGCTGGAGGATAGAAGGCTGGGGCCTTACGAGATCCTGGAGAAGGTTGGCGCATCGGCATACAAGCTTAAGTTGCCGGAGACAGACAAGTCACACCCGGTCTTCAATGAGGCACTGCTTACGCCATACGTGGAACCCCCTGTGGGAAGGAGAGAAGACCGACCACCGCCGAACATTGTCGGTGGAGAAGAAGAGTACGAGGTGGAGGAAGTCCTCAACCACAGAAAACGAGGGAGAGGATACCAGTACCTCATAAAGTGGAAGAATTTCCCACTTTCGGAACGGACCTGGGAACCGACGAGACACTTGTCGAACGCGAAGAAGCTCTTGAACAGATATAATGTCGAGCACGGGATCGCGGTTCGAGAATTGTCGGTAGAGTCCAAACTGGAAGGGATGACCACGGAGGAGAAGACGGCGCTGGCCGCAGAATTACGAAAAAGAGGCTTGATGCCACCAAAAAGGGAGGAGTCCGCAAACTCGACGACGAAGCAGACGGTCCCTGTCTTTAAGCAGGGACACTGGGATTATTTAATTCATTGTTTCAAGCCGAAGCAGGAGATGATGCCATACCCGGAACGACGGTTATACGACCCAGAAACAGGCAGATTCAACGAAGCAGCCAAGTTTCCTCTGTTACCAGGAATCGAAGCCTACGAACGTTAAATCGTCAGGACGACGATCCTAGGGGGGGGGTAATGTCACAATTAGATAAGATCTATCGTTCCAACACCTATCTAAGCGCCCGAGATCTAAGCGCTGGATGACAAAGAGGCTATGACTAAGACCGGCCCGACCCAAGGGATGACGTCATGATGATGTCAGAGATGACATCAGGACATGAGGATGAAGCAAGGACACTGAGAACATGTGGTTAAGGGTAGTTGTAGTATATATAGATTAGTTCACACGGTTTCCTAGACAGTATAAGTAGAGTAGCTATTACACTATTGTAGTTAACCTTTTATTCCATCATTTTTCGAGATCAACCACGAGCACTACCCAATCCCTCTCTTCATACCGAGAGTGGACGCTCAGGTCTTGACTGTGACATGATTGGCCTGGAGCAGCTTCCAAACATGTCTTACCAGATTGTGGACGAACATGAAGCTGGCAGCTCGGGTGGGTTTATCGTCCTCCTGCAAACACGTGGCCAAAAAGACCCCCCCCCTCCTGTCATTCACAATAATCCAGCATTTGAGGAGGGGCGGCGCTTCCTCTGTCCCGCGGTGTCGCTTGGAGTCCCTGTCTGACTCCAGCCCCTCGTCGTGTGGCACCTTCCTTTTAGGGCCACGCTGCTCACCTTGCGTGCGATCGTCGTGACGGGCAGCGCCCACACAAGCAGCTACCGCATCCACCCGTGAAAAGTCAATGCGGGGGAGGACGGCCGGCGTTGGGCGCGAAAAGTCGATGCGGGGGAGGACTGCTGGCGTCGGGTGCGGACTTGGGGGCGCGCGGGGGTGATCTGGCACGGGGCGGCGAGTTCGCACCCCTGGAGTAATCACGGTGCTTGCCCGCGTACTGGCGCGATGACCCGGCGCGGGCAGGGGAACACGAGTGTGAGTGGCGCGGGCGGTAGTGATCCGACGCCCCAGCCCCGGGAGGCGATCGCGAGTGGGAGTGGGCGCGTGCGCGATAGTCGTGCGATGCCCCAGCCCAGGGAGGGGAGCCGGAGCAGGAGTGGGTGCGCGGGTAGTGGCGCGAAGCCCCGGCGCAGGAGGGAGAACGGGAGCGCCGGTAGTTGCGCCATGACTGAGCACGGGAAGGGGAGCGGGAGCGTCGGTATGGGTGCTGCAAGTCCTCGCAGGTATACCCCTCGTACTGGCGGTAGGCGTCGCCGTCGTCCTCGCGGTGCCGTGGGCCGGGTGGAGGAGGGGCGTACTTGGCCTTCTCGTCCTGCCGTTGCGCCTCGGCACCACTCTCTTTCTTCCTCTTCTTCCTCTCCGCCTTCTCCGCCTTCTCCGCCTGCTTCTTCACCTCCTTGGCATACCCCTCGCTCTGTTTTACTGTGACCAATGCCACCCCCTCTTTGTCGATGACCACTGCCACATCCCCTTGCTCATCGAGTGGCAAATCTATGTTGTCTAAAAAATCCAAGTATTCAGCTCAGACTCCGAAATCGCCAAACGACCAACGTACCCTGTCCCCAAGCAACAATCCGCATAACGTCATCGTCATCGTCGTCATTGTCGTTGGCGTCGCGAGTCCCGTTAGCCTTGACGAGGCCACTTATGAACCTCTCGAAAGTCGCCGCCTTGATCTTCTTTAGGTTAAATTGCTGCGTGCCAATGATCTGGTTGGCGGCTTGGAGCGCCGCGGGGTAGTTGACGATACGGCACTTGCTTTACCGCGCGGTGTCGATAAACTTCATGTTCCACTTCATTTGGAATCTCGTCTTGTCGACGTCCTGACCCGAGAGCGTACCAGCCGCATGACAGAATGCCCCTGAAATGTCGTGAGCATGACTCTGAGCATCAACCCAAATGCACCTACACAGCTGTCCCCCAATTATCGACGTGAACTGTCTTCGAAAGGCGTCGCGTGGCCTCTCATGCTCATGAGGAATGAGATTTTGAATGGGAATCGAGTGAGCAGCCAGGCCACGCTTTCTCATCTCAATCATGCTATCATACTGTTAGATTGGTTCCGTTCACTAGTAACAGCTAGCAACGCACCCGAAAGTATGTTCTTGATCTTTAACCTGTTGATTAAGGTTGTGCAGCTGGAGCGCTCTCATCTCCTTGAAATTGTCGCCGGCACTGAATTCGAAACTACCCTGGCCCTCGGGGTCGATCACATAGCCCCACACATGAACCCCAAACGAGTCCTGCATCTGCTTAGCCTGCAGTAAGGATAAGTACCATTCTTAATACGACATCTAGTAAAACTCACGATTCGCGTAACAGGCTTGATCTCTCGCCGAAGCTTGGTCTTTAGTTTACCGCTCTCCCGAATGTCGATTACCGCCTGTCGCGTCTGTTTCTTGTTCCATTCGAGTAACCAGGGTAGGTGTTTGAAGACAGCGTCGGAGTCTTTAAGCTTCTCCTCAGGAAAATCGTCACCGACCCGGCACGCCGCAATGAACGCCATTCGAACTTGTTTGGTGTAGTCCCTGCCCTTCACTAGATCTTTGGTCAGTACCGCACGAAAACAAAGGCTCGAATTAAAGGCAAGACTTACACTTCTGCTCTTTCGGTGTGGTCTCTGCGAAATACCTCTGCCACATATTCCACGCATTCAGGCCACGCAGCATCTTGCCAAGAATCTGGTGCAAAGTCGTGCTGGACTTGCCGCAGCCTCAAGCGAGCTCGTCCACTGCAGTCGTGAGCTCGTCGTAGAGCTCGTGGAGACGCTCTTTGACGGCAGCCGGGATGGGCCCCGGCCTGAGATTGCCGTTGCCCTCGTCGTCTTTTTCGCCATCGTCTTCGCCGTCTTCCTTGCCGTCGTCCCCCACTACACAGTCGGAATCTCTGCCGTTGTCCACCTTCTTGGCTTTGCCTTTCGCCTTTCCCCGCGTTTTGCACCCACCACCGCCAGCGGCGGTCGCGGAGCCCGACTCTGCCTCGACGGCGCCCGCCAGCTTTTTGGATTTCTTTTTCCCTCCTTTCTCGGCCGTCTTGGTCTTGTCGACCTTCTTGGCCACGGGGCGTTCGTCCTCTATCTCCTCTTCGAATTCCTGCTCATCCTCCTCGTCCTCGAACCCATTGCTCTCCACCTCCTGCTTGAATTCCCGCTCGCCCACCTCGTCCTTGAACCCATTTCTCTCTACCTCCTCTTCGAATTCCCGCTCGTCCTCCTCGTCCTCGTCTTCAACGGAGGGAGAGACAACATCACCCTGCGCCGCCCTCCGAATCTTAACCCGCGCCTTCTGTGCCTGCTCATTGGCATAGTCGTCGCTGCTGTGACTCAGCTCCGACTCCAACCGGCCTTGACCCGACGCTGGTGGGGACACGGACTGGGCCTCGACGGATTTGCCCACACTGCGTGTTCGGCGCCGGCCATGGTGGTCATCATCAGGCAAAGAGCGTGAGGGAGAGTGTGGGTGCTCATAGCCGGTTTGGCGGGGGGGACAGCAGGCGTGGACGGACTTGGGGGGGACGCCGGCTTGGGCGCACGGGGAAGTCGATTGAATGTCGACGTGGGCGTTGAGACTTGGCAGAGGATGCCCGGTGCGGGGACGCAGAGTGCCGGTGCGGAAGCAGGTCGCGCGGTGCGACGGCCCAAAGCTCTGCGAAATCGACGGTGTCGTCGTAACCCAGGGTAGAGTTGTTGACGAAGTTGTAGAGCTCGTCGTGCTGCTCCTCTAATTCGAGTCCCTCTTCCCCATCATCTGTATGACCGTCCTCGTCGTCTTCTACTCGCTGCACCTGCGTGCGCACTTGCAATCTCTTCCCCAACGTGACACGTCCAGAGAGGTTGAAGGGTTCGTTGGCGAGATCGGTGAGAGCCGCGTCGGATGGTGGTATTGAGTCTTCGTTGTGGCGCGGCCGCGCCCTGGGGCATGGTGGGGGGGGAGGAGTACCAGGCGACACAGGCAGCTTCCAAATATATCAGTCTTAAAACAAAAACAGAACAAAAAAAAACAGCAAGCAATGTACCATAGGCGGAATTGGATCATTGGAGCTATGGTCCTCGGCGGGAAGATTGTCTGCATTCTCCTGGGAATAACAAGTTAGTTGGGGCCAGAAGATTTGAAGCAGAAAACATACGGTGCCGTTTGACCTCGAAGGGAAAGTCTGCACCCGCGCGCGGGAAGGTATACGACATCTCGGGCGTGAAAAACGGCGGACTCACATCTTATACTTCCGGGCCGGTAAAGCAAAGTCTGCTAAAGGTGCGGCGGCTCCTGCCCGCGGCGGTGGCGCGTCTGTAAGTCTTGGACATGATCCGACGCCGGCCGTCCTCCCCCGCATCGACTTTTCATGGGTGGACGCGGTAGCTGCTTGTGTGGGCGCTGCCTGTCACGACGATCGCGCGCAAGGCGAGCAGTGTGGCCCTAAAAGGAAGGTGCCACACGACGAGGGGCTGGAGTCAGACAGGGACTCCAAGTGACACCGCGGGACAGAGGAAGCGCCGCCCCTCCTCAAATGCTGGATTATTGTGAATGACAGGAGGGGGGGGGTCTTTTTGGCCACGTGTTTGCAGGAGGACGACAAACCCACCCGAGCCGCCGGCTTCATGTTCGTCCACAATCTGGTAAGACATGTTTGGAAGCTGCTCCGGGCCAATCAGGCCCCAGTTCTCGCCACAGAGGAGGACCGCATACAGTACGCGAAGGAGCTTGAAGACTTCGGTCTCTAGACTGAGTATACACTCGGACTCTACTTTGTTATCTTTCTATGATTATGTGTCTATGTCATATGTAGCTCCCTACTCTATGATTTATGCAGTAAAGTATGATTATGACTACGGGCGGGTCACAAGTCAGAGAAGATGAGAAAGAAGACTTTAAGTGTCTGCCAAAAAGGAAAGAAAGAAAAAGTTGTTTGATAGGAAGAAAGGCCACAATAGGATTCGAACCTACGAACTCGGGATCAAGGTAGAGCCATTTGTAGAACATTATCCAAAGGTGTTAACCACTGTGCCATATGGCCCTTGCACACAATGAAACCAGAGTGGTCATAGGGGAAGGGATACGACTATATCAGGATTGAAACATTCATGACCTATTAAAGCTGAGCTCTCAAGGCCAAATAAGATTAATTCTAAATAAGCTTGATGAAAGAAATGCTGGGTGAGGTTTTGTACCTTCAATAGTAGATAATGATTGATTGTATTACAGACATAGATTTCTAACTTGTTTTTGGGATGTCCAACTGGAAGACTGACCACAAGATGGTAAATGACAGGAATTTGGAACATCCCACGTGCATTGGAAGTGGGACAGACGGTTCTTTTGAACTGGTGGGACGTCCCACGCTCATTTGGACTTGTATTGTGGGTCATCCCACAGTTTTTTTTTTTTTTGAAGGTGTGGGACGTCCCACCTATATTTGTGTTGAACGTGGGACATCCCACCTTGTTTTTGAGCAAGTGGGACGTCCCACACTCATTTGGACTTGTGCAGTGGGACATCCCACAGTTGTTTTTGAAGGGGTGGGACATCCCACCTATATTGGTGTTGAACGTGGGACATCCCACCTTGTTTTTGAACAAGTGGGACGTCCCACGCTCATTTGGACTTGTGCAGTGGGACATCCCACAGTTGTTTTTGAAGGGGTGGGACATCCCACCTATATTTGTGTTGAACGTGGGACATCCCACCTTGTTTTTGAACAAGTGGGACGTCCCACGCTCATTTGGACTTGTGCAGTGGGACATCCCACAGTTGTTTTTGAAGGGGTGGGACATCCCACCTATATTTGTGTTGAACGTGGGACATCCCACCTTGTTTTTGAACAAGTGGGACGTCCCACGCTCATTTGGACTTGTGCAGTGGGACATCCCACAGTTGTTTTTGAAGGGGTGGGACATCCCACCTATATTTGTGTTGAACGTGGGACATCCCACCTATATTTGTGTTGAACATGGGACATCCCACCTTGTTTTTGAACAAGTGGGACGTCCCACGCTCATTTGGACTTGTGCAGTGGGACATCCCACAGTTGTTTTTTGAAGGGGTGGGACATCCCACCTGTATTTGTGTTGGACGTGGGACATCCCACCTTGTTTTTGAACAAGTGGGATGTCCCTCGCTCATTTGGACTTGTGCAGTGGGACATCCCACAGTTGTTTTTTGAAGGGGTGGGACATCCCACACATGCTTTTACAATGTTTATTCTTTGAACACCTTAGGCCACCCATATACTCAGTTTTTTCAAATAGTCATCACTGGCATTCCTGATTGTTTAATTGCTTGCCGGATTAGTGTTGACCAACCTTACTAACTTCTGGTAGTTCCCAATATCCTTGTTTGGTCCGAGCGAGACTCTTACAAGAATGTTCCAGATCTCAGCTTTGCGGTTATGGCAAATAACATGTGTGAGGCAACAAAATACATCTGATGACCACTTTTGAAGAATAATTGTCCCAGAAATTTAGTGCTTTGAACCTATAAGCATTTGGGATACATTTTCCCTGCTGCAGAGGCCATGTCCACCCAAGATTTAATTTTGGTTTGTATCTTGAGAAGAAGCCACAAGTTAGGAGTCTGTCCAAGGAAGTGAGCAGGATGGGTGCGGTGGCAGCACACACACAGTGTTTTTGAACCAATGAATTCAACTGAGTAGTAAGAGCAATAAAGGTCAACAGCTGCAACCAGCAGCACCCACAAAAACAAATTGATGGGTATTGCTACAAATCCTGCTATATGTGGTGTTTTTGAACAACACAAAGGAAATAGGTGCATAACAAGGGGAAGAGAAGGATATTTTTCACAGAAATGTAAGGGGGTGATGGTGGAGGTAAGCTAATGGTTGGGCTGAATGAAGCTGGGTAGCAGTGCATGGCAGCTGGATTTCTAGCAAATACTGGGTATTGCACAGAAATAAATGTGCTCCCTTCCAAGTGGCTTATACCTAGAATAAAAGCCCTGAGAAAGGGCTTTAAGAATCAGCCTCAGCAATGGAAAACAGTGGAGAAATGAGCCTAAAAATGCACTTTTTCTCTGGGGCAGGTGTCAGGGGTCCTGCCTGCAAATGGGACAGTGGGATATCCCTCAAACCTTTTTGGGTCCACATGGGATGTCCCTCCTGAAAAGGTGTGGGACATCCCAGGGTAATATCCTATAAGATGTGGGATGTCCCATGCCAGGTGGGATACCCACCTAGGGAAACCCCCCTTTAGATATATTAAGTCAGTATAAATAATATACCTAAAGGGTGTCACATAAGGGTGGCCTGAGGTGCATTCTTCAGGCCACCTGTGAAACTTAATCCACCAAGCACAAGCCAGATATCAAAGGCCCATGCATCCAATCCTGACTCCGAATCAGAGTTGTCAAAGCAAAAGAGTCAGACATCCTACACCTTGCAAATGGTCAACATGGCAAGTCCTAGTGTTTAAAAAACTCTCAGAGACTAATCCAACATCCAGATGCTGATTGTTATCAAGTTTTTTAACCCAGGTCCAATGAAATTCCCTCCGCCAAAGCCTGTCATCATCCAAGAGCCGAAATCCGTCATGCATCTGTCCAGCAGCAAGTGCAGTGAATATATTGAACATACAGAAATTCATTCAATGGGCAGAGTTTCGATGTCACTCCATGCATGTGTCATCAGGCAGGTATTGTTCTATAAGAAATTTTAACCCTTAAAGAAACAAGTGCATACTGCAGATGTGATTTGCTGAGTCGAGCTCTCCTTATCTGGCAGGAGAAATGATTGTCTGGCATCTCTGGACTGGATAGACACTGAACATGTCAAGGCTGATGATGTCTTGAGAGGTTTTGCCCAGTGGGAGGTGGATTTTGGCAAAAAGATGGTTCACTCCAGTCGCTGTGATGGACTGATGACAAATGAAAATGGAATTTGTGATGCCTGCAAAAAAAAATTGCAAAGGATAAGTCTTTAATGCATGCAATAAGCCAGGTAATCATCTATCTGTCCAAAAGCACTCAGAAATCCTGACCACATGCCTAGACTAACTGGAAGGCCAGTCTGCCCATAGAAGAACAGCACCAAATCCAGCTGGGCCACAAGAAGTTCTCCAGCAGACAATTCCATGACCTCAAGGGACAAAAACTCGACTCACTCCTCAAACTAAAGGGATACAAGACAGTGATATGGCTAAAAATAAAACAAGCCTGAAATCTCATGAAAGGCATATAAATGACATATGCTTAGCACCCTTTCCCAGTGATATACAATTAGAGTCAGAGTCAGCTCCAAGCCGCTGATTGTGTAGTAATGATGCACGAAGAGGTGTAGTGAACAAGCTGGGAGATATATGTGACACTTATGAATACAGGGGTCAATATATCCAACCAGCCAGTTCGCAAAGTCTAGCTGCTCTGGCTTATAACTCGGGATGAGGGCAAGTCACACAGCAACACTAGCTACCATACCCAGGAGATGTATAATATTTGATTGTTGCGGAGAAACATGATCGTGGGATACGAGGATCAGCTGAAGCTGTATCGACAGGACTGATGCTGACACATCAGCCTGGCAACACATATACAAACAACATACATCCATAGCTGGGCAGACACCTCATTGCCAAGTGAGCTGGCAGGTTCATGAGGGCAATAATATAACCATAAAAAGGCACCGTGGAGTCATCTGAGACAGACAGGCATAAGGCTGTCCACGAGCGCTGTGAGGCTGCACTATGTTTGCCCACCGTTGCGGTGTAGTCCGACCAGTGACCAGGATCATCCCGCCACACTCTGCGATCGTCCCGGCCCCAGAGTCCGACTGCGACCATGTCCGATGAGCAATCACACCGTCCGCTGGCTCCAGGATCATTCCGCCACACTCTGTGATTGTCTACAACCTAGTTTGCATCATCCGCCGGCCCCAGAGTCTGACTACAACCATGTCCGATGAGCAATTACACCGTCCACTGGCTCCAGGATCATTCCGCCACACTCTGCAATTGTCTACAACCTAGTTTGCAACGTCCGCCGGCCCCAGAGTCTGACTATGACTGTGTCCAATGAGCAATTACACCGTCCGCTGGCTCCAGGATCATTCCGCCACACTCTGTGATCGTCTACAACCTAGTTGGCATCGTCCGCTGGCCCCAGAGTCCGACTGCGACCATGTCCGATGAGCAATTACACCGTCCGCCGGCATCAGGATCATTCCACCACACTCTGCGATCACTTTCGACCCAGTTCGCATCGTCCGCCGACTCCAGAATCACTCCACCTACAAGAAACACACCACGAAACATTTCCGACATCTGGGAGGGAGAGCGAGAAGAGGGGGGCCTGTTCCCGATCGTCGGAAAGAATGAATGGAGTCATCGGAATAAGGGAAAATCACATGGACGTTAGAAACAGTATAAATACCACTCACTGTATCTGGAGAAATCATCTCCGAACTCCCCTGCTCTCTGCTACGGTCCTAGACTAGAGCGGAAAAGTAGGATACCTGCCAATCTAAAGAGTTCACTGGTCACCAGGGGCTCTCTTCTTTACTCATCCTCCATTCTGAACAAGAATAAATCCCTGGAAGCGTCATCCTTTAGGTCCTTCACAAAAACTCATCAGTCCTCTCCAGGTCCTGAGAGGCACTGTCCACTAAACAGATTTATACCGTGAAGCTCCAAAAGAGCCCCAGTACGGCACCAGTTCTTGGTACAGATCCGATCTGACCCCGAACGACTGCGCGAAAAACAAATCAATTACCCCGATCCATTCTCCGCTTTGAACCCTGCCAACAATATAGCATTTCGGAGTGTGCGGATTCTCCGAGGAGCCATCCACATCCTTCACATAGTCTGTTGAAGCATCCGCCTTCTACGTTTAAATCATTCACGGTACCATGGAGCGCGATCGGAGACCTGCGGACATCATTTTTCTGTTTGCTTTCAAAAGCGGACAGTGTCCATTCGATTTAAAGAAACCCTTAGAAACTACATATCCTTGGAGGCTTACGAAGCGAACCCACATCGCGACAGAAGCTTTTTAACAGCTCCGCCTGTAGAACAGAATTCGCTGTCTATCCTCCAAGAAGGCCCCAGATTCGTATCAACATATCCGGTGAAGGATACAGGTCTAGAAAAAGGGCGACCTAGTGCTTCCTACGTGAGTGGAGACGATTCCGCCGTGTACCAGTAGTGCGAAACAAATATTATTGGAGAATCCGATCCCCCATCAGACAGATCATAACTATTACACTAACCAACTAAACTTTAAACCACACAGGGAATTTTATCAAACACAAAAACCGAAGACTTCCGTCCCAACTGAAAGCTGTAAACTTTATTCCCTCTAGAGGACAAACACTACTCTACTTGCAAATACTACCCTGCATCTAGTAGAACCGCAGTCCATATCACAGCGCACCTATGGGTGACCCGGATCTGTGAGTACCTGTGATGAAAAATCCTGAACTCAGATCCACGAGTAAAAAAAATCTGTGAGTTGTCCGAGTACTCAGGAGTTTCCAAAACTTGCAAGTACCTGTGAGTACCTTCGGGTTTTGCTAATATTTTGTACATGTAACAGCTAAAAAATGTGTTCTATATGTCATAGCAGGTTACAATTGCTTTAGAATGACTTTTAAACTACTTGTTGGCTGGCATAAGGGTTGGAAACATATATTAGAGCACTCTAACCTCCTGAAATATGGGTGAGTACTCATGACTTTGCATTTTTCTTCGACCAAAATCCAAACCCGGATCTGTGAAAAACCTGTGGGAATGGGTACCTGACCCATGGGTAGGTAAACTCGCGGGTTTTCCCACGGATTAACCTGCATTGACCCACAGGTTACCTGCACTTGTGGACAGCCTTAGACAGGAGCATACATGGATACCCCTAGGGTGGAGCCACCAGAATTATACCCTTCCTTTGACTCGTAGTTACTCAATGTGTGTATATTTGGATTTCTCAAAAGTAGTATAAAACCCCAGTAAAAACTCATGATTCAGCAGTACATCCCTGTTCCCCCGTAGCTGAGACCTTGTGCCAAATCTTACATAAGGAAATCAGTGGCCTCTGAGCAGATTTGCAACACATTTATTTAAATATGTGTCTTAGTGATTGTTGTTCTAAATTTGAAGACCTTTGATTTGTTGGATGTCTAAGAAAGCTGTGAAGTATCTAAGCTAAGTCTTGGGGATAGTCCTGGAGCCCTCAGGAAAGGTACCTTGTGGAATTGAGACCACAGTAGGAGCTCAATCCAAGGTCTGTTGTTGTAAATAGGACTACAAAGGTAGAGCCTGGTCACAGTACCCAAGTTTGGTTGTTGGAATTGTTCTTCAAGTTTGGTCACGACTATAAGGCACTCTAGTGTGTTCGGGGTCGATCCTGGGAGATTGTGCATAGTCTAAGAAGTGTTTAGACATTCATTTGAAGTGTCAGTGTACCTTCGCGAATCCAAGTTCTTCATCTGAACTTAATATTGTGTGTTCACGGGGATAATTCTATTTGGCAACCCCTGTGCCAAGAGTATGGGAGTTGCCATATAACCAATTTCTATTTGGCAATCCCCATGTGATCTTATCTTTCAGACAGGCTGCTGCCATCAGATCTGATCTCCAGATGAATTATGATCCTGGTTCAGAATCACACATCACAAAGGCAGTTATTGAATTGACCATATGACATATGATGACAGACCTCTGAAATTTGCCAGAACCACTTCAAAAGCTTGAATCTGTCGAAAATTTCGCTTTTGTCATGGAAATTTTCAGCTGTTGTTGAATTGTCGAAATGGTTCAACGAGTCACAGGTCACATGTTGTTGTGCCTTCTAGGTCTGCAAGCCTGATCAAGTTCAGCCTAGAGCTTTGTTGGGCTGTTAAATGAACCAAATCTAAAATGAGTGATCCATTCAAACCTTGAAACAACACCTTTGGCTTACTAGGATAGTTTGCCATGTCAGGTTAATCCATGCTACTGACCATGCTGAGTCCAAGCAAGTGATACAATATGATCACATGATGTGACTGCAACACAAACCCACTTCGTCTGGGAATCTTATCATAGTTTACATAATCATAGGGTTGTCACATAGCAGCACCCCATGCTTTTGGTGTGGGGGGGTGCCAAATAGAATTATCCTGTTCGCGGAGCTACTTATTGTAGTCCTGGACTTGTTTGGAGTGTTCATTTACAAACTATAACAACATCTTGACATTGATTTCACCTTGCCAATAAAAGAAGTTTAATCTTAACTCTAATACTTGAGTGACAAACCTGAACTAAATTGAGGAAGCACTGCTTGTTGTATGTGAGTTGTGTTAGAGCATCTCTCATGTAGCAGCTATTTCATAGCTAGAGACAAGTGTGCTGTTTCAATGATAAAGGAGCTGTACACAGTTGTGGCAGATGTGATCAACCGCCAAGATGCTAAAACAATGTCAGGCATCTGGTATCCTCCTCACTACTTGAATTTTGCAATCCTCCTGAGATTGTACAGAGGGAATTCATCGTGTCAGTTTGGAATTATGAGCAGTGAACTTCCACTGCCATCAACAAGGCATCTTAGGTATGAATTACACAATTTAGCGCTAATTGAGTTCTAGGGCTCTTGTGGCTAAATCTGAAGATGTGCTTTGAAATCTGTATCCAATTTTTGAAAATATGGCCCAAGTGAATCACCTCATGGATTCATTACACTATTCCAGACTGATCTCAGTCACAGGGGAGTGTATGAAAGTTCAGAAATGCCTCACCTACTCCAATGACTTTGGCAGACATATTCTCGGTAATGTTTGGCTGCTTGAAGACTGTGTTGCTGTGGATCCAGACAACATTAAGCATGTCATTGACAAAGTCACAAAAGTAAAAGCAAAAGCAACTCAAGTTTGTGCCATCTTGATTAAGGCAATTAATGTGCTTCCTAAGTATTTATGTATTCATTTAAACTGCTCTCAGATTCCTCTCCCACATATTCCCCTGCAAGTTGTCGTGCTCCTTGTAACGGATGGCAAGGATGATGCACCCACAATTGTTGAGCAGCACCTCAAGCTTCTCATGATGGCAGCTGAACTCTTGTTGTCTGTGGTGTCGTTTGCTGTGGATGGCATAGCCTGCGAGCTCGCTGCTCAAAACCTGATGGACGACCAGAAAATCCACTTCCCTCCGATCACATATGACTATGATCTGTATGGCATTCATCTAAAGGTGGCTGTGATGAAAATGGAGCCAGTGGTGTCAGGACAAGACACATCTCATGGGGAAAAAACCAGTGCATAATCAACCACAGCAGATACAAAAACTGAGAGCCTGGGTGAGGATGTTGAGTGAACTGGACCTTGGTTGATCTTTACGAAACCAGGGAGTCCAGTTTGTTGGCCTCTGACATCAAGGACATGGACAAGCAAGACAATGGGCTTGCATGCCATCTTTTCCACATCAAGGCTCTTCAAGCATGCATGACTGGTGAGGGTGACCAGATGAAGATAAGGGATGGCTTCGGGGGCCTATTTGTTTATTTATTCGTCCTCGGCAAGAACTTACAGATTTTTATTTGCATCACCTACTAATATATCTCAGACAGGGATCCTATTTGATGTGTGGCTCAATTGTACAATGACGGTTGCAAACCGTGTTCTAGCAGTCCTGAGGGCACAGCTCTTCCTCCATTTCTGGCAAACTCATATTGTTCACATGAGCAATAAATATCCCGACCTTTACTCAACAACAAGATCATTCATTTCTGCCCTGAGCTTTCATATTTTCAACTGACTATGTGACAGCCACTAATTCAAAGAGAAATGTGATCAGAAGGCTCGAGTTGGTTATTTTCTCAATTTTGACACTTCTCTGTTGACTGCTGAAGACTGAAAACTTGTGCATGTGAGTGTGACAGATGCTGATATGAACTCCATAGTTGAACTTGTGTTCATCAAGGCAGCACTTATCTGTATGCAACTCCTCCATATACCAGCCCCCAAACCAACCATGCAGAAGCCTCTGAACTTGACTGCTCTCAGGGTCCTGATGCCAAAATCCAAGCCTTTTGGGGGAGACAATTCAGATTCTGATGCTGAGTTGGATGATGACGGCTTGGATGTTGACAATGAGCAACAGATGCTGGAGCCATTCTCTGGTCACAATGGCTTGGAAGAGTCTCAGATGATTGCATTAGCAACACATGATGCCATATGCTATTCAGTACTCTGTGATGACTACAAAAATGCTGTGAAGGAGCTTGATGCCCAATCCTTTCCCATGGTTTCAGGCCTTCCTCCACCTCCTCTGGTCCCTATCGCCATCCTGAGCAGCCACTCAATTCCTGTCAAAAGTAAACTTATTGATGCAGCAGGGAAGTTGTTGATATCCATGATGCTTCAGGCATGACTCCATTGGCAGGCAGGTATGACAGCAAGGCCAGAAAAGGTAATACAGATAGATTCCAAATATGCACTCACATCAGACTTTTGACAAATCCCTTGTGCCCTTGAACAAGGCCAAAAAAGGCCAAAAAAGGCCCACAATGGCCACAAGGTCACAAATGGAGTTGTGATTTCAACAAGGCCAAAAAAAACTGGGGTTTTTTTTCCCACCAGGTGCTGGGGAGTACCCACATATTCTAGGGGGTGTTTTATTTATTTATTTGACCTTGTGAACTTGTCAACAAGGTAAAAAGGCCAAAAAAGGCCAACAAGGTCACAAGGAGAATGTTAAATAGCCGATGCAGTCACATCATGAGGGGGATTGGATCACAGGGAGATGACGACACTGAGCCAGAGAAGATGACACACCAAGAGGCTTCAAACCTCACTCAGGTTCTTCAACAGTAGAACACTACAATTCAAGAGAGTCAACCAAAGAAATACCATGAGTTGCGGTGGAAGAATATGCCACAGCCATCCAGAAGCTTGTCAATGCAGATGGTAAGTAGTATTTACTTTGTGAAACCAGAGTTTAATACTAAGCATGCTCACAGTTCTGCCCAACATCATCGCAAAGAATGTCCATCAATTAAACCCTCTAGATACTGGGTCTCCGACAGTCATGTGGAACAGTAGCTGATTTTTCATTGGTGAAATCTTGGATGTGTACTTGGAAGATAGACAGCGAGTTCCATTCTACAGGTAGAGCTGTTAAAAAGCCTCTGTCGCAATGCGGGTTCACTTCGTAAGCCCCCAAGGATATGTAGGTTTATGGAATTAATGGAAAGGACACTGTCTGCTTTGAAAGCAAGTGAAAGAATGATGTCCACAGGCCTCCAATTGCATTTCACAGCACCGTGAATGGTTAAACATAGAAGACGGATGCTTCAATAGGTTACATGAACAATGTGGATGGATCTTTTGAGGGTCCGTGTGCTTTGAAATGCTGGTATTTATACTGTTTCTAAAAGTCCATGTGATTATCCCTCATTCTGACAACTCCATTCATCTTTCCGACGATCGGGAGTAAGTCCCCCTCTTTCCTGTCCCCTTTCTAGTCACGTGGAATCATTGTATAAGCTTGTGGACTGAGTTCTTTGGGGCCCAGAACATCTGCACAGGGTCACAAAATGACTGTACAAGCTTGCAGAACATGTATCTTGTATGTGGAGTAGCCCCAAAGGCTAGCAGACCGAGTATTAATCATAGGAATGGCCGTAGCAGCCTGCAGACTGAGTTCCTAGGGTCCAAAACATCTATACCTGGTTGTGGAACAACTCTGTGAGCCAGCGCAACATGTATCTTGTGTGTATAGTATCCCTACAAGCCAGTGGACTAAGTGTATGATCATCAGATTGGCCGTAGAACCCCGCCAACTGAATGTTTTGTTCAGAAGACGGCCATATGAGTTTGCGGACCGGGTTTGTAGAGTGCAGTGTAGCCATACATGCCTGTGGAATGAGTGTATGAGCAGGTGTAACATGTTCCTCATATGGGAATAACTTTGTCATGGCAACTAAAAGACTTGTTGTTCGCAGAGGTATTACTCATTGCCAAGGTTCATCATAGCTGCTGTGTTATACATGTGGCATCCGGTCGTGGTAAATTAAGTGCAAATGCTATAATGTTTAGAAACCCTACTCATAAGGTTTATAATATTTTGCCGCCTAGTAGCGACGAAATCAGTGAAATTCTTGCCTTTGTGTTCCTAGGGCCGACACATCCAACAGAAGAAGAATTTGCTCAAACACCCATGTTAGTCAGACGTCAGCGGGTTAAAGCCACCCTGGACTGGTTGATACTGAATCATTCAGATTATGCGGATTTGGAGATATTGATTGAAAATTTGGATATGCTACCTGAAAACAGTGTGGATTGGAAGAAGACTGATGTGGACGAACCTAATCGAACTCCGGAACAGATGAGTGTGGACGACGATGAAGATAGTGAAGGTACATTTTTGGGACCTTGTACCTTCTCAGTTCATGGCCTGACTGGAGAGGAATACAGAAATGTGAGTATGAAAGCCCTGAAAGCAAAGATGCTGGAACACCTTGAAGTGGTGGTAAAACACTGGGAGTCGGCCACTCAGAAACCCCAGAGTCTCTCTACAATAACTTGCAGTTTTACCCCAAGATGTTCCCTTGGCTTTTTCCTTAAGGGCTAGGTGGCATCAGGCATCCTTTTCACAAGTGTTGGAAGAAGGAGGGCAGGCACAAATGTCGCCTTTTGATGTACCATGACAAACAATTTAAGTCTAAGGCTGTCCACGAGTGCACCCGTGGGTGAACTGGATCCATGGCTGCAAGTACCTGTGATGAAAAATCCTGAACTCGGATCCACAAGTAAAAAACCCACAGGTCGTCTGAGTACTCACAAGTTTCAAAAACTCACAAGTAGCTGTCAGTACCTGCGGGTTTTGCTAATATTTTGTACATGTAACAGTTAAAAAAAGGTGTTCTGTATGTCATAGTGTGTTACAATTGCTTTAGAATGACTTTTAAACTACTTCTTAGCCTGCATAAGGGTTGGAAACATATATTAGAGCACTCTAACCTGCTGAAATATGGGTGAGTACTCATGAGTTTCCATTTTTTTGAAACCAAATCCAAACCCAGATCTGTGAAAACCCCGTGGGAACAGGTACCTGACCCGCAGGTAGGTAAACTTGCGGGTTTTCCCACGGATCAACCTGCATTGACCCACAGGTTACCCGCACTCATGGACAGCCTTATTTTAGACCGACCTTTACTTCCCCATGGTTGCTTTCAATCAGGAGCAAATTAAGGCTGGTGTCTCTGGGAGTCACTTGCTCACCAAATGCAAGCATTTCGACTCCATTGCGGACAGGCTTATGAATATTGACACTGCCATTCTTTCTGATCTGACAGCCAAGTTAACCATTGGGGAAAAGGTTGTGCCCAATACAGATGCTGAAAAGGATTGCTTCGCATTAATCCAGGACCTTGATCATGTAGGGCACCTTGTCCAGGGATCATTGACGTCTAAAAGATATATGAGGAATGAAGTGTGGGCTTTAATTGCATTCAAGGGCGCACCTACTTGGTTCATCATGTTCTCTCCCATTGACAACAACCACCTGCTTTGTCTATACTTTGCAGAGAACAAGATAGAATTCAGTCCTTGCATGCGAGGTTATGATGAGAGGCTTCACTTAATTGTGAACAATCCGGTTGTCATGGCCTGATTCTTCCATCATATGACTATGGCCTTCATCACTCATGTACTGGACCTGGGTTCTGACTTACCTGGATTATACGGCTCCACCGACACATACTATGGAACTGTCAAACAACAAGGCTGCTTGACCTTACACTGTCACAGTCAAGACCTTAAGCATCCACTCTTGGTAAGATGAGAGGGATTGGGTGGTGCTCGTGGTAGATCTCGAAAGATGATGGAATAAAAGGTTAAACTACAACAGCGAAATAGCTACTCTACTTATACTGTCTAGCAAACCGTGTGAACTAATGTAAATATATACTACAACTACCTGTAACCGCATGTTCTTATTGTCCTGCTGCTTCAGCGTGTTCTGACGTCATCTCTGACATTATCATGATGTCATCCTTCGGGTCGGGCCGGTCTTAGTCATAGCCTCTTTGTCATCCAGCGCTTAGATCTCTGGCGCTTAGATAGGTGTTGGAACAATAGATCTTATCTAACCGTGACATTACCCCCCCTCTAGGATCGTCGTCCCGACGATTATCGAGTGTATTCTTCGATCCTTGGCAATGGCGGAAATTTGGCTGCTTCGTTGAATCTGCCCGTTTCTGGGTCATATAACCATCTTCCTGGGTATGCCAATTTCTTCTGCTTCAGCTTGAAGCGGTGAATTAAATAGTCCCAGTGTCCTTGTTTAAAGACAGGGACAGTTTGCTTCATCGTTGAATTTACAGACTCCTCCGTTTTTGGTGGCATCAAGCCTCTTTTCCGTAATTCTGTGGCCAGCACCGTCTTCTCCTCCGTGGTCATCCCTTCCAGCTTGGACTCTACCGACAACACCCGAACTGCGATCCTGTGCTCGACATTATATCTGTCCAAGAGCTTCTTCACATTCGTCAGGTGCCTCGTCGGTTCCCAGGTTCGTTCCGAAAGTGGGAAATTCTTCCACTTTATTAGATACTGGTATCCTCTCCCTCGTTTCCTGTGGTTGAGGACTTCCTCCACCTCGTACTCTTCTTCTCCACCGACGATGTTCGGCGGTGGTCGTTCTTCTCTCCTTCCCTCAGGGGGCTCTTTGTACGGCGTAAGCAGTGCCTTGTTGAAGACCGGATGTGACTTGTCCGTCTCTGGCAACTTAAGCTTGTATGCCGACGTGTCGACCTTCTCTAGGATCTCATAAGGCCCCAGCCTTCTATCCTCCAGCTTCCCTGTCGGTTGATCTGTGGCTATGTTCTTTCCTTCTAGCCAAACCTGATCGCCGACCTTGAACTCCGGCACGTCCCAACGCTTAGCATCACAGTATTTTTTCATGGTTTTCTGAGTTTTCTCCAGTGCAGCTGCTGCTTCGTCACGGATCTTTTTCATTTTCTCTGCTAAGTCGTTCGCGGCTTCATTGCGTGACTCGACTGCGTTTTCTATCCCCGTCCAGGGGTGCATTCCGGTATTTATGAAAAAGGGGGACATGCTCGTTGACAAGCTCGTCTTGTCGTTGTGCGTAAACTCTGCCAGAGACAGCCAATCGGACCAGTCCGATTGTCTATAATTCACGAAAACTCTGAGATATTTTTCGATCTCCTGATTCATCCTCTCCATCTGCCCATCCGCGATCGGGTGGAACACTGTACTCAGGTTCATTCCGACACCCATAAGCCAGTTCAGTTCCTTCATGAACCCTGACACGTATCTCAGATCCCGATCCGAGATAATCTTCTGCGGCACTCCGTGATATCTAATCACATGCTCCCGGGTCAACCGGGCAGTTCCTTCACTTGCCTGCTCCATGTTTGTTGGCTCCACATGGATCATCTTCGAGAAAGTGTCTACCCACACTTATATGGCGTCGAATCCATTGCTATTCAGCAATGGACCGATAAGGTCCATGGATATGATCTGCCATGGTCCTTCCGCTATCTTGTGTGGGTTCAGCTTTCCTTGTTGGTAGCGATGAACCCTTGTCCTCTGACATGCCTCGCACGTCTTCAAGTACTTCGAGACTTGATTTCCCAGTTGTAGCCACCAATAGTTATGTTTGATCATTTCCTGCGAGTAATTCTCTCCAGGATGGCCGAGCAAGGGGTTATCGTGGTGTAATCCGATAATTTTGCCGTTGTCCGTGGGTAATGCTAATACCACATCCTCGGCAATGCAGTCCTTCAGCTTCTGGAACACGTCCTTCTGCTCCTGTTCCCACCGGAACCCTTCCTTCCCTGTCAACCGTGTGAGCGGCTTGGCGACCTTGCTGTATCCCTGGACAAAGCGGCGATAAAAGTTGGTGAACCCTAAGAACACCTGTGTTTACTTCAGGTTCTTTGGTTCTGGCCACTCCATCACGCCCTTAATCTTGGCGGGGTCCATCCTCATCGAGTTGTAGGAGATGATAACTCCTAGGAATTCGATCTCCGTGCGTTCAAACTCGCACTTCTCGGGTTTGAGGAACAGCTTGTTGTCCTGTAGTATCTTCAGGACTCGCTTTGTCAATGCACAATGTTCTTCCAGGTTGTCAGAGAAGATTAGGATATCGTCCAGATAGATGACAACCTTTCCTTCGTTGATGAAATCTCTGAGCAGATCGTTCATCATCGTCTGGAATGTCGCGGGCGAATTGGTAAGGCCGAAGAACATCATGAGCGGCTCGAACAGCCCTCAATTTGTGCGGAATGCCGCCTTCCACTCATCTCCTTCCTTGATCTGTACATTGTTGTACCCCCAACGTCTAGCTTCGTAAAGTACCGGGTACCTCGGAGTTTATTGACTAACTCCGATATTAGCGGAAGCGGATAACGGTTTTTAATTGTCATCTCATTGAGCTTCCGGTAATCTTGCACTGGTCACAAGGTGCCATCTTTCTTCTTTATGAAAAAGAACGCTGAAGCCATTAGCGATTTGCTGAGGCGGAGCCTCCCGCTCTTCAAGTTCTCTTCTAGAAACTCGTTCAGTTTCTCCTGTTCCATCACCAAGAGGGGATAGATCTTGCAATCTACAGCCTTTGAGTTTGGCTTGAGCTCGATCGCATGATCCCATTGTCTCTTCTCGGGCAACGAGTCAAATGATTCCTTCACGAAGACTTTCACATATTCCCTGTACTCCTCGGGAATCTTCTCTTCCGTCATTCGTTCTTTTCCTTTATTGGCTTCTTCTGCCAATTTCTGTGACTGGGTCTCTTTCAACCTTAAGTTGATCGCTTCTCCGAAGTCCACGAGTAAAAGGGATTCTCCTTCTTCCAACTCGTTCCTCTGTGCACTTCAAGTTCGTGTAGCTCGAAGTCTTCAGCCTTAGCATAGTCTCGATCAATGCACGTGGTTGTGCATCCGTTATCAAGAAGAGCCTTGACTGTGCGCGTCTTCCCTGTGTCCAACGTGGTCAACGTGACCGGAACCAGCATCTCATGATGCTTCCGCTGCGTCTGGAGTTCTTTCATCTCCTTTGCTAGCCTGTCTCCCTTCTGCTCCTTGATTGCCCTGTGGGATAACCACTTGGCCACCTTCAGTCCCGTCAGGCTGACCGGCACATCAATTGACTTCCCTGTCTTCTCCTTAGGCGCTTCCTCCTCTTTCAAGGATTGAGCCTCTGTGACATTGTCATCCTTTTTTGTCGCACTATTTTTCTCGCTGGTTTGGGTTCCAGGGGCCTTTTTGAGTTGAATCTTAAACTCGCTCCAGAGTTTATTCTTCTTGTCCATTTTCTTGTTCTTTAAGTTACGTAGCCGATTTTGATTCTCCATGATACATATTTTTCGTCCTTTTTCTACACTAGTTACATTCTCCTCTGCTCCTGCCGAGTCCAATCCTTCTACTACTGGAGTAGGTCCGTTCACATCCGTAACCGTAACTAAATCTTCGTATCTAATAGTTTTATTCGGAACTGGGGAGCTTTTCGTAACCAGAGGGGGCACCACTTTGGCCACAAGCGGGGGCCCCTTTAAAAACCCTTCTGTCTCAAGATCACAGCCAAAGCTGCCAACTCCTCCTGGGAGTAGTCATCGGGCTTGAGGGCCCGGTGTGCTACATGATAGAAGTTTCCCAGCAAAACAAGGAAATGGTCCGTCATAGTATTCAAAACCACTTACCGCATAAAAACCACTTACAGCCAAGAACCCTTAAGACTCACTCGAGTATGCTTGCCCTCTTAAAAAGTGCATCGCTGGACCAAACCAATCGGTACCCAGCCCGGCTGACTAATGAAATCACGTGGCCATAATGCGTCCCAGCATCAGCCACACAAACACAAACACACTTAGCACAGGAATGCACAGTTGCACAGGTATGCACAGTTGCACAGGAATGCACAGTTAATGCACAGTTAACACAGGTATGCACAGTCGCACAGGAATGCACAGTTGATGGGATCAGGTACTGAATAGTATATAAAGCCTTGATGTAAAAACTACAATACGAACCTACGAACCCACTGAATTGACCCCACCTTGACTTGAAACTTATTTTGCCTGAAACATAACCACCAAACCTCTGAGAATATTCTTCTAAGCCATAAACAAGCTCAGATCATCCATAATAAGCCCTCGTCTTGTCAAAGAGCTATCAGTTTAGTCTTTTGATAAGAGTTCGCTTAAAAGCCTGTCCATCAACTAAGTTAGGTGCCTGCTTAACCCCGTTAGAATTTATAATTAAATTCACTGTTCCCATCAAATTCCGCCTTCACCGCCACTGCACACTAAGTCCCCTTTCGAATACAATTATCAAATTATACTGAGATCAGCGGATCAATTGAAACTAAGAACCCATACAGGGATATTGTGACTAACGATACGTCACTAATATTTCTGGAGTATCTTTTTACTCGGACTACATCTGGAGCCCACCGCGAGGGCATTCAAATTGTTTCTTGAATCCACATACGATTATCACATATAAATGAATCCAAACACATTCGAATTTCCACAAACCAACAGTTATCTCCCTCCTATTCACACCTCAACCAGTCGCAATACTGATCCATCTAGCCTCACCGAATCCTTCATGCAACTCCGAACCCGTACCGTATCCGAATCATCTGACGAACCTGCTTCTCCAAATCTCCCACCACTACAGCCGATATCCCCTGTCAATCTTGTTCCCTCTCATCACACTACCCATAATCAAGATCTATCCACCTCTCACCCCACACATCCTACCATGGCTCATCCTCGGTCCATATATGTTATGCCCATCTGAGGCACCAAGTCTGCCCCATCTGCCTTTGAAGGGGACTACAATGAAGTAGAACACTTTATCATCCACTACGAGAAACTATTAGTTCAAAATAATGTTCGCACCACTGCTGATCAGTGCGAATGCATTTTAGAATATTGCTCTAGAAGTGTGGAAGACTTCATCCACGCAACTCCTGCCTTTCAGGACCAAAATTAGCAGAAATTGAAGAAAACAATGCTCAAATATTACGATGCCGAACTGACACGCTCAGGACACCGGCCAGAGGATGTTCTAACTCTCATCCTCAAGACCCGCCAGAAATCTCTGAAGACATTAGCTCAATGGAAAAAGTATTACCGTAAATACGTAGGAATCGCAGGACATTTGTATGCCAGAGGAAAGATCTCAGCAATGCAGTACAACGGGTACTTCTGGTCAGGTATGCCACAGTCGCTGCAAATCATCCTGGAAAATAAGCTAACCAACAAATATCCACAGCATGACTTAACAGATCTTTTCACAGTAGAACAAGTCAGTGAAATGGCTGAAGCCTATTTTCAGCGTGACAAATTTTCTCAAATGCTCCTGGGGACCGGGCCAACACAAGATGCGGAAAGTTCCAATGAAGACAGTGAAAGTGAGGCATCAGATAGTGAGGATTCTTCCAATGAAGACATGAGACGAAAAAGGCAAAAGAAATTACGTAGCAAGAAGCACAAACGACGATCAAAGCACAGGGATGTACCTTCAGCACGTTCTAGCGGAAAACCACGAGAAGGGGATCCAAAAGTAGCTGAAGTAGAAGGTATGATCAAACAGCTTAATTCAATGTCGATTGAAGACCCAACTTATCCATCCACATATTTCAAAGTAATGGCTTTGGACACAACAGGGATTGCAAAACAATGTGTACACCCTCCCACAGTTAATAGGGCGCCCCAAAACCCTACATATCGACCACCCTACAATGCACCACCTGCGGTATCCTTCCCGCCTCCACAAGTCCCACAGACCTATCAAGCCAGTACTCCGGCAGCACCTCCTCTGCCCGTCACATACCCCAACAACATTCCGGTAGGAGGACAAGGCAGGGCACCCACAGCAGGGCCATATCCCAGTAGACCCGAACCGGGATGTTATGGCTGCAATGACCAAAGCCATCGCATTGGGAACTGCCTGAGACTTCTAGAATTAATCAGCAAAGGGTTAATTTTACAAGACGCCGTCACTCGCCGATATGTCCTAAAAGACGGATCACCAATTATGCGATGGCGGGGAGAAACCTTGGCAAGTGCAGCGGAACGGATAACTGCACAAATCGCTGCAGCAGCCCCAGTACACTCGCATTTTGTTACGCTTGCAGGCCAAGTCAAGGCTTTCTATTCTGAAACAGAACAACAGTCAAATGAAGAAAACAGGAGTGAATCGGAACGAGAGGCTGACCAGGAAGACATTTACTCACCCTATGAAAACGAGGCCGATACAGAAAGTAGCGGGGGGGGAATATGCTGTATATTCGGTCCCAACCCCCGAGTCCGACAATGAACACCCTGCACCCTTAGCCCGAATTATGCCTGTCACTCGTTTGGATAAGAAAGCGTGTGAAAGTCGCAAGGAAGTACAAAGATCTCACCTGCAGACAGAACCCAATTAAAAATACAAGCTAGAACTCGAAAGGAGAAAGATGCACCCCCATTTAAGATAATTGGCAAGGCTAGTGAGCCAACAAAAATCACGGAGGCCGCCACTCAACCCTTTGACATATCTATGCAGCCACGACAGAAATTGATGTCACCTGAAAAATTGAGGGAACATGAGGATCGCGCCCCAATGGAAATATCACCTGTACAACATCCCATAGAGGCAAGGAAGTCACGAAAAATCGACTGGGAGGACGGATCCGATGAAGGTACCGCATCTAGGAACAAGGCCCAAAGGGTACCGCCATCACAAGATAGCGCACCATCTGTCGATATAAACCCCAAAATGGCAACACAACCCAACAAGACGGAAGCCACTAAAACTAAAGGAGGGGGAAGACAATCAGAACTATCGGCGCAATCAGAGAAAGGTACCGTGGTGAACAAAGTCCTGGATACGCTAATAACCCTTCCTTTGAGGGACCTACTAGCTAACTCCAGAGAACTAAGCAGTGGAGTGCAAGATCTATTAATAGGGATGGTCACGGGTACGGGTCAACCCGGCGGGTTTCCGGGTCGGGTCGGCCCGGGTACGGGTACGGGTTCCAAATTTAGTAGACCCGAAACCCTTCGGGTACACCGCGGGTTTGCGAAAATCGAATTTATTATGGAATTCAACTCATTGCAAGGCAGTTAGACATGGCTAACAGCTATCAAAGGTACTCCCAAGCTTTTGTTAAGCACCAGATGCATCTAAAATCTCAATCAGTGAACATATTTCATGTTTTGAAGGTGTTAAACCTTCCCGGCAAGCTTCGGCAGCCATGATCCGATCAATTCGGACAACCCGTGGACAACCTGTAGACCCGCGGGTTTGGGTCTGGGTCCGGGTCGACTGTTTCATACCCGAACCCGTACCCGTGACCATCCCTATCTATTAAAAATGCGCAATACATCAAAAGTAACGGCTTACGCGATGCGGCACGATGATCCCATGGTAGCTTCAACATTCATAGCACGAAATAGAGGGTTCCTCATTGAAATGTTGCTTGAATGCGGTGGTAGGACCATCTCGGCTATCATCGACACTGGATCCCAGCTAAACATCGTACGTGAAGATATTGCCCACAGTGTGATCAGGAAGCCGATAGATCTCAGTCATCATATAACTGTAAATGATGCTAATGGTGGAGAAGGCATCCTGCAAGGCCTAGTGTCGGATGTACTTTTTGCCTGTGGAGGAGTCACCACAACTGCTAATCTATATGTCGGCAAGAACTCACCTTTTGATCTGCTTCTAGGACGACCGTGGCAGCGCGGGAATATGGTGTCAATAGACGAAAGAGCAAAGGGCACATACCTCGTATTCGAGGACCTGGTAAGCATGGATGGGAGGTACGAACTTTTGGTGTCTGATGAACGACTAGCACAAGGCTCTGAAGTGTTTGCACATCAACTACAATCACACTACACAGCCGCCATTCGCATGGAAGCAAATCTCGAGTCCACATCCATCCACAGAACAAGTACCGATCACACTAAATCCGACTCCCCCGCCGACATCATTTCTCACATCTCGTCTCACAGTGACAGACTCGGCAGCACTAAAGAGCGCAGCACAACGGCCCCCGGCGATCTGATGATCTCTTGCTTGTCTCAGATTTCTGATACCTCGCTGCATGACGCCATGAGCCTTGGCCGAATGGAGACTGCACGTCCTATGTCCCAAACCCTCACCACTTCAGTAGGACGTGAATTCACGAGCCTCAGATGCTTGGAGGCCACGAAGAGACTAGTCTATGATGCACTTTTGCTCATGCGTGTCGCAATATACTTCAGTACGATCGTACTAGTCTGCACGGGCATAAGGATTCGCGCCTGGGTTTGGAATAATTACGACTCTCAACCGTATAAAAACCCATCGCCTGCACTCTGAACTCAACTTTTGCATGCCATTAGTGCCAATGCATCTTCGGGCGCTCTTTTCTCGACAGCCCAAGAGGCAGCTCCCATCCGACCACCTTCACTATGCGGGTGCAGGCAATGCCGATCCTCCTGCCTCCATGCCCTATCGAACAGTTGCCAACGAGGCATTACAACAGCAGCAGGACGCATTGGAAAACAACTGCGACCATATCCGACCACTTGTTCTATCCTCAGCTCAAGGCACGCATAGCATTCGTGTCGACGAGAACGGTATTCCCCATGCCCACAGAACTGGTATTAACAGCTCCCTTGCTGTTCAGAACACCGACACCGGGCTACCATGCGTCACCAACGGCCACTTTCAATATGACTTCTACGCCGCGGAACCTGGATGGGCGCTCGACATCCCAATGGTCTCGGCAGACCAAGTCCGCACTGTCCTCTTTGGATCTCATGGCCCAATCGTTAGCGATGACTGTATTGCCGCTACATTCCCCGTAACAATGTTTCCCCATTCGGTCGACGACCCAACCCGACAAGCTCTGGTTTCACCAACTCATCCAGCAATCTCTCCAAGTGAGGTATTCCTTATTTCACAACAGAATCTGAACTATGTTAATGACGCAATCACTGGTTTACAGCCTGCACTCCAGGCAAATGAGCCTACCAAAGCCATGGTACCGGCGACTTGCACCCGCTGCAAAGTCCACGGCATTCACATGCCTCAAGAGTGTCCGGAACGCTTGAGTGAAAGCCTTGCTATCATTGCTGAGAAATCCCAAACTCAAGTACGTACTAAACTTGGTCTTGGGGTTTCGACTAACACACCCCAGCACCTGTACAATGAAGAATCGGCTACAGAATGGATTAAACAAGCCGTGAATGACTTATATGACCCATCTGTACCAGCCTCAGCTGAGAAAGCCCGATTCCGCCAGGCTTTCTTGCTCGAGCAGGCTGATACCTGGCCCCTACCCCCTCCTGACAGCACATGGGCCACCATGGACCCGCCTCATCCAGACTGCGATCATTGCAACTCGGAACAAGTTCACCTCGTTACCTTTTGCCTGTCTGAATTCGGCGACTCCACGAGGATCCATCCGCTAGTAGCAGTATGGAATGCCTTCACTCCCTGCAGCCTTTTCCCCACTCAAGCCTCTCCACTAATTAATCTCGAATTTCCTCCTGATCGTCCCGGAACCCTGTACCCCCACGCACAAGAATACAACGAACTCTTGCAAGATGTGCCATCCCTAGCTTATGAACCAGTATATACCTCCCAGCTAACGGAAGAACCTCGAAGTTATGATTCTGGACCACGCACCTGATACGCATTCACAAGTGATCAATTAATCGCTGGTGCGAATAACATTAGTTCTGAGGAACCACCTGCTTATGATTATTTCACGTTGCTACTAGATGAGACGTGACAGATTCATGGCCCCGACTCCCTACGCTTTTCGCCGGAATTTGCCGAATACCTAGACCAACATATATTGGATCAACTATACGATGCTCAACATGTACTAGGATCACCTATCATTAAGTATCCCGATCTGTCAATTCTCGGGCCAACTGCATATTATGTAGAGGGCGATGAGTGGGGCATCAAAGTACTACGTCTCCCCATCATTGATCGTGTCCTTGATATCGCATGGCGAGAATGGGGCTTTGCCCCTTTCTCGCCCATCAACCGAATCCCTCTAGCCGGCGTAGAGAAATTTCTACGTGATCTCTTCGAAGGATGGGGGTACCTTCCACGAAGGGTAGATCGTGCACTGGTTGAATCCCAGCTTCAATCGGCTACAGAATTCTCTGGAGCCCTGCAACAGAGAAGGATCAATAATGATACCGTCCCCTACATCGGAACTCCCAAACGACTCATTGACACCATGTTGTGTGCCCTTTTTCTCGAAGTGACCAATAGTTATCTCCTCCGAACCCCCTCTCCCTTGTGCCACCAGTACGGCCATCACCACAAAGAAGAAACCATGTATTTTGGCTGCTATGTACCAGAACCTGACGATGAGTATATAATTAGTGCAACCGCAGGAGATTTAGACAACAGAGAACCAACTATGTCCTATACTGCATATAAACGTGTCGACCAGAAGGTAAAGCCAATATCCACCACACAACCCAGAGGGGCGCAGGTACGAAGAACCATTCCTGTAGATCCATTAATATCCCTTCCTGAGTTAAGTCCAACCTCGCCGACTTTTATTCCGAGTTCACGGCTCACTGCAGAATGACTGAAAGAACTCGAAATAAACACAACTGGATTCCTCTTACCGGAAGAAGAGAAGCTGTTCGAGCATGTGATGGACCTGAACCAGAATGCTTTGGCCTTCGAAGATATAGAGAGAAGTACTCTCAGTGATGAATATTTCTCCCCTTATGTGATACCAACTGTCCCGCACACACCATGGGAAGACAGAAATATACCCATTCCTCCGGGAATTCTCACCAAGGTTATCGAGGTCCTCAAATTAAAAATGGCGGCTGGAGTATATGAGCACTGCCAGTCTGCCTATTGGTCCCGCTGGTTTTGTGTGTTGAAGAAAAATGGGAAGTTGAGAATTGTTCATGACCTACAACCGTTAAACAGAGTCTCTATTCGTGACGCCGGAATGGTACCAATTATAGATGACTTTGTCGATGGATTTGCGGGATGCCAGTGCTACACTGTGTTCGATCTCTACTGGGGGTTTGACACCAGAAAAATGGATGAAGAAAGTCGTGATATGACAGCCTTCATGACGCCCTTAGGGATGTTGCAAATCACTTCAATGCCCACCGGGTATACCAATTCACCAGCAGAATTTCAAAAATGTATGGTCTTCATTTTACAAGATGAGATTCCACATACAGACAACATATTCATTGATGACTTACCTATCAAAGGCCCAAAGACACAATACTTGGGCGAAGATGGAAAGCCAGAAGTTCTTGAGGCCAACCCTGGTATTCGCCGATTTGTGTGGGAGCATGCTTGTGATGTGCACCGCATTATGCACCGGATCAAATGTGCTGGTGCCACATTCTCCGCCAAGAAAACCCAGATTTGCCGTCCCACTGCTCTTATTGTTGGACAAGTCTGTACCCCTGAAGGCCGTATTCCTGATCCCAGCAAGGTCTCTGCCATACTAAACTGGCCAGCTCTTACTGCTGCCAAAGAAGTCCGCCGGTTTCTGGGACTTTGTGGGACTGTGCGCATATGGATTCGTGACTACTCGAAACTTGTTGAACCACTCTCAGAACTATATCATATAGGAAAGGAATTTGACTGGAATCAACGACGACAGGATGCTTTCGCACATATTAAGGAACTGGTCAGCACTTCGGAGACTCTCCGACCCATCAACTATAACTCTGACAAGCCAGTCATCCTCTCTGTAGACTCAAGTTTCGAAGCTACCGGAATGGTCCTTTCGCAGATGGACTCAAACGGGCGATGACAGCCAGCCCGCTATGGTTCAGTGCCCATGAGTGAAAGAGAGTCCCGCTACTCACAGCCAAAATTAGAATTATTCGGACTCTATCGCGCCCTTCGCAAATGGCGACTTTACATCATTGGTGTCAAAAACTTGCACATTGAAGTAGATGTGCAATATATAAAAGGTATGCTAAACGAACTGGACCTTCAACCAAATGCAGCCATTAATTGGTGGATCCAAGGCATTCTGCTTTTTGATTTCAAACTCATCCATGTCCCTGGTGCACGATTCCATGCCCCTGACGCTCTCTCCTGAAGACCCCCTGCCCCAGGAGAGCTAGTTAAGAGTGATGACGACTCCTGGTTAGACGATATTTCCCTACTCACCTACTTTCCAACAGGGGAAGTACTTAAAATTTGATCTATACTATCAACCACAGCAGCCCTCTCCTGCTGACTTCTCCCTACCCTCCTGTTATGCTACATGCATTTCCCAAGAACAAAACCTCCAAAACATCAAATGATTTCTCAAAACCCTAGAAACCCCGATATTCGCAGATCCTCAGAGCAAGCGGTGATTCTTACAAAAAGCTACACGGTTCTTCGTGCCCATTGGAACCGACGACCTCTATTGACGAAATGGTAAGCATCCACCCCTGCTCGTCATATTAGCACCTGTGAAATGACTTGCACTTTTGGATCAAGCACACGAAAAGCTTGGACATCGAGGAGTACAAGCAACCTTCGAAACTATGCGACATAGGTTTTATTGGCCACATTTGCGAAACGATATTCAACACCATATCCAGTCATGCCTTCGGTGTCTGCTTCGCACCACAAGACGAGTTGAAGTACCACTCCAGTCATCGGTTCCGGTATCCCTTTTTAACAAAATTTATATTGACATCATGTATATGCCCCCGGCCCATGGTTATTGATATATCGTGGCTGCCCGTGATGATCTGTCTGGGGTCTGCAAAACTTGAGCCCTGAAGAAAGCCAGCTCACAAAATCTTGCCGACTTCTTCTGGGAACAAATATATTGCCGATATGGAGCCCCACTACAAGTCACCACTGATAATGGACCTGAAGTGATAGGTGCCTTTAAAGTCTTAGTACGACATCTGGATATTCCCATAGTCCAGGTTTCCCCATATAACCATCACAGCAACGGGGTGGTGGAACAAGGTCACTATACACTACGAGAAGCCCTAATCAAGAGCTGTGCAGACAAATTAACCGAATGGCCCTTCAAACTAGCAGCTGCAAGCTTCTCGGATCGAGTAACTGTCAGTCGCGTAACTGGATTTTCACCCTATCAACTACTCCACGCCACCGATCCTGTCCTTCCATTTGATCTCACGGAGGCAACCTTCCTTGTCAATGGTAACCGCACAGGGACGGCTACCTCTGATCTCCTAGCACTATGGATACGGCAAATTGAGCGGCATGAAGAAGACATCCAGCAAGCTGCTGAAACACTTCAGAAAGCTCAGTTCAGATCTAAAGCCCAATTCGAGCAGTGTTTCAAACGAAAACTATCCCACATACAACACAAACCCCGAGCATTGGTCATCGTCTTCAACAGTGAAGTAGAATACAAACTGAGCTGCAAGCATCATGACGAGGGGTAACCTTTTATTATGTCACAGTCAAGACCTTAAGTGTCCACTCTCGGTAAGATGAGAGGGATTGAGTGGTGCTCGTGGTAGATCTCGAAAGATGATGGAATAAAAGGTTAAACTACAACAGCGAAATAGCTACTCTACCTATACTGTCTAGCGAACCGTGTGAACTAATGTAAATATATACTACAACTACCCGTAACTGCATGTTCTTATTGTCCTGCTGCTTCAGCGTGTTCTGACGTCATCTCTGACATCATCATGACGTCATCCTTCGGGTCGGGCCGGTCTTAGTCATAGCCTCTTTGTCATCCAGCGCTTAGATCTCTGGCGCTTAGATAGGTGTTGGAACGATAGATCTTATCTAATCGTGACATACACATGCACATGCTGGTTTGGATCAAGAGTGCGCTGTCTCCTCAGCAGATACAGGACAAGCTGACCGCACTGGACACTAACCTGAAATTCAGATTTTTTTGTGGAAGAGCTACGTGAGTGAGGTGAACAAAAGCTGGCCTATGGATGAAGACAACTCAGACAGAGGCAACCCAGGATCTGGTGAGCCTTCTGCATCCGATGCTGGCATAGACACAAACCATGTCATTCTTACTAAAGGCACCAACGGTTATGTAGGCAGTTCAAACGTAGATGATTATACTTTCAGGCCGCACGCATTGGAAAATGTACCTCTGTATGATTACTTCCAGATGAGTGAGAGGAAGAAGTGCATGGCAAAAGAGTTGGCAATTTTCCTCGTATCTATTGACACTGGCGAATCTTCTTTGGTACCAATCCTCGTTGATGGCAGTGATAGTGTAGATATAGAAATGCCTGATGTTTTGGGTGACCCTTCAGATGAAGAACTTGAACTATCAGATGTGGAACTGGATCATCCCGAAGACGCAGCTAGCAGTCCAGATATATCATCCCATACTTTCCTTCTGGATCATCCTCTTTATTGCTCTCATTACATCTGCTGTGACAAACATAAAATTATAATTGTGGCACCAAATTTTGTTGGAGGTTCTTTGCCTCGCATTGATCAAGGAGACAGGGAATTCTATTGCTGTACCATGCTTACTTTGTTCAAGCTGTGGAGATCTGGTCTGTGTTTGAAATCCTCCTTAGACAGCTGGGATGATACTTTTTCTCACCATGCTTTTGACTCCAAAGCTCTGAAATTGATGCGGAATTTCAATGTTCACTACAAATGCAACAACACCCACAACAACTATTACTCTAAAGACCAAAAGTGTAGACAGCCGATGCCAATGTTCTCTAAATTCAACAATGGACCCAATCAAGTTGTCGAAGGGGATCTAGCTTCTTACAGCAATGAGGATGAATCTACAAGAGCAAATGAATCTGAGCTGGGAAAGAAGCATATGGACATGATGGATAAAATGAAGGAAGCAGAATGCGTGATAAAGCACGCTGGCTGGACCAATTTTATTATTATTGATATCTCAGTTAGATATCTCGCATTTCAACCCCTTATCTTATTTAACCGGCAGCCAATGGAAAGTTCACATTGCCATTGAAAAGGAGAACATACTCAGTGACAAATTCAAGAACTCACCTCCAGACACCAAGAAAAAATGAAAGGCACCAAAAATGCCCAACTGCACTGATGGTGTGTCCATATTGGATGCCTTTTACTTTACGAAGTACTTCAGGGCTAAAGAAAAAAAGGCTCAGAAAGTGGTGGACGAAGTCACAACTAAATTCAATCTTAATACCGAGCAAGAACGGGCTTGCTGCATCGTAGTGAATCATGCAATTAGTCCTGATCCAGAACAGCATTGAATGTACCGTGGCTGGGTTGGGGGGACAGGCAAACCTCAAGTAATAAAGGCTTTGATCACATTCTTCAATGAACAAGGAGAGTCCCATTGTTTTATGGTGCTTGCACTGACTGGAACAGCAGCTGCTCTTCTCAACAGGTCTACTTATTACTCTATATTGGGAATTGTTGATAAAGCTAGTGGTGAGAGGAGTGAAGGGATATGTTTCCAAAAAGTACGTGAGAAGCTCCATGGCATGGAATATGTTTTCTTGGATTAAGTTTCTATGGTTTCTTGCAAGAATATGTATCAAATAAGTGCCAAGGCTTTGAACGAACCTACTGAAGCATTTGGTGGGATGAACATGATCTTTGCAGGTGACTTTGCTCAACTGCTGCCTGTCAGCAGCTGTCCCTTGTTTAGTCCGGATAGTAGTGTGTCGTCTGTCATTCATGCTAAAATGACATTGCAAGATCAGGAAAATACAATGGGGAAAATAATCTGGAAACAGGTCACCACTGTTGTGATCTTGAAGGTTAATATGCAGCAGAATACCGAATCACCAGATGATACAAAAATTCGGACTGCTTTGTCCAACATGTGTTATGCTGCGTGTACACCCAATGACATCACTTTCCTCAAGACACGGATTGTTGGCCTAAGGAAAGATCAGCTGAAGTTTAGTGACACGTGTTTCCAAATGGTACCCATTATTACTTCATGGAATGCGCAGAAAGACAGGATCAATGACATTGGGTCTAAGAGATTTGCATCGGATACTGGGCAAGAACTAGTTCATTTTTATTCTGTGGATAAGTTGGCACCACATGCGGATTCGAACAATTGGGTAGACCCCAAACTCTGTGGAAAAGAAAAATTACCTTTGCATTCTAGCCTAAATGAGGAAAACATGTGTGTCCTCAAAGGAAAATATTTTCTTTCTTCCTATCAAAAAACCAGTGAGCAGAATATTGTTTCATGACACCTAATTTGAGCCACAACTTGACCCAAACTTGGCCAAAGGGGGGGGTCTATTTTAAAACACCTACACTCCCATTTGTCCTCGCCAGAAGTCAGGCTCAACTGAACCTCAACTTCCACATCACAACTTGACATTGTTCTAACAAGCAGATAAGCTAGGATGTGGGTTTGTTGAGAGCATAAATTGAGTGTTGGGATGGTGGTGCACTAAAATGTTCTTTGTTTTGTGCAAATAGCCTCGTGAATGGGTGTTGTTGAACTTAAAAGAGCCAATGATTTGCATAGATTCTACCCTTTGATATGTTTTACAAGTCATGATGAAGTTTGAATCATGTGAGCTTCAACTGTCAGGGAACATCCAAGTTGGCCTCTGTACCAAATTCATCCTTTTGAGATCAAACAAATTTGATATATCATGTGTGAGAAGCTCTGCCTGAAGATCATCAACATGGTTAGCAAACTGATGAAGTTCATCTTGTTTCCTGGGTCGTTTTACAGACAATGTATGGTATTTCATTTACAAATCACATAACTAAGAGATGAGTTGAAAATCTAGTTGGTCTATGACAAACATGAGTTATGTGAATAATAAATGGAACTGGTCCAATACCTGGAGTTATGACTGAAGTTCAGCACTGCTGAATGAGCTCTCTTCTGCCCCTTCCTCTGCAATAATGTTCACAGCACCTGCATTGGTCAGCAGTTGCACAATGTCCCGGTAACCATTTTCAGATGCAGCCTGGAGTGAATTGCCATATTCTCCACCCTGAGCATTGGCATCAGCACCTTTCTCCAGAAGCAGCTTCACAATGTCCATGTGACCCCAAGAAGATGCTGCCTGAAGTGCATTGCCATATGATCCACCCTGAGCATTGACATCAGCACCTTTCTCCAGAAGCAGCTTCACAATGTCCATGTAACACTTAGAAGATGCTGCCTGAAGTGCATTGCCAAAGCGGCCACCCTGAGCATTGACATCAGCACCATTCTCCAGAAGCAGCTTCACAATGTCCATGTGACCCCAAGAAGATGCTGCCTGAAGTGCATTGCCATATGATCCACCCTGAGCATTGACATCAGCACCTTTCTCCAGAAGCAGCTTCACAATGTCCATGTGACCCTTAGAAGATGCTGCCTGAAGTGCATTGCCAAAGTGGCCACCCTGAGCATTGCCATCAGCACCTTTCTCCAGAAGCAGCTTCACAATGTCCATGTGACCCCCAGAAGATGCTGCCTGAAGTGCATTGCCATATGATCCACCCTGAGCATTGACATCAGCACCTTTCTCCAGAAACAGCTTCACAATGTCCATGTGACCCCCAGAAGATGCTGCCTGAAGTGCATTGCCAAAGTGGCCACCCTGAGCATTGACATCAGCACCTTTCTCCAGAAGCAGCTTCACAATGTCCATGTGACCCCAAGAAGATGCTGCCTGAAGTGCATTGCCATATGATCCACCCTGAGCATTGACATCAGCACCTTTCTCCAGAAGCAGCTTCACAATGTCCATGCGACCCCCAAAGATGCTGCCTGAAGTGCATTGCCATATGATCCACCCTGAGCATTGACATCAGCACCGTTCTCCAGAAGCAGCTTCACAATGTCCATGCGACCCCCAGAAGATGCTACCTGAAGTGCATTGCCAAAGCAGGTAACCTGAGCATTGACATCAGCACCATTCTCCAGAAGCAGCTTCACAATGTCCATGTGACCCCAAGAAGATGCTGCCTGAAGTGCATTGCCATATGATCCACCCTGAGCATTGACATCAGCACCTTTCTCCAGAAGCAGCTTCACAACGTCCATGCGACCCCCAGAAGATGCTACCTGAAGTGCATTGCCAAAGCGGGTAACCTGAGCATTGACATCAGCACCATTCTCCAGAAGCAGCTTCACAATGTCCATGTGACCCTTAGAAGATGCTGCCTGAAGTGCATTGCCAAAGTGGCCACCCTGAGCATTGACATCAGCACCTTTCTCCAGAAGCAGCTTCACAATGTCCATGTGACCCTTAGAAGATGCTGCCTGAAGTGCATTGCCAAAGTGGCCACCCTGAGCATTGACATCAGCACCTTTCTCCAGAAGCAGCTTCACAATGTCCATGTGACCCTTAGAAGATGCTGCCTGAAGTGCATTGCCAAAGTGGCCACCCTGAGCATTGACATCAGCACCGTTCTCCAGAAGCAGCTTCACAATGTCCATGTGACCCTTAGAAGATGCTGCCTGAAGTGCATTGCCAAAGTGGCCACCCTGAGCATTGACATCAGCACCTTTCTCCAGAAGCAGCTTCACAATGTCCATGTGACCCTTAGAAGATGCTGCCTGAAGTGCATTGCCAAAGTGGCCACCCTGAGCATTGACATCAGCACCTTTCTCCAGAAGCAGCTTCACAATGTCCATGTGACCCCCAAAAGATGCTGCCTGAAGTGCATTGCCATATGATCCACCCTGAGCCTTGACATCAGCACCATTTTCCAGAAGCAGCTTCACAATGTCCATGTGACCCCCAGAAGATGCTACCTGAAGTGCATTGCCAAAGTGGGTAACCTGAGCATTGACATCAACACCATTCTCCAGAAGCAGCTTCACAATGTCCATGTGACCCCAAGAAGATGCTGCCTGAAGTGCATTGCCAAAGCGGCCACCCTGAGCATTGACATCAGCACCTTTCTCCAAAAGCAGCTTCACAATGTCCATGTGACCCCTGTAAGATGCTGGCTGAATTGCATTGCCAAAGTGGCCACCCTGAGCATTGACATCAACACCTTTCTCCAGAAGCAGCTTCACAATGTCCATGTGACCCCTGTAAGATGCTGTCTGAAGTGCATTGCCATAGAATCCACCCTGAGCATTGACATCAGCACCTTTCTCCAGAAGCAGCTGTACAATACACAAGTGTCCATAGTATGATGCCACAGTTAATGGATAGTAGTCATCAGAGTTGAATTGTGTCATCCAATTGTGTGCCATGTCTCTCAAGTTTTGTCTTGCAGCAACATCTATGTGCCTGACAGATTTTGGGACTGTAGGAGCATCCCATGTCCATGGCAGAAGATCCAACAAAAATTTTCTCCCAGCTGGATCTTTGAGAGCATTGGAGAGAACATCATTGATTCTTGATTCTGTGTCCCCTATGGCAGCATGAGATCCCCAATTGAGCTGAGTGTATTCAAGGAATGGATGCTCAACCATCAGGTTTTTATGGGTTGGTGAACCTGACCAACAATTGGTTCTATATGGTATGAATGACAAGTATGTCAGGCAGATTGTTGCAATTTTGGCATGGGCATGTGGGAATTGGGCAGCATGAATTCTATCCAGGTAGTCTTGTGTTGTGAAATGGATCAAACGAACAACATTATCTGTCTGTTCCACATAGACCAGACCAGCACACACAGACAAGATGGTTTCAATGTCTGTCATACCATCCTTGTCAAAATGTGTGTCATCTGGCTTAATTGCGAGGGCTATCTGGAGTTCAAGAACAGAGAGTGGCCTGAATGTGTATGCAATCCAGGTGAGTGCAGCCAACCCAAGGTGCCTGTAATTTGGATTCTGGCTCTGGATTCGCAGCAAGGCTTCATTATATGTGTTGTCCAGGTCTGTAGGCAACTTGGAAAGGCCTTCACGGACATCCCTCACTGTGGTTTTTGTGGCCAGAGAGTCAATGTGGAGTTTTGTGAGCAAGAACCTGATGCCATGAATGAGCATAAAATTATGTAGACAGGGCTATGTTCTTACATTCCATCTGCCTTGCTCAAAACCTGTTTCTCAATTTCTGAGGCAAGATCTGGGCTGGCCTTGATATGTTTTGACAGTTGAGAAGATGTAGAGATCTGGGCAGCAATGTATTTTTGCAGATCTGATTCAGTTGCCTGAATCTCCAGTTTTGCCACATCTGGAAATGCTTTGGAAATATCAACATGAGGTCTGGAAGTGATCATGAGGTTCATTGAATCCCCAAGTTCCTTAAGTCTGTGGACTAGACCATTGCGGACATTTCCATCCTCTGGGCATTCATCCAGAGCATCAACAATGATGAAAACCCGAGTGTAAGCAGAGATGACTAGAGTTAGAAGAACCATAATCTCTCCAAGGGATGGCTTTGTTTTCTGTTGCTGATGTTTCTCATACAAGGCCTTGAGATCAGAGGACATTGACTGGTGAACAGCAAATTGCCTCCACAGACTTGCCATTAGATTTGACAGTGTCTGAAGTCCAGTGTCCTTGTGGTTGCAGTACATGACAGCTATCCCAGTCTTGCTTCTGTCTCGGAATTCATCTTGGAGATGGTTTATGACAAGAGAACTAAACTGTATTCAGTATTTCTCACTGTAAGAACAACAGCAATTTACGTCAAGACTGTTTTTCCAGCACCAGCTGTAATGGAAAAACTGAGATTTTATTGTTGTGTGAATCTGAAGACATATGAATGCCAATACACCACAAAATCCTTCCAGAATTGTCCTTCCATCCCTTGAATGTTGCATGGTCCAACAGCCATTGGCCAGTCCCTTGCTGGTGACTGGCAAAGACAGTGGCCTGCCTTGTGAAGAAATTGATTGGTGAGAGCCACTCAATAATTTCATCATGCTCTTTGTGTTTGTTAGCATCCCTAATAAAGTGTGAGTTGCATTTTGCAGAGCTGGATATAAAATACCAGATTTCCATGCCCAGCCAGTTACTCAGGGTTGACTTGAAGCGCTCTATCTCTGCCAGATCATCCTTTGCCTCACTTTTATCCCACAGAACCCAGGCAGCCTGTTTAATGATCTTTCTGGCTGTGCCCTGTGCTGGCTCCAGTTTCTTTGCCAAGCGGGACATGGTCTCCTTGAATTCTGCCATAGATTCCTCCAGCTGGAATTGGCGTCCTCCAGCCTGAGTATGGGCAGCAGGTACAAGATGAGTCTGAAGATCTGCAAGCAAGGGCTTGAGTGTGTCAACTTCGGAGAACAGCCTCTTCCGCTCCTTGGAGGCATTGCGGAAGTCCTTGGCATATTTGCCAGCCTGAGCAACAACATCCACAAGCTGCACTATGCTGGCTATGAGTCCAATGAGTTCTGCCATTGCTGGGGGGTGCTACGTGGGGGAAGAGATGGGAGAAAGCAAGAGAGCTGTCTGTTGCGCGCGAACTGATACCACACCTTCAGCTGTCAGATTGGTGTCAATCTGTCCATCAGAAGAAGATCGGACATGAACTCCGGCACACGCGGAGCAACGATCACCGTAAAAAGGGCTGCGTTGTGAAAGAATACAGTATCGAGACAGTATACGATAATTCTCAGACAGAACGACGCGAATATACGTGCGAGCCGAGTCCGCATATGAATCTGAAAACAGACTCCGCAAATGGGAATCAATCAAACGTCAGACGCCTTCCCCTCAGACGCCGACACCTTCTATTCATAGCAAAGCTGTGAAAGAAGTCGCCGAATCCAGGGCACTCTTAGGTCGAGCTCTCCTCGCACTCCCTTGGAAGCATCGCCGCCGGCGAACGTCTGACCCAGGAAACGCGTGCGTGGTGGACACGACGTGTCTCCCCAACCGCGCCGTATCCGTCCCCAGAAGCCGTGAGCGCGTGAGCTATGATCAATGTTTACCAAGCCCGACTGCAGATCGTCACTTTTCGCCGTGAGCCGTGACGCCATCGCGTATGCAAGAAAGCAAGCAATACACGGGCACTGGTTCGCCAGCATAACGAGGAGTAATTACGTCGGAACACGCGCGGGGAAAGGGGCCGCGCGCGCTGTATCGCATCGCGTCCAGGTGCCCCACCTACTACGGGCGTCGCTGTCTCGCAGATATCCGGATATTTACCGATCGCCCCGGGCTGGCATCCGATATCGCGATCTGCCAGCTGCGTGGCATGGTGCGTGAGCGCTCGAGGATCGGGCTGGACGACAATGTCAGTGATCGCGAAACCTGACATGAGGCAGCCAGGACGACAGACGGAGGATGTGGGGGCGACGGAAAGGGAGGGCGAGATGTCGGGAGGAGGGGGAGTGGCATATAAGCAGAAGGATGGAGGGGCGGCCCAGCGCTAAGTTCGGAAGGTGTAGGAGGAGGAGGAGGAGGAGGAGGGAAGGCAAGATGGAAATGTAGAAGAATGGTGCTCACCTCACGTACACCACCATCTCCCTCCTATTGTACGGGGAGCCCACAACGCGCACCACAAAACTGTGTGCGCGGCGTGTGTCAAGATATTGCGCGGACGACGACAAGCTGGAGTTCGCTGGGCCCCGCTGGGCGCGTCGTCGACTCACACGCGGCGGACGCCTGAGTGGCTATCCGCACATTGGTAGAGCGGAAGATGTCGCATCGATGAAGGACGGCACTGAGATCTAGAGCGACCGAAATTGTTAGCAGCATACGCGGAGACATCAAAAGAGGCGGCGCAAATTGAGGAGCACTACTCACATTCAGATTCGTTCCATGGCATGCACTGGCACTGGAGTACTTGTTCGCTAAACCTTGGCTAAACCGCTTGATTCTGGCGTTCATCGAAGAGTTACACAGAACAAAGGCCGTCCATCATGTCGCCATCCAATACCATTGGGGCAGTAGCCCAGTGTGAGGTGTGGGAAAGCACGTTTGGAAGCCGCAGTCGGCGGTCGGGCCGATTGCCGATCAGTGGCGGCGCATTTCTCAGTCTCGGCGAGGCACTAGGCGCTTTCGAGTCCGAGCCGTTAACGCGAGATAACGCTATTGACCCAACGGTGTAGCGCAACCACGTGACCGGCTGATCCCGGTCCGAAGCCGTGCCCAGGCCCCAGGCTCGCGTTTCACCAAGTCCGAAGGACACAATTTCCACAGTCCCTACCTAATTTAATAGATACTCTAAGAGGATGTCTAAGAAGTGTTTGTTTCCATGCTACTGTATGCCTGTAAGCTCGATTGAAGCTTCATTTATTTTTCCGCGTCCTGTCACCTCATGTGAATGTCACTGTCACGGCTTGCCGCGCTTTTTTTGCTTCCTTTCCCACCCACCTCCACGCTATCCTGCTTCTTTGACACAACTTCGGAATGGAAGGCTCTACTCGACGTTGCGGAAAGTGCCGACGCGACAAGGCGGTCACGGCCGAAAATTGGCGAGCAAAATTTAGTGCGAAGGGATATCAGCTTACAGCAAATTGTCGACAATGCCTGGATCTCGCGAAGGAAAGTATTCGCCAGAAGCGCACCCACGCTGATCCTGAGAAAGAGAACGCGTCCGACGGTTCCGAGGACCTCAACGACGCGTCGGATTTCATCGGAATGTCCCCGGTGTCTCTTGACGCGTTTTTGGCTTCTCTGTCAGAAGCCGGGGATATTGAGCTTCTTACAGCTCTCGTCGATATTTCGAGTATTGAAGAAGATGACGCGAAGGATTGCGCCGATAAAATTGCCGAGCTTATTTGGGACAAGATTGACTATCGCTTCCAGTGCGTCTTTTATTTATGTAATTATTCAACGCTTAAGTTGACTTAATCTGTCAGCTACCATTCTTCCCACCCGTTCAGAAATAGTGCTACAACGCGATACGAATATCATTGCGCCCAGTCTTCCAGCCGTCAACACAAACCGAAGAAAAATGCGGATCCGGAGAAACACCGTGACAAGGCCCAGTTGCGCACTTTTCCGTGTCAAGGCTGGTTAACCATATGGGCTGCCGAAGATGAATCAGAGTGTTTTATTCGGATTCGCCATCAAGAATGTCATGAGAAATATGTATCGATTGACGTACCCGACGAAGTCAAGCAGTTTATTTCGGATAACCCAGTACTACGGCCCAAACAAGTAAGCAAACGTCTTCATGCATATAGATTTTTTTGCTAAGAATACTCGAACTCTGGAAGGAGATTTTGAAAACCAATCCACGTCCCAATTTCACTCGCAAGTCTGTCTATAACTTATGGCACAGACACCAGCAGACTTTTTGGCGCCGTCACGATAATGAGATGGCCTCCGCGAAGATTTTGCTCGAAGAGTTTGCCCCGAAACTTGCAGGTCAGCCATACGAGGTTGAAACTATTCCATTACCCGAGTCTGCGGGCACCGGATATACCGCCTTTGCGATTGCGCTTCCAACCTTGCTATGCAAGTGGGGTGGAAAAATACGGGAAGTCGCTATTGACGGCACTTGTAAGCTTCGATTCAAAATCATTTCATATTCCTTCTCAATATTTCTCCAGTCAACACCAACAAAGCGGGCTTCGAATGCTATGCGTTGGTCGGAGAGATCTTCGGCTCCGGGATTCCTCTCGGCTTCCTTTTCTTGAAGTCCGATAACCCTACCCCAGGTGCCAAAGAGCAATATCTTCGCTCTGTGGTTAAACATTTTGCCCAAACTTGGGAGATTAAAGCAATTCAATGTCTCAGCGACAAGGAAATCATTGAGATCAATGCGTTTTTAGCAGAGTTGCCAGACGGCGTCAAGTACCAACTCTGTTTCTGGCATGCAATCAAAATCGTTAAAGGCCGCCTAAGTGTGCTGGGACGTCGCCCGGCGCATTACGACAAAGACGAGGCTTTCAGTGAGTTTGACTGGATCGATCGTACCTTTGTTCCCATAGGCCAACTGGATGAAGCACTTCAGACGGAGGTAATTCATTCTCTTCCCTCAATTCGGACACCGGCGCTGAATATGAGGCTTATAGGAACGTCTTAAAGTTGCACAAAGTGTTATTCCAACACTGAAAGTGCGCTTCGATGGGAAGATTTTGCCTTCTGGTCCAGCACGGCCGAAATTGGTTATAAACTTAAATGGGAAACAGAAAGATACTCATGACGTGGGAACCGACGGCGTGGCTGCATTGGAACGATTTGTGGATTCCCTTGACGATGATGAGGAAGACCTGGAAGAGGATCCTGACGCTGTTGATCGCTGGGATGGCCCGGACTCGTGGTTTGAACCTGGGGAGACTGTTTTTGCCAAGGACAGTTCATACAGTATATACCCATTACTTGAGCCAAACCCGGTACTTGAGCCAAACTGATTCTCAACTTTCCCGGGCACCCTTGGACACAATTCATGTTTTGAATCGTCTAAGTACATTTATCAGGCATTATGGACCAGAAACAAGCGGTGTGAAAGGTCAAAGGAGTGAGATGGCGGATTTTTTCTTGGCTGTTTGTTTGGTGGTGTTATGGCAAACCCGGTACTTGAGCCAAGCTCTTTTCCTCTATATCCGTCAAATTGTCCCGAATCAGGCCAGATTTTGGTCTGGGTAGGGGTATGGGTGTGAGAAATCAAGCCCAAAAAAAGTTCGAGTCAGAAACTTAACTGATAGAGGCAGACTTGCAAATCAAATTTAGTTGGCTCAAGTAATGGGTATATACTGTATGCCTTCTGTCCAGCAGCTCATCGCAAGCAGATTCTTCGAATCTTCATTCGGCATTTTTGCGAGCACCCATTGCTGCCCGACCGTACAGGAACTCCCTGGACCTCGTCCAAAATTCGATATGACGCTGTGTACGAGATGTACCACTTCTGCTACCAGCGTGGACTGCGCGAGGTTTGGGGATACATGTGGGTTGCATGGTATCGCCCCGCAAAATACAGACTTTGGGCTCGCGCTAGCCAGCCAAATTTTATTGGACGCTGGCGGACAACTATGGCCGTCGAAAATCTGTGGCGCTACCTGAAACACGAAACTCTCCACCACCTTCTCCATCCCCGCCTCGATCAGCTCCTCTACCTCATTGTAACCGATCTCGTCCCTACCTTTGAGGCCAAGATGCAGATTTTCGACGCGGCTCACCTACCTGGAAGACCGAAAGCATTGACTCCCTGGCAGAAAGCATTCAAAGCGGTGTGGAAACGTCTGTCCTTGCGGCCACTCGGCACTCGCAAATACACAGTGGACATTTCCCAGTGGACGTGTTCATGTGGGCAGCAAAAGTATAACGCCTACTCACTCTGCAAGCATCTCGTACAGGCGGTCCATCTGCCTGAGGCTGCCTTTTTTCGGGAGGTCGTTCGCCACCGTGTAATTCCGTTTTACCGGCATCCGCTTCTCAAACCAAAGGATGGATCAATAATTGCGGAGTCGGCAGATGCCGATGGGTCAATTTCGGATGGAGACAATGTGCCGGACACAGGTGAACAGTCCCCGCAGCCTATCAGGGGTGTCAAGCGCAAGAGAGTGAATGAGGCCACTCCAAGTCGGCCGCAGCCTGAGGCTAGTAATTCCAGCCTCGGCTCAGGTGATGCCGAAAATCCCTTTATTCTTTCCTCCTCCCCCATCCGTGAGGATGAGGAGTACGACGATGTAAGCTCACACTTATCTAGTACTCTGGTTTTGGGCTGACTTGTAATTTATTTCAGGAAGATGAAGTACATGAATTCGTGAAAAAACGTATTTCTGAACTTCGAAAGGCTGCTGATATCATGGAGGGACAGCTTGCAAATGCTCAGGAGTCCAAAATCTGGCTCAAATCGATGAAAAACAAAAACATCGGAGGCGATGTCTCGAAAATGGTTGCTGATGTTCATCATCTGACAGAAACAGGAACAATTCGACGAACGACATGGGCCAAAGCTGGGAATAAAAATTCGGCAAGGTACACTCAGAATACCATGGGATACACTTTTAAAAATGGTGAGGACATGGACATATAGATAGGTTGTTCTGTAGCTTGTCAACACTTTACTTTGCATTTTCCTTTTTGGGCTCAAGTCAGAAACAGGCCCGGATCGTAACTCACCTTAAACATGGGGGGCCCCGTTTAAAATTCCGAGGATATTAAAGGAGGATCTCATCATATCAGACCACCTGTATGTCCCAGTAAATGACAAACTTTGCAAAGGTCATTATTCCCGAATCATTACAAGTTGGCTACACTGTTACTCTTGCTGTTACTGATTATGTGTCTTTTTTGGAGTCTAAATAGTATTTATCCGAGCTCAATACAACCTATTTAACTGCCTTGGGTCACCAAGCCCCATGACAGAGAGCCATATGCGAACGGGCTTGTTGGACTTGGTGAAACGCGAGGAGCACGGCTTCGGACCGGGATCAGCCGGTCACGTGGTTGCGCTACACCGTTGGGTCAATAGCGTTATCTGTTAACGCGACGTACTAGTGCCGGGTTTAGAATGATGTATTTAAACGTTGTATTATACAAAGGCGTATTATACATGTATAATACATTTCATACCGCAAGGCTCCGGTAGGCCATGTATTTAATGTGTATTTAATTCCAAAAAGACTCCAACCGGAGCGCCTGACCTTCCCAGAGCAAACGGGACTCGCCGCAAACACATTCGGCCGATATTCTGACCGTCGGTGCCCTTCGGGCCTCAACGCTCGGAGACAGCTCCCGTCGGCTAAAGACGACCATGTGATGCCAATTAGCACGAGATTTTTGAAAATTTCACCCCATCACACGTCCCACCGCAACGCGACATCGAAATCCTGGCATGGGTCTCCCTCCTGAGCACTATGAAGCGCTAAAAACTGCGGTGCACCGCTTCTATACCAAGAAGGACTTCAATTTCCCACAACTCGAGGACATGATGACGGCTGCTATCGGTCCCGACCGTACTTCTCCAGAGGCGCAGGGATGGAAGGCATACTGTCGTACTTTAGGATCTGCAGAGGAAGCTGGGCAGGAAATAGTATGTGGCCAGCTTCATATTCATTTCCCTGAGATCTGACCAGCAGTGTAGCCTCCTTTCCCTCTGATCGACGGTTCTTCACCCGATGTCGTTATGACTGACAGGTCAATGGTAAGGCGCTTTAAATACCGATTAAATATGTTTAAAACGGCATTAAATACACGTTTAATACATTAAATACCGGCATTTTTCGGGCCGGCGGTGCCGGTATTTAATGTATTAAACCAGCCCTACATTCAAGACCTGGAGGCTCCAGCACCCCCTCGTATTATACAATGTATAAAACGAACCAAACCCGGCACTACGATGTACGTTGCTGCAGCGTGGATGATTCCACGTGCATACTAAAGTTCTGGCATCAACCATCTTTGCCTCGTTGCGACCATCACCCGATTCGATGTCAACAGCAAAAACACTCCGAGGCTCGCTGCAAAGCAAGGCCAGAACACAACACGTGATATGGCCTCGTTGTCTTCCAACATGTGCAAGCCATCTTGAAGAAGATGTCGGGGATTGCCCCACTGATGCGAGTGTGGCTTCCGCTGCTGCTCGCCTCCGAGTAGTTCGACTACTTAGGGGTAGTGTTGCCGTGGCTCGGCTATATGGAAACAGGGACCAGGTCCAGTTTTCAAGTGGAGAACCGGTGCTTGACGTGATGGCATCTTGTGCAGGACCCCAGAGACACCTTTATCATTGTCTTCACTTTCACTTGAAGGTGTCGATTGCGGCGCGCACGGACCATCAGGGCTTAGGAATACTCAGCAACTTTCTATTCATATTCATGTATCATCCCAAAAGTTCAATCACCTACATGACATGTTTAATCCACTTGTTGTAGCTACTCAATGGTATTCCCATTGCCATGTAGTGGGTGCACTCATGAAGTCCAGGGCTGGGCCACGCAGTCGTCTCCCACTGCGAGCGTTCCTGGCGCGCTCTCCCTCTCACAATCGCCGAATCAACACCCGCCCTGGAAAGACGTCAGGGTGGTCGGTGTGTCGGTGCAGAGGCACGCGGGCTGGACTCACCCTTTGCGACTGGGGGAAGTCCGTGGGTGGGTCGTTTCTCATCCACGGTGCCGCTATTGGCCACTGGTGAGTTGCGCATGCGCCAACTCTGTGGAACTCACCCGACCGCTGTGGCCCACTCGTCCGCGCTCATGCTCTCCTGTGACTGAGTCGATTCAGCTGCAGACTTTGCTGTGGACTTGGGAGCGGTCAGTGCGAGTGTGTGATGGGCACTGGATGTACTCAGTGGCAGCGGACCGAGGAGAGCAGGGGCGTGGGCCAGCACCCAGATGGCTGATCGTGTCGGGAGGGGGTGGGGGGTGGGGTGTGTGGAGAGTAGATTGGCTCTGGGCTTGCTCATGACGTCGGGCTGGAGTGGGCATGGGAGTGGGCGTGGAGCTGTCATGGGAGGAGTGTGCCAGCGGGCTGCACCTGGGATTGCGCGTGTCAGCGAGGCGTCAATTGGGGGAGCAGACAATCTAGGAGGCGAACGATGAGCATCTGGGAAGAAAAGAAGCAGACACAACGACTGACAATGCACGGGTAGGGATCGAAACCGAGCGCATTGAGCGGGCATAAACATGGCAGAGGGCGAACGAGGAGACGTAGGAGATATGTTCCTGCAAATGATGTTTAGTTAGACTATGAAAGGTCGAACAATACGAGACTCACGTCATAGAGTAGTGCACAGGACGACTCATCCTGGGGACAATGCGGTGCGCTGGACAGCTCGTGCCTGGGGACAACGCGGTCAGTTCTCAATCTAGTCATCAATTGGCAGGCGGCAGGCTCAAGGAAAAGACCCACCCAGCGAGCTTCCGTGGCTTTGGAGGTAGAAGTCAAATTCTGTCGGATGAGAGACCTCATGGTCGTCAATCGCCGTCAGATACACCGAGAACTTGGACGACTTGGCATGATTGCACTTCGGCGTATGTCTCGAGGCGCGGCGGCCGACATACCTTTTAAAGGGACTCCGAGGATTCCTATGTGGAACTCCTGCACATTATTTGACAAGTTAGTACTTGAGACTTCAAGCGTGAGTAATCTGAGTGGTGGGGCAGTTGTTTGCATCATGAATGACCGTAAGTATACGAGGCCTAAAATGAACCAATTGTAAGCAGGGGACAAAAATTCACGCAAAAAAAGGTTGGACATACCTTGGCACAAGAGCAAGCAATGTCACGTCATATGACCAGTTACTGTAACTCACCCCACCTCTTTCCTGCCAGAACTTTTGGGGGGTGATTTCCCAAAATGACACAGAAATCTAGGCCAATGTATGGAAATTATCATACATTAATGATTATAGTGTTTGTTCTGCAGGTGAAAAATGAATATTTAAAGAAAATCATTGGTTGACATCTTCACGTGCCTTGTCACACTTGGTGTCGGAATGAACCTCGAAGCGTTGCTCAACATCTAAACACAATATCCAAACTTTTAGATGGCCAATTCAAGCATATGCTGAAGCACAGTAAACACAACCACAACTGGATAGGTTACACATAGCTACTACTAAGATACATTTGTCAATCACGGCGCATGCGACTGGAAGTCAAAGCCTTGCCAGGCATTATTCCAATCCACAGACCGCTTGTGCTTCTGCCTATTGGGATAAAGAACAGCTAGGCATAGCTCATACTCACGTTGAGGTAGTGGTGCAGCCACAATCCGGGTCCTGCATATTGGGCACAGTTTCTCTTTCGAAGTCTTCAGTGCCTTCTTCAGACAGCGATAACAGAAGCTGTGGCCCTGGGCCTCATCACATCTGACAGTGCTAGACAGAATTAGGCTAGATACAGCTGCATTATTAAGCACTCACCACACTGGGTTGCGCTTCACCTGAATGCAGATTGGGCAGATATGAGCAGCATCTGCAGGAGTGGCAGTATTCTCTGTGTCGGGATTGGGAGTGGCTGGCTAGTATCAGGTCGTACAGTATATTAGCCAGTTTCAAGCAGACACACCTGCAACAGAAAAGGATGTATCCTCATCATCGCTCTCCAAATCAGAGCTTATAACTATGGCATCGTCTTTGAAGTTCCCTGGCCCAACATGGACAACATAATGGTTGCCCCATTTGTCTGTTGGTGGTTTCTTGCCGTTTGGCCCCCTGGCTTTGAAGACAAATCGGAATCCCTCCGGACATTGTGTGTACAGCCCTCCCTTGAACCCAAAGAATGTTAGCGGCCGACCCTCATGTGCCACATCTGTGCTAGTAAGACTGCTCTTGTTGACCATGGGAAGGACGACGACAAATGTGTCAGGTGGCTGTGCTTATGTCATTAATTGCCACAGCCACCTGATCTATGGTAATCTCGTATCCAAGTCCTCTGTCTGTTCAGCCCATGCCAGAGTCCAAGGAGCAGCTGGCACTGACAGCTCTCATCCTATGGTTCTTGCAGAATGTCCCCAGAGAGGCTCTCAGGATATCCGGGCTTTGGACACCTTGAATCCTTACACTGTCCCAGTCCCTCCTCCATGGCACAGTGTCGAACCAGTTGGCAAATATATAATTGATGTACCCTCAAACACAGGCCTCGCCCTCCGTCTCAATCATTACGTCCTGTTGTATTCCGCCACGTATGCGACACGTCGTTCCTCCAACGTGTTGAACACGCACTGGATATTGTTATGGGGATCTAACGTGTATCGGCCTGCTGGCATGCTGATATTACACGTAGAGAGATGCTGGCATGGATATGCACAGCAGCTGGCATGGAGACGCACAGCAGTGTTGCATGATGAGTTTCAGCTGGTCTGAAACTCGTCTACTCCATTGTTCAACCCTATCTATTTGTACTTGTATTTCTACATTGTTCTCTGGGGTATAAAAGCCCGTTGATTTCTTGGAATAATATATACCCTTTTCCCTTACCCAGTTCCCTTCTTACAATACGTCCCCCCTGTATGGCGTGGGTGTGATCCCGACAAACACCCACTGAATGAGAGGCCCTCTGTGCCTGATCGAGTTTGGGAGGATCCATTCTCTGGCCTTCCTCCCCTCCCTCAGAACGCCCCCACTGTCCTTGGTCCTTCAGCACTGGATTCATTAGCCCTCCCTGCTAAGACTACTACTGAGCCCAAGCCCAAGACCAAGGGAAAGAAGAATGCGAAGAATGTGGCTTCATCAACAACAACGACATCAACATCAACATCGACGACAACATCAACATCAACATCAAAGACAACATCAAAGAGGACATCAAAGACGACAAAAAAACAAAAGGAGAAGAATGCAGTCCTCACATCGTTTGGCTTTACCCAGGTGAAATCTCTCCTTCTTATATGCTGCTGTGATAACCAATCACATTCACATTTAGGCATTTTCCAAGGTGGAGCGGACCGTTGCTGGACTTTCCACCAAATTTGAATCACTTGGCATTCCCAAGCACTCGAAGCAGGCCCCTTTCACCGATGCTCACGTTGACCGCTCCATTTATCTCTGGCCTTCCTATCTTTTCCCTGAACTCGATGATCCCGCCCTTTCTTACTCTGAAGCTTTCGAGCATATTGACTTACAGCTGGTTGGCCTTGAATACGATGCCCGAGATACTATACTAGATTTGAAGAACTGCTTCCTTTAGGTGTGGCCACAGTCGACCCTTAACAATTTATATAATAAATGCATCCTTAAAGGTTGAGCCACTACTCCATTGCTCTCCTCAGATTTTCACCACTCAGGATTGGATTTGTTCCGGCCTCTGTATTTGTTCTCTCTCTCTCTCCTCTTTAACTTACCAATCTGTTTTTCATTTTTCACAGCATCGAGGATATAAAATTGTCTTGGGTATCTAATTCACAACACATGTAATAGCATGGCTTTCGAAAGACAACAACTGCCATGTAAGAATTATTCCCCATTCTCTACTGTTATTTTCATTTCAACCGTTAATAGATGTATTGGTTCTCACGTGAAGACATGGCATTGGTACGGCCACTCCGTGTCCCAGGCATGATTTATTTTTCTTTCAGTTGACCTCATCCAATGATGTGTCTGATGTGTGTTGACATAGATCCTATCCTGGACTACGTCAATTGGTCCAGATATTGTGTGAAGTGGCTCAAAGCTCAAGACGTGAAGCCTATGTTTGACCACAAAACAATTTCTTTTGTTCTCTCCGATTCAGGAAATCATCCCATGAGAGCAGTCGGTCGTTATTCTTTAGATGAGCTACTACACAGGGCAGGTAAGAAACCTTAGTTCTTGCCATTCTTTACACTTTGTTTAAAACACCCTCTTGCAGCACTGTTCACCTGGATGCGATACCGTGAAATTTGCTTCTATTTGGGCATCTTGGTCTGTTAATTGCTGGAACACAATGGGCCAGTATCTTTGAAACTACTGCTCAAGCCGCAACCACAGATGCTATGATACTTTTCCACCAAAACCTACCTTCTACCCTAACTGCAATCCAGCATCTGACTTTCAAGCCTTGTGTCATGCTCACCGAGTTGGAGCGTGCAGAACTTATTGCACATTTTGGTGGCGACAAGAATCCCATTGTCACCTACTATCAATCCAAATCCACCCGATTGGCAATTTCTGCTGATTTTAGAGCATTCCACTCTGCTGAAATGCCCTCAGTCATGCCCGCAGTCGGCAACAAGATCGCCATAGACATTGACATTATTGACAAATCATTGGATGTTCCAATGGGCCAGGATGACCTTGACCAAAGTATGTTTATTGTGACCGTTCTTCTGCAATCCTTGACAATTTTAATCAGCTGAAATGCGACCCCCATCTCCGGTGTTATCCGACCTTTCAGACCTAACAGATCTGTCTGGTAAGTTTACGAACACTTTTGAGCTTTAGGGCATCTTTTCATCAAAGACCATGCAGACATGGATGTTGACCCAACCCCAACCTGCGACACCATTGACAACACCGATGATGAGTGCAATGGCATTTGTTGCCTTGTCGATGAAGACCTTTATACCTCTATGGAACTTACTCTCATTCAGGATGCCAAGAGAGCTCGATGCCCCACTCATCTTTATGAATCCGTGGATGGATCAGTTTGGACAATATTCCGTGCTCCGTTCAGTACAACCCTCCCTGAAGAGGATCAGAAATTTGGCAAGAAGGAACTCATTTTCACAAAACATTCAGACACGATTCAACGAACGAGAACCATGGAATACATCAAGCACAACCAACGGAACTTTACCGTAGGACCACTCGACTTTTGTGGCCACGCACAAAGCTTCTATGTTGGCAGAAAACTGTATATCACTCATGTCTTTGGCCATCTTGACTCTGACTGAATGTTTCTAGGGTGGTTGCCCCTTGTTTCTGGAATTCTAGAATGTCCTCCAGTGAACAGCTGCGAGACAAGAAATCCTGGAATGCCATTGGCAAATGGGAGAACTTGGGCATGAGAAAAGCATCGACAGCAGTCATTGAGAATGAGAAACGGCTACACACATCTGTGAAGACATCTCTAACCACAAAGTCTGCAGGAGCAGAGTTGACAGAGGACATTTTCAACCGGAGCTGAGACAGCGAAAGCACGAGAATAGGAAGAAGCAGGAGAAGGAGAAGGAGAGTGGCATGGGTGTTCCGCTTACCCTTCGGAAGAGCAGTCGGGTACCATCACAGCGTCGAACTATAGTCAATAGCTTGGTCTTGGATTAATGTTACAAATTGGTCTAGTAATCGCTACCTATCTACCACTCCCTGAACACTCCCACACACACCCACGCAATGCAGACGATGCACCTTTACGATGTGCGCACAGACCTCATCTCCCTCCTCCTCTCCGAGTGGCGGGGTGCAAGCAGGCGCCGAGGTGCGCCACCGCTTTCATACAGCCGAGCTCCGCATGTCCCACTGACAGCCGAGCTGCACACGTCCCACTGCCAGTCGAGTCGGCAAGTCGGCGGGTGCACACCCATGAGACACAGTCTGTACACGATTGTGCGTCAGGCCTTTAGGGCTGACACAGTGCAGACAGAGCCGAAGCGGGCACGTGGCATCGCAAGCAAAGGTGTGTACGCTCGCGGGTCCAGCCAATTTGGCGGCAGGAGGGTCGCAGCGTGAAATGCGCCTGAATTGCCGGCGATCAGGGATTGATTCGGCGGCTCGGACATGCACATGTTGATCACACAGAAGAGGGAGGGTGTGCGAGTCGGCAGCGCCTGAACATGCCTCTCGACAGCGCTGCGCTTGCGGGGCATGTAAACCCACGGCCTCTTGTCTGAGCATAGGTTGTCGGCCCTCCCGGGAGGCCTTGATGGTGTAAGTTTGCAGCGACCATGGGAGACGCAAGGCCCAGGATGGGTCAGCCTCGCGGGAGATGTCTGCATGCATCGCGCTCGAGAAGGGGTCGAGTCGTGTACTTGCATGCAAAAGCCCAAGGCATCTCCTCCGAGCGCAGGTAGCCGTGTTGTGATGGCGTGTTCATATGTTCGTTCGTACAAGCTGCACACTTTGTGTGCGTGGACTTGGTACACCGGCCATGATGTCATGGCTGACCAGTCGTTAATGTGGCAGCGCCGTGCTGCAGGCGACAGATGCACAGCAGTGGTGTGGGTGGGGCAGGTGTGGCAAGTGGGGATGGTGAGGAGCGCGGGGTGGGTGTGGGAGGAGGTGGGCAGCAGAGGAGGGCGGGTGTGGCGAGCGGAGGAGCGGAGGAGTGCAGGTGGGTGTGGCAAGTGTGGTAAGCGGAAGACAGCATGGGTAGGGCGGGTGTGGCTAGCAGAGGACAGCGTGGGTTGGGCGGGTGTGGCGAGCATGGAGGATGGCGAACGGAGGATGGCCGGCAGGTGTGGCATGGGCTCAGCCGAGCGGGAGCGCGGGGTGGGTGTGCAGAGCAGAGGACGGCAGAGGATGTGGACAGAGAAGAGGAGGCAGGCGGTGTGGGCTCATTGTCGGCCGTGGAGGAGGGGTGTGGCGAGCGGAGGAGCGCGGGGTGGGTATGCCGAGCGGAGGACAGTGGAGGACGTGGACAGAGCAGAGGACATGGGCAGCGGAGGAGGCAGCGTGGGCTCGTTGTCGGCCGAGCGGAGGAGGAGCGTGGGGTAGGTGTGGCAGAGGACGGTGTGGGCTCATTGTCAGCTGAGTGGAGGAGCGCGGGTGGGTGGGTGTGGCGAGGGGAGGACTACAGGGTGGGTGTGCCGAGCGTATTCGTCAGGTTGAACGTCGCAGACACGGGGCCGTACAAAGACACGATCAGCACCATTGAACACGATGCGGAACAAAGATGCCTGCAAAAATCCCGATATCGGCTGCACGAAGCTGGGGACATGGTGAGATCAGTGTTATGAAGGGGTGGGAGGGCATAAAGGGAGGGCACGCACTCGGAGAGCATGACCTCGTCAAAGATGCACACGGTGATGGTGAGCATCTGTGATTGCGACATGCTAGAATGGAGGTGTTAGGGTAGGGCATTTTTTATGTGTCGCGCACGGGAACAGTGCCCATGTACACCGTGCAAGCACCCAACACAGCACTTCCTGTGCAATGGGAATCTGATAGAAGGACAGAAGGAAAAAGGATCACCGATGATTCTGGGCCCGAAGGAATAGAAGAATAAGCTAAGTGTGCGATGTGAAAGAAGTCCCAGATTTTGGCGAGATTTGGCAGTTTTTGTCCAAACTGGACCTAGCCTATCAATGATGTCATTGCCTAAAAGGGTAATTTACTGCTCCCATGGAATGTTCCGCTCAGCTGATCCGAGCTGGAGCTGGATATCTGAGTGTGGACATGACCTAGCATCTCAGATGTGAAAGAAGTCCCAGATTTTGGCGAGATTTGGCAGTTTTGTCCAAACTGGACCTAGCCTATCAATGATGTCATTGCCTAAAAGGGTAATTTACTGCTCCCATGGAATGTTCCGCTCAGCTGATCCGAGCTGGAGCTGGATATCTGAGTGTGGACATGACCTAGCATCTCAGTCCAGGGCCCCATTTTTTTGTCTGGAAATGACTTGGCAAAAATTTTGTCCTGACCGGACCTAGCCTATTTTGTCCAGACCGGACCTAGCCTCGAATGGCAGAAAGAAGAGAAAGAATAAGTGAAGACAAGCAAAACATAAGCAACATCATTGATTTGAAAGTTCGATAGAAGTTCAAAGTTCTGATGGACAATAGATAGATAGATGTTCTTCATTACTGCAAAACCACAAAGTGGAGACACTTTGACCAGGAGATAATGCTACTTGATTCATTTGAATTAATTGAATGTGTTATCTCTATCCATGGTACATAACAGAAAATGAGTATAAGATGTGTGTACCCTAACCAGACTTTGACCGAATTTCAAAATTGCAATGATCATTCTTGCCGAAATAAATGAGTGTGAAAGCAGGCACCTGAATGTCGCTCAGTCAATGTAAGTGGTTTCATGACGGTAACCAGGTACATATATACCGGTAGTAATACGGTAAACGATCCACCTTGCTGGCCACATTGCAACATTGTTGCGACATGTCGGTTGCACATGTGGGTTGCAAGGAGGGGGTGACCCAGTAACCAAAATGCAATGTTGCGTTACTGGGCATAAGGGGCACTGTTGCCTTGCCAGGCCTATGGGGCACTGGGATTTTGCTGGTGGTCCTGGTCGGTGCTATGGCACTGTCAGAAAATAAAATTGTATTGTGCCTAGAATACTGAGAAATGGTGCTGTTAGTCCTCCTCCTCCTCCTCCTCGGATGTTGTCAAATCAGCATATTCACGTGTATCATCTGGATCCATTCTAGGGGGATTAAGCAGTCCACCCAAATATTCATATCCCAGAAATCTGACTGTGCCAGGCCCATATCCCAATGGCGCCTGTTCTTCCATCAACTCTGCAGGTCCCTCAAAATGATCGTCTGCACATTTGACTGCCTCCTACAGGGCAGAATCAATCTCGACAATTTGGAACACATTCAAAAGTGCAACATAAAGGTCCCAGAAATTGTCATAAGTCACAGGCGGACATTGCATAGCGCCATACAATTCCTTAGCTTGCTTGTCGAAGGCTGGTGGAACGAGCTGAAAGACAGGGTCATCAGTAGGAGCCTACTGGTTCTCCATCTCGTCAAACAACTCTGGAGATACAATAACCTGGAAGTGTTATTTATTAGATAGAAAGTAGAAAGCTTATAAATACTTGACTCACTTTATAGTCGGTGGTACCAAACTGCTTAGGTTTAGACACTATCATGTCTGGGATGCCATGAGGCAGAATCTTGTGTTTGTCGGCACGTCGCAGTGTTGAATTGTAGTGTTCCACAAATATGTCGAGCTCAGCTTGAAGCCAGGGTATAGCGAGCCACCGAAAGACGAGCCTGGTGTGGTGTGTCAGATTTGCAAAATGTGGAGAAAGTTAGATAACCTTTGCAATGGATTATTAGAATTGTACAAGTTAGCATTGGGGCCTTGGTCTAGCAGGTTTTCAAAACCGGGAGTCCAATTGCGTCGCAGCTGAGACCAGGAGGCCTCTGGCTTGACATTCATTCCACTCTTGCTCATCCACCGGTGCTGGAGTGTACCCTTCAGAGAAGGGTCTAAACGTTGTCGTGTCATTGTATGGCAATTAGCTACACCATTGTTCTCAGAACCAAGATCACTCTGAGTTATAAGGGGTATGCCTGAAGCATCATCAGCAAGCCGTTTAAAAAAATATAAGAAAAAATATATAAGAAAAACGCGCACCACCAATGGACCGACAGGCTTCAAAGTAATAGTTGGTGATGAGCTTTGAATTGCAATTGGTCCACCAGATTTTCAGCCATGTGATACATCCTGAATATGGATCAAGGCCAATATGCAGCCAGAGCCCAAATCGTTTCCATTTATCGTGCTGATCAAATGTTAAGATATCCATGACTCCAGCTGCCCAAAAGTGCTTTCTTCGGAAGCGCTTGCGCTTGCGTTGCTGGATGCCATGGGGGTTGATAACCTTGAAAGAGTCAAGAAGGAACTTCCTGGGTTGAGAATAACATGAGTGGGAATCAGTGTACTGTCAGTTGGGACCGACTCTGGAACTCTGATGTTATGCTCTCTCTGCAATTTATACACCATCCCACGTGCTCCCATGTTGGGGAATTTTTTTTGCGAAACTCCTGGTAAACAGGTTCAATATCTCCCCATCTTGCTGCTTGCTGTCTTGTTCCCAAAAGACCCATGGACTTCCGCCGTCGCTTGATCGTTGATTTACTATGACAATTAGACTACCGCTCCAGGGGTTGGATGCTTTAACTTCACCTCAATCCATAAACTGAATGGTCAAAATGATCCAGGCACTCAGAGGCAACCTTTTCATCTGTATACCCCAACTGCCAGTAATACTCGATTAAAGGCTTCAAGAGTTCAAGCGGCGCTGGAGTGCATGAGAACATATGTCAACACAGAGACGTTCACTTACGAGTGGGAAGGTGCTGATTCTGAACTGGCTTCTTCTTTTCAGGTGGAGACTCATCTCCAACTGTGGACATGGAGGCGATAGTGGAAGAAAGTCAGGAGTCCGCATTTGGAAAATCTGATCAATCAATCATCCTCTGACCGATTATCTTTCAGTGGAGGAAACACTCAATTATCTTTGGGATGACCCTGGCTCACTTCAGTCATGCTCTCTGGTGACCTCTCACTGGAAGAATGGATCCCAACATCATCTATTTTCCAATATTGCCGTCAGAAGCAAGGAAAATATTGCCAACCTGGCTGACAGGATTCGAGGTTCAGATCCTTTTCGAGTAACTACGAGCCCTTATATCACTTCCGGTGCCATATATCCATACTCAGACTATGCCAAGGCTCTGACACCCATTCTCTGCATGTTGGATATATTAGAGGGCATGGATCTGATGCCTTCTGAAAACCATGTTGCCGCATTGTTTCATTTACCCAAGATCTTTATGGACTCACTCACCCAAGTCTTATGTAAAGTCATCTCTTCATGTGCATTAGACCCAGACAACCGAACTCAAATGCAAAATGCAAATTGGGTATTTGTACATCAGTTCATGTACAGGATTGGAATTCATGCAGCAATGGATGTCTGACTCCATCAATGTCGTATCCACACTTACAATTGATTGGTTAGGGATCCCCAGCGTAACCGTAAAAATACAGTATTTTTACAGGTTCTGATTTTTCGCGGTACGGGTCTGGTCTGGGTAGCATATACGGCTGTCTAGAACTGTGCAGAGGGAAGGCTGGTGATATCAAAGACAGTGGATTGGGTCTTTTCTTACCTCCCTGTGTCTGTCTTAAACCTCCACTAGGACAAGCCGTAACCATAACCGTAACCGTAACCGTATACCATATTCTACGGTTATGGTGACAATCCCTACAATTGGTGGAATGCATCCAGAACAATTGCGCATTCAATGTCTCTGTTGGGAGATCGATGATGGTAAGTACTGTCATTTATTAGTGGTTGTGTGCACTAAATGCATACAAATGAGTTGATGACTCACCTTGTCAACGAGTTGAGCTTTAATTTTGAGCTTTAATTTTGTGTTTATTGTCTGTTGATGTAAGCTGTCAAAGCTTACATCATTCAAGTTATACATACTTGCGAATGTGCTCATCTTTCTGGAGCTCACTGCTGTGAAGGGGCTGCTGGACCAGGATTCAGATTGCCTTGCTTGCACCAATATGAAAAATGTATTGGAGCTCAATTACAGTCAGAGACAATTACAGTCATTGCAACAAAAAGGTTTAGATGTGGGAATGGGATGGCTTTGAGTGTGGTCCTGCAAGGAAAAGATGAGAGAGGGCAAAGTGATAGCATCTGGATGCACTAGTACAAAGAGATTCTGTTTTATAACAATATTGGGATAATGAGTGGACAGAAAATGGATGAAAAATGATTGTTTGATCACGTGTTTGATCTGTAGCCAAACCACCTTCATCCATTAAATATTGTGTGCAGTTCTGCACAACAAAATTTGTCATCCATAAATCACCTTTTCAATTGTAAAGGTGAATGAACCATACCTGGACCCTAGATAAATCAGCCCCTGCATGCACTGCAGAATTCAACATTCAGGAATGTGTGGCTGTGCAACCGGTGACATCACTGTCTGACCTAAATGGTATACCTTGTCAGACATCTATTTTGCACGTGCAATTTTGTCTCTGCTAAACCACCTCATCATTAAATATTGTGTCCAGTTCTGCACAACAAAATTTTGCATCCATAAATCACCTTTTATATTCTTAAAGTGAATGAACGGTGCAGGAATCCCACATAAATCAGCCCCTGTGTGTATGCTGCAGGATACTTTGTGCGGCTGTGCAACTGTGTACTGTAAATGTGTGATGTCAATATTAGGTGACCTACTATGTTATCATTGCCACTAATCTGACCGTCAGCATTGCACAGAAGCAACTCTTTTAAAAGTGAAAGTCATCAGGTCTGCAATCACAGTCACTCCCCTTCTCTTGCTCAGCTCTTTGCTCAGCACCGTTGGCCAGCCAGCTCATTGGCCTGTTCATCAATGACAACAACAAGTTTTCCATTTTCCTGGTACACGTCCATTTTCCTGGTACACGTCCATTTTCCTGGTACACGGAAACTGGCATGTTTTTTCTGTCAACTAATAAATCTTCAGTTGCATCCAGTCACGCGCATCGCCCACATGCCCACACACAGCATCGCCCATGGGACAGCCGCAGTATTCCAGCCACAGTACTCCAAGCACTCCTGATCGCTCATCGTTGGGCAGACTTGCATGCCATAGTACACGTCCACAGGCTGGGTAGAGGACAGGCACACCATCAGGCACACCATCAAGACTAATAAATTGACTTGTATGCTTATGTAAATTGACTTGTCATAAGCATACTATGATTCTGAAGTGGCAATTCGACCTGAAGAGATGGTCCGTGCACTGCAACGTCAAGACAGGTGTGGTATGTCATCTTAATGACAGTCAAAGTGTCTCTGGGTCCTGTGCAACATGCCGTCTGGCCATCACACACTGGCGTGATAACACCGAGAAATGGGACCTGGTCCGTCCCTGTTGCCATACAGCTATGGCTGGCTCGGCTTGGCTTTTGATGGCTTCTGAGCCATCAGCTGCGGAAGCCGAGCCGAGCCATTTATAACTGGCTGGCTCACACGGTTTCGGCTTGGTTCCGGCTTAGCTGCGGCTCCAGCGCCATTTTACGTCCTTGTGCCGTACTGGCTCTCTACACCCGATCTACACCTTCCCTGCTTGCTCTGTACAGCTCTGTACCGCCTAGAACACTTACTCCAACTGTATCTGAAGCTAAAGTCTCTCGCAGTGAGTTCAAATCCGCCGTATAAGATACAGCAGATTTGCAGGCAGGCGCGCGATCATCGTCAAATCGGGCAAGTACACCCTGGGGTACAAGTCGGTGCTCAAGCAGATGCGCAGCGGTAAAGGTGAGTATTCACCTCACACTACTCACGTACATTTCATGACTCGTGCTCTAGCCCTTTGCACCTCGACACAATACTACCCTCAATTTCCACCCCGCAAGCATGCTGTCGACTCAGCCTATGGGCCCGCTGCCTCCTACATCTCTGGTTCAAGGTCCGTCGCAGTGCTTATAGCTTCATCTTGGGTACTTATTGTAGTCTACAGATCATGGCCTGTGCTTGTCCACCACTAGCACGCGCACGACGTCGCGCAAGCGGTGCACACCCATCGTGCAGGCAACATGCATCAGCGCGCTGCCCTTCTGCGTCCCTCGTCCTAGCACGCCACAGTGTACAATCCTCGCCCTGTCTCACCCACTCCCATAAGCAACAACCCTTTGTGACAGCACTCCCATCTACGATATCCTCCAGCCTCCCTGCCTACATCCACCCACCCCAATCTGCACTACAGACCCGCGTTCACACAGTACCTCGCCAGAGAGGCAGGCCCGCGCTGCGGCAGGCTGAAGCTCTGCAACTGGCTGCTTACCATCGTGCAGCGCTGCCCACACCACCTCCTCATCAAAGATTTCATCGCCTGCACTTCCCCTGACAACGTCGAGCACACCCATCTCACCATCCCCAGTCACCCTAACCCTAAACACCTCCATCCACATGCACGCCCAGACGCTCTCGCTCCTCACCCTCCAGTGTGCCACCCCGTCCCTTCCCTTCCAGCTCATCATCCCCGGCCACGCTCATCTGCTGTGGGCCCCTCACGCACATTGAGCGCAGCGCCGTGCTGCGCGACCGCGAGTTCCTCCTCTTCTCTGATTGTGTTGTGTGGCTCGAGGTGGAATATGGGGATAACCGTAGCTCCGTGCACCCCAGCATGGTGTGCACACTGAGTAAGAGCGAGACAGAGCTGCGGACTGTGCGCAGTGGGAGTGGGGGTGGTGGGAGTGGTGGGAGCGGGGAGAGTGTCCTGCCACCCATGTGCAAGTCGGCATATCATCACCCGGTGTCCCGCATGAAGTGGCAGCAGCATTCAAGCAGCGGGACCATGGAGGAGGGGCGGTGGGTGTACACAGGGCGCATGGAGCTCGTCGACCTCGAGGTCGTCGTCACGTCGCGCGAAGTCAGGGAGGAGCGCCGCTTTGAGGTGTTGAGCCCCCAGGGCAGCTTTGTGCTTTATGCCGGTGTGTCCTTCCCCTCCCCTTCATCTTAGTTTTTTTGCTGAGGAGAGGTACACAGACTCGGAGGAAGAGCACGACACATGGATGACCGCGATCCGGCAGACCAAGGCGTGGCTGTTCGACTCGCTCAACCCGACACCCCCGAGACTCAACGCTGACGTTGTCCTCCTCTACGATGCACCTCCGGTGCTCGCTGCAAGATTTTCTGTTCCTGCCCTCAGATGAGCACCTTACGACGACACTGCGGCGGGGCAAGGGCAGTGCCAAGGGGAAGAAGCTCGAGCGGCGGGGGTGCATGGAGTACTGGGTGCCAGCAATATGGATCCCGGAAGACAGAGGGGTGTGTTCACTGTGGAAGGCCGTTTGGGTGGACACGCTCTGTGGGGGGGACCCGAGCCCAAAACTGAGTACATGTCATAGTGTTGTAAAACCTATTAGTGTAAAGTGAATGGTCATAAAATTAGTATTAATCTGAGTCATATTGTATGTCGAGTAAAGACTGAATAAAAGTGCTGAAGCCTATCACATCTTCTGGTACCAGCCCCTTGTCAACCATGTCCAACTCTAACATTGCAAGCTCTTCCTCCCTCGACGTCCCCGCCGTGAAGCTGATGCCACGGCCTTTCTTGACAGAGAATTTGAGCATCTGGGTCGCTTCCATCAAATCGGGCGCCATACGATTGCAGCTGGGGGTGTCGGTCTCTCCGCTGGAGGAAAAAACATGCTCACAGGGTACGGCGGACCCCTGGATTGGTAAGATGTCGAGCGGAAGATGGTGGGGTATCGGAGCTGACTCTCCTGCATAATTCATATCAATTTCTATGCACTGGATGTTCGAGTAAAAAGAACATACCTCCCAGTAATGTACAGAACCGAGGTGGTATGAAGCTTCTGTGAAATAAGACTGGACCTTGTCTGCTAGACTCTGAGAATGTGTCGGGTGGTCAGGTGTATCCATCCCGAGGACTTCGTCTGCCCAGCTATTCTGTGAGGCCCGAGCAGGGGTGCTGGTGAGGTTCCTGCGGTACGGATGGAGCTTGTTGATACACAAGAGTTAGAACACAAAATATTTAGTGAAAATGGTATGCACCTCATGCAAGACCAGGTCCTTGATCTCTTGGACTCATTCGGGCCAATGCTTCTCAAACCACTGCAGTTTGATTGCAGGGTTGATAACTGGATACTCAATGAGCACCACACAGAAAAATCAAGAATGAACTCACGCATAGACAAGATGTAGACCGGAACATCCTGTACTCGGTCCCGGTAAGACTCCAGCTTTTCGATGCTGCATCTGTCCCTCCGTCGACCACCCCACCCCCTCTGCCCGCTCCCTGGCCTTCCGGGTTGGCTCGGCCCGACACCTGCCACCATCACCACCCTCGAAGATGCGAGCCGAGCCGCTGCCACCAAGGCCCAGCAGCAGATGCGCCTCAACTCCTTCGCCGGCGCGGCGGGATCCAGCTCGAACTCCGGCACTGGACGCGGCCGTGGCACCACTGACAAGAAGCCTCGAGGAGGTGGAAAAGGGAAGAAAGGGGAGGATTATAAAGGGAAGGGTAAATGTCGCGAGCGCGACGACTTCCACTAGTCCCTCCCCACATACCTCATAAAGATGTCCCGATTACTTCATAGATGCGCGCTTTTCTTCTCCTTACATATGCTGTATCCTGTTGAACAAATATACGAGTTCTGTCTCTACCCATCCAACAAGTCTGAACTCGGGCGAAAGCTCTGGCCTCTGGATAAGGTCCCTGAGCCCGTAAACGCCGTGCACGTGTTGAAGTGGGGTTTGGTAGTGTTTGGTTCAGACAGGTCCGCCTTCCTTATTTGTACTCTGTCACATATTTAGTCATGGTGTGACAATGTGACAGGGCTTTTCGCCTTCCATCTGGTGCTATATCTGCCTTTTCGGCTTCCATCTGGTGATCTCATCGCAACAGCACGCTCGCCGCCGTGCAAACTAGCGCAAAATGTAGCAAACCTTTCCACCCCAGCTTAATAAACAATGACTACACAACTAAATGAGACAAGACTTAGCACCACAGACCCTCCTGGAACGCAGGAGGGTTTAGGGGAGCAGGTGCATCCTCCTTGTCAGTGCCCGCAGGCTACGAGACAAAACCATGAATCCAGTGGGAGCTGGGGCGACTGGGGGCCTAGCCCCGGCTATTCTCCACGAGACCCCCCACGCGGTAGCTCCACTGTTGCTTTGGCTGCCGCGGTGACTGGCGAAGAGCAGCGAAACCTTAACACGCGCGCGCGAGCGCACCGTGCCGGTAACGGCGGTGCTACAGTTAATCTGGGCACGCCGCCCGGGGGCTCAGACCCGCCATCCCCCTGAGGGAAGCTAGCAGCACGAGGAGAAATCCGAGCACCACAGGGGACCCATCGGGAGGGACTGCATCTGGCCCCAGCACTCCGCGTATCGGAGCTAACGCCCAGACGCAGGGCAGGACACAAAATTCCGGGAGACAATGCCCGCTGAGGGGATGTCCACAAGACGAAGATCACGCACCCGCATTCTTCAACCGTAAGAGGGATAAACAGCAGATAGGGAACCCACGTATAGCGCGCAACACGAGAGCGACTGTAAACCTCAGCGCAATAAACATCAACAGTATCAAGGCAACTTCGTTGTCCCAAGAAGGCCACAAATGGCATGGCATCCATCGAATGATACGTGAACAAAACCTGGGTATTCTGGTAGTCACTGAGACCCATATGTCCACCACGCAGGCCCTAGAAATAGAGGAAAGTTTCATGAATAAATGTTTAAAATTGTTTAATTATGAATACCTGGATAACCCGGCTGCGAAGGGCATTGCAATAGTCCTGAACCGGGAGATAACGAACACTGAAGGGGTGAAGATACATTACCTTATCCCAGGGAAGGCCCTCCTCGCCGTCGTCCCGTGGCATGGCACACAGACCATGACGGTACTGGGCCTCTATGCCCCTACAGAATCTGATGAAGAGAAGATAAAATACTGGAACACTCTATGCGATTTATGGCTCACCATTGATCTACCCGTGCCAGACACCGTGAGCGGGGACTTTAACCTTGTGCCCAATGCGATAGATCACATGCCACACCATACGGATTCCGACACAGTCGTCAACGCATACCTCTGGTTTGTCCATCTTCTCGAGCTAAAAGATGGGTGGAGGCATAATAACCCGGAAACAAAAGTGTACACTCACGTAAGTACCCATGGGACATTATCCTGCATCGACCGAATCCTAGTCTCACCCAAACTGATGAAAAACTGCCACAATTGGGGGATACGCGATGTCGCCGGAGGCCTCACAGACCATAGGATGGTCTCAGTGATGATCTCCGCCCCTGGGGCCCCCTTCATAGGTAAAGGCAGGTGGTCCGCCCCACTTTTCCTGTACTACGACAAAGAATTTATAGACCTCGCCATGGAAGAAGCATGTAAGCTGGAAGACTCCATGTTGGAACCACACACTGAGCTGTGTAACGCTCAGACAAAATTTGACAGGCTTTAAGGACTCTACCATAGTGCACGCGCAGAAGAGAGCAAAAACTGCAGTGGGTGCATTAGAAAAGAAGAAGAAAGCCCTGGTAGACGAACGTGAAACATTACTGAATGGCCTGCCTGAAGATCCAACGACAGAGGTGGTGATAGACCCTGATCCCACAATTAATGACGAAAATCCAACCGCGCAAGAAGAGTGCCGCCAGGCGGTGAGAGAAAAGTCGCAAGAAGAGGTCGCCGAGCTTGTCGCGGCGATCGAGAAGAGAATTGACGAACTAGTTGACCGCCAGCGCGAAAGGAAAAGGCTGGACACAAAAGTTTGCGGTTACACGGAGTTAAACCACATCACCAAATACGCCATTAACCTCAGCAAAGACAAGAAACCGAGGGACACATTAACTTACCTTCGTCGCACGGACGTCGTACCTGAAAGAGGTAGCCAGTGTTCATCTGAAATGGCAGAAATTGCGTGAGATTACCACAATGACCTTCAATCAGATGGGATAGGCATTGACCTTGAAGAACGGGAAGCAGCCCGGAAAATAGCCCTGGATTTACTTCCTCAACTGGGGGAGGGCACGGATATGAAACCGCTGGCTGAAAAACTGACTGAAGCCGACGTTCTGGAGGCTCTCTTGGACTCGGCGGCCGGAAAAGCGGCTGGGATAAATGGGTTTGCAACCGAGTTTTGGCGACATCTAGAAGCAATCCATAGAGAAAACAAAAAGGATGAAGGGAATGGTGCACCTAAGAAGAGGACCTGCAACATAATCAAGGTACTTACCTGGGTCTTCAACGACATTGAGGAGCACGGCATGGTGGAAGGATCCAAATTCTTGTTGGGCTGGATGTGCCCCCTTTTCAAGAAAAAGGATAGAACTGATATCGCAAATTACCGGCCAATTACGGTACTGAACTCGGACTACAATCTACACTAAGGCGCTGTCCAACAAGTTGAGTAGAGTAGCTCCCTACCTGATCCACAAGGACCAGTCTGGCTTCATGAAGGGAAGGAAGATAACCGACACCATCTACCTAGCAATGGAAGTTGTTGAATATTCGGAGGACAACCTACGGCATCATCGTAGCTCTGGATCAAGAGAAAGCATACGATAAAACCCTCCACCCCTACCTCTGGGACACGCTTCGCACACACGGCCTTCCGGAGCTATTCATCAATACAGTGAAGGCCCTGTACAAATTCGTGGACATGCACATAATCGTTCGTCCTTCCGGGTCACAAGAGGGTTACGCCAAGGAGACCCGTTATCATGCCTGCTATTCAACTTAGCGATCGAACTGCTAGCCTCAATGTTGCGGGGTTCAGGCCTTAAGGGGTACTCCATACCCGGCATAGCAGAGAACGCTGTAGTCCAATTGTTCACAGATGATACTACCGCCTACCTAAGCAAATATGATAGCTACAAAGATCTAAATAAAATCATGGACAAGTGGTGCCTCGCGTCAGGGGCCCGATTTAATGTTGCGAAAACTGAGATCATACCTTTTGGAACCCCCGAGTTCCACGAGCGTCTACTAGAAACGAGGTGACTTAACGCTGACGACACTCCCATCCCGCCCGACGTTCACATCGCAAAAGAGGGAGAGGTCGTCCGAATACTTGAGAGTTTTATTGGAAATGGTGTCGACGCCTTTGGCGTCTGGACACCAGTACTAGAGAAGATTGAGTCAGACTACAAGGGGTGGGCAAGTCTTAACCCCACCTTAACCCTGAAGAAAAATGCCGATCAAATAATAGCGGGCTCCTGCTCACAGTACCTGGCGCAAGTCAATGGAATGCCTAAGGCGGTGACGAAGCACATACTGAAATCACAAAAGGAATTCATAAACGATTCAAAATCGTCCATGATCGCACGCGACACACTTATGATGCCCTGCGAACAGGGAGGCATTGGTCTGCTCGACCTGGAAGCACGCAACGAAGCGCAGCTAATAGTGAAAGCTGCGGCTCTCGCTGAGACAGACCTGGAGAAGAGATCGCACTGGGTGTCCCTTGCTCTTCACAGCTTGTCAAAACATATCGTCAAGTCACCGCCAGTAGCCGGGGAAGTGAAGACGAACCTGATGATTCAGAATGTAAAGGTGAACCAATGTGACCCTCTGGCACTGCACAAGGAGATGGTAAAATGCCTAAATAAATATGGCATCGGATTCGAAACGGTGCATCCCTCTATTGAAGTGCAAAGGAAGCTGCCACTATGGCACCACCCAGGTGAAAACCACCAGAGGAGACAGGTAAACAACGGCGAAAAGGCTAGTTGTCTACGAAACAACCACGCCGCTAAAATGGTCGGCGACGGCGTGGACTTAACCCAGCGTCTCGACGACCCAGCGCATGAAAAGCAGGCCTCGTGCGAGTGTGTCGCTTGTGAGGAGGACAGGACGAGCCGGGGATGTGAAAATCCCCATGCATGTGCAAAGGCAGCAGCCTCCCGCTTGGGACAAATCCTCGAAAAGTGGGTCCCTCGGCCAGGTGAGGCCAAGGAATTAACCCCCAGGAATATGCGCGTAGCCGAGGACGAAGAAACAGGGCTATTCATGCCCCCGAAAGGAATAGAGATGCTCGCCCAGGGCCTCCGCACAATGACTCATAGAGCAACCGAACCGACAGAACACAATGCCCCACCAGTGTGACAAAAGGAGGACAGTAGCAGTACCAGCCCCAGCAACAGTGGAGATCTACATTTCCGGGGCAGTGCACGCACCTTCAAGCACGAAGGCTCGTGCTGCAGCAGGAGCTTTCGTCGAGGTCTAAGACGACCGGAATAAAGGAAAATGCATTCCAATTACAGGAGTACAATCCCAGTACACGGCAGAACTATTTGCAGCGTTAGCAGCGGTCAAGATGAAAAGTAGTGAATTGACGCTCAAAATAACTAGCACCCAGACCTACATCAGAGATGCGATGAACAAAAAGCTCCCCGGCTGGGAGCATGAAGGGTGGGTAGGGGTGCCGCACCGCGATGTGCTGCGCTGCCTATCCGCAGAGCTCAAGGCTAGGAAAGCACTGACCATCTTTAAGATAGCGAACCCCGGCTCGCCTGAGAGGGCGCGATGCTGACTCGCTTCTGCACTAGCTAGGAGAGCAGCGAGGGCACGGGCTGAGGAGCAATGGGAACTCACATTGCCTCCAGGCACGGCCCTCCCCGGCTTAAGCCTACAAGGAATAAGCCTACAAGGAAATAAACAGCGAGTATTCTATCGCAGCATACGGGAAATAAAATTTAACGTACAGGCTCAGGTCGAACGACACTCAACATCGAAAATGCTTCAGACCGTACGAACAGCGGCAGAAGAGACCTTTGGTAGGTGTGTGACTGACACCGACATATGGAAGGCCATGTCAACGAAAGACTTCCTCCTGCAGACAGCACAATTTCTCTGGAAAAGTATCCATAATGCCCATCGTATAGGAAAGTATTGGACTCACATACCGGAGTGTGAGGAACGTGCTATATGCAGCGGCTGCGATGGTGTTACCGAGGACCTAGAACATATCCTGCTGAAGTGTGTGAGCCCAGGCCAAGAGATTGTCTGGTGGGCGGCCGAGTCCCTATGGCGAGGGAAAGAAGGAGACTGGCCCGAGTTGTCCCTGGGCATAATCCTGGGTTGTGGCCTTGTGGAATTCCGCGACAATAAAGGGAAGATCAAGGAGGGTACACAGAGGCTATACTGGATCATAATGTCTGAGTCCGCCTACCTGATATGGAGATTACGAAATGAGCAGAGAATCTCGCAGAACGGGATACCTGCCTCGGAAGAAGAAACAATCAACAAGTGGAAGTACACTATAAATCAGCGATTACAGGTTGACATAACGCTGGCCAGCCAGCCTCGCAAAGGGAAACACCCCGCTCTAGCGCCCCAACTGGTCTTAACCACTTGGTCCGGAACACTGGACAACGAGCGGAACTTACCGGCTAACTGGCTCCGGGATCCCAGAGTTTTAGTGGGTAGTCACGCTTTCTTGCAGACTCACCCCTGGCAACGCAGCCATGGAATCGGGTGAAGCGACAGTCCCACACTACCCTTTGGGTGTGCGCAACACATTTCTCTGGGTGGTGGAAACCACTCCCAATGGAACTAATGTTTCAAACTTTACAAACCGGAAGGGATAACCTATTGTTGATTGCGACCAGCTAATGTACCACCAAAAAAAAAAAGAAGATAAAAGAAGATAAAAGAAAGAAAGCACAGAACATGTACAGCGCTGCGACGCTTGTAAATATTACTAAGCATGACAAATGCTGAATAGCCGCCCTCTGTCGCATCATCAAGCTTTGCCTTCTTGAGCATGTATGAATACAGGAAATTTCGGACGAGATCCTGCAGAAGAGTATAATTCTTGGCGCCACTAAGGTCTGCAGCGATAAACCAATAGCCGAATGCACTGACAGCAGACTGGAATGTCATGATAGCAATCGGCCTGATTGTACATCGAGTTGGCACCTCTGAAAATATCAGGGACCCATTTCGTCAATCCAGCAGATAGGATTGCCGAAAAAATCATTTGGAGGAAGGTGTCGCTGACACAAAGGATATTTTTCGTAATGGTGCTGCCAGCGCGAGCAGCTTGATCTGCCCTGCTCTGCAGCTCTTGGACCGGAGTGAGTGCCACATCAAGTGTTTTCGCCTGGCGGAGGCTCTCGTGAAGGGTCGGCAAGTAGTTGGGTTCGGAAAAGTGTGTGTCAAATGAAGTGATGAGCTCAGGGGAAGGGCACAGGGGAGCTACATCTGCCTTGACAAGCCCATATGTGATGTATAGGTGCAGATGGAGAGCCGCCTGGGAGTGACACAGTAAATCAGTTGTCTGAGAACAAAGAACAAAGAAACACACCTTCAATTCTTTGTTCTTTGCAAAGATATTATCCGTTCTGAGATGGCGCTGGTCACCCTTGCTGGGCTTCTTGCTTGAACCGGGCAGCATTGGCCCTCTAGGATGTTTGATGGATGTGTTGTGGGGCAGAGGAGAACCTCATTGATTGTGCCTTATTTTCTCTCTGGCTGACGGCCTGGCTGGATCGGAAGGACCTTCTGAGCCACCCACAGCTGCAGAGTCCATGGAGAGCGTATAGAGAGAGTCCTGGGATAATACAGGGAGAAATGTCGAAAGGCAAAAGGACAAAGACAAACCAGATGCATGCGCAATCACAAAATATAATAGCTCCGCAATCATGGCATGCCTTGAGGCGAACATTAGGGCATATATCTTGTTAGGCTGTGAGCTAAGGCTTGATTCTGATTGCACTAATGCCTGCATGTATAAACTATGGATAACATTTGTGTCAATCCTTGCAGTTAAAAACTTCTACCAACTATTTCCTCTTTTTGAAGTTGCGTGCGTTGAACGACAATCACATGTGATCGCAAATCTGATTGACAGTCGAAGAACTATTTATACGAACAATGGTTGCTGAATTGTGGGTGTGGGTAAAAAGGAGAGAGAAGCTGTTGATAGCCCAACAATAGCCCAATGAACATCCATCACGGCAGGTAGAGTTTACCTGCCATGATCTTTGCCCCCTGTGTAGCTGGACCTCAGAAGTTGAAATCCATCTGATTGACTGAGTAATCAGCTGTCTTGTGCACTATCTAATAGAGAAATACCACAATTTACCCTATGGGAGCTGAATCAGCTGATCACTTAAGACGACTGCTTCTTCGGGACTCAGACGCTGCAGGAGGTTGGCACACTTTACTGCCACTGGCACAGGACTTTGTGCTTTTTTTTTTGGCTGGTTTCTGACTTGTGGACTTCACCTCTGATTCTGCTGCAGCAAGTTTTGCATCCTCCTGTTGCTTTACTCATTTGGGTGGCCAGTGGTTATCAAGGGCAGCATCCATGCTTTTACACTTCTCTGGATGTGGCTCTGGATTGTCAATCAGAACAGGGTCCCTGGGAATTGCGCTCGATATGTGGGTACGGCAGGAGATAGGTGGTCTGAGTGCCGAATTGTAGATGGTATGCTCAGCATTAAACTGAAGCATATATTGAGACAAATCGTCAGTAGACCAACCTCTTCTTTCCTTCAATTCGTCCAGGGAAGTCAACACAAACATGGCAATCAATGCTTTGGCTCTTTTGGTGGGGCACAACACGATGGATCCTTCTTCGAGGTCTTGAATAGTGCCCACATTGAGGTTCAGCAGTTCTCTGAGCTCATCTTGGATAGCAAGGATCTGCAATAATACTGATCTTACACCCCAAATTCACTCGTTTTGTCCAGATCCTTTGATGTTGGAGAGATTTGGGTGAGTGATGAGCTTCTGTTGTGCTGCCAAAAGAAGAGACTCCATTTCAAGAGTGGGAACCAAGTGAACATGCTTCAGCCACTCCCCTACCACTCTCTGACATGCACCAGATGTTCTTCCCTTGACATATTTCTTGTAACTCTTGATGGCTCGTTTTCATCGCTGAATTGCTGAAGAACAGAGAAAGGGGAGCAATTGCTCAACCAAATATGGCGGAGAGATGAGGGTTTTTGTGTGACAAGGTATTTGGATTCATGTAAGCTGGCAATCAAAATTTCCCTATCTATCCTTTGCAATCAGTGTAATGTTCTTCCAACAATTGAACAAACTTTGTACCTTCATTGGACTAAGGGTAAGATCAGAGATTTCATGGAGGAATGCACAACTCCTCTGGGAGTATGTCTGCACAGGCCTGCACAAAACCAGATCATCCTCTGCTTCATAGACCGAGTAATCATTGCACTCTAGCCAGAAAAAGCTGTACTCTCAATTCTTTCCAGCACTGTGTTCGTTGCATTTTATAAATCTTGTGGGATACCAGAGGACGTAGCAGCTTTCCAGTCTCGAGCCAATTCATATGGCAACATGATAATCTCATTTGCTGCAAAATTATTTGAGTTTCTTGGTTATCCAAGCAGGGAAGATTGAAGACTTACAGCTCAATGGAAGGATCTGGTCTAGGTTTGCATCAGTTGTGTATATAGCAGACATTGGGGTCGTTCCAGTTGACAAGAGTAGGTAAGCACTGGATGTGTGACCAGAATCTACACTTTTCATATTGCACCTCGTCTGGATTGTCATCACCATGCAGTAATTTTATGCTATTCACACCATAGCGGCCAAGGTGTATTGGAATTCATTTCTGCTGGATGTTTGGCTGGTGTATATAAATCGTCTTCCAAGCCTTTAGGTGGCAGGGAAAGGCTGGAGGAATATTGAACCATAGGAATGTCCTTCTTAGGGGAGTCCAGTGTGTCCATCAGCATCTGAGAAATTTTGTTGTCTTCATCCATAGGATCCTCACGCAGTGACCCACTGCTGTCAGAGTCCTGAACTGAAAAAGCCTTCTCAGGCCCTGGTGGACTGGGTAGTTTCTCAAAGTCTGCATGTATCTCTTCGACTGTTCGAGATGTGGTCTATATAATCAATTGTTGGGTTCTCATGGAAGTGGAGAATCAAACGACCTACAGTTGTGATCAACTGGCAGAGGTACAGAACAAATGTGGTGTTGGCATTGTATACCTCAAGCAGATACAGCAGACCTAATTTGGTGAGCTCCCCTCCCTGTTGCAGATTGTTGTAAAGATATGTTGTGTCTTTCAACCTGATCTTGGTGATGAAATGACCAATTGTGCCTGGTTTGGCACCACCTATGTAGATGACCCTGGCTATCAGTTTGTACTCAATGTTGGCTCCAATTTTGAAGCTTGATGGTTTCTCATAGGCAGAGTCTTTATTGCTCGGACTGGTCATAGAAGGTTGTGGACCAAGAGTCTTGTGTATATAGAGATCATATTGGGCTTGCAGACTAAATGTTTAATGGTCAGAGTGTCCACAGATCAAGTTTAGTGCTTACAGAGTGACTGTGGAGTGAGTTTACAGTGTGGTATAATGTCATGGACTGAGTGTAGTGGGCACAGAATGATAGTAGAGTGGTTTTCTGTTGAGCAGAGTGTTGCAGACTGAGTCTAGTGAGTGCAGAATGAGTACTGAATACAATGGCCATGGTGGTTTTCCATCAAGCAGAGTGTTGCAGACTGAGTCTAGCTAGCATGGAATGAGTTTTCAGTGCTGTGTGAAGTCATGGACTGAATATAATGGTTGCAGATGACTGTAGGACCTTGCTGAGTGAGTTTCTGATGTGTCTAGTGGGCACTGTGATGGGTGTAGGAGTTCACAGACTGAGTCCAGGGGATGCGGAGTGACTGTAGGACCTCACGGACTGAGTCTACTGCATGCAGAATGGCTGTAGGAGATCATAGACCAAATGTCTTGAGTGCAGAGCAAATGTAGGACCTCGCAGAGTGAGTATCTAGTCTGCAAAGTGACCACAGCAGCTGGTGGACCAAGTCTACTGCATGCAGAATGGTTATAAGAGATCACAGACTGAATGTCTTGAGTGTGGAGCGAACATAGGACCTCACGGAGTGAGTATCTAGTCTGTGGAGTGACCATAGCAGCTCACAGACCAAGTCTACTGCAAGCGGAATGAGTGCGGAGTGACTATAGGCTTGTGTAGTGGAATGACCCTAGGACTTTTCATGAGGGTTTGGGTGGCATACATCTATACACTGTGTTGTTGAAACCGGTGGGGCAAACATAGGGCAGCCTCATAGCAGTTTGACTGAGAAATATATTGATTACCATAGTACAGGTGTGATATATTTCATATACCCTATACCCCTGTTCGTTCTGACTCATGTAAGTTATAATTAGATGCATAGTATATAAGTGGTGAGCCATCACAGATTTTGGACAGCAGTTTCCTCCCCAGAAATAGGCAGAGAATATCTTTGGATAGCTGTCTGTCAACTCAAGGGACTAACATCTGCTCTGTTAAATTCCCTAGATGCTCAGTAAAAGTCTTTGTATTTGAGCTCCCATTGTGGTTGTGTCATAATATATCTGGATTGTTCAAAACCCAACACCGTGGACTTCAGTCTGAGCTAAGGCACCTTTGAATTATATCAGAAACCTCAGAATATCAGAACATCAGTAACCTCAGTTTATATCAGAGACCTTGTGTCTAGAATCACACAGTTTTGACTGTTTACATCTATAAACCCTTGCTCATCTTGGGTGTACTTGTCAAAGACTCAGTTCAAGTCTATAAATCAAATTAACCACTTCTCGAAAGCTTCCAAACTTGATTCAACAAGTCTAAAGACTTAGCCATTGTGTAAGGAATTATGTAATGCACCCAGCCATGCACCACTACCTCTCCACCAAAAGGGAGCAATGTCAAACTCAGTTTGACACTGGCTGGGAGTATATATACTAGATAATGTCTTCAACCATGACACATTGTAATGCTGCTCATGTGTTAGCATGGGAGCACTCAGCCACTGAAAACAAGGAGGAATTTGTGTGTTGCCACACCACCCAAGAATGTGCTGAGTGTTACCTGTGTGCATTCTCCATGGATGACAATTGAGTCGTTGCAGAAGAATTACTTGCAAGAGATCTCGCTGAGTTGGATGACTGCAGCTATGAGAAGTTGGCATGAGAGGAGCATGCGGCTTTGAACCCTAATGAGTTCTTGCTGGCCTCCCAGTGGGAGTCTGATGCCCAAGCAGCAGAAGTTGTAGCACTTGAGCACCTAGCAGTAGAGCACCCTAGTCATGATGCAGTGCAGAGAGGAGGACTGCCAGGAATGTGTAGCAGTAATGGCACAGTAATGGGAAGAGAGTGGAGGGGGGAGGAGAGAAACAAATCATTAATCATGGTCGAAATCACACTATCTGTAACCATGGGATCAGATCAAAATCAAGCAGAGTTTGAATGACTTTGGATGTTTTCCTTTTGATTTTGCTTCAATCTGAGTGTCAACTGCACACACTCAATGTGGTGTGCTGGGAGACTTTGTATGCCCAACAATGTGCTTGTATACCTACATATATGCATATTGATTCTATTATATCTTCCAAAAAATGTACCACAAAGATCATGCACAGTGTAGACAACCTGAAGGCACACTGCCAAGACATAAGCCATCCAACCCAAAAGCAGTCTGCAAGAATAAGACACCCCAAGATGTCTGTCAAAGACCAGAGATGCCAAAGACAAATATGTAGTTTACTGATGTGAATTGGTCAGCAGTTGCACAATGTCTAGGTGGCCATTGTCAGATGCAGCCTGAAGTGCATTGCCATGTTTTCCACCCTGAGCATTGGCATCGGCACCTGTCTCCAGAAACAGCTGTACAATACCCATATGGCCCTTAGAAGATGCTGCCCGAAGTGCATGACCATATCTTCCACCTAGAGCATTGACATCAGCACACTTGTCCAGAAGCAGCTGCACAATGCCCATGTGACCCCTGTAAGATGCTGCCTGAAGAGCATTGCCATAGAATCCACCCTGAGCATTGGCATCAGCACCTTTCTCCAGAAGCAGCTTCACAATGTCCATGTGACCCCCAGAAGATGCTGCCTGAAGTGCATTGCCAAAGTGGCCACCCTGAGCATTGACATCAGCACCTTTCTCCAGAAGCAGCTTCACAATGTCCATGTGACCCTTAGAAGATGCTGCCTGAAGTGCATTGCCATATGATCCACCCTGAGCATTGACATCAGCACCATTCTCCAGAAGCAGCTTCACAATGTCCATGTGACCCCTGTAAAATGCTGCCTGAAGTGCATTGCCAAAGTGGCCACCCTGAGCATTGACATCAGCACCATTCTCCAGAAGCAGCTTCACAATGTCCATGTGACCCTCAAAAGATGCTGCCTGAAGTGCATTGCCAAAGTGGCCACCCTGAGCATTGACATCAGCACCTTTCTCCAGAAGCAGCTTCACAATGTCCATGTGACCCTTAGAAGATGCTGTCTGAAGTGCATTGCCATAGAATCCACCCTGAGCGTTGGCATCAGCACCTTTCTTAAAGAGTAGCTTCACAATACTAGAATGTCCATAGTATGATGCCACAGTTAATGGATAGTAGTCATCAGAGTTGAATTGTGTCATCCAATTGTGTGCCATGTCTCTCAAGTTTTGTCTTGCAGCAACATCTATGTGCCTGACAGATTTTGGGACTTCAGGAGCATCCCATCTCTGTGGCAAAAGGTCCAACAAGAATTTCCTCCTAACTGCATCCTGGAGAGCATTGGAGAGGACATCATTGATTTTTGTTTCTGTGTCTCTTGTAGTAGAATGAGATCCCCAATTGAGTTGAGTATATTCAAGGAATGGATGCTCAACCATCAGGTTTTCATGGGTTGGTGAACCCGGCTGCAAATTGGTTTTATATGGTACGAATGACAAGTATGTCAGGCAGATTGTTGCAATATTTGTATGGGCATGTGGGAATTGGGCAGCATGAATTCTATCCAAGTAGTCTTGTGTAGTGAAGTGGATCAAACGAACCACATTATCTGTCTGTTCCACATAGACCAGACCAGCACATACAGACAAGATGGTTTCAATGTCTGTCATGCCATCCTCATCAAAATGTGTGTCGTCTGGCCTGATTGCGAGGGCTGTTTGGAGTTCAAGAACAGAGAGTGGTCGGAATGTGTATGCAATCCAGGTGAGTGCAGCCAACCCAAGCTGTTTGTCATTTAGATTCTGACTCTGGATTCGCAGCAAGGCTTCATTATATGTGTTGTCCAGGTCTGTAGGCAACTTGGAAAGGCCTTCACGGACATCCCTCACTGTGGTCTTTGTGGCAAGTGAATCAATGTGGAGTTTTGTGAGCAAGAACCTGATGCAGTGAATGAGCATAAAACTATGTATACAGGCTATGTTCTCACATTCCATCTGCCTTGCTCAAAACCTGTTTCTCAATTTCTGAGGCAAGATCTGGGCTGGCCTCAATATGTTTTGACAGTCGAGAGGATGCAGAGATCTGGGCAGCTATGTATTTTTGCAGATCTGATTCAGTTGCCTGAATCTCCAGTTTTGCCACATCTGGAAATGCTTTGGAAACATCAACATGAGGTCTGGAAGTGATCATGAGGTTCACTGAAGACCCAAGTTCCTTAAGGCTGTGAATTAGATCATTGCGGACATTTCCATCCTCTGGACATTCATCTAGAGCATCAATGATGATGAAAACCTGGGAGTAAGCAGAGATGACTGGAGCCAGAAGCTTCATAATTTCTTCAAGGGATGGTCTTGTATTTCGATTCTGATGCTGTTCATAGAGGGCCTTTATATCAGAGGAGATTGGCTGGTCAACAACAAACTGCCTCCACAAGCTTGCCATGAGATTTGGCAGGGTCTGAAGTCCAGTGTCCTTGTGGTTGCAATAGATGGTAGCTATGGCAGTTTTGCTTCTGTTGGGGAATTCAGCTTGGAGATGGTGCATAACAACAGAGCTAGAATATATTCAGTGTTTATCTGAATTGAATTTTGCACAACCCACGCCAGCACAGTTTTCCCAGCACCAGCTGCATGAAAGCCCTTGAGAATGTGTTTCTCAACCATGACATAATGACATACGAATGCCAATGCACCACAAAATCTGTCCAGAGTTGTCCTTCCATCCCTTGAATGTTGCATTGTCCAGCAGCCATTGTCCAGTTCCTTTTTGGTGGCTGGCAAGGATGGTGGCCTGCCTTGTGAAGAAATTGATTGGTGACAGCCATTCAGTAATCCTCTTCTTCTCTTCCTGTCTAGCAGTATCCCTGCCAAGTATCAGTTGCATTCAATTGAACAACAGGTGCAATTACCAGAGTTCCATGCCCAGCCAGTTGCTCAGGGTTGATTTGAAGCGCTCTATCTCTGCCAGATCATCCTTTGCCTCCTTTTTATCCCATAGAACCCAGGCAGCCTGTTTAATGATCTTTCTGGCTGTGCCCTGTGCTGGCTCCAGCTTCTTTGCCAGGCATGACATAGTCTCCTTGAATTCTGCCATGGATTCCTCCAGTTGGAATTGGTGTCCTCCAGCCTGATTATGGGCACCAGGTACAAGATGAGTCTGAAGATCTGCAAGCAAGGGCTTGAGTGCATCAACTTCTGAGAACAGCCTCTTTCGCTCTTTGGAGGCATTGCGGAAGTCCTTGGCATATTTGCCAGCCTGAGCAACGACATCCACAAGCTGCACTATGCTGGCTATGAGTCCAATGAGTTCTGCCATTGCCGGGGGGTGCGAAGAGATGAGAGAAAGCAAAAGAACTGTCTGCTGTGCGCGAACGGATACCACACCTTCAGCTGTCAGATTGGTGTCAATCATGGGTTCTATTCATCACGAGAAGATCGGACATGAAATCCGGCACATGCGGAACGATTACCGGAAAAAGAGCTGCCTTAGCTGTGAAAGAATATAGTATCGAGACAGTACACAACAATTCTCCGATAGACCAGTACAAATATACTTGCAAGCCGAGTCCACCTCTGAATCTGGAAAAGACGCTCTGCAGACGGGTATCAATCAAAGTGGAGCGCGCAAGTGCCTTCACATCACAGGCGCTGGCACCTTCTTTCTATTCATAGCAGTTCAAAGCTGTGAAAGAAGCCACGATGTCAGGAGATTTGCAGCAGGACACGGCGCAGAGGTTTAGTTGATTCGGACGCTAAGTTCACCGTCTCGAATAGCCACACAAATTTTGTACTGCAATTCAAAGCTCAGACTGCCGCGGAGATGCATACACGTTGCGAAGCACTCTGCGCTACCCGACGAACGATTTTCGGAGTGCCCGGGATCTCGTCTGCCGCTGCCTGCGGCACGCAGGCGCGGGGAGGCTACGCGGAGCGAGCTTGATCTCAGGTGCCCTCCGCGCGACAAACACCCGCCGGCGGCAGGACATAAGAACCTGCAGCCCAGAGGGCAACGTAGGCGGGGCCCCGGAGCGCACGCGACTGCGTTCGCGAAGATGTCGGAGCCCCGCGAGATCCGGCGGCACGGACCGCGCGCGGTGGACACGATGTGTACCCCCACCCCCGCTCTCCCCAACCGCGTGGTCTCCGTCCCCAGGAGCCGTGAGCGCGTGAGCTATGATCAATGTTTACCGAGCCCAACCGCAGATCGTCACTTTCGCTGCGAGGCATGACGTCATCCTGCGTGCAAGAGAGCGAGGGATACACGGGCACTGGTTCGCAGCATAACGAGGAGTAAGTGCGTCGGAAGACGCCGCCCAAGTCATCACCGTGCAGGCTCCCCACACCTGCTTTGCGCCTTCGATCGCCCATGTGGTCAAGAGTCGATAATCGATGGTAGCATGATGTGGCACTGCCAGCGGAGGTCAGCAGAAGCAGGGGAAGGCGGATTCGGATGGAGTAGACGCGTAGGGCGAGTAAGGTACAATTGTTGGAGGGATTGAAAAGAGGCCAAGGGAGGTTTCACCGGCAATGATATGTATGTATTCCATGTACCATTTGTCCTCCGCCCCGAGCCCTCCTCGCGCACCTTCTTGCCGATCTGCCAGAGGCCGGTGATATGACGAACGGTGACGAAGGGCCCCGCATCGCAGTGCGGAGACGAAGTGCTCGGGCTGCCGACCACGGGGACGCGCACACACCACCCGAAGTGAGTCCCGCGCAGCCGAGCCCGACTGCGGACCGCAACGTCAGCGCACGCCGCAACACTCGGGGGCTACGAGCCGCGACAGCGTGCAACATCGGCGACGTTACGATGCCGTCTTGCGGGAGGTGAGGTGTGAGGTCGGAGCAGATGTCGACACCGTGAGATGCAGAGCGCGCGAATGCCCAGGCGATGATTGACGCGGATGTCGTGGGATCCGTGGACGTCAGAAACAAGCCCGATTCGACAGCGATATGTACTGAAGGGAGGTGAGGACACAGTCGGACACGGGGAGGGAGGGAGGAGGAAGGGGGGATGGGGAGGGACGTCTGGGCGGGCGGCGGGGGCAGATGAAGGAAAAGGAAGAGGATGGAGAAGGAGCGAGGAGGGAGGTGACGGAGGGAAGCAGAAAGATGTAAGACTCACCTCCGTATCACATACTTGTCATACAGTGGCCGATGCCCGCTGCAGGAACGCCGGATCCGCTCATCTGAAAGCACAGGCACGTCCATCAGCGTCGCCCGAGTCGTTCCCCGCTCTGCCTACACTGGCGGCCCCGTTGGTATTACCACGAGAGATTCCACGCCCATCACATCGGGGTATTGCATCGCGGGCCTGACGTCCACACAAAGCGTGCAAAAGCTTGTATATCAGACACGATCGCCCGACACGCCAGTCGCGCGCATGCCGGTGCACTCGAGGATCTGCGGGGAGCGTGTTCGCAGACACTCTAGAGGAGCTGATCATGAGTAACGTGGCACACCGGACAGACAATGCATGGGTGGGGGGATGACGCCTGGGAAAGAAAGGTAACAATGCACGGATGAAGGACGGATGAGGGATCGAGGGGAAAGGATGCAGGGTGCCATGGCACCATTGGATGGGGAAGGGGCAATAGGACGAGAGTTGGCAGGAGGAGGGCATACAAGAATGATACTCACGAATACCAGCTGCCCCACCCTATGCACGGCGAGCACCGGGAGACTCTATATGCGCATGGCGTGCGTCAAACAATCGGACGGACGGAAGACGATTGACTAGGAGCTCGGAGCTTGTGGGATCGCTGCTCGCCGCGTAGTAGAGGCCGCGATGTCGCATGCCGGAAATACAACGAACAGAAACCGACGAGCACCACAGTAAACAGAGATGTCGAAGCCCACAACGCCTCCCCTCCAGCTGGACCCGCTCGACGTCCGCACTTGGCCCTGCGATCCGCGACGTCGTCCAGCAGGCGCGGGCGAAAGGCGGTCGATATACGCCGCATGTGGTGAGCGCGGACAACGGAGCGCCCCACCGGGGACGCTGACGCCGGGTTCCGTCCGTGCAATGGATAGCGGCGCCAGATACGTGCTGGAGAGATGTGAGCATAGGGTCGGGGGTTGAGAAGTAGGGGATGGGGAAGGGAAGGAGGGACGAAGAGGAAGGAGGGACGAAGAGGGAAGGCGGCGGCCGCGATCCTAAGGGCAGGTCCGAGTGGGAGGAGAGGAGAGGAGGAGGGAGAGAGGAAAGAGGACATACCGCCGCCCTGTGTGAATCTCCGTCGACGAACCAGCCCCCGCCCATTCACACCGAGTCCCGCTCCGGCACGCGGGAGCACCACCACTCGCACCTCCACCGCCTCACTGAGATATCGAAAAACTCGCGCCCCACAACCTGTCAAATCGGATCCACAAGGCCGACCAACATCCGTGGCCGCATGCGCAGGCGTATCGTCCGAGCCGTCCGAGCCGTTAGCCGCGCGGGCCGATGGCCGGTGCTGCGCATACCAGTGCGCAGCGCGTGCACACCCAAGAAAGAAAAATATCGACCTAGGTCGAAAGGGCTCCGGAAAGGGCTCCGAGGATTTTCCTATTGGCAGGAAAATGCCAGACCAATGGGATAATCCTCGGAGGCCTTTCAGGAGGCCTTTCGACGTAGGTCGATATTTTTCTTTGTGCGGTGTGGTGTGGGGATGCCGATGCGCTCGAAGCGGGGAGTCGGCACCGCCATACAAGACGATGCATGCAGGAGGCCGATACGATGCGTGCTGAAAGAAGGTGAGAATAGACGCGGGAGGTCGGGAAGCAGCGAGGAAGGGGGAAGGGGCAACGCAGACTCGCCCAGTCGGAGGTTCGTGTGCGGCAGGAGGAGGAGAGGGTGGAGAGGGCGCGGACGGCGTATCCTCCGACTGCGCACCGCCAGCCGCGTGGCGCGTGCGTGCGCGCTTGAGGGTCGGGCTGCAGGACGACGTCAGTAATCGGGAAATCTCATGGTGTGCAGCTCAGAAGACAGACGGACGGACGAATGTGGGGGTGGCGGAGGGGGAGAACGGAATGCCGGAAGGAGGCGCAGAGGGTGGAAGGGGAGGGAAGATGGAAGGAGGGGCGCGCAGACGGATGAAGGGGCCGAAAGGTGTGAGGAGGAGGAGACACGGGCAAGATGGGCACGTAGGGTGATGGTACTCACGCATACCATCGTCTCCTCCCCATTTTTGGCAAGTCTGCAACTCGCACCGCGAGACTGTGCGCGGGGCGTGCGTCAAGATGTTGGGTGGACGACGACAAGCTGGAGCTAGCTGACCCCCGCGGGGGGCGTCGCCGACTGAGACGCGTCGGACGTGTAACAGCGCATTCGTAGAGCGGAGGATGAAGAACGGCGCCGAGATCTAGAGCGGCCGAAGTGGTTAGCAGCATGCGCGGAGGTTGAAGGAGAAATAAAAGAGATACAGGATTCTTTGCCATGGCAGAAAAGACAGAAAGAAAACGGAAAAGAGGGATCGGAGCTGCGCACATTTTATGGAGGAGGAAGAAGGATGGAGGGCAAGGGCACTCACGTTTAGATTCGTTTCATGGCGTGCGTTGGTACCTGACTCCAGTGTCTACTTGATCTCTAAACCGCTTGATTTTGGCGATTGGTCCCGCTCATCAAAGAGATGTACAGAATGAAGGCCGCCCATAGAATATGTCGCCATCCAGTGCCACCCGGCGAGTTGTTGACGGCAGAAAAAAAGGAGAGTGGTCAAGGCGCAGACTACCAAACGCGCTGGAGGGCGCGTGCATATGCCATCGGTCTGCATGGTTGACGGCTCGGGCGGGCAGACGATCGCGGCCGCGGATGTCGGCATGGAGGATGCCAATTCGAGAGGTGCTGGGGCGCGATCCGTTGTTTCGGGAAGGCGATGGGCGCGAGCGGCGGTGCTCCCGAGTCGGGGATGCGTACATGGCGGAGCGGGACACGCTGCGATGTGGGTGGGCGGGGGCTGGTCCGTCGACGAAGATGCGCTGGGCGGCGGTATGTCCTCTCCCCTCTCTCCCTTTTTACCTTCCTCCTCTCCTCCCACCCGGACTTGCCGCTCCTCCGACCGCGACCACCTCCCTCACTCTTCCTCCCTCTCCCGCATCTCCGACCGTTTGCCCACATCTCTCCAGCACGTATCTGGCGTCACTATCAACACGCACGGACCCCGTCATTGGCGTCTCGGGGGGCACGGTCCACTCGGAAGTCGGAAGGAGAGAGGCGTGGTTGTTTGGAACCAGAAGGCTTCAAGGCTTAAACAAATTGATCGCGAGTTCGGGCCGATCCGGGCGTAGCGTGAAGCGAAGCAGCGGGATTCTGTGCGCAGGTCTTTCTACTACAACATGCGAGGTACAAGCATCAAGTTCGTAGCGTCTGTCTATGAGAGACTATCTTTCTACGTGCATCTCTTTCTGTGTGATAACTTACTTTCTAGTGCTACGCAGTCTCCCTTATTCGGGGCGATAGCACATTGGCTAGCCTGTCATACGTGCCCCCGAGAGGAACCCCACTGGCATTGAGTGCGGTTCAGTCAAGGGTTCAGCACGGCTGGTGGAACTTAGCAGGTACGCCGTTACTTCCGTGATCTGCGTTGAATATCGAGTGTTCATTATCATTGTGAAGGCGGTACATTTTCCATAGGCGCCTAGGAATCAAGTTGTCGTACCCGCCGCCGCGCCGGCAGGTCCCCCACACTGCCATTGGGCCGATCCGGCAATCTGGATGGTGGTATTTTCAAATAAGGAGGTGCGCTCAAAATAGCAGCTACGGAGGGTGTATCGTTGCGACCGGAATTTTGCGAGCCGGGATGTATGTAGGTGTAGTCGAACGGACAAAGTGTAGCTAGCAGTAATTTCCCAAGAGACCGGGAGAAAAGTTTACGCAGACACTATACACGACACCAATTTCTCTCCGAGCGGACAGTTGTGAATGGGAACTGGGAGAGACTTCCAGGGAGTGAACACTTTATGCAACCATCGATTCGTACAAATCGAACGACTAGTAAACGATACAGCTACATACGCACACCAAGGATTCAGAACTCCGAGTCGGCAACATTTATCTCCGTCAAACTTGGGCTTGAGCAATCCACGGATAGCGGAGTGTAGGAATTGCCCTCCGCGTCGGGATCACTTCGTGGCCTCAAATATGGCGCCGTCTCCAGCGATCCAGCGTGGAAACCGGGAGGATCCCTCTCCAAGTCGCGCCTAGCATCGTCAAGCCTCTTTTTGACACCAACATAGTGATTTTTCTTCTCCGTCGTCCGCCTCCGCCGCTCTGGGATCGTGGGATCTTCAATCAACTCTAAGCACATCCCAGGAGACGTGTTGGCAGGCATAGCGCGCAGCGCCTTGCGCACTCTGGTGTCCAATTTGCGCAGGAAGCTGTGGTCGATGAAGTTGGCTGCAACATCTTGGAATCGCTTTGAAGCCACTGTAGAGAATGAGGTGACGGCGAGGAATGGAACAGTGCACCACCTACGTTCGAGATAGGCTTGAACACTGGACATGACTGTCAGCGCATTGTTGCGGTCCTTGGCTACAGTGGGACCGTTCAGGTCGTTCACGCCAAAGTCTTGGCCACGCTGGTCTGATGTCGCAAACTGCTCGATGAGGGCCTGCAGGGTCGCAGGGGAAATAACGCCAGCGGTGATCTCAGAAACAATGGTAGTACTGTGGTTGACGAGAAAAGTCTCGACCACACCAGCGGCAACAGACCATAGGGATGTTTCATCAGCTGGATCCGGAGCCAGGTCGCGCTGATACCGTTCGTACAGCTTCGTCTGCAGCGCAACGTACTCTGCCTTTAAGACAGTGGACGGCACAAGCTCCATTGCAGCAAGTCCTTTGATATCGGCGACCGTAGCAGCCGCGCAATGCGCGATATTTTCGTCCACAATCTCTCTTCACGTTGTCTTGAGAACATGTCGGACAAATCAGAAAACGGACTCACTGGATACTGGATAACAGGCCACCGCGCTCATACTCCGCAAAATGGGCCTCAACCAATCTGTTGAAATGATCGACTGAGAAGTCTTTCACGTCCCGGAACCCTGTGATGGCGACGTCCTGCCAGCTTTGGACGAAATTGGTGATGATGCGGGGGGTGATGCCGTACGGGAGCTCTCCAGGCAGCTCTCGTGTAACCGCCCTACGGAATGATCAGTGTTGCGGAAGGCAATCGTGAACGGAAAAATCACCGTTTCGTGTACTCTATCATTTGGTCAAGGTACACGATCTCGCCTTCGGCACTGAGTCCTTCCCATACCGAAGAGCTGTAGGGGGGAGCTCCATTGCCAGGTGTATTAGCGGGACAAAATCGAGGCGTGTTCTGGGAGACTCCGTGTCTTATGGTGTCGTACGACTCCTTGACTTTATAAACCAATCCGACTTCCGTCGTAAAAGGTTTGGGGGGGATCCCTTGGATGTGGGTGGAGAAATCCTTGGAGAATTCGTCGATGATGGTGAGAACGGTGTCATGAGCATCTTGCTCAGTATGACGAGGCAGGGTGTCGAGCCTAGCGTCACAGGCGTCGATTATGTCTGTAATCTCTCGGGAAATCGCCGGAAGCCTGACACAGGAGTGAGGTCGTAAACGCCAATTATACTAGTGATAGACGAACCTGGCCACAACAAGGTTGGACAACAGCTTGCTTATATATTGAGCAAGCTGTTCTGAACCGAGGCGATTCCTATCTTCATCATGGACCGACTTCCATGGTTCAGTGTCCCGAAAGAATTTGCGTTCTTTCTCTCGAGCCTCTTCCCAAGGCACATCATCTCCGGCTGGAAGCTTGACAGCGAACCAACCGTTGTCGAGTTTGTGTGTCTTGTTATTGAAAGTCTCGATCCAGCTAGCCTCCATGCCTTCCACAATTTTGTCCGCCTTTGTCAAAACACCTGCATCTGAGGTCAGCGATGAATCGGCATACAAGTCCCAGACACCTACCAACTGTTCGCTGTTTTAATCCAGGATTCGAATCGGCGAATATGATCCGCCGGGCCCCTTGAACTTCCTGGTCGTCTGAAAAAGCATGTTAATGGTAATTCACGGGTCCTTAAACACACGCACATTCGCAAGTCACGACCAGAAGGACGATGCAGTTGGGCTTGGCAACATATTTCTTGACGAGCTTTTTAATCAGGTCAATTTGACCTGGGTCCTGTGCATCTCGAACATCCTCGATGACGCCTTGAACACCAGTTAGGAGCTCAGCAGCGACAAAACAGCAATCCTTACCAGGGATATCATAGAAGTACAAGTCGTGCATATTGGGGCCCTTGGCAAAGACGCACACACAATCTTCGGAGAATGTGCGAGCGCTGTCTCCCGAGGTAGCCACAGCTTCTCTTCCGAGCAGACTGGGCTTGAGGATACATTCCTGGGCGTCAGCAATCGCAAGACGGATCTCGTCCAAGTCAGACAAATTGGCACGGAACGGGATTTCGTCTTTGTCACTTGTGAAGCGCAAGGTGATATCAACAGACAAGGAGGGAGAGTCCGTGGAATGTTCCAGGCGAAATTCCATTGGACATCTGATTGAGAGAGTCAGACATGTATGAGAACGCTATTGGGTGCTTACTTCGTGCAGGTTCCAACCCCGCGGGGAAGTTTTAGCTGGTACACCGTCACCGATTTGTATAACAAAGCCAAACGCATACTGACCGTGCTTATAGCTTCAATGACAGAGCTCTTTCCAACGCTCTGAGTGCCCACAGCGACGATGTGGGGAAGCCCTACATCGTGCTGGATCCTGGTGTGGACGTCAATCTTTGAGTTCACAAATAGAGGTGCGATTGGACGTACTTGGCATCGCGGAGCCATTTCAGAATGTCCAGACGAGCTTTGGAGTAATCTCGAAGGGTTTTCGGGGAGTTGTTCATGGTGCTGAGGGATCCAAAGGGCCTTCGGATTTATAAACCGTCACGAGCGTCTGCTAGAAAGCTTGCGCCGATTTAGGGCCCGTTACCAGAACAGTGTCAAAGGAAGGGAGGTAACAAAGCCTTGGGAACCAACACATGGTTATCGTTCTTCAGGAGTTCTGGTGCCCAAAGCAGCATGTAGTACAATGGCGCCGCCCCTTCTAAATGTCGATCGGATCCAAGTTTGAAGTTCCGGGGATTACTCACCAGTGCTCACTCTTGACCTCCTCTCTCCACGCGTCCCAGCCTCAGGGAATACGGGATCGGTGAAGATCGAAAGCAGCATCCAGAAATAGGTGCAGCAACGTAGTGGCTTGCCAATGTCGATCAGTGGGTGTGGTGTCGGTAGGGGGAAGATGCTGTAAAGGATCATCACCTCGAGTCAGAAATGAATGAGAAGCGATCGATGCAATGGAACTTGTAGAACGGTGGAATGAAGAGCGAATTCTCCCGCCCAAACTTGCAAGGTTTGATCCCGTACAATCAGGCGCGCGATTAAGCTTGCCATTACAAGATTAAAGGCAGGATAGGGATAATAGCCTTGGGAAATGGCTATTGTTCTCCAGTATTATAGGGATGAAATAGCACATTACCTTGCACATGATCAGCGGGTGTAGGTCGGAGGAAGATGCTGTAAACGATCGGCGAACATGTCAGATTGCCAACGCGATGTCCATGCTGCAGCGGAGGAATTGACAGTGAGGAGCAGAAAATAGAACCGGCGCAGGGGGTTCGTAGCGGTTGAATTTCGTCTGTATATGGACTGTGAGTTCGATAAGTCTGGTCGGGGCAGCGGTTCATCGGGCGGGTAATGCCCAGAAAAGACCAGCAGTGACCAATTAACGTCTGCAAGTGGATTTTCTTGGGCGTCAGACATCGGTTGAAGTGCATGAGGGAAACTGAAGGAACACCAGGCGTTGAGTGCATGTCAGAGAAACCCAAAAAAATACAGAACCTGAAGCCAACCACAGACAAGAGACCGTTCATTCGTCCAGGCAACAGATTTGGTACGTAGTGGAGTCGTAGTGAAGCCCATCGGCGCTGCTGCCTACGTCGGCGCGAGTTCCAGCCGAAGATGACCTTGGGAGTTCGGACCGGCTAACCGCGCCAGAGGTGGGATCCACGTGGGCGCAAGGTGGGCGTTTCACCCCGCTTTGACCACTCGAGTGGCCGCATATCGCATCCTTCCTCGCTGTGCAGCTCTTCGCCGTTTGGATGACTCCACAACACGCCAATACCACCCCGTCCCTAGCCCGTATTGGCTACGCCCGTAAGGCAGAGGGTGGTAGGTGGCCGCGGCCGGAGGAGCGGCAAGTCCGGGCGGGAGGAAAGGAAGGCAAAAAGGGAGATAGGAGACGCGCATCTTCTTCGCCAAATCGCCGAAAGTGCAGGTGGTGTGATTGGCTTCGCACGCCACGTCGAATGTGTTCGCTGTGGGTGTTGGCGCATTCATCGCATGGTGTAGAGGATTTGTGGTATGGGGGGCTAGAGCGACAGGATATGTGAGAGCTGGTAGGGAGAAGGAAGTACGAAAAGGGGGGAAAGATGTCAAGCGAGAAGTAGACTGAAACTGGGCTCGCCAATCCACGACAAGAAACATAGTGCCTTCCAGAAACGTAGGAAGACAACGACTGCGCGCAGCTCATCGAGAATAAGGATACCGGGCACAGGCGCTCACAGATTCCATCCATAATTCCGTCTCTGAGCCTGGAACCGTTTGATTTTGACGATTCATCCCGTTAGTGTGAACCAGCACATAGACGAAGTCCCATGTGGCCAACGAGACAAGCATACGAGTGACGGACGAGGTAGTCCTAGTGTATTCGCGAGGATGTACCGTCACTCAACCCGCGGCAATTTTTTGACAGCACGGAGGGACGTGGCGCCTGGGAGTAACTGGTGGACGATGAAATGCTGGCATGGAGGTATTCGACGATCGCTGAGAGACCGGCAAAAAGATAGCGAGTGTGGTCAAAGCGTGGTGAAACAACCGATGAAGGCAACAGAAGCGAAGGCGCCCACGTGATCCGGCGCTTAGTCAGCCCGACATACCGCAGGCCGACACACCGACCTTCCTTTTTGGGAAGGCTCGGGCATCAGCAACAACTTGAAGTAATTGGATTGGCAGTGTCGCGGTCAGTTATTCAGGCAACTGCAAGGCCCTCTGACCTTCAGTGAGATTTGGAACCTTATAATACTATTTAAAAGCTATTAGCACGTATTCATTTGGTGAAAATGGTAGATTCTGTGCTTTCATTATTTAGGGCGAAAACTGAGTTATATAACGGTGTTGCGTTCAACCGTGAACTGCAAACCGCTGGGGGTATTTGAGAGGGAATTTAATTGTCAAGTTACGCGGAGATGCTGTCTACGAGGGGTGGCGTGGCAAATGATATGGTCGCGTCGGTCGGCACATCGCGTCAATTACGCGCGCCGATGTGTCACAAGGACATCAGTGATGAATGTATCATCGACGGAAGCTTTCCTGAGTGGGCGTCCCGAAAATTGAATCTGTGCCACTCAGTGGCACACTGGCACTTGAGTGTGATTCGGGTGGGATCTTGTGGGGCAGCCTGAGGTGTATCGGGGGGCCAGGGTACCAAGCCTGTTGTTCTCCAGCACAAAGTCAGAAATCCAGTAGATGGAGAGATGGGGAGATAGTAGATTGCAGGTACATGGTAGCAAGAGAAGAAGACTGTGTTGCCACCGCTTGGACAATGGCCAAGCTGCCGTTGATGCATCAATGGCTGAGGGTTCCCCAAAAAACAGGTCGGTGTGTTGGCCCAAATTCCTGCTCTTTGAGTGCTCTCCTTCTCGCAATTAACGCAAGCAGCATTGCCGATGGGCTATAGAACTCCGAGCTCCAGGAAGTGCTGTATTACACGCTGTACGCCTGTCGGAAGGCTTGCACCTTCGCCGACCGGCGACAGGCTGACTCAGGCGACCGCTGCCTGTGTCGATCGTCGCTCTATCAGCACATAGAGTGCTCAAGACTATCCCGATGGCAAAAGACCTGAAAACAACACTCAAAATTAGCCAAAAGTCTGTCAAAAATGCTCGAAAATTGGGGCTTCCGGTTCAAGGTTCAAACCCCCTTGGCCTCCCCCACTCTGACATCCCAAAAGGGGAATGCTTACAAATAGATAACATAACACTGACGGTCAGTGCACCACTATGACATCACGTGATCACTTTCCCAGCTTGTGTCAGCCATTCCGATGTCAGTGTTCACACTGAGAAATTCTGAAACCAAGTTCATTGTCATGTCCTTGGTTTTATTTAACAGCACAGAGGGACTGTGTGTTTACAGAGTGATTTTAATTACTTCTTGTTTGAATTTAAGCTATAAAAAGCCTTAAGAAAGGTCAGTTTGGCAATGTACATGTTGAAAATAAAGTCTGTTTGCAGAAAAATTTGCACATCTGCCGCGTCAATTTTAAGGTGAATTTGCGTGTATATGCTGTCATTTTCTGCTCAATAGTCTTATATACGCATTTAGAGCAACATTGATGCTGCCATAAAACCTGCAAATACATATTACTGCCGGCTATTTTCTGTGAGAAAGGTGAAAATAGAGGTGAAAAGCAAAAACTATACATATAGACCAAGTGGAAAGGGTAATAGCGAAAAGTTTGAAGAAAAAACAACTATACACTACCTCTGAGGTTCAAACCCACAGCACCCAATGATTAGGTAACAAGACATCATCACTACTTAACCACTACAGCACGGCAACCATGCCTAATGGTCACAAACATTGCACTATGTGCGACTGGCCGTCTCGGCGAAGAAACGGCACATTGGTCAGCATTTGTCCATTTTAGGCAATGTCAGAGTGGGGGAGGCGTGTGGGAGCTTCAAGGTTCGAACACATTCGGAAAAAATATGCCTTGCCTGAACGCCGAACCGAACTTCGGGTTCAGGTTGAGCAAATTCACTGAACCTGAACCTGAACCTGAAATTCGCGTTCAGTCCGGTTTGGTTCATGTTCGAACCGATGTTCTGAACATAACTAAACCTAATGCAAATGTTGTCCTTGCACCAGGAAGTTGTCGATCTTTACTCAAATCCAGGTGCAGCGTGTGAAAAAGCTTTTTGCACACTATATAGCCCATACATGTGCTCCAGGATGCGGGATAGACAGCCAAAAACGAACACCCCTTGGCCTCCCCCACAATGACACACACGTGACATTCCCATCACGTGCCTGAGCGACGTGTCGTCAACAGCTCGAAAGAGCACGTTTAACACTAGTTTCACCGCATTATTTGCTGGGGGGAACAATGTTTCCCCCAGACCCCCCTCTTTTCGCCTGACGGCACGTCCTAATTAAATTATTAAGGGTTTTAATTCATTTTTAAGCTTAATTTCTGTTGTAAATTAAATCTGGCGCGGGGGAGACCCCGCGGACCCCCCTGAACGCTCGCCGCTGGGCCCACTGCGTGGTGCATCCGCTCGCCGCGGGGGCCCACTGCGTGGAGCTTTAAAAATATTTTTTCACATATATTCCTAATTTCAAAGCTTTTTCCGAGATTTTCAAGACTAGCTAGCGCGGGGGAGACCCCCGCGGACCCCCTGACGCTCGCCGCGGGGCCCACTGCGTACTGCGTCCGCTCGCCGCGGAGGCCCACTGCGTGGGGCTTGAAAAAAATAAAAAGGACGCAAAATAAAAGTGCTTCGACGTGGGCTTGAACGCAGAGCACGGAAACAACCGCTTGCGTGAGCATAACAATACAAGGGCATAACCACTACGCCATACCGGAGACAACACAAGCCTGTTTGTAATGGGTTTAGAGCCGCCAGGGACCCACACGTGACACGATAAGATTAGATATGCCTTTTAAGGAAATGTCATTGTGGGGGAGGCGTTCGCCAGCTCCAAAAACGCGAGACAAAGTGGTGTTGGCAGAGTGACCAGCAACCGTTGATCCGCACAATGCCGGCAATAGCCGATGTATTTTGTTTAGGCGCTTCTGTGGGACGCGCCTGGAATCCGACCTGACAGGATACCAACGGAACACTATAATGGCCCAAAAAACACTTAGCACTTAGCCCCAGCGCATGGGCCCATCAGGATTTTTTAGTTCATAAAACGGCAATCCTTGAAGGACCAAAGGTAACGAGTGTCGATGAAAGAACATTGCTAACAGAAAGGGGTGTGTAATTATTGTACAGATGAGAACTCAGAGCACCTAGCCCATCATGGCAACGAATGTGTTTCGAATCTTTAGTATAACAGAAGAACCGTTACTCACAGTGCCAGGCTGGCAAGGGACACACTGCATCCTGGGGTGTGACGAGCCGGCAAGAAGATTTTGAGTTTCGTGCCGCGTTGGGGGAGGGGGGTGAATTGGAGCCTGAGCTCATGGGCTTGGGCGTGGCGGATGTGGATGTGGATGTGGATGTGGAGTTGGCGACTGCGAGTCCAACACATGGTGCCTGCAATGCCACATAGAACTCATCGGACAGGGCAACAAATTTGCCGGGATCGTGCGGGCTGGAGCTTGAATAGTTGACACGAACCTGGAGTGCCGTAAATTGATTTACCAGAGAGATACGGTGCATGACACTTGCCCTCCAGCCCCCTGGATCCAACGTAACATTTCCCGTGTAGACATTAAACTCAAGGAGAGACGTGTCTTTCTGAGGCTGTAGCTCACAAGTTAGTCGAGTGGGTAAGTGATTGTGGTGGACACATACTATCGTCTGTACAGCCGTACTGTAACCTGAATCGGTTCTGACCACCTCGACGGTCAAGTCCATGTTGGTGGGCTGTTAACTTTTGCGTTAGTTAGAGTCACCCACAACGCCACCACACCTGGTGTTACGGCGAGACATACATCAAACAAGGTGTCTATGGCTGCCAGGTCCATGAAGATTGCTCTGGTAGGGCCAATGAGCTCTGTTTGGTAACATACCCCTCCTCCACCTGGTGTTTGAATCTGCAGCGGGGTGTATGCTGGATCTGTGATGCTTCGGACCGGTGTGAACCCTGGGGTAAAACATGGAAATGGAGGACCACTGGTTATGTTGAAAGTCACGGAGCATGCCGTGGTTGTTGATATTTGTGCGGATGTCAATGCAGTAACCCTACAAAGTTTGTTTAAACACCCTGCATCTCAACGTAAAACCATGTTCAAGCAATGATTTACGTAATATGCCTTTAATCATGGTTCAAACAGTGTTGAAACATGGAGCAAAAGAAACACAGGGGGCAGGGTTTGAACACACACCAGCCAAGAATTCAACACACAAACTTTCAGCAAGGTTCCAACTGAGCCAAAATCACATTGATGATTTATGTCAATGTGCTGTATGTGGTACCATTCATATGTTGGAACAATTCAGCAAGCTGACACGTTGCGTACTCGTTTACCTACGTGGCTGTTTGGAATGCTGGCATGGAGATGCACAGCAATGTTGCGAAACACGTTTCAGCTGGTCTGAAACATTGTACGCTCCATTGTTCAATGTTTCTGTTTATGATTGTATACTACATTGTTCTCTGAGGTATAAAGCCCTCGTACATCTTGGAATAAATTATCTTGATCTTGCTTCCCCACTTCTACCCTCTCTGTGAATACCCCACCTACATTCTCACATCATACGGATATGATACCACCCTGCTGGAGTCTTGAGTGAAGTAAGCATCTCCACCAGTGAATCGAAGGCTGGAACTGACCGCAGAATGCAATTGGTAAACGACATTGCTCCCTTGAAGTTCGGTCGAAGAATACCCGACACCTGTGCCGTACATTAGAATTACACAACCTAATATTGATAACTTGCGCACAGATGATGTCTGTAACGTTGTTTCCGGCATCTAACCAAGAATTTAAGTCTAGAATTATTTTCGCCACAAAGCAACCGTCGCATACCTTCTTCCGATCCCGACATTAGTTCCATGGTGATATTGTTGAGCAGTAAAGAATTGCAAGAATTAGTGGGATCCAGATATTGTGGCATGCTATACGTATCATGGCCCGCTTCCCCTTCCCACACGACACTAATTTCTAATGGGTAACCAGCCCCTGTTGAGCTCAGGCTTGAACCAAAGGCTGAAATAGTGTCGTCCCCCTGAGCGTGTACGTACTTTAACAGGATGAAGCAAACCAGGAACGGGAGCCACATTTTCTCGTGGCAGAGACAGCAAAGTTTAGAAGAGTGTTGGGAACAAGACAGCTCAGAAATTTATAATGAGTCTGAGCCTGGTAATCATCGAAAGACTTACAGCACTAAAGTTCCTCATATCACCGTCCTTGTGAGCCAGGTTCTTCTCAGCCGCATCTTCCCCTGACAGACAGAAGTCGAACCCTTAGTCAAAATAATCAGTCTGCAGAACATCATGTTGTCGTCGCCCACCAAGCAGATTAGCGCCAACCATCGAGCAATGTAAAAATAGCATTCATTTAGCGACCTGGGTCTGCTGCAGTTCGTATCCTTAACGCTAGCGCAGCAGCAGATTGGCGCTAGAGACAGTTTAAAGCACTCGTTTCTGACAGATGTCATCACTCACAGAAAAGTGGCATGTCTTCAAGGGGCCGATGAACTCTCATTTAAAATAGGCTGCAGAGCCTGTGTCGCTCATTCAGCAGATTAGCGCGGACTATTGAGCAACCTAATTTGAGTGGAATGGCTACGGCGACAGGGTTATTCTGGACCTCAGATCTCCGTTGTGCAAAAGCCTGAGCAGATTGCCGCCAAGGACAGTTGGAAGGACTGATTTCTATCAGTCATTGATTGGGATGGTTTACTTGGCGCTTTTATTGGCTGAGGACTCGTAGTGTCAGGAATATCAAGATATAGTCATGGGGCAAAGAAAACTGGCACATCCATGGATTTGCAGGGGTGGAGGGGCAAGGCATGATAAATAGTTCCATTAACACCATGTGTGCGAGAAAAAGAGCCAAAATTTGAAGGTTACGAATCAAACACAATGAAAGACGCAAGTGTGGTTTGAGGGTCCAAACGAGTTAGCCGGTGAGGTGTGGACAGAAAAGCGGGCCGGCGCCCATGCAGTCGGAATTTAACAGACCAGAGCAAGACTCACGTGGCGCATCGCACTTGTCTATCCCGGATACATTATTGGGATTAGATATGCGCAAGTTGGACAGCACTAGTGCCAGTTTGTGATCCGATAACAGGCCTGAGACAGGTTTGGAATCGTACCACAAAGGAAAGTCGTGCACGGGGCGTACTGACGGCGTGGATTGAACCACCTCCCAAACGAAATGCAGGAACACCATCGTATCCTTATTGAAGAACAGGAAACGAATACATACGAGCCTCGGAAGGTCAGGGGCGGTCTGTTCCGACAGCGTTCTCAAGCGCTATGCCGCACATCATGAGCAGAAGCAGAGGCGGACGAGGGTTAGATGGGGAATGGAGTCCGCAGGGTTCAAAGAGCGAGTTCGGCGGACTCGGAGCTGAGACGAGGAGCCAGAGGACGCAGTGGAGTTTGTTTTAAGAATGGAGTTGGTTCGTGGGATGAGCGGCTGCCACCCATTGAGTCCTGCTTGAGTGACTCAGAGCAGAGCCTGCCTCATCAAGCGCAGTGTAACTGGCGAGGTCCGAGCCGCTGCCAGTGGTAAGTAACCAAAATGGGGCTTTCACCTGAATGCACAGAAAGGGCGGCATAGAGCAGGCGTGACAAGGCCCCCAAATGGGGAATGCCGAGGGATTGGTCACTTCGTTCAAGTTCGTTGTGGGTGACATTGCCATCTTACGATTCCTGGCCACAATTCTGGCTCAGCGCTCAGCGCTCAGTGCTTCCAATATTTTGGCTACCCTCCCATTTCAAGTACAATTTATCACCCCATCTGCTTTGAATAATATTTTAGGTACAGTACAAGATGGAATTAATGTACTAGGGAGCGCCGACTGCGTCGACAGAGACCTTGCTTGCTAAAAGTATTTTGCTTTATGTACATACAATCATTTGTAAAGGAAAGAACAAGAAAATTGTGGTGCACCTCCCGAGTCAGCGCACAGCGTGCATCTGCAATTTCAAGTTCAAATTAAGTCCCATCATCGTTGCCAAAGGGACGCACCTCAATTTTCACGCATTTTCTTCATGGGACTTGCGCCAGGATCCCTGTCCTCAATTCTCCTCTTCCGCGGGCTGCTCGGTTTCCCGCTCCCACCGCCTGGTGCCCCGGGAACTAGGACCCGGAAAGAAACAATGTCCGCCGCATATGAATCCCGTTTGGAGGCTCCGATGGCCCAATGCGTGAGCGTAATCGTCGCCCGCACAACAGCACCAGAGAGGGAAGCGTAGCGATCGGGGGGAATGAGGTCGCCTCCCACGTCGTAGGCGGGGATGCGGTGCACCCTGTGGCTCGTATCCATCTCGTCACGTGCTGCCTTCGCTGCCTCGCTCTTGGCTGGCCACTCGCACATCTTGAAGTCGTCTTCATCTATGTTCCCCGGTTACTCACACCTTCAAACTTGGATAACTCTCTTGCACTCACCCTCGTTACCGGCTCGTTTTTCCTTTAAAGGATGTTAAGTGGCGATCAAGTCTATCGGAGTAAAACACACCTCAAAGACGACGTGCCGCAGCTTGATACCCGCTTTCGACAGGTCCAGCACTCCCACCTTGCTGTTATAGCCTTGCATCTCTATTTTCTTCATCAAAGACAACAAATTTTTCTGGGCAGCGTTGAAGTCCGCCGCCAAGGTGGGCTCCTCTGGAGTAATAAGGCGGCAGGAGAGCTTGAGATCGGCGAATTTGGGGGTGTACGTTGTAGGGCCTTTCCAATACCCACACGGAGTCAGCCAAAAGTCCGAGGGCGAAATTTTGGTGATCAACGACAAGGCCACTCCCTCCACCGTGGGCTCATCGATTACAGCGTCGGCGTGGTCGGCATCCACGTTGGTCGCCAAGGCGAGGGCGTCCTCATACTCTGCGGCGGCGTCCACGGTCACCAGCCGGTTTTCGTTGCCGATTCTTTTCCAAAGCACATCCTCCACGCCCTCTGCGCGTCCTAGGTACCATCCGGTTTCGCGGAGGTCTGAGCGAACAGCCAAAACGTCCGACATGAATGGGAGTGAAGAATGAAGAGGCTGTGCAGATGAAAAAAAAAGTGAAAAAACGCGATGCACCAGCTGGCGTGATCCGCACATTGCTTGTAGGTAACAAATGCATTTGAAGTATGAACCGTCTGTACCTCAGAATAAACAAATTCTCCTCCTTTCCAGCATATGCGCCGTGATGTTGACGACGCCCGAGACCCCCTCATTATCAGCACTCACATTGAAGGAGCTTTTTCTCATTGCACACGAACACAACTTCTCGATTCCAGCTGAAGCACGGACACGCAAAGACGCGCTCCTTGAGCACATACGCGCAAATGTGTCCCCCACAGTGCTCCCCTTTTTCTACTCAGCAGCACAGGAGAAGCAAGACCACCAGGCAGGCAGGAAGCGCAAGCACGACGACATTAGAACCGGCAATCACGCGGCCCGCAGATTGCATGAGTGCGAAACAGAGGAAATTCACGACACGGATAGATTTTTGCAGGTCCCGACTGCCGAGGAGACCAAGAAGATTTACGGCCGCTACTACCAGGCAACATCTAACGCAGCTGTCGCAACCATGATATGCGGTGTCTGTGCCCGAGAGATCGACCTAGCAGACAACGATGCGGACCCTACCCCACGGAGATTAGCTTCCATTCCAAATTCACAGCGCTTGGTCCCAGACGCACCACATCCCGCGCACGACCTCTTCCAGGGAAAGCTGTTGGAACCAGCAGGGGTTGTGCGGGAAGGCGAAGAGATCAAGGTCCGAGTTTGTAGCCAGTGCTCGGACAGCTTGGCCGGGAGTGGTGAACATCCTCCGAAATTTGCGCTGGCAAACAATCTATGGGTTGGCCGTACACCGTGGCAGCTACAAATCCTCACCTTTCCCGAGCAGCTCCTGATAGCGCTCCTGTATCCCCGCATCTTCATCTTCAAGCTGCATCCGACATGTGGCGGCCGAATGGATCCCAGTACCCTGCAGCACGGGATGAGGGGGACCGTCAGCACGTACGACCTGGATTCAGATGGGATCGCATCTATGCTCGCCGGCGACCTGATGCCACGACCACCAGCAGTCTTGGCCTCTGTACTCTCCATCACCTACACCGCGCTCGGAGAACTGCCAAAGAATTTCCTGCGCAGTACATTCCACGTGCGCCGCAAGCTCGTTTTTGACGCTCTTAGCTGGCTCAAGCAGAACAATCTCAAGTATTATGGTGACATCAAGATTGACGCGGCTCGGACAGCTGCGTTGCCAGAGGACGATGTGCCATGGGAGATCATGAGCCTTGTCAGACACTCGACGGACACAGGGATTATCGACCAGGAGAGCGACGGCTACATCCCTACGCACGACTCAGAGGATGCCATACATTCTGCGCAATCGGGTGAGAATCTTCGACCTAACGGTCAGAATTTGGGCTCACCGTGGAACAGCCCCTCCCATGGATGGTACATCACAAACTGCAGATCCCAGCTTATCTGACTCGGACGGTACGCCCGCTTTTCTGCACAAGACGAACAACCATTAATGTAAACTTTAGATCCCGATGTCATTCCATTGTACGTCACCGGCACAATCGACACAGACCTCTCGACCCTCAGTAGTAATGAAATGATGACCTGGGGTTTGGAGAACTTGTGGAGGAGCGGGAAAGAAGGCGCATACGCCGTGCGACATGGTCGGCATCCAGTCAACGACTTCGGAAAGCCACGTGCCGATGACCCCAAGCCTGCGGATCCTGATCGGCCAAATTTCTTCGAAAAGGCTTTCCCGTGCCTTTTCCCGTATGGGAAAGGCGGTCTTGAAGCTGATCGGCCAGTGGAGCTCAAGTTTGGAGAACACATAAAATGGGCACTGCAGTATCACGACCGTCGATTCAGGCGTCACGAAACATTTCCATTTGTGGCATTCGGCATCTCCCAGCGCCGTCAAGTGCTTATGTCCGCCAGAGTTCAGATGCGACGCAAGAATTTCGATAAAGACGCGCGTCTCATGGCGACTATCACGCCAGAAAAGCTCCAACAAGCCTGCAGAGAAGAAGAGCAGAAACTGCCAATCTCCGACCCTGCCGTACGATTATTGCGGCAACACGTACACTCAACTGTCGCCCGTGTCAAGGGTTCAAATCAGTCTCGCTCAATACTGCGTAGCCAACTGTGGTCGACCGCCGTCTACATGCACCCTTGGAATTTATGGATTACCATCAACCCAGTAGACATCCACGACCCAATAGCACAAATATTTGCTGGCGAAAATATTGATCTCGACAACTTCATCGCGCAAATGGGACCCGACAGCGAAAAACGCGCTCAGAACATCGCCGCTGATCCCTATGCAGCGGCGAAATTCTTTCACTTCATGATTCGGACAATTCTGGAAATACTGTTCGGCATCGAAGCCACGCCATTCCAGGTCCGGAGCTCCATGGGTATCCTTGGGGAAGTAGCCGTGTATTTTGGAATGGTTGAGGCACAAAACCGTGCATCGCTGCATATGCATATGCTCGCTAGTCTCAAGCACGCTCCAAATGCAGACCAGATGATCGCATTGTTAAAGCAAGATACATTTCGGGCGCGTATCGCGGCTTATATTCAGGCCAATTTACGTGCACATTTACCCGGCCTGGAGACGGCTGAGTCAGTCAAGAGCATTCCGGTGGAAAGGGACTTTGCCTACAACAGACCACCTAACCCGACTGCCCTGGACTACAATGAACGGGTAAAAAACTTCGAGTTACGGTTGGCCAGAAAGGAACAAGTGCACACCTGCAAACCCAGGCGGTGCCTTATCGTCACCAAATCCGGCCATTTCCGGTGCAAACGACGCGCGCCATTTGCGTGCTTCAAGGAGGATTTTATCGATGAAAGTGGCAATTGGGGTCCAAAAAGAGTGTACGAGTTCATGAATGGCTGGATTCCGGGAATTCTGCTCAATGTCCGGTGCAATAACGATGCGAAGCTACTCACAAACGGTGCCGATACCATGAATGTCACATTCTACGTTGCCGGATATGCTATCAAGCCACAGATTCAAAATCACAATATCTCGGCAATTCTTGCGAAGGGTTATGCATATCATCTGCGGAATTTGGATAAAGCAAGGGCACAAGAGTTAGATGAGCTCCGCGACGTCCAGCGGCTCCTACTATTCCGTCTTGTTCATGCAATCAACCGGGAGCAAGAGCTGGGAGCCCCCATGGTGATGTCGTACTTGATGGGATGGGGCGACACGTACCGATCCCACCACTACACCCCCATATATTGGTCGTCATTTGTCGGTGCGCTTTTAGGCGCATTCCCGTTACTGCGCACATCTCGGTAGGGGTTGGCGTACGAATTGAATGCAACGTGCTTACTTTAAAGAAGATCTGCACAGACTGCGGGCCACGAGGTAGCGGCGGTGAACGTTGCGGCCACAGAACAGGGCGGAGAAATTGGCGTGGAGACGGACCAGGCAGCAATAGCTCTGGATGCCGCAGCTGACACAGGGGGCAAAAGAGTGGGCACTTGTCATAATGGCATCCGTCAGGCACTTGCTGCGGCATCCGTCAGGCATGTGCTGGGCACTTGCTGCAGCCCTTTGTTACGTTCGGATCAATTCCGGTGATCAGTGTCAAATGGCACTATAATTAGCTTTGCAGTACAGAAAATGCAAAATACATTCGCATTAACTCAATTCTTGTCCAATCATCCTCGGAAGTGGCTCAAATTAAACCGACAAGTGTCTAGTTTCAGAATATAAGAAAGGTTTGAAGTAAAACAGTTGAGTACTGACTGAGATCTTGCCCTGAGTGCCAAATCCCCTGATGTTGGTGCCAAATTTGAGATACTAGCCAGCCAATGTGTATAGTTCAAACGTGTTCGAACTCTGAACAATGATTGAATGTTACAGTTCAATTTCTCCAATTCAAACAATGGAGGGTAAAAAAAAATTGTATGAACGTGATGAACCCGAATGTTAGGTTTAGGTTCAGTGTTCAGGAAAATGCCCGAACCGAACGTGAGTTCAGGTTCGGCATTTGCGAAAAAAGGTGCTGGACCTGAACCGAACTGAACTTTGACATCACTCAGTGGGATGTGCAACGCGAGGCAATTCGGATTGACGTGGTGAGGATAAATTAGTCAAGAACACTTAGATGGACCGTAAAAGTGTGACTACTAAGTCCCATAAAAATCAGCTGGCTATAAATTACAGTACATCAAATTTTGCACCACCATCAGGGGATTTTTTGGCACTTGGGGCAAGATCTCGGTCAGTACTCAACTGTTTTACTTCAAACCTTTCTTATATTCTGAAACTAGACACTTGTCGGTTTAATTTGAGCCACTTCCAAGGATGATTGGACAAGAATTGAGTTAATGCGAATGTATTTTGCATTTTCTGTACTGCAAAGCTAATTATAGTGCCATTTGACACTGATCACCGGAATTGATCCGAACGTAACAAAGGGCTGCAGCAAGTGCCCAGCACATGCCTGACGGATGCCGCAGCAAGTGCCTGACGGATGCCATTATGACAAGTGCCCACTCTTTTGCCCCCTGTGTGAGGCAGATGAAGCACACCAAGCAGAGGTATGATAGCGCAGTTGTTGCCAGCCAATATCCTGAGCCCCTGTAGGACAGCAACAATATTCTGACGCTCAGTATCAACTCCACGGGCCAGATTTTTGCTAAATGTCAAGTAACCGAGTATCTTGCGTGTGGCGAAGAACTGGCGGCGTATAACCTGATTGACTTCTTTGTGGATACATACGAGGTTGACATCGGGCAGAAAGAGCGGCTGGCAGAAGATACGGAAGAGGAGGCAGTCGGCGATGAGCAGCGGAAGCCGGGCGTCCAAAGGGCATTCGCGTCAAATATTTGGCAAACATACATCCAGCACACAAGCAAAAACAATGCACGGTGCGGTCCCGTGGTCACAACACCCTCCCCAATTTCATCGGACACTACTTCCCGTGGCGTGACGACCCCAATAATCATGAATTCTATTGCGCCGCAATGTTGGTCCTTTTAAAACCGTGGAGAAACCTCCAAGAGGATCTCGAATCACCTTCGGAAAGCTGGTCTGAAGCGTTTGAGACGTTTCTGTCATCCGCAGCCCCGCGCATCCACGATATCCTAGCGGGCATCCAATACTTTCACAACTGTCAATCTGCCGCAATTGCAAGTCGTAACAAACATGACGATGAGGTTGATGGTCCGACCGTTGACAGAGACCCTGCAGAACTTGAAGAACTCGGCGAGGATGCTGAGCTGTACATTCAAGAGAGTATCACGGAGGAAAGCATCGCAGCACTAGTTGCGTCCCAAACACCGTTGTGGGAATTCCAACATGGGCGTCTGGCTGTGGAGCTCGCTCGGATGGCAAAGATCTTCCCAAATGATAGTTCCGAGTGGGCTGTCAGTCCTGAGCATCCACCAGTGTCCTCTGCGACAGGCAACAACCTTTCGAATCTCCAAGAATGGAGAGCGCGGCTGGATCACGACATACAGCAGCAGAACACACCAGCACCATTCACACGTCCGGAGGAGAGCGAATCAGAGGACGGCGGCGATGTAAGGCCAATAGACAACATCCCCACTGCTGACAACCGTGATCATTCGGAACCTAGTGTGGAGATGCTCAACAAGCCCGGATCGGAAACAGAACAGCTACAAGCCGTTGATCCCGACGAATTGAAAGCAGATCAGCGCCGTGCGTACAATATAATTGTCTGGCATCTGAATCACAATCTTGCGGGCAATAATCCACCGCCGCTACAGATGTTGCTCCATGGAGAAGGTGGTACCGGAAAATCCAAAGTCATCACCACAGTCACGAACACTTTCACAGACCGGGCGGTTCCGCACATGCTGCTCAAGGCGGCATACACGGGAGTAGCAGCATCTCTGATTGACGGCAAAACCACTCACATAATCGGCGGAATCTCACTCAAAGGCAAGGCAATGAGCAACGAAAGCAAAGCCAGACTGCAAGAATTCTGGAGAAGGATTGAATATTTGATTGTCGACGAAACGTCCATGCTGGCAAAGGAGTTTCTTGCGTTGCTCTCGCGGAACATCAGCATTGCAAAGGGCGTAAATCCAGACCAGTCATTCGGGGGTATCAATCTGATCATCTGTGGGGATTTCCACCAATTCCCGCCCATAGCAACAGGATTGTCAGAAGCGCTATATTACCCCATCGACCCCATTCACGACAGTCTTGAATCCAAGCTCGGAAGGATGATCTACGAAGAGATCACGACAGTCGTGCTTTTGAAGGAGCAAATGCGTGTTACGGACCTGGTATGGTTGGACTTCCTGCGGCACTTGCGGGTCGGAAACGTGCAGGAGCATCATTTAGCAATGCTCCATACACTCATTATCCGGCGGAGCGGCAGCACAGACGGCATCAACTTTGAACGAGTTCCTTGGAGCGAGGCATCATTGGTAACGCCACGGCACGCAGTGCGAACACAATGGAACGATGAAGCTGTTCGCAAAAAGTGTCAAGACAGCCAGCGACAACTTTACATTTGTCCAGCGCAAGACACTTACAAAGGTAAAGGGATTTACTAGCCAGCACATCGGCACTAATTCGCAACAGGACGTCCATTGAACTTGTCAGAATGTTATAACCTCGCAGCACATCTTTCCAAAAAGTCGAGACGAAATAAGAAGAACTCGATGCAGGTCAAAGATTTGGCAACTGAGATCGAACTTGCTATCGGGATGAAAGTGATGGTTACGAGCAACCTTGAGACGGACCTAGACCTCACCAACGGTGCCAGAGGAGAGATAGTGGACATCATCCTAGATCCGGACGAACCACCTGTCGGAGACACGCCAATAGTGCGGCTGCAGAAAATGCCGGCGTACATACTCGTGAAGTTAACACGGACGCGTGCAAGACAACTCCCAGGACTAGACAAGCTGGTGATTCCGATCGAGCCCACGACAACAACGTATCACATGAAGGTGAAACTTCCGAGCGGTAAAATGGGGACAAAGACGGTCAAGCGGACGCAGTTCCCGCTCACGGGAGCGTACGCATTCACGGATTACCGCTCTCAAGGGCAGACTCTGCCATACGTGTTCGTGGATATCGGGACACTGCCTTCAGGAGGCCTGAGTCTTTTCAATCTGTATGTCGCGTTGTCGAGGAGCTCCGGGCGAGAAACAATCCGGCTGCTGCGGGATTTTGATGACACAATGTTTCAGAAGGGACACGAAGCGGAGTTATTGGCTGAGGACGAGCGATTGGAAGCACTGAACAAGAAGACATTGGAATGGTGGGATAGAATGAGTAACCGAACAGCAGAGTAGTAGCGAAAAAACGAGTAGTCTGGCGTGGAGACAAGCGTAACAAAACGGGTGATCAGATCAAAACGGCGAGAGGGGCGAAAGTGGTGCCATTATGAAGGTGGAGAGACCTTGACAAGCAAGGTAATATTTTGATTTCCCATCAGCAGATCATTCTATTTACGTAGCTTTTTGCGCATCTCCACGTACAACGGGAACGGGAACGGGATGTATGCGCAGCCCGGGGAGGACACGGTGCAGGAGGCGGGGATGATCCGGGTGGGGCCAGGGGTGACGTTGGGCATAGTAGTATCCATCTGCTCCTCTCTATACCCACACAAAGAGTCTGCGTGCGCCGCGGAATGAACCTGGTCGATAACGCGTCGCGGGTGGTGTCGTCAACAGTGGTGTGGAGCGCAACCTTCTGAGATGCCGCCGCCGTGGGTTCGTGGTTGGCAGCAGGCCCGATCCGCCGATAATGCGCGCTAAAAGAGGTAGAGGCGGTGAGCGCGCAGTCGGCGAGGGAGGCATAGGCGAAAGGAAGAATGAGGTGGCACTGGGAGGGACAGAGGAAGAAGGGAGGAGTGGATCGAGAGAAGGAGGAAAGAACTGAGAGGAACGATGGAGGGGCGAGAGAGGGAAGTGACACTTTGAGATTTAGGTGCGTGGTGCAGATTTCTTGTATTCCAGATGAACTAATGGTCCGCATTTTGCAGCACCGCATTCCTCATGTGTCGCCCTCGTGTCGGCCATCACACATTGCCTACTTCACCTCCCGCTGCTTCAACTCGCTTCTGCGGCATGCCCCGCATTGCTACCGATGTGCTTATGCACTTGCACATCAAGCCACGCCACCAATGTGTGTCACTGCGGGGAAAGTGACAGGTGGGGTGTCTCGCGCATACCTGAGTGCCTTAGTGCGTGCCCCATCCTTGTGCGCGTGGTGGTGAGGCCTCAGCGAATGATATTGGGGGAGTGAGCAGGAGTAGGGGCCGGTGGGAGGGGGGAGGGGTGCGTGTGCAGGCAGGCTATAGTGGGGATATGATATATCATCTTAGGGGGTGTGTGTGCAGGATGTGTAGCGGTCTAGGTACAAGATTAGATATAATTAGATTCAATTCAATAAAATTCACTGTCATTTTACATCGTTCAATAAAGTGGCAAAAAAAAGCACCAAAAAAACGAAAGAAAAGCGAAGAGTGTCCAGAATCTCGAACAAAAATTGAAACTGTTTCGGACTTCTCACTGGGGATCATGGGCTCCAACAAAAGGACTCAGCCTTTTCTGATGTTCCTTGCTTCTGGTGGGCGAAAAATCCCCGAAAACCCCCATTTTGCTCATTTCAGCATTGTTTGGGTGGGTGTTTATAAACATGTTTGTAAACACCTGCTTGTGAACGAAAAATTGAAAACTGTTTATATATCCTGGGGGAATAGAAAACAGAGCCCTAACACTGGACGATTCCCCTAGGCGCTGGCTTTCTTTTTACTACACACTCATCCCAACCACTTGTTCTAGGACAAGCACCTACAAGAACCTCCACGGAATTTAGCCATCCTCCGAGTTTTTAGGTTATAGTGTAACCCAGAAGCACCCTTGACCTACAGTACCGCGAAGTTGCTTCGAGGTGGATTTACGTGTCTTCCGCGAGGGATGACTCAAACTCCCATCATCATGATCTCACTTCCATTCTGTCAGACGACATGCTTGTCTCCCGCCAAGATTGCCTACAATGGAAATTTTCCGAGCTGCTTGGGCGCTGTCCTGTCAAAATCTGGTGCATTTACTCCTAATGCGGGCTGTGCCGCGGCGGGATGGACGAGACCCGGCCGGCACATACATTCTCACGGGCGGCACATTCCTATCAGGGGTGACACATTGCTTGAGACCCGGCACATGGGCCAGCTTATGGGCCGTGCTTCACACAAAGGCGGCACATGTTCCGGGGGCATGCGGTGCCGTGATTGCATCAAGGACCAACACCAACACAACCAAGCACGTTAGTTGTTCAAGTCGCCGGCTCAGATCTCAGAGACCATCAGGTGAAGGGCATGTGGAAATTTCAATGGGACACGGTAGTGCACTTTAATTCAAGAAACATAAATTGCAATGCGAAGGGAAGTAGCTTATCGTAACAATTGACTGTCAAGCCTCCGCCGCCGCAAATTTTTGAAGCTGAACTGATTCAAGCCTATGAAATTACCACAAGTCAGCGACGGCAGGTAGAAGTGTTAAATAAACATACCTTGCCCGCCTTACGTTTCTTTTTGGGCTGCTCCGAAATGTTCTCCTTGGCATCCAGCTTTTGAGAGCTTGGAACCCTGGACCTAGTGTTGTTGGCAGAACTCTGCCATTCTGCCAATTGACCAGGCAGAATGGCAGGCAAAATGGCTTAATCTGCTCTTTCTCTGCAGAATTTGGCAGAAGACCTCTTACCGGCAGACTTTCAACCCAAATTTTGACCTATCTGCACTTGGATTGCCTATTGATCATTTCTAGGCCATCGGAGACTGTATTTTTGAGTCAAGGAGGCTCACAGGCTCTGGTATCGTCACTAAAACTCATCAATTTCACATAACTTGGGTCATCATATTTGCAGTGATGTCTCGGGAAATGGCTAGTTGGCTTGTACTTGGCCCACAATTGAGAGGATATATGTTAGCGGAGAGTTATGGGAGGCAAGGTAGTAATTCACAGGTATGTTTTCCCTCCCACAACCCTCAATTCCTCCTGAAATTGGTGGAAAATGTGATACTTGCCGTGCCAATTCTGCCAAATTCTGCTGCCATTCTGCCTGCCGTTCTGCCATTCTGCCTGGCTTAATTGACCCAAAATCATTCTGCCCAGTTGTTTAGGATCATCGAAGCTGGATATAAATGACTCACCCAGTTGAATGAAGTTAGCTTCAGACATTGTGAATGCCTGAGACCGCATGCCGTCTATGCTGGTAAATGCTGGGACTGCCGCCGGGAACATGCTGTCCCATCCTGTGGAAAGGAGGTGCAGTGTAGCATTTAGTATTTAAAAATGTAGAAAGCGTCAAAGTTGAAGTACAAATGAAGGAACATACCCAGTTCAAAGGAATTGAATGTGGACGGCATGGGGCCTGCGGGCTCAGGCGCCTCGATGATGACAGGACTCAATACCAGTGATTTGAAGTCATGAACAGGTCTAATGAGGAGCATCAGACTATATATCTTGTGGATTGGAAGGAAATATACTCTTTTGAATGTCGCCAACAAATCTTTATGAATTCTGGCGCCACCTTCTCGGGTGGCGTGTCGTTGGGAATTTTGCTGTACTCGGGAACATTGTGCTTCATGACAGAGCGACAGATTCCAATGATCTGTGCGCCGTCCATGTCAGCATTCATGACCTGTAAATTACCGCCTGGGACGAATCGCTTCAGTGGAATTGGCCTCCCAGTGACCAAGAGCTTGACGTGCTGGAGCTTATCAAAGACTTGCTCGAAGAAGTCGGCGCTTGCGCGATTGATATAGGCTCGGACAACAGATGCCGCTGTACACTATATAAGTCCTGGATTAAAGCTAAATGGGCGAGGAAGCTTACCGCACAACACCACCTTTGCATACACAGTAACTTCCCATTCATTCATCTCGCCCTCTACCCGTTTGTAAGTGGTGTCATCATCGAAAGCGATCACCCCCGGATCATCGAGCAGTTTCAAAAGGAATACCACACAAGTGAGGATGCATATACCGCCATCTGGCGTCGTGATGTAGGCGTGCATGTAGCATTCGGGAAGCGGCTTGGTGAGGCCGTTGAGGTACAGATGAAATGCACCTGGAAACAGGTATATAATAAACACATAGTTGTTCATGGATTGTGGCTTACCGGTCGCACCGAGGCCATTTGGGAATCTCTTGCCCTTTGCCTGACAGACGATGTCCTGCTTTGCCCGCTTGGAGGACAGTGCAAGCAAAAAGGCGGCCGGGGTTTTACCCTTGAGAATAAGTTTAGTCAACGCTGTTATTGAGGAAGAATCAGACACGGTCCAAGGGAACTTTAGAACAACAACAAGATCACACCGTTGTCCACCTTGGCTACAGTCACACCAATACATCCACTGGCTTCCACGCATTCTCGATAGATCTCTTTCACGGCGAGAGATACCTTGGTGAGCGTCGGCATCGGATGATTATGACCGGTATTGTTCTGAACAATAAATGCCTTGCGGATCCAGTGATCAACGGGAACATAAATTGAGCGCGTTGTGGGACAAGGATGTTGTCAAATCGCGGCACGCACTTGCCTCCCATCTACAATGTGAGCATGAGCTGGATAAAAGATGGTCAGGCCGATATTGAGGGGATGAAAATGACACATCACACGGCAAAATTGTTGCTTAAGCCCTGTACTTGGATGTATGAGACGGCTACAAGGCCGAGTATCCTTGCTGTAATCGGTGGACAGGGGCTGGTCAGCGAACACCTTTGCGAGCAGATTTTCGTCGACGTGGTCCGGAATCTGGTGTGTTCAATGGTTTTCCTTGAAGTTCGGGGTCCAACCGCTACAAGCGATGAAATAGTGATGTCTGCGAGACTTTCCCTGGTTCGGGTTGAAAATCAGCGGTGTAAGATGCAAATGATAAGAGAACACGAACACCTGGTTTCGCCTTCATCATCGGTGCACCCTGGCACTTATTGCCGCTGGAGTCAACTGCGGTACACTTGGCATCGGAGACAACTTTTTTTGAATCTGTGGAAGACATTAAAAATGCACAAAAGCGAGAAGAAATATTGACATGGCAGCATTCTGCTCTGGCATGGTACCGTCAGTCTGGTGGTTGTCGTCCTGGGCTGATAGGATTGCATCGCGCAAGGTCGGATCCAACTCATCGCGAACTATTGCTAGAAGCTTGGGATCAATGCGCTCACACGTGAAGGCGTCTCTACAAGTGCCGCGAGCACGTCGGCACTTGATAGCGGGTTCACTGGGTACAAAAGTGACAAGGGCTGTGCTGCTGCCGCTGCCGCTACTATCAGGTGCCGGGAAGCTGGCCACCTTAAGGATTTTGGCTGTGTACAGAAACAAAAGGGGGATTTAGCCAGTAGTGTGGGGTCATATAATGAAGGCAAGGATCTTGTGAACTGTTTGAGTCCACGGGCAAGAATTTTGATGAAGTTTTGATGGCTTGGCGAATATTTGCCGCCGGCAAGTCCAAAACGGGCGAAAACAAGGTACCTGGCCAGGCATGGGAACTCTTTTGATGGCAACCGTTCTAGCCATTTGGACGCTTCCTCACGCTTTGTCAAGTATGACCAAGGCTCGTATACGCTCCCAAACAATACTACAGACACACTCGAGTGCTAAAATGTCTAATTACTAGCTTTGACTGCCTTATCGATGAGATATTTACGCTTCGGTAGCCGGATTGGGTCCGCCACGTCACGGTGAGCCAAGTAGACTTCCATTGCCACGCAATCGTTGACGTTGGACAGCGGCTCCCAGGTAGCATCCTCGTCACTCCACAGCACCTGAAACTCCACATTCCCTTGGTACCACCGGTGGCCGTTGATGGACGAGATTTGGGTTTCTTCGCCATCCGACTCAGTGTTTTCGTCCCGGTCCGCGTTCCCAGTGCTGGGGGTGGGGCTGCCGCTTGGGCTTGGGCTTCTGCTAGGGCTGGATTCGGGACCCGACGGTGCGTCGGATTTCTCTTCATTGAAGTCTTCTTCGTCATCTGATCCTTCTTCGTCGCCATGGGAGTCTTCTTCATCATCGTCCGCCTGAGGATTGCGACCACGACCGCGACCTCTACCCCGTCCCACCCCACGCGCACGACCACGACCATGAGCATGAGCATGCCCTTGCCCTCCAGCAGGTGTCTTGTTATCCTCATCTGAATTATCAGGGGCTTTCCCGTGTCCGCGTCCACGCCCACGCCCCACGCGTTGAGTCCCAACCCCGCGCCCACGTGCCCGAGCTCTGCCAGTGAAGACCGACTTCGTCTGGGTCAACTCCTTCCGGATTGCACGCAGTTTCGGTCCCATCTCTTTGATCACTACCTTCATGCTTTTGATGTGATCAGCACGCAGGAGCGCGGCCTGCATCTCCGGCGCGGTGAGCAGACGAGCTTGGCCAGTGGTGTACGTCTGCTTTTTCTTTGTCTTCTTAGCGAAAACCTGTTTTCGAAGGCGTTCATTTTCATTATCCATCAGGACCATTTGCGCGTAGTTCTTCTCCAGCTCGATTCCAGCAAGCTTGGCAATGTACCGAAGTCGGTCATCATGGATGGCGGTAGGGTTCAGTGCCTGTGCGCGACAGATTTCCAGAGAATGGGTCAATTTGATGCGCAGACTGTCGTTGTGGCGATCCTAACATATTATGAGAATTTTTTGAGGGATGAATCACATGTGTTACTTACTTTAAAACAGCGCGGCCATGTGTCACCCAACGGTGCTCCCAATATGTTGGCCACATAATTCCCAATCGTTTCTAATGAAAGAGGGAGACCTCGCTTTCCCATGATCTCGAACATACCCGTGAGCCGATATATATTGTTGCAAAAGGAGTGAGCACACCTTTATCCATTCAACAAGCACTGTCTCTTGCGCCGGACTCAAAGCCTGTTGATGTGCATGAGCCTCGCGGCGTGATTTGACCCCTTTGAGACATCCATCAAGGGTGGGGCACTTGAGACGGTATAAAGCTGCGGCTCTTCGAGAGGGTAGACCGCGTGTTTGGACAGCTGCGACGGCCCACTTGTAACGGAGCTCAATGTCGAATTCTTCCAGGTCGATATCAGCAACAGCATCGCCTGCGGCAGCAACAGGATTAATATTAATTGTCACTGTGTTTTGAGTAAGGCTAGCCCGATCCTGTCGAGGTCTGTCTAGGTTCCCTACCGCAGCTAACCAGACAGTCAGTGTAGAGCACCTGGAGGGGGTCAGGAAAGCTCTGTGGATTGCACGTTTCCTGACCTCGGGAGACGTCTGTTAGATAGCCTAGGCCGAGGGCCCGCCGAGGTATATGCAGCTGTTATAATCGGGCCTGATCGTGCCTCAGGTAGATACATAGCCAAATCACGCATAATACACGTGTCGCGTCTTTCATCGCTCCTACTACACACCATGGCATTCTACGGCGCGTTTCCATCTAACTCGGGACCAAATGACCCGGTCGCTCCCCCGCTTACCCACCATCAACTCTCTGTCGCCTTTCAACAGTTCCAAGCGATGCAAATGGCGCAAATGCTTCCACCGACCCCTGGCCTGCCGCAGCTTCTTCCTCCTCCCGTTATCGATCCCAGGCTGGAGAATCGTGCTGGAAATGACACTACGGAACGTCTGGAAGCATTAGAACACGAAATGCAGCTACTGAGAGCTCAAAAACGCACCCATTCAAATAACAGTGATGCCCCGACTAAGAAGCGACGCAAGACCAAGAAAGCATCACCATATCTCCTCAAGGACACGGACGGTCTGTCAGCGAAGCAAGTCCAAGTAAGGAGGCAACTAATGGTGAGCCTCGGAGCCTGGCAGATTGGCCAAGAAGTATCTATCTTAAATTTAATCATCTGCTCAGAAAAATATCAAAAACGAGCTGATATGCCTCACTGGAGCGACGACTGACCCTGCTTCCGATGCCGATGATTCTGATGCCGAACCTGCCGAACCTGCTGTATCTCGTCCCCGGATGAACTTTGATTTCAGTGCTAATGTCGACAATCCGGCTAATGTAAAGGTTATTGAGCGTGCTGTGAATCTCGTGTGGACGGAACAAAAGGTGCCACACCTCGCTTCGCCTCCACTCAGTTAACGCCTGATGGCTCGGAACAGGATCCGAAGTCGGAGACCTTTGCTTTAGCACACAAGAATGTCAAATTCACACCTGAAGATCTGACTGCTTTTGCCAAGACTAACTTTCGAAGCTGGAAGAAGACGTGGAAGGCCGAGAACAACGAGGAGCTCGGGGCAAGACAAGCACGCCAAGAATCGAAGAACCGCCAAAACATGCGGAAGAAAGACGTAAGCAAGCCAGTCCCTGTGAAAGTAAAGCGCTCACTGCCGAACTTGTCAGCTAAAGTTAAATCGGCTGAAGGCGATTCCTGAGTACCAGAAGAAGCACAAACACAATCCGGCATTGATCCTAGTAACAGATTGGATGAGCGATGAGCTTTCTGGCCTCGACACCGAAGACGAAGACAAGAAGGACAAGCACCGTAAACTCCTCGTTGAAAAAGCCCACCTGGGTCCAGCGCAACAGGATCATGCAGTCTGGGAACTCGTCCGGCCGGAATTTCAATCTAATGAAGTATTTATCTCTTTACATTTCCGAAATAATCCAGCACTCACATTGATTTGCGCAGCTGATTGGGATCAAGGATGAGCTAGATGCAATACGCAAGATTCAGAGACAGGAGAAAAAGAAGCGAGCACGCGCGTCTGTGCCATGGGTGAATCTCGGCAATACAAATCCTCGAACGCCGCTTGGGACACTCTGGCCGTTCATGGTCAGCCAGGATTGGTACGATAAGCATGTAGAGGGTAACAAAGAGCGCGAAGAGGAGTTTGGAGTTTACGGCAAGAACCCAGAGGGATTTGGGCAAGAGTCGGATGAGGAGGGCGATGCCGACGATGAAGGAGAAGGAGTTAAAGGTGCATCCTTGTCTTCTGGCTGAATTTTCTCTCTCGCTACGTTGTTCTGCTTCATGATTAGCTCAGTATTTCAATGCTTTCCTTTTACTTCATCACTGTAACCCTATCAATTGGAATTGCGCTGTTTTTTACCGCAGTCGTTGTCTACTAAAAGCAAGAGAATAAAAGTTTCATATAGGAACGAAGAAAGCAAGCACCTTGGGCTTTCGAGACCGTCCACGAGCAACGACCGAGACCCAAGGCAAAGTAGAGTAGAAACTAAAAACGAAAGGGGCGGCCAAAGATTGCAAGATTGGAAAGGCGCCGCCTGCGGCTGATACTACGAGGCCTGACAGCGGCGATTAGCTCCCATGTCGCCCGCTGGAAGCGACCTATCCGTAATCCATCCCACCCAAATTCGGCATCCATGCCTGCGGCGATTCCAATGTTTGCGTCGGCCAGGTGATCCATCGCAGCCGCTGTCACACAACGACGACATCCTGCCATATACAACAGATGCTGAGTCAATATTACGAGAAGGGTACGGAAGTACGCACCCGTGTTAAGCCAGCGGTAAACCATACCTTGCGAGTCGGCCCATCCGACGACTCCGCCTCTTCCATCTCCTCATCGAAATCGTTGACGTCGGGAACTTGTGTTTTATGGGCGGCCGTAGCACGACAAGCTTGAGAGAGGACAGAGGTAATCGGAATTATATGCCCTGGTCCAGGATCGGTACGTCGAAGAAACTTTGCATGTTCCCACACAAAGATCTCAAGTTCGGGGCTGTGTAAATGTAAGTACTGAAACGTGGATGGCCCGGATTCAGCGGACTTACTATGCATCCCAGGTGGACATATCAAAATCATCGAGGCGCCGCATCCAGCGAATATCGAGGAGGTGGTGCGGCTGCGCTAATCCCGGCTGCCTGTGAGTAATTATATTGAAGATTTGTCCGACGTAACGCGTCCCGGCAGCATCTACATGTACCAAAGAGCTGGAGGCTTTAGTGAGCGAATTTGATGATGTTATCCGTCGACCATCTAGGATGAAGTAGGAGTGAAATTGGGCGGAACGATGCAAGAAATGCCCAGTTTCATCGCCTCCAGTATCCGCGGCACGGTCGACAATTGTAATCGCTGGGTAAGTCGTGTTGTAGTAGTGTAACAGGTCGCGCTGCATTGAATCTGGCAGATCTTTTGAACCCGCGAAACCCATCGAGAAACGCGTAGCAACTGGAAAAGGTGTCAGTTCTGGCCGTTGAGAATACTCAAGCTTACGGTCTGCGGAAAGCTCATCAATTTCGCACGCCATCGCAGCGACCGTGCCACGTATATCACCGTCGGTCGCCAAGATCTGGCGTGCCGACTCGACGACGCATTGCTCCTCGGATGTAAGGCCATCAACACCGTCCTTCTTGGCGAGTTTCTGAATCTATATATTCTAGTCATTGCAAATTCTCGGTAAGCAATATAGGACTTACGATGTCGCGCAGATTGCTGTCTCTATGAAATTCACGAAAGAAGGTTACCTCAAGTTCTCCGCCGGCATGGTTGTTGGTCTGGTAGCTTTTAAGAAGTTTGTTTAGTGGCTCGAAGAGGAAAGTCCAGAAGCCGTAGATGGGACCAAAGTCACGGATGATTCGGAAGATGTGCGTGATATAATGGAAATTTGGTTTGACGAGCTCGGGATAATTCTGGATGGGGATTAATCAGTCTAAAAGCGAAGGCGTCGTGAATGCACAGACCTTGAGAAAGCCAGCTAAATATTCCTCCAATAGTTGCTGAGCACGGGTTAAAGATTGGAGATCTATCAAGCGGGCAAGAAGGATTTTGAAGCAGGAGGCGAGCTTGAGGAAAAGGTCAGGATCATTTCCGTGCATCCGGATGGGTTTCGGTAGTGGAGCGGGGCCGTTGTGGTCGGCCTTAGTCTCTGTTCCTGCGGCTACGCGATCGATACGTGCTTGTTCTTTTTTCATCCAAGATTTTTTCGATTTTTCGTGGTCCGCAGCAGCAACTGGGTACCACTCGGCCCATACAAGAGGTATCTAGATATTAACTGATGTTAGCTTGCTCTAGGTAAATGATACGGCTTACTATAATTGGACAAAATACTAGTAGCATATTCCACTCATCCGCTGTCAGGTTTCCGCCGGCGGGGTAGCCGACTTGATTCGGAAGCCGAGCTACCCACGACGGCATTTCAAACTTTCGGATAAATCAGGCCACGAAGACCCAGCATGATATAGCAACTCACAATGTTTAGGTACTCGTGAATCTGGTCAAGTTCTCGCGGTGTCTTTTCGGTGCGTTTGCGTAGAACTGGTGGGTCCTTGATCCACGTGTCAAGCCACTGTGTCTTAACAATGCCTTAAAACGAGCTCTACTTAAGCAGTTCTGATGTCGCAGAGAGAAAGGAATATACCTAAAAAAACACAATGCATGGGGTCGATTATAATTTGCCGGACGGGATCGAAGTACGGGAGGCGGGAGAATTCAAAATACCGAGTCCCATGGGAACTAGCATAGGTGTCTCGAGCTTTCTTGTCGTCCTCATCAATCTCAGCATATTTTGCCGATTCCGCTCGGTGTACTTCTCCGTCACGACAAGGGAAAGCTATGCGAAAGTGTGAGCTTGTATGCACGTAACGAAATTAACTAAAGAATATACCATCAACCTTTAAACCCGCTGCCGTCTGTATGTCTTTGTGCATTATCTTGCACCGGTGACATGGGAACTCTTTGGATTTATGGTCAGAAAAGCCGCCGACCTTGCACATGGCAGGATGATCGCAGCAGACGGCGACGAGAATGACACGGACCCGTCTCCCTGACAACTAATAAGATCACAGTAGCGTATTTATTGAGGAATTAAATACCGTTTGGATACTTGGGGGTTTTGACAAGAATTCCATCGTCGTAGAGCATGAGGAGGTCAGTAACGGTAGCGTGTAGGGAGCGCTGGAGCTCATCGGCAGTTTCCTCGTGCGGCCCTGGAGTGATGCTTGTCAGAAGAAGGTTACTGGGCCGATACCTACGGAAATCAGAAATCTGGAAAGGCTCTGACTAAAATATAACCGACCTAAGGTGATGCGGGAGACCGGTAATACAAAATGATGCCGCTCCCGATGTATGGGTTCCTGCATTTTTGCTGCGAGTAAATCCAAATCTGCGAAAACGGTCAATGGAAAATGTATACAGAATCGGTAAAGGCTTACCCGTCTTCCCCAAAGCAAAGACCAATCCGAAGTTCATCGGGATCAGGACGATCCGATCCTGTCTCGAAAAATCGGCGGCCGTCAGGACCCTTCAATGACTGGCATATATTGCCATCCTGGATGTCGTGCAATTGCCCAGGAACAGGAACGCGAGTCAGATACGACTCACACGCCACTTCGTTGCCCTCGCGATTGAGCATCTCTATGATTTGTTTTGAGGGGAGAAGATACGGGGACTGAAGGACCGGTTTGGCCTTCGGAAGCGGTTTAGGGCGGCCCGAGGTCGATGATGGTACCGTGAATTGATATGTTGATGGAGGGACGTTAAACAAGGGCATGGAACAGTGAGTGCACATCAGATCGATAGGCGAGTCGCCTGGGTACGCCCGGCGACACTGTGGGCACACTGGCCGAATCTCGAAGTCTTCGTCGAGACCAAGCCGCTTAAAGGTTGTTGCCAGAGTAATCGGGACGCTATCATCCGATTTGACCAGCGTGAGAGTAATAAAAATGGTACGCAAGACTTTGAGGAGCAGCCCGCAAGCTCGGTGCGGAAGGTGGTAGTGGAGGTGTAGCCAAGACGTCAAAAGCAGAATAATCTGCCAAAACCAGAACGGTGACTCTTCAGCCAGGGCAGCGCGGGGAGCCAAGAGATGTGACGCAGAAGGATCAGGGAGGGAATCCGCAGTAATGCGCTCTGCCGAATTGTCCGCAATCGTTCGGGGGATGGCTGCGGCGGGTGATGGTGATCGTGTTGGCGAGGAAGCTTGATTAGCATCCACCGGGAGAATTTCAGGATGTGCTAAGTCGGAGGTGGGGAGGAGATTTGTGTCCTCCATGTCGACATCACTGGAAAAATTGGAGAATGGAGCTGCTGCATGAATGTACAGCTCACCCGACTCCGCCTCTGCCTCTGCCTCACGCAGCTCTGAACCCGTTTCTATGTCGTCCCCTACACCCATCTCCATATCTAGACCCGGATTTTGGAGGTCGTCGAAAGCCAGGAGGCCAGAAATGGCGGGCTGGTCATGGGCAAGGGCCGCAGGGTCCGTAGAGGCATAATCCGGGACAGCGGAATGAGATGAGCCAGGTGGCTGCAATGTGGCAGAGGGAGGACCAGCAGCAGTGTCTGGGGCATTTGGATTTGGCTTGCGCTTTTTTCGGTTGCGTTTCATGAAAGCGCCGGCAGAGAGACGTGTTGTGTCAGATGGACCAGCGGCAGCTTGCTTGAGCCTCCGCTCGGTGTCCCGTTCACGATGCAGCCGACGTGTAGCACTGGCAATGAATGCCACACTTGGACCGCATTCACTGCAATTGCAGGAGACCAATTCTTGGCGGTAATTGGACTGGAAGGCAAATTCGACGTCAGGGACGAAGACCAATGTGGCGCACACGACTAACCGGGTCCCTAGCGCCAGTGGGAGCCATGGAAACGAGGGGAGTAGGGTGTCGTGGTGGTGTTGGTGGAGAGAGAGGCGACGCGTGTCGACGCGCGCCGACGCTGCTGGAAGTAAAAGTGTCAAGACCGTTCTTGGCCTGCTAGGTGCCATAGGCCTGTGGGCCTAACCTGACCAAACCTAGACTCACGGAAGATAGCTTACCTGTGCCTGCCGGCTACTTGCCTCGTCTTCACAGACCTCAACGGACACATAAAAATATAACATATTCCAAGGCTAGCAAAAGGTGCGTCTAGACGTCCGCTACTGAGCTAGACCAACTTAGCCTAGTTTTGTGCAAAACGCAGCAGTGTTCTCCTTAAGGGTTAAGCCTTAATTTAAATTAAGGCTTAAGATGCCCTTAAGCTTAGGGCTTAACTTGGCGCGGAAAAGTTCTTAAGCCTTAATTAAGGCTTAATGATGGTATTAGATAATTGGATCACTGGATCAGCGGCGAAGCTGCCAGCGAAGCACGTATTCTTCCATCGACACCGGACATGCGTTTGAAAGGGCCCCTGTGGGAGTTCTTCCACAAGGGGGAAAAACAGAATAGTGCCCATTACAAGGCCTACTGCCTCGGCTGCATCAACTCTCACCGCCCCGCTGGCGCCGGCACCAGCGACGCAATCGACGTCGACAGCGACTCGGATGCCGAATCTCCCGGTCCCAGCGCAGAAGCATGGTTTCAAGCCGGTGCGAAATATATTCTCTAATTGAATCTTGCTTATAATAGACATCCTAGCCTTGCTCAACGTGCAGGCTGTCCGCGGCGACAAGCCTGCGATGATTGCCCATTTGATCGGCTGTCCCCATGCCTCGGATGCGGCGAAGAAGCAGGCGAAACGGCTGAAGGGTGGGAAAGATTCGAAGCAGCCAGTCCAGCCAGCAGCGGACAGCGGGGATGAGGGCAACTCTGATGGTGGTAATCCGCGGAAGCGGAAACACTTCAAAGATGTGGAAAAGAACATGAAGCAATCCCAGCTGAAGGCTTTCAGAGGCGTGGACATGCCGTTCAACAGCTCGCAGTCAGAAATGATACGCACCCAATTCCTCCGTGCGACCATTTCTGCCAATCTTCCGTTCCGCTGGACCACCGACCCCGAAGTCATCAAGCTTTTCTTGATGTTCCGATCCACTGCGACCGATGTGATGCCGACTGACAAGGTCATCTCTGGTCGCCTATTGGACGAGGAGGTGGCGAAAGTTGACAAAACGGTAGCGGAGATTTTGAGAGAGAAATATGTGACACTGTCGTAAGTCGATCATGCTGTTTTCAAGTTCACGGCGTGTTTTGACATTTTGACACGCAGTTCGGACGGTTGGAAGGATAAATATTCCGTAACCGGAGTTGACACATCTGTGGGTGGAAAGGTACGAGCACACGAGAAATATATACAGTCTACTCACCTGTGCGCAAGTCATATTTGATAGATGTTATCCATACTCGGGGGAAAAAGAAGGATGGTGAATCAATGTATCAGTCATTTTGCGCTCAGATCGACAAAGTCGAGAAAGAGACAGGCTGCATCGTTGTTTCATATGTTTCTGACAACGATGGTGGAACTCAGAGCGGCCGGAATAACTTGATAATTCGTCGGCCGTGGTTGATTGGACTAGCGTGCTGTGCACATCAGGTCAGTTTTATAAATGCATCCCGCAGACTGCTAATTAATGCGACACAGGGCCAGCTTATACTTGTTGATTATATCAAAGTGAACCCCATCGCCGCCCAGACCGCTGAAGATACAACCGCGGTGATTGGCTGGGTTAATAACCACGAGCGTGTCCGCGATGTCTTCGACGAGGTACAGGAAGAACAGAGCAAAACGGACGCTCTTTCTTACCTCATGGCGAACCTTACGCGCTGGACCACACATTCCCTGTCGTTCAACCGTCTTCTTCGGATCAAGAGCCCAATGCGTAAAGCAGCGATTGTCCGTCGCGCCGACATCATTGCCGGCCAAGTTGGTGCAGAAAAGAACAAGAAGAAGCAGATGAAAATGGAGGTGGAGGCGAACAAGTTCTGTGATCTTCTGGATGATCCAACGTTCTGGAAAAACCTCCAGACTGTTGCAGACGACATCGAGCCGATTTGTTATATTACGAATATTAACCAGGGCGAAAAAACGCGGGCCGACCAGGTGCTTCTCGGCTTTGCAGGTGTCTTTCTGCATTTTAGACGGCACGCAGACTCCCGTGTCGCCGATGGAATGACGAAGCGTCTCGAGAAACGATGGGCCGCCATGGATCAAGACTTCTTTGTCATCGCGATGGTACTAAATCCCTACGAGCGGATTTCTCGTTTCGGCGACCAGGCTGGAATATCGGTTTTTACGCTGAGAATCGTTCTCATGGAGGTACACTTGTTCAATTGTCGCTGTCAACTATCTTCTAATTCCCCGGAATTAAGCTTTATTGCCGCGTTAAATCATGTCCCCCGATGGGCCCACTCACCCCTGAACAACAGATTGAGCTCGACGCTGAAAAGACCAGAAAGGAGGGGGAAGTATCCCAGGCATTCCTCAAATACATGAGCACGCTCGGCGTCTTTGCCGACTTCGAGCAAAATCGCGAAGACTTTCAAAAAATCCACGTGAGCATTGCCATTTGACTCGTCTGTGACAGTACTGACTCCGAGACGTAGGGAAACAATCCAATCGTCGTATGGGAGCAGCTCCTCGGAATTCCTGAAGTTCGCGAGCTTGCGGACTCTGCAATTTTGATTCTCGGGATCGTCGTGAATACGGGAGGTAACGAGCGTGATTTCTCGGACTTCAAAATCAAGAGAACACGTCTCCAGAATCGCCTCGGCTTCACGAAGACGGGGAAGATGTCCAAGGTGAGTTGTACGAGGTGTAGTCATCTGATACTGACAATATCTCTAGTTGGGTGCTGCAATTCGACAGGAGCACATTGCCGAAGGCTTGAGAGAGCCCCAGGAAAAGCGCAAAAATCACGCCGACAGCCAGGTCGCTGACTTGATTGCGGTACCGCAGTACGCTGATCTTTTGGACAACGAAGAAGAGTCTGATGAGGACGAAGCGGAGCATACCAGCTCGCGCCTCGTCAACTCTCGAAATGCGTGGCGCAAGACCTATGTGTCGTGGGTGGCTGCTGCTAGATTGGAAGCGACGGAAGACTCAGACGCTGATATTCCGGAGCCCCCGGCACCTGCCGCTCGGTCATCGAAATTCCTTCCAGCCCGGCTATCTAAGCTTTTTGGCGGGAAGATCCCACAGCCGCCGAAGCGTGCCCCACGTCGTGCCTTCACCCGGGAGGAAATGCTGATGGACTTGCTGGCTGCTGAGCACTCGGACGAAGAACCAGACGATGGCGAGCTTGAAGGGTCAGGAGATGATTATCCTGGCTCGGACTAGGTGTATTTTGTCGTTTACTATAGCTCATCCCAAATTTATGAGCCCTTAATTAAGGGTTATTAAGGCTTAAGGCCTTAACTTCAGAAGGTGCCCTTATTAAGGCCCTTAAGGAGAACACTGAAACGCAGTGATTGACGGGATCGACAGAAGCCTCCTGGGGCATGCGAGGATCATCCAGTGCATTAGAAGACATGGGGAGCAAAGGATGGCAAGTCAAAAGTTGGCGTGAAGTCCTGCTGGATGGTGGTCCAGCATACCAGCCTTTATAGACCTCCAAGCCTCGAACATGGACTCACGCTGGACATGGAGCACGAGGAACACATTTATTGACCCAGAATACCCACAGATATATGTGTGAATCGAGCTGGGATAGCAAATATATGTGGGTGAAAAATTCCGAAACCTGTTGGATTGAGGAGGGCTGCGCATGGACAAACGGTCATGGGCAGTCAAGAGGGTCTATTAGATTGTCCACCGGAACTAAATGAACATACCTGAACCGGTTGTCCCACCCCTGGGTCCCACTGTCGACAACCCGGCATTTGGAATGTTGGTATCACCCAAAACGGCACTTTGCTGTAAGTGGCACCAATGCACAATGGATAAAATTGATAAAATCATATGTTACCTCTGAAAGGGATGCTTCAACCTTGTTGAACGACTCCCCGAAGTCTTGGGATAGTAGCAGTGCATGGCCACCCAGTATGCTGGTCGCCGCGATGGGTCGCATGACATTAATTTCCCGCTGACAGCAAGTTTCATTGGGTGGATAGCAAGATTAGAGAGGGCCAGGTCATATCCCGAGGTGATCAGAAGAAAGCCCGACATTAACGGTGTTGAACGAGTACTCGACGGCACGAATTGAAGCAGAACTGACGAAACACTTGGGCTTTGTTTGTTGTGGATACGGATCAGAATTAAGGAAATCACGAGATCAGCATCAGGCCCAGTGATCACCGGCGCGTAACTTCTGATCACATCGTCCAACTTGGCCAAAATTTGACGTGCACCGAGGTCTGAGGTCCCCTTCGCTACTCATATGATAAGATTCAACATTTAGGTGGATTAACATCTGCTAGGTGCCCAGTGGACAGCTTCCCCGTCTGGCCAGGTAGGCAGTCAGCGATAGTACCACCCGAATCCCACGAATCATTGTCATGGAACACCACTAAACTCAGCAAAATTCTCATCCACGGAAATAGGACACGCACCACATTTCGAATTAAATAATCGACCGTGTAAAGTTGACCTGTTTTCGGGTCCTCGATGTTGAATTTTGGATCACTGAGGTCAACGACGATGACGGTCTGGTCACGATACATCAGGTAGATTGAGGGGAGCTCGGAGACGTATTCGATGCATTTGACGTTCTTGATTTTTTGGGTGATGTCGAAGTTACCGGTGCGCACATAGGATGTAATCGGATCTTGCCACACAGTGTCAGATTCAACGAGTTCATCGTCAGAGTCTTTGGAATCTCCATGAGCAAGAGTGAGGGCTTTATGAAACCACATACCAATCACTTCTGTGGATGCAAGGGGTTTGGAGGCATGAGATTTGCCATCAGAATGATCAACATCTACGCAAACTTTTATGAGATGAAATGCAAGACCATCAAAAGCCCATACCGATATCCTCCGACGGAGAAAATATACTTGAGGCACAAGACACTGCTCGTTCAGAGGTGCGAGATTCACCATCTGAGTGCTCAACCTCTAAAAAAATCATGAAATCAAGTCCGAGAGCGGCAAAATTACATACCGATTACCGCTGGCAGAGGGAATACACTCGATGAACGAGACACTGCTCGGGTGAGCTCCTCCAAGACCTCAATGTCGGAATCATCTGCAACGTGGGCCTCTGAGTCAGATGAGAGCTCCAGCACCTCTCAGCTTCCCTCATACGAGGTCCGTATCTTGACCGATGTGACGGTTCTGCGTGGGATAACGACGGACTGGGGCTCTGCCTTCACCGAGCGCATTGGCATTGGGCGATCCGGTGGGCTCGGTAGCAGTGTTTGTGGGTGCTTTATAATAATTAATAAATAACTAAAAAAGGAAAGAGAAAGAGGGAAGGAAAGGGAAATATATGACTCTCAGAGGGCTCCAGATATATAATGAAAGCCATACTACCAAGCATCTCAGCTCAAGGCAGCCTGCGCCGACTCAGGCAGATATGTTTACATCCCATGAGCGCGCCAAACAGTTTAAACAGTGACAAACACATTAATCAGATAACGACTTCGATGACGACATGGATCCCCAATCCCCCGATTACTTCAGGATCCGCACTGCCAACAGAGATACAATTTTACAAGGTATTGAGGTATTGACAAATGGTAGTTAGCTTCATGAACATTTACATTCTTATCACACGAAGTGGCTCCACACTGCGAACAAGAAGAGTTCTGTTTCTCAAATTTTAGCCAGAGCCAGAGCTCTGGAACAAAGAAAGGAGGAAGCTACAGCTGATGCCTTTGTCACAGGTGAAATGCCAAAACACTGCAAAAAAAAAAAGTGCCAAAAGTGTAGAAAGGAAGATTGTAAAGGTGGCAGCAAAAGGGATCTTTGTAAAAATCCTTGTGGTGACTGTGGACAGATGACATGTGAAGGATGTGGATATCTAGACACAACATGTAACCAGACTTTGGTAAATACATAGTAAATGAATTTTCCCTTCAAGTAACTGCATGTGATGTTGTATTCATCATAATTAGGATGTATAACCAAGTTTGACAGATGCAGCCCACTCAGAGTATGACACAGTAATATATCGAAATATTTAGCAATTTAAATCTGCTGAAAGGATGGTGTATTGGGTGAAAACGACGTAAAACAAATAAAGGTGCGGAAGTTGCCGGGTCACGTGATTTATTACTCATTTCGGTTGAGCCCAACTACTGTATGGTGCGGTTCGCTTAGTCACCACCAAAACGTGACTAGTCCCAAATCGGCCGAAGGCCGATTTTTTTTTTTGTGTGTACCTCTGTGGCCACCGGGTGGCATAGTTTTTGACTGCATTGTCTATACTCTCTACTGCTACAATCTCGATACTTTTGAGTCTCCAACACGAGACAAACCGCCAGCAAATTAGACTGCAAAAGTAATGCCACGGAAGCCAAAATACTTGTTAAAGGCGGCCGCGAGGGCACGAGCTGCTCGACACCCTCAATGGCCTTCACAGGTGTCTTCGGACGAGGGAGAAGCACTACCCGATGAGCCGGCTGACCTGCACGAGGATCTCTCGGATGCCACTGGCACGCCGTTGCCAGATTTGCAAGACGACTTTCCACTGGACGAGATGGAGGACTGCGAATGGGATTCTGGTGACTCGGACTGTGAATATGAAGGGGGAATACACGACTGCCTGCCATCCGAGAGCGGTGAATATCCTTTGACAGACAGTGATGGCTCAAGCAGCGAGGATGAGCTGTCAGACTTTGACGCCGAAATGATGGAGGAGCTGAAGGCCGAGCTCGCATCACTTGCCAAGCCAACCCCGTACAGTGCAGTCACTGCCCCACGAGGAACGAAGGAATGGACCAAGATTGAAAAGAATCGGAGCCTTGGATATAATGGACAGGGACGGTCGACAAATTTTCGCAAAGACAAAGAAGCACGTGATCGCGCTGAGAGCCGCGAGAAGGCCAAAACATCGTGAGTGGTTCTTGAGGCTTTTTGTGATTGTCAGAATCCTGATACTCTCGAAGAACGGACCCGCAAATAATGCTCATGCGACAGATGTTTGGGAAACCTGTTCCTGCCACCATTCCACACGCTGCCGAACTCAGTGCGGACTCACCGACGATGACCCCAGCTGAACTTGTTGCGTTTGAATCTGATAATTCAGACGAAGATTCGAGTGGCAGTGAGGCAGATGACGAGCTCGAGAAGGCTCCCGAGGCTTCCACGTCTTCACATCGATTGCCGGCTGTGCCCGCTCGGAAACACCGAAAGCTTGATATCCCTGTTTGGGAGATGCGAAAGATTGCAAAGAAAAATAAATCCAAAGAGCTGCAGAGGGCCCTCGACGATATTCAGAAAATTATCCGGTCCAATAAAACCGTGTTTGTGGCCGGCAGAAACGGTCTTCAGGCATACCGAGCACGCGCAATACAGAGCTATCTTTTGATGGTTGTTAAGAATGGCCGTTTGGGGATTGAAGCATCCGAGAAAGCGGCAGAGAGTCAAGGGTTTGCAGCCAAGTGGGGGGGCAGGAATGTCCGGAGCTGGACTCGGCGATGGATTCGTGAACGCGAGCTCCCAGTTTCGAAGAAAGGGTCTCATGGGAAAGTATACTCATTGCTCGACGACCCAGCGATCAAAGCGGAGCTTCGCACGTATGTGCGGTCGAACAAATGGGCCATGGATCCCAAGAAACTGGCCGACTTCTCGGCAGGAAAGCTGATCCCCGAGGCTGCGAAGAAATACACCGAAGACGTGATTTGGGATGAGATGCCGCGAGGACTCAAAAAATATATGGAGGCAGAGCTGCTGCCTCGTCTTCAGCTCAAGGTTGGCAAGGGTATCTCACTCAGCACCGCTCGGCGCTGGCTTCACAAGGAGGGGTTTCAATTCATCGGACACAAGAAAGATGTCTATTTTGACGGCCACGATCGACCCGATGTCGTCGCCTATCGGCAAAATGAATTTCTTCCCCAGATGGCCGTCCACCAGTACGTGGTGGGGGATGTCGATAAGGAGTTGGTGAAGGTACCGGACAATTATGTTGAGCGTCGGTTGGTGCTCTGTCCTCAGGACAAAATGACTGTTCAAGCAAATGATACAACCGCAAAAAGCTGGGTTTTCGAGAATCAGCACAAACTCAGGAAGAAGGGGGTTGGTCGCGGGCTTCATCGAAGCGATATCATCTGCTCCACTTTCGGTCATCTCGTTGAAGGCGGTGAAACTCTCGAGTATGGCAAGAATTACGAAGGTTACTGGGATGGCGAGAAATTTGTGAAGCAGGTATGCTGGCAATACTTATTATTTGCTTCTCATGCACAGCGGAATGACACCGTCCTCTATCCAGTTGAAAACGAAGCTTATTCCCGCATTTGAACGCCTCCATGGACCCGGCTATCAGGCACTGTTTATGGTTGATCATTCTCAGGGACATGCTGCATATGCCCCCGACGCATTGTTAGTCAGCCGGATGAACACCAAACCTGGGGGGAAGCAAGCCAAAATGCGAGATGGGTGGTATATCAAGGACGGCGAAAAGATTGTCCAGTCAATGATCTTTCCCCGCAATCATCGTGAATTTCCCAACCAGCCGAAAGGGATCAAATCTGTTCTGTTGGAGCGCGGCTTCGAAGTGCGCAAGCTTCGTGGGAAGTGCAAGGGAAGCTGTAAGGATCCAGACGCGGTTGCATGCTGCTGTAAACGGATTCTGGAGCTGCAGCCTGATTTCAAAGAGCAGAAATCACTTGTCCAGGAGATCATTGAAGCGGCCGGCCATCTCTGCATATTTCTTCCCAAATTCCACTGCGAGCTCAATTTTATTGAGTTCTTCTGGGGCATGGTGAAGCGATATCTTCGGGAGCACTCTGATTACACCTTTGACACCCTCAAAGAGAATTTGCCAAAGGCTCTCGCATCAGTTCCGATTGCGACCATTCGGCGATGGGAGCATCGGATGTATTGATGGATGGACGCTTACCGGGCCGGCATGGGGACTCAAGATGCGCAGTTACATGTCCGCAAATTCGGTTCAAAGCAATACAAGTCTCACAGACGTACCCCAGATGGTGTCACGGCGGCTTTCGACCAATAGGGGGCCGGTTTGATGGGCAGTCCCAATCTGGATGGACGAAAATTTTATAACTCCTTCATTTTGGACTCTAATAAAAATCTGTCTTGCCAAAAAATTCTTCTCGTTAAACTGAGTCGTTTCACAAGAGGAATAAAAAATCGGATTTTTTTTGAAGGACTAGTAACGGTTGTCACAAAGTAGTGGTGACTAGGTGAACTGCATTATAGATACTTGTACCGTAGCAACCGTCACGGTCACGATGGTGGTGGTTGCGTTGCCCAAACCAACCCAGGTCACAGTCACGACACGGTTGGTTGCCTAGCCTGCTACCATGACATGTGGAAAATAATCATTTTTTGGCCCAGAGAACACTCAGAAACCACAAAAAAGTCTTCCAAACACTTGCTACATGGATTCTGCGCAAGACAGGAGCTTCAAACCAGATCTTGAGCCAGAATTACAGCTGGTCCACTTTTTTTGGTTGCCGAAATTTCAACAGTCATGGTAAAAATTGGGGTGGTTGCGTTGCCCAAAGCCATTGTCGATGTCACGGTGGGTTGGCTGGTTGCTACAGTACAAGTATCTACAGTAGGCTCAACCGGATTAGGTTGAGCCCAATTAGGCTCAACCAAATTCGGTTGAGCTCTATAAGGGAATTTGATGCCCACAAACACCATTACCAAGCCATCCGGTGCCTTGATTTTGCCTTGATTTTGATGCAAACCAAATCAGATGGAGCAAAAGAACGTGTCGAAGATGCGACATGGCTGGCATCTGATACATTCCAGCCGAGAAATTGCTTCAGAGTAGGAACATCAATCCATTCCTGGTCAAGGAGTCGGCCCGCATTGGATGTGATGTACACGGGCGTGTACATCTATCATTTTTGGCACGTTAGCAAGACGCGGCCACGCAACGCAACGCGGCGTGACGTACATAGTTGCGGAATTCCGTCAGCTGCCGACCTGAGAGACCATCAAGGAAATCCCTGTCGGCAGGGGTGTGCTTTGATGCCGCCATTTTGACGCGCTTTTTTGACGTGCCAGGGGGATTATTTGGTGGGGTGGTGGTGGTGAGAGACAGAGAAAATTGGCGGGGTGCTGACATGTCAATTCTGGAAGCAGCTGTTTTCGCCAAAGGCAGCACATTCTCAAAAGGGAAAGTGCTGTCTCTGGTTTGAAAGGTGACACATTGATCTGAATGTGCCACCTCTGATGAGAATGTGCCTCCTCCTCAATGTATGTGCTGGTCAGGTCTTGTATACCCTCATGCCATGGCGCTCCCTTGATTTGACCTGCTTACTGAGGCTGCCAAGCCTTTCCCCCAACTACAGGTTGTGATGGTGTCAGGTTGAACGCTGTTGGTGCCAATTCTAGCAGAGTCTAGTGCTCCAAGTTGCGCGGTATAAATTTATTATAAAGGTCCCTAGTTGGTTTGCTCAAGATTCATTCTCTTTATTTCTCCATTTACTCCTTCGTCCCTGCCTCTTTCATTCATCATGTTCTTCTCTGTGTCGATTGCACTCACTTTCTTTTCCTTCTCTGGGCTTTCTGTCCACAGCGCCCCTGTAGTGCGTGCTATCACTGCAAGCACCCTAATGCTACTGATTATTATTTTACCATCCCGCAGGTCCCGAGGGCAATGGACACCGATGTGGTCGCTCTTGCATGCACTGGCGTAAATGGCAGCAGCACATGCACCCCGTTCAACATCTCCCACAACGACTTCACCGCCAATGGGTGCACAGACGTGGTGAACGCCAAGTCGCTCGTCCTGAACCCCGATAATGACTGCATCTCCTCCTCGTGAGTTGCTGCATGGTTTTTATTGAACATGACTTCATCGCATTTGCATTTGCAGCACGGCCGACTGCACCAATGGCGGTGTGAGGCTGCACTATGTTTGCCCACCGTTGCGACATCAGTGGTCCGACCAGTGACCAGGATTGTTCCGCCACACTCTGCGATCCTCTACAACCTAGTTTGCATCATCCGCCGGCACCAGAGTCTGACTACGACCGTGTCTGATGAGCAATTACACCGTCCGCTGGCTTCAGGATCGTTCTGCCACACTCTGCGATCGTCTACAACCTAGTTTGCATCATCCGCCGGCACCAGAGTCTGACTATGACTGTGTCCGATGAGCAATTACACCGTCCGCTGGCTTCAGGATCATTCCGCCACACTCTGCGATCGTCTACAACCTATTTTGCATCATTCGCCGGCACCAGAGTCTGACTACGACCGTGTCCGATGAGCAATTACACCGTCCGCTGGCTTCAGGATCGTTCCGCCACACTCTGCAATCGTCTATAACCCAGTTTGCATCATCCGCCGGCACCAGAGTCTGACTACGACCGTGTCCGATGAGCAATTACACCGTCCGCTGGCGTCAGGATCATTCCGCCACCCGCTGCGATCACTTTCGACCCAGTCCGCATCGTCCACTGCATGCTCACAGACTCACTCCACCTACAAGAAACACACCACGAACATTTCCGACATGTTGGACGAAGACATATGCAGTCCGCTGGCTCATAGATCCATTCCGCATACTAGGGAATCAGTCCGCGAGCTCATACAATGATTCCGCATGACTAAGGGGGAGAGTGGGAAGAGGGGGGCCTGTTCTCAATCATCGGAAAGATGAATGGATTGTCGGAATAAGGAAAGAATCACATGGACTTTAGAAACAGTATAAATACCACCCACTGTATCTGGAGAAAGCATCTCCGAACTCCCCTGCTCTCTGCTATGGTCCTAGACTAGAGCAGAAAAGTAGGATACCTGCCAATCTAAAGAGTTCACTGGTCACCAGGGGCTCTCTTCTTTACTCATCCTCCATTCTGAACAAGAATAAATCCCCGGAAGCATCGTCCTTTAGGCCCTTCACAAAAACTCATCAGTCCTCTCCAGGTCCTGAGAGGCACTGTCCACTAAACAGATTTATACCGTAAAGCTCCAAAAGAGCCCCCAGTACGGCACCAGTTCTTGGTACAGATCCGATCTGACCCCGAACGACTGCGCGAAAAACAAATCAATTACCCTGATCCATTCTCCGCTTCGAAACCTGCCAACAATATAGCATTTCGGAGTGTGCGGATTCTCCGAGGAGCCATCCACATCCTTCACATAGTCTGTTGAAGCATCCTCCTTCTACGTTTAAATTATTCGCGGTACCGTGGAGCGCGATCGGAGACCTGCGGACATCATTTTTCCGTTTGCTTTCAAAAGCGGACAGTGTCCATTCGATTTAAAGAAATCCTTAGAAACTACATATCCTTGGAGGCTTACGAAGCGAACCCGCATCGCGACGGAAGCTTTTTAACAGCTCCGCCTGTAGAACGGAATTCGCCGTCTATCCTCCAAGAAGGCCCCAGATTCGTATCAACATATCCGGTGAAGGATACAGGTCTAGAAAAAGGGCGACCTAGTGCTTCCTACGCCAGTGGAGACGATTCCGCCATGTACCAGTAGTGCGAAACAAATATTATCGGAGAATCCGATCCCCCATCAGACAGATCATAACTATTACACTAACCAACTAAACTTCTAACCACACAGGGAATCTTATCAAACACAAAAAAACCAAAGACCTCCGTCCCAACTGAAAGCTGTAAACTTTATTCCCTCTAGAGGACGAACACTACTCTACTTGCAAATACTACCCTGCATCTAGTAGAACCGCAGTCCATATCACAGTGGTGTCGTGAGAGAGTTTTTCATTAGCGACTCAGGTGATTTGCCGGATGGCATTGCGAGCTTCTCGTGCGCGAAGATTGACGGGATGGTGGATGGGTTCTTCCCCCAGTAATGACAACTTCACGACCTGGAATGGTGGTGCCGAAGGCAGGTGTGTAACAGAGACTAGGAAGGATCTGTACTGGTTGATTCTGTACAGATGTGAATTCCGATCACGATTCACCTTGCTACTTGTTCTGTCTCATCACGCGTTCAACGATCGTGAGCATAATTATCATTCAACTCACGACAATGTTTGACTTGGGTCCGATTTGTTGTTGAGTCAAGCCGCTCGACAAGATTTGTCTTCAAGACGGACACATAATAATCATTCTACGTAGGTACCCAATACTCACGTTTCATTGCAAGGATCACAGAGGAAACGAGAAGACCCAGTCTCCTACTTGGTCGAGACGGTATTCATATAAGTTTGTGCTAGGACTGCCAGTGAATGTCTCAGTGGTTTACATTTCTCGACAAGATAGCAACCAACCTTCACAGCATCAAAAATGCAAAGCTTCGAAAGACTTGACGACACCAAAGTCATCCGGATCAGTCTACATGTATGTGCATTTAGAGCCGGAAAGACGATGCGTACACAGCACTCACCCTTGCCAGGAGAATTTGCTCCTCACTGATCATCACAGTGTCGTAACGATAGCCACCGATCGATCTGATCTCGATGTATGGGAGCGTCCCACCGACGTCCTCGGCGAACACCCGCTGCGCGATATTGGCCACGCCCGAGATGACACGGACCACCACCCGTTCGGTTTCGTAAGGGTTCATCCCAACTGTGCCTGTCGCCATCCTCAGTCTTGCTGCGGGTATTGGCGCCGAGGAGGCGGCCCACGAGGTACGGGTTGAAGTCAAGAACGACGATGGGGGCATAGTTGCAGGGTGCCATCAATGGCCGGTAGACCCAGCGCATACCGTAGACCATGCTGATGAGTTCATTGTCCATTCCATTCCCTTCGCCCATGTTGAACCAGCGCGTCACAGAGCCCCATTCACTCCACAGGACGACAGTGCGAGAATCCTTCAATGTCTGGCCAGTGCGAGCAAGTTCTGCAGACATAGGAAGGAGGACCGCGCGAGGCACGAGAAATGTAAAGTGATGTGTGCCACTATCGGAGTGCATAGTAAGTGAGATTTGGATGATTGACGCGTCGAGAGATGTGTAGAATGGTCTTGCCTCCAAGACGGAGTAATTGGGCCCATGAGGACTAGGTTCCCCTCGGCACTCCAGATGGACGAAGCTGCTTGAATGCGCGAGCATAGGAAGCAAGAATGTTTTTATCAAATGGACGTGGCCACTTCTGGGATAAATAGAGGGTGAGATGTGGTATACTTCCACCCGCCCAGTTATCGAGGGGTGCATCAGGATATTTTCGGCAAGAAACACAAATCCCGTACTCCAGATTGGGATACGACCCTGTACTTGGGTCAGGGACATAGCAAGGATAGTCAAGGAGAAAGCCTCACCTTTTTGAGGATCCCGAGCTTCCAGTCGAACACGTAGAGACGATTATATCAGTGGCCCTCCCGAGACGGGGAATGAACAGCCACTGCCAAATTCTTGCCCGAGATCTCGATGGTCACATCCACAAAGCGATTTTCATCGGCATAGTCAGAGCCCATGATACTGATGGACAAAGTTGGTTGTGCTGCCTTTGAATGTGGTGCACCTGTTCGAAAATCGATGAGTTGGATCTCCACTACGCCATGCGGGCTGTCATTGGTTCCTTCCACTCTTATATTCACGCTTCAGAGATATCAAAGAAAAGGGAAGAGAGACTTCTCTTACCTTGTAAGCAACACAATCAGATTGTGTTCTGCTATTGCGGGCGAAAAATCGATGATTTTTTTTCCAATGGCGAGTTCAGACCAGACCACCTTCCCGTTGCTACTGCAGGGAAGAGCTGCCCACTGGACAGCATCGGTAACAGTCTGGCCATCACGGAAGCTATCCTTCCCAAGCAAATAAGCCTCGGGCTTCAGCTCGTACTGCCCGCTGGTCCTGCAGGGGACCTCATCGGCAACACAGAAGTCATAGAAAAAGTTCAACCAGGTGAGGTGGCGGTGGTGCAGAAGTGCGAGCCGGTCTGCGACGGCGAGCATGCATGCGGGGTTGTCCTCCATTGCCTCTGCTGCCAGCGCGATGCAGTACTGCAGCTCGACGGATACGGATATGAGGTGGAACAGCAGCTGGTTGATGCACATGCACGAGAGGAGGTTGGAGAGGCCCGTGCTTTTGAATGTGAGAACAAGGAGCTCAATGGGGAGGGTGACGAAGCGCGAGGCGTGAGCTACAGCAGGGCTGTTCTTGAATTTCCGTGGCTCGGCCAGCACTGCGGAGTGATTAAAGAATGTGTTATATCCGTGCAACTCGGAGTTCCTCGGAGCTCCGATCGGACTTCCTTCGGAATTTCCGAGGGGGACTTCTATTCATCGCAAGAGACATTATGCGATGAGGGATTACCAAGCGGATTCCTTTTACTCATATTCCCTTACTTCACTCTCGGAGTTTATCCGACATTCACTTATTGTCCATGGACTTATACTTACTCATCGTTCACAAGATGTCTTGACGACTTATTGTCCATGGACTTATACTTACTGATCCTTCACAGGATTGTCTTGACGACTTATTGTCCACGGACTTATACTTACTAATCTTTCACACCTTATTGTACTTCACTAAACAATTAGCTTACTAGTATTTAAGCTAAGTAGTTTAGTCTCTGTTCTTCAGTTTAATAATTATATATGTTATTGTGTTCTCCCTTCCCAACGCAACCTGAGTCGGACTTTCCGACCTATCAGATATTCCGTGCCTCCTCTGGCCCTCCTGCATCCTTACTCGTCCTCCTGTTCTTATCTCTGGACTTGACTCTCCTTGGTCGCAAGCCGGGTAGTCGCACACTCTTGTTTGTAGTGCTTGCGAGAACGACCTTCTGACCCTTTGGAACTCCGTGATGAACTCCGATATTTTACCTTCGGACTTTCTCGGCAATTCCGATTCCCTCGGCTCAGCACTTAACAGAAGGACAAGATATTGGAGTTCGAGTTCATTCGACTCGGAGCGGCTACTTTAGTAGGGCAAGAATGAGGTTCTCTAACTCAGAGCTGAGATGGGTAGCCACTGAAAATTGAGTGGCACTGGTAGTGGCCATGGCAGGTTGGGCAAGAACTTTGTTTTGACCTGCATGTGTGTGTGATTTTGTGACAGTCCCACACTGTCACCGCCTTTCTTCTCCAACTCTTTCAGCATGTCGTGCACTGAGTCGGACACACTTGTACAAGGCTAGTGGCTGCACCACATTCTTGAGGGCCTTCTAGAGAATTGCAATCAGATTTGAATCTAATCTGCATCTATCTGAATCTAGAGAATAGTAATACTTATGGCAGTCCAAGGTGTTCCTTTTCATCGCTTGTGCATGGGGAAGGTTCAATAGTGATGGCAGGGTCCGGTTCAGGAAATCAGTTCGAACCTGAACCGGACTGAACCGAATGCAAATTGCTGAACCTGAACGCGAAGTTCAGTTCGGCATTCGGGCAGGGGGCATTTTTGCCAAACGTGTTCGAACCCCGAACCTGAAGCACCAAGATGGGAACACTTTTCAACAAATTTATGCCTATTCTGGCGTCATTTATGTGGGAATTTTAGCTCCCCATCATGATCTGATGTCCAGTTCAGCGTCACAAGAGAAAGGTGGGCCCAACACATTCAATGTGGCGAAGTAACCTATACATAAATTCACTGAAATCCCAGCAATTTCGGATGACCTACCGAATGACCCTCTTCCACATGGTATCATACTGGGGTAGTGCTCTGGATCCTCTGTCGCTGGTCGATAGCCGATCCCGCAGTGTCGCTGTGCGAAGGATGAAAGCAAGGTGAATCTGCCCTAAACACACGCAAACATATGACTAATCCACGGAAGATCCCAGCAGACACGCCCATATGCACTACCGCAATACTCATACCTCGTGTCTGAATCCAGAGCCTGATCCGTGAATAGGGCTTAAGATCGCTGTTGCAAACAGAGGACTTGTACGAACCTGTAGACCCCAATCAGGGAAGCCTAGAAAGACGATGTATGCCCAGGGATGGGGAGGGAGCAGGAGCGCAGGTCCCTGGACGTCTAGACAGCGGGACAAATGGGATGACATGGGTGCGTGAGACATGAGTGTTTCAGACTCTGCTCTTGGGGTTCGGCGACCTCTTGGGGCATTGTGGACTTCGAGAACTTGTACTTGAAACATATTTCAGGAAATGATTTCCAGTGCCCTGACGTCAATGTCGACGTAGCGAATCATTAATCATTAATTATTGCCGTACTCATTGGCAGAAATTTCAACCTCATTCGCTTTTTCTTATATTTACTTATCTCCACTCGCTTGGCTTCGTTTTCATTCGACCTGCTCACACGGACTTCTCACTGGGCATGATCCGGTCCATTGCCAGCCAGGGGAGATTTAAAAGGACAATAAAATGATTTAACTCAGGTCACTCACATGTTTTTCTTCCTTTTTTCTGAGTTACAAAGTTGTTCGTAGGATCTCAGGGAGTTCAAACTGTTCAAATGTTCCTGAACACAAATGATACTGTCAAATTTTCCACCAACTTGGGCTCACAATGCACTGTCCCATCCAATTGAAAACCAGGTGTTTAGCCCAGAGGATATAAAAACGGGTTTTGAAACAGCCGTTTACAAACATATTTGCAAACCGGTGTTGAAAATAGAGTCCTATCCAGTGTGTATGCATGCCAGGACTGTACTCCTCTTTCTCCCTCTTTTGGGTTCGTCTAAAAAGGTTTTTCAGTCTACTGTACTATTTCGACCGTTTGTTCAGGTGACGGTGACACTCAACTTCTTTTGATGTGCTCAAAAAACACCATAATTCAAAAGAAAATTTATCGGTCACCTTGGTCGACGAAAATCTAAAAATAGTGAACAAACGGTCGAAATAGTACAGTATCTGCAAAGGGGTAATATTACAGCTATTTTGAAACGATAGACACTCTTCGTTTTCGAGCTGAGTTCGGCTAAGTTTGGCAGAGTTCGGCACCGGCCCCACTTCTCTTTTTTCAGTCCCATGGTGCCCAATGGCCTTGCCTTTCGTTCTTCACCACCATGCCTCAAGGAAATCGCCGCCACATAGCACCAGAGCAGAAAGGCTCATTACTATTATGGCAAATTACATGAGCCCTCGTGAAATTGCCACCGCAACGCACATAAGGAAGCGGACGGTCTACCGCACCATCGCAACATGGCACAGCACTGGCAAGCATGCCAAGATACCTCTTGAACTAGGGAGGCCCCGTATTCTCACCCCCTTCGACATATCCATATGTTTCCTTGATAATATCACTGTTCGTACTATTGATGTTGGATGACCGACAGTGTTCTTAGGACTCCCGATATATACCTGGTTGAGCTCCAGACCCATCTCTACATGTCCACTGGGCTTTATGTCGCACAAACCACCATACACGATGCTTTGAGACGCCGTGGATATACACGAAAGCGTGTGAGTGTGTTTTCCTCAAACTCCGCAAGGCTCTGACATTGCCCCAGATTGAACGCTCTGCACTCGAAGCTGACACGGCAAAAAGGCTTCATTACCAGGCCCAAGTCGGAGAACACCCCGCATGGCGGCTTGTCTTTCTTGACGAGTCCGCTTGCAACCGTCATACCTCCAAGCGGTTGCTGGCTTGGGCACCTGTCGGGGAACGTGCGCACCGCTCCGATTTTTTTGTTCGCGGTGTCAGGTTGGTCCTTCTTCGCGTGTTTTCCCCTAAAAATACTCACAACGATTATGTAGATACTCTATTTTACTGGCCATTTATCTTGATGGTGTTTTACATCTTGATATTATTGCCTGCTCGTGGACTGCAAATGAATTCCGGAAATATCTGGACGTCCTACTAGATCGCATGAACCCGTTCCCTCATGACAATTCCGTACTCATGATGGACAACGCGAGTGTCCATCATTTCGATGGCATTCGAGAGATGATCGAGGGACGGTGCGCCAGTGCTGCACATTGCTGATACACCTACATAACTGATGGGTTTTTAGCGGACGTCGGCTCATCTATCTCTCACCGTATTCCCCCAATTTTAATCCCTGTGAGGAAGGCTTCTCTTCCCTGAAGTACTGGATTCGACGCAATCGTGACTACATCCCGAGTCAGTTGGAAGGCAGGGATGATTGTGATCCCATTGGGATGCTCTGGAATGCTGTTCACGATACAATGACTCCGGAGAGCATTGAGGGATGGTTCCGGGATTGTGGATATGTTCTATGATAGACAATCAAAGAGCATGTTCAACGGTGGTAATACAGTGTGTACGAGGCTAAGTAATACAATATATGCAGTGTGGATTCAGACGAGAAGACGTCGCGTGATTGTAAGCAAGAAAAAATATCAAAGGCACTTATTCTAGTTCTCCTTGTCCGACTCCGAGTCTACCTGAGCACACTTCTTCCCCTTGGCCTTCTTGGTGTCCTTTACCATCTTCTTTGCCTTCTTGATGAACTTGCCGATGGCGCCATCCGCTATACCAACCGTCACCTTGTAATAGGCATGGTTGAAGTCAAGCGCGCTGCTCGCGTACACGATGCCCTGTGCTTAGAGGGCATTCGCATACTGAAGGTAATCGAGGGCCGGGAACTTGGCCTGAAGCTCGCGAAGGACGTCGGAGATAAGGAGTGTGTCGTCGTCATCGCTGTCAGACTCGTCGCTCGACAAGTCGGCATGCGGGCACTTCTTGGACTTCACAGTGTTATCATCGACGGGATGGAGAGCCCAAACGCTAGCATCGGCACCGACGTGGACGTGGATAGGGGGTAGGGTGGGCTGCCCACGGCCTCGGGTGTTGCGTTCCTCCCGCGTGCGGCCCCGCTTGGCAAGCTCATCGAGTCGGAGGATGCTCGGAGGTTCCACGCAATCTGGGTCGGTGTCGCCATCATGCTGTTAGGATATAGCATCAACGACTCAGACACAGATGATAGAGGCCAGTACGCACCACCTTACGCGCCCAAAGGGACACGACATCTATCCCGAGCTCCACATGCTTCCTCGGGTGCGTGCTCTTCGGTCCCATCACATAGCACCACCAATTGTTGCCTGGGTGCTCAGCACATTTGAGCTTGGCCTGCACCTGCTGAAGCTCGGGGATGCTCAGTGCAGTCTCGGATTGCTTCTCAGCCTGCTTGGTAGTCTTGCCATCGGGCTGCACTTCCTGTGACGATATCAGTCAAAGAAACATGTCGTAGGTAATGGAAGGACGCACGAGATTCACAACTTCCATGATGACATCTTTCTTGCACCGCGTGCTGGTCTGAAGCTTGACAAGGCACTTGAAGGCACCGTCGAGATCTTCCGCTGACTCCAGCCGATGGTAAGGATCCCTCCGACGCTCGGCGGACTCCTTCCAACCGAGAACGGCCGTAGTGGGATCAACATTCATTTGCGCATGGATCCGAGAGAAGAAGTCTGTCGCAGGGATGTCGGAAGGGAGGACAAGCATAGTGGTGACCGTAGGAGCCTTCTTGTCTTTGTTCATGGCGCCGTACACTGGAACTTTGACGGTAATAAGTGAAGCTAATACGTTATAAGCGGTGAACACAACAAAAGTGGACAACGACTAACCTGGGCCTTGACGGGGCACCTGACGGAAGTAACTCACAACTGAAGCAACTTTGAACAAAAATAATAATGTTATGGGGTCATAAAAGAGCCAATGTATGCTTAATGGGTGTCTGTAACATTTTCTGAGGGATTTTGTGTGAAGTGACGGGATTTCACCGGCTCCAAGAACCCGAAACATGGCCAAATGTGGAACCCGCACCACCGGCTTTCAAAATCTCGGTCATGTATGTCATGGATATGTCTTGGGCACGTCCAGGGAGGTGGTAATTGCAGAGGAGGAGGTGGGGGCACAGTCCCCCCTGAGTCTGCCGACTGTGCGGACCCAGGTCGACCGTAGGCTCGAACCAACCGCACGCCGATGTAACCGTTTGATGACAGTCGATCCAAGGCTGATGGCGAAGCGGCTGGTGCTTTCTAACCGGCGGCTAGTACGGTCGGAAGTTCCCGATGTAGGTTGTTTTGACTTGGAAAAATTTCGCTACATCGAAAATTCAAACGTTCTGCATAAAATTTTTGAAGAGACAGATCTCTTCTAAATACATTTGTAAGGCTCCTTATGTAGTCTTTAAGAGAAAAGAGCAAGGTCTGAGAGTGCTATACACCATTTACATTCACCGATCACCCAATTGGGTCTTCTCCTTTCCATCATGCCGTTCGAGCCGCTGGCCGAGCTTGACCTCGAAAAACTCGAGGCGGCATCCAGGAACCTCTGCGAAGTGTTCAGAGTACCCGCTTTGCGCATTCACCAAATTGATACCGGCCAAAATGTGCTTAAAGGGATCAGCACCATTCTGGATGTCCCTACTGGCGGTGGCAAAACTCTGGCTTATTGGTACCCGCTTTTTTACTACTGGGCTCCTGGGAACACAGATGAGAACTGCCAAAAAATAATTCTGGTCGTTGGGCCGCTCACAGCATTGATGCAATCTCAGGCTTCCAGCCTCGCTGTAAAGGGAGTGCCCGCCGTTGCTATCACTTCCGCGAGTGAAAATCCAGAGCAGCTGCTGAAGGTGAATTTCCCCACACAGAAGGAGTAATAAACTACAATTATTTGCAGGATGTCGGGGATAATAAGTATCGTATCGTGTTCGTTAGCCCCGAAATGGCCATAACTTCCAAATTCCAGGATTTGGTTCTCTCGAGCAAAGCCTTCTCGGAAAATATTATATGCCAAGTAATTGATGAAGGCCACTGCATCAGCGAGTGGGGGAACGATGATTTTAGACCCGAATTCTCCCAACTGCACATTCTTCTCGGTCGGCTGCCCAGTGGACTGCCAGTTGTAGTAGGATCAGCCACAATGCCCCGCGATGTAATCCTCGACATTCTGGCTAAGCTACGGCTACGGGCTGACTGTGCACGCATTTCTGTGTCGAATGCGAAGCCAAACATCGCTCTTTCCGTGCGGATATTGCAGCACCCGCAAGACACTTTTGCAGATCTCATGACAACATTCCCCCGAGACTTCGATGGTCCCGAGGACTTTCCCCAGACCCTTATTTATGCGGGAGGCCGTATTGAGGTCGAGAAAATGCAAGACTTCTTGCGCCGCAATACCCCCGAGCACATCGACCCTGACATCTTCGAGTTTTACCATCGGTTTATTGCCGAAAAACGAAAAGAATCAGTACAAGAGCGAGTTGAGAATGGGATTCTCCGTGGAGTTTCCACAACAGATGCATTGGGAATGGTGAGTCTGAATTTTCGTCCTAACTTGAAGCTGAAATTATACGCAGGGTATGGACTTTCAGCGCATCATGCGGGTCCTTCTTTGGCTGGTACCGCGATCATTTCTATCCCTTGTACAAAAGATTGGCCGCTGTGTTCGATCGGCAGAACTGCTTGGCGAAGCAATCCTGTACATCACTAGTTCTGCTTTCATGCGCTATGAAATTGAGCTCGACATTCTGAAGAGCGACATGGCAGATGATGCCGATGGCGATGAGGCCCTCGAACCCCCGGAACAGCTCGCAGATGGGGAGCAGATGGACCGAGATGCTGTGGCAGAGGCAAATGACGACACCGAGCCGAAAGCGGCGCCGAAGAGGAAGAGCAAGAAGGCCATGTCTGCCATGGAAGCCAGAGATAGAAGGTTTCTTTTGGAATACATCGTGACTACTGGCTGTCGTCGCATACCGTGGAATAAGTTCTTTGGCAATGATTTGAAACGTGAGTCTTCCTTACTGTTTTGTTCGACCCTAACTTAGTTCCAGTCACTCTACCTTATCCCGCTCCTCCAGGTGCACGCTGCTGCGACAATTGCACCCCTGAGCTCTTCCGTGTCCCAACCATACACCTTCCTGGGGGCTCGCTTCTAAAATCTGGTCGGCGGCGCCATGCAAAGGCATCTGACGAACTAATTAACGAGGCTAAAAAGACCCTTCGTACTCTCCGGAATGTGATCGCTCAGAGGGATTTTCCCAATGGGCTCATTATTACAGGTAAAATCTTGATGTCTGACGTCGTCGTCGAGGGACTAGCACCACGGGTTCGTGATATCACATCACTCGAGGCCCTCATACAAACAGTTCGTTGGCATTGGGCTCCTCGTTATGGAGCTGAAGTTGTTGCGGCCATACAAGACCTTCTCCGTCACCATCCAGATCCTGAACGCGAAGCACGAGAGGCACAGCAGCGGGAGAATGCCTTTGCTGCGCTCCAAGCACTGGCTGAAGCCGATCTGCGCAATAAACTCGTGGTAATTTTCGATGCCTGTCATGAGGCGATCCTCTGCGAAACACGCCCAGCATCGAAGCCCGGAAAGCCAGTAGAAAAAGTGTGTCAGATATTTATGGCTCTCCCACGGAAGACGGTGAGATGATTTCTCCAATGTCTTGCTTCTAATAAGTCTCCTGTCTCAGGCCTGGCCCACGTACTACACGCTCATCAAGTACCCGATGTCAATAGCGAAAATCAAGCAATTTTCTCATACCAAGCACGTAAAGTCGACGACCGAATATGCGGCACTCTGGCACATTTTGTTTCAAAATGCTCAGGAATTTAATATGGAAGGCTCGCGCGTTTACGATGATGCTGTGTTTTTACAAAGGCTGCTCGACAACACCCTTGCAGAACAAGCAGAGCTTCACGGCGTGCCAGGCATTAATCCTCAGCAATGCGAGTCACTAGTGACAAGGGCGAGAAGTGGAATAGATCTCGAGACTGAGAGTGACCGCGTATTAGAGTCTAATTAATGTAATATTTAATTAGGCAAATGAAACCGTATCCTGTTTTACATGTAATGAGATACCACTTCCGTCGCTGTTGCCAATAGAGCTGCAGCATCTGCGTACGGCTCCTCATCATCAATACCGAGGTCATCCCCCGTGACCTCGTAATCCTCTTCCATCCCCGAAGCCTCGCCGTCACCGGAGTCGTTCATCGAGTCGGCGACGGGACTGTCAACAAACCCCAAGTTCTCGGCCCTCCTCGCTTCCTTTGTGAATTTTTTGAATGCGCCTCGGGTATCGGCGTACTTGGCACCCTCTTCGAGAAGGTCACGGACCGGTGTTACCGCTGTCGAGTCGGTGGCATCGTTGGCCGGACGATTGAGAACATACTCCTGGAGCTTCTCATCCTTGAGTGCATCGGCGAGCGTCTGAACCTCTTTGGACATGTCCGGTACAGTGTGGTGCTCCCCGTACCCAGTGATATTGAAGGTTTTTTGGACCATGCGCATCGTGTCGCGAAGGGTAAAAATGCAGACAGTGATCATGGATATCCAGCTCCACGACCTATTCGACCCCTTTGCATTGTAAATAATCTTCAGAAGCAATGAACAGCAGATAATATGTCATTGGCACTGTATCACACCTTTGCCCAGAAATTCTGGTGTTCTTGCAGTAAATCCACTTCTTTGAAGCTGTATGGCCGGCCAGTCAGGTTGACGAGCCAGTTGTGTAGAAAATAGCGCCTGCCAGATCGGGTCAGCAAGTAAAAGACACTTGTTGAAGACACGCACTTTAAAAGAGGATCATACCGGTCAATGCGCCGTAAAGTCTCGAATATTGCATCGGCATATCTGGGCATAGTTTTTGGGGACCGCATCATAACCATCCAGATCTGCAGGACATTGACAACTCGACCGATGTCACCCTTCTTGATAGCAGCGACAAATTCGATGTAGAATAGTGCATCGCGATTGAGAAGGACAACATTTTCATGTGATATATCGCGGTCCGGCAGGGATCGCAGATCATCGAGAGCTTGAGTGGTGAACAATTTGCAGTATACACGCTCAGCGACAGCGTTAAAGTCCGAGATCGTAGCAGAGGTGGCCCAGGCGTCGAGGTCCTCATGACCGCAGTGGATGCGGAATCCGTCCTTGACATGAGCGGCGACTGAGATCTGCAGTAGCTCATGACAGGGCTTCCATGGTGTCGCCTTTTTGGCCTTCCATCCAGCGGAAATGGGCTTGCGCTTCAAAAGTTTGTTGTGTTCCCACCAGAGGCTTCCGGGCCATAACGAGTTTGGCTGGCCCCAATGCTCGTTTATCACCATCCTGCAGCCAGCCATTTTGCCATGGAAGAGGCCGAACCGGCGGACGGATGCCTTCATACCATCAATCGGTTCATCGCTGTTGCGGCGCGCAGACTCGATCTAAGGGAAGCCAGGTCAGCACTACCAAATTGGGTAACCGACGTAGAAATGCACCTTGTCCACGAGCGAATCCGTCAGCAGGTCGCCGTCGTCAAACAGGAGCCCGTGGGCTCGTAAATCGTCGTCGGTGACCCCAAGATTCCGTAGGATTTGCACGTATACTCGGATGGTGCCTTCGATGCTGGATTCATCCTCATGCATTGCTGGCAACGGGTATTGGTCAGTTTTATGCACCGCAATTGGATCTACCTCCGGGCAGTCTTCGAAGGCCTTCCTCAAGTGCTCCAAGTTCTTGATGTTCTCAAATGCAAGCCGCTTCAGCTGCCACAAACAACACTCTCCGAGCTGTTCTACACTTTGTGGTGACGGTAAAACATCATTGATATCCCAGTCAATAACTGGGAAGGTCGTGGTGCGCGGGGGCTTCAGGGAGAGTGGAAGCGTGTTAAGCGGTGTGTCCCCGCCAGTAAATGGGTTGTAGACGGAAATCACAGTGGCTGTCGTGCCATTGTCGAAATGATTCGACGAATTGAGCCGCTGGGACTCTATGCGGAATGCAATATTGAGGTTGTCCCAGACAATGAAGCACATTTGTTTCTTGATGAGCTGCCTAAAGCGTTGAACGGCTTCTTTGGAGAGGGTATTTATGTGGTCTCGGATTGCACTGTATGATGTCGAAAGCCCGGCATGAGCGAGGACTTCCATCTCCCGTTTGGAGGCCCCAGACGCGAGGAGAAACAGGCCGATAACGACTTGATAATTATTCGCCAGCTGCGAACGGGAAACACTCAGCATCGCGCATGCAGTTGTGAAGACCTGGCGGTAACAGCGGCGTTAGAGAGTATCCCAATTTGGCAAGCGGGACCCACAACTTACCAGCCTCTTCTCTCGTCTTGCCTCGCCCTGTCTCTCCCGTCGTGTCGCTGTGTCGGGACTCGCTGCCCTCTCCAATATCCTCCAAAGGGTGGGAGCTTCGGCCTCTAACTGATCTCCGAGCTGCTCCATCGAGAACTCGTCCAACAACTCCATTATGCTTGTCGTCCTGCCCCGTGTGAGGAGCTCTTGAATTGCCTGCCCCTCTTTCTGCAGCACCTTCTCAAGCTTTTCATCGAACTTTTGGTCAAGAAATTCTTGACCAACTGCTGGCACCCGGTCAATTATGGCTTCTATTATCTCCTTGCCTTGTTTTTTAAAGAACCGCGTCAAATTAGCGGATGCTTGAGCTTCACCTCCCGGCAGCATGAGTGTCTGGAAAAAGTCCATGACACTGGAGAAGCCTGCGCCGCCTTCTTCCTCTGGCATTGTGATTTTGGCAACATACTCCTCCGCTTTTGCACGCTTTTTGGCAGCTTTTGCTTCCTCTTCCTGGCGACGGACCTCTGCCTCTTTGGCAGCCTTTTCAGCGGCCTTATTCCTCCTGTTCTCAGAGGTTTTGGCCAGAGTGTGTGCTCGGGCAGTAGATTTTAATTCTTCGCGTGCATCGCAGGTCAGATTGCGATAATACCCCCGGGAGCTTCTCTTAGGCTTCGTGACCCGAGGACGACCGCCATCGGGTTTCTCTGGGCTTGGGTCAAAAATTGTCGATGTGGCTGGAGATGGTATGTGTGCAGGCGACTCGGAGGCTGCCCGCTGACGGCCTTTACGAGGAGGAGTGCAAGCCGCACTTGTTAAGGGCTCTTGGATGGGCCGGGTTCCCAAAAGACGGACCATAATGTCTGGTAGCGGAGCAATATCATCCATTTGCTCGTCTTTGCTGCTGTCCAGACTCAGACTGCGACCAGGGTGGGGAGATGTAGGTGCGCTGCTGGTCTGAAAAAATATCTCCTCCTCAATGTCGTTGCGGCGGCGCTTTGGAGCGGATGGAGCCTTGTAGTCGGCATCGGAATCGTGCTGTTTTTTGCGCTTTGGAGCCATCTGGTGGCGAGATGAAATGGTCGCAAGATAGGAGGAGCCTAAATGGGATGCTTATTTGTGTTCGACGTAGTGCTCTCAAATTCTATTTTATTGTCTTACAGACTACATAAGGAGCCTTGCAAATGTATTTAGAAAAGATCTGTCTCTTCAAAAATTTCATGCGGAAGGTTTGAATTTTCGATGTAGCGAAAATTTTCTAAGTCAAAAGAACCTACATCGGGAACTTCCGACCGTACTAGCCGCCGGTTACTATGCTCCAGTCGTTTATCGTGCCGCCAATTGATCGACTGTCATCAATTCTTCGGCGCCCCCATAAACGACTGCTTCGAGTCTAGGTCGACCGGCGTCTACACCTAGTCGACGAATGTCGGACCAATTCGGCCGATCCGATGCCTATCCCACGATCCACATTGATCCTAGTCCGCATATGTCCGCACCGCTATGCCGACATGGGCCCTGAAGAGATCTGAAGATGTTATTGTCGCAGAGTATAAGTTAACCACCAACGCTGCGAGCTGTTACATCGCCCTTTCTATGGATTCTAATTTCACCCATCATTCAACAACCGTCGAGGTAGGTGGTACAAATCCTCATTTCTCCAAATTATTTATTTTTTCCGTACAGATATCAGGGAAGTGAATGGTGTGAATGCGCCATATCACTGCCCACTATTTCCGAAAACAAGATACCATCCACCGCGTTCAACAAGCGTTACGCAAGGTATTGTATATGTGCATGCCGAAAAAGGATCCCCTCCCACCTAATCAAGGTCATCCGGAATAAAAAACGCCGTAATCTCGTTGTCCCGATTCACCGCCCTCGCCGCTTGCGCCTGCACATTCGCCCCCAGTATCACCTCCGTCCCCCACGGCACGCTCGTCGCGTCCGTCCAGCTAGTCCCCACCGGTTCCTTAAAAGTTGAGTTCCCCACGCGCCAGAACGCCGGGCCCGCGCCGTCCCAGTAGAACGCGTAGCCGGTGAATGTGTACGAGAAGGACAGGAGGAGGTTGGTGGTGCCTTCGTTCGTGGTGGGGAGAATACCGACGACGTTCGGGATGCCGCCGTTGGAGGCGTAGGAGAGGTGGTGAAGGTTTCCAGGGCCGCAGACGGTCACGATGGGGGCGATGCCGTTGGTGTAGGTCATGGCTACCTCAGTACTTGGAGATCGGAAGTTTTGGTGGGTGTGGTTTGAGCCTCAACTGCTTATAAGAATTAAAGCAAGCACGAGAGGACTTTAGCCAGCGAATAGGACATACCAGTGCTATTCAAGAACGTGAAGAAGCGACGATTCTCTCCATCCAGCGTTCCCTCTTATACCTCGAGACCGGCGGGCGTCAATATCATATAGGCGCTCAAAAGTGATATAACAGGCTGCACGGCCGACGTTCAGGGAAGTTTGCAGTGAACCATTCTGCCTGACTATTATAACGCACGCTCATCATTTGAACATTGAAGTACCGATACATAAGAACCCATCGCGATGAGCTCTTTTACATTGATCTGCAATTCCCGCTGTCGTTGAGTGCGTGAACTTGCATTCCGAGTGTCATCCGAATTCTGATTTCAAACTTCACTCACATGCAACCCAGGCCATTATGCGGTGATCTGACCTCTCAATCCTTAGACGCCAGTCCACCTTACGCTGTCAGCAAAGAGTCGATTATACCGCGTTCTGGGAGTGTATCGTACAGGGGGAGAGATGGGTGAGTTTGACAACGAAGTTCCCGGCCGAGTAGGGAGGAAAGCATTGGACTCGGAGTTTTCAGCACAAGTAACGTCACTAAGAGACGACGAGAGGGTGGTTGGAAAGAAGATAGAATGAGCTTAGCACGATCATATCATAATTACTTATGGTAGCACCGGCATTCTCCGATGCTCAACTTCCTAGCGCGTGGCTGTGCCGCCGCTTGCCTCCCTCCAAACCAACTTGAAGCTTGTTGCTTCAAATCCGACACCGCAAAATGAGTTGAAGCCCCTCTCTCGGGCCACGTTAGATCCGCTCACTGAGAAGATTCACCAACGGGTATGTATATCGGCTACCCGAGTACTGCGGCGCGTCATTTTTATGTAAGCTAACTTGAAGAAACGTGTTCGTGTTCCCTCGCATCTCTCTCAACGTGCAGGTGCGAGCATCCCTGTTGGCGCAGTCGCCTACGAGGCGCTACAAATATTTGCTGATGGCGCAATTTCACAGAGTATAAGAGAATCAAAAATCTAATGTATGCACAACACACATGGCCGTATCCGAGTCGAACACATTTAACCCGACTCAGAAATTCCGAAGTTCGAGATAAGATGTTACAAATATCGACATCTCCCACTGGCACACGGGGTCTACAGTACTGCTCGGCGGTTTCTTATCCGTTCAATAGCGCATGTTGGCCGGAATCTATTTCAGACAGCGTTCTTCTACGGCAGTTTGCCTCTCCCGAGCCCGTCGAGACCTCGTACCGGAAGTAGCGCGGCCGCTTTCGCATGCCGATGCGACGCCGTGCACTTGGACATGGACGTGGCGATGGTGATCCAAACGACATCCCCGATAAGGCCTGATGTCAGCTGAGTCCGCACGTTCCTCCGACTCAGGACGCCAAGACGATCAAACGTATGTTAGACATGTAATGCACAGGGACTCTCTAATGCCGCTTGCGGCTTCCTTCCTGACCATGGTGCCGTCTGCCTCCCTCCTCATATGCCTTTCCCTCGAGCTCTTCAGTGCCTTTCTCGCATCCTCCCTCATTATCCTCGTCGTCCTCCGTGCGGCTGACGTGCGTGTCCCTACGCTCGCAGTACTCAAGATCACAGCGCTCTGCACGGTCGTCGTCTTCGCTGCGTTACGTGCCGTAGGCATCCTTCTCGCACCACGTCCTGAACGGGACACGGAGAGTCCGAGCGCAAGGCTTGTCCCGACTTCGAGATCAACAACACCGGATATGCCATATGCTCTGGAGGGCAAGTTGAAGGATGTGGAGGGAGAGATTGCAGACGTCTAGGATTTTGGTTTGTGCCTCACAAATACGCCCCAGCGTCGCCTCCCTCATTTATGCTCCTTGATCAGCAGGCTTCGCACTCTGGGTTACTTGGATGCTGGTCTAGAAATATCACCCACTTCTTGACAGATGTACATCGCGGCAACAAATACGTCATCTTGAATCGGTGTTTGCATCCAACAATTTCCAGCATGAATAATTGGGCCAACGCATCTCGGAACAAGTCTCGCACACCATAACCGGAATTTGTGAACAAAATGAAAGTCAAAATCCACAAAAAAAGTCTTAATCGAACACTCCGTCTCCTGCAACTTTCACGACGCCAGCCATAGAATAATTAAGTCAGAACAGCCCTAGATCGACTGACAACTTCAAGTAGGTCTTTCAGAATTCTGAAACGAGGAAATTGCGACTGAAATGAAATTTCCATTGGTTTCGACTAAATATTGAATTAAATTTTACGAGACAAGCCCCCTAATGCTTGGCGATTATCGGTTTTCGGTCCGGCAAACTACTTTCTCAGGGTAAAAAACAAAAATCTGAGGAGACGGAAATGAAGGCATGGCCTCTCCATTCTGACCCCCAGCTTTGACCGAAAAATAATAATAAGATTTGACCCCGAAGCAAGGAAGATGAAAAAAAAATCAAACTCCGGCCCAGCCCAATACCAGTCTGCCTACGGCGAAGTGCTTCCGCATATGTGACATATTTTCGTTGTCAGCCTGGTCACGAGTCTAACAGTGATGGTGATGGGTTCACACTGCCACCTGTTGGCCATCGGGACCGACGATCCGAAATCCGAGTATCCTCGCCATGCAAGTCCACCCCGAGCTCATTTCCGTGATCCTCGATCTGCTCAACCGCAACGACCTCCTGGAGGGAAACAAGTCCCTCCACGCACTCGCGACGCGTCACAGTGCACAAGGGCTCTTGGGCCTGCAATCGAGCCTCGAAATCGTGAATTGCGTGACATCTGTCGTGTTCCGCAGCTCTACAACAGGTATGCCGCCATTCCAATCCGAATCCCACCATCGTTCATTTCTTATTATTCCCCCCCCCCCCCCTCCGTAGGGCCGGAGTTCCCAGCGAACGATCTCACAGGCCCCGAATACGATGCCAAGATCGCCGCCGTTCCAGCTATTTCGGAGCCGTCCAAATTCCCAGAACTTGCGTCCCTGACATTTATCTTCCACGACGAGTTCTCCGAGAAGAACTGGGATTACACGGACCACCCGTCGTACTTCCTCCACCTGCAGTCCGCCGTCCTCGCCGCGGCCTCGCACGCCCCGCTCCCGGCGCTCAAGTCGCTCACCCTCACGAACCTCATCGCCATGCCAAACGACTTGTATGAATCGCCCGTGTTTGCAGAATTTCTCCGGCCGATCGAGTTCCTCGCGATCGACGTGCTCGGCCAAGACGACCTCTGCCAGGGCGTCTTCGCGTCGGAGCCCCTGGGTGAGTTCTGGGCGCAGATGACCGCAATACTGTCTGCCGCGCAGGTTCGTACTCATGATTTATGCAACTCATCCTCGCTCTAACAGTCAGTCTGCTTCCACACAGTCCGCCACCTTCCTCCGCCTGCGGAGCAACGAGCTCATCGGTGTCACTCCTTCTTTGACATTCCATTCCACACCCTTCCCTAACCTTACGTCGCTCGTGCTCGAAAGCATCTGCTTTGACTCGCAGGACTCCGCCGGCTGCCCAGAGAGCTTCATCCTGCTGCATACGGACCACCTAACGCGGCTCGTGCTGATAGACTGCCCGTTGTACGGGTACGACAAAGTCTGGGCGGTCGTGCTCGCGAATCTCGGGGGAAACATGCGCGCGCTGAGAGAGTTGTCGTTAGGCAACGTTACTTTGGAGTCTGTAGGCGATAATAGCCTGCAGTACGCCTACGAGGACATGGCCTGGGGATTCATCACGCTCGACGCAAAGGAGGTGAGGGTAGATGGGGACGCGGACCGTAGGGCGCTGCAGAAGTTGATGGATGAGGTCGACGCGCGGAAGCTAGCGAACGGCTAGTATTGGCCCTGGAAGCACATTAGTCGTTCTCTCGGGCTTAGTAAGGGAGGTCGCAGTTGCCCGTCCTTACTGCAGTTGTACTGCAGCTTACGTCCGTTGATTCTATTCTTCAGATTTCACAAGATGTTCGGAACTCGAGGTGGTAAGTACCTTGCCGCGTGCGGGACTCATTTTCGTCGGTGTTCAGCATCACGTACGTGTTTACTCACCTACTCAGTGTCACACACGCCAATCGTTTTCCTCCACGCGTCGATTTCGGTCCATGCTTGTTACAGTGCAGACCCGTTCTTCCCGCCGCCTGAAAACTCCAACCATGATTCAGATGCACCTGCAGTGTGCGGCTCGACCTCGGTTGACGTTGGGTTGACTCGTAGTCAGTAGTTGGCAAGAAAAGAGAGAGATGCAAACGGAGTACATTTTCCCCCTTTCGGACCGACAGGGGGGAAATGCGAAAAAGAAATAGAAAAAGGAAAGAGCTTGAATCGTCAGAATTCATGGAACAGAGTGTCAGCCGTTGGACATATGGGTAGGTTTTCGGTGCTCAGGGCTGCATCTGCGCGAGGCCGACGCGCAACACGCTCGAGTTGACGGCACTCGCGGGGCGAGTTGACGGGACGGCCTCTGCTCGAACGCACATCAGCAGTGCGCCGCGAAGGCCCGAGCGCGCGAGACAAATCTGGCTCGGCAAGACTTGCGAACCCATCACGGGGGCGGAATTATTCAGGGAGAGGCAGATCAGAACGCTGGACAAGTTTAGAAAAAGGTGGTGCGAGCGCACCAAGCCTGCGCGACCCCAGAACTATAGACACAGTCCACCAATGCCACTGCGTCATCTGGATTCCTGGACGCGGAGATGGTCGCAAGGGAGTTGCCAATATTACTGCTGAGGAGTGGAATGCATCGATGTATCGTCCGCAGGTTCTTCCAGAATCTATGTAAGGAATTGAGAGGGCACATAAGTTATGTGACAGTGACGTTACTGACACCATATATCCAGGTTAAGGCTAATAATAGAGCCAGAACGGCATTTCTGGTGCCAGCTTCTTTCATGGCGCCGCGCAGGTCATGATGGGGTCACAACGCATTAAGGCGTTGTAGCGCGTCTGGCTGGCAAGTATGGCGCCATACGCGCCATACGCTGGCGGGATCAACGAAACTCCTACGGCACATTCATTCCAAGGGTGGTACATTCCGCCGCATGCACGGCACTTTGGCCCCAAGCCCGGCACATCAGCCCGGAAAGTGCCGTGCTTGTGAACAAAGGCGGAACAATGTTTCAGGACACCGATATGCCGCCTTTTGCTATTTTGCCGCGGTGGCTTGCCGTCGGCATTCTAAAAGAAACTTAGCTTACCATCACAGATTGGAAGATTTTGCTAGATGCGGCTTTGAAGGCAGTCGTGTTCCAGATTTGATGAGTCTGCACGCTCATCTCAAGTGTTTGTTTTGAGTGGATTCACAGTAGTATCAAGGAAAGCAAATATTATTGAAGGTATGTACGGGGGATTAAATACATATTACAAGACACGGTGTACAACGCAAAAAAATTACATGGACCTATGCATGCTCAAACGACACACCCCCACTTGCACGAGACAGATTGAAGCCCATCACAGAAGCAAGAGGGATTGCAATCACGTAACAGTGCTTGCCGACTTGCCGCCAAGGCTCGGTCGCCCCAAATGGGAAGTTCCGCCTTTGATATCATGCACGGTACATTGATGCAAATGTGCCGGCCTTGATCTAAATGTGCCGGGTTCTCAAATGTACCTATTGGAGCAAGTGCCTCGGGCATCGGCCTCAGGCACAACTCGGCCACTGCCTCGGACATGACTCAGGCAAGCCGCCGGACTAATGTAGAACATTGTAGACTATTTAGTCTGACTCGGTATGAGTCCTTATGACTCTGTATGACTCCTTATGCTGTACACGAATAGTATTTAAACCGCTGTAATCTGAACTATGAAAATAACTTATACATTTATCTTGAACCACTACAACTTTCTGTGTGATTATCTGGCACGCTCACCCCGTGCCCAAACCCATCTAAATAAACTGCGCCAATAGGTTATGGGCCCCGGCCTGAATCTATAATCACACAGTTTCTTAGCAACACTCTATTCTCATCGAAGAATCAGCACCGACATATCTGTAAGACAGACCCGTACCAATCTACTCGCTTCTGGACATGACTGAACACTCTACACGCATTGAGCTCCTCAATGAGGAGAACTGGATGCCATGGAAGCGTCGCATACTGGCGATACTCCGCGACAATGAACTTGAGGGTTACATTGATGGCACCGAGGCTTACCCGAGGGCAGCAGACCCAACGAAGCCAACTGTGGATGAGAAGAAATTGATATCAGCATGGACCAAGGCCGATGGCAAAGCGCGAAGCAAAATTGAACTTGCTTTGGGAAATTCCCAGATGGTACATCTTGCAGGAGCTACAACTGCGGCCCAGATGTGGGCGCAACTTTGCACTGTGAAAGAAGCCAGAGGTCAACTAGGTATCATGTCATATCGACGGAGGCTCTACCGTACGATTGCCGAAGAAGGCACTGACATCGGAGCTCACATCACGGAGCTTCGATCTATTCAAGAGCAGCTGAACACAATGAGTAGCCTGGTATCAGACCAGGAATTCCTCATCGCGTTGATCACCTCTCTCCCAGAAAGCTGGGATTCATTCACAAGCTCGTACCTGGCGGCAAACAACGGGAAGTTAACAACTAACCCCGTGCCGGCCAGCGTACCTTCACCCGGTGGGCCTGCGAGCCCCGTCACTGTCAGCTCTCACGAGCTGGTCGCCCTCATTCTTGAGGAGCATCGACGCCGGAAGGAGAAAGCTGGAGAATCTACGGGATCATCAGCACTGTTCGGACAGCACAGCAAGTCCTCTAACAACATCACTGATGGTTGTTTTAACTGCGGAAAGGCAGGGCACATGGCCAAGGATTGCTGGGGCAAGGGCGGAGCCAAAGAAGGCCAAGGCCCGAAGAACAACGGTGGAAAGGGTAAAGGTAAGTGGAACAGTGGTAAGAAAAGGGGAAATTCAGCTAACGTAGGTACTAACCAGGCTCCCAAAGATTCTGAACCACAATCTGCTTTCACGGCGATGCAGCCTAACCCCCACTTTGATTCGCGTCTATCGAGAGATGCGTGGCTTGCTGATTCCGGCTGCACAGTCCATATTGCCAACAATCGGGACATCTTCACGGATTACACCCCGCTTAACGGTGAAACGATCAATGGACTTGGCGACAATGCTGTTAAAGCCCACGGACGTGGCACTATTACCCTTGAGAGCCATATCAATGGTCAGAAGGAGATAGTTACCTTATACAACGCATTGTATGCACCGACAGCTGTGAATAATTTATTGTCCATCCCGCGCATAGATGATGCAGGAGGAGCAGCCACATTTCAACATGGCAAGGCCAATATCCATAATAGGGACGGAAGGCTCGTCTTGCAAGGCAAGAAGAAATTCCGATTGTTCTGGCTGCAGAACATCAGCGCAGTGGCAGTCGGGAACCGAGCAAATACCGGGACGAGTGAGGAAAGCCCAAACAGCTGGGCAGCGTGGCATCGCAGGTATGGACACGTATCTAACACGACGTTGGAACTCCTTGTCAAGAACAAGTCCGTAGAAGGACTCACCGTTGATCCCGAGAGCAAGCCCGAAGTCGAGGTATGCGAAGCCTGCATTCAGGCCAAGATGCATCGCACACCATTCCCACATAAAGCCCTTCACCGATCGGAGAATCCAGGAGAAGGCATCCACAGTGACCTATGGGGTCCTGCACGTACGCGGTCAACAGAAGGGAATTATTATTATATCTCTTTCACCGATGATGCTAGCCGCAGAAAGACGGTCCTGTTTATGAGAACCAAGGATCAGGCTAAGACAAAAGTCATGGAGCACATCGAATGGCTGGAACGGCAGCATGGTTATAAACCAAAGTGGATTCGTGTCGATGAGGGAACTGAATACCTGAATGTGAAGCTTAAATCAGCACTCGCAGCCAAGGGTATTGAAATTCATCAGACGGCACCTTATTCCCAGTCCCAGAACGGCGTTTCTGAGAGGACTAACCGGACGCTTGTAGAGCTAGCGAGAGCAATGTTAGCGGAGAAGAACTTACCTAAAAGTTTATGGGAGTTCGCCGTAACTCACGCCGCTTATATCCGTAATCGATCCCCGACGAAAGCCTTGCCCGGCGGAATAACACCGCACGAGGCATTCACGAAAGAGAAACCAAATGTCTCTCATTTCCAGGAGTTTGGAGCACCAGTATGGATTTTTCGCGAAGATGTCGAGAGCTTATCAAAGCTTGACAAGAGGGCAATCAAACATATATTCTGTGGCCATTACGACGGAGCCAAAGCAGTACGCTATTACGATACAAACACTCACCGCGTCAAGATTTCTCGCAACTTCCAATTCACCGATCCCTCCATCAATTTCAACGAAATTTCGACGGATGTACCATCCGAGGGGGAGAACAACGGAAGTGCGAATGGGACATCCTCGAAACCATCAAATCAGCCAACAACCTCGCAGAAATCGACGCAGAACGTACCCAAGGCATCATCATCATCCGCACCACTGTCTACGCCACCGCCGGCACCGCCGCCATCGAGCGAGAACCTGCTGAAGCCCAAAGCACCATCATCTGCACCCACAACACCCCATCTCGCAACAGAACATGATCCGAAGCCCAACCAGATAAATCCAATTCCACTACGCAGATTAACACGCACCGTCAAGGATCAGAATTATCTGAAGCTCGGAAATCCGGCCGCTCGCAGAGAGCAGGCTCACCGTCCTAATCGGGATTCACAATTAGAACCCGATGCCATTGCAGAAGACGAGGACAACCCTATCGCAAATTTTGCGTACAAGGCCACACTCGGAGATCTTGACCCAGGTAAACCCAATATTCCTAAGAGCATTCAAGAGGCAAAATCATCGCCTGAATGGCCGCACTGGGAAGAGGCAATCAACGCCGAGCTCACCAATCTGAGCACGATGGGTACATGGATTCTTGAGGATTGTCCAGCCGATAGAAAACCAGTTGGATGTCGATGGGTATTTGACCTAAAGACAGATCAGCAAGGGCATATTGTGCGCTATAAAGCAAGACTTGTGGCCAAGGGCTACTCACAAGTTCCTGGTATTGATTATTTCGATACATTTTCGCCGGTTGTACGTCTTGAATCCCTCCGAGCACTCCTTGCAATCGCAGCTGTTCGAGACCTCGAAATGAAACAGTTGGATGTAAAGGGAGCTTACCTCAATGGAGATTTGCAGGAAGAAGTCTTCATGGAACAACCTCCAGGTTTTGACGATGGTTCAGGTCGCAAATGCCGTCTAAAGAAGACACTCTATGGACTGAAACAGTCAGGTAGGGAGTGGAACCGAAAATTGCATGGAATACTCACCAAGCACGGGTTCAAACGCGTTGAAGTTGACCACGGTGTCTATGCACGCCGCAACAATGATCAATTCGTGATTATCACGGTCTGGGTCGATGACTTACTGCTATTCAGTAACAATCCCACCATGCTATCAGCCACAGAAACCGCGTTGAAACAAGAAGTCGAAATTAACGACCTTGGAGAACCACAGAAACTCATTGGTATTGAGATTTACCGTGACCGCGCAGCAAAGACCATCCAGATATCCCAAGAGCATTATATTGAGGGAATCTTGAAGCGTTTTGGATACGAGCAAATGTCCACAGTGAAGACCCCGATGGATCCCAACGTCGTCCTCGAGAAGAACCAGGCTGAAGGACAGACTACCGACGAGAAAAGTCGAAGTTTTGCAGAGCACATGGGCTCATTAATTTGGCCAGCCACTATCAGTCGTCCAGATATAGCGTATGCAGTCGCCAGAATCGGGTCCTACACCAGTAATCCCAGTGCGACGCACTGGACAGCAATGAAGAGAATCTTCCGTTACCTAAAGGGGACACAGGATCGGCGAATTACTTTCGGAGGACCGGACCTGAGTTCCGAATCTATTTTCAAACACTATGGCGCGTACAGTGACGCCGATTTTGCATCGAACCCGGATGACAGCAAATCAGTCTCGGGATATTTTTACCTCCTTGCTGGTGGCCCAATTGCATGGCATTCGAAGAAACAGCCGACAGTTGCACTCAGCACTGCTGAAGCGGAATATTCAGCTCTTGCAGCTGCAACTCGGGCCGCAATTTGGCTACGATATTTATTTGAAGCATTACCCTTCAATTTCCCAGCAGAACCAACATTGATTTACTCAGACAACCAATCCGCAATATCGATTGCTTATGATCCACAACACCACGCAAGATCGAAGCATTTCCGCATTGAGAACCACTTCATTCGGGAATGTATTGAGAACGGTACAGTCAATGTTGAATATTGTCCAACAAACGAAATGATTGCAGACATTCTAACGAAGGCTTTACCTCGTATGAAGAATGATCAGTTCAGTTCGGACATGGGACTCCTGCCGGCTTGAGGGGGAGTATTGGAGCAAGTGCCTCGGGCATCGGCCTCAGGCACAACTCGGCCACTGCCTCGGACATGACTCAGGCAAGCCGCCGGACTAATGTAGAACATTGTAGACTATTTAGTCTGACTCGGTATGAGTCCTTATGACTCTGTATGACTCCTTATGCTGTACACGAATAGTATTTAAACCGCTGTAATCTGAACTATGAAAATAACTTATACATTTATCTTGAACCACTACAACTTTCTGTGTGATTATCTGGCACGCTCACCCCGTGCCCAAACCCATCTAAATAAACTGCGCCAATAGTACCTGCAGTCCGAGTTTTGTATATCCTCATACGCTGGCCATACCGAAAACATTTTACTGATGTGAAACTCCCACGGAACCGATCGAGACAAATATTTAGAAATATTAGATTCAAATTGACATCACGTCAAGCTCCTTCATGTCGCCACCACAACCACCACCAGGCTTTGTTCAACTCATTTTATCGGATCCGCTATACCTCGAAGTTCCTATTCATACCATCCTGTCACTCTGCTTGAAGCCTCGAAAATACCTTTGCTTCATTGGCTGGTGCGTTCTGGGTGTCGTCGGAAGTTTGATCGATGGGCAAGGGCAGGTGATTACTGATCTGGACGGCGACTTGGTTGACCAGGGCGTCTACCGATACCTTGTTCCCGGCGCCAACCCCCTCGCCCACGCCATTGACCTTGAGGTCATCAAGGCAAGAACCCAAGTCCCTTCTCAAACTACAAACTCCCGCGAAGGCTTTGGCGGCAGGCTTTTAGCCCGCGACGGTGCCTGCGTGTGGACAGGTCTGTGTGGTGTAGGGATGCATATCATTCCTTTTCGACGAGGCACCGAGGCAAGTCTCACTCAAACCTTATGCTGGTGTAGCTAAATTAATTAATTATTATTCCAGTGGCTGCGACACATCGTTGACACCCGTCCAAATGTCGAAAATCTTGACTCGTTGGACATCAATGATATTCGGAATGGCATATATGCTAGTGATACTATTTACGACCACTACTTTGACCAGCGAATAGTTGTTGTTCTCAAGGTTCGTCCCACCCTTTCTGGTTCTTTACACAATCATATCTTTATGCCACATTAGACACCAAATCCTATCCTCCTCGTCAACGACATCCCTGTTCGATACCAACGCCCGATGGGGTTGAATCCCCTAGTCAGCTACCCACCACCTACCCACCGATACACCATGCAATGGCTTGTTGATCCCCTAACCTGGGGGACCCTGATGGCGATACCGAACAACAATGATGCCACTTTCCATAATCACCATTTGCCAAAGCCTGCCGACCTCTTACTGCACTATAATTATGGTGCCGCTGCTGTCAAGCAGTGGGGCAAAAACATCAGTGTTCTGCAAGATCGTCCCAACATTCCCTGTCTGCTGGCACCCATCGCAGTGCCAATGGGACCGCCACAGAAGATCCATCCCTGCGAAGCCACTATCAAAAAGTGCGCAGACCATCAGAAACAGCAAGCGAAAGCAGGACGATCTGGACCACAGGATGGAGATGCGACCGCAGATGCAGCAGTAGAATCCGAGGCTCCGAACGTCTGGGACGAAGATGATGTCATGTTGTTCTTCTGGGGTAACTCCAAGGTTGCCCAAGAAAGACATGCCCAGAAGGAGAAAGAGCACACAGAGTACATGGACGACTGGAGGACTGCAGTCATTCCTGGACCCTTTGATGAATGAACAGTATTACTTAGTTGATCTGTATCTGCTGCTTTGACGAGATCTTTCAAAAGAGTGAGGTCCAGGATTGGTCCTGGTCCCGAACGGGAGAGGAGCAAACGTTCGCGGTGACAGGCTTGTTTTGTTTGTTGCTCGGAGAGTACGATTATATCGAATCCATTTTCGAAAGTGCTGGTAACGAATACATGTTATAGGTAGGGAAGTAGGTAGTTAGGTGTGGATTGGGACACTATGTGTATGCTGGCCAGATGAGATGAGATGGGATTGGATATGTGCACTACATATTTTGCGAGAAAAACAGAAAGAAAGCAGAGAAAATATGAAACGCGAAATGTGATGATCCGATGAACGGCTATATATACAGCAACGTGTATCGGAAACCCATGCAATGAATGTGGCCGTGGGAAGGGGAAGACACGGAGGACGTCGCGGAGTGTTTTTGAGTGCGGCTTGTGCCGCGGCTGGGCCGGGCACTTCGCGGTGGATTCAACGAACATGGAGGGGGAGAGTGGCACAGGGATGGAGGCCGAGTGGGAGTCGACGACAGAGGGATGGGGCACGTTGAGGTCGTCGAAGAGCGTGGAGTCTGAGGAGTCAGACATGGGGGTTCGCGGGGACATGCTCGCTGCAGGTCGGGCACGACGGCACTGGAGGCAGCGGCGGTGCCGTTCCTGTGTGACGCCACAGCGGAGGCTTTGTGGTGGTGATGATGTGTGGGGAACGCTGCGGCCGCGAGCCCCTCGTGGTGCGCAAGCAGATCATCCTCCGTCAGCCAGAGCTCGAAGTCCAGCACTTCGAGGAACTCGTGCTCGACACGGACGACATCGCACTTGCCGAACACGCCGGTGGTCATTGCCCACGTTCTTAAGCGTCGAGTCCTTCAGGTGCTTGGACGCGATGATGGAAATTAACCAGTATGATTCCTGGTCCATCATTGTCGGCTTGCGGGGCCGGCCCGGTCCATCACCAAAGGCGTCGCCATTGACTTTCAAGTAGGTTTCCCTCGTTGCAATCAAGCCTGGCTACGAGGACATTTACCAGTCAATATTGTCTAGTTTATGGTTGGCTCAACTCACCGCAGGTATTTTATATGCACCACAGCAGCTGTTACGGCCATTGACGGCCGTACCGTACCGCCGAGCTTGACAGACGGGACAGTACGGCGGCACCGTACCCCGTAAAACACCGTAACCTTTACGGCCGTACGCCGTAACAGTACGGTGTCCAGCCCTAGCACTGACTCACACATCTCTGTTGGGTTGATGACGAGATGGTGCTTATGCGCCCGGGCTTGACCCAGGCCAACTTGGGGCCGACACAAAGTCGACGTCCCTCGCACCCAAGGCCAGGCACCACTGCTCGCTCGCACGAACCCATCCGCACCCAGAGTTCTGAGCAGGCAGGCCAAGTGGTGCGCACCGCGCACTCATTCAACAAACCGAACGCATCACGCGCTGTGCCCCAAGCATGCAGATATGAGCTCTAGCATTCCGGCAGCGGCATGAGACAGCCTGAGGGTATTGGTCGGCGTCAACTGCGCGGGAAGGGTGGCATCATGCGCTCCTCGTGTGCTTGACGGAACTGGATCGCGAGCGACCGTGAATCAATTTGTAAAAATAGACTTCTACGAATTCGAGGCGCGGAGGGCCGTTGTTTAATTCCAGGCGTTGCAGGCAGATTTATTTACATGGGCGTTAAGAGTCCCATCCCTCAGCGCCCGTTACCCGAGTCGAGAGAGCGTGCTAAAAAAATATTAGTGCGAAGATATTAAGACGAAATTCAGAGGGATTTCCTAATACCTTCAATAGCGAGGCAGTCTTCCGCAATTTTGATTCCGATGCTGTGGCAGGAACTACACAAAACAGATACGGGGATAAATGGGGTGCATCCTACGAGTGTGCGGTTAATTCACATACCAAGTAGAAGGGGCGCTGTGAACGTGCTTCTGGGATACAAAGTGTATCAGGTAGAGCCAACTGAAGACAAAAGAGGGATCAGTATACTGGATTATCATAAGAATGATGGACAGAATTTGCACTGACCTACAAAAACTCAAGGATTTGTAGTAGCGATGTTATAAGCACCAGCAAAATGAGTATCCTAAGAGGATCCGGCCACGCCGTGGACGCGCCGCCGGATGTCGGTGCATAGATTGTGCCGTGGAAATCGCGGAGAGCAGAAAAAGGGCTCTGCAAGCCAATGTGACGGCGACTCGCCAAATGACGAGTCACAGTACTCGAGGCAGCAGGGCGAAAAGACGGCCACACAATCAGAACGCCTGAGCAGGCGGCGAAGACCGGTCCCAATGCACTGACGGCGGTGGCTGACCTGCATACTGCGAAGGTCCCAGGAGTTCCCGGGAGGTTTGGAACTCTCTGAGTTAGTGGCAGTGCTAGAGGAGAACAAAGAGTGTGCATCAGGTAAGACAGTAGAAGCAACGCTGATGGACAATACGCCCACAGAGAAGACAGGTTGGCGCAATCAAGTCAGTCGCTGTGGAACGCAGGCGCCGAGACTAAGACTCCAAGGCATATCTGAATCGCGGGTCTCAGGGGCATGGGTGAAGAACCGTCGTCACAAATGGAGTGCCCCAACCGGCTTACTGACAAATATACGTACGTGGTCCTAGCACCCGCCCGGAGGCCCGCTTCAGCACGCATTCAACGCCCGACCAGCTCGCGCGCCCGACGACCGCATTCTGGGTGGGCGCGAGCGTGCAATAGGCGTCCAGGATGCGGACAGAGCCCTGGACCGTGCGTACGACCGGGACGTGGTCCGTGCGCGCGCAGCGCCGAGACGTCTGTGCACAATTCCGGGTGGAGGTCGCGGCGGCGTCTCGGTGCCTAGGCATGGCCGACGGGCCCGCGGAGTTGTGGGCGTGTGCGCGCGCATTCGGCCGGCGTTGGAAGCCACGCGCAGGACGTATGCAGGGAGCGGTCGTCTCGACGCACAGGTCACGGCCGACCCGTGCGTGGAGTCGCCAGGACGCAGCGGGAGGTAAACCGCGGGGAGTCGGCTATGTCGTGCGTGCGAGATCGCGGTTGACTGCAGAAGAATTGTGGCATGGTCGTGGTCGGCGTGCAGGCACGGGGCGGGAAGGTGGACGATAGGTGAGCGGGTCGATGCGGAGAAGCACGCAGGCGCAGCTCGTAGTCCATCACCCGCACTACCCCGCCCCATCTCTGCCGACACCTCCCGCCCGAACGAGCGGCGCAATGGCGCGCTGTGCGGGCGACCGGGAGGTGTGCTGAGTCCGAGACGAGGCGCGCACGGGCAGGGCACTACGGGGAAGAGTGAGTATGCGGGGATGGCGAACGGGAGAGGGCACGCACGGCGAACTGCTCTCTGCCTCTCTGTTGCCCCTCCTTACAATACCGTGGCCCGCGCACCTGCTCATCATTAGCGGTGGAGTCATCCGGGCCGCACAGCAAGAATGCGAGGGTGCGGGTGTGGGTCCCGAAAAGCCAAAGAAAATAAGGAAAAGAAAGGGAAAAGGAACTCACCTCTCCCTAACGGTCCCCGCTCACACCTGCTGGGCATATCCAATCTCGGACTTGTTCCCTGCAGTTGGCGATGGAGTCGACCCGTCGTCGTCGTCCGAAACCCACGCCTGCGATCGCGAGCGCGTTTTAGCCGGAAGGGCCTGGACCTGGTGCATGCAGGCTGGTGCGCAATAGTCAGTCAGCACGATACGGTTCATACAAGCGCTGCCAATTAGACTGCGGTATCTGCCGAAGTCATTTGGCGCTCATAGGGTAGCCGGGTAAGAAAGGCGCACCTTTACCGGCAACTTCCGACGATAGCACATGCCGATGACGCGTCGGGCACTTCGGCGAGCTCTATTTTGGCGCACCTTCAAAACCAACGTTTGATCGGGAGTCCAGGTCGTGTATGATGAGTTTTTAGGTGCTCCAGAAATTGCTACAAGCTCAAATGAAATGCTGTCGATATTGCTAGGTTCAAAAATCGAACTCGGGCACACAGCTGAGTTTAGGACTTGAGGATCCTCCGGTCGTAGACGTTACGGGAAGAGTAGAGTAAAAATTTTGTTGGAGTAAACACGACGAAATTAAATCTCGCAAGTAAAAATTCAAAGCCCTACTGTACACTGCCCGTTAGTCGGATGCTGTTCGGCTCCCGACTAGGCTCAACGATACAGCATCTGGATTTACTCTCCAAAAGGTAGGTACCGGGGTGGATATACTGTCAGTGACTGGGTAGCTGACCACTTGGCAAATATAAGGATGATTACTACCCAATGTTCAGGGCTTGGACTTGGGGAAGGGAGTACACCCTCTGACACTAGTACATTTCAAATGTGGATAAAGTTGATCGAAAGCCGTGCTGCGTTTGATCGCGGGCCGAAGGGTGAGAATATCATTTTCTTAACTCTGGGTGGCCATCTCGCCCGTTTCTCTATCAATCCTTTGTCAATCCACAACTTTGGGGGCTCGTTCTTCTTGCCTCATCTTGGGCTTGTTTCCAGACATACTAATGCCTCCAGAACTGCCCTCTATCTTTGCTAAAGTCCCACAGATGATTGCAATGTAACCTTGAGGACGACAACCCAACGAGCTGTATATCAAACAATGCTTTGATGCTACAGGTCTAGCATTTGGCATAGTCCATTATGATGGATGAAGCTTCATTTTAAAGGTATTCCGACATTTCATTTGTTTGATCCCTCTCTCAATGCTGCTTAACACACCAAATCACCCTATTTTCTGTGGTAGCAAAGTCTAAATGCCGGGTTCTCGGCAGTGCGACTCAGGAGTGGAACAGCAGGTCCAAGTACGTTCATCTACTTCTCATAAAGCTACCTGTAACTTACTTTGGCCAAACCCATCCTCTCACTGCCACGCGGTCCTTGTTTGATTAGCGGCATGGATCCCGCTGCTCGCACCTCTCATCAGAAGCTTCCGGTTCTACCATTTTTATATGCCCAATGTAACATTTAAGTGCCTACAATACAGGATTTAGGTCCCTTGACCATTATTATACACCGCAAAGCTACCGTCTGAGCCAGCAACAATGGATTTGTGCAGGTGGCCAGGTACCCTGTAAATTGCCTTTTCGGGAGTTCCGACTGAAATAAATTCGCTGCACAGTCAAAATGTCACCAAAATTGGCCCAAAAGGGCTTCACTTGTTCACTGGATGCACACCTACCATTTGTAGCCCTCGGGCGCTCAGAAAGGCCCTCGACAGATCTACTAATGGCCTAAAACCCTTAAGGTGGCCAGGATCCCAGTGCCTGATAGTATAGTGAAATTGTTACTGGACTCGAATTTTGGAATTGAAGGATGACACGATGCTGTTGCCAGTCCAGCAATGAAATTGAATAAAACTTAAGAAGACCGCAAAGGAAAGGAAGCCAGTTGACTTTCACAAACACTGGAAAATATCCAACACCTTGTCGTGGTCGGCCTCCTGGTTCTCTGCCAGGTATAACTCGTCAACCACTGGCACATAGTCCCCATCATTGCTGACCATGATGCAGTAGGTGGCATCCGAGTCCGAGTCCGAATCGGCGGAGTCTGTGTGAAAAAGGAATCCGGTTTCCTCCAGTTATCACTTTGCCACGTACCAGGCCCTTACTTTTTGCGGAAGTTTTGTCTCAATCAAATCGATTCCTCCATTCATAGCTATCGTCACTCCTTCCACATCCACTCAGTCATCATGCCCACACACCGTGGATTCGCAAATTCTCTCCGCAACCGTAGGTGCACAGGGAGAACAGCGAGACGGGGCGATGAGGCTGTGATTTGTGGGTGGGCGGTACACATACGTCGCCTCAACTCATTCCTCAATTTCCAGCTCCAGACCGCTGCCTTGGCCTGCCTGAATGGATTCTCCCCATTTGATGCCACAGCCAGGCTATCCCATTTCCATGGAGGGGCTGTTATTTGCTTCGCGCTGTTCTTTCAGTGTTGACTGATACATGCCAACCGATGATGAATCTGGTGGCAGATGCATCCGCCCACAGCATCCGGCGACAGATGCTGCATGTGGCAGCAGAGACAATGATGGTTTGGCGGATTCGATACAGCATTGGCACACAGCAGTCGCGGCGATATTCAATGTGCAACCATTTCTTCAGCGCATTCTGGATCAGAATTTTACATTGCCAGAGACTGAATCACCGCTTTCGTTGAGTTTAGCATGCTTCTCCGTTCATAGCGGTCGGGTCGAATCTGATTGAACATCAGGCTTTAACGCCCCACTGAGCATCAGTTTCAGGGAAGTCTTTGCTCCAGACCTCTCTGCTGAGGAATGGAAGCCGGTTGTCGCTGTGAAAAGCACTAGCAATATTCCCATTGAGTCCACCTGGTCGTATGATCGCAAGTTCAACGGTCGCTCCATGCGGGACATACTTGAGGAGGGCCGAATCCATCTCATTCCGGGAGATGTTGTTCACAGGTATGTCATTCTATTTCTTCACTTTGTCGGAAACACATTCACTCACTGTTCATATTCAGGGAGTTATTTCGATGGCTTTGGCCGAAAATTGTTCAGATTGGCCTGGATGAGTTTGTCGACTATTTCAATAACAAGAAAACACGGAAACAGCGCGGTCGCATTCTGCCCTCGGGAGTTGCCCCCAATGTCGTATTTGACATGCCCGGCGATTATGGATTGGAAAATCTCGCAATTCCTGTTGCTCAAGAGGCTATTGACGAGTTTCGTACCTTGATCGACACCTCTCGCGAGGAAGCCTACCCCTGGGTGTCAGACGAATTTGATGCACTTGCCAGCGAAGTGTACATTCAACTGGGGTGCCCCAAGCTCGAGGTGTTATCAGGCTGGGCTATTTTCAATGCAATGGCACCGTTAGGTCGCCAAAGAATTATCTAGTATCTGAATCATGTAGAATTCAAACAATGTTCTGTGTGGCAAACTGGTGCTTTCTTGGAGTTGCACCTGACCTCGAATCAAAATACGAGGGTTTTGAGACTATTCAGAAATATTATGAAAACATCTACTTACCCTAGATTATTGTCTTTGACGATTCTCAGCTTCACAAAGAAATACAGGGAGGTTTGTACTGCTGGGGTCGTCCACCCTACATACTAGGTCAGCTGTTGTGCCTTCTCTGGTGAATTCTTACTGATTGTGTGTTAAAGTTCCCGAGAAGATGAATTCTTCAAGTGTAAAATGGTCATATATAACAGTCTAGGCTGTTTACTTGTACACGACAGTCAAAATACGAGTGATAAACCACGCAATAGCGAAAGTTGTCCAAACCGGGAAGTCAACTTGACTTCATTTTCATGCATTTCCCAGTGCGGATCTCATCGAGCGAGATTTATCCCAAGTGTGAAATGGTTATATCTAAGAGTGTAGCCTGTTTTCTTGTAACACGACAGTCAAAATACGAGTGATAATACCTATGCATTAGCAAGAGATGTCCAAATCCGGAAAACCGCTTCGTCATTTATTTCACAAGACAAGGAGCCCAAGCCAAATTCTTTCCTAATCTTGAGAGAAGTTCATCAACCATATTGGGCATCTCTATCCAATGTTACAAGATTAAGCACGACTACGTGTCCCGCGATTTACTAATGGTTCATCATTCTCTTTGCCTGTTTTTATTGCAGGCTTGCACATGAGCTTGGCCACTGCGGCTTAAATACCTGTTGACGTTGTAGCTTATATGCCGCATTCATACAATGATTTATAGCTTGGCCTGTGCACAAACAACTATTTAATGTGGTTTCCCAGTCCAGATGCCCTATCGGGCTGCTCGGAGATGCCGAAATTGCCGTATCTGTTGTGATTATGCATTGATGGGCCAATAAGACCGAGAAAAGGTGCCTCATGGGTCGCCTGCGCCGCCCACACAGTCCCACAACATTGGGAGTGGTTCAAGTTCGATGCGCTGGGTTACTTGATCGTGACATCACCGATCAGAAATCAAAATCAAAAAGTCAAAATCAACCGCGACCATCCGGCCGACCGTACTCAATTTGATAATTCCTTTTCGAGAATTTTGTGCTCAAGTTTTGCGGCTTCACTTTGGCAATCAATTCAGTTGCAAATCTCACACACTTGAGGTTTAAAGTGTGTAGACATCTTGAACTCACATTTTAATAGACTCGAACCAGTCGTTTTTGGCGGCGCCGGGGAATTGATGACAGTCGATCAATAGTTTGAACATTTGAATTCATTTGGATCAAACCTGTCTCTTCAGTTTTCCTGTTTGAGAACTTTGAATTTTCGATGAGGCGAAATTTTTCTAAGTCAATTCTACCTACATCGGCAATTTCCGACCGTACTACCCGCCGGTTAAATTGTTCCAGCCGCTCCGCTGCAGACCTTTGATTGACTATCAAATGTGCCTGCACAGTGGGCGGCTGGTTCGAGCCTAACATTTTAATCATTCACGCTAGATTTTGGATCGATAAATGAGAAGACGTTCAGATGATGAAAAGACTCCGGTGAAAGACCAAAGATGTCGCCTCCAAGCTCAAGACCATTCAAAGATCTGATCCAAAGCCCAAAGATGATTTTCGAAAGCCCAAGATGCTCAAAGACACGTTTCAAAGATGAAAGCCGCCAAAGCCAAATGTGTAGTTTTACTGATGTACATTATCTGTCATATGAAGCAATGAACTAGCTAATCTAGTCTTCGACAAAGTCTAGATATATCCTAAACGAACACCCCGTACACCCAGTAGCCACGTTGCGAGACTTTCACCAAGCCGCCTTGGCGACGAACGACTGGATTAAGTCAGTACAAGACCAGGTTGCGAACAGACGCAACTTCGTACCTTGGGGTAAGACCTCACGACCAGTTTTCGCGTCTCGTCCATACAGAGGATACAAAACGCAAACGCGAAAGGCAGGCCCCAGAACATCCCAGGGATCGGCGTGGTCGCAAAGACGTCCTCGAAACCAGGTCCATACAGGTTGACGATGGCGATGAGCGCCGTGAACATCATGCCGATGGGCACCGCGATGTTCCTGCGGGGGCCCCAGAAGGGGTTGGAATTGAGGATGGACATGCGGCGGTTACGAGCAGAGAGCAGGCCGCCATATTGCATGAAGACTATGGTGACATAGCTTCAAGGCCCGTCAGTACGGGCGGAACAGTCGTAAGAAAGGCGGAAAACATACTAGATGCATTGTCCGACGCTGACGAAGTGAGTCAACTGGGCGATCGAGTATCCCTTGTATCCGTCGGTCCATTTGTCGTAGACGAGAATGACGTCGTAGAAGGCGAGACCTTGCTTGTTCATGTAGAAGAACCACATCCCCATGGCACAGGGCCACATCATCAATCCCATGAACTGCAGCTCCAGTCAGCGCGTCGCTTAAAAGCGGACTATGAAATGGTACAGACGAGGTAGATCTGGACGAAGAATCGCCAGTCGGTCAGTCGGTCAGTCCGTGCATTCCGCGGCTTGCGCAGCATCAAATCTGAGGGTGCAAAATGTGAGTGTTATGAGAACAGAGGCGTAAAAAATGCTGCGTACCTGCCTCGGGCTTCTCAAACATGAGGGAAATGGACATCACGACGTCGTTGGTAATCGAGAAACAAACTTGAAGATAGGAGCTGAGGGCGGGTTGCATGCCCAAAAAGACGTTGGCAAAGACGGACATGAACTCGGTGTACGTTCCAGCCTAGGAGATGAGTGAGTTCAACGACAGATTGCCGCAGTGTTCAAGAACTCACTGGCATGATGTACAAGACGACCTTTTTTATATTGTCGAAAACAAGACGTCCCTCCTCGATGCCGACAGGGATGGACGAGAAGTTGTTGTCCAGCAAGATCATAGCCGCTGGAGGGACACCGTGAGCACAGACCAGAAGAGATCCACAAGAGAGACTCACCAGCTTCTTTCGCAACATCGCTGCCGCTACCCATTGCCACACCGATATCGCTGGCCTTCAGAGCCGGGGCGTCGTTAGTTCCATCGCCAGTAACAGCCACAATGTTGTCCCCGCGAGCCTTCACCTCGTTGATGATACGCAGTTTCTGCTCGGGAGTCGTACGGGCGAAGACGATCTCGGAGTAAATTCCGAGGCACTTGTCCCACTCCTCAATACCGAACGACGCGATTTCTTCTCCAGTCAAAACCACGGAGCGGATCCCGTCGTCGTCCGAAGGCTTGATCTTTGGGGGAGCAACGCCGGAGAAGTCCTGGGGCGAAGACGACAGCGCCCCACGAGTATCGACGATGTCGGTCGTAATGATTCCAACCTGGGACGAAAATCAGACCTCCAGTCTCAAACGACTAAAAGAGATGATGATACGAACCTGCTTCGCGATGGCGACGGCGGTCATCTTGAAGTCGCCCGTAACCATGAACACCCGAACACCCGCTCTCCTGATGATTCGAACCGTGTCCTTCACGGTGGGGCGGGGCGGGTCGCGGATACCGATGAGACCGATCAGGGTCAGTCCACGAAGCTCGCGATAAACGCTGTCCTCCGCGGTCTCTTGATTATCGAGATCGAGATGGATCCCGGCCAAGGACCGCTTGCACAACGCCAATACGCGCTGCCCTTCGCAGGCCCAGTCCGATTGGAGCTGGAACAACTTCTCTCGGACCGACGCTTCTAGAGGCACCTCCGTGCCGTCAAAGTTCATGGCGGCGACGCATTTGGTGAACAGGATATCGGGGGCACCCTTGACGAGCATATCGGGTGGGACGCCGGGGTCGCCGCGAGGGCGAACGATGGTGAGCATCCATTTGTTCTTGGAATTGAATGGGATTGTGTAGACGGTTTCGTGCGAGGTGATCAAGGCGGGCACGTCGATGCTCGAGTCTGCCGTGTTGAACAGTTCGGTGAAGCGCAGAACGGCGCTGTCCGTGGCGTCACCCTTGACCAGGCGCTGGTCGGGAGAGTCGACGTCGTCCTCTTGGTCAAGAAACTGGGCCCCGTTGCAGAGACGCCCGACCTTGACGAGAGAGGCCACGCCGGGTCCGGCGGTGTCCTTTTCCGTCTCGACGAGTTCCTTCTTCACGTTTTCGTAGGATCTATCCAAGAACGCCAGGCTTTCGACGGACTAAGGCACCTACATGAGCACCAAGCGACTGAAGACCGAGAATTCAGGACGTACCATGACTCCTGTCGTCAAAGTCCCAGTTTTATCGGAGCACAGTACGGACATGCAGCCAAGAGTTTCGATGGTCGCCAAATTCTTCACCAAGACGTTGCGCTTCGCCATGCGTTTGGCGATGATTGTGAGCGAAAGGGCGACGCAGAGGGGAAGACCCTGTTCCACCGCAAGTCAGGAACAGCGGCCGACCGAAGCAGGCATTGAAAGACGAACCTGAGGAACGAAAGCGGTCAAGCAGCCGATGGAATTGATGATGGCCGAGCTCGCGGTCAAATAGCCAGGGAAGGCAACCCGAAGCCATGCCCCCCAAATGATGATGGAAAGACAGAACAAGCCGAGGGCGAGCGCCGAAATGATCTTGGTGAAGAACCAGATTTCCCTGGAAAGAACCTCTCGTGAGCGAATGCGATGCGACGAGGGAAACACACTTTTGCATGGGGGTCATCTTGAACTTGGTTTCACCCGAAATGGCCACGATCCGACCCATAGTAGACTTGTCGCCGATCGCGAAGACGACTCCACTGAAGGTTCCTTGGGTGACGAAAGTCGACGAGAGCGCGAGGTTGTGCGTTTCCAGAGGGTTGTCGGATGTTGCCGTGAGACTGCCTGGGATGGGCTCGCTGGGGAGTCTCGTCAGCGATCTTTAGAGACGGGCGGAAGAAGAATACATACCTTTCGCCAGTGAGGAGCGAGCGATCGAATTTAAGGTCGGAAGACGCTTCAAAGATTCTCAGGTCCGCAGGGACACGCTCGCCCATAGACACGAGCACAATATCACCGACGACAAGATCTGCGGCTTTGATGACTTGGCGAGCGCCACCACGCACGACGGTAGCATCCTGGGCGATCAGGGATTTGATGGACTTCATGACCCGGGATGCGTGGAAATCGACCAGAGAGTAGAAGGTGGACGAGATGGCGATGACAAGAAGCTAAGGAACCGACGTGATCAATAGACGGGATGTGAGAGGCAAAGACAACCTACCAAGAGGACGGCAACACCGAGGTTAAATACGGCCGGATCGTCACCTCCGAGCGGCTGATACGACAGCTAACAGAAGCTTTCAGCTATACTGAAACAAACGTGCTGGATCCGAGAACGTACTATTGTGACGATGAAGGCAATCCACATCAAGAAGTTGAATCCGCCGAAGATGTAGTTGAGAACCTTCTTCCAATATTGAGTGCGAGGGGGGGAGATCACGTTCTTGCCATCCGGGGCCTTGCGCTCGACGATCTTGAAGTCAAGGCCGAGCGTTGGGTGGCTCGAATACCGGGTCCAGAGCTCTGATATGTCGACAATATGAGCGTCGATTTGGCGGATGGCCTCTGTGGGTTCAGGAATCGGCTTCGGGAGCGTCTTGTCTTCTGCTTGGATGGACAGAGTTCGGAATCTAGGTTAACCATCGTCAGGCAAAATGCACATTTGCGGAATTTTGAGCACCTGCCCGATAGTGATAGACGCTCTATCGCGCCGACCCGCGCGCTCCACTGAAGACGTTCTTCTGGATACTCGAGCTTTTTCCAAAGCACTGGCGTCAGACATTGTTCAAGTTGAGAGGATGAAAATGAGGGACCGACTCGGACTCTGATTATCCTGAGCCTCATGCTAGATTTGTTTTAATTGTCAATCAGATGGCCGTAAATCTGCGTGAATGGCATATATCGCGCATCTCCTGAACGTCGGTCTTATCTGCGTGAATGGCGTATTTCGCGCATCCTCATAAGCGATAAGTTTGTTTTGGACCAATTTTGGGACAGAGAATCTAGGCCGTCGTGGAATCGATTTAGTGCCCGATTTGGGACTATTAGCTGACACATCTTTGATGCATTCCCAGCATCAAGTTTAGTGCCGAAAGGAGTTTACTGTCGGATTGGGCTAGTGCTGCCGTGAGGTGAGGTTGAGGACCAGTTAGTGCTGTGCTATAAAGTTTATAGCAGGCGCTATGCTATGCTATAAATTTCTGGCCCCAGAGGTCAATAGCTAGCAGGTGTTAATAACATGCTTTTTAGCATTCAGCTAATAACTGCTATTTAATTTCTAGCTGCAATAAATAGCGTGCTAGCTATGCTATATTTCAATCCTCGACATCCCAGTCCTGATTCTCCGGCTCCACCGTCGCCTCTGCCGCCTGCGATTGAACTACGCCCTCTGCCGGCCCTGCGTCCTTTTTCCTCCCGGCCGAGATGACTCTTGCGAGAGGAACACTGTCCAACCGGATGTAATCTTCGACCGCCCAGTGTGTGGACGAGCGGATGACCCTGGGTAAGGTTTCCAAGCTGGAGGAAATCGCGTTATCCACGCGGTCTGTCTCGGCAAGGTCGTAGGGGTCAGGCTGATTAAATAAGGCCTGTTCGAGTGCCTCGCGGTCGACATCTTGAGGCGCGACATCATCGTCGTTGAGAAGATCCAAGAGGGACGGGGTGGAAAGGACTGTCGAGGACGAACCAACCGCGGAAACCTTCACAGTCACGATGCCGCGAAAATTTTCGTTCTCACAGTCACGTCAATCGGGCCACTGATCCGGCTGTATTCGACACATTTAATTGGATTCTAACGTTCAATTCAAGGTCTACAACCCTTCTAGACACTTAATATTCGCTTTTTTGAATTTATAGCAATAAATAGCAGAGCATTTTGGGCAGTCCCAGCTCTAGCAGTTAATAACATGTTAATAGCATGCTATTAATAGCAGTGTTATTAACATCAGAGTTTCCAACACAGCGCTAGTTGAGGTACCTCGAGGTGATGGGCCATCAACCTCGGCCGACCTCAAGGTACATCAAGGGCCTCGGGTCGCTTGACCATAAATGGAAGCTTGGTCTCCCACGCCTATGTACTGCTCTCAATGAGCACTCTACACACCACATATAAATCACCTTTCAGCCTATCTTGGTTCAGAATGACTTCAGACATCGCCCGACCTTTTTTTCTGGCCCCAAATATCGAAGAATTGGTCAAATTGAAGCAAATTTAGTTGAGGCGACATAACGCGATCATAGCCATAAGTTCTTCGCGTTCTCTTCCCATTTCACTCGCAAAATTTGGAATTGCATGCCGGAACCTTGTAGAATAATAATTCGTGCCTGCGTTGGACTGTTTCTAATGAACTCTTTCTTCTGCCACTTTGCACGGTTTCGGAGGTGCGAATTGATGCAATCATCGTGATTTTTTCGCGCACTACGGTGTAATAGGTGCATCAAATGGGTGTAAACATAGAATCGAGCATTTGGGAGCCCTGCAAAGAGCTGGAATTACAGGGAGTGCGCAGAGCTCTTGCGACTGTGAAAGGAAATTGCATCAATGAGCTCGGAGATAACTCGAGCGGAGTCGAGGTGAAGTCACCTCGAGGTGCCATATATGGTAACGGTCCGAGGTGAGGTGGAACTCACCTCGGAGGGCCTCGGCCTCGCGGCAGCACTAGATTGGGCACTTATAGAGGACCCCTGATAATCCCTTTGGAGGCTAGATCCCGACCAGACCCGATCGGCCCATTTTTGTCCGAACAGATTTTGTCCGGATGGGCCAAATTTTGTCCGAACCGGGGACTAGCCTCCAAAAATCCGTTTTTTTTTGCTCCGCACGTCGTATATGGCCTACAGGCGCCCCAAAAAAGCTTTTTTTACAATCTAAAGTGTATAATGAACACCTGGTTCCGTACCAAGAATTTATTCTGCCTCCTCACCAGAATCACCCTCTGCTGCCGCCGCCTTTTTGCCCTGCTTTCTAAATAGTGTCATAGCGGTATTGAATTGAGAAAGGCCACGAGAAAGCATCTTGAATCGATCAGAGTCCTCGGGTGCCAGCTCGAGGCCCGTGGACGAAAACACCAATATTGGTTGTCGGCTCGTCATTGCTAAACTACAGCTGACTCTCCCCGTAGGCGAGCTCCGAGGACTGGCGAGGTAAGGCGAGGGCCGCAAATTCCGTCACGGGTGCGTTTCCGGCAGGTATGCGCCCCACGACAGGCACGGGAAGCTTGAATACGGCATTCTTGGCCTGGATTACTTCCCAAGGTAGGTCGTCCGAATAGTCCTTCCCCTTCCTAATCCAGTTGTCCGCAATAAATTATTTTTCATCGTCGACCACGATGGTGGCCATGCTGACTCTGAGCGCGTGCTCGGAACTGAGCAGAGCTCATCATCGTACAGTGTATTGATCCATGTCATCAATTTCGTGAACCCAGAGCAATGAACCCAAGGCTGAAACGGCTTTCACTAGTGTAAATCACTCTGGTGAGACGAGGTTGTGCATGTGGAACACCATTGTCTGCATGAGGGTCTTGAAAAGGCCATTGCGATACTGCATCATGTAAGCTGAGCGGATCGGAGGGATGGTCAGGCCATCAATATCCATTGATTGGAGCCGGATAACAAACAGATCCCGCTGCGCGTCCGATCAGCCTGAGTGAAGGATGTACCAAACATACTTGCTAATCCCAAGAAGAATTGTATGAAGAATTTCGACAGGGGTATCGTGATTGGGATCAAGACCTGTGGATTGTAGATTTCAGAAAAAGCTCCAGATCCCTGCAGGCACTGAACTGACCTGAAATATCGAGCAGAGGGTTAACCTTATCCCCCAGTTGCTTTACTAGCCAAGCCTCAAGTTCCTCTGCGATAGAGTCAGCAGTACGACTGGGGCTGTTGACCTTCATTTCCTGGGCTTTTTGTAGGAGTATATCGATCCAATATTCCGCCACTTTATCCTTGACACCAGTCGCCGTTTGCAGTCGAGAAATTGGAGGCTCAATATTGTACATGGTCAATTTTATTTGATCTTCAAGTGTCTTCTTTGTTTCCGCTGCTAAACGAGGAATCCCAGCCTATACAATCCGATTAGGAAAATGACTATGGTGTTGCGGTTGGCTTGGCTCACATAATGCATGGAGTGATATCCGTCCTCTGACTCTGTTACCTCGTGCAGTCCACCAGCCTTGCAGTGGTGACAACCACAATTAGCATTACCACCCATATGTGACGCCTCTTCAGACTGCTGGGGGTTATCTGCGGAGAGACTTGGTACCCGCAGAATTACTCGGAAATTTAGCCCTGTTTCAGCATTATAGCACGGAATTGGTTAGGTGTGCATGGACCTGTTCAGCAACCGAATCAGCGCTCGGCAAAGGAGAGCATAAGTAGAGTGTAATTACTGTATCTGCTCCTTGATAGCGGAAAATTGCTCCAGTGACGTTGCATGTGGGGAGGTGGAAACAAAGCGAACGAAATATTCTTGTTGTAGTAGCTGGCCCAGAAAATTTGAGTTCGCTAGGTACATGTTGATGTGCTTGTTGTACTGTTTCGATTTATTTCCCAAGACGTCATCTGCCCAGATCAGCACCATCACAACATATAGATCATCGCCTTCAGCAAGTGCTCGAAGCACATTAGGCATTTCTAGGGCCTTGATGTTGTCTGCACATTTGGTGAGACCAAAAATCATTTCAAACCAAGGAGTGTTACCCACCTGCCCATGTGATCTTGTCCCCGATGCGCTCAATCACATCGTGATAGTTATAGCGAAACTCCGATGCAGGAATTGAGCATAGATCCGCACCAATTGTCCAACCAGTCTGCGAAATCTGAGCAAAGTTTCTGTGGATTGGTATACGCACAGGAGAAGTAGTAATATCAACACAATTCGCACACAGGACACCCTCCAGCTTGATCCAGGCAACAGGAATCACCAAAGCACCACTTTCGAGAACGGCAACCTCATCAATATAAAATTTGTGCATACATTGGTGTTAGTTCGGATGGTTTGAACTCTTTCCAGCGTTGTGCCTGCCAAACTTCGGAAATAGGTCCAGTTGTCGCTTCAGGATAAAATTGAAGATGCTTTGCGACTTCAGGATTTGCAAAGTCCTGGAATTTCGGGTAAGAAACATGACCACTTTGGTCGGATATGGGGAATAACCACTGTCGAACAGAACACTGGTGTAGGACATATCATCATCAATCTTGTCCTCTTCATTTTCTAGATCTATAACAATCAATCAGAACCAGAGAATAGCGAATCTCGGAGTACACAAACCTAAATCTTTCAGCGTGTTAACAGTAACTGTCAGTGTTATATCATCACTTCTCATGCCGGTGTTTGAGTTCACCCTGAAAAAAAAGACAATCAGATTGAGGGTGGTGGCTTCAGAATATTGTGTATGGGCTGCATGGAATAAGAATCGATAATACCGAAGAATAAGATGGTACGGACATAATCTCCGAGCGAGTGGCCCTTGTAGGTGAACATATTGAAAAACTTAGTCTTGCTTCCTGTTGCAGTGGGCTCCAGAGGTGCAGTACCAGCGGCGGCAGCGGCAGCAGCCTTCTTGGCACAGCACCGACCCCTGGCCGCTTCTTCCCAAGGGAGCTCCCTTGTGGTGAACACAGTTCAGGTGGTCTTGGTAAAAGTGTCTGTTACATGCATGCAAATGTGTGTAATCATGTATATATAGTCCCAGAAACTATGACAGATTACTCTGTCATAGTGGCCTTTTGGTCCAGTTGGTAGTGGTGCTAGTTTTGGTGCACAACTATTACAGTGCCGCAATTGGCGACTGAGGTGGGCTGTAACCTCTTTGAGTCGGTCAACAGTAGAGTCAGTGAGCAGACAAAGTTTTGCCAGGGGATGCCAGTAGGCAAGGGCGAAAAGAAGGTCCAAGACAGCCTTGTTATGCTCGTCGTCGAGAAGTTCTTTGAAAACAGGGAGTGCACACTAAAGAAAGAACAACTCGGAGTTAGAGATGTATGACATCACTGGGTGTTTAGATGGAAAAGTACAGGTGCCCGTGCTGAACATGGAACATTTTATGGGAACAGAGTGGGAAGAGTTCGGACTCATTAAAAACAGAGAAGACTAACCTGCAACAGATCCTCGAAGTTGCAGGCCGCAAGCTTCTTCATGGCAGAAGACACGACCGGGCCCTAGTCTAGTCACACTGGAAAGTGAGATGAATAAGACCTGCTGAAATCATTCCATAAATCAATGGTTTCATAATGGATATAAGTGAGACTGAAAACCTACCTAATATTGAAAGCTTCAGTTGTCATAAAGTTGTAGTAGAAACTCTAGGATTTAATTTTGGTTTCGACGTGGAGAAAAGAAAAGATTTCGGATAGGACTTCAGAGATGCTGAAACTGGCATGGAACTCGAAAGCTTCGGCATCACTTTTGTTGTTCCCCAAACAATTGAATTCAGCCAAAAATCTAGCCCTCCACAAATGCAAGTAAATTGAAAATCCAGGTGCTCCCGAAACAGTTTTTACCTCTCTCACTCGCTGTTTCTCCCTTCTGTTTTGATCCGCAGAGTTATTGTCTTTCTGTATTATTGAATCACATCGGAAAACTTGGGCCATTAGGACTTCCACCTTAATTGTCACCCCACTCACTGATTTACCAGCGGTCAACTGGCTGATTTATATCCCATGCAACCATGTCCTGGAAACCCCAGGGAAATCTGCACTCCCCAATTTCGCAAAATGTCATCAACATCCAAAATATTCCAACCGATTCAACTTGGTGACCTGCAGCTACATCACCAGGTTGTCCAGGCTCCAATGACCCACCTCCACTCAGTCAAAAATCTGATCCTCCCAATTGTGCGTGAATATTACATGCAGAGGGCTATGACATCTGGGACTCTCATAATCTCAGAGGGTCTGTACTATCATTACCATGCATGGCGCACTGATTCTGAACTCTCTAACATTTTTCCCAGGCACGTTGGTGGCACACAAAGCCGACTCACACTGGTTGAGCATTTCAAGTTTTTCAGTGAAAATATTTGTGAAAAACTTCCTTCATTTTTCACCCTTTTTCCACTGAAAATCTAGGTGAAAAATTTAGAATATTTTCACCACTTTCACATTTTACTTTGAAATTTTCACCTCGGAAAGTGAAAGTGGTGAAAACTTTTTAATTTTTTCACTCACTTTTTCAGTGGAAAAACCATGAAAAATGAAGGAAGTTTTTCACAAATATATTCACTGAAAAACTTAAAATGCTCAACCAGTGTCATACATAGTGATGTGCTGGCTTGGCTTGGCCCACAAACCATGGCTTAGGCTTCAAAAATCCCAAGCCAGAGCCAAAGCCAGGGATCCTGGCCTGGCTTGGCTTGGCCCTGGCTTGAGCCATGGCTTGCACCAAATAATACACAACTCTGTTTTTGGTCTTCTATGCCTCCTATAGGTTATCTGTGAGTTGTCTATTCTCAGTTGAGTGTTTGCACTTACTCAACAGTGTGAATTTCAAAGCTAGCCTATAATGGTAAACTTTGAGCTTTTCACGAAAAAGTAGGTATTGATTGGTGTCTTGACAAAGTATCATCAGAATACCCTGAATGGATGATTCATGAATCAGTGAGTAGAATATCAGATACAGACAAACAATCACTCAAAAGAATATTTTCTCCAGAAAATAATGCTCTGAACACAGCTTAGACCTCCTGTATTCAAGCCCTGGCTTAATGGCCTGGCTTGGCTTGGAAAATCTGAAGGCCTAAGCCAGCCCAAGCCATCCCTGTGGTCTGGCTTGGCTTGACGAAGCCATGGCTTGACTGGCCTGGCTTCTGGCTTAAAGCCTGAGCCAGCACATCACCACTCATACGCACCCCCTGATCAGAGCCTGAACCCGCAACAATCCCTTTCAGGCAGTGTCCAATCTAGATCCGTATCTCCTGGCATATTCACTGAGGAACAGATTGCAGCTTGGCTCGAGGCATGTTCCTTCCTGCACCAAATGCAAAAGCTCATGTCCCTCAATTGTAGGTTACTAACTTGGTAAATGCACAAGGGTCTTTCATGTATTGTCAACTTTTTGCTATGGGAAGAGCTGCTACCATCCCCGAGCTCGCAAACCCCAATGTCGTATTCGATCTGGTCTCTGTGTCTGCGATCCCTCTTCCCGGTCAAACCGTTGCACCCCATGCACTGATGCTTCCGGAGATCAAGGAGTATATCCAACTCTTTGTTGATGCTGCGGACAATGTGGTGAATAAAGCAGGCTTCGACGGAGTCGAAGTTCACGCGTGAGTGGCAGAAAACATAATGTTGGATGTCCAACCGCTGATTTAGGGCTTCCACCCGTTGCCGTGATGGCAACGGCTGTCAAATCGACAGGTGTTCGACGGGCACGGCCCGTCTGGACACGGCCCGTCGAGGGGTTGAAAAAATCCTTGATGGGACGGCACGGTCAACAGCACGGCTGTGACGGGTCGATGGGTACAGAACAATTTTAAAATTGTATTGAGAGTTGAGAATTTGGAATATGTGCTGGTCGTGTTTGTCGTGTTGACTCTCTGCAAGCTGGAAGCATAAGTCTGGAGGCCCTGGCGGGGAAAATAAAATTCAAGAATCGGAGGGTTGCGAAATCAAAGACTCGAGTAGTTTGTGAATATGCTACCGTTCGTAAAATGCCAGATTTGACCATTGTGCAAATGTGAAACTTGAGACAGAGGTGAATTTCGGGTGAGTTCCGAAAGGAGAAAGGGCTCTTCAGCTTGTTCGGAGTTAGAAATCCTTCGATTTGAGTCCAGATGGTGGCCGACAAGGCTGAAGGGGGGGCATAAGAGCAGTGTGGATTGGTTAACATCCTTGCCTTGATCATTCTGGAAGCAGAAATAAGTGTAATCCGAAAGGTCTGGGAGCACCCGTCGAACGGCCGTGACGGCCGTTTTTCGACGGCAAAAAACGGCTCGCACCCGTGCCGTCGAGGAAGTATGAAAATGGTCGACGGAACGGGCACGGCACCCGTTCGACGGTCGAACCGTGTCAACGGTCACGGGCGGAAGACCTACGCTGATTGCACTTCAGCGCTAACGGATATTCTTGGATGTGTTTTTGCAAGATACGGCCAACAGCCGAACAGTTGAGTATGGTGGAAACCCTGAGAACAGGGCTCGTATATTCTTGGAAATTGTCGCAGCCACTGCTAAAGTCGTTGGGGAATCCAAAATCGGTGTGAGCATCAGTCCGTGGAGTTCGTATCAAGGTAAGCCTTGCCGCCGCTCAGCATGGTGCACTGAAGGATCACTTGATAGACAGGAATGCTCATGGAAGATCCCATTCCCACATTTTCATATGTGGTGCGAACACTCCGTGACCCCTTCCCAAGTTGGGAAGGGGTCACGCCAGGGTTGGGAATCCCAACCCTGGCGTATTTGCACATCATAGAGCCTCACACCGAAGGCTCTGTGACGGTTGAATGGAGCGCAGACAACCAACACCACTCGAACGATTTCATCCGCGAGATTTGGGGAACCCGGCCATTGATTTCGGCTGGAGGATATTCCCGTGAGTCTGCGATGGCCAGAGCGGATGAAACAGGCGAGATGATTGCGTTCGGGAGTGTGTTTTTAGCCAATGTGAGAACACGACTTGGTTGTATATGGTTGGGGCTGACGGAAATTTGCAGCCTGACCTGCCTTTGCGGCTGGAGAAGAATATTCCGCTCACTCGAGGTGATAGGAGCACGTACTACGTTACTACGAGTGATCCAGCCGGGTACACATCGTATCCGTTCGCTACTACTAGTTGATCTTTCCTGTGGTGTGCGTGGATGCGAAGGATCCGGTCGAATTGGAATCCTTGAATGCATGGTTCGAAAGCGAGGCTCAATAATTTGCATGAGCATCTTAAATATTCCACAATACGTAGAAATCATAGCGGTAAAGACGGAAGGCGGAGCACTCTCCTTCTGTGTACAATCAGATTACATATAACCTCACATCAGGACTCCAAAAATCGCTTGACTTCACCCTGCACAAATGCATCGTCTCGAGCATTAGAGCCTCCTCCCGCCATGTGTCCCCAGACAGAATCGATGACTACAAGCTCTGCAGTGTTCGCCATGCACGATACCTCGCTGTGACTGTCCTCTGGCTGTTTAACCGTAACTGTCTGTCGGCGATCATCTTGTATCATGTATGCACTCACAGGAAAGTACAGATCGGTTTTGCTCGGCATGATGAGCCCTTTCGCTGAAATCCCTCTCAAGCAGGCATCGAGGTCGCCGCCAGCTTTGATCAGAGAAACGTCGCCGGATTGCCAAGTGTGTAAGAGGGTCAGCAGGTCATTCGCATCCCAAGCCTGGAGAAAGCCATTTTCCCATTCTTCTCTGAGAAAACCGTTGAGATCGGGATACCTATAGATCATGGATCAGCTGAGAGACGACGGGGACGCAAAGAAAGGAGCGTACCGCCCGTCATATAAGTACTGATGCTCGCGGAACCACTGTCGTATTCGTTATCACGGTAGGATTTCGAGATAGAAGGGTTGCACTCACAGTCTGGCCATAAGCCCAGGCTGAATATACTCGCCCAAAGGCCCGTATACCGTGCTGAGGCGTTGAAGAATAATGCCCGCCTTCAAAGTCGCGCGAAGCGACCAAGGCCGCTTTGGGACCTTCAAGAAAGCTGCATGTAGAGTGCTTGATTGAGAACGATTGCGTAATGCGAGAAGCGTACCATTTATTATGCGGGCTTGTGCGGGCCGACCCGCAAATTGCGATATAGCGATCCACGAGATCGGGGTACATTACAGGCCAGTAGTACGCCTGTTGTGCGCCCATGGAGAAGCCGATGACGCAGAATATCCGAGTGACGTTGAGTACTTTGGTCAGGACTGCGTGTTGGGCGCAGCTGGAAGCAGGGTCTGAGTACTATTGCATGGATAGATTTTTCTCACTCACATATTATCCTCATATGATACAGCGGGGAAATACGGTCCATTGTAAGGCGCGGGCTATCTGAGATCAGTATGTGCGTGTCAATGCTGGATTGAACGTACAGTGTTGGAAGGCGAAGATGACTGTGAACTTGATAAGCGCAGTGGATCAAAATTTACGATGAACCCACCTCTCCGTTTGAAAAAAGCGCAAATGTGACGATATAGTACTTTTTCGGATCGAGAACCTTGTGCCAATCGTCAGGGATGAGAGGGGATATGGATTGATGCTGTTACTTACCTTGTTGTCGCCGACCATATATTCCTGAGCTAGCAGACCAGTACCTAAACTCCTCAGTATGAGTTAAAGAGCGGCTTGAAATCGGCGCACCGTCGAGCTTCCCGCCATAGCACGTAGGAAAGACAATCACGGGGTTCTCAGGGTTTCCGAACGTTTGGTACGCAGTAACGGCGTCAGGGAGCACTCCGCCAGATACACGGAAACGGCCATGGTGATAGTACTGGATGCTCGTCATTGTCTTGGGTATGGACGATGAGAGATGGAGATAAGGCTCGGATGACCAACACGTCACAAGGGACTCGGACGGCAAAATTGGAGTCCCGCATTCCTAATTTATCATGGGAATTGCAGGCCATGGCTGTCGAAGATCTAATTAGCTCCACCCTCCGTCTCGTGGAGGTACTGCCGGTTCTGTTTCTCCATCGAACCGACGAGCTGGCGCACGCCTCCCCCGCTATCACCTTTCCTAAAAAGGCATATCTCATCAGCACGTGCGTCGACACAGCGTGTAACAAGTGTAGGACCCGTGCCTTCGGCACTAACACACACAGGCTTAATCTCAGTATTTCAGTTTTTGAATATTATAACTAAAAGATGTGTGTATAATGTCTAGGTACTGGAACCTGTGCCTTCGGCACACAACACGCACAGGCTTAATCTCAGTGTTTCAGTTTTTGAAGTTTATTCCCCATCCCTCTGGTACGGATGACCACAACAGCTGTAGCCATGTGTGACATGGAAAACCCAGTGTAGGTACCCGAGCCTTTGGCACAAACACACACATGCTTAATGTCAGTATTTCAATAGCAGTAGCCGCGTATGACATGGAAAACCCAGTGTAGGTACCCATGCCTTCAGCACGAAACAGGCACATGCTTAATATCAGAATTTCAGGTTTTGAATATTATAATTAAAAATATATATGTTTAGGCACCCATGCCTTTAGCACAGGTACCTGTGCATTTGGCACGAAACACGCACAGGCTTAATCTCAGTCTTTCGGTTTTTGAAGTTAATTCCCAATTCCTTTGACATGGACAACAGTGCATACTGATGGTCATGCATGACCTGGGAAACCCTGTGTGAGCGTAAGCAGGCTGATTGCATGACCTGGAACTGGCCACAGGAAGAGAGTAGATAAATTAAAATGAGAGGTGGATTTGAAAATAGGAATATATCTGAATTTACCATGCACAACACAGGGTAAACAGTGTCGAATGACACAGGAAATATATCAGCGAGAGAGTAGATGAAGCAGGAAAAGGCCAGAAATTATTAAAATGATAGGTGGATTTGGAAATATGAATATATTAGAATGTATGATGTTTCGCATTTTTCAGATTACCTAATCTAGCCATTGAAAGGCACCCCATACAAATGTTGTAGTGTTTTTAAAGCTCTACAACTTTCCTTTAACGAGCTTAGGGCCAATCTGACTTTTTTGTTTGACAGCTATCAAAACCGCCGGCTTTTTGCGAATATTTCAGGTTTTTTGGCATACCCAAGGAAGGTATTGAAACGTGTTGCTTACAAATGTTGTGGTGTTTTTGAAGCTCTACAACACTGCTCTAATGACCATAGCGTGAATCTGACTTTTTTTTGTTTTAAGGTCTTCCCAGAGAGGTGACATGACATGACAGTGGCGCTCAGCACTGAAGACATATCCATTCATGAATGCAATATATTGGTAGGTATATTCCGGCGCGGTGCCATTAAGAAACAGCCAGGGCCCGTACTACATACATCGTGTCAAATATTGGTGTAGTCTTAAATTTGTAAAATAGAAATATGTCGAAATTTGTATTTAAAATAGTATAATATTAAGTGTCGGGTGACCTGTTAAGTGATGTCACATGTAATGTCAGATTTCCGCTGTGCTGTTTATGAGCTCTGTAAGCTGCCGTGAACATTTTAGTGGGTCGAGTGATTTTGATGTCAATGACGTTGGGTTCGGGAGAAATTCCTGACGCCAATGGGACGGCAGGAATAACCGGTGGATGTCTCCACCAAGGCCGAGGGACTGTGGCGGTATCGCTGATCCCCAAACTCTAGGAGCACACGCGATGCAGCGGTGATGCCGCCAAGAGCCCTGAAGCTGAGCCCCCCCGATCCATAGGCGCCAAGGGTGCTGCGTTCGGCAAGGGAATGCTGATTGCATAGATCAGTACGATGAGAGTGAAAGACAGACCTCCAGTTCCAAAGGCGAGGAACAAACTTTCGACTGGAGAGAGAACACAGTGAGCAACGAGCGGAGGAAAAAAAACAAAAACGTGGCTTTGGGTAAATCGAAACCGAGATAAGTAGATATGGCTGAATTGGTGTGAATAGGTTCGAAGCGATTGAGTGTTGATTGGAGGGAACCACCCCGTTTAACATCGTGTGGATCGCGGCGGTTAATGGAGGAAACCATCGCAAATTTAACGTCATGTGAATCATGACGGGCTACTGGAGGAGCCTTCCCATTTAACATTGTGTGGATAGCAGACGGGTTAATGGAGGAACCACCCCGTTTAACGTCGTGTGAATCGCCACGGGTGAATGGAGGCCACCACCCCGTTTAACGTCACGTGAGTCGCGATGGGCTACTGGAGGAACCACCCTGTTTAACGTCGCGTGAGTCGCGATGGGCTACTGGAGGAACCACCCCAAATGATTTAACGCCGCATGGATCGCAGGCGGGTTACTGGAGGAACCACCCCATTTAATGTTGCGTTAATCGCCACGGGTGAATGGAGGCCACCACCCCGTTTAACGTCACGTGAGTCATGACGGGCTACTGGAGGAACCACCCTGTTTAACGTCGCGTGAGTCACGACGGGCTACTGGAGGAACCACCCCAAATGATTTAATGTCGCGTGAATCGCGACGGGTGAATGGAGGACACCACCTGTTTAACGCCGCGTGGATCGCAGGCGGGTTACTGGAGGAACCACCCCATTTAACGTCGCGTGAGTCACGACGGGTGAATGGAGGCCACCACCCCAAATGATTTAACGTCGCGTGGATTGCAGACGGGCTACTGGAGGAGCCTTCCCATTTAACGTCGCGTGCATCGCGACAGGTTAATGGAGGAAACCACCCCCATTTGACGTCGTGTGTATCGCAGACGGCATGGAGAAAAGTCGCTGCGAGGCTGGGAGTGCCCAAAGAATTTTCAAGTAGGTGGCCGAGCGAGCACGGAAAACATGAGTGTATGTAATGAGAAGAGGAACTGTGACACAGCTCAAAAGAATCAGATCCTATTCCGGCCCAGCCGGAAATCTCTGTGCCGAATCCGGTGGGTTCCAAAGTCAGAATGCTGTGCACGATACCTGGAAGCTAGGAGCTCGCCATGGCGACAACACATGTGCGCAAAGGTAGAGAAATCAAATGAAAGTATGAAAAGCAAGCCAAAGACTGCGGGTCCGGATTGGGGTGCACTCTGAATAGACTGCGGATGGAATGGGCAGTGAGGGGAGCCACCCTGGATGGGTACCACGTCAAATACGACGGGTGTGCAGAACCACAGATGTCATCTAGCAATCACTGACCGAAAAGTGAGTACAATCCGTTGTGTAAAGGGCCATAACGCAGCTAGTAGTTCCATCTGTGCATCAGCTCGTCGTCCACCTGAAGCCTCATTCGTGCCGTCCTGAAATCGCGATTGGATTGGGTATCGAGTGGAAGCATTGAGCACTCCGGGCCATAGATCCTGCAGGCGTGATACCCCTATACTAGGAGCAAACGACGCATTCACCGCAAGGAGTGCCAGGCCAGAGGAAAAGAGAATTCCTGGGTCTGCACCGGATGAAAAGGCAGCGGACTGAATCTTGTGATGGGGGCTGATGGCGGTGCAAGAGCAGAAAGGTCTGCTCATGTCAGCAGCCTGTCAATCATAAACATTATTCTAGGCCCAACGATCGTGCCTCACAAGGGCATAGAAACCGATTTGTTGATGTCACGGTTGCACTCGCTAACACTGAGACACAGGGGCGGCGGAGAACTTGTGGTAAGTGCGGGCAACATTGCCCGTGTTTACTGGTGATGCGTGACAGCGCTTTGCGCCAGTTCGGAGAATGCCGAAGGCATTCTCCGCCGCCCGCCAGTCACGTGTTCACGTGCAAACCCCGTGACTCCGTCACGCGGTGGCAGTGCCATAGTAGTACTTATGTTTACATAATACTCGTTCCTTTCATTCCTCTGAGGGGCTAAAAGTCTCCCTATTTTACTTGTCTCCGATTTTTTAAGATAGTCTCCTTAGTGGCTGTGTCTGACTTCTTTAGTGGCTGTCCCTATACTTCGTTCACTTTTTCCTTACCCCTTTAGTGGCTGTGTGGCCTAGGGCTGTGCTGTTTTTATTTACTTCTGTCTCTTTTCCCTGGTGTAACTGAATATGACAGGCGTGACTCGGCTGAGATCGTCACATCCCATGCCTGCCCATGGGCTCATTCAGAGGGTACGAACATTCAGTGTTGGCTTAAGCTTTAAGGCCTTAATTTGATTAAGGGTTATTAAGGCCTTAACTGTTAAGGCTTAACGGTCTGGACGATGCTGTTAAGGCTTAAAGGTCCGGGCCGCCCCGTGCTGAGCCGTTGGGGAACCCCGGATGAATGTATTTCGTTTGAACGATAGCCTCTGACTTCTGGAGGTTGAAATAACTGCATACACTTTTTGGCTTGTCAAAGAAGCCTGCAAACTAAAAACTGTAGAAATTGTGGTGGTGTGAACCAGGGGGGTAGAAGAATAAAACAATGATTTATTGGCAGATTCTCGAGGCCTTTTATACCTCGAGAACAATGGTACAAATAAGTAATAACTACTATGGTTTCAGACCAGCTGAAACCGTGGTTGCCCAGAAATACTGTGTGTATCCATGAGTACCGTAAACTGTTTCAACCGTTGCACGGTTTCAACCGCCACAGTGTTTCAGCCTTGTTGTACTGTTTCAACTTGGCTTGCTGTGCGAAGTCCTGGGTTGTCGATAAAGCGGGACAAGACGCAGACTGTAAATGCCAAGTCTGGTCGAGTCGCCGTTGCAAGCCAGACAAGACCGCCAATCAACTCGCGGTAAGGTATCCCCTTCATCTCTGCGAGAGCCATCGGAGTTGTGGCACATTGTTCGCGACTGAGTTGAACCGTGGGATCGAGGGGTACCGAGATTGATTTGCAGTCAATCATGTTGAATTTCCGTAAGAGGGAGTCAATGTAAGTCGCTTGGGACAACGCCAGTGTGCCCTTGTCGCGATTACGATTGACCTCCATTCCAAGAAGCCAACTTATTGGTCCCAGCATCATGATATTGAATATTCGCGATATCTCGTCCTGGATTTCATCAATCAGCGCGGGTGAGTTCCCGGTGATGGTGCTGTCGTCTATGTGGATGGCGAGAAGCACTATATCGTTGCCTCAAATCCGGTGGTAGACAGCATGGTCGGAATGGAGTGGATAGATGTCGAGTGTAGCGAGAGCTGAAGTAAGCTTCTCGTACCACTTGCGACTGGATTGTTTCAATCCATAGATTGTGCATTGAAGGTGAATGACTTCCTGAGAATTTCCGTTCGAATAGTGAGGAGCCTGCTCCATATATATCTCCTCGTCGGGACCGAATTCGCCGTTGAGAAATGCCGCGGAGTAGTCAAAGACTTTGATGTCCCAATTAAATCGGGTCGCAATGGATAAAATGGTGCGCAGAGAGGATAATCTGGCAGTGGGTGAAAAGGTCTCGAAGTAGTCCACGCCTTGGATCTGCGTGAAGCCTCGTGCGACGAGACGAGCCTTGTATTTATTGATCACGCTGTTTGCCTTGCGCTTGATCCGAAGCGCCCATTTAGATCCAATGACATTCCGGCCGTTCGGTCTGGCAACGAGCCCATTGCCGAATGTGCCAGTCCTCTCCATCGCTTCCATCTCGAGGTCCATTGCCACCTTGAAGAGCGGGCAATCCTCCCAGTTTATAGCCTCTTCAACTGTAGGTGAGTCTGACAGGCCTCCCATTCCAAGGTAAGCATATGCCATTCCAACATTATTCAGATGCAGATCATCCTCTTCGGCATCTGCAAGGTGAGCAGCGCGTCGCGTCCGAGTGCCTTCTACGATGTTCCTCGGGTCAATTGCGCTTGAAATATCGCGTGACGCAATTGGGGTTGCTTCGGAATTCCTCGGTGGGGTAGATGGAGGTGTGGTGAGTGGAGAAGGTGGAGTTGGTGCGTGAGCGGTCGGTGCGGGCTGCAGAGCTATATCAGGTGCGTGCTGGATGCCCTCTGAATTTTCTTTGGCCCTAATCTCCGAATTCTCCCCCTCATTCAGCACCCTATAAATTTCGCCACTCCTTTTGATCTCCAGAAACTTCACACTTCGTTCGACACGGATTGACCGCTTGTCAAGGTAATAAATCCGATGTCCGTCAATGCTGTCTTGGTCGTAACCAAGCCATCTGCCATCTCGGGCCCGTCCATCCAACTTTGACGTGTCGGCAACGTGAACCGAAACTTCACAGCCCCATTCGTGGATATTACGCAGGTCTGGTTTCGACTTGTGGAATGCCTCGTAAGGCGTACGACCACCCAACACCTTGGTAGACGTCCTATTCTTTAACCAAACCGCGTGCTTTAACGCTTCACCCCATAGATTTGTTGGCAATCCTGCGGCATGCAACATTGCGCGCACTTTTTCCAAAAGTGTGCGATCGAGTCTCTCGGCGACTCCGTTGTGCTCGGGGGTGTGATGAACAGTGAGGCGGCGCTGAATTCCCCTCTTTGCAAGGTATTTGTCGAACGCGTGGCTTTTGTACTCGCCACCGTTGTCCGAGTGCAGAATTTTGATTCTGATCCCATGTTCGGTCTCCCATCGAGCATCAACATCTTGAAATGACTCGAATGTCTCGTCCTTCGAGTGCAGCAAGATCAAGATGGTGTAGCGCGAAGCTTCGTCTGTGTAAGACACGTAATACTTCTTGTGCTGAGGTGTTTCAATGGTGGAGGGCCACACATCCGTGTGGACTTCATCACTAACGTTGCCGGTTGCAGCGCGCTCTGTCGTCTTTGAAATTGCCTTGCAAGTCATCCTGCCATGCAGGCATGATTTGCAGTCGTCCTTCGAGGTAGGACCTGTCTCATCGAGTTCAATTCCTTCCACCAACTCATTTTTGACCAGCTTCTTTGCTGCGTCAACAGGAAGGTGTCCCATCAAACGATGCAGCTCTTCGGGCGTCGCAATTATAGGTGCGTTCAAGGCTACATTCGCGTTGGGCGGTGGTGGATTAGAAACCCGAACGGTGTAGAGTCCGTGAACGAGAGGGATGGCACCAATTTGTTGATGTCTCCCATCGAAGATGCGGCACTCTTTGTGGCGGAATTGGACTGCGCAGCCGGCTTGTGCGATGTGACCGATGGATATGAGGGTGGGACCGAGTTTTGGTACGTACAAGACGTCCTTCGCGAGGACTCTTGTCGACTTGTTCGCCCCATTTGGCACTTCAACATGCATATCCCCCATTCCAACAGCGTTGAGCCTCTGATTATTGGCGGCGATGATTCCTCGTGGCTTAATAGCCCGATAATTCGTTAAACGATGCCGCGAGGGAGTCATATGAACTGAGGTGCCCGAATCGTAGATTTCGAGTCCATCTTCGGGAGTGGCGGCGGTGAATACGGCTTCCAAGTTGAGTGATGTCTTCGCTGAGTGCTCATTGTTTTTCTCAATCTTTTCAACGTCGTCAGCTTCATCATCGCTGTCCGGCGCGTCCATTAATGATGGTAAGTCCGTATATTCATCGTCCGACTCCTCATCCAGTTCATCAAGCTCAGTATAGTCCTCTGGCTCGCACAGTGCTGCCATCCACGCAGCATCCAAATCCTTGCCCGCTTTTGCAGCGTTGGCTTTGCCATGTCCCTTGCGGTGAGGGTTTTGGCCTTCCTTCCCTCCTCCTTTTGCCCAACAATCCTTTGCCATATGCCCCTTCTTGTGGCAATTATAGCATTCCATCGTCTTCTTCGACTTGAACTTGCTGCCGTTCCCGTAGAACACGGCCTCTTTCCTGCCCTTTTCTGTGAGTCTGGCCGATTTACGGTCGGCTTCATCGCTGATGCCCTGTAGGACAGTGTCGGGATCGAGTGTTTTGCCAAGAAGCATGGCGGTGCCCGTGAGCGCCGAGAGGTATGTTTCATATGTCGAGGGGAGGGAACCGAGTACAATTGCAACGAAGTTTTCATCTCCTGGGTCGGCACTCATTGCGATCAAGTCCGCCCTTATCATCCGTAACTTATCGAGATGTCCCTTCACATCTCCGCTGTCTGCGCATCGCTCATCCTGAAGCTTCCACCGTAGATCGACCGTGACCATTTTAGATTTCTTCTCATATTCATCCTTGACCTTCTCCCACATCTCCTTCGCCGTATCCGCCCCCTTGACCTTCAAGAAAAGTGCATCTGGGATGACCGAAGCCAGGCCCTGCTTGATGATGGCCTGCTCCGACTTCCAGATCCGCCGTCAGGCCAAGTAGCTGTCGTTGGCTTTAACTTCTGCTGCCGTCGGTGCCGTAGTATCGATGATGTTTGGGGCCACCGGTGCAGAGGTTGGTGGCGCTTTGTGCCTTGAGTTACCCATGGCATAGGTACCTGTGCCTTTGGTGAGTAACACGCAATGTTTAATGTCACAGTTTGGCGGTGCTTTGCGCCTTGAGTTACCTGTGGTGTAGGCACCTGTGCCTTCAGCACGCAACATGCAAAGCTTAATGTCAGAGGTAGGTGGTGGTTTGCGGCTGGAGGTTAGCCATGGCGGCGCTTTGCACCATGAGCCACCTGTGACAGCGCTTTGCGCCAGTGCTGACATGCCTTCGGCGTGTGGTTCCATCACACATCACGGCGCTTCACACTGGGGCCATGAGCCGATGACGCGTGACGGCACTTCGCGCCTTTGGCATTCTCCGGAGAAAGCCTTTGTCACGTTTGTCACGCAGAGAATGCCTTCGGCATTCTCCGGCAAGTTCGCGCCAGTCACGTGCATATCACATTTCACATCACAGGGTTTTCTGTCAAGTGGCTGTGCCAGCACTTCGCACCGCCCTTGGCATGTTGGCAGTCCTTTGCACCTGATCTCTTTTTGTTTTGTGACCCCATCACACAGTGTGGAAGGGTGGGATGGACCACTCGTCACCATTCCCCCTTTTCATATCCCTGTACGTACTTTACGATACACCGGTCCCTGGACTGTTTATTTGTTTTGTATGTACACATGTCAATCATTCACCTTCTCACACTCAAACCACCATCTACGATGCGACCAGTGACTTGACTGCCCCACCGTGAGCATGTTGCCAGTGAACCCCATTTTCTGCTTCACCTGTACTCCCCATATCCCGGACTTCCGACCCATCAGTCTGTCTACCAGAAGAGAACTCGCTACTGTGACAACGGCGCTTTGCGACCCATGCCGGTGCTTAGCGCCATTAGCTAGTGACGCGTGATGTTTGGCATGTCACGGCACAAAGTGCCGTGAGCTGGTGACACGTGATGTTTGGCACATCACGGCGCAAAGCGCCATGAGCTGGTGACGCGTGATGGTGCTTTGCGCCGCAGGCTGGTCACATACATATCACGTTTTAGTCACGTGGTTCGTCACGCGGTGGCACTGCCGGTGGCTGTGCCACTGTCTCTTAATATATAGGACAAGTATAGGAACCCGTGCCGAAGGCACGTAACAAGCACAGGCTTAATCTCAGTTTTTCAGTTTTTGAAGTTTATTCCCCAGCCCTTCAGTATGGATGACCACAACAGCAGTAGCCATGTGTGACATGGAAAACCTAGTGTAGGCACCCATGCCTTTGGTGTGAACACACACATGCTTAATCTCAGTATTTCAACAGCAGTAGCCATGTGTGACATGCTAAACCCAGTGTAGGTACCCATGCCAAAGTAGGCACACACTTAATCTCAGAATTTCAGATTTTGAATATTATAAGGTGCACCCCATCCACCCTCGACAAACGTCACGTGTTATCTCCTTATTCGGCGAAACAGAGAAAAAGAATTGCTATTGGAACCACTAGGGACATTAGAGCAAATCGCCTCGACCAGATTGCAGAAATAGAGGCAAAGAACCTATGAAATAATATTCGGCCTTGCCCAGTCCTCATGGGTTGAGGAGTTAGCGATTTGGGCAGCAGCATTGGTTCAGATCATTAATTGATCGCGGTTGATGGGAGTTGAGGTGGCTTGCTTAACGGTGTAACTCCTCAACACATGAGCGCCGAGGAGACCCAGATTTAATTTTGTGGATGCCTTGTATGTATTCCCGTAATCTGGTCGAAGTGATTTGCTCTAATGTCCCTAGTCGTTCCAATAATAATTACTTTTCTCTGTTTCGCCGGATAAGGAGATAACACGTGACATTTGTCGAGGGTGGATGGGGTGCACCTTAACTAAAAGATATAAGTTTAGGTACCCATGCCTTGAGCACATAACACACACAGCCTCAATCTCAGTATTTCGGTTTTTGAATATTATGCCCAAAAGATGTATGTATAATGCATGCCTTTGGCACAAAACACCCACATGTTTATCAGCCAGTCATGGCAATAGCTGGGTGTAGGTACCCATGCATTTGGCATGAAACATGCACAGCCTTTATCTCAGTATTTTGGTTTTTGAAAGTTTATTCCCAATTCCTTCGACATGGACAACAGCAGCAGCAATAGACAGTGCATGCTGATGGCCATGCATGACCTGGGAAACCCTGTGTGAGCATAAGCAAGCTGATTGCATGACCCAGAAATGGCCACAGGAAGAGAGTAGATAATTAAAATGAGAGGTGGATTTGAAAATAGGAATATATCTGAATTTACCACAAAACAGGTAAATGGTGCCAAAAGACTCAGGCAATATATCAGGGGAAGAGAGTAAATGAGACGTGGATTTCAAAGTAGTAATATAACAGTCTCCTCTCAAAGCAGAACCACCATATTTGAAGACACAGTCCATTAAAAATACCTGATTTTTCTGTGCTGTTATAAGGACCCTGGCTATGTACCTGGATTGACAGACCCCAAAACTTGCCTGTCTGCCTAAAACAGGTGTCAGTATCGGGGATTACAGTCCCAAACTCCTCTTGGGAATTTGTCAGAATGAACACCTGAAAAAATGAAAACTACTGGCTTTGGCAAATATCTCTCATTTTTTCAGATTACCTAATTAAGCCATTGAAAAGTGACCCATATAAATGTTGTAGTGTTTTTTAAGCTCTACAACTTTGCTCTAATGACCCTAGGGCAAATGTGACTTTTTTTTTTGTTCTGGCCTTCAAAACTGCTGGCTTTCTGCGAATATTTCGTGTTTTCTGGCTTACCTAAGCAATCTATTGAATAGGGCCCATACCACTGGTTGAACATTTCAAGTTTTTTGGTGAAAAAACTAGTGAAAAATGTTTTGAATTTTCCAGCAATTTTTCAGTGAAAAACCAAGTGAAAAACTTGTAACTTCTTCATGAATTTTTTGAACTTCAAAACTTTTTCAGCACTTTTTCAGAAAATTTTCACAAGGTTCAAAAAGGTCACCAAAATGTTTCAAGTTTTTCACCTACTTTTTTGGCAAAAAATTACTGTAAAATTCAAAACATTTTTCACCAAAATTTTCAGTGCAAAACTTGAAATGTTCAACCAGTGTACAAATGTTGTAGTGTTTTTGAAGCTCTACAACTTTGCTCTAATGACCATAGGGTGAATCTGACTTTTTTGTTTTAAGGTCGTGACATGACAGTGGCCGAAGACATATCCATTCATAAATGCAATATATTGGTGTAGTCTGAGACAGAAATATATATTTAAAATAGTAATATATTAAGTATCGGGTGAGGTGTTATGGGACGTCACATCTCCACCTTGCTGTTGATGTCATATATCTGATGTGAGATTGTGATGTTATATTTGTCATGCGATGTTGGCGACATCACGCTTTTGATACGGGTCACATCAAACTTTTGATGCGGTGTTGGTGACAGGTTGTGGTGTGGAATTGATGCTGTCACAGAATGTGTTATTTCTCAGGGAGCTGCCAGCGCTGTGAGCGAGGGCCCGCGATTAGTAAGCAGGGGAGTGGGTCTCTCCCACGCTCACTGGAGGCAAACAGCATTGGGATCTGTCGGCACTTCGCGCCAGCCATTACATAAGCAAGGGAGTGGGTTCTCCGAAGCTCATACATTTGGTGCATTGCACCACAGCTTATATATGTAGAGCCCCGGGATTTGCTGATGGTTGCAAGCAGGGGCAGCAGGGAACTCGCATAAGCGCGGGCAATGTTGCCTGCGCTTTGCGCCAGTTCATTGCCCGCGCTTAGTCGTGATGCATGACTGCGCTTCACGCCGCACTCACCCGAAAGGTCACATGACAGTGGCACTTCACACCGCCAGCCGGTCATGTGCAAATCACGCTGATTTCATGTGGTGGCTGTGTCATTGTCTCTTTATATATAGGACAAGTGTAGGAACCCGTGCCTTCGGCACGTAACACACACAGGCTTAATCTCAGTATTTCAGCTTTTAAATTACAGCATACAATATGTATACAGAAAAAATATGTATGTAAATAAATGCCTGTCAATCTTGTTAGAAAATTTGAGATTCAAAGTAAAATGACATACCAAATAATCAAAGGAGAACCTCAGGGTATACAATGTTCTTGGTCAGTGTGGTATTATGAGTTCCTTTGAAGAGTACTTTGATCTGTTGACTGGAAGTGGAACGGGAAAGGGCAACATAGAGCTGTCCATGGGCAAAGACATCTGTGCGAAGATCCAAGCCAATATGTTTCACTGACTGGCCTTGTGCTTTGTTTATGGTCATGCAAAAGGCAAGACAAACTGGAACCTGCCGGTGTCTCATAGCAAATGGAATCTCCTCAGCAGAGGGAGTGATGGTGATGCGAGGAATAAATGCAGTTTTGCCATGATGTTCTCCACCAATGAGTCGAATCTCTATGACATGTGGGGATATTTTGGTGACTATGCCATGGGAACCATTGCAGAGACCATTTGCAGGATCCAAATTCCGAAGGACCATGATGGGGCATCCAACTTTCAACACCAATTTAGAGAGAGGTAGGCCAGATGCCTTGATTGAGTTGAGATACTCAATAGGATATTCAAAGCCATTGTCAACTCCCTCTTCTATCACCTGAGAATCTGCACTGTGAAGAACAACTGCCTCGCCAGGCATCTTGTCAAGCAGCATTTGATTGATCTCGTCCACATCATCATTGCGTGCTGACAAAATGGTGCGTTCCAGGAAGTATTGGTCATGCTGTTGGTCTGCAGGGAGAGTGGAGATGCCAGGGTAGAGAGTGTTCAGAAGGCAGTCAACTGTGTTCTGTGGCAGTTTCATAGAGTCAGGAAGCTTTATGTTTTGGGCAGGATCAATATTTCGACCATTCCCAACATCCAGGAGCCATTTAGCAAAATTCTTCTCTTCTTGTGGAGCATTTGGCCCACCAAGACGCATATTTTGGGTCAGATGCAGCTGATGGACCTTTTGCCACAACAAAGAGCGCTGAAGACAGAGGCCAACAATCTGTTCTCGTCCACCCTTCAGAACCACAGGCAGAACCTGCTTGAAATCTCCACCATATACCACAGTGGTACCTCCATAGGGAGAGTTATCATTGCGGATGTCCTGCATTGTCTTGTCAACAGCTTCAGGTGCACGACGGTCCTGCATTGGAACTACATCCCAGATGACCAAACCAACCTGCCGAAGAAGATCTGCAACCAAGGAATTTTTTTTGATATTGCAGAGAATGCCTTCCCAAAGCAAAATGGGAATCTTGAATCTGGAGTGAGAAGTCCGACCTCCTAGGAGTAGCAGTGCACCCAGAAGATGCCACACACAGGACAATAATCCCCTGACTCCTCAATGCATAACAGAGGGTGTTATAGACATATGTCTTCCCAGTCCCCCCAGCACCTTGCAAGAAAAAGAGCTTTGGGTCATTGTTGAGAACTGAGTCCATGATTGTGTCAAAAGCTGCTCGTTGTTCAGCATTGAGGCCATCAATGCGAGGTTGTGCTAGATTGTGCTGCTCCTGTATGTTATATGCAAGCTGCTCAGCAATGAGATGGTTCTGATTCATCTGATCCCAGTCTTCAACTGGCTGTGGCATAGGAGGGAAATTTGACAGTTCTTTCCCTGATCCACGCAGGATCTGCTCCAGAAGATAAAGACCATAGTCATAGATCTGATGTGGGGATGGGTTGGGAAAGCCCTTATTGATGAGCTTGTGCTGAATGTCATCACAGATGTTCTCCTTGAAACGATCCCAAAGGGCTACGGGATCCTTTAGAGGCCAGTTCTCTTTGAGAATAGTGGCAAACAGCTGTCGAAGCTGATGGCCAGTCTGCATAACAGCAGCTTCCTCCAAGCACTGTTGCCACTCATTGTCATCCTGCAGTAGACCACATGCTAGACATGCTGCCTGAAATGTTGGGTGCACCACACCCTCAACTGAGCGTAGATTCACAAATGATGTTGGACCTTTGACAACAGTCAGAAGAAGTCGAAGATAGAACCGTTCCCCAGCTGTAGGCCCGGCATAATACTTGCGACCAATGGAAAATCCTTGCTGTCTGAGCTTCCACACCTGTTTTGTTTTGTTTGTTTCCCAGTCAAAGTGCTGAGGGAATTCTTGGTACAGATGTGTACGTGCACCAGGAAGGTTTTCAGCATTGGCTTTGAAGAAAGCAGTCAAGGTAGTGTCTTTGGTTGCTGCCCTTTCAAGAATTTCCTGGGGATCCACATCCTCATCAAAGACCACACCTTGCTGATCAGGGAGGTGAATCTGCAGTCGAACCACAGTAGGTGTCTCTGCATGCATTTGATATCTCAGAAGTCGCCAGACAGCCTCAGGAGCAGAGATGTATCTGCTGTCCAGATGAAGCTGAATTTCATCTTTGTCATTTGCAACCTCCAGAGTGCCACGATCATGTCCTTTGTAGACATACTTGTTGATGTATTTTGTGGCCTGCAGGACAATTCAAAGTCAACAATGAGATTTTCAGTCTGGTAGAATTACACACCCTGATTGAAATGCAGCATTCCAGATTGATGTGGCATAGAAATTCCAGGATTAACTGAGGAGAATGGGGCACAACCCATCAATTATCAATTTTTTGGCCTTTTGCATTGATAAAGTGACGACCATTATCTGGGCAAGCATATATAGTATAGCCATTCTCAGCCAACTGAGTGTGCTCCTGGAATGGCTTTGGATAGCCTTTTGAGCATTTCCCATCCTTCATGCATGGTGCATTGGGATTCTGGGCACCACATGGATTATGAACCATGAGTCTTTTCACCAATTCAAAGAGCTTTGGGTGTGTTTCAGGATCAGGGAGCTGAGCAGACACAACCCGATCAATGTCTTCAGCATTTTTCAGCTAAGCTTCAGGGGTCAGGAAAATCAAGATATGTATGTGGGGGAGTCCGCACTTCTGAAACTCGATAGTGTAGACCACACCTGCACATTTGCCAAAATCTCCTTTCTTGATAGCTTTGAGTAGGATCCTGACTTTTTCTCAGAATGCTCGTGCAACCAAATCTGGTCGATCAGCTGGCTGCTGGCCAGGAAGCAGAGCATCTTTTATTTCTGGCCAGTTGGCATCAGCAGTCATGGTCATGAACCAATCAGGCTTTCCATTGTAGCGAGCTATTGCCAAAGAATCTTGATATAGCTGGAACATGAACCGAGAACCACCAATGTAGGAAGATGGCAAGATGAACCGTTGGCCGAGATCCCCCAAAATGATAGCTGCATCATTTGCAACAGCATCAACCAAACCCTGGTACATGTCAACTCTGAGCTTCTTCTGGTTATTCTTGTACCAAGTCAAATGGCTCTGATCTGTGGCAGCCCATGCATCAACAATCCACTGCTGCAAGAGTTTCCAAGCCTGAAAAATGTGGACAGAGTCTGTGGCCTGTTGGTGGAGACGATATGCATAGTACTCCAGAAGAGAAATTGTTTTGCGTGTTTTGGGTTGATTATTTGCTTCCTCTCCTGGCTCACGCTCCTCTTCACTCTCTTCTGCAGCTCCACCATCCACCAAGTTCAGGGGGAGTCCTGGATGCCATCCATTTTCTCCATAGGGAAACAGCAAGACATAGAGCATGGGTTGATAGCCTGGACTTGTTTCATAGATGCAACGTAAAGGACCATGTCTGTAGTGAACAATAAGGTCTCGATAGTCTGGAGGGTTTGATCCATCCCCAGGCAGAATAACAGCAACTTCATCAGCTGTAGGAGCATTGTAGCGCCGTTGATCAGTGTTCTTTTGGCATGCAATTACAGCAAAAATTTCATCTCTCAAATTAGGATGAGCAGTAGGCTGTTCCTGAAGTCTTTCAAATGCTGTTTTGTAGACCTTGACATATGCATGATGCTGTTGTAATACAGCATCTATGATTCCCATGACCTCAGCCTTAAGACCCTGCATGTTGTTGTGGCCCTGATTTCTCTGCAGTCGTACAGCATTTGCATCCTCAGTAGAATAGAAATAGAGCTGGGCATAGATTGGGTCTTGCCCTGGTTCTGGAAGCAAAGAGCCGACTTTATGGTATAGTGCTCCTTGAATTTTGAAAACATATGGGGCATTGCCGCCACCCTGAACAGTTTTATCGACAGTGACACCCAGTGAAGCCAGAGCAAAAGCAGCATTGTAAGATCAGATGTTATCCAGAAAGTGCTTTGAGTGGAGGCTTGTTCCATCAAAAAGCTCCAACAGATCTCTGGGAGGTGCACGAACATGAGGCAACTGAATCTTTCCATCTAAATAACATGTGCCAAAGCGAAGGTTATCAGCTGTGGACTTGGACAGCTGTTCTGTCTTCCAGTGAAGCACTCCACACTTTGGGCATATGAGATCCATAGAGCCAAGATGCACAGGAGTAATGGTGGCCTCTATGACTGGATGGAAATATTTTGGAAGATTTGCTATTGGCACAAATTGAGGAAAAGGTGGAGAAGGTGGAGGGTCTGGATAATCCTGAGGCATCTGTGGCTGAGGATGCTGTGGCTGAGGCATTTGTGGCTGAGGAATCTGTGGTTGAAGCACATGTGCCTGTGGCTGCCGTGGAGTCTGCCGAGTAGGAGCCTGCTGCTGGCGATATGGTACAGGTTGAAAAACTCGAGGTTCACTCAGCTCAGCTAACCGTGCTTCCATCCCAGCTGTAGTATTGGGCATTAACCTTGGTAGAGGCTGAGCAGGGGGAAATTGTTCTAGGAGTGGTGGTGGCACTGGAAGTCCTGGCTGAAAGATTCATGGTTCATTCAACACAGCCAAACATGCTTGCATTCCAGCCATGGTATTAGGAGTCAATGCTGGTCACCTTGGAGGTGGGAAATCTGGGATTTCTCGGTTTTGCACCCTCAAGGCAGCCAGATAGTGCTGCAATTCAACTGTATTATTTGGAGGTGCAACATTACCCCTTTGTGGAGGAAGTGGATCTGGTTGCCTGAAAATCCCAGGCACAGGCTGGAATGGATGGGGGACATCTAACCGAGCTATATGGTCCTGGATCCCAGCAATAGTGTTAGGAGTCAGACGCTGTATTGCACGTGCAGGTCCTCCACCAAAAACATCACCCTGAGGAGGTTGAGCTACACCCCTTGGCAGAGGTTGCGAGAGCCGAGGTGGACAGTGGCATTGGGGGCTATCAAGAACACAATTATCTCATTCTTGGCTCTGAGCCGCTATGCGAGCATGCTGTGGAGTGTTGGGAGGAGTGTTTGGATCCCTAGAAACAATTAAAAGAAATTAAGATCACATTTGGAATTTACCTACATTGAAGCAATGGAGAGGAAAGGTAGCAGAAGAAAGACTATAAAGCAGGAAAAGGCCTGAAATTATTAAAATGAGAGGTGGATTTGAAGATAGGAATATATCTGAATAACAGGGGTCAATGACTCAGACAGTATCAGGTCAGGCTAAGAAAAGAGAAATGATAAGACAGAAACTGTGTAAACCATTTTTTTTACACACCTGACAGAGTGGGAGGTGTCTGCAATGTATAACACTTCAAACAACTGTGTGGAATAGTTGGATATATACATAGCAGGGGTAAGGGTTCAGGCTAAAAAAACCGAAATAGTGAGACAGAAAATGAGCAGACAATTTGTTTTACACACCTGGGTAAATGAGCACCAAAAATTGAGAATAATTCCAGTGGTAATAGGGGCAGATGACTAAGACAGGCTAAGAAAACAAAAGAATGAAACAGAAACTCTGTGTATTAACTGTTTTACCCACCTGGGCAATGAGCACAATGGGGGAGGGAGGAGAGAGTGAAAGAGCCTCAAGGCAACAGCATGTTTGCTAAGAAGGGTCACATTTGTCACTCCTTCGTCACGTTCATCATGCGGAGAATGCCTTCGGCATTCTCCAGTCGGCATTCTCTGGCAACGGCATTCTCCAGCAAGTGGCGGCGCTTTGTGCCGGTCACGTGCATATCATGTTTCACATCACCTGGTTTCCTGTCAAGTGGCTGTGCCACTGTCTCTTAATATATAGGACAAGTGTAGGTACCCGTGCCTTTGGCACGTAACATGCAATGCTTAATCTCAGAGGTTGGTGATGCTTTGCGCCTTGAGTTACCTGTGGCGCAGGTACCTGTGCCTTTGGCAAGTAACACAGTACCATGACTCATGTGTCTGCGTAAATGCATTCCTGCCCGGGGCCGCTCGCCACCTCAGCCAAAGCACCGGCAGCACGACGGGTGTCACTGAGCAATGCTTCTGCAGAGGCAGTGGCACTACACCAAACGTCCCAAAAAAAAAAAGTAACACACAAGTTTAATGTCACAGTTTGGCGGTGCTTTGCGCCTTGAGTTACCTGTGGCGTAGGCACCCGTGCCTTCTGTATGTAACATGCAAAGCTTAATGTCAGAGGTAGGTGGTGCTTTGTGCCTGGAGGTTAGCCATGGTGGCGCTTTGCACCGTGAGCCACCTGTGATGGTGCTTCGCGCCAGTGCTGACATGCCTTTGGCATGTGGTTCCATCACACGTCATGGTGCAAAGTGTCGTGGGGCCATTAGCCGATGACGCGTGACGGCTCTTCGTGCCTAAAATGCCTTCAGCATTCTCTGGAGAAAGCCTTTGTCATGTTCGTCACACAGAGAATGTGTTCGGCATTCTCCTGCAAGTGGCGGCACTTCGCACCAGTCACATGCATATCACGTTTCACGTCACATGGTTTTCTGTCAAGTGGCTGTGCCATAGTCTCTTAGTATATAGGATAGGATGTTTGGGCAATATTGACATGGTTGCTATGCTCTGCTGGTTAAGTGAGTTGCTTGGGTTTGAACCTGGTAGGGCTCTGTCTTCACTTTTTCTTTTGTACCATCCTGTGTTCCATTTCCCCCTTTCCATTTAGCCTATGTGTAAGATGTTATTCTATTTTACCTCCATTTTCTCCTCTCCCACCACAGAAATCAGCTGGCACCAATATATATCTGAGGGTTTTATTGTAGCAACAATGTTGCTTTACTCTACTGGCTTGCATAAATAAGACTACTGAGCAGAAAATGACAACAAATTGGGCTTGAAATTAATGCAGCAGATGTGTAAATTGTCTCTGCAAAGGACTTAATTTAGAACATGCCCATTGTCAACCTGACCTTTCTTTCTTAAGGCTCTTTGTAACTTAAACACTGGTTGAACAATTCAAGTTTTTGAGTGAAAAAATTGGTGAAAAATGTTTTCAGTTTTACACTAGTTTTTTGCCAAAAATGTTAGTGAAAAACTCAAAACATCTTCCAAACTTTTTTGAAACTCAAAAGTTTTTCATAAGTTTTTCACATGTTTCTGGAAAACTCTCAAAAATGTTTTAAGTGTTTCACCTAGTTTTTCACTGAAAAATCCATGTAAAACTCAAATCATTTTTCACCAGTTTTTTCACTGAAAATTTTGAAATGATCAACCAGTGAAATTCACAAAGGAAATGATTGGAATGGATCTGTAATACACATTCCCTTTTTTTTCAGGAAATTAAACTAAGAAAATGACTTGAATAGATAATGAAGTTGAATAAACTTGTACTGAACTCGGATCTCAGTGTGTACTATGGCATTGTGCTGACTATCACATGCTGGGAAAGTGACGTGATGTCATAGTGGGGGAGGCGAAGGGGACTTCCAGTATTTACGTAGATACTATGACATGGGATTGGGCCTCTACAAGGCAGGAGCTGAGCCTTTAGGTAGAATGATAACAAAAAAATATGGCTGACTTTGTAGCATTTCCCCGGCAGCTTGGACTTGGTCAGGAAATATCTGACATGTCATTTCCTGTAATGGTTCACTGAGAAGACTTTTATTCTACCACAGATGCATCAGAGAATCTTGGGCTGGCAAGAATGAATCCTAGGCCCAAATTTGATCATATCCCACTCAATCTAGAGCCGATGTCTGCAGTGTAACTAGTAGAATAAATTGACTTGTCAATAATATTTCTCAGACACCTTGGTGTATCTCTTTGAATCATCTTCTCTTCATACATGGTGCCAGCTGCCTATTAATGTTGCTGAAGGTTATATTTTGCATCTGCACCCAATTTCCTTGCTGAATTGAACAGAAATGAATGTCTTGAGACTGTCCCTTTCTTGAGTTGAAATTTATGCAGACGCCAATCAGGGACAATAGCAGTCTAGCTGTGTCTTCTAGCAGCAGCAACTCGAAGATGAGTTTTCATTCTCTGCATTCATTTATCTTCCAATTGTTTCTGATCTTCTCACTGGTTGAACATTTCAAGTTTTGCACTGAAAATTTTGGTGAAAAATGTTTTGAATTTTACAGTAATTTTTCGCCAAAAAAGTAGGTGAAAAACTTGAAACATTTTGGTGACCTTTTTGAACCTTGTGAAAAATTTCTGAAAAAGTGCTGAAAAAATTTTGAAGTTCAAAAAATTCATGAAGAAGTTACAAGTTTTTCACTTGGTTTTTCACTGAAAAATTGCTGTAAAATTCAAAACATTTTTCACCAAAAAACTTGAAACGTTCAACCAGTGAGGGCCTACGGTATCAAGGCCAACAAGAGGGTTTTGGCTGACAGGAATACAGGCATTTTTTTCAAATCAAGAACAAATACGATATTGAGATTCTCTATTGGCTCAAACCTGGCAGTGTTCATGAGGCAGAATGCTTCAAGTTGAATGAGAATAACCGAGATGCCCGAGCAATATTATTATTGATCTTCTGCAATATTCTACTGGATAAATAACAGTTTTGACAAACTTTCCAGCTCTGAAACTTGTCTTTCAACAAAAATTGTTCCTGAGATGCCTCAGACAGTATTGCTCGCTCACACAAAATCAAACCGCAACCATTTCGGGCTAATACACAAAGCAGAAATGACAAAGCATGCCATTTGGAAGCAGAAATGACTAATCACAAAAATTGTAACTTGCTCCAGAAATATTTGCATTTGGTGTATAACACCAATTAATGGGACAGCAATGCACATTTTAATATGATAAAAGATCTGAGAGCTGGAGATTTGAATATTCTCAACAGAATAATTTTTGCTCAATTTTCTTTTCATTTTTATGATGACCAATTTTGCATGAGTAATGCTTGTTTGTACATGTAGTAAAAGAGATCGAAATCCATGTTCTCCTGGGTAGCCAAACCTAAAGGTTCAGCAATGACAGCGAGCATTATCTTGTCTTATTTGTAAGCACTTCCCTTTTTGGGAAGGTGATAGTGGGGGAGGGCAAGGGGGGTTGGCCTGCGGGCTCGGGCTTGGGCTTGACATTTCTCAAGCCCAAGCCTGCTCAAGCTGGGCCCAGGCCCAGGCTTCCAGGCCAGGCCAGGCCCTGAACATCACTAGGTTTCACACATATCTAGGTTTATCAGCTTCCAGTCTTGTCCCATCTCGAATGCGGTGGAGGATGGAGAAAGGAGAAGAAGGGGAGTCACATCAGTAACACAGTGACTGTTAGTAGTACTAGTGTTGCGAGGGTCTGGTTCAGTCCGGCTCTTTGCCAAAAAATCCGAACCCTGAACCTGACCTCAGGTTCGGTTCGGGCCATTTTCTGAACCTCGAACTGGACCTGAGGTCCAGTTCATTTGGGGTTCAGAACAGGTTCAAACCTCAAAAAAAATCCCATGCACCAGAGTGGATTTTAGGGCAGATGCACCCATGGTAGGGTACAAGGGTATGTTATCTCACATCTAAATGCTTCAGTTCAGTGTATGAGTGAGCAGGAATCTCTAAATGAACAAATGCAAGGACCATATATGTTTTGATGGCTGAGAAAGAACCCAGAAATTGGATGGTCGGCCGATTATTTGAGTCTCCTGAGGGTAGAAAAGACCTCTGTAGATTCTGTATCACAGGTATGTTGATTTTTGAGCAAATCCATTGCCAAATCATGAATTCAAGTCACTAAAACATATCTATTTTCGCCACGGATTTGGTTAGGTTCATTCAGGTTTGGCAAAAATCTGAAAAATCTGAACCCTGAACTGGACCTGGGGTCCGGTGAAATGCTGCACCTGAGTGCAGCAGTGAAAGAGCACTAGTGTGCTGAGCGAAGCGAGATAGACTCTAACTCAACCCAACTAACCACTAAATTAATCACTCCTCAATCTCAAATACTATCGTGTTGTGTTCGGGGAGGTAGGGTACGTATCACCCATCAAGTAGTGTAGACCAGATTCAATTCAAAGAGGTTCTTGTACAGTAGTACTATTCCCAGTTTAATGTGCAGAAGACTAGAGCCAACCAACAATCCTTAGAAATCCAAGCGCAGCAAATGAATGGTCCGATCCCTAGGCCTCCCAGGATGACACTCTTAGATTCCGCGGGACCAGAGGTTTCAAACTTAAAACTAGGTCCTGAGCTCCCAGCTACTAAGGAAGCTAGAGTAAGACTGCGGGTCGGACAACTGGCTACCAATCCTCGCGGGACGAGCAATTATGAAGTCTTATCTCGAGTCTAATGGTTATTCACTACTAAGGTCTTTTCTCTTCAATCAAGTTTTATTAGATTCTAGTTAGTCCCAGAGCCCATAATGTAGGGGTAAGATTCACTGCTACAAACAAAGTAGACTGCACCTTTTTATACACTTTACCACAACTAAACGGAGATAAGAAATCATTGATATCAATCAAGTTAGCCATGTGGGAGGCTCCCCCTCGATGTCTCAGTCTGTCAGTTGCCTGTCAAAGTAGCCCTCCCTACCAACTATGAGTCCCATGGGTAGGTCCACTCCAACTAAGTGCGAGTTCCCAATACTATCTCTAAGCGAGCCAAATTGCCAAAGGAACAATAAGCACACCACTCTGATCCTCACGTACGTGGGTTGGTTAGACCCCTTTCCGTGGGCAGCAATGAGTTTCCCTCCCATCGAAGCGTCATCTCTTATTAGTCACTCAATCTTTCGCGGGTAGGTTCGCCAGGGGTAACCATAGCTTCCCACAACTAGCTATAGCTCCCCGTGCTCATTTCTTTCCATATCTAAAGCGGATGTGTGTCATCCAGAACCCTCCTGTGGGACTGAGACCACGTGACTGCCACACCTTCTTGGCTCGACTTATTAGTTGCTTCCTGTAGGAATTCAACTACCACCTGCTTGTTATCAAGCCAATGCCGCCTTTGTTAGCTCCTCCGTAGTTCCCCTTGATTGACCTCAAGCACAGACTTTGGCGGGTGGGCCTGCACGAACCCTCCCACGGAACTCTGCCCTTAGCCAGGCCGGCTTAGATCTAGTAACTCTGGTTTTAGTTTCTTTAAGCTGGCTTGTGGCCTTCTACAGTCTAAATACACTATCCCAGGGAGGATATGTACTCTAAGTAGCTGGTCTTGTCTAGATGAAAGGCCTTAAGGATGAAAAGTCACAAAAATGCGATTTTCATGTGTGTGTAGATACACACCTTATCACCGGTTCACTGGTTCTTTCAGCCTGCCTGAACTTGAATTGAGGTCCGGTTCAGGTTCGGGTCAGGTTCAGCATCGGTTCTGAACCTGACCATGGCAACACTAGTTAGTACACGCTGGCAGTTTCCATTTTCGTCCAACTCAAGGTCTTGCTCAAGTTCCAAGTTTTGTTGCTCTGCTTTTCCTGGTATCCAATTCCCACTGGGGGCTGACTGGGCTCACCGATATTTCCATCACTACGCACCGATTAGATACCCCCATGGTCCAAGCGTTGGGCAATTTGGCTCGCAACACCATCTCATTGACTCCACAGTTCAAGTTTTCTCGAACTCCATCAAAATACTACTCCCTGTGGTCTCTCACCATCCGGTATGTGGTTATCACAGACACCATGGTGCTAGTTCTTCTGCCTGCTGAAACTCCCAAGATCCACAGTTTGTCCCTCAACCTCTGCGTTACAATTCTATCACGGCTCGTGGCATGGATCTGCTTGCCATCTCCATCGATGAATTTCACCTTCACAACATAATTGCTTGTAGCATGTGGTCAGCAACGACAAGCTCAGTGCAGTATGTGTTTCCAGCATACCGTTTCTTTTAAATAGCTTTTTCAGATGAATTAACTTGCCTGAAGATGATGGCCATGCAGGAAGGACACAAGACAAAAGTGTTGACAACGTTACAAGTACTTATGTTTACATAATACTCGTTCTTTTCATAATCCGCAGGGGCCAAAAAATCCTCCCTAAATCATCAGTGCCCCCAAAAATTTGATTACTTTTTTAGTGGCTGTGCTTGACCAAATAGTGGCTGTCTGTCACGATCTGATCGCATCTGATCGCATCATGGAACATTCCAGCGGCATGAATACAGCTTATATACAGCATGGATACAGCTATACAGCACTGATACAGCTTATATACAGCAGGACATATATATACAGTAGGATATACAGCATTGACACAGCATGCTTGCAGATATAAAAGCAGAGTAGTTACAACCTGTACTCTAGTCCTTTTATTCCATCATTTTTACGAAGCTTAACCTTGCTCTCCAAGACTTCATCTTACTGAAGCCTTGCCACTGAGTCCTGGCTACTCAATAGCGGATTGTGAGATAAGACTGGCTCTGTCTGTGACATAATAAAAGAACTGCTTCATACCCTCATACCGCTACGTCTCTCCTCATCATCCATTCCTACCTGCTACCTCTATTCTCTTCTCGTTTATCCGTGTTCCCCACCCGCTGTTTTCCATCATCCGACTTCTAGTACGCTTTGCCGATGTAAGCTGTATTGGCTATTCAAGACTTTCAACAAGCAGAACATCCACTTGTTGTGAACGGCACTTGAGACACAGGAAATGTTGAGTCCGTCCCACACTCAATAGCAGCCAAAGGGAGAAATCTAGTCCGACCTTCAGGAAAGGCTACTCCGGGAGCGCTGGGAGGGTCGTAGAATGCCCAGGCTCTTTTCACCTGCAAGAGATTGTTCTGCTCGGATCACCACCATTTTACCTGGTCTAGAAGCCACAGCTTCTCTCTGGACATACTGCAGTACCACTCCCAACTCCTCCTCTGATAAATCGTCTTCATACTGAAGCAACTCCTGAGGAGGTGCCACGTCCTAGCTAGGGCTTGCACCTGTCACATATTTTTATGGGTTGACAGGCCATAAAATTGGTTATGCCCACATACCGTCAGCGATCCAAGTGGGTCATGAAATGGGATGGTTACAGTACAGATGAGCCCATTTACACTGCATCCATAACCATCAGTAACCGTCAGTTTACGCGTAAATGGGTTAGCATGGGTTGCATCGCATCAGGGCATCGTGCCAAGATGCCGGGCATCGGCCGGAATTTGCTGAGCCGCTCACACGTTGACACTTGTTGTGTGAATCATGGAAATCATGCGACTCTACCGAGGACCGTAAAGAACGAAAGAACTGCAGCTGGAAACTTACCAAAAACACATTGGACAATCTCAAAAGGGAAATTATACCAGACACCCGTAAATATGGCAGAAACGGGTGGTACAGATGGGACCCATCCTGTCAAGTGTTATCGCTCAAGTCCTTTCGGACGGGTTGACCCATGGCATATCAAGAATACACCATAATTGTTATGGCCGTGGGTGTATTATGGACAGGTGCAAGCCCTACTCCTAACATTGATTCATCCCCAGATGCTTGCAGTCTATGTCTGCAGTGATGATGAGTTGTGGCACTGGTTCCTACATGCAATAATTCACTACAACAAATCTTGAATCGACCTTGTCGTCCCTGCCTCTTGCCTTCCCTATGTTTCTGGTCTAAGCCCTTTCCAGATGAATGGGGACGGTCACAAAAAATACTTGAGCAACATTTCTTGCTACCAGTGGAGTCATGTTATCCTCAATGCTGAAACACTTTGTGTGGCACACAAATTCGGGCTTTTCCTGCCTCATGCTGTCATTCAGTGCAATGGATGAGCACAAGGTCCAGTTTTATTTATTATTATTATATTATCAGTGCCCAACTCATACACTGGTTATTCATAGTTCCATTGCATGCTCTTCCAGCTGTTCCCTCAGTCAAAACTGAGCTTCATGCTGATCACCAGCAGGCTACGGTCAAGATTCAGAGCTTGGCCATAACCATCTCTGGTGGAAAGAAGGAACTTGTCACCTATTCGCCCTTCACAGTGCAGGCCGGTCCAAAAATACCCCTAGGACCTTCAAGATTCTACAAGAATTGACTCTTGAGCACATGACCAAAAATTGGCATCAAGTTGTTCCAAGGTGTGAACAACCATCAGTGGATATTCTGTATCCTACCCCCTTGACTAACCAAAATCCGCTTTCATGAAGCTTTTATACCCGACTTCAAATGCAGCCCCAATCACATGAATTCCATACAAAGCGACTCTATTTAGTCAATTACTTCCAAGAATCTACAAGATTCAAGCTACTCCGCATATTTCTAACAATACCAAACATACTTTGCACATGCTACAAGCCCCTTCTTGCCACCACCGGCCCTTGTGAGCTTATAATAATTCCAGGTAGCATGCTTTGCGGCAGAGCCCACTATCTGGTTGATTCACTTAATATTTTCAATCTCAACTGTTAACTTGTCAATACCTGCAGATAACAAGTTTGTTAGATGTACAGAAGGTACAGCAAAGCATATGTAATAAGCTTATAAAATGACTATGTGAAATATATATATATATATGTAAGTAATGCATAGGTATGGTACATACCAAGGGGGATTAATGGTGCAGGGCAAAGGTGAGACCACACCAAGCTTTGGTCAGTCAATGTTGCTTCTGTGTGTTTATCTGGATATGCCTTAAGTCCAAATGTATTAAATGCAAGTCACTCATGAGTATTCTATCTAATTCTATCCAAGCAGGAAATTAGATACCAAACATCATCAACATTTGACAGCCTGGCCCTAATGATCAAGTGTCACGAGGCCCTGTTGTGTACCCATTTTCAATCTGAAAGTTGTATATCATGTAGTGTGCCCAGTGGTGGTCCTGAGCTCTAGCTTAAATTTAATGACATACACGAGAAAGTTGTTGTAACAAAGGTTACACCTACTAAGGCTCAAGTGCAGGCCCCCAAACCATAGCACATGTAAAAATATGCAACTGATGATGGAATGACACTATGATGACCTTATTGAGGAAGCTACACAGAAAGCAAAGCCTGAAGTAAAGTTGCAGATTGACGAAACAGAGGTACACAATGTCTTTTTCCCATCATGACATCGGCTGACAAATTGATAGGCCGATGATGTGAGCGCTGATAGAGATGCGGACAACGATGAAGAAGCTGCTGGCAAAAGTAAGAAGAGAAAGGTGTGTTCAAGTCCAGGTCAGATCTCATCGGTATCTTGTTGTGACAATCGTCTACAGCTCTCTGCCAAGGAAGAACAAATGGCTGAAACAATAGTCCAGCTCCGCAGCACTCACGCTTGCTCTGACCGATCCTGTACTTCACAATACTGCTTCTTGGGGAATGATATGGGTCAGCACATTCGACTGACACCAATCCACTTTTCAACCTGGGCAGCGGTGATTGTAAGTTACACACAAATGAAGTGATGTGAGCTGATGTATGTTACTGCCAGCTTGCTTCTGTTCCCGATGTTGATCAACACAGTCCACTGCAAGGGGAAAAGATGCTCTGGCCAGCTGATCGAACTGGTCTGGTGATACAGACAACATCGCTCTTCTTGCATCACGCTGATGCAGCTCATCCAATAAACCTCCATCCTCAACCATAACTGTCAACAACGATTTTGCTGGTCTTGCCAAAAATTTCCGACCATTTATTCCTGAAACCCCTGCTCCACCAATTCCTGCTTGCCTACCAGAACGTTCTGCCTCTATCAATCTGTCCCCTCCCAAGCCCACCCACATGACCTTAGAGAAGTTCTGCATCGCTGCTGAACTGTCCCCAGATATCTTTGCTCAGCTTGTGCTACAGGAAACACATTTACTCGCTTTCATCAAGAACAGTGTCCTTGATCAGTATATCAAGATTGGACACTGGGCCACGCTATGCTATGCTGAATCAGAGTGGAGGAAAGGTCTAATTCGGTGATAAGGTCTATTACACTACAATTCTTGCAATGCAGCATGTAATTTTGAGCGCTCGCAATGGGCATAATTTATAGTAGGCCAGAATGCCTAAAGAACCCCCATGTCATCTCTGGAGTGGTTACCTGACAAGCAGAATACCATTCATAGTATGCAGACGAGGTGGGGAAATCACCAAGTCCAATACGATGAAGGCATGACTTGATTATGGAAAATGCCTGTTCAATGGGGTTAAATTGCAGTGAATATGGAGGAAGATATTCAATCTTGCAGCCTGTTGAGTCCTTCAGCTATCGGTGCTTCAGATGGGATGCCAACTCACATATCTCATTAGAATGATGGATTCTAGCATTATTTAGAAACAGAACACTCTGCGGGCCAGGGGATGGGTCCATAATTGGAAGCTAAATGATCAGGATAGAGAAGAGACGAGCCTCCACATATGGTGATCACCCACCAAGTCATTTCGTAGAAAATCAATGAACATATCATGGTCAAATGAACCCTCAACTATTTGTGATGCAATGATGCCCTCATCTAGGCCCAGTGTACAGAGGGCAGAAAATCTCTGTTTGCGAACAAATGGACTATACGCTTCGACACGATCACCCTTCCGAGACCTTCCCCATAGCCTTGCATATGTGCAATCACCCTTCGACATCTCATCAATAGGAACAAGGTAGTTGGCAGGGTAACGGGAGATGCGGTCGATGAAGTTGCCAGCCTGAAGGGGATCATGTTCGGTGCCCACTCAAAGGTGCGGTGGACAGTCGAAATTGAAGCTGGAAGATGCCAATGAGTTTCAAGGTAATGTGTGTATTCATCAAGGAAAACAGTGGGGTTTTGTTGTGCCAAATGCAAGAGATATGCAGAGTCAGCATTCTGGAGGATCCTTGGCCAACCCATGTTGAGCACTGCAGCCTTGGCGACACTCCCAGTAATATGGAAACATTTGAGCAAGCATGACAGAGTCCAAGTCGAGAATCCGCATATACAGTCGAGTTGCTCATAATGTATAGGGTCACAATGCATAATGTGCATATTGCATAGGGTTTGGGTGTCCACTGACTCAGTAGGCGGGGACTTTATGCATTACTGCGCTATTGCATAATGCATAGGGGTTGGGAGGCCATTATGCATTTTTTTGCAGCCATAATTTTGGGGAGATGAGGCTTGTTTTGTCCCTGGATCGAATTTTAATCGCGAATTGAACACGATCACGGGTTATACCCAGTCGGGAATCGGAATCTTTGTTCCGGGACGTGATGCCTGTGATCAAAGTCCCAGCCAAACATCTGAAAATTTTCCTCATGCCCACCGACCCCAAGACACGAAAACCTTGGGCCGCGCCCGCTATACCATATCGTCATGGTGTCCGCAAGCCTGGACCACCCAAGGACGCACCAAGGACCTCGGCTAATCCCCCGAAAGACACATGCCGCCAGCATCTCATGCTGTACGACTGGATGACAGTATTCTCTTTTGTCGACAAACACCTGGCGATGACCCAGCAGGACGTCGCAAACCATTTCAAAACCCTGCATACCGGATCTTTAGACTTCACCCAGGAGACTTTATCAGCGAAACTCAAGCAACGGCCCGAGCTCGAGAAACGGGCCAACTCCCATCCGAATGCTTTGTCCATGAAGCGCGACCGGGTGGTGACTCGGCCGGATGTCGAACGTGCCCTGGTGCTCTGGGTCGACCATATGGGGGCCAAGGGAGAAACAGTGACAGGTGACATGCTGATTGAAAAGTGTGCCCGCTTCGAGACAGAATTTCATGTGCCTGATGAGCAAAGATTGAGGAACGGTGGCTGGGTCCCATCCTTCCTGAAAGCGTGTGTCCATCAATCTCTCTTCCTTCGCCAAGTCTAACAAATGCCAGATATAAAATTAAAGAAATCCGCTGACACGGGGAAGCAGCTTCCTGTGATCCTGTCGCCGCTGCGGCTGAACGAGTGCGGATGCAGACAATTTTGGAAGAATTTGAACCTGAGGATCGTTTCAATGCGGATGAGACCGGCTTCAACTGGAGAGCCACCCCGGACCATGGCTTGGCAGCAAAAAAAATGAGCGGAAAGAAGGTGAACAAGCAATGGATCGGTATCTTGCTTACATGCAGCGAGACGGGGGAAAAACTTCCGCCATTGTTCATTGGTCACTCCAAGCGTCCCCGTGCGTTCAAGAAAAAGTCTGGCAAAGCACTTGGACTTGAATATTACAACAACGAGACAGCGTGGATGACAAAAAAGATTCTCCAGCCGTAAGCACTGTTTAGTTGACCATTGCTGTTCCTTAGATCTTGACAGGTACCTCATCGAGTTGGACCGGAAAATGCGCCAGGAGAATCGGTTCATTGTACTCACCCTCGACAATTTCCGTGGTCACTACGTCACATACCAGCCTACCAACACCCAGATTGAGTTTTTCAATCCGAATCTCACGGCATTCGTCCAGCCGTGTGATGCCGGAATTATTCGCACGTTCAAGGCCAGGCATCGCAAAGCCTTTTGTGCTTGCGCAATCGACCTGGACGAGGCCAGAGAGCCCAATGTGTATAAAATCGACATTCTTGAAGCAATGCTGATGGTGAAGCAGGCTTGGACGGATGTGACGACAGACACAACTACGCATTGCTGGAAACACAGCGGTATCGTTCCGTGAGTAAATTCGGGCTCCATTCAATTTTTTTAAAGTGTCTTATCGGTGATTCAAGGTCGCAAGAGCCCCCAGCTCCCATGACAAAACACGAACTTGCATGGAAAGTCCTGGAGCTGTATGCCGTGGACGAGTTTACGCAGCTGACCGCAGAGGAGGCGTTGGAGGAACATCTCAGGGATCATTTCACCAACTCCGTGTGGGAAACCGCCATGAAGTGTCTCATCGAATTTGAAGGTGATGGTGATGCGGCCCTTCAACTGGTTGCCGATCTCCGCAGCTCTGCTAACGCACCAGCGCTGCTCACGGGAAATGAATCCTCTCCCGAATCCTTAAGTATGCCGGCTCCCTCGGAGCTCGCGTCACTGGAATCGGACTTGATGGAGCAGGTGGCTAATTTGCGAGGACACAAGCGCATCTCGGCGGCGGGGATGCCGTCAATTGATGACTTGCTCGACCCCCCTGAGGAGTGCTACGTGGAGGATCATCAATTTGGTGGCAATGAGGATATTATTGCACGGGTTCGACACGAAGAAGCAGTTGAACATGGGGACATCATCGAGATCGATGACTCTGATGATGAAGACGACATGCCGGACATGGGAACGGCCGACGTTCTAAAGCTGTGTCAGACGTTGGAGCGTGTTTGCTTGTCGAAGGGGGACCCGTCACAGAGCATGGAGCTTAATCAGGCACTTCGGCTATTCCGGGGCCATGTTCAGCGAGAAGAACTACTATACACGAGACAGATGACGCTGGCAGAGGCCTGGGGTGCAAAATCTAGTGCATAGATTGTATTTCCGTTGAAAAAATGTTTATTTCTTGCACGTGTAGCGGAAATGTCACAGCATGTCACATGGCGTGACAATTCTCGCATTGCATATTGCTCATGATGCATAGGGTTTGGGTGTCCACCGGCCTTATGCGTTATGAGCAACTCAACTGTACATGCTATTTCCTTGCAAGAATCACGGCTGTGATGCAAAAGACATATGCCAATGAGTTTGGCATTGTCGCTGACCCAGCAATTGACTATGAGTCTTGATGAGTCTACCTACAGCATGTTGTTTGGTTGTGTTTGGATCGGAAAGTGGCCATGCCGAGATCCGAACCCCTGACGTCGCAGACCCCTCAGTGCTCTTACAATTTTTTTTTTTCACATTAGTTTTGAAAATTGCAATAATAAGTTGTTACAAAATGGATGTAATCACTGGACACAGTGAGAACAACAGGAAGGAGAGGGAAATAGATGGGGAAGGATCAGCATGAAAATAGCCAGTTTTAATTTTGCACTTTGAAAGATTTGGTGGATGTCACATCACAGTCACACTTACATAAGGGTGCTGGATCTGAGGAAGAAAAGAAATGGCCACATCAAGGATTGAACTGAAGACCCAAAAATGAAAATTTGGTGGAGAGCCCTATACCAAAGGGGCACATTAGGACCCACTACCTAAAGATAGTGGGCATATGTCTGAGGCTTTCTGGAAGTTATTGCAGCCCCTGTGAATTGTATTTGAGTCAAAATCCAAAAACCTTGGGTCATTACAGAGCATACTTTGCACCTGCTACAAACACCACACAAACAAATGTTCATGAGCACCTCGTTGCCACCACCCACCTTCTGGAGCTGAGGATATTTCTGATGCTTCCTGGCACCTATTCAAGTCCCTGTAAATTGAATCTGTAGTGAAATCCAAGGAATCTGGGCACATGCCACAAACAGATGTTTACAAGCTCTGCGGCTGAGGATATTTCTGACAATTCCATATTTAATGAGAATAGGTACCAAATGCATACACAAGATCTACTGCTGGCAACACCAATTCCGGGTGTTGCAATCTGGAGTTCTTCACACAGTTTCTGTCCTTCGACAATGTCGTGCCCATGAAGGCTGTGACCATAAGGCGGTGACCACAATCCTCCCACACCCTCTGCAGTGGCCCTTGGGGACAATAAACACATTGTGGATGGTGGCAACATCGTTGGAGTATCAATTGTGTATCTCAACTGGTCTACTCAGCTTCCATGGCACAGCTTACTATGATACAAGACCGTGTGAGTGACTAGACACACTGCCCTTGTCTCAAGAGACTCTGTGAGTATTGTTGCAGAGCGCGCATTTCGCAACCTTCGCCTCATCGTTGTGTCAGATCCAATGTTGGACAACTCATATCGCTGGGAAATTATAATAAAGCGGGTCCTGATAGGGTGCGGGAGGCTGCTGTAGGGTATTAGCTGGCCAATTATAGCCATATGTGTCTTGATAGGTACCTGGGTAGTTGAAAAGGGAATTATAGTCCATAGCTTAGGGGTTGCTTAGGGGTAAGGCGGCAGAATAAGGCGATGAACACGACTCACGATGTTGAGTAGTCACATCTGGTCACAGTCCACTCACATCAGTAACGTTGCTCGGCTAACTCTGGTGTCTGATAGCAAAAAGTGGGCCATTGTTTTGGCTGCTGCAAATATGCTCTACTTGAGGACCCTGGTTTATCTCACCAAAGGCCTGTTCCCAAAGGAGGTGAATTTGTCAGGATTCAAAATCACTGATTTTGGGCGAATTTGTTGGGATTGGAACAGGCCTAGAGGCTAAATCAGATTGAAATCTGACCAAATTCATCAAGATTCACAAAAATTTTGCCCCATGTGGGCTATTTTCGAAAATTTTCTCCCGCTGCCGCAATCTTGTCAGGATTTGGACCAGGCCTGAGCTCAATTTTGGCCCAAAATGTCAGGATTTGGCACAGGCCAAACACAATTGCAAATTTGGCGAATCTGCCCCTATCTCTTCTGGTCTTGCTCTCGCAAGGCCCCCAGATGTGTACAATTGAGCCAAAATTCCTCAATAAGCATTGGGAAACACTTGGAAAGGTGTTTACACAGTTTTTAAAGGGTGGGAACAGCATAAATCCCAAGATCTGGAATTGGGCCAAATGACCCTCCACCAAACTTTTGTGTGCTACAGGCATTGCATGGACACGATTTAGAGGTCTAGTCTTATGTATTTGGACCTAAGGAACATGTTCTACTTGGCCAAATTTTGAATTTGCTCTTTGTTCTCTTGCAGTGATTGATTTTGTCAACCAGAGTAGGTGTTTCTCATACATCCAATCAACTTGGAGCAAAAGTGCCAAATAGAAACTGATTGTACACCCATGCCCTTTATTTTTTGCCATACAAAGTTTACACAAATGTGGGTGTATCGCCCACAATTTACTCTGACCATTGTTTAGGCCAAGGTTGGAGTTTGAATTTGGTGGTGCATTGCTGACCACCAGTACTTGCCGCAGTACTTGCAGAGTACACATCGGGCTTCATCTGCATAAGCACTAATCGTCACACAATTTACAGCTTTCTGGTGTTCAACCGAAGCTCCATTTATGTAATGTATTTTTTTTTTTGTATAAAGGGCCTATGCGATCCCAGGCCCAACATCTCTTCACCTGACTGCTCCAATCCTCTGCAGTGGTCTTTAGTCCTACAAGTTGGTCATGTCAAGTTGCAACACTATCCAAAAGTTCTTGCCTTCCTCCAACTCCCTGGGGTTTCTGTTTCAGTTGCAATCTTGGTCTCTTGGTTTTGTCCAGCTTACAAATGTCCAACTGGTCTGGGGAAAATAGGGATGGCTATCACTGGCCCATTCGACACTACACAGATGAGGTGGCTTTCAATTTCTCCATTTTATTATGTCTGTTGGCAAGAGTCCGGATGATGAGGTATTTGTAATAACACAGCCTTTCCTCCCAGTTCTTTGGCTCCCCCTTAGCTGTCCAGCGTCTGGTATGTCTCACACTGCACCTCAATCATATTCCATTGATATATGTATCCTGATATATATTCCACCCACTTCAACTTTTGTGCTAGCCAGCTGTCTTGAGATGTGGGCAGTCAGTTTTCTCCGATGATTTTTCCGAGTCAAAGGGATTGAATTACTAGCAATATTGATCTACACAACATTGGGGAGAATCTTCCTGGCACTGGAGCGAAGGCCAGGGACGTCTTGTTATTATTGAACCAACTCTGCAGGCCCAAGCTTTTTTGAACCACATTTGATCTGCCCACCTGCTTACCATTTCACGGTTTTCAGCTGCATAGAATAGGTGTAGTGTATATTCAGACCGGTGCTTCACTAGTACATATCTAGTGAAGTAATATATTTTGTTTTGGGAGTCGAGGAGGGTGGATGAGGAATGATGCAGTCCGCCCAGGTTGAACACATAACTTTTCTATTCACACTGCAAAAAGGGAAATTTCAGTGTGCCTGGAAACATTTCCAAAATTTATAGTTTCTGTAACAATTTAGGTGATGAATAAACTGTGCCTGAATTTGAAGGTTTCTGACCCTCTGAATTTGAAGCCGAAACTGTTCGATTCGGGTATGCTTTCGGTGTATCCAAAACTATTCATTTCAGACATGATTTTGACCTAGCAGAAACTGCTGCTGAAACTAATAGTTTCAGCATCAGGTTCAACAGCCCGGAAACAATAAGTTTCGAACCCAATTTCAGCAGCTTCCCCAAAACAATAAGCCTCAGACCGGCTGAAAACATAAAAGAAGTGATTTCAGCTGGGCTGAAAACAATAGTGTTGTTCAAAGTTCTCCTACTCTCCTTCCTACTTGCTCTCCTACTTGTCTTCCTGAACTCAGTAAGAGCATGAGTAGGATGTGCAAGTAGGATCCTTTTTGGCAGTAGGAGCCTCAAAGCTTGTTTTTGCAAAAAGGATCCTACTTGTGCTTCCTACTTGGTCTCTTACTCGTTTTTTTGAGTATGTTTTAATTTCTTTTCGAGGAGGAAGCTCTTCCTACTTGCTCCCTACTTGTAAATTTCACAGGGTGGGGTTTCAAAGATGCTCCTCCTTGGTCTCCTACTAGCTCTCCTTTTTGTCTCCTTTTTGCACTTTTGGCTGTAAAATGACAAGTAGGAGACAAGTAGGAGAGTGAGTAGGAGCCTGAGTAGGGCCAACTTTGAACGACACTAATAGTTTCGGTGACACAGCTGAAATCTTGACCGAAGTTAATTGTTTCGGCACTCTAAAGCCTCGTTCACACTTTTCCACTGATATTCATGCTGACACTAACCATGCCCAGCGGGATGACATGGCTTATACTGTGCTTGCCCTAACTCCTTGAGGGCATGGCATAGGTGTTGGCAAGGACAAGCTTAATCTCTGGAGGAGCAGTGGGCGGGACTATGCGTGTTTGGTGACATGCAGTGGGTGCAGTGGGTGGCAAGGATGGCAGGAGGAAGAGAGGAGTGAATATGGCTGATGACACATTGATTGTTTGGGAAGCGCAGATTTTGATGGCTGCTGTTGCTGAAGGAAATTACCATATCGGGGAGTGGCTTCTGAGGCGGAAAGTCAGGAGTGACCAGGGAGCCGGCCAACCTTCATTTGTTTGCCCAAAAACTCTGCCCACATCAACAAACAATGAATGGCAGGCTTGATTAACGGTGGATGCCCTTTAGCTCATCAATGCTCTTGTTCCTCTTCCATTGCACACAGTTGCACTATCATTGAAGAAGTGGGATGAGAAGGTGTTGATCCATATTATGCAGTCGCTCCTGCAGCGCAAACAGCTTGAGCTGTTAGTTATACTTCAAGGGTCGTTCTTGGCCAAATAAGGTCCGTCCATTTATCTCCAGCAGAATATCAATCGATAATTTAACTAACAATTATGTAAAACAGAAATTTCAACATGCACTCAGGAAAAAATACCTTCCTCATTTACTGGCTTTGCGTGCTTTTCGTCTCTACGTCCTCCCAGAGTATCGCCCATTGTCTGAATCTCCTTCGGACTCCAGCTCGGAGTGGGAGGACATTGATGAAGAAGATGTGATGTTGAAAAATTATGTTGTCTCTTGGGCGGCACATAATCCGACCTTAACCCACATCAAGCTTGGAGTTGAGCAGGGTAAACCATGGTAGAAGGAAGGAGATGTGTGGGTACAATGGGTTAAAGATGATGAAGACAGGTGGGGTGTGCTTGATTCAGTTCTGTGTGAATGAAGAATGTCTGTCACGAGCGCACCAGATGGTACACCACCATTTTCTTGATGATTCTGTAAACTCCATCCATAAACACTGCCCTAGCTAGCTTGGAGTTCCAACAAATTGCTCTATATGTTCCATGGTATTGAAACACACCTGTCGATTTCTACAGTGTTATATCGGTCTCGTTACTAGGTTAAAATGTCGATTCTATTCAAGTTGAATAGCAGAGAAATTCAACAAGGATCACGTGACAATGCTCATTTTTTGGGGTGAGTCGAAAGAAGACCCCAACGAGGTGCTTGTGGGTCCTAGTTGATATGCCCGGCCTGGAACGTAACTTTCACGGTCACACTGGGTCTACATATCTATCTTCTCCTCACACTTGGTATTTTTCTGAACCACATCATTTTTTCGTCAAAAATATGTCAAGATATATTGAGTCTCCGGTCACAGATTCGAGTACATACTCCTTGTACTTGTTTAACAAACCAACCCGTTGTATTCATATATCAACAGGGTGCTGTTCCCCATGCTTATGATTAGTGTGGTCAATAAAAAGGTGTTATGAGGAGTGGGCATCGATCCACTTACACGGTCCAAAGTGAAGAGCACAGGCTGCTGTAGGATACATTGAACAAGATGTTAGGGATAATTCCCGGGCCGCCTTGGACCCCCAAACGGAGATCAATCTGCGAGGCTCAATAATTATGCCTCCCTTGCATTCGGAGATAACGTACCAAAGCACCGTCCTTGATCCCGAAGTCGGTGAATTTCACAACAGTGGTACCGGTCAGGAGGTAGCCGCCGAACGGAGTGAGCTGAGTAGTAATACTCGGCGGGGTGGACCAGAGACCTTCCTGTCGCGTGGCGGTGGGCGGGGTTGTCTTGCGTTGAAGAATAGTCCCAGAAATTGTCTATGGGAATGATAATCAGGATCGTATAAAAAGTGGCTGGATGTCGCGAGGACCCACCGCAAAGGCCTGGGTCAGGTCGGCAGATGCGCCCAAGCCGGTGATGCTGGTGGAGACATTGAACTTAGCCCCAGGGAAGGTCTCCTGTGCAAAGCACAAGGAGACAAAAGCAGAGAAGAGTGCGAGTAATGAGAGAGACTTCATTGTCTTGTGCTATTCTCGCTGGATCATGGTCTTCTTATATACCTGCTGAGAGCCACAGATTGTCCATGCGGGTCTGCATATCTTTCTGGGGATATAGTGGTAAGTGCAGGGTCGGAAGCTTGTTCCTCAGATTATTGTATGCAGAGGGGCACGAATCTAAAATGATGGACCCGAGTACACCGGATAACTGAATGAAACACTAGAAATTCTATTAGATGAGTACCATCTGGTGAAAAGGAAGGCGGCAAACATGGCACCATGTTGACATGTTCGTGTTCATCACAGTCAGGGACGGTAGACAATTTATGTCAGGCACGGAGCACACAGGCCGGTGCACGGGGAGCCGAGCCGGGCATAAGCTAGAATGACGCGGACAGTAAGTAAGTGAACACCAGTAAATGTTCCGCGTTGAAACCATCGTGACTTGAATTTTACCTACATTTTTGAATATTCGAATATACAATATAGCACTATATTACAGGCGTCAAGTTCGGTTTTCAGCAGGGCATGTACCTCAGCATGAATGCTGGCCAACAAATCTTGCGTTGTTTAACAGGGTCCATCCAATAGAGTAGGATCGCTTGAATTTGCACCGAGATTTTCAGATCCCTGGACAGAATTGCGGGTAAGCTACTACGAACCCGTTGCCAAGAAAATCCTAATTGATGGCCGGGGTATCAGACCTCAAAGTATTTCTGTATTTCTTCATTGGTAAATGTGGTTGGCTCCAAACTTTTCCACCTTACAAGAGCGACAAGAACTTCAGCCACTTGCTTGGCCAAATCATACATTTTGTGTTTTCCGTTTGAACCAAAATGAAACCCATTTGTGCAGGATTCGACACAATAGTCGTACAGCTTGACATAAAGATCGGCGGCTGAGTGGGATATGAATTCCTTTGATATCGAATGTAAACGCACCCTCATGGATGTCAACGTTTGGCCACACATTCTTACCCTTTCTGATCATTCCACTATACCCGCGGTCGAGAGCCGCATTCATGAGAGAGGGCACTTGACTAGAGTGGCCATTGTGTCGATGAACTTTCCATCGGCCGGACCATATACGCTCCGAAAGAGAATGATATAACTTTTGATGTAACCTATCACCAACTTAAACGAGACATTCAATGGGAGATGCACAGGAACTGTACCTTCTTTGTCTGCATTGATGATTTCGAGATCAACATCTCTATGAGGTTGGGTTGGGGCGAGGCTCTCGATTTGATCGGCATTGCTGTCGTCATGGATAATTTCGCCCAGGAACATCCCCCAGAACGCCTACAAAATTGTCAGTATGAAGTTACCAAGTTGCGCGATGCATACCGTGCCAGACTTCAACTCAATAAGGACTCGGTGAAGCCTGAAATTCGACTCCAAACTCACGGTCTTAATGAACATCTGTGAGGACGCCCAGAACCTCGTATCGTTTCTTGAATCCATTCAAAGTTACCCTGGCTGCAAGAAGATCATCATACCGCAGCGGTGATAACATCGGCGCCGCTCACCAGATTCTCAAGCAAGCCGTTGTTCGCGAACGAACCGATTATGCCATTGCGGCCGAGGCTCGTCAGCTTTCCTAGACTCGAGCCAGTACCAATCCCTCGAAGATCGAAGACAGTCGTTCGATCAATGATGGATAGGGACTGGAAGATAATCACACATTTTAGTACAGGCGGAAGTTGCCGAGCGTTTTAAAAAACTTAGACAAAATTTCGCGAAAGTTCAGACATCGACTTCCTTATTTCAAAAACTGTAAGAGAGAAAGTTGTAGATACATATATTGTAAGACCCTCCATGTTCTCCGAATTTTAATCCAAGTAAAATTGAGCTCAGTACAACACGATTTTTCGGCACGGTCTCGTGGCTGTGCTTGTGGCGGCTCTCTCTGTGCGTCGTGCCCGCCTTCTCGCATGTCGCCGCGGTCCCGCATAATGCCCGTCAAACGCCTCAAGTACGACTCTGACGACGGGTACGTCCCCCCGACACCGAAAAAACCCGGCAGGAAGGGCCAAGCGGAGGCTGAGAGCATTGGAGTCACAGTGGCTTCACCAACAAAGCCCTACACCCCACCTCGAGGCTGCAGCTCAGCACGGGGAGCACCTGGACCCGACTCACCCTCCCAGCTCAGCTCCGCGCCGCGTGTGTCCCCTTCAACCGCTTGCGTGCCTTCGACAGGTTTTCACAATGCAGACACTTCCCCGCGGCTTGGACCCCGCCCACCCATGGATAATGAAGCGAACGAGGTGGTGTGTAGTCGGGGGTGTGGGTATACACGACTCACCTGTGACTGCTGCTCTCCTTTTTGTGCCAATGCGAGCCAAGATACACCATTCTATTGCGAGGGATCCCGGAAAGTGGTGGAGGCCAAACCGAGGGAAGACGACGACCAGGGGGGCAGATATAAGGATCTTCAAGTTGATGATTACTTTCAAAGTGTATTTCAATTTGAAGGATTGCTGGACTATCCATGAAGTACAATTGTCATGTAGAGTCGTGCAGACACTCCATCAGGAAAAAACCTCCTTCGCTAATTTAGGGGAAATTTGGTACCTGCTTCCCCAATTAGGCGAATGTGGCCGAAGGAGGCCCAATTCTCCCAATCTGCCGCAACTTAGGAATATTAGCTGCATCGGGAAAATAATTTCTGTGACTAGGCATATCCGGTGGCCAGAACACGCCAGAAACACAGGTTTACACCCAGACACCATTTTCGTCAGTTGGACACGTCCCGAAGCCCATCTACAACAGTCACTTGGTGTACTGGTTAGGTTGTTGGTCTGCAAACCGCTCGCCCTTCGACCCAATGACCCACCGAGGTCTCGGTGGATTAGCGCCCACCAAGCGCCCGTCGTGACACCATTAATTTTTACGAGCAACGCCGAACCGCAGAATAAATAAATTGACAGAGATCACAATACAGACAATAGTCTACTAGAACAGCGTAGCATATATGTGCCTATCTGTCATTGAATTGACGAAGAAATGAGGGCACTCATCGAGGACGTTACTTGACTTCCATTCCGGCGGAGCAACCGGTCCGAATTTTGGTAAAAGATGGACACTGCGTCGAATGTTGGCCAAGGGAATAATGCTGGAAATACGGTCACCGTCTTTCAAAGAGCGGTTGACCTTGTACATTAAATGGTTTGGTTCGGGCTGCATGAACGGGGAGAACCATTCAACATATGCCAAATGTTTTGGAGGCGAGAGCCCAGGAGAGATGAGATTGGGAATATGTCGAGATGGAATAGAAAAAACAACGCGAACTTGCGCAACACGATAGCCTGTGCACCATTGAGACAAATTTAGGAACAAAGAATTGTATCGCTCACCATCAACACCGATCATCCCGCCGGTGGAATCATTAACAAGCGCTGTATCAAACCGAGCGGGAAGGTCCTCGCCATTTTTGAGGAACTTGCTTGGCTGGACGTGAATGGAATCAACGACAGAGTCTGATGGGCCATGGGCGGTGTACGGATCCTGGGTGGTAAATTTGATACGATGGAAAACGGAGACAGTGTTGAAAGCAAATATGATGTTAGCGGACTCGGTTTCGATCTGGCAGGGCATGAAGTTGGGGTTATTGAACTTGGAAACGAAACGAGCCAGCGCATCGCGGAAAATCTGAGCACCATAATCGGTAACAAGACGCCCGAGTCGGATGGCTTTATGAGTTGGATGTTTCGTCATTTTGAGTTGCCGCTCGTAAACGATTCCAGGGGGGAGATCATCCATGACTGGCGGAGATGGGCATCCATCGAGACGCCATTTAATATACTTTTCATGGCGATAGATCTTCTCCTTGCGCTCCAGCCACAGAGTCATCTGCGGGAATTCGTCCTTGAAGTTGATCGAACGGTAGGCATCCTTCGCTAAATCGATGTGGAGCCGCTCCGTGTACTCTGTGTTATAATTATCAGTGGTGCCGAAAAGCTTGATGTACATGATATAGTGGGCACAGGAATGAAGTTTTGGCAGATTAAAATTGTTGCGGACACCGAGATCAACAAAAATGCTCTTGTTATCGTGGAAGCGCTGGAGTGCATTCTGCAAATGGGAAAGCGTCTCGGTGGTATGCATCGGGTATTGGGCGAGGTAAACAAAGTCCAGCAAGCCGCGAACAGCGGCCAAGAGTCTGCCGGAATCCAGGTTCTTGGGGAGCTGCACGTCGATGATAATCCCCATCAGGAAGCGCGAGATTTGGTCGTGCTCCTTGCCAGTGACACGTGAGAGGTTAGAGATTCCGCTCATGAATAGGCGCACATTGTGATTTGGAGGTAGACGTCGGCACCGGGCGTCTATCTCAGCCTCACCACAGCACTCCTTTAGCCAGGCGATGAGATGCTTCACGATTCCCTGATAAAGCTGATGCAATATGTCTGGGCTTATTGCCTGGAAGATGTTGGTGTAAGGAAGACCCTCCCAGAAGCAGGCGTATATGGGGGTTTGATACATCACAGTGTTGTTGCGATTTGTGATGCAATGTTATAAGGAAATGCCTAGTGAGAGATCTGCTTTGATACATCGCTCTAGCGGTCTTCCCATTTTGGTTCGCCCCGCCGCACGCCTTCGCCCCGCCAGTGCCCCGCATTTCCGCGCCTCGCTGGTCCGTGCGCGAAGGCGCCCCGCCTCACCAAATATGGATGTGTTTACCATTATTAGTATGCCAATGCTTCGCTTGCTCCCACCCACCCTCCCCCAAAATACGCCGCCAGCCTGCTTTGCTCGCTCCACCGTGCCTGCCCGTGGGTAACGTGCCTCACCATCTTCAATAGGCTGGCTTGCTAGCCTTCAAACGGCCCACCCCGTCCTTATATTTCGTAACGCACTGCCGGCGGCCAGCCGCCGCTGCCGCCCCCCACCGCCTGCGATTACCCTTCGAGCTTCTACCCCATACCCACGTGGCGCCACCTCAGCCTCCGTGCCCTTGTTGGCAGGTTTGCGCCCCACTACTGTTCCTGCTGCTGCCGCTCCGCCCCGCTGCCCCTGCTTCTCTCCGCTGCCCCTGCTCCGCACCGTCGCCCCTGCCGCCCCGCACCACCACCCTGCTGGCGCCGCCGCTGCCGCACCGCACCCCCTTCTCTGCACCGCCGCCCCGCACCACCACCCTGCTGGCGCCGCCGCTGCCGCCCCGCACCGCCCCTGCTCTGCACCGCCGCTCCGCACCACCACCCTGCTGGCGCCGCTGCTGCCGCACCGCACCCCCTTCTCTGCACCGCCGCCCCGCACCACCACCCTGCTGGCGCCGCCGCCGCCACACCGCACCGCCCCTGCTCTGCACTGCCGCTCCGCACCACCACCCTGTTTATTTTTCGTTACTTTACTTGAATTAATCACCTCTTTTTCTTATGTCAAGTCCTCATAATACATCGCATTCCGCTTATCTGATACATCACCGTCTGCTAGTTCCCACTCACACCATCAATTAGAAAACGCTTCACATGTATTAGACCATCAGATAGATACAACAAGAGTAACGATTGCTGGTTGAGCAGCAAGACGTCGCTGGTTGAGCAGCAGACGGTATTCCAGTTGAATGGAGGGCAGACTTGCCAGTCCCCATTGAGGATGTTACAGATCATTAGGTGGACGTCGCCCTGTGAGATGATCCTCATTAGCCCCGGATGGAATGAAAAATCTGACGTGCTTACTTTTTCGTCGTCTCCTTTGCACTCGCTCCGAGCCTGGCCGACTACTTCTGCCTTTGCAGCAACAAGGCCTCAGACTTTGCATGCTTGTTTTCAGCCATCTCCGCACGCGTTAGTTTCCTCTGCCGCTGGACAGTCGTTCCGTCGGGAAGTGCCCGCACTTTCACCGTACGACTCGGGCGAAGGGCAGGCACGACCACCAAGTCCGACTCACCATCCGGATTGCAAAGATTGGGGACTAACTTCGTGGCCTGCGCCTGGCGCTTCTTGTCGGCGTTGATCGTTGCGCGATTGTTATTGCTGATGGTGAAGATCAACGTGTTGGGGTCAGCGGCAATGTTTGTCGTATCGCCCAGAGCAGTTGGCCCGCTGGCAGCAGGTGTGGATACGGGTACGGACTTCTTTAACGTGGGCTTCTTGGGGATGGCCGTCGGCTTTCCTGGCTTGCGTCCAGCGGCAGTTTTCGCTACGGGTGGGATGAGCGATGCTGGAGGCTTTGCCATTGGGCGAGACTGGGGGTAAGCAGGAGCTGATGCAGCTGGCTGCGCAGAAGTAGGGCCTGCACCTGCAGTAGGCACATTCGGGGAGATGATGGCGGGCAGCGGGGCGGATAGGTTCGGGGAGGCGACGGAGGGCAGCGGGGCGGACACGTTCGGGGAGACGACGGAGGGCAGCGGGGCGGACATGTTCGGGGAGATGACGGAGGGCAGCGGGGCGGACACGTTCGGGGAGACGACAGAGGGCAGCGGGGCGGACACGTTCGGGGAGACGACGGCGGGCAGCAGGGCGGGCACACTCGGGGAGACGATGGCGGGCAGCGGGGCAGACAGGTTTGCGGAGACAACGGCGGGCAGCAGGGCGGATGCGCTCGGGGAGACGATGGGGGCTACAACAGGGGGCGGCGAGACAGTGGCGAAGGATGAGCTTGGCCAGGGAAGTCGTGGTGCTGCGATGTTCTTCCTGAAGGCGTCAAACAGCAGTGGCATGCGCGATGGTGTGGATGGCGACGATCGAGAGGGAGACTGTGAGTGGGGGGGGATCGATGGTGCAGGGACAAACATTGTGACGGGAAAGTTAAATCCACCGACTTGGACGGTCGGCGCCTCGATGTTTGGTCGACGCGGTGTGAATGCTGCGCCGATGTAGGCTGGCCGTGGACGGGGACGCTCTGGAGTGGGGGAAGTGGCAGCCGCAATTGCAGGACTCGGCGGGCTGAGCAGGGACGGGTCGATTGCGAAGGTGGGCCCGCCGGACAGGCCTCCGCGCTCGATCCTAGCGGCCATAGCAGCAGTACCAGGGCTGCTGGGTGGGGGCATCCCTTCGGGCCACTGCGTACCACTGGTCGAAGCGACAGAGGCGGGCTCCACATCCATGTAGAAGTTGTCTGCGCCAGCAGAGAACAACGTGTCATCACTGTCTGCTGCAACTGCGTCGAAGATATCCGGGATACGAGCAGGCTCAGCAGCGACAGGCGGCTCTGCGGCGCCCTCTGAGGACGAGGGCCCTGCAGTAGCTTCGGTGGTAGCCTCCGTGCTCATCTGCTTGGCGCGCTTGGGCTTCGTCATGCGCTTCGGCTTCTTTTTCTTCGGTGAAGACTCGCTGTTGGGCTGCTCCAGCATGGGAGGCGGGGGCATGGCTTCATCATCGTCGCTGTGGCTGTCGTTGCTGCCGTCGTCTGGAATGGTTGCCGCTCGTGCGCGACGGACATCCATAGCTAAATTATTTTATTTTAGTAACGGTCCAAGGAACTTTTCAGACTGTGGAACTTACGGTATACACGCCTGAGCCACTGTTGAAATGGAACAGTGAGGGATGTGTCGAAAGTTGAGTGCGATGATTGAAAGTCATTGCCCGCTGGTGAGACGCCATGGCAGATGCTAAAGACCTTGTAAACCAACAAGCATACACTGAGTCCCAATTCGGACTTACATTTTCATACTCAATTCGCCGTTCAATCTGGGGTTTGGGCCACCGATAATTGTGATGCCGCACCAGCCCGCCTTCGACATCACTAGTGAATGGATCTTGGCGAATATATCCCCACACTCGTCGATGGCTCTGGAATATTATTAATCACTTACTCGACTTGTTGCTCGTTGCCAACTGTTTGACTTACAACTGATACTCTGCTGGCGTTGGCTCGTCGTCCTCTGCGGATTCCTTGACCAACGGCTTCTCCCTCTCTTTCTCCGCAATCTTCTCACACCTGGCCCTCTCGTCGACTGAAGCTTCGTCCCACAATGCCTTCACGACCCGAGTCCGCAACCGCATCCTCTCCGACTTCGCACCTCTCACCCGCTCATTGTGACTCTCCTCGCTCTCATCAATCCAACCGTCCACCTCCTTTGACATCTGCTCTTCGTTGATCCCATTGTAGCCCGCTTCGTCGAGTGCCGCATTTATCAAGTCGGGGTTTTGTTTCTGGAAGATCTCGATCGGCTGGTGTCGACGGTGGCGCATAGGCTTGAGTTTGAACAAAGCATTTGCCAGGGACGACTCAGATCTACGTTGAAGCGCACCGACGCTGACCATCCTGGAGCGTTTGTGTCTAAACCAGTTCTCGAGTTGCTAACAAAATGCAGAAGCATCAGAAAAGCGTGCCTGACCGAGGAAAACATGTCTGACATGTCAGACGCGTCACGTACCTTCTTCTTTTTCCTCATCGCGTCACCAAGCATGTCCATCTGGGCATCGGTCAACATAGGCGCGTCCCCGAGGTCGCTGGGTGTAGGAAGTCCGAGTTTTGCATGCGGGGGGAAAGTGGCAAAGTAACCCTCGAACATCGGCGGCCAGAACTTGTACAACTTCTTTGTTGCCTGTCTGCTAACGTATTCGGGAAGCTGTAGATTCAACCATGCTGTCTCTTCTGTGCTGGCCCAGGTAGGAGGAGCCATCGAGTGTGCGGTGGGGGGAGAAAGTTGTGTCTCGATGAGTGAGGGAGAAACGACGAAGGTAAATTGTTAGAGGCCCAGATATATCACCTCCCGCTAATCACATAAATTCCCCCAGAATTTCTGGTGTTTCACCCCAATCTCAGGTATCTCCTGCTTATTCCACGTGCCCGGCTCGCATTATTCCCTAGCACCCAGGATATTTTCCCAATTTGTGCGACACTATCCATATATAGCCAATCTCAATTGCCAAACAAGAACTCTCCATTCGAACGACTACTATCCTAATCAGTCACCATCTCTGGTCACCATCTCCACCATCAAGCATTTCCATCAGAATTTCTGTGCGCATGCCCACCTGATGTGACACCACACCACGCTGAGTTCCAACTTGTGCGATAAAACAAGTCTTCGTTTCATCTCCAGATAACCATCTGCTCACTTTTCCCCTACATCCTCACAATGACCACAATCCCCCCTTTCGAAACGAACGCGTCCAGCCCTCAGGGAGAGTTGGAAGCGTTGGTTGCGAAAGTCGCGGCCTTGACTGCGAAATCGGTCGAACTGACCCAACTCTGCGTGGATGTGCAGAGTAAGTTGTCTCCTTGCTGCATGTCATCTCCATCTTAATCCTTCGTCAGGCCTGGTCCCTTCGGTGGCGTTGTCCAAGACATCGATTGCTTTGACCAGTCTCTGTGTTCAGATTCAGAGTCCGTATCTCATTTTTTGTTAATGCCTATGTCTGACATATCCTCCAGCGGAGATCCCTCTGATCATTGCCTCTCAGGTTGCAGCGGCCGTCGCCGAGGCAGCACCTGCAGCGCTGGGTGCGTGTATACCTTGTTAACCAATCATGGATCGCGCTGACTTTAATGCCTTCAGCCCCCTCATTTGTTCAGGGCACGCCGAGGACTCCGACCCAGTTGGAGGCTGCCCACCCTCCTGGCTCTGGCGACTTTCAGACATGGCACGTTGTCATCAGGGGACGTGAACCCGGGCTCTATGCAAGCGTGTGAGTCACCATTTGCTATCCTTTTCTCCTGCCTCAATTTACCATTTCTTCAGCGAGGAAGCCGATGCCCAAGTCCTGGGTGTCCCCAACCAGTTCCGCCAGAAGAAGACAAGCCGTGTGGAGGCCTTGGCCTTCTACCGCCTCAAGTACACTGATCAAAAGGTCGAGAAGTGGACTGATGCGCCAGCAGCCGCTGCCCCGGCTGTGGTAGCTGCAGCGCCTACTGCTGTGCGCGGTCACCTCCACCATGCCTAGTCTGTACGCATCTGCTTTCTGTTCTACACTGCTTAATTGACTTGTTGCCAGCCACACGCACGTACGAGTTAATATTGATTGGGCATAGTCGATTCCGTAGTTACTGCCAATAAATTTTGTTGTCACACAGATGGAGCTATCAGATCCGAGAAAGATCAACTAGGCAAGAGCAATACGGGGATAAGATAAAGACGAATTGGGTAAAACACTATCCGAAGCTATCCGAAGCGTCTGAAGTCTAATCATTATTGATTAGCGGTCTTGCGCAAGTTGACCGACTCTTGTCACACTGTACAAGATCGCCTACCCATTGCCCCATGTACACAGCATCCACCCCTGTACCTACTTTCCCCTCCAAACACACATACACCATTTCTGTATTGCACCTATTGTCTCATCAGACAAACAAATCCCCCCTGGCACACTTCGCCGACCCCACTGAGCGGCGTCGGCAGATGTTGGCCGGGTCAGATTACCCGAGTTAAGCGCAGCCACGCGGGCTTGCGCAGCTTGCACGCGCGATAAGGGACCCACACCTTCACTGATCGGTGGGCTCCGGACGTCTGGGCCATTCCCTGCCGCTGCCATTGTCACGCCTGTGGGTGCATGACAAGCAGCGTAGGTTTGGGCGGCAAGGGCAGGATAGATCGCAGCGGCGGGGGGAATAGTCTGATGAAGATCGATCGCACTAGTAGAGTTTCTAGCACAAGTGGATTAATGAATATTGCACTTGTTGTTCAGAAAGGTACTTACCCATCCGATGAGCCTAATAGCATTGCGCGTTCCAATATTGAATCCTGAGACGTGCACCTTGAAACGTCAGCCCCAGGCTCTGCAAGGGCAGCGAGAGTAGCCAGGGCTTGAGTGGCCACCCACTCATCGGAGGTCGGTGATGCATGGGTCCCTCGGGACGCCTCGACCTCGGATGTTGGATCGAGTACATCTGCATTCAAATCCCAGGTCAAGAGAGAGCTCTCTGAATGCGCGGCACGTAGATCCACCGCTGCAGATTCTTCTCCCAGATCTTGGTCATCGGAGATGAGGGAACAGTCTGTTTGTTTCCTGGAAATTCTTGCACCAGGCTCGTCTGCATCGAAGTCCTCGTCCTCGGTGTTCTCTGCGACATTCTTCCCTTTTGGAGGGTCCCACCGTCGCCTCTCCATTTTTTTGGCAGCGCTAATGCATAGTGTATACATAGTCATCGAATGAAGTGTAACTTCGAATACATACCGTCTCTCCGCAACTTGTATGCGTCGCCTCTCCCGAATGTCTGGGTTTCTAGAACATAGATATATTATATTTAACAAGTGAGGGTTCAAGGAGAGAAGAGTACCTGGCGTAGTGCGCGGCCTGCGATCGGCGGTGATTTGCAGCCTTTTCCTCCTGCGATAGCCTGTACATGTGAGTAGCTGAAGTTTATACAAGCTAGAATATGTTATTTACGTTGGGCGGTACCGTTTGGATGCGTCGACATTTATCTGGCAAGAGGTTTTGCGTTTCGGCATAAAAGTCGGAGGAAACCAACTAGATCATGTACAGTGTTTGTTAATGTGAACAGACACTTTTTGCTCAACTTCGTTTCCTCCGACACTCAGATATATAAACCCATATATTTTTTAACTTGGCTAGGGATTTCGAGCTTTTTCCAATGGCAGAGAAGTAATTTCGTTTGATCCTGCCTGAGTTCTCTTCCGATCTTCGTGTTCCTGATTTTGAACCTACCACATATTGCACCATTTGCACTTTTCAAGCATTCGGCTACTAATTCTGAGTCGATTGGTCAACACATATCCGTATTTTAACGAACTGCAACCTGGGAAGTTAAGTAAATGTGTGTTCCTGATAACCGCACTAATGTGGTCCCGTCGTCGATAGATTTCGGTAGATGATGGAGGCAATAAGGTTGGCTCATATAATGGAAAAGATTTGCAGATTTTGTTGGGCGATCCATGGATTCTACACGGCGAACGAGACGACTCTTGCAGTTCCTGATCTCCCAAACAGGTCTGTGTGATTGTGTCACAAGCGTTACGCTCCCTCTTAAAGCCGACGTCCCATACGATAACTTTATTCTTTTTCTTTTCACACCACGCCCACAACGCGCAAAAGGTCAGCCATCTCATCTGCCAGCAACTCCTGCACTACCCCACATGTAAACGAGCCGCAGAGCTGTGCGCTGGGTCTTACCATAGGCCCTATGGTGGCACTACGGCTTGTTTCCATGGGGGGTGGTGCAGGGGCCGCTGCAACGCGATTCTATTCTAATTGGCGCATTTAATCGCACTGATTTATGTCTACAGATACTCCGACTGAACCCAGGACCGCGTCATGGCCCGTCAAACGCGTAGTGGCACGCAGTTCTCCCCCTACGCGCTCGATTCTCTAACCAGGGACACACGCGTCTTCGAATGCATCGAGAGTAGGGTGGCCATCGATCCCCTCATTGAGGACGCGTTGGGTGCGGCGGATCGCTATTTCCAAGGCCTGGATGACGGTGTTATCATTGACGACGAAGACAGTGATCAGTGGGAGGACGCCTTTGACGTGATTTCCCTCGCACCCTCTCCATTATCTAGTGTCGCCTCATCACCGCTCTCATCCCCTCCTCATTCTCGCGCTGTGTCCCCATCTGCGTCTGCATCGTCACATTTGCGCCTGGCATCACCTCACTCACGCAAATCACGCTCTGTAACTCCCCTCTCTGACTCGCGTCCCATGACCCCAATGCTCATCGACCCGGCCGTCGGTGACGCTGATGTGGCGTCCCCCGCCCACGAGATTCACCGCCGCCGGCGGAATGAACAAGCAGCTGCACGCCGCCGAGAGAGACGCCGGCGCGCTGCCCCGCATACACCCTTCGAGCGCCGTCCGAACATGCACCGCTCTCAGACGCATCGCGAGGAGCCACCTGAAACAGTGAACGTCGATGCTGGGGATCTGCCGTCTTCGAGTGGGGGTGCATGGACAGGAAGGCGCTCAGGGAAGGGAAAGCGTCGTCCCTTCACCCTCCCCGAGTTGCTCGCAATGAAATGTAAAGTGATTTATTGGAATGGACGGTAAATATCCTTCCTCTATGCGCTTTTCTCCTACTGATCTTTATCTCAAGGGACCCCAAGCTTATTCTCGATGCTCGCGGCCGTATTGTGGCTATTTTAATAGGTCGGCCTGAGGATCCTGACTGGGACGAAGTGGTTGACGAGGCGGTGAGGGAGATGCATCGTGCCCGAAGGAAGGGCATGAGGCATCGCGTCTTCAAGTCGGCGCGCCCTTTGCACCGTCGCGGCCGGTTTAGTGTCCTTGCAGCGGGAGTCTCTTTTGGTGGCGGCCAAAAGGTATATATTTTTCACGTAGCTCTACGGAATGTCGCTGACTTGTGAATATGCGACCATTATGGTAGAGGCCCGGTAATTTGGTCAATAATCGCTTTGCACGTCGTCTTATTCAACGGCTCCTGAAGAACCAGAGTATTCGTAGATTTGCGGGTTTCCAATCCAGTGCGTAAGCGTTTCTAAATACGTCCGAATCAAAGTTCACATTCATCAGGCGCTTTGGCTACATATGCGCCTAAGCTTTACCGATACTACTGTCTGATTCTCAAAGCTCTTTTTGAGCAGGAACCCGGATTAATCCATAACTTCTCGAATTCAATTTTTCCAGTTGTCACATTCAACTGCGGCCGGATACAGTTACCTTCGACCACAGGGACGGCTTGAATCTGAGCCATGGCCTTTGCGCCATCACATGTGGTGGCAATTTCGATCACACCCTAGGCGGTCACATTTACTTGAAGCAGCTGAAACTCGTGATTGAGTACCCGAGCGGTTCCTCCGTACTGATCCCCTCTGGATGCGTCAACCACGGCAATACTCCTCTCCAACCTGGCGAAACCCGAACCTCGATGACGCAGTATGCCGCGGCGGCCTTTTTCGATGGGTCACTTACGGGTTTCAGTCCGCGAAGTCGCTGCTTTCCAAGAAGGGAGGGAAAGAGATCCGCGATCAGCATGATGGGGCCCCTGGATCACGCTGGGAGGAAGCATTGGATATGTTCTCCAAATACGACGACCTTGTGGCGGATCAGATTGCTGTCTTTGGAAGCGGATAAGTTTTTCTTTGTACGATTTCAATTCAATTGTAATACAATGCATATTTTTTGTCCAACCATGGCTACAAATTCGCATTATTTGTGGAGGCTTTAAACAGAAGGTAAGATTAGCGGCAAATCTTGTCGAGCTGGGCAACCCAAACCGTCAGATCAGATCAACTTCTTGTCACATCTGTATGGGGCTCGGGAATATTAGCGTGCTCATCACCAGGGATAAAAGGTAGAGTACGTTTAACCCAACCTTACTAAACTCAATGTCTAGCGATCGTAGAAAACCTGTTTGCAGGGCAGAGAAGGCTATGAGTGACCTTGAAGAGAGGGAAATCAAGCGCGGTTCGTACCCCATTGTCAGTGCAGCCCATATATAATATATTGATTTTCTCCTGTCAGAGCTGATCATGAACATGCCCAGAACTGCCAAGCACGAGCGCTATCTCAACTGCTATATGCTTGTTAGAAGCCCGCGTGAACGGTCGCCCAATAATAAGCCCGACGATTATTACAAGCAGAGGATGGCAGAGCTGCTGATGAGGAAAGTTCGGGTGGACACACTCATGCGGCTTCGTCGGTCATCGTCTGCGCGATCTCGTGGTGGATTAAAGGTGCTGTCAAATGGCCGGATAATACTTAAGCCGGGTGTGTAAACTGATGAGGGCTATGCATAACTTTGACCATGTTTACCTCCTTCCAACCGAGTATCCTTGATGAAGATGTTGACTCCAGTCTCCAGCTATCCAATTTAGGTATTGTACACGCGGTGTCCGCGCGCCACCCATGCGAAACAAGTTCCGTGGCCACATGGCGCTGGTGCGCATCAAGTTCTGCGGTGCCACGAAAGCTGCCGAACAATGTTGGACCACATTGTTCGGCGGCTTTTGATCGATTACTACGGTTTCGTGTGGCCACACGGCGCTGGTGCGCATCAAGTTCCGCGGCGCCACGAAAGCCACCGAACAATGTGGACCACATTGTTCGGCGGCTTTCGATCAATTGCGACAGTTTCGGTAGCTGTTCACGATGCAGCATGGTCACCATTGATACATACGAGGCCGAGGTAGTTACCACATGCTCAGTTGGACCGATGTAATTTGTGTAGCTTTCCCACCAATGCAGACTCAAGCTGACAGTTCCTTTCTTCCGCGATCATGGCATCCACTGGCCATCCTCCTGGGGCAACAACAGTGAGGAGAAAGCGAAGGGAATCTGGTGCGTCGTATTTTATTCTAACTTGTCTGCGTGCTTTACATTGTTTCCATAAAGATCAGATGCAGAGCACTCGCACTGCCCCCAACCCTCCGGTAAACCAGGCACCGCTCAGAAGACGCCGTCGTTCTCGCCCCTCGAAGCCCCTTGCATGCCATATCGTCGGACTTGTACCACCGTCAACACGCCCCTACGTCGAGAGCCCATGGGAGCATTCATGGAGGATCTCGATGCAAAGCCTCGCCGATTGGGGAGAGGAATGGCGGGCTGCTCCGGAGGTGCAGGTGCCCCAGACCCTGGATCCAGCACCGCCCGGATTCTGCTACATCTCCTATGAGTAAGCTGTCCAGCTTTTTTGGTACACAGATGTATGACTTGTCCCAGTGATGCGGTTTATCTCACCCGAGAGGATGGGGATGGCTCTATGGTCTATATGGGGGCCACGAAGTACGTATGACTACTTTGACTGGTGTATTTTCTTTCTAATATCACTTTTTAGCAAAGTGATAGTTCCTCCGCCGTGTGCGTTCATATACCTTGGTCAAACCCATGGTGAACCGATCGAACAAGCTTGGGCCGCGCTACCGTGCCTTGGTGCTGCCAAGGAGATGGGACCCGGCCTGCGATACGAAACTCTGGACAACATTATCTCTGTCTGGCATGAGGCTCAAAGTCTGGAGCAAGGCGAATCGTATGTGATTTTATCTCTAATGTATCGTGATGCTTACTGCTCTTCCTTATAGTAATGACCGTCACCTGCGGCACCAGCAGCCGCCATTGGAAGAAGTTGATTAGGCATGGTACACACATCTTTTTGACATGCAAGGAGTAGATATATCTTCAATATATATGTTGTTAAAATTTGGCGCGTAGGAGATTGTGGGAAGCGCAACAGCCTGTTGCCGAACTCCAGATAGTACTGCGAGCAACTTCGTTCAGCCCTTCTAAGGATGGAGGGCCATCATCGTCATCGTCTAAGCTGAAGGTTGCGGTGTTTGTCCAGATACGCGCGCACCTAAACGCCCGTGAACCAAGAAGATCAGCAATAATAGAAGGCGGTAAAGAGACGCACAAGAGGTAGTAAAAATCATAGAATGGCCGTTCACCGGTCTGAATATCGCAGTCCGGGCCAAAAAGACGGCCAGTATCTGGCTGAGAGTTAGCTGTGAAAGAGGGAGTGGAAACGCGACATACAAGTGTTGAGCATGATGACCGTATCAGTTTAGTCGCGATTAGATGGGATCAGATGTTAACGACATTGATGTGTAACAACAGCAAATGTTGTTCTTGGTACATGGCACCATAGACACTTAGCGTCGGTCTCCTGCGACGCCGAGCGGCCATCGACTACGTCTTATGTCTCTGTGATACCCCACCCAAACTCGATGGCTAAACGCAAGCACCAAACACACTACGATATTCCACCAGACTCTGAGGAGGAGGATGAGCCATCCCCAGAGCGCCGCGCGCCGTCGGCGACTGGTGGCCGCATCATGCTCGAGACAACCTCCACCAAGGGGAATGGCAAGCTCCGTCGTGCCGCCGCGCTGGTCAATGTTCCCTCCTCGCCAACCAAAGGGGGACGGATGCCGCACAAGCCCTCTCAGCTCAGACCTGATGAGCGCAGAGAACCTGAGACAGAGCCGCTCTTTGATCTGTTCGAGTCCCAGCCGCATCCCAACCCATCCGATAGCGACACCTCCGATTCGGACCACGACGACGACGATGACGAGGAAGGGGGGCGGGCTTTGCGTGATTCGGTACGTGGCTCAGGCTGAGCACCCGTAATTGAGCTGATACATCATAGGACCGTCCTTTACATATATGGGCCACCGAGTTTGTTGATGTCTTCTTGAATACGATGCTGAGTTTGGAGGGGCGTGGCGATCATCGTGCCTACTCAGTGTGCCCTGTTTGTGCTATCGATAAAGCGCAGTATCGTTGTGTCGAATGTATGGCTGGTGGCCAGCTCATATGCAAGACGTGTCTTCTGGAGGGACATCGTAAGCAACCACTACATCGCATCAGGGTATGTTTCATCGATAACTATTGAGAAATGTTACTCAAGACCAGCAGTTGTGGACGGGCGACAGGTTTACTCGGACGACACTCAAGGATCTTGGTCTGCGAATCCAGCTGGGTCATTGGCACAGCCGCGACCGCAGATGCCCTGTCCCCGAGCGGACACCCGGTGATTCGTTTGTCATCATCGATAACCACGCAATCCATCAAGTTGCGCTGGACTACTGTGGTTGCGGTGCAGGGGGCTCACGTCCAGTACAATTACTTCGGGCAGAGCTATTCCCAGCCACGACCAACTTCCCGCGAACCGCGGCTACGTTCAATGTCCTTCGGCACTTCCAGCTTCAGTCATATGAATCGAAGTGTTCAACTTACGAGTTTTACCAAGGCCTTGCTCGGGCGACGGATAACACGGGGCTGAAGCCTGCCAAGGTAAGTCTATCGCGTTAGAAAGGAGGGACTGTCCGCTGAGATCGTTTGGATAGAATCGTTACCATGCGTTCAGGCGGATGACCAGGGAGTGGCAGCACCTCGAGATGCTGAAGCGTGCAGGGCGGGGCCATGACCCGCTTGGCTCTAAGGCAACCCAGCAGGGTGAATGTGCATTACTATGCCCGGCGTGCCCACAGCCCGGTAAGAATCTTCCGCCGGACTGGGAAAATGTCCCTGACGACAAAAAGTGAGTCGCCGAGTCTCTGTTATGGACTCATTTCTGATGCTATACCATACAGATTTCTATACGCGCTATTTCTTGCCATGGACGCCAACTTTCGCCTGAAGCGGAAGGATGTGTCAAGTGAAGAGAAGGATCCCGGATTGGGACCCGGTTGGGCCTTCTACTGCGAGGTCAAGGCATACATGGTGCACCTGGCAGAGCACTGGAATGAGCCACAAGAGGTACACATACCTGTCCGGTGATCCTTACTTTGGCTGAGCAACAAACAGAGAAGTCACTGTGTGGCGCATGACGCAGTCGATAAGCCTGACAAGGAGGTCCGCGGAACCGTCTCATCTGGCATTGGCGCTGTCGACTGCGCGCGTCACAACATGAAGCGACCATGTGCTGTCGGAGATCTCCAATTGGGGGAGCGGTACGTCCGATTTTCGTCGCCAAGCAATCTGCTGCTGATCTCTCATTCAGATATATTAATATGGACTACATGTTCTTTGTCAGTTTAGTTGGGACCAAGCTACAGCGCTTTTACGTGTCATACGACATTGCGTGCCAGTGGCACATTAATATCTGGAAGCGTATGGAAAAATACGACCCCCAGATTCGATTCCTTCCTGGGGGCAAGTTCATCACGTTCCTTGTCCCAAAGTTCCATCTGCCCGCCCACATTGAAGCCTGCAACCTCCTCTTCTCCTTCAACCTGACGCGCGATGTGGGACAGACTGACGGAGAAGCTCCAGAGCGTGGTTGGGCGAACTCGAACCCTCTCGGGACCAGCACGAAGGAGATGGGCCCGGGCGCTCGCCGCGATACGCTGGACAACCATTTTAACGACTGGAATCACAAGAAGATAATCGGGTTGGGTGAGTGACATAACAGAGCGGAATCAAGATTGGATACTGACATTTTTGCAGGACGCATGCTGCAGAAGAAAACCGAGAACGCGGTACCGCAAATGGTGGGGACTAAGGTCGCGCTGGACGACATGCTGGACTCGTTGCCAGCGGACACTGTGAAGAAGTGGACGGCAATGGCGGAGGCATGGGAGGCGGACCCTACCAACCCCAACCCCTTCGAAACGCTGAAGAAAGATCAGCATCTGGCGCAGGTACGGAGGGAATTGGCGGAGGAGGCAGCGTCCCGCGAGTTGGCAGGAACCGAGGACGAGGGTGCAGTGCGCGTCGATATGCATATCTCGGAGATGATCTCGATGGGTATCCAACTCGAGGAGCAGCAGTGAGCTTGTCGATCATGCTAGTGGTATTGTGGTGACATCCTGTTTCTAGACGGCAGCTGGGTTTCGACGTAGCTGCGACTGGTCTCCACCCCACCACTGACCAACGCAGGACAATGGTCGAGCGAACGAGCAAATTGCGCCGTAAGATCCTCGCTTGGATGGAGGTACAAATACAGTTCTTCCCCCATGTCGCCCGACTCCGCCAGCTCGAAGATATTGCCCGCATGCGGGCCGCTGAGACGCAGGCCGTACCCGGTATCAAGGTCCAGGAGATGGCCTTGTGGATGCCATCTGCAATGATGAAGATGCCTCGACTAAATGCAGACGAGGTTCATTGCAAGAACGATGTCTTGGCGATCGAGTACCGTCTCCGAGTCGGTCAGGCGCACGAAGCGCTACACGAGATCCGCCGACAGCTGCTGGTGCGGACGCACTTGTACAAGCAGAAGGATACCAACGCCCGGGGCGTGCGGGCCAATATGCGCTCGCAATCCAAGATTGAGGCGCTGAACGACCGAATTCGGCGGGCCGTGGCGCAGTATCGTGCGGCAAGGCGGGCACTTGTAGTTCTGGGACGGGTTCTGGAGAAGACAGACTGGGAGAAGCCGCTGAAGCCGCTGATGGAGGACGACGTGAGGGGGATGCCGCGCGCACGTTTCTCAGACCCAGAGAGACAGAAGAGCAAGGGCAAGGGTCGAAAGACGAAGAGGCGGAAGAAAGTCGCCGAGCGCCCCGTATCGTGGATATGGATTGTACAAGGTGCCGCAGTGGTGGAGGGGGAAGCACCGGCCATGAATGAAGGTAAGGACTAATCTGATATACTGCTTCTGGTGCTCACCCCTTGAGTAGCGCTTCGTATTGAGTGGGCGAAGGCGCGAGCGCGGTCCATGCGCTGGTCGGAGGAGGTCGATCTCCTCGAGGAGGAGATGAGGCGCGTGCTGCAGTTTTTGACGTGGCGCTCCGGGTGGTGGGTAAGCCAGGCTGAGAGACGACGAGATGTCGTGGATGATGCGCAGCACGAGGGTGACCGGGCGTACGCGTTGCGGCAGGCCGAGTTCCTGAAGCAGCTGTGTGAGAGCTTTGCGACAAAGTGGGCGCACCTGCCAGCGCTAATCTCAGAGGGTAGGGCACGTAGGACGGGAGGCGAACGCGATGCGGAAGGCAGCGGAGAGGCAGGAGGCGAAGAGGTGGATGATAGCGCCAGTAGCGAGGAGGACGGACCAATCCCCGAAAGCTCGACAAGGGCTGTGGACCCAAGCTATGTCGATTAGATTTACGCGTATCATTGATACATCAGGAGACTCGGACCATATGTATTTTATGTATTTTTTTCGTGTATTTTAGGTACTTTTTTGTGCTCATCGACGTCGACGTCGTGATCAAAATACAGAAGCTGAAGGCAAACAGGAACATACATGTGGTCATCATACTACGCAGCGAGGACGCCGGCGCGAACGCTGTCTACTGCATTGGGGTGGACCGCTATGGTGAAGTATCAAAACAGAAACCTGGTGAGGCTTTTCCTTATAACATTGCACTATTGAGTTTAGAGGCGGCTGATACATCCACCCCCCAGACTGTGGTGCCAGAAGGGGTGGTAAACAGGCTTGATTCCCACGTCCACGCACGCCTGGGCATAAATAGTCGGCCCGGCATCGAGCGTGTCGAGCGCAGCGAGGATGCTCTCCAAATCGCGCAAAGGAAACTTGGTGTCCTCACCAAGCTCGTCACGAGGTACTTCGCACGTAGGGCAGTCCCCTGTCTTTACCGCGGTGACGAGAACTTGTTCGGGATAGTCACCGACGAATGTGGCATAAATCGGGTGTCCCCGCCGTGTTACTCCGTTCCCGCTTGTCATAGGAATCCCAGTGGCGCCGGCCGCCTTCAGCGGTGCCAGGATATGGCTCATGCACGCATGGAAGACGTTGCCCAAAATGTGTCTGCGAGAGGCTTTGTTCTTCACGTTCTTCATGCGTGAAGTGGGTAAATAACCGAGAAGAATGTACCCCCTACAGGATGGTTTATGGCAGATTTCTTTGGGAATGTTCCCAATTGTCATATACACGGGATATGCTGTCTTGTTCCCGAATACGGTAAGCTGTGTTTTGTCAGAGGAGATGATGATGGGGATCATTGTAGCGCCCGGATTCTCCTTTTCGACGGCCTCCTGGAATTTAATACATGAGTATCGGAGAGAGCAGAGTTTAAACATTACTGACCTGTGTACTCCACCACCATTTGCTGGTGTGCATATTGTGATACATCCTGATTGTTTTATCCTTGTCTATGTAGTGTCGTTCCGGCGCAACAAAGAGATACGGGGCAAAATCACTGTCTCCCCACAACGCATGCACACACTCTATGATATCGCGAGAATAGAGATGGAAGACTTTGCCATTAACAACGACTTCCGACCGTGTAAATTTGGGGCGCCCCGGGAGTTTCTCGTCGATGATTTTATTCAGTTGTGCGGATGTTCCAAACGAAAGATCCAGTGACTCGCGTACCTGGAATATAATCGTGAGGTAAGACACGGTATTGAATGAAGATTCGACGCACCCCATCAATATGGAGAAGATCTGTAAATGCGGTCGATCCAGCTCCACGGAGCTTTGCCCATCTTGCTATCTCCCGATCCAACTTTGAATTAAACGGCGCGTAAGGATTGCCCTCCGCAGAATCTTCAAGCATGGAGCCATATTTTTGCTCGGAATTCTGCTTGCGACTGGAAGGAATAGGCCGGCCAGCAAGACGCCCAGGGAATTTGTCGATGATGGGCTTGTGGTGGAATCGGTTCTCAGCGGCCTTACGTGCTTCTCGAGTGGGTGCGGCTTTAGTTGCTGCGATGCCAGGGGCTTCATCGGGAGGAGGCATGGGGTCATCTTGCTCACCGTCTGCGGAAGATGCAAATGGGGCCCAGGGCGCTTCGTACCCGTCCTCAAGACTGGCGCGACTGGCCGCTTCGTGATCATCCTCCCCAGGATCCTCATCACTATCATTCTCTGGATCAGACTCGTCGTCCGAGTCCTCTGGAAAATCCCCCGCAGTGTAATTGTCCCCAAAAAAATCCCCTTCGAACATCGCCTGTCCACTTGGCAGGCCATGATCCTCCGGCTCTCCATCCTACTCGACTTTGGGCACAGGGGCCGCTAACACGGGTGGGGTGTTGCCAACGTGACCCTCAGCGGCCCTGAAAATGGCGGCGCAGGTCTCGTTCGAGGTAAGTTTTAGATGAAGGGACAGTCCCTTTCCGCCCCGACAATCAGTGTTACACCCTGGACAACGTGGCATAGAGAAAGCTGCAGAAGTAAGGATTTCAAGGCGGTATATTGGACTTGGACAACAGAGAGAGAACGATATGGAATTGATCGTATCAACAGTTCCTGGACTAAGGCTATTGAGCCCGTCGCATCGCATGAGTGCAAAGTCTCAAACACCATCAATGCGGCCAAACACGCACCTTGATTATTTTCAGCTCTCGCACCACCATCGCCCCACATTCCTTTCTTTACTCCCTCCTTCACTCCTTAGAAATCACCCTCCTTAACAGACACACCTCTCGGTACCATCATGTCTACGCAATCCAGCAAGGCCCTCACCCCGGCGGAGAAGCGCAAAATCACTCTTGCGGCAAAAGCTGAGCGAGAGAGACAAGAGCAAGCGGCGTTCGTCGCAGAATCAAGTGAGATTTTCGCCTCTGCTACTCGTTGGTCAATACTGATTCTTCTCTGTGACTCCAGAAGCTGTCGGAGGTCGCAAAGCCAAGGTCGACACCAAAGAAAAAGTGAGTACGTATCTGAGTCTGCCCTTCTTCTAAATTCTGTGAATCTGTAATGTTCATCCTCCTCTTTCGCATATAGTCTGAAAGGTAGATCAGCCCGTGTCCCGCAAGAGGACCTCATCGACAGCCCAAGTTTCCGAGACCGCCAAGAAGGCTCGAGGCACCAAGGACACTAGCGGTAGGTTATTGCAGCTCAAGTTGTACTTATTCAATACTGATCAAAGCCGCAGTCCCCAGCGAAGATGAAGACACCCCAGAGATCCCAGCAGCGTCAAAGGTCAAAGCATCTGGCAGAAGTAAGTCCACGTCTGATTGCTGACCAAGCCAGTTTGACGTAGTAACCTGTCAGAATACCCTGCTCCCAAAATCGATGTCGACTCGGACGGGTCTGAGCCCGAGACCACGAAGCTCGGTGTGTTCCTCTTCCTCTCTCACGACTCTCCATTGAGTCATCCAGTCAATATTGATTTCACTAATCTTCCGCAATATAAAGCCAAGTCCACGGGCACCAAAGTCAAGACGGCTGTCTCGAAAGGTTTCAAGGTCCTCGCTCACGGCGGTAAGCTTTTCTCTTTTATTTATGTATCCGGATTTAATCTATTGGTTCTCAGTCAAGTCTGCTGTGAAGTAGGGATCCCCACCATACCGTATACGGTTTACACCCGTATAAAAAACCGTATTTGATCATATCCTGACCAAAATTGGAGATTTTAATCTGGATTCTGTCTCAATCTATGCATCAGCGTTATTTTCACCGATTCCACCCCTTTTTGGAAGGGCTTTCGCGCAGGTGCTGACATAGATTATACATTTCTGAGCAAAATATCTCGATTTGGAAAGCCGTATTGATCACCATACAGTCAAACCGTATTTCCCTCAATTGCACCGTAATGCGACTTTCCTACCCAAAACACCTTTGACCCAACGAATAGCAAATAGAAAGCTAATGTATCAAGCATTTCTTGGCCATGTGGCACGAGAAACCATGTGTAAAATGGCAAATCATTGTTTTGACCCGTATTTATGGTGGGGATCCCTACCAGTGTGAAGAAGACCTCTGCCACCGAGATTATCAAGCCCACCAAACTGACCACCAAGAAGGTCGCCGTGACTGCCCTGGCTCAGATTGTCGCCGAGTCGGTTTCAGAGGAGGAGGCTGTCTCATCCGACGAGCACTCGGACAAGGTAACCAGCGACCAGTCTGATGCCGAAGACATCTCGCCCAATGAAGACGAGTTTCGCACAGAGGTCGGTGGATCTATAACACATCTTTCCTTCGGTTACTTACAATACAACAGGTCCCTCGTGTCATCACCGCCAAGAAGTCCAAGGTCATCCAGGAAGACTCCGGGGACGAATCAGATGCGGACATCGAGGTATTGTGTCCTCGTATTCTCCGGACTTATATATGTATTGATTGCCTGTGACAGATGCAAGATGTCAAGGGAAAGCAGTGAGCTCGAGGCTCTGCCCAGGATCTTTTCGAGTCCCACAATGAGTCCAACGAGGTACGCTACCTCTGATATTGATCTATTCCCTCACTCATCGATACCGCTAGATTGACAAGCCTCACACGAACAAGGCATCCAAAGGCCGGCAAGAGAGGTATGAACCTGACTCGGATGACACGTTCTCCGATGCCCCAAAGCGTGTTCTCAATGGCGACAGCGACATTGAGATGCCCCCGCCCAAGCGCAGCATCCACAGCCGCCGCTCGTCCACCAGTTCCTGGCCATCGGGGTGTGATCTTCACGTTCCCGATAGCGACACAGATGATGCCGAGGAGGAGCAGACCACGAAGCATGCGTTGAAGAAGAAGGTATGTTTTCATCCATCATCACCCACCAACCTTTGTTAATATCTCCATATCTAGAAGTCGGCTGCTCCTTTGAGGGCCCACGACAGCGACGTGGAACTGCACGAGGCCATTGCCAAGGGTCTGACCACCGTCCCTCGTAGCATCCACAGCCCCCGTTCTTCGGCTGCCTCCAGCTGGAACCTTTGCATGGCCGATAGCGATGCAGATGATTCCGTGAATGAAGCCGCCGGGCCCTTTAACATTATGAAATATATAGAAGTCCCGGAAGGTGTCGGCTGCTCGTCAGAAGCAGGCCGATATGGAGGTAAGTTCCATGTATGTTCTACTCTTTCCCACTGACATCGCAATAGAAACCTGAGGTGCGGTCAGTTCCGAGTCGTCCAGACCCACCGAAGCTGTCCAAAGGCCTCACCACCCAGCTCGACCGCATCGCGGCTGCATCTGTCGATGCCGCGTCACGTCCCGAGGACAGCTGCCCAATCTCTGCCCGCATTATGTTCCCGGCCCCAGGCAAAGATATCGGGCTCACCGACCAGGGTGAGGAGCTCAAAGCGGTGCTCCGCGGCTGCATTGAATTCATCAAGCTTTCACTCCTCTTTGAGGACTCGTATCCCGCGATCGTCTCCCGTGCCGGATTTGCGCGGGCCTATCTCATCTCGGCGGCGCAGCTTCCCGCGTCGGTCCACATCAAAAATCGTCTCGAGACCGACCTCAGCTTCGGCACGCGTTTGGCCGACATCGTACGTTATCTATTGTTTACTCCATTCCAGTGTATTGATATCGTCCAGCCTCTGGACCGCATCAACATCCTCCGGGGAGATTTGAAGCGTCTTGCCGCGCAGGAGGTTCCTGGTCTTTTCAAGTTTGCTCTCGTGCCAGCTGCTGAGGCCAAGACCATCGTCACCGACCGTATCCAGGACCATTGCTACATCTTTCCAGTTGATCCGACCACGGTGAGTCTCTGAATCGTTCCTCGCTTCGTAATATAATGCAACAGCATCAATCAGGGCCATCTCAAGGCCGAGCTGCTGTTTCGCCACGAGTCGATTGTCAACGTCCTCAAAAAGGGTGTGTTCACCAACACGCAGTTCAAGACCAAAAACCTCCATCTCTTCGCGTCTACAAGCACAAAACACCTGCACAGGTTGGAACTCCCGGACGCTATGGTCTGCCTTGCGGCAACAGCGGTTAGTTAATCTGATATTGTGCTTCTACCTCCCCAGTTCTCATGCGCCTTTCAGGTCTATGGAGCACTGGTAGAATATCGGGCGACTGGGAATCACCAAAAGATTCCCTTCACTGAAGGTGCTTACAAAGACACCTACCAGAACCACATGAAGACTCTCAGTGATACCCGCGCTTCGGCGCCCGTTGCTCTCCACAAAGTTCTCCATGCTCTTTTTAATCTCGTAACGTAAATCACTTCCTTCGCTGCCTGTTACGATGCTGATCCCTCCCGAATATTTCCAGTGACACCACTGCTGTCCAGGCCACCGTTGGCAGCTCTTCTGTCCTCATCAACCTTGTTGAGGTCCCTGAGTCTGACTAGACTGTGGTGCTCTCGCCATTCGCTTGCAACTATCATCTCATTCGGTGGGTGCAGTGCCCGCTGCTAATATTTTCGATGCATATATTAGGGTTGTTCACAGTAGCCATTTTTCGGCTCCTTTTTGCGCTCCTTTTGTCTCATTTTCACCAGTTCCCCGCCATTTGAGTGAAAATGAAACAAAAAGGAACTCAAAAATGAGGTCAAAAATGGCTACTGTGAACGGGTAGCCTCGTGCATCTGGCAAAAATGGACCGAAAAGGCCCCTTTTCATTTTTACGGCGGTGTCGGCACATCCCGGCACCCGCTCGAAAGTTCAATGTCCGATCGGACCTCGTGTCAGAACAGTTACATAACACTACTTTCGGAGTTTGAAATTTGGCAAAAAGGAGCGAAAGAGGAGAGCGAGAAGGAACGGGAAAAATGGCTCTTTTGCATAATGGGCTACATACGTCCATTATGAAAAAAGGGCCATTTTTTGGCTTCCTCTTTGTGTTCCTCTTTGACCTCCTCTTTGAAAAATGACGAGAAAATGATAGGAAAATGATAGGAAAATGACGCGAAAAGGAGCCGAAAATGGCTACTGTGAACAACCCTATTACCTATTTAGCGGTGATCATTACTTCGGTGGTTGTCCATAGTTTATATTCCTTTTACCTAGTCTACCGTAGCCTACCATTGAATCCAAAGTCGCCATGTGGCGCATTTTGCCCAAAAAAATCCCCCCTCGCAACCAAATAATGTCGCCAACCCGTACCGAACTCAAGGGCAATGTACGCCAAAGCACGCCAAATGTACGCCAAGTTGTCCAAAATTAGTGTTAATTTCCCCTAAGGTTTTAGCAACGTCACTAGAAAGCTAATGGATCTAAGAGGGATAATTTGGTCAGATTTCTCCAAAGTTCGGGGCAATTGGACCTTATTAGGAAAGGAGGAGTTTCCTGATGTTGCCGTTAATTTCGGTGATTATTCTTCCGAGTCGGGCTGGTTCAAATGTCGTTGCGTACTCAGTGCTGCCCTTGACAAGTGTTTTATTGGTTCATGGGTTTTTGCGGAGTCTGCCGCGGATAAGGCGAGTAACATCTTGTTCTTCAGTTCATCCTGCAGGCTAACTTAGGATCAGAACTCCATCATCTCGGGGCGCATCTCTGAAATTCTTCTCAGCGACGATTCTGCTGTTCTTGTGGTTCTGGAGCTATTTCAAGTGCTATCTGTGCGGGATGAGCTATATGGAATGCCAGTTCTGGTACGCCGAGACTCCGAAACAACTTCTTCCATACTGCCAGCCAAGGTACCAACACTTATTCCCGCCTGCTTGTCTGACTGACACACGATCAGAACATTAGGTTTAACTTCAACGTTCAGCATGATTGCTACTCCGGAAAATGCGAGGCTTCCGGTGTACGTATGCAGATGCAAGAACGAGTTGAATCGGGCAAAACAGAAAATTTCATTGTCCACAATCCTCTCGACAGATATATCATCAACTCCCATGCATTTCACAACGCCCATCTGCTACGTGCAACTCTCCCTCGAGACCTCTTCGCTCCCATTCCTCTTTTCGACGACCGCCGATCCAAGCACGATGAACTAGCAGCGGCGCTCCGCACTACACTTGAAACCAAGCGCACCACACGAAAAGAAGCCGCAGCATCGAAGAAATGCCGGGCCGATGATGATGATGGATCCCAACCACGAAAACGTAGGAAAACTATTGCTCCCAACCGTCGCGCTCCAACGAGTGTTGCGCAAAATTCGGAAACTATGGTGGCGACTAGAGGGAAGCGAACGATCGCCCGCACCGCAAAGGCGGAGGCGATGTTGAATGGTGAAAGTGATGTCGACACTGATGCCGGCGATCCGGAGTGTTCAGACTCAGACGCCGATGATTTGTATAACAGTTTGGACAGTGATTGCTCGGACTAGGGCCCACTTGTAAAATATGGCATACATCTGAGCTCCAGGTACATAATAATATAGTTGGCAGATGGTCTCCCAGGTGCGGGACAGCTGGAAAAGAACCTGAGCAATCTAGCTGGGGACCAGCTAGTGGGGAACTAGAAGTCAGTTTCAGTGACACGCGTCTGCCGCGTGACCGTGCCAGCCGGTGGCGATGTGTGGGCACTTTGGCGGTGTATCCGTCACTCCTTCCCACAGGTGCAAGATTACAATGAATCCACTCATTTCCTCGTCCAAAAACGTTTTCATCGGTTTGCGGGCGTCGTCAACGCCGACCTCGCCCCACGATCCTCCGCGCACAGTCCCTTTACTCGACTTTCAGAGGCCACGACCGGTCCTCCGCGGAGCGCTGCTCTCATTCCCTCCCCACAGTCGCCGTTCCAGATCGATAGCGTCCCCTCCGCCTACCCGGCACTGAACAACGTGGTTCTCCCTGGCACCGGCGTCGTGGTGCCGCTCGTTTGGAATCGCAGCGCTGGCCGTTGGTGGAGCCCGGGATAACGGGGTGCAGCGCTTCGAGACGTGGCTGGAGAAAGGGGGATCAGGGATACGGAGGGCGCGGGGCGCAGACTGCGGTACAGGAGCACTCTGACACGGGAGGGAGGCGCTTGATTTGTAGCAACGGCGCGCGCGATTGTCTCCAGGAACACGTTCGGCGCGCCAATGAGGGCGAACGGCGAGCTAGTCGAGTTGAGGTCGCGTATGGAAGCGCCGAAGGCAAGGGAGCGGACTGGAAGCATATTCAGCAGGAGCGGCTAGCGGAGGACGGGGGGCACTTACTGTACAGGGGGGGAATTGAAGAGATACGCATTGGTCGGCACGTCCGACTCCAAGAAGTGGCCCTTGTGGGGCATGACAGCCCACGAGAACGTGTGCTCTCCTGCCAGGTATTAGTTAGCCCACAGAAAGGGAGCTGCGGGGGATACGTACCCTGATCCTGTTCAGCGTCGGGTTCTGTCGCTGCGCGCAGGAGCGAAATGTGCAGGATATTCCCCTGGCACGCGAACCCGTATTTAGACTCAGAGAGTAAGGCGACTCCATACCCGTGTTCGCTAAGGTCCGCGTACTAAATCATTCATGAGCAGACGTACAGATATACATGAAGCACGACGTACTTTGTGCCCACAGACCTCGAACTAGCAAGGAGGGATTATCAGCACCGTGTGCACACGGCAGCAAGCGGCAGGCACCTTGGCCATGTCCCACGTAATGTTCTTGTGCGTCGGGCGCTGCAGGTGCCCAAATTGCGTCTCGTACGTCGCGTTGTCACTGTGGATGTTTAGAGGCAACTCGACTGTGAATGAGATATCAAATCGGCACCATACGCTGAAGAGCTGGGAAGGACATACACTTCAAGGACACATGCCTCTGATGCCAGTCAACGAAGGCGTCGAAGCGGAAGAGCGAGCGTGACTTGACCTTCGTGGACGCTGCATTTGCGAGATTAATGGCATACAAGGAGCGGGCGAAGTGCAATTGAACCAGATACCGCATCCAGCGAGATCTACAGACCGCAGGGTCAGCCCAGCAGAGAGACTGGAGCGAAGAACTGATGGCAACGTTGATGTTGCTCTGCCCATATGCACGGACGCGCGGAGGGGTCCGACCGAGACGTCTGAGGATACGAGCGGTGTAGCCTTCTCGAGATGGTGTATCTCGACATCTACGGGACGATACCTTCAGCTTGGTATCGGAGCAGGAAGAAGACGAAACGCACCCCGTGCATCCCAGAAGTTAGGCCGATCCTCGAAGATGACAAGCACGCCAGTAGCGCCATCCTGCATGAGCTCGCGCCTGAAGACGCCTCGATCAGCATCCCGTCACCCCACAAGACAGAGCGGAGACGCACATGAGTTGCACATGCACCGGCCCTTGGAGATCGTGAGCTGCACGCTCGAGTTGCGCAGCACGAAATGGTCGGAGCCATCGGTGTACACTGGAATCCTTCGTCGGCGCGACATCCAGCGCCGGCGAAGTAGCGTCATACCGGACACAGGCGTGAAGCCCCACGCCTCCGCGATGGGCGACATCGCGAGCCCCGCAGGCCGCGCGCCGCCCGCGCAGTGCGCGACCGCGTACCCCTCCGTCTGCGTCACCCGCCATAGGCGCAGTGGACGCGCCGAGCGGGATCCGCGGGAAGAACATCGTGTTGTATGCGACGACTTGGCCGAGTGTCGCGATTCGCGACTCGCGCGTGATGCGCTGCGCGCCGTCGAGCGCGTCGTCGAGCATCTTCTCGCCGTCGTTGCAAACCTCGGCGTACAGCTTCTCGCCGTCGTCGCACACCACGCCACTATGCACATCGGTAAGTTGACGCAGAAGAAAAGATGCGAAAGGCACGTACATAGCGGATCCGGGGAGGACTGGGTATAGACTATCAGCAAGCTTCTATGGGATAGCAGACAGACTGACCATCGTGGACTAAAGGGAAAGCACGGCCAGCGGAGGCAGAAGGACAAGGGCGAGAAGGACATGCATTGATTGAGGAGCACCTTCTCCCATGAGCCGTTGAGCGTCTGCTTGGGGTAGACGTACTTCTTGCTGCCGCTGAGAGACGCCAGCGTCGCGACGTGCTGTACGGCCGCGTGAGCACGAAAGCAGCAGCGGCCCGCGGCCTCCACGCACCTCGACATCGCGGAGAAGGATCTCCGAGTGGCGATTGCCCTCTTGATCGATCCTGCATCCCACCGGGGGTCAGCACCCGTCCGAGCAGAAAGCAGAGCAAGATAACGTACCATGCGACGTGTAGGCGCCACGATGGAACTACTGTCCGTCAGCGAGGGGCTCCATTGAAGGAGGGAAGCACTCACTTCGAGGTACAGCTCGCCATGCCAAGTCGGGAGGACCTTGCCCGCCTTCGTGCTCTCCGCGAGGCAGTCGAAGAACTCGTCGGCGGAGTGCTCCATATTCACGGAGGCAAGCTCGCGGTGCGTGTTGGTGACGGTGCGCATGCGGCGAAGCTGGCGGGGTCGGTGAGCAAGATGGCAAGAAGGCAAGGGTGAGCAGGCGCACATTCTCCAGCATCTTCGGGAGCGGACCACCTACCGAGATGCATATCCATCAGCACACGCAGACGACGAGGGCTATCGGGAAACCCGCCTCCTCCATCACCGTTCCCGAAGACGAGCAAGGGCATGTCGGACGACTCGAGATTCTATCTTGCCATCAGTGACCGGCTGCCACCACGAAGAGAGCCAGGGCATCTCACCTGTGATTCGCCCGAGGGCATGTTCGCGGCGTTCTCGACCCATGAGGCCGATCGGGTGGAACTTGCATGCGAGCACCCGCATCGCGAGGCGCTCGAAGTGGGTGGGGTATTGCTGGGCGGACGTCGGCGGTAGGACGGGAGGGCGGAGGAAAGCGAGAAGGCGGAGAGGCAGGAGGCGAGTGTAGGGTAGAAGAGGAAGTGGCACTGCTGCGCCTGGCTGCACGCGAAGCGGCGCTGGGCAGCGCTCCATCAGGTCAATCTGCGTCGCCCACGAGCGCGCCGTCTTCTGCTGCGTGACGTTGTACGGCCAGAGCCATGCCGTGTCGATGTGGCAGCTGCAAACGTGGCATCAGCGGCGGTGGCAGGACGGAGGGTGAGAGAGAGAGGAGGAAGATGGAGATGATGAGAGCGGGAGGACGAAGTTTGTAAAGGAAGAGTAACGAGAGTCACGTACTGCCCAATTCCCCACACGAGGCTCCGCGGTCCACGTCCCTCGTCGTACACGCCCGCGCTTAGTGTCTCCTAGCCCTCGCCGAAGAGGCCCTCCGCGACGCGCCGCGCCGCGCGCACGTGATAGACGCCGGGTCCGTGTGCGAGAATGCGTTCATGATCGCGTTCGAAGTGACGAGCGCCTTGTTCTGCAGTCTGGGTGAGACGTTAGTGACGGTGTGGAAACGGGGAAACGAGAGAAGGGAGGGCAAGAGGATATGATAGACCTAAATGGGGAGAAGAGATACGGCGAGCAAATGGAGTACGGGACTTGGGGAATACGGCTGCCTCGAGGGGGCCACGCGGAAATACTGGCGCCCGGAGAATGAGCGCAGCAATGGCCGGCAGGGATGGAGAAGGAACGAGGAAGGATAGGTACGCCGGGACACAGAGTCATAAAGACAGAGTGTGGGGGAAATGCAAAGGCGACGACAAAGGAAGGGACAGATGCGCACGGTGTATTCCCGGGCAAGGTATCCACGAACTCGCGCAGCGTCTGGAAGTCCCACAGCAGACGCCACGCCTCCTGATTCGTGACGACGACATCCGCCATGTCGAGGCGGAAGGACCAGTTAGGCTGGAGGGTGGGCGTCAGCGCAGGTCTTCAAAGGCGAAGAAGTCAAGACAGAACGGGGAAAGACGTGCGGAAGCGCAATGAGGAGCACAGAGAAGAAGTAAAATGGGAAGCAAGGTAGGAATACGACTCACATCTGGCGGCCCAATGCCCCCGTCCGCCATGCCGAACATCCCATTGCACGATGACTCGATGAGGATTTCGTGTACACCTTTCTTGCGTGCTGCCTCGGGGGTAATGTATTCGACGCGTCGGTCGCCGCCGTAGCCGCCCGTGATGCCTGGGTCGTCGTATCGGCACGGTGGAGTAAGGCGAGGGAGTGCGGCAGGAGGCGGAGGAGCAGATGGGTGGGAAGACGGCGTACGTACCCTACAAAGGCGTCCCGTCCGTGTCGAAGATCATGGCTTCGCATCCGGGATCGACTTCATACACGCAGGGTTAGCGTGGGTGACAACTGTGCGAGGCGAACATTCGACTGGCCGAACGATGTCGGAATCTTGAGCGTAACTTTCCACCAGTGGTTCATCTGCCGTCGACGCGTTAATACTAGTGCACTTGTCAATTTTTTTTTTTGCGAGGTTATTACAGCTAAGCGCAAAACGATAGACACAAATCGCTTTCGAGTTCGAGTTCGGGCCGAGCACAGCATAGCCAACTTGGGGGTAGAGGGCCGTGGCTGCGCCCGGCAGGATCTCGTACTTATCTTTTTCCCATCATGCCGATTATGCCGCTTAGTAAGCTGGTCATCCCAAATCTACCCGCACATACAGTACACCTACCGCCCGCCGAACTATGCCCTGGACATCGCAGGTGTTCAAGAACATAGATGGCAGAGAATGCAACATCCCATCAGGCACACAAGTAGACCCAGTAACAATGCCATCGTGATACCAAATAGTTCCGTTAGGTTTAATGAGCCTAGATGTGAAGTGATTCTCTCCGGTGTAAAAAACCCCTCGAATCGTGTACCGCTGTCTGCAATCACCCACAGTAAGGTTCAGAGCTGCGTCGAACTTCACATGCTCATCCGAAATCGACAGGTAGAAGAATGGCGGTGTGTTGACAACTGTGGTGATGCTCATTAACTTGATGTTACAAGTCCTGCAAGATCTCCGATCCCACTGGATCATTGTACTAGATAGCCAGTGGGATAGAAAGTAGCCTTGCTTGTGTGTTGCCCTCACCTGTGGATTCATGAAGAGAACCTGGCACGTAGGAAAACTTGGAACAGGGAGGCCGCTTAACATTCCACATTTACCACACTTATATGAAGTTATTCCCCAGCATTTAGAACCCAGTAAGTTGACTGCTAAATCGTCGATCGAGGTGAAGACCATTCCGTCCGGGAACAGCAGTGGATATGCCGCTTTGAGTTTCAAACAAGCAGAATTCCTCACGTCCTCCAATGTCCTGGACTTGTTCTTGAAATCCACGAACCCATTGAAAAGCACAGCCAGGTATGGGGTCTGGTTCATGAAAAACTGTGCCCACCTAGGTGCATTTTCTTGCCAGACATCGTGCAGAGGCGCGAACAAAGCATCATATGCACAGCTATAATTTATTCTGTCCCACATCGTTGCTGAAGGCCGGATGATCGGAGCAATCCGAGTGTGTTTCGTTGCTGACTGACTGGCCACATTGTCCTTCAATTTCCTCTTCGGTGCACTCTTTGAATCTGCTGTCTTCTCAGGTACTTTGTCGCTGCCCAACGCTTGGCAAAATGAAGACTTGCGGGGTGGTGACAACTCCGGTCGCAATATGAACACTTGTTAAAATGAAGACTTGCGGTGACACGTGACATGGGCTGAAGAGTTGGTCGAAATAGTACAGTATTATGTAGCTGATGCCACATAGTCTCGTCCCCATCCGTTCAGGAGTGATAAGACTCCCTCGGAACACTTTATCTAATAATAGAACTATCGGATCATTCCGATGCGGAGTTGAAAATGAAGTGCAGAGATCACTCCAGAACGTCTGGGGCAATTCGTATGTGATGGCCCCCATCGAGTCACACTATAAGTGTCACAAATCCTCGAATCCATGTCCAGAGCATGATATCCTGCTCCATATTATGTTGAGATGCTCCAAATCTCATTCAAGCTAACCCGGAGGTGTGCTCCAGGTTTTTTCTGCAGCGGCTTTGGCCCACTGCTGCCAAATGAGCAGAATTGATGCTCCTGTGCTGACCTAGCCACAGCAGCTTGAAAAGAGCCAGAAAAAATCCGTTTTTGGGAATATAGAGTACAAGATCCAGAAAAGGACATTAGAACATGTTTTGTGGCCAGTGGTATGGTATGGTGAAGAGTATAAAGTGAGTGTGACTCGATGCGGGTGTCACTGCACGAACTGCACCAGACGTTTGGGTGCGTTCTCTGCAATCATTTTTTCAATCTCCGACGGTCCGGCGCTCCGCCGGGCCGTAAGCACCCAAACGTCTGGAGCCGAGACTAGATGCCACATATACTGATCGCCGTACGGATTGAGAAGGCGGTGGACATTCGGCTTTCGACGCCGCTCGTTTCGGCCGAAAGCTGTGGAGAGCCGGCAATACCAGGGAAAAGAGACAGAAGTAAATAAAAATAGCACAGCCCTAGGTCACACAGCCGCTAAAGAGGTAAGGAAAAAGTGAACGAAGTATAGGGACAGCCACTAAATAAGTCATGCACAGCCACTAAGGAGACTATCTTAAAAAATCGGAGACAAGGAAAATAGGGAGACTTTTAGCCCCTCGGAGAAATGAAAGGAACGAGTATTATGTAAACATAAGTACTCGTAAACAAGTGATCAACATAACTAATTTTATCTGGAACCATTGTCTCCGCGCGTCAGCAAGGTCCCACAGAATAAACTTTTCATGACGACTCTCCTTGCGTAACGTCAGTGGGGCACGCAACATACATAAAGATGGACCACCGCACACTCAGTTTTCACCCACAACATCTACTACACCATGGCACAGTACAATTACAGCCGTTTTGTAAATAATACTGTAAGTACTTGTAGGGAGGCAACCGTCACAGTCACGGCAGGAGTGGTTGCGTTGCCGAAATCAAGGTGGGTCACGGTCACGATGAGGTCTGTTGCTTTGCTCGGAAACCGTGACGTGCAAAAAATAATTGAAAATTTGGTGAAATATGCTTGAAAACCCACTGAAAAATATACAAGTCAATTATTGCACAGACCTTACTCATAAATCAGCTTTAATTTCCCTCTAAAGCAGAGATCTGACCCAAGTTTGAATTTTTTGGTTGCCGAATTTTCAACAGTCACGGTCAAAATTGTGGTGGTTGCGTTGCCCAAATCTATTTTGCATGTCACGGCAACTTGGGTGGTTGCCTCCCTACAAGTACTTACAGTATACGGGTTTCGTAAATCGTTGATGCTCGATTTGTGCTTACCTCTGTTTGCCGTTGCATCCTCGGCACACCTCCGAGCCACTACCGAATGGTGTTTGTCTTTTGCGAAACCCCGCTGGACTTCGCAGAGCCACAACTATGCACATTCTGACAAGACTGAAGACGACGAGTCGGCCATCCATGCCAAATGGCAGCATAATGCGAGCAAGGACAGTGTACGGCAGTGTGGAGCCGCTCTAGCCGATGACAGTTTCGCAAACAGAGGTAAGCACAAATCGAGTATCAACGATTTACGAAACCCGTATATTATTTACAAAACGGCTGTATAATGGTCCACCCCACTACGCTACTGCAACATATCTGCTGGGAATGGGTCCCCTTCCTCCCCCACCAATCGTGAGCTCGCGGTCGCGTATGCGCAGGCCGGTCTCGCAATGTCTTTCGGCTTCATATTGTTGGCAGCCATGATAACAACTAGCTGCTTTTGCTCTTCTGGTATATGGCGTCTGTTGCCGGCCATTGTGGTAGCAGTCGAAAGCGGTGGGACATGGTGGGGTTGAGCGCCAGTGAATTTAGCCTTTGTTTGGCTATGCTGTGCTCGGCCCGAACTCGAACTCGAAAACGATTTGTGTCTATCGTTTTGCGCTTAGCTGTAAAATGCCCATGTATTCCCCATGTATTCACCGAAATATTCACGGAGTTCGCACGCTTCGGGATGCATTGCTAATTGCAAACAGAAAAACTACGGTGCCTAGGCGGCCACACACTATAAGCCCTAGTGGCATTGGACGGAAAAATTGTGGATGTCCTCCTTGTAATAGAGATCGAAATGAACTTGGTTGCGAACACCCAGGCAAATGCATTGACACTGCACAGATATTGATAGACTGTATTATGCCAAAGTGGAATCCACTGGCTCCTATGACTGACCTTTGCGATGATATAAAACTGACAGCAGTGGAATTGGATGCAAATCTGCAACAAGTTGAAATTGATCAACCAATGACCTACGATCCGAACTTCAGAGTGTCTAGTGCCGAAAATGGCTTCCGCATCTTTGCTGGGGACGATTCAATGCATGAGATTGCTGCAAGACGACAAGGCCAACTTGAACCACCCCCAAATTTAACAACCGCTTTTGTGCATATCAAGGTCATGCGGGCTGGTCAGTATGACCCTCAAATTATGGCAAGATTCAAAATTGTTTCAGATGACTTCGAGGAAGACACAACTGTACATCTCACATTTGACAACCCAACGATAAAAATGAACTTTAAATCCGGAATATTGGGAGCTGCACTCTCCTTGTTCCAGAAAATTCCAAATAATGCCCCATTACTGCTATGCTCCCCATCCGATTTTTTGCTCAAAACACTGATTAAGGAGCGAACAAAATCTGAAAATAACATGTTAGACCCCCTCTTTAAAGCGGTTTTTGCAGTGCTGAACGAGCGGGTTGCACGAACACAGTTCAAGCAAACAACAGACACTTTTCCTGTCACCTTAAATTTGGACACTGATATATGCACTCCACTCGAGGTTGATACCCAAATTGATTTAATGTTCAGCTGTCCTGGAATTCTAATCTCACAAGGCTCACAACGGATCTTTACAAAAATTGTCAAAGGCAACCACTCTGAACCTTTTAGAAAGGCAACTTTCATCAACCTAGACCGCATCCGATGCTCCATATATGAAATTTCTGAGTACGCTCCAACAGACGAAATGATTTGGAACTCTATACGTTCCACAAATTTAAGACGAACCCACCGTGAATTATTCTGGAAGTCGATTCACAACATTTTCAGAGTAGGTGACTTTTGGACACACATGAATAATCTTGAAGAATTTTCTGTTTGTCACACATGTGGCGTCCCCGAAAACCTTGAGCACATAGCAATGGAGTGTGATGCATCGGGTGCAAAATTAATTTGGAGACTGACCAAGAAACTCTGGGCCACGAAATACCCCATGTGGCCCTCCCTCAGCTGGGGCCTTGTCCTCGGTTGTAACCTTGTTAAATTCAAACACTCAAATGGGAAAATTATCCCTGCTATGGGACGATTATTTGCCATTCTGGTATCTACGGCCTGGCACACGATCTGGAAGATCCGGAACGATAAGGTTCTGAAGAACCCACACAGTAACATTACAGACATTGAGATTCACAACAGATGGCTGAAATCTGTGAATTCAGCACTGGGACGAGATCGAATCCTCACCAATAAAATGAAATTTGGTAATCTTGCGCTGAAAAAAGATCTTGTCCTAAGAACATGGAGTGGTCTACTAATGAACGAAGCTGCTCTGCCGGACGATTGGACTTACACAGTGGGGGTTTTAGTGGGTATACAGCCATTGAAATTGAATGACTCAAGAAATGGGATAGGATAAATTTACTAGGCTGGAGTCCCACACTCTGGTAATTGTGCGTAATGGCATTTCCTCCCTGGACAACTTTCCCGGCATTAACTAGAACTTTCTAGTAGACCCAGCGGATGACTTTTTGAATGCTTCTGCAGACTGAATTTCATTATCCCAAACGCTCCAAAAAAAAAAAAAAAAAAAAAAAAGTAAAATGCCCATGTAAATTGCGGTGTTGTGAGGTTGTGACGGTTTGGCGGGACGTTTTGGCATTGTCACGAGTTGTTTGGTGTTGCACAACGTCACAGCTCTTTTGTCAAAAGTCTGATGTGACACAATGATGTGACACATAACTTTTGGCATGTCCCATCTAGCATCCAAAACCAAGCTTCAGAAAAAACTGAAGCTGCAGATATAATTCAATATGCCTCTAGTATATATAAGAATATCCTAGTGATTTGAGGTTCAGCTTGTGTAGCAAACGGTGACCTCTAGTTATGTGCCATCAGTCACAGTGGCTATGGCTGATCGTTTGACGTTCGCTTTCAAGTTTTTTCATTAACTGAACTCGGCGTGAACGATCCGCAGAGAGCCGGGTATGTTTCGCCAGAATTCGAAGAGTTATTCGTGGACAGTCAGTTGACACTGTCCCACCAGCGCGCTATCCAATTCTGGAACGTTTTCGACATGCGTTTCCACGCCTGGCAGGGCCCAGGCAGATAGTGCGGCGGGATGCTCCAAGGAGCTTCGCACTGGCACCTCATCTCTTTACTACATGGACGACCTGAGACCTGTGATTTATGGACTTGCGGTCCTCCTCGCAGTATACGTCTTCAGGAAAAGATTCTATCGGTCGACGGTGCGCTCGAGTCTCGAAGCATCACTTCCAATTGCAGATCAGCAGCGTATAGATCGATTCAGTCCCCACAATCGGCTCCTCTGGCACTATAAGCTCCTACAGAGATGCTTTCCGTTTCTTCCTGCATGGAGAAGCCATGGTCAAACAAGGCTATGATCGATATACCGGCCATATATACCGAATTCCGTTCATGGGTCGCTGGAACTATGTCGTGAGCGGGGCAGATCTCATCAAGGATATTGGATACACGCCGGAAGACAAGCTCTCCTTTGATGAAGCAATCCGCGACGTAAGTGTCCCGCTCGTCCAGTATCTTCTGGCCCTAATGGGATGCACAGCAAATCCAGTCGGACCTGACTATGGGTCCAGAGCTGCGAGAAGACCCCCACCTCATCCCAGCGGTCCTCGCATGCTTAACTCGGAACCTCGGCCGGTGCTTTCCCGGCGTTCGAGACGAAGTTGTCTGCGCCTTCGATGACATTCTAGCTTTGGAGGGAACGGGTTTGTCAGAGCTTCGATCGTTTCGCCGCTGTTAATGGGCTGGCAGACTGGAAGCTTATCACTATAATGCCCGCCATGACGGATATCGTCTGTCGAGTTAGCAACAGACTATTCGTCGGTCTTCCTCTCTGTCAGTCAATTTTCTGCTCTCTGTCGTGCGGTTGGCAAACCTCTACGAAAACAGGTCGTGACCCCGATTATCTGAAACTCAGCATCAAACACACACTCAACGTTGTGATCTGCGCGAGGCTTATCTCCATGCTTCCCCCCATCCTAAGACCGTCAGCACTTCTGTATCCTTCTAGTTGATACTCCACCCGGCTCACTGTATTTTCTCAGAATTCTTGGACCGTTATTGTCCTCCCGGAACCAAAACATGCGGGCCGCCCAGCGGCTGATGGGCCCGCTCGTCGCACATCGGCTGGAAATGTTCCAGGAGCACGGCAGTGATTGGCCCAACAAGCCCGTAAGTGTTCTTTCCAACAACCCTTAGACGCTATTTACCTTCCAATTCGGGGACAGAACGACCTAGTCTCGTGGCTCATTGATATGGCCGAGCCCAAGCAACGAAATGTGCGCGCTATCATCCAGCGGGTCCTCGTAGTGGTGATGGCTGCGATCCACACGTCCTCGATCGTAACTTCCTTCACTCTATCACAGTTAAATTGCCTACGCTGATTTTGTGTCCTAGACATTCGTGCAAGCGCTCCTGGATCTCGCTGCGTACCCGAGCTACATCGAGCCGCTCAGAGATGAAGTCGAATCTGTTATCAAGGGGGAGGGATGGACCAAGGCTGCGCTCGGAGACATGCACAAGATCGACAGCTTTCTGCGCGAGTCGCAACGCTTCAATGGTCTCGGTATTCGTACGGCTTTGATTTTCTTTCAATAAGTATTTCCACTCCTTGACGACTCGGTCTCGGATAGTGTCGATGTTCCGGAAAGTGATCCACCCCGATGGGTTCCGGTTCTCCGACGGCACAGTGCTGCCGGAAGGGTCATTCGTGAACGTCGCGGTGCGGGCCGTGCACCACGATCCAAGTATTCCGATCACATTGTTATTTACACTCATCCATGCTCAACGCGATTACAGAAATCTTCCCCGACGCAGACGTCTTCGACGGCTTCCGGTTCTCCAAAATGCGCTCTGAGGAGCACCCAGGCGTCTTCAAGCACCACATGGTGACGACCGAGCCGACGCACCTGCCCTTTGGGCATGGGAAACACGCGTGTCCTGGACGGTTCGCCACTTCGACCTGTAGAAGTACGCCCCTCGCTGACCCACTTCCCGCAGATTTTTTGCAGCGACGGAGCTCAAGGCGATGCTTGCACACGTCGTGCTGAACTACGACGTGCGACTCGAGCATGAGGGTGCGCGGCCCGCGGATCGGTCGTTCGCAACGATTCGGGTGCCCAACAGGAACGCGAAGGTGTGGTTCAGAAAGCGAGGGATTTGATCTGATACGGCTTGGATGCGACGCGTATTTCTATCTTTTAAATGTCCCTGGTGTTGATATCGCTTGTTTATGGTTGGATCTAACTATTCCATCAGTTACTTGTCAGCTGCCGCCGATCTCTCAAGTGCACCGCCGATCTCTGCTGATCTCGTGCCAATGGCTATTTTCAATACGACACTAAGAAGCACGAACCAGGAACACAGAGCTGTATATAGCCCGTACGGAGGGTATCATGCACACGCCAAGCCTGATTCCGAGTAACTCAAAAGGTCTTCAGTGTCCACTGTTGACACGGCGCCGTCCCTTGTCCTCAGCCGTCATGTCATCAGCGCATTCGCAGCCCCAGGACGCGGACGTCCCCGTGCAGCGCCCGTGGCGCCGATTCAGAGGGCTGTACATAGCAGTGGAGCTCCTGCTCGCCAATATCGGATCCTTTCTCCTGCTCCTCGTACTCCTCCAAGTACTCGGTATCCCGGCAATAACCATATGAAGTTTGTTCAATCAATCAGCATCTCAATGCATAATCTGGTTTGATCGCTGTTCTGTTAAACATCGGGTTGCCCATTTAATGGTGTCAGAGAGCTGGGGTTGGAGTGCTTGTAACATGGTGTTCAAACAGGTGGAACCAAGAGTGATTAACAGAGTGTTCAACCAGTGATTAACGGAGTGTTCAACCAGTGATTAACTGAGTGTTTGACAGACGGTTCAATCAGATCATTGGACACTGAAAAAAAGTGACTGCTGACTAAATCGAACGCATGACCTTCGGTGTTCTAGAGATTTGCCAGACACAGACATTAACCAATTCGCCATCGCCCTGCGCAGGAAAACTGTTCATTGTGACACTTCATGTGGGTGGCAGAAGTCTTCGCAGTGAATTGTAGCCTGACTAGATTGCCGAACGAACGAACACACACATCACCATCGTTTTGTTTTCGGCTTGCCGCTGCTCAAGCGGCATTCATGACTATCACGTCTTCACAACTCTTACCCTTTCATCTCTCATTTGAGTTCGCCGAGGTAAGTAGCCTGCCTGTACCTAAGCATTCTCTGCGTAGACAAATATCACATTGTTAAACTGTTAAACAAACGAATGAACAACTGACTAAACACGTCATTCTTTATTGCTGTTTGCAAAATAGTTGGCCACATTGCCTTTTTGAGAAAACTAATGGTTTTGAGTCGTAAAACGTGTTTGGGCTGTATCTCACTCAATTCGGGCACTTTATTTACAAATGAAAATATTTTCGAGCATTACGAGCCTATCCTCGTCGTCTGAGCACAAGAACGCCACGATTTAGGCAACACGTCAGAAAGTTATGCAAAATATCGTATTTTTGAGCAGACTGAATACTACGCAACAACAGGGACACGTATCGACAAACAGGAAAGACAAGGACCATTGATTAGGTCTCCCCCAAGCCTCTACGTTGAGATTTTCGTCCTCGGGGCCTCTGCCGCCGTCGCTGTCGTCGTCCAAAGTCAGGTCACGCACTGACGTGTCCTGTCACTTGCGTGACCCTACCTTCGATGGCGTCGGCGACGACGTTGGCGAGCTTGTTTTCCAAAATCTCGCAGTAGACCCTTTTGAAGGACCTTATCTAAGGCACTTGTCCTTTCGCCTTGCTTATACCTGCTCGCGTTGGCTAGCAGTGCAAGGATTTGTCAAAAATTCACTATCTTTTGTAACATCCTTATATATTGCTTGAATCACATATCTGTGATTCTCAGAGGTCCTTCCAAGGGTTCGACGACAAAGCTTTTGGAAAAAAAGCTCATTTGGAAAAAAAGCTCACCAACGTCGTCGCCGAGGCCATTGAAGGTAGGGTCACGCAAGTGACAGGACACGTCAGTGCGTGACCTGACTTTGGACGACGACAGCGACGGCGGCAGAGGCCCCGAGGACGAAAATCTCAACGTAGAGGCTTGGGGGAGACCTAATCAATGGTCCTTGTCTTTCCTGTTTGTCGATACGTGTCCCTGTTGTTGCGTAGTATTCAGTCTGCTCAAAAATACGATATTTTGCATAACTTTCTGACGTGTTGCCTAAATCGTGGCGTTCTTGTGCTCAGACGACGAGGATAGGCTCGTAATGCTCGAAAATATTTTCATTTGTAAATAAAGTGCCCGAATTGAGTGAGATACAGCCCAAACACGTTTTACGACTCAAAACCATTAGTTTTCTCAAAAAGGCAATGTGGCCAACTATTTTGCAAACAGCAATAATAGTAAACGTCCATGCCTGAAATTATTTCGCACTGGATTCCGACAAGTCGACGGCTCGCTCAGAGATGTCAAACAATAGCGCACCTGGTTTCGGATTCTCGAGTCTAGAATACCAACTAAAGACTGACAAAGATTCATGGCATGCCTACTGTAGCTGTTGCCAAGTTCCGATCTTGAACATGTCACAAACACTAGAATAGACAAGGAACGAACTTCCATGGAACCGCCCCCCGCCACTCCTCCCATTCCAAACCGAACCTCCTCCTGAGCATCTCGTCTTCTCTCGAAACGCGCAACACCAAGCTCGTGACCACGGCCACGGCCACACCCACCCACAGCCCCATAATCGCCCGTCCAACGGCGCTCTCCCACACGCCGCATTCCCACACATATGAGCCCCGCAACGCGAGCGTCATCCACCCGCCAACCACCGTCAGCATCATCGCCGTGTAGCTGGGATGCCGCACGACAGCGTACGGCCCGCGCGTCACGAGCTTGTGGTCCTTCTGCAAGCTGAGCTCGAACGTGAAATGCCGCCCCAGAGTGCGATAGCACTGTACGCGCAGAATCGCCCCGACGAGCGTGATCCAAGTACCCAGCGCGAAGGCGGGCGTAATAGCCAATCTGGTGCTGCACGCGGGAGCGCTTGCAGGGGATGCGTGCAGGATGGTGTACTTCGAGATCGCGCCGGTAGGGCTATGGGATGCGATGATCAGGTAGATCTGGAGGCCGTTGAGCGTGTGCGAGACAGCCTACATGGAGTCAGCACCTTAAATATTTGGTAGCTCCGTACGCACGCGGAGGAAGACGCAGGGCCATGCCAACCGTCGCAGAAATCGCTCTCGCCAATCCGGAATGAACACGGTGTGCTGCCCAGGCGCGAGCGGTGGATTGGGCGGCATCGCAGTGATCCGCATGCATATGATATCTGAGAGAATGAGCGGGATTTTCAAGAGAGTCAGCATCATGTTCACCGGCATGGGAGAACGGGACTTGAGGTTTAAGTAGCGGACACAGTGCCTAGAGGTGATTCCTGCATCTCCAACGTCCAAATATGGGGACTCCAAAAGCAGCTGAGAGACACGGGTAATGCGGCCATATGAGGACAGATTCGCGGGAGGGAATCAATTGGCTAGTCACATTCAGGCGTGATGCCAAGTAGGGTGGCTGCAGAACTGTGAGACGACTGGGAACAGCTGGATGTATGATATCGGCATGAGCGTGAAAAGAAGCCAGGAAAAGGTTTCATTCATTCAAATAAATGGGATGTGAGAGCAGCGAACACACGACTGTCAGGTCATTGGGTGGTTAGGGACTTCCACCCCCTAGATCTTTGAGCTGGTATAAATAAGGCAAGAACCGTCGGTGGCCACGCACGGTTTTAATATGCACCGGTGATGGTGACCCTACATCGGAATTTGGCAGATCCCGTATAGTAATAACGCATGCGTCCGGACAACGTCGATCATAGCAGCGTTCAAGTACCCCGGAATATGGCTGTTCGACCTGCCAGCCAGAAATCAGCGTCGCAATTGAAACATGTCGAAAGTCCCTGTTTAATGTCCCGGTTGGTTCTTGCGAAGCCTGGGACGGACTGCGTTCATTTGCACATATACTCTGTTCCTGAGGAACGTCCATGAGCGCATAGACTGTGCCTCACCAGAGTCTCAGAGGTCTTCACACACCACCGAGTCGTTGTATGTGCCGCCGACGAGATCAACGATAATAATGAGCTGCCTCTGAGACTGTCGTGGGCGCAAAAGATAAGTATCAAGTCGCCGAAAGGGTCGAAGTGACACTCCGCGCGAGATCCACGAGGGCTGCCTGGTGCAAGATTCATCAGTGACGGACATGACTCGAGATAAGTACATCGGCGTTCGGTGCATCAGAAATTGGTTCGGTCTATGCCGGGAAATTGAAAGGACCCAGAGGTGGAACAGACCGGGATGCGCGGCAAGGACTCGGTCTTTCTCGGCCTTTTCCCGATATTTGAAAAAGGCTCGGGTCGGGGGAAATCATTCCCGTCGTAATTCGGTGGGTCCCCGAGGCCTATTCGAAGCTGAAGTCGTTCTGGGACGGTTTAGCTATGTGCGGACTCCCAGATTGAACCGTTTTGAACCGAAGGAGGGCCGTAGGTGCGAGGGATCTGGAGATCCAAGGAAGAGGTTCATTTTGCGGAAATATTTTTATCCTTGAAGACCGCGGAACACATAACAGAGGTCACCTCCATTTGATCTGCGAACAGTTTGAGTGTACAGTGATTAGTCTTACCAGTTAACGACATCCGCCTCCGCCTCCCCAAAGATGCTCGTGTTCTTCACTCCAAACGCCTCTGCCTCAAGATCGAGATCGTCTCCGCCCACATACAGTCCAGGCAACTCGCGCTTCAGAAAGCGCAGCACATGCCGATTGATCTGCTCGAACTGGAGCAAGAACCCGTCGTGCCCATCCGGCGACTCGATGATCACGAGCTCCGCACCGGGGATGTGCGCCGCGAGTTCGCGCTGCTCGGTCGGCGTGAACAGCCCGTCGGTCGCCACGCCGATGACGAGCGCGCGGGGCAGGAGCGTCGCGAGCACGCGCGCGAGCACCAGCGAGGCCTGATCGTCATCGGCGCCGTCGGCGAAGGTGACGCGGTCGCGCGCGACGTCGTGCGTGTAGCAGTTCGCGTCGAAGTCCGCGGTGAACTTCTGGCCCTGGTAGCGCAGGTACAACTGCGCGGAGAAGAGCGGCGGCTTCGGCGCGAGCCCTTGCTGGCGGCCGACGATCGGGGAGCGCGCGCGACTGCGGGGGTGAGCGTTGAGGTGCCCGTCGTTATGCGCCTCCCGGCCTGGTCCGCATTCGTTTGCACGGGCAGCTAACCATGGAATGAGCAGGGGGAAAATATATTACAGTGCCGGTGGCAATGAGTGCCTGTTGCATGCCCTCGTACGCGTCCTTGAGTATCCGCTTGACTGTTTCACTCCGGGAGAATCATCATTTCGGGGAACCAGGAAAGTATGGACAGCATATTGGGCTCCCTCCTAACTGGATCATCGCCCCCGCTCACCGGGCGCAGTATACCATGGTCATTAATATTGTTACCGCCCAATGCTGACCCACTCACGGAGCGGAAACAGCGCACGCCCCACAACTCGATTGCCATAGAAATCGAGTTCCATCGCTTGTATTCCTTTCTGTCAGATCAACCCCTCACCGCCTGCTTCATCTTCCGCACCTCAGGCCACCCGGCGAACCCAACGGTCCCCGGCAAACCGTGCCAAACTGCCTCCCGATCATGATCACATTCAAACTGCTCCTCAAATCCATCGAGGCAGGGACCGCAGCGCAGGTCCTTATATCTGGCCCTCGTCTCCTCAGTCCAGTGGCGCAGCGGGTCCATGCGCCGTCGCGTGCAATAAAGTCGATGAGTTTCGAGGCGCAGTACATGCTGTTGCCAGGACACCCCTCGCGCCAGTCGCAGAAGGCGCCTTCGTCGAACTTGAACCGGTTAAGCACACGGAGGCGTGTGCAATTTACGCGGGACATCGAGGAATTCGGGGAGGGAGGTGGGGTAGACGGCCTCCAGATGAAAAAGAGCGCGTCCAAAGAGCTCTTGCGCGTCGTATTTGTTGCTTATGCGCAAAATGTCGAGCACGACGGGCAGTTCGGTTGGCGATGGCGGGGGCCGGAAGAAACTGAAAACCGGCCATGCGTCAGGAAAATCACTTTAACGGGGATGAAACCAATCGCGACGCACGTTGCGTCGAAGATGGCCTTGAGGAACAACGCCGTTTCGGCGTCGCTGTCGAACAAGCGCACCACAGGCAGTCCGTCCACCGTATCTTTATTGGTGGCGTCCCCGACAGGCGGTGGAAACTCAAGCATGTCCGCGAAAACTGCGGAGTTGGCGGCGAAAACCTTAGCGCATATGCGGAAGGAGAGATTTTCTGCCTGGATGATGAGGTCCCCGTCGGACAACCACAATTCCTTGCTGCGTTGTATTTTCAAATCAGTGGTTCCAGCACAGGAACGAGTAGCAGCGCAGGCTTTAACGTGAGTCGGTAGACGATAGTGGAGGTAAGGGAGAGGGTAGCGGAACCTTCCAAGCAGAGAGGTCCGTTCTGAGCTGAGCGATGCAAGAGGTGCTCGATCTCTGGATCACGGACAGGTTCCCACGACACCCCCCCCCCCAGAAAAGGCAACCCGCATCGACGGCAGCAAGATTCCATCATTTGCCATCAAATAGTGCCACTCGACGCGTTTCTCTTTCACCACTCGCGTCCCGCTTGCGCTCCGGTCTTCCACGCAACACACAGTATGGAACAGTAACACTGTATATGGTGCACATAACCCGTCAAATAATGCTACCCCTTCTGCATATACAACTTTTCGTTCCCTTCCACCCGACTGGCCAGAAACGCCTGCCCAACTCGCCTGCTGGGACTCCACGCCGCTCCAGGGTACTCCAGACATTGCTCGGCCATGTAGTAGGAGTTGCGCGGCAGCCAGATGACCAGTCCCAGTCCCACGCACAGCAGTCGATGAACGAAGATGTTTTTACGTAGTGTACGGCGATGAATACGACGCGGGAGCTCAGCAGAGAGACGGGAGAGACAAGCAAGAGTGTCAACAGCCCGACGTCCGAAAGCGGATGCCGAGCTCGGAGCCAAGTGCCGAGCGATGCCAACGATTGATGGGTTCTTTCGCTTAACCACATCACAGTCTAAGATCTAGAGATCAAGCACCTCTTGGAGCGATGGTCTCCAAGTCAAGGGGCACCCACCGGAAGATGCCGAGACACAGCCTCATAGGTCCCTGGACCTCTTATGTCATACAATCGCCCTCCGGGCAGACCTGGTTCCTTCGGTGGCTACTTTAATGTTATATTAACGACGAAGAACACTTCACGTTTGCCTCAGTTGGAGTTCTTCATGTATTCGTGGCTTTGTCACGCTGACGTGGTCGTACGTTCGACTCTGTTGAGTGCCTTGTATTTTTATTTTGCAACGCATCCAGTAATGATATGATGTCAAATGAAGAATATGAAGGCAAAAGGAAACAATGCTTCGCCGAGAAAATCGGTCACAGAGGGAGTGGAGGGTGGGTGAGAAAAACTTGAGATGTAAATGTAAAGAGGTAGAGCTGTGTGGATGTAACGAGCGCGGACGGTACGTCGATGGTGGCGGTCGGTAAGTGAAATTTCTGAGGCTGTGCTCTCGCTCAGCTGGACGCGAGCTGTCTGTCGGCCGATCCCTAGCTCGCTGGGAGTCGGCCGACACCGTGAGAGATTTAAGATAAACGTACTACGAGCGGCCACGTGATCTGTCACGTTACACGTGACGCGGCAAAAATCAGGGGAGGTTCAACAAAACATCGCCACTCGCGCGCCCGCTGCTTGCGCTCCGCCTCCCTCACCTCCCGTGCCATGCGCTCAGCGCGCTGCTCTGCGACCCACGTCGCGGCGTCCACGACCGCCTCTGCCGGGCGCGTTTTGAAGCCTTGCAGGTAGCACTGCAGCTCTGCTGTGGAGAACTCCGCAGGCAGGACGTGGGCGGCGAAGCGCACGGCGAGCGCGGAGATGGTTTCGCGTGCGGCAGGTGTGGGTTTCGTCTCACCCCCGGAAATTTTCCTGTCCTCCACGTTGCCGGTCGCCTCGCGGTCGGTGGCATCTGCAGTCGAGATTTTGACATCGCCGTCGGCCTCGCTGTCGACGGGGGCAGAGGGGGGCTCCATGACGTTGGGGAAGCGCTCGGGCAGGAAGAAGCCCAGGAAGAAGGTACACCCCTGTTCCGCCGTCGCGAGCCCGTACGTGACCTTGCGGTCGATATGCCCCGGGCAGAGTAGCGTAGGGTCCAGCCGGTCGATGTAGTTTGTCTGCGGAGGTGTTAGCCGCAGGGCCGACAGCGGTGGAGTGAAGGGAGGAGTGATCAGATGGCCCAGGGATGGAATGGGAGTGAATGGGGCGGCGAGGGACGAGGGATGAAGGAGAAGGGAGATCAAGCTCAATAGCAAGGGAGGGGACGCACAGTCGCGAAGAAAAGCTTCCCCTCCTCGCTGCCCACGCCATCGATCGCCTTCAGCAGCCCCGACAGCATCACCTTCGACCCTGCAGGCTTCATCATCCCTTCCGCCCGGCCCTGCATCATCATGCCAGATGCCCTGCGCCCGTCCTCGTCCTCGTCATCACGCGCGAACACGCAGTCGATGTCCTCGATGAGGAAGAGCGTGTGCTTCAGGATTGCGGACATGGCGCACTGCAGGAAGGAGTCGTCCACGCTGAGAGGCGTTAGTCAGGAGGATGCGAGGCCGGGAGGGAAGTGGGATGTACAACCCGGACGCGAGCGAGAGCAAGTAGATCTCGAGGTTGAGCGCGCCGGCGAGCGCATAGATCGTCGATGCTGCGCGGTGTGTGTTAGCATACGCAATACGAGTGTTATTTGAATCAAAACACGTACTTTTCTGGTGCCAGGTGGTCCATAGAGCAGGTACCCGCGGCGGTGAGGGATGCCCGCCTCAACGTACCAGTCTTCGGTATTGATGAACTCTTGCGCGTCCCGCACGAGCGCGTCGACAACACCTTCTTGGAGGATGATTGAGCTGCGCACACCACATCAGATTGGAGAACAATGGGGAAGGGGTGGCGTACCTGAGCAGGCAACGGACCTTGTGCTTGACGTTGTTCCATGTCATCGAGGGCCGGAAGTGCGGCTGGCAGGGCCAAAAATTAGTTCGGAGTGGATGGGACGAGGAGCGGTGGGCTTACAGTGTTGATGAGGTGTATCACAACGTTGGGACGGTTGATCTCAACATAGCGCGCGCACGCCTCTTCCACGAGCTCGGAGAGAATGTTCATGTCAAGCGTATATATCCTGGTGCACCAACGATTGTCAATACAAAGGAGACAATGAATAGGACAACGGCGTACGTGAAGTAGATGGTAGCGGTTGGCATATACATACCCGGCGGCATGAAGCTGCCCTGCCCAGTGTCGCTGCTGCGCTGGATCTCGATCCAGTGGAAGAGCTGTGGCTGCTGGTACGATGAGACATACTCAGTGCTGCCCTTGACCGTTGGGTCGACCCATGTCTTGACGGACCACTTGCGCCGTGAGTTGGTTGCGGAGACGGTGAAGTTGTGCGAGCGCTGCCAGATGTTCTCCTGCGTCTGGGGTGCATTTTAGGGAAGGCTAAGGGTAGACGAACTGGAGTGAACATACCAGAAAGAGGAGAATCCATTCGTACGCGCAGTCGCCCTCATCGAACTTGGCCGTTAGTGAGTACTCTGAGAATATGCAGAATATCAGCGTAAGTTGAGTAGGGACAGTGTTCGACGTACGGAATCAAAACCGTTCGATCAACCACTGGCACACATGTCGCCCAGTCTCCACCACCGAGCCGAGGATTAGTAGCTTGATGCTCGAGCCGAGATATGCTTGGGACAGCAGACCGACGGTCGCGAAGATGGAGGAGAGACCCATGAATGATGCAAGCCAGGGTGGTTGCGCATCGGAGCCCAAAGGGAGAGTACGACATTGCTCAAGTGGAAGTTGGAGTGGGCGCAGAGAAGAAGGGCGCAAACATGCCAGGTGCCTAAGCACTGCCAGCATCGATGCCTCGTGGTGTGCTGTGGGCTATTCTGATGTGGCCGATTGTTATCATGAAGCGCGGAAGTAAGGTTTCGAAGACTCACCAGCGACGAGAGAGGTCCAGCTTGTCAGATTTGCTTTGTACTGGGAGTGATGTTGTCCAGAAACAATTACTTAGTAAGGCAGATATTGGGCTAGGTATAGAGCTGTGGCCAGCCATCGGCCCGTGCGCCAGCAGCAGATATGCAACACTGAACGAGCTGGAGTAACGGCGAGGGCAAGACTAGATTCCCAGTCGAGAGTTTTTCGTTTTTTAATTTTAATTTTAATTAATTTTTGCAACGCATCACGTGCAACAATGGACTACCAGGCGCTGTCACAGGGGGCATCATCCGTGGCATATGAATTCATATGCCACGGTGGCTTATGCGCGGCTGTTGGCCGGAAGTTGGCCGGAAGTTGACTATCATAGATAATAGATAAGATGAGATGACACATTGAGCGAGATTTCACCGAGACATTTGCGGTCACCTGATGGATGATTGCAGTGTTTCGTGAAATACATACAACAATGAGTTTTCATGGAAAGAGAACTGAACTATGTCCATATATGAGTGATCTCAAATGTTTTGAGTAGAACCTAACACAAGGGGCATAGACCTTGGCATATGAATTCATATGCCACGGTGGCTTGTGTGCGGCTGTTAACCGGCACTTGATCCCCGGCTGAGCAAATTGTAAAATGCTTTACATAATGAATTGATTCAATCAAATGATAAATTGTTGCATGAAGCTTGTTGGCCTGCTTTGCGCGCTCAACAGAGCATTCCATCTCCAATCTGTCATGTCTACAGCCTCGTTGATAATCATCTAGCCTGAATCAAACAGCTTTTAATCAATCAGGATGTAGTAGGGTTTTTAAAGATGGAACCTCCGACTTGAATGGGTGCTTTTCACCCATCAACTGCCATCCTTCCATGCCCAAGAAATTTCTCTGTCTCTGTTCACAATGTGTCCAACACAGTGTGGTGGAAAATGGACAGTGCCTACCGGGTCAGATGATCAGCAGCGCAGCACGTTCAGCCCACGAACGTCGAGATGAGTTGGCAAAGCTAAAAGAGGAAGCCGGTATATCAAATCAGGACCCTGTGGTCGAACCAGAGCCTCGAGCAGATAAAAGCGGAATCTCTATGCCATCTCTTGAGGTCATCGAGAAAGGTAAGAATATTCCATTCTGCATGGAATCAGCTGATTTCTGATACAGCTATTTCCCCTGTTACCGCATTATGTGTAATGCTTGCAGCTTGGCTGAATCTTCACGTGGGTATCAGCCGCAAGAATTCAAGCATTTTTTTAAAGGCCTTGCGATTCATCCTATCGACTACTATCGAACTCATCTTTGGAGTCTTGCAATTAGCAGGCTTCAAGATAAAATCCCCCAGTCCTGATATTCCTCAAGATATTTGCACTGTTTACCAGTATGGAATGGAGCCGGAAATAATCCGCACACCATGCTGCCCGATATGTTACAAGCCATACTCTCTAGATGCCCTTCCAGATACATGTGACTGGAAGAAGTCACCAAGATCTAGGGCTTGTGGTGCCACATTGTGGAAACAGGTTCGAATACAGAATGGAACTACCAAGAAAGTTCCCAAGAGTTTATATACCACTCAATCATTTGAGTCCTGGCTACAATTCTTTCTTTCTAGACCACAGGTTGAAGAACAATTGGAGAAGTCCTTTCAACAGGATCAAACCAGACAGAATGCACCACAGGCAGATGTAATGACAGATGTTCAAGACAGCCCTGCCTGGCGTGGGCTTGGGAACTTCTTGCTCTCCCGCTATCATCTGGTTTTCGGTGTTTACATCGATTGGTTCAATCCCTACACAAACAAGATTGCAGGTATGTATCTAATAATTGAATTTTTTATTTTTTATTTTTCATTGACAAATACCTCAAAGGCAAGGTTGTTTCCTGCGGTGCAATCATACTGTATTGCCTAAGTCTCCCCATCAAAGTTCGATTCCTACTCGAAAATATTTTCATTATTGGCATGGTACCAGCCCCTGGTGCTCCGGATGTGTGGACAATCGCACATATTCTTGTCTCTTTTGCCCGAACAATGAATGCTTTTGCAACTCCCGGAAAAATCCTACCCACCTTTCGAAACCCTCACGGTGTTCATGTGGCAGTTCGGATCCTTGCACTCATTGCTGATCTTCAGGCAATACGGAAAGTGGCTGGTTATATGGCATTCAATGCAACAGCTTTTTGCAATTTCTGTCTTCTTAAAATCGACGACATCGAAAATCTTGACTACAGATCCTGGACACTTCGAGATGGCCATACTGTTTCTGCGCAAGCAAAAGCTTGGCACGAGGCCAAAACTGTAACAGAAAAAGACAAGCTGGCCAAAGAGTCAGGTGTTCGTTGGTCACCAATGCATGATCTTGCCCACTGGGATCCAGTTGACCATGTTATTCTTGGGTTTATGCACAACTGGCTTGAAGGTGTACTTCAACGCCATCTTCGAGTGTTTTTAGGAATTGGCCGTCCCAAGAAAGCAATGACAGATGTGAAGAATCTCGGAACACTTGAGGACGAGGAGGAACAGTTTACAGAGTCTGAGATGTCAGAGTCTGCTAGCGAACTTGAAGATCTGGCTCATGAAGTGGTCGAGAATCAACAACAGCCTCCTCCCATTCATGACTCCGATGACCGTATGAATGTTGATGATGAGAGTGAAGGCTCCTCCACTCCAACTCCATCAACATACTTGGATGTAGCTGATGATGAACCGGATAATGACGAAGAGTTCTTTCATTTCGACTTTACAGGCACTTTCAATTTCTCATCACTACAGCTGGGTAACATTCGGGCTTGTATCCGGGATATTGCACTTCCTACTTGGGTTGCTCGCCCACCAACAAATCTTGGTGAAGCCAAGCATGGAAAGCTGAAGGCCCATGAATATCTTCTTCTCTTTACTGTGATCTTGCCCCTCATTATCCCAGAACTTTGGTGGGGGGAAGATGAGGTCAACATGAAGTTGCTGGAGAACTTTCATCATCTTGTTGCCTCCACCAATATAATATCATCTTTCTCAACATCGAATACACAGGCCGACCAATTTACAGACCACTACACCAAATATCGCTCAGCTCTACCTCAATTATTTCCCATTCCCGAGTTTCATTCTGTGCCAAACCACCACTTTGCCATGCACAATGGACAATTATTGAAATTTTGGGGACCATTGGCTGGACTGAGTGAATTCCCGGGTGAGCGGATGAATGGGATGTTTGGAAAAGTCAAGCACAATCGACGGGTTGGTTCGTAAATTTCATTGATTTCAGAATCAATACTCCTATTGACACTGAATTTTTAACCAGATGATATACCATTAACCATGCTACGGCAGATAGCTCGTCGCGGACACCTAAGGCAAAATTCAGTGATGAACAGTCCAAAGATGGACCTACTGGACACCTGGCACAGATTCTTCAGCCTGCTACTGCAGTCCGCACAAAAGCCACTCTGCCATTAACTGAACTTGAAGTTGCTAAAATTTTGGCGAAAGCAAAAGACTTGTCATCAGATGACTATCAGATGCTTTTGCAATACCAGGTTTCAAAGGGACAGCCATGGCGCTCATGTTACCAGTTACCGCACCCCCACGGGTCTCTTGTTCTACCTCCTTGTGCTATGAAACCATCACAGTTCAAACTAGGTGATCAAGGTTTCAGCTGCTACAAATCACACAGAGGAAATAGCAGCATCCGATTCAAGGACCCTGTGAATCATATTGTGCTGACAGGGTTCATCGATGAAATATGGGAAATTCCACTTGAAAACCACATGCAGACATTCATCCTGGTTCAGAAACATAAGCTTCTGCCCTCAACGATCCTCAAAAAAACTCCATTCCCCACTTTCCCTCGATTTGAGACAACAATTGTGGATGCTGCTGTGTCCAACCGTTTTTGCATTATTGAACCCAGGCATATTCTCACGCATCTAACAGTTTTGAAGCGTCCGAAAGGGACATATTGCATCAATAGTGAAGTCTTGGTTATTTGCTGGTCATTAAATCGTGGACGGCGTAGTTAATTATGTACATATAGAGCTCACTTCTGGAGTTGAGGATTTGTATCAGTTTTTTTATTCCAAAAAAAAGTTTTGCTGTATTTCTTTTCATAGAAGTGCTTGCAAGACATTTGGTGGGATGTGGATGGCATTGGACTTGTGGATGCTCATTTATAAATTGACGGTGTCGGGCTTTACGAGTGGCAGTGTGATCGTAAAGCTCAACACCGTCGATTACCGGTTCGGGCCGGAAACCACGTGATTTACCGCTGCCACCTTCTCCCCATACAAGGTGTGTGCTCCCAACACCCCCTTCCCCGCCTGGATCTGCGCCATATCCGGAGGCGCGGATTCGCGGCTGTGGAACACCACATCTGCACTCGGGTCGGGAGCAGACAGGCACAGGGAATGTGTCCTATGTTGAGGTTATGCTGTCGCCTTGCCGACGTCGCCCGCCCCGCTGCTGACTTGTGGCCGAATATGGCCAAAATGCGGATTTCACACATAAGTCAATATATCTCTTTTACCTCTGCTCCAGTTTTGCTAATTCCTTCACAGATCCCTCCTCTAGAATCCCCCCCTGCACCATATGTTGTGGTTATGCACTCGCCTCGCCCGCCCCACTGCCGACCTGCAGCCAAATATGGCCAAAATGCGGATTTTACACATAAGTCAATATATCTCTTTACCTCTGCTCCATTTTTGCTAATTCCTTTACAGATGCCTCCTATGGCATCCCCCCCTGTGACCTATGTTGTTGTTATGCAGTCGCCTCGCCGGTGTTGTCCACCCCGCTACCGACTGTGACCCAGATATGGCCAAAATGCGGATTTTGCACACAAGTGAGTATATCTCTGTCACCTCTGCTCCGTGTTTGCTAATTCCTTTACAGATGCCTCCTATGGCATCCCCCCCTGCGACCTATGTTGTCGTTAGGCAGTCGCCTCGCCGACATCGTCCGCCCCGCTTCCGACTGTGACCAGATATGGCTAAAATGCGGATTTTGCACACAAGTGAGTATATCTCTGTCACCTCTGCTCCGTTTTTTCTAATTCCTTTACAGATGCCTCCTATGGCATCCCCCCCTGCGACCTATGTTGTCGTTAGGCAGTCGCCTCACCGACATCGTCCGCCCCGCGTCCGACTTTGAGCCGGATATGGCCAAAATGCGGATTGTGCACACAAGTGAGTATATCTCTGTCACCTCTGCTCCGTGTTTGCTAATTCCTTTACAGATGCCTCCTATGGCATCCCCCCCTGCGACCTATGTTGTCGTTAGGCAGTCGCCTCGCCGACATCGTCCGCCCCGCTTCCGACTGTGACCCAGATATGGCTAAAATGCGGATTTTGCACACAAGTGAGTATATCTCTGTCACCTCTGCTCCGTTTTTTCTAATTCCTTTACAGATGCCTCCTATGGCATCCCCCCCTGCGACCTATGTTGTCGTTAGGCAGTCGCCTCACCGACATCGTCCGCCCCGCTTCCGACTTTGAGCCGGATATGGCCAAAATGCGGATTGTGCACACAAGTGAGTATATCTCTGTCACCTCTGCTCCGTTTTTGCTAATTCCTTTACAGATGCCTCCTATGGCATCCCCCCCTGCGACCTATGTTGTCGTTAGGCAGTCGCCTCGCCGGCATCGTCCACCCCGCTACCGACTGTGACCCAGATATGGCTAAAATGCGGATTTTGCACACAAGTGAGTATATCTCTTTCACCTCTGCTCCGTTTTTGCTAATTCCTTTACAGATGCCTCCTATGGCATCCCCCCCTGCAACCTATGTTGTTGTTAGGCAGTCGCCTCGCCGACATCGTCCGCCCCGCTTCCGACTTTGAGCCGAATATGGCCAAAATGCGGATTTTACACATAAGTGAGGATATCACTTTCACCTCTGATCTGTTTTCACTAATTCCTTTGCAGGTGCCTCCTCCAGCATGCCTGCTGTGCTCTACGTCATTGGTAGGAGGTTTTCCCGCTGCCGATCCCCCACCTCCACTGTTGACTTCCGACCCAAATCCATTCGCGAGCGGGGAGACTTCTGCTGCAGCGATTTATGCTGTACCAGCATCTTCACACTCATGTTTGGTTCTGGGCAGGCAAGTACATCAAGTGGAGGGAAGAAAAGTCGAGTATATGGAGGTGACGGTTCACAATCACACCAATATTCATAGAAATCATAGATGCATAATGGCATAGTGAAAACATAGAGCACGTAACACACGAGAAAAAAATCATATGCAGTCCAGACAGTCGAATCTTGTGTCAACATCGCGAACCCTTCACATTGCCCTCTCAATCCTGATCCATCATCTCCTCGACACACTCCTCATCCCAACCGCTGTTACCCTTCTCTTCCATCTCGTCCTTGGTTGGAATGTCATACAACTTGAGCACATTGTTTCCGTACTTCTCCATGAAAGCTGTCTTGTCCATGGTCTTCCAGTCCTTGTTGTCGTGATACTGAACAAGTGGCAATGCAACACCATTCTTGCTGTATTCGAAACGGGTTTTGGCCGGGAGTTCGTTGAAATATGGGGGATCGAAATAGTCGATGGGAGCTGATGGAGGAATTTGAAATGAGATGTCGGACTCGGCAGGGTCAGCGACCACTACACGGGTACGCTCGATGATGTTGGTACGTTTCTGACCCTTCTTTGCGCGGGTAAATTTGAGACGTCGTGTGTCGAGTTTACGAACAAAGGTGGTGGCGGAGACGCTACGTGGCTCCTTCTTGTTGATGAAAGAGACATGGTTGCCCTCGTCATCGGTGCCGGATTCATCGTCGGAATTGCAGTATGGGTGATTGAACAAGCCTTGAACCCGCTGAGGTTGCTTGTCCTCAATAGCAAACCCTACGCGTTTGTCGGTGAGCTGTAAAGAGTATGTCAGATGCATGAAAATAAATTGAACTAATTAGCGTACCCGTCCACAACGCTTACTATTATTGTTGTCCTCCTTGTTCTGCGAAAGTTTGCCAGGCTCCTTCATCTCCAACTTTGCTTTATCTTTCATGTAAGAGAATGCATAACTGTGAAAGAGGCTGGTAACGAGAGCATGGTTATTAACACCAGCAGGTGTCGGCACCAAAAACCTGTACGCAAATGAACCTGCCACAGCATTAAATGTTTGGATGAAAACAATTTGGTGAGCCTGGTTGTAGAGCGAGTCAGGGGGACTCATAATATCAGGGCACCAGCATTCCAAGCCTGCGAAGAGAACTGCCGAAAAAATTGTGGTGAGAAAGGTGTCACCAACTTTCAGAATATGTTTGGCGATCTTGCTTCCGATGGCGCGGTCTCCCTCTGCTCTGGCCCTCAGCGTTTTGACCATCTTCGAAGCCCCCACATGTGTTGTTGACGTCCTGCGGAGAGTGTCCTCCAACTTATCTAAGAATCCAGGCTCATAGCGCCGTTCAAAGGCAGCAATGAGGGTGGGAGAGGGCAAAGCAGGGGCTACATCTGCTCTGGTGATCCCATAGAGGATATATCCATGAAGAAAAATACACTCCTATATTGTATCAGCCTAAGCAGCGAGTGGACAAAGAACAAAGAAATGTACGTACCTTGGTGCCCCTGAACTCCTCTGGGACCTGATCCCGCTTAATGTGGTACTGGGGAACCTTGGCCTTGCCCTTCGTACCCCGGCGGGATTTCTTGGTGGTAGAGGGTTCTTCAAACGGCGAATCCCTTTCTCCTGCACCTCTCTTTTGGCCAGTGTGAGCACCATCTGAGTCCGGATTATTGGAGGTACCAGGTGGGCCATTTGGGCCAGAGGAAGGACCAGGTGTAGCAGTTGAAGAATCCATGAAGAAAGATAAGGTGGAGGAGACAAAGAGAGAGCGCGACGTGACCAACATGTGTTCTCATGTAAGCAGCGCGTCGAGGTTTTTGGACCACAATTAAAATTGTCTGGCGCATCTTGTCATTAGGTTCTACTCAACACATTTGAGATCACTCATATATGGACATAGTTCAGTTCTCTTTCCATGAAAACTCATTGTTGTATGTATTTCACGAAACACTGCAATCATCTGTCAGGTGATCGCGAATGTCTCGGTGAAATCTCGCTCAATGTGTCATCTCATCTTATCTATTATCTATGATAATCAACATCTGGCCAACTTCCGGCCAACAGCCACGCATAAGCCACCGTGGCATATGAATTCATATGCCACGGATGATGCCCCCTGTGTGTAACCAGCAGTCGAAAAGGTATATTTCCAGTGCACCGATATTTCGACAACTGACGACTAGTTACAGTTTACAACTGTATATTTCCGACTACTAGGTGAGCGTGCAATCATTCCAAATTTCCTCCTTTCCTTACGGTTTAAACTGTTTTCAGCGACGGTCGAAGTTTCGTGCCTTCACCCCCGTACTCTCACCAAGTCATGGCACAGAATGTACGTTCCTACCGCCGTATCGAATGTGCATGCTGACGTATTTGTGCAGATGCCAGTCGCTGGAACCATAGTTCGATTTGCCGCCTATATACCGCGGTTCAACTAACACCGCGACAGATTCCCAGCTTGCTTATGCATCCCATCGTGGAGGCGATTATCATCCATGCGGTGTTGCCGTGGGATCGCCGGGGATTGTTATACGAATATTGGCCGCTCTTCAGCAACGTCTTCAAAGTAGGGCGCACCAACTTTCTGCTGCAACGCAAGTATGAATGGCAGCGTCAATGCTTTCCTATGGTCCAAATCTGGACCATGTATTGGGAGGTGCCCTTTGCGGCTAAATTTGGTGAGTGCATTGTCCGTCGCTACTAAAAGCTAAAATGACGTGGCGTAGAGAAACTGATACATGCTCACTACACGTACATCGAGCCGGCGTGGATAATGCCAACACCTTGCACCTTTTGTGGAGTTCGCCACCGGGAGTTGTTTGACTTGTCAGTCGTGGTGGGTTTGACCGAATTGGATCGCGTTGTCTCGCACTATTGTGCGTGACTTGGATGGCTGTTCATTAGGTGAGATTTCTAAGCGTATATTATATTGTTTTTGCTGAATGTGTTACAGGAAATATGTATAATACGCCGGAGTTGCAAAATAAAAATGCTGCATTTGATTATAATCAACACGAGTGTATTGTAAGGCTTACAGTGAACGTGGAGTGGTTTGACGGCGTTGTCTCGCACTATTGTGCCCAACTTGGATGGCCGTTCATTAGGTGAGATTTTAAAATGTATATTATTTTGGTTTTGCTGAATGCATTACTGGAAATATGTATAATATTGAACAATAGATGTATGTATCGCATCCTTACCTACCACCTCTCAGCGCCAATTAGTCGCGCACACGCGGCGCCGCTGTACTTGCCCACGAGAGACCTATCCTGGATCGCTGCAGACTACCCTCTGGCGCGCTCGGATGCTCTCGGGCGGCGTCTCGCTTGCCCGAGTCGGCATGCTGCGCTCCTGTGTGCCCCAAATGACGTCCGAGTTGTGTGGACACATCTCACCTGCAAGCACACGACCTCCGCTGCCCCGCCTGCTGCCTTCGACGAAGCCGACCCGCACCGCGCGCTCGGACTCCCGCATCGTGCCATGCCAGGTGATGAAAGTCATGTAGTACAGGACAGTCAGACAGACGACGAGCAGCGAGAGAGTGCGACGTACGCGTGATTTTGCGCGTGAGGTGAAACCTGTCCTGCTCGTCGAGTTCCTCTTTAGGGATGATAAAGGGTGGAGAGATACGACTCAGCCTCGATTACGGATGGGAAAAATAAAAAGACGAAACACCGAAACCAGCTCATTTGAGCGTCAGGCAACGCAGCCCTCATAGGACGTCTTCCATGCTCTGCACGTCTCCCGACCACTCTCCGCTCCATCCCAGCTCCTTGCGCCGCATGCCGCCCGCCCTGACTTCCCTCGTGAGATTCCTCGTCGACACCCTCATCGCCTGGGACTTTCGTGCAGATTCGTTGGCGATAGTTGGGACAGGGACCATAGATGGATACGAGAACGGTCCCAAGTCCGTCTCTAGCGCCTGCTGCGCTCTGAGCAAGGTAGATGATGCCGCATGTTTCATGGTGCACCCAGTCCTGCGTTGCCTGCCCGAGACTATGGGCACAGGCGCGGCTGCCCCTCGCTGTTCGGAGCCGTACTCGGGAACGCTCACGGTGCTGGCGCGTTTACGGCCCTTGCGGGTTGGAGGTTGGAATACCAGCTCTGGTGGGACGTTCTCGCCGAGCGTCTGGGTGACCTTTGCCATCCTGCGCTCGTGCAACGCCGCGGTGTCTACGGGCGGTGTGATTGGCGAGTTCAGGGAGATGCTGAAGGTAGCGGAGAGTGGTGTGGTGAGTGCAGCGCGATCTGCAGTCAGGGATTTTGGAAAGCGGAGCGAGAGGAATGTCCTCGGGGTGGATGCCGCTGGGGAGATGGGCGAGTGTGGGGTTGACGACATGGAAGTGCTGCAAGGATGGGCTGATGGAGTGGGACTGGCCGACTCGATGAGCAGCGAGGTCTCCGTGAGTAAGTCTCCGAGCTTTCTAACGGAGAGAATGAGATGGAGACGCTGAGAGTATGGGAGGGGAGCACCGCGCCAAGATTGACGTCGCCAAAATGGCCACCGTTAAACTGGCCGATGTGGTCCTGCGTTAGGTTCTTGATCCATTTTGCGCCCGAGCTGTAGTTGAGCTCTGGGTATGCTGGCGCTGCTGCCTGCCGCTGGGGTCGGGGATGCGTGTGCTGACAGCTCATCGTGGTGGTCCACTGGTGGTTGAGAGCGTTGATGGAGTTTGATGGCGCGCACTGCCACACAACGTGGCGAGTTGCCAAGAATTTGCGGGGGAGGGGAAAAATGAATGCCGGGAAGTGTACTCAACATTCTGCGATAAGAGGCAGAACTCATGCAGTTTCAATACATAAGGCAGCGTAGTGAAGGTACAGAATGTTGGATGTCGAGATACTTAGTATTGAACGTTGGCCAATTGTCTACGTCTCCAGCTTCGATCTTCAAGCCTTGGTGGCACCTTAATCTCAGAAGTGTCGTAAGACATTCGATTGTGTTCATAAGGGTCAAGATTTTCCGTGGAAAATAAAAAAAAAACAGAGAAAACCGGATGTCAGCCGAGGAGAATAAATTGCAAACGAAAGTCGCGATGGCAGGCGACTGGGTAAATTGCGAGTGTTATAACTAACGTTAAAATTGAGCACACTTTACAAAAGAGTGCTTTGTAGCTGATACATAATACCGCATTGATTCTCAAGTCCATGTTTTCCGATGTTCAATTTGCCGTCAGTACATCACAGAGGGAAGTTGCCGGGAATTTCTATGGAATGGGCATAATTTAAATCAGCTAGCGGAGTGTATTTAAATGGTTATCCTACAGCGCAGTGAGCGAATCTCGGTAAAGAGGAACAGTACTTTACGAGTCAACCGCAATAGGCGAGTTCCGGGTTGAAAGGAGTGGCAGGGACTTGGTCGTTCGTCGATCCAGTTTAACTAGTACTATAGTTCGCATGTTGCCCAGTGAAAACCAAGGCCAAAAGACGACAAATCCAGAGCTCAGCACTAAATATAAAACGATATTAACATACACCGCCATCGGGCCGACATGTAGCCATCAGCTGCATGCGACATGTTGACAACTGGAGGGTGTTCAGCCACTTCCTCGCCGCTGACCAGGATCGTCATGGTTCAAAGAACTACGAGCTCAACGATGAATATGTCGATGGATTCCAGCAGGAGGTAGATGATGTGATTGATGCTAACCTTGTGGATGCGGCGACGACGTCGTAGTTTTTTTTGTTGGATTGTTCGTTACTCAACATATGTGATTCACTGATATTGGTGGAATTTTCGGAGCCTAATTAATGGGACATTCGAAGTAGGTAGTAGATACATATTCAGACCGGGCGAGCACTCGGCTGTCAGCCAGACCTCCATGACAGCTGGCAACCAGCCGACCTGGGTACACTCTGGACCCATACTGGCACCCAGCTGCCTCAACGCTGGCCACCAGCTGCTGCGGGCATGCCAGATGTTAGCCAGATAAATGAGGCGGGGAGACGGCAGAGCTTGCTTGGCAATTTTCTTGCTATCACCATTGGCCTGTGGCGGCCAAATTCGTGTCGACCTTGTCCCAGAACTTCTGACCGGGTTCTTTAAGGTAGACCTTGCGCTCGGAGGGAGTGAGAAAAAGGTGGCGGAAACACAGAGAATGGCTTACCATCATAGCAACACGAGCGCATAGGGGAACGTTGACGGAGCATCGAGTGCCATCAACGAAAGCCTGCGCAAGTTGAAAAATGTTGAGTTGGTCGGCCGCCGCGGCATTTTCGACGCTTCGTGTATCATGAGGCTTGAGACTGTATATGATCTGGATCCAGTGCGGATCAATTCACGGCGGATAGGATACATGAGGAAAAGACAGACCAATTTCTCGAACTTGGACCGCTTTTGTGTAAGCGCATCCTGAACGGCCACAATGACCTTGCTGAAATCAGCAGGGTTGTGCTCAATACCAGCCGGAATGTCGAAGCGATGCTTCTTGAGAATTTCCTGCAAACTGTTGGTTCGAAACATTGAGAGGGAAAGTGCACGTACAAGAAGGATGTTTGTGGGTGTCGATCCCTTGTAGGTGCGGATTTTGCTCGAAAGGAGGACGGTGGCGGCGTGATTCTCAATATTTTTCTATAGAAGATAAGTACGTCAACCAATTTTGACTAAAGAATGAGTCATACATCGAGGTCCGCAGTCACTTGATAAGGAGCTGTAGCGGTGATAATTTTCTCGATCTGGTTCTCGACAACCATAAGGTGGACCAAAAGCTTGACCTCTCGAAGGGAAGTGGGGTCCTGTAAAGAGCAGACGTCAGGAGCGAGAATATATTCAGAGACTGACTCACCTGGAGAAACACATCCACGGCAGCGGTCTGGTCAGTTTTGAGGCGTTTTCGTTCGGCATACCGGGTAGCAGCCACAGCAATATTCTGGTTGGGAGTAGAAACTGTCTGGGCAGTACTGGTTTCGTTGTCTGAGTCATCGTCGATGGCATTGTGAGGCCTTTTTTCGAGACGACCAGGGGAGAGGGGCAGCTTTGAGCCATCGCACCGAAGACGTCGCTGAGAGGATCGTGGTCGTCAATCGAGGGAGTGTTGGTACGGGAAGACATGGGCGGTGAAGTTTCGAGAGGCCTCCTCCAGCTTTTAAGACCAGGCTGCACGTCGCCGGCCTCAATAGTTTCCAGGCACATTCATACCGATATTGGCCAAGATATCGGCAGGTCCCATCGGGCTCAGCAACCGTCGGCCGTTTCTTGAACTACTCAGGAACTTGAAAATGACCATCAAGGCGATACAGAGCTCGTGATTTTGCCTCTTGTCCGATGCCGCCCAAGGGAACCGGAGTAGCCCTCCGCGAAGAAGGTGAATCTTGGAGCGTCAGAGCACAGAACCAAAGCTCATGGACAATGTAGACTTCAGGTATAATGAGGAAAGGACGAAGGTCCAGTGCGAAGTGTGCGCTACGGGCGTTCCAGTAGAGCACCGTGTCTGGATGGCCCCGAGAAGCGTCGTCAAGCATTTAGGGTCAGAGGATCATAAGAAAGCATTGGGTCTCTTTGAGGATGTGAAACGAAAGCGTAAGGAGTTGGAGAAGGAGAGACTGGCCCAATCTGCAGCAAAAGACCTTCGCGACTTAAGGTTTGCGGCAGCACCAAATATCCGAGGGCCACTTGCAAGTGGATCTTCCTCCCGTGGGCCAAGCCTTGCTGAGACCGAAATGTGGGAGGAATATGCACTCAATGGTGCCGATTTCGATACACCGAAGATCCCCATGTCCAACACGAGAAATTGCGGGAGCCTGAGGAGGCTTGCACATTTGGCTTGTGGAATCCCGATGGAGTGGCCAGGCAACGAGTGTCTCGAGCGAGAGATGGCAAGAGGTGAGCGATCAGCGGATCTTGGACCTGTTCCCACGACCACCCTCCCCCAAAAAGGGATTGGCCATCAACGGCCATCAACTATCCCTGTTGCCAACAGTCACACCTAAAACGGCAATCTTTCCGCCTTGTTAAGTGTGGAGTTTAATGTTGACTATTCAACTCACTTTCAGATCGTCGGAAAGTCCCTCTTTCAGTTTGACAATTAGTGTGGCAGAATGTGGTAATTTAATCACCCCTTTCCGATCAACTGGAAACAAAGAAATTCTGTCGAAAGAGAAAAGCTGGGGGAATGTTAGCCTTCCAACTGAGATGAATGCGACGATGAAAGGAGTATCCTTTCAGTTTTGCCGGAATCAAAGACTTTAATCCTTTGCGGAATGTGTGACACACCAAAAGACAATGGTCACACATTCCACAAAGGATTAAAGTTTTTGATTCCGGTGACACTGAAAGGAGCGCTAAAATACTTCTTTCATCTTCACATTCATCTCGGTGGAAAGGATTACTTTCCTCCAACCTTTCCTTTTTGGCTGAATGTCTTTCTTTCTGGTTCAGTGGAAAAGTTTGATTAAATTACCACATTCTGCCACACTAATTGCCAAACTGAAAGAGGGACCTTCCGATGATCTGAAAGTGAGTTGAATACTCAACATTAAACCCCACACTTAACAAGGCGGGAAGATTGCTTTTTTAGGTGTGAGTGCACAGCTTGCCGATCTGAAACGGTGGATGTGGCTGTGTTGCCGACGATCCGAGCAAGCATCAATGATCCTGCTACGCGAGATCAAGGTCCAAGATCCGCCGATCGCTCACCTATGGTTTGGTTTTGGCCCGATTTGGATGTCACATGATATTCACCGCCACAAGCAGTCATTGCTCATTTCGACGCCCGCACGCTTGTGTATGGCTCTCTGGACACTTGTCGTGACCCTTGTCTCCAATTTTGAATGAATCCTGTTTTAACCTATCTTCTGACTGACATTAACCAGGGCTGGAAGAGCTTGAACCCGACAACATTCACGGTCAACAGCAGAATTCACTGTCTCCTGACTCAGAATGGTTCCCATATCCTTCGCAAATGGTATGCACAGTCTGTGTTTTTAGATTGAACTTCAGTAATTCTGTTCTAGATGTTTCTCCTTGACACCCTGGATAATCTTCCAAGATTGCACATCTCCAGTTCACTAATGTGTGTTTTTCTTTGGATTTTGAAGGAAGCCGGTTGCAAAGATGTCCCTTCATTTAATAGCCTTCGTTGGGTTCAGAAGAAAATCCGTGCAGATAGCGGAATATCCTCTATTCTGTGCAAGTCCACACTTGGCAATGTCTTTTTTATGAATGATCCACGTGCAATCGTTGCACAGGTAAACCAATATTTTTCATCAGTGCAATGAAATGCTCATCCATTGACGCACTATTTTTTTAGGACTGGGCAAACCCGATGACCCACAAACTGATACATGTTTATCCTGAGATCCCTGATGGAGGCGTCATCCGTGAGATCTGGCATGCCCAAAAATGGCCGAAAAATATGGATCTTGACGTTTTGAGCCCCATGTACAATGTGGGGATATCTCATTATTATGTGAACGAAGTTTCCTGTCTGAAGAACAGGGATTTCATTGTTCCTGTTTGCTGGGTAAAGTTCCGAGGCAAGGTCTATTGCAATGCCTTTTCCGTCACATTCAATGACCAGGTCCATCTTGATGTCATAATCTGAACTGCAAGTTGAAATACATAACTGGTAGAACGAGGCTACCATAATTGACGACAAGACATTACTCATATGTACCAACGACTTCGACGCAAACTATTTCGATCTTCAGCAGACAGGCACAATCCCGAAGTGATCTGGTAAGTCAACAAGTGTTTTACAACAGTCTGATATTAATACTCTCATACAGCATCCACAATCAAAGCAGGGCATCCAAGTTGAATGCCGAATCCCAAACGCGAAATCGCTGGAGGTGATCCACTGTACACAAGTTTTGTTGACTATTTCGGCGATGATGTCTCCGGAAATTGAACAAAGTCGTGGAACAAGCACTGGAACACATATTTCACCCATAGGAACTTGCCGTGAAAGCTACTTCAACAGGAATTTCACGTTCATTTTGTATCAATGTCCCCGAATGTGAGCGTCTCGGAACAGTTTAGAGAGTTCAAGACTGCAGTAGAGTGATTTATTTTTCTGCAATTAATATTTTATCACTGATTATCTTTCTAGATCTATGCACACTGATCCAGTCCGAGTTCAGGATGAGATTGGAAATACCACCCATTTTTGCCTTCATGTGAATGCCGGTCTGTCTGATAATCCTATGCAGAGTGAGGGAACAGGCCACATCAGAGGAACGGGTAACCACTTCTGCCGAAAATGTGATGTCGGTGGGACACAAAAAGAGAAGGCAACGGATGAAGGGTATCACACATTGTTTGAAGAATTCCATGGCATCTCTTCTTTCAATGGAAATCACTCATCAGTATATTTATTGCAGGCAGGAACACCTCACACAAAGGACCAAATTATTGCTGAGCTAGAGAAGCAGGTAAAACTCGCTTGCTCCAGGGTTGTGTCCCATGTCAAGGACTTGCAAACACGAACAGGAGTCAAGGATGTATATGCGCAGTACTGGATTGACGACTTGATCTCCCGCTTCAAACAAATGAAACAGGATGAATCGGATCGTTCTGAACACGATATGCAAGCCGAATTAGTTCAATGGACTCTCAACAATCAAGACAAAATCTACAGCGCATTTTTAACGATGAAAGGTGCCCGTTGCTTGTGTATGCAAGTCGTTAGTGGCTAATACAGCTCTAGGTTTCGATCCTACAAAGATACCCCCGTCGAAATACTTCACACAATACTTCTCCGTATTGTCAAGTATTTTTGGCATATTTCGCACACACCTTGGACCACCGAGCAGAAACAGAAGTATTTGGCTTGCCTCCAATCAACGGAAACAAATGGTCTCTTGATTCATGCCATCCGAGAAAACTATATCATGCAATATGCCGGCTCTCTAATTGGAAGACAGCTCAAAATGGTTGCTCAAACAAATGTGTTCCATGTTTATGACATCGTTTCAGACCACAAATTCATGGCCTGGAAGGCAATGGGTGAGCTGGCCGCACTCCTTTGGTTCCCGGAGATTAGGAATCTTGCAGAATATCGGGTGCTGTTGCATTTCCCCTTGTGCCATGGTAGTTCTGACATTGATTTCGTTTTAGCGTGACCTTCGGGTTGCTGTGGCCAATGTCCTTGACATTTTTTCCATGATTGACCCATCCAAAATCATAAAGATAAAATATCATCTACTGGCCCACATTGATGAAGATGCTGTCGAATTCGGCCCTCTGGTTGGAGTCGCAACAGAGATCTATGAATGCTTCAATGCGATATGTCAGTACTGTTCCATACTCTCAAATCACCTTGCCCCAAGCCGTGATATAGCCGTCCAACTTGGAGACCAAGAAGGTCTTAAACACCGTCTCACCGGCGGATGGTGGTGTGGTGGTGCAGATACTGATTGGCAGCGAGCCGGACCTGGTGTTCGACGCTTCCTTGCCGCTCATCCAGTTCTCCAAAAACCCCTTGGATGGAGTGAGGGGAAACTTTTAAAATTTGGTATTTCGAGTATTATTTCACCGAGCTGTGCGCTGAAATTCTCCCCTTCAGGCACCATAAATTAGTTACACTGAAGCAGGGGCAGAAAGATAGGGTTCAGTACGCCCTCAAGGCTACCATCGCTTCTTGTGCCCTTAATTTTGGGCTGTATGGTGCGGAATCTATGTGGAAGAAATGCACCTCAGTTGTTAGTGAGTCGCTTGATGAATGCCTTATTGGCTCCTGGGCTTTCGCCAAGTCCATCATGCCAGAGGTGGGTTTTATGCGTGAATAGAATCTTCAGCTCACATTTATTTTAGGGTTCTATAAAATCGGGCCGCATCTCAGAAATCCTGGTTGACGACACTGGTGCAGCCATTGTTATTCTGGAGCTGCTTCAAGATCCGATTGAGATGAACTATACGGAATGCCAATCCTGGTACGACGCGACTCGGAAACAGTATTTTCAATCATTCCTGCAAATGTATTCACCTAGCAATTCTCTCTGTTCGATACAATTTCTTATCTCATCTGTCAGAATCTCATGTTCAAGTTCAATGTACAGCATGATTGCCACATGGCTAAATGCGAGGCCACCAGTGAACTTCCACGAATGCAAGAGCATGTCGAGTCGGATAATATGGAAAGATACATTGTGCATAATTCTCTCCACCGCTTCATCATTAATTCCCATGCTTTCCACAACACCCATCTACTCTGTGCGACACTCCCCCGAGATCTTCTGGCTCCCATACCGCTGTTTGAAGATTGAAGAAGCAAACACAACGAATTAGCTGCAGAGCTTCATTCCAAAAGGGACAGCAGACTCGAAAAAAGGAAGTGGAAAAACACCGAGTCCGAATCTGACGAGGAGACAACCCCTGGGGCCTGGGCCAAGCAAACCTAGGAAGCGTGCAAAGAAGACTCAGCATCAACCGGTGTTGGTGCTGGATGGGCTGGTTGCGGGGCAGCCCAAGCGGACAGTCACTCGGACTGCCGGAGCAATTGCATTGGAAGCCGACAAAAATGATGAAGAGGTGGAGGAGGAACCCGACTCGGATGACAGCGCTGTCATTATTTCCGAGACCCACGGGCTGAAGGTTGGGTCTTGAGGCAATCAAGGTCCACATGTGGAAGAACCAAGGTTATTCCTGCTTGATAAGATCTTGGCTATTCCAGCAGACAGCTCGGCGCAAGCACTCAGACTCACCCCATTTCGATGTGAAGCTCGTACCCGACCGGATCTCGTCCTCGCTCGCAATTCCAGCACCAGTCTGGCCCATCTCGGTGATATCTTTCTTCGTCTTTGTGACCAATCTGCTGACAATTATCAGCCAAGTCTTTCATGGTGATGAAATGCACTTACGTGCCGACCCTGTTCTTTATCTTGTTTGTCCACAACTTCCGCTCTTTCGCAAGAAGCTTCTTATTCTGCGTAGGATCAATAGCAAACACGTCCTTGTACTGCGGGTGGTTGGCGAAACAGTGCTTCGACAGCTCGTAGTAGTAATGTGTCTTCGCTTTTCCTGCTGTCCGCGCAATGCCTCCGACGCCCGGGAAGAGGCCATCCTGCATCTCCAGATCGCTCTCAATGCCAGAGACCAAGGTCCAGGTAAGCTCGTCTGTCCATCTTCAGCAGGTGAGCAATGGGACTAGTAATGATGATATTCATACACACTCGATAAAGAGAGTGTCTTTCTCTTCACCAGAGGCAGCAGGCTTGTCATCGGGCTCCTCTATCTCGTTGGCTTCGTCTTTATCCTCCTCTATGGCAGCAGGTGCGGTGTCGCAGTAACGAGTTCTCGTCTGGTAGACAGAAAGGTGGGTCGGTCGTCCGAGATACAGGGTGTACGGGTGAACCAGAAAGTAGGTGGATAAGCGTAGAACAGAAATCGGGTGTGAATAGGGGAAAGTGCCGTGTGGGCATGAAGTATGGTTGAGGCTTGTAAATGCTCGGAGAGGGACAGAATCCGGTGTAAGGTGCTTGGTGTTCACTGGCGATGTGCTCGCTCGGTTCACTGGTCGCGGGGATGGTGGTAGTTCGGGATCTAAAAAGGGAGGTATTTGGTAATGTATGTACACAACAAATATGCGGCCTGATGGCCGATGTACGGTAGAGTAAGCAGGTAAATAAAGATAGGGGAGAAGGCGACATGCGATCCATCCTCCCCTTCCACAGCGGGGAGTGGAGCCGTCGGTTGAACGAAGGTGCACGGAAAGGTATCTGTGTCCGAAGACGGAAACTCGGTACATGCCTAAAGGTAGGTATGCTGGAGTTGATTGAGCGAGTAGTCCGATGCGAGTGCCTTGTATGCTTCAATAATAAAATGTCTGGGTGTGTTCTGGTCGGGGACTATGACAAGTGCAACTTCTCCTTGATCAGAGATCAACTCCTCCAGCCGTGAAAATCCTGGGACTGAAAGCGCGGAGCACCTTGGGGAACGGTAGGCACAGTAGACAATTTTCCGGTGTTTGGATCACGAATCATAATGGTCTGGTTTTCGTTAGCAAAATTATGAACAATACTTTCTGTTAGAACACCAAAGGGGCGTCCGAGTAGAACATCATATGCAGGGTTCCGAACAATATGAACTTGCAAGTAGAGCGTAATATCTCCGATGCGTAATGGGACATTGCATGCTAGGCCGAGCAAGGAGCTAATAGACTTGTTGGCAGATTCCATTTTCAACACAACCGTGGGATCGTAGGATAGACTGAGTTCGTGGCAAACTGCTTCAGACATGGCGACTATTTGAGAGCTGGGATCAATGATACATTCGACGCGTTGACTGTTATCGATAATGGGGACTATAGATCGAATGGCGTTTGAGTCCATGGATACAATTAGGTCTTCTGGGGCGGCTTCGGAGTCGTAATAAACAGCTTCGGCGACAAGAGCGTCTGCGGGAATCGTGTTCTGATACGTCTGGACAGTCTGGGCAAATGTAGTGGGCATGGAGTTCAAGAATTCAGCATGGGGTGAGTCGTCATTTTGTTGCGGTGCTGGCGCTTCGAATCCAACCGTGGATTCTTCAGTGAACGGAAGTATCATCTCGGAGGCTTCAGACGAATTCAAAAATTGAGGAGCAGCCGGAGGAACATCTGAGTCGGTGGATGGGATGCGGCGGCCGGTGGTAACTTCCTTGTAGCGCGTACGGAGCTCAGGCGCGATTGAAAGGAGCTCGCGGTTCGAAATGGTGACAGAGGCGTCCAATGAGCGGTCGAAGACTTGATTCGCAATTTTTGCATCTGTAACTGGAGCGGAAGTTCGATATGCAGGCTCGTGCTTCTTCGGAGGTGCAGGGGGTGGAGCAAAGGTAACGTTTCGGCGGCGTCTCGGGCTGTGGCGAATGGGTGCTCGGGTGTGGAGCGATCCGGGGGATTTATTTGTGCAGAACCGTGTTCGCTACAATAAGTGCAACCTTCGGGACTTGGGTACGAGATCTGCGGGAGGGCATGGATCTGCGGAGCTTGCGCTTGAATCGCATTCAAGGCATGTGTCATGGTGAAGACATTAATTAGTCCAGTGACCGACTCGATTAACGTGGACATCATGTTCTCTTGCTTCGTTTGACTGGGGGAGGCTGGCGAATTCGATTCCGATGATGATGGAGTGATGGAAGTGCCTTGAAGGACGAAATTGGCAGCTTCAAGAAGATCTGAAAGTGCATAGGGATCTTCCTGATGGACATCGGGCTTCTTGATTTGTAGACGCTGGTGCATACGATCCCATCGGGTCTGGGGCTGCATGGCACGACAAAATGATCGGCTTTGTTCTGCAAGCGAAAGCCTATCTTTCTCGACGAGGTATGTGGTGATAACCTGTCTGTAAAACTCGCTAAAATCACCTTTGGAAATAATTCCGGTGCACGCATATTCCCTGATGAGAGCATCGAGGTCTCCGAGTGAATATTTTCGATCAGCGTCGGTGCCAGGATATAACTTGAGGATGGTGGCTTTGAAATCTAGGAGCAGCTGCGGTGAACTCGGGGAGTGCTTCCCAGACATCTTGTTCTTCGACAGTAAGGAATCGAGTAGCATGTGCCTTTTTCTCTGCGTTCTCTGTGACCCCCGAGCGAGTGAAGTGGAATTTGAGGTCGGAAAAATAATGTGGAAGCTCTCGTGGTTTCTGCGGATCAAACGATGGAGCATTACGATCTCCACGTGTGGGCATACTAGCTGGTTGTTCCATTGTACGAGTAGCAACCGAAGGCTGGTCAAAGAAATTCGATAATGATAGCGATAACGGAGGCGAAGGTGATGGTGACTGCGATGGCGAAGAGAGATTAAAGCGATAAAAAGATGGTCCGGGACAGAAATGAAGAAATCGTCTGAGTCTTCGGACTGAAGAGAGTGTTGTAGAAGATTATCGGGGTTCTGACCGACTTGGAGAAATTCGAGACGAAGGTTTCGACGTTTGTTCGATCTCAAAGAATGAGAAGAGTTGGAAGCAATGATAGAGACCCCTCGCGGTGGAGTCCGACAAAAGAAATTTATTTCCTAACTTGGTAAGTTAACTTGTCCCTTCGGCTTGGCTGCGCCGATCTTAACTTAACCTTTCCCACGCTTGCGCACTTAACTTATTTGAAACTCCACTCCACGGCTACGGACGGACACCTGAAAAGAGTCCCCCGCCACCCCTTAGGCCTTTGGATGATTTATATATTCCTTTAGGGTTCTCAATAACCGTAGATAACTGGAGAACTCACGGGAACTGCGACAGTGACTTCTTAACTGATTAATCAGATGTGATGAATGTTCTTCCACAGTGGGTTATGATATACTCATGCAGCTGAAGGTCTGCATAAAAGGCAATGAGATATATTTCAGTGCAGTTTGTGCTTGCCTTCTTTTTGCACCACCTCGGTCACCTGTCCACTTTGAGTGGGAAATTCTTCCCCAAGGTGGCTTCATGACAGGATTGGATTTCGGGCATCCCCAGGGATAAATCCACCCCCGTCATAGGAACATGTGGCTCTCTTGCATGGAAATTGCACGCACGTTGGTATAACTCCTTCAGTATGATGAGCAACATGTATGACTTGTGATGAAAGTCAATTCATAGGATCCCGTAGTTTTGTTCTTTCCCTTCCTCCCCAATGCCTCCTTTTCTCCTCTGCATCGGCTCTCCACTAGTGCCCCATAGTTGTGGGTAGGCTCATCGTTCCAATTTGCTTGTTGGATCACTATTATGGCTCCAAGTCCACTAGGCCATGCTAAATTCATTTGGGATGCATCTGCTTTGTTGTTTCCAAGTGGAACTTATGTCAAGTGAACTTGAGTCAAGTTTACTTAAGTTCACTTACTGGAACTTAAAGGTACTCAAGTTAACTTGGCCTGCCAAGCGCCATCAGGGAAAGTAACTTATGCCATCAGATGTCATCAATTACTGCCAATTAGCCCGTACGTTCCCTGCCCATGCAAGTTCAGTTCAACTCTGCATGTAGAACTTGCAAGAAATGGAATTAAGACAACCCTTAGCTATCAATATGACTAGGTTATCCTTCGCAAGGCCTTTGACTGATTCCTCGCACTGCGTCTCAGCTTCGCAGGCCTTTCTGCTTCAACTTCACCCGACCCAAGAGTCCCCGACTTGACTCCAGGTCCCAGAGAGCCGTTGAATTTTCGTTTCAAGGTCCCGGGTGTTTTGCTGGTCAATTCCGGGGCAGGCGAGTGTTGCTGATCCGTTGGTAATACTTCAATCGGCGGCTGTGAAAGAGGGCTGGATGGCGGGAAGTTAAGAGCGTCCTCCTGAGCTGGGATCCCAGTGGGTGCGTTATCATGCCAGACATATTCCTCACCCATGCCATTTAAGATCCTGGCAAAAATAAAGTTTGCGGGGATACGGCCAGCGGCAGCCTTGGAAACCCTACACCCAATTTTGCACCATTTCGGCGGTATCAGCTGGTCGGTGCGTTCTTGGGCAGCCTGGAGGGCGAGCTCGGGTTCCGTCATATACCTATGTATGTACCCAGTCTTGGCAAGGTACATTGGATCATCTGCCACAAGTTTCTTGCGCTCGTCCTTGTCAAAACTGCGAGTCAGCCAATATATCTGCAGATCATCCGCAGCAGAACAGCGCAGATAAATGCGCAGAATGAGGAGCTCAAAAAGAATAGGCGCCAAAGTGGTGACACGACGACGCAGGGTCTCCGACACAGCAGTAGGAGTATCTGCTTCAGTGTCGGCCGGATATTCCTAATCTCGCTTGCATTGAAGTGGCCAGCTGAGAATCCAAGTATTCAGATGCCGACGACAATGACAATTAAGAAAATGAACCTTTGATAGCTTCATATTTTTTCTCCATCTCCCGCATGTGGAGAAAAAGCTTTTCGATACCTGGAAGGAGTTCCTGGTCCACACCGACCGCATGATGAAGAAGGGAGTGTTGAGTCTCGATGGGATTCGATGTGGACGGAACCTTTGCCGCAAGTTTCGGATCTACGACACTCTTTGCCGGGAAAATCATGGACGCGACTGGTTTCCGTTCCCACCAACCCATCCAGTTCTTGACTCCAGGGAAAGTCGTCTTCAGCATTGAAACCACTGAATCAAAATTTTCCGAAGTCATATTCGGAGATAACAGCTGCCTCAGGCCATTTTCAAAGATATGAGCGGATGCGGGAGGGACTAGTGAGTGTGTTTTCATGATTTGATCACCAGAACGCCAGCAATGCTTCTCGCATCCTAGCTCCGCTTGTTGTGCTTCAAGCACCAGCTGGCGGCGCTCAGCTGCCTGCGCTTCGACAGACAAAGACGAGAACCCCGGTATGGTGCTAATCACGGCATCAGCATACTCTTCGGCGTGGGCTCTGCGCTGAGCTGCAGAAAAATCCATGACCTACCGGTAAATAAGTCCAAGTCCGAGTTAACAAGAACAGAATTAATTACACAAAGTAGAAGCTTGCGCTCGAATCGGGAGCCTGCATATTTGATTATCAACTTGAATATATGCGCAAAGTGGGGTCGGTGATATGCGATATCTTGACCGTTGATCCAGGAATAAAGGATGGGTATCCATTCATTGGAAGTCATGCTGTAAGCGCAACTTGCAAGAAGAGGGCCTATTCGAAAGAATGAGTGGTCGCCATCTACAACAATCCCATGGCGTGCAGCACTGGGTCCGGAAGCCAAGTCCAATAGCCAAGAATCGACACACTCGCCGATGATCTCGTCCATGAACGGAGTTTGAAGAGTGATGTAGACGGGGCCACTGAGGCTGGAATCAACAATGAAGGGAGTTGAGAGTCGGCTCTTGAGGTCAACGAAAGAAGCCATTAAGGCAAGGCCCCCTTTCGACGAGGTTGAAGCCAGTCCGAGTCGAGCCTGACTTTGAGCGAGCGCATAGCAAACGGCATGGGGATTCGTGAGGGTGGATGAGATGTCGGGAAATGGAACAGATCCCGGACCAGTGTCTCCAGTCTGTAGCTCATGTGCGGTCGCGTCATGCTTCCGTAAACCTGTGCATCCACAGAATCCTCCTCCGATTTTGTCAGGGCACCTCCAGGCGGTCGTTCATGTGTCGAATGGCTGCCAAGATGCTCCCAAACCAAAATTGTATCCCCACCGCGCTCATACGTGTAGTGGTCATCGCAGGTGTCGTGGACGAGTGGAGCCTCGATAGAACAGGTGCGAGATGTGCACCCTTTACTGATCTGATCCCTTTGGCCAGGTGCACTAGTCTTGGGGCGAGTCAAACGACCGCATGAGGCACATCGCAATACCCCGATGCAGAACCGCACCTCCGCCGAATAGCTGTCATGCTGAACACGGCCGTTTGAGCGCCATACCCACTTATTTTGCTTCCATTTACTCTCTTCCTGTCCCTTGATACGCTCAAGCTTCAGACTTCCCGTTGGCCACTCTTGGGTGGAGGATGCAGAATGGTCTTGAAGGAATATCAGACCAGTGCGGGCCGTAACGGTGAAAGATTTATCTTACCACAATATACGGGCTCAACCTTTGCAGCATTTTCCAGTGCCGAAGCAGGTACAGAAGATTTTCCCACAGCAGGAGCCGGAGCAGGAGGGAGAAGTCCAGAATTTCCGGGTGGGGGATAAGCAGGCAGCACGACGTGAGGTGCAACTGCATTTGGAAATTGTAGAGGATTGGGCTGCCATTGCGGCTGGGGGGGACCAGGCAGGAATCCCATGGGGTAGTAGGGGTTCATGAACCGATGATCAATAGCTAATATCTGTCAGATAGGGACGTAGCAACATTTGCGAGGCTGTCGTACCGGGACCATTGTGATTGTACAATGTGCCATGGTATTGCTGATTTTGGAATGGGAAAAAGGGCTGAGAGGCCGGAGGGTGTTGAAAGTGTTGATGGGGGTAGTATCCGGGCTGAATTTGGAGGACTCGTGGCTCCTCCATCCGAACGTCGCCGTGCGGAATGTCTCGCGGCATGTCCGTACTACGTGGATATTTTTGAGGACGTTGTTGAGGGGGAGGGGGTGCAGGGTCAGCCTGATGACCCCATGGAAAGAGTAGTTGCCAGAGTGTCCCAAGCATTGGCGGGGAAACACGTGAAAGAGGGTGCAATGAAAAAAATGCCAGTGATCGGTGGAATCACGTGGGCGTAGCCCCGCAGGGCCTGGCGGCCGCTAGGACCATTAAATACACTCAAAAGGTTGTTATTTCGCTCGAACTTAGCAGGACTTATTGGTACTTAAAGGTACTTAAATGCACTTAACTTGCACTTTCACTGAACTTGCACTTGTGAAATCAACTTGCCTGCCATAAGTTCACGTAAGTTAACTTTGGCAGGCTAAGTTAATTTCCATAAGGAGCTTAGTGAGGCATCCTCGCGGTGGGCTCCAAAATGATACGCCTGCTTCGCCGCTAAGAGTGTGAGCTAAAACAAAAACTCTACTCTGAGTGGAGAAACAGTAGACACAGGAACCAAGACTCAACTCCGGGTTAAGATGAATGTGACGCTGGCAATAACTAGCACGAGATGGTGGGCGACGAGGGGCCAGAACTGAATGTGGAGGCAAGAGCTAATGTGGAACGTGTGCAGATAATAGTCTGCAGAGCAGGACGACAGTGACGGAGGACCTATAAAAGAACTAGTGAGCAAACGTGGCCCAGGTAATAGCCTGGGCGAGCGAGAATGATGTGGAACGTGCACGGATAATAGTCTGTAGAGCAGAGCGAGTACAATAGCAGGTAATAGCCTGCAGAGGTCAATGGTTCAAGTCAAAAAGCTAGTGGAAGAAAGGGCATATGATTGAGAGGATAAGTGGGGTACAAATCTCCTACTTTACAATGTAGAATACTTGTGGCTTTTATAGGAATGCCAAGACCCGAGACAACAGTAACTGGTTATGATCACCATGCAGCACCGTAGAGTTCGCGGAGATGGCCCGTTTAGGAAGAAATAAGTAAAGGTCCCGCGGAAAAGGTAGAAATAACCAGAGAGACCTGCGGACTGGTCGGAATCGATAGAAGCCGTGTTGGAGATCTTGAATATATATATTGCAGAATTTTCCGAATCGAAATGGAGCCAGTAGGAGCTGTGGAATACCGAAAAAGTCGCAGAAAGCAATGAAACCCATCGGAAAAGTCGCGGAAAATTCAATAATGGGCGTAGGATGGATGCAGAGTCGATGTATCCCATGCAATAAGCCATGCAGAATCCGAATATCGTATTTGCGGAATCTTTGGAGTTGTAGAAGTTGTGCAGAATGCGAAAATGTCGAAAGTCGTGCCAGTGATGTGGAGCTTCTATTTTTAGTACTTCCGATCAAATTTCCGATGAGCTTTCCCATCGGACGTCCGTTTAACTTTCCGATCGGATGCTTCTGTGCTCGGAACTGAGCAGAGCTCATCACCTGTCTACCAAGACCAAAACTCAACTCAAGGATCTTGCTTACACCCTCAATATTTCGATGGACAGGACTATCAAGGACCTCACCACTCGCATCACCAATTTTTTCAACACCCACAAGATGATGCAGGAGGAGGCTTGTTTCATTGGGTTATTCAACCAGTCTCGTGCGCCTGCCACTGCTCAACCAGCTGTTGAATCGCTGTGTGCTGACATCAGCAACTTCACCACCAATGCAACCGCTGGTCCATCTAATCCAGTGGATGTCTACTCCTGGGTTAAGGCTCCAACCATTTAGTTTTCGTTTGCAGAAACCGGTGAACTAAACGGAAATGGTTTAAAAACAGTTTTAAACCGTTTAAAACAGTTTGTAAACTGTATTTTGGCAGGCACTGGTTGAACATTTCAAATTTTTCACCTTCTTTTTCAGTGAAAAATGTCGTTTATTTTTCACACATTTTTCACTGAAAAAGCAGGTGAAAATTTCAAAACATTTTCATCACTTTCTTATTTTATTTCGAATTTTTCACCTTGAATTGAGAAAGTGCTGAAAAAGTTTTAAAATTTTCACCTTCTTTTTCAGTGAAAAATGTCTGAAAAATAAACAACATTTTTCACTGAAAAAGAAGGTGAAAAAATTGAAATGCTCAACCAGTGAGGGATGGGTATATTAGGGTTGTCAAACCATGAATCATGGTCCCCATTGGACCCCAGCCTCTGTCACTAAAATTGCACATTGCCAGTGCCAACAAGAGCAAGACTGAGGTGGCAGGATGAACGTGGGATCAAGGTGGGGCCGTGGGGACGCAAGGCGCATGATGTGGTGGATATCACCGTGTGCCGTCACTCACGTGGATAATTACTAAATTGGGAAGCATGCACCTTGATCCTGCCAATCGGACATCTGACAATTCATATCCTATTATTTTGGTATTGGTTGCATCTAATGAGGGAACTTTAGAGGGCCTGTGAGTGCGGGAACCCACCATTTGACCTATAGCAGGTTGGAGACCCGTTACAACCATTTAAACCATTTATAAACGGTTTGTTTACCGTTTGTCAGGACCTGTAAACTAAACAAAAATAAAAACAGTTTTTACCATTTGAAAACATTTATAAACAGAAATGGTTGGAGCCTTAGTTTTGACTGAATGTTCAGGTGACAGATGAGCTATTCAACTTATAAGTTCACAAAATCTGATCAGGATCATCCAGCTAAGGAATTCTAACTACGGTGAGGGGCCTTAGATGTTATAAATATTTGTTTAGGTGCAAAAATTCTGCCCTCACACTGGTTGAACATTTCAAGTTTTTTGGTGAAAAAACTAGTGAAAAATGTTTTGAATTTTACAGCAATTTTTCAGTGAAAAACCAAGTGAAAAACTTGTAACTTCTTCATGAATTTTTTGAACTTCAAAACTTTTTCAGCACTTTTTCAGAAATTTTTCACAAGGTTCAAAAAGGTCACCAAAATGTTTCAAGTTTTTCACCTACTTTTTTGGCGAAAAATTACTGTAAAATTTAAAACATTTTTCACCAAAATTTTCAGTGCAAAACTTGAAATGTTCAACCAGTGTCAAGTGTCGCGAAAAGTTAGCATGATGGTCATGTGACTGTGTGCCGAAGTGCCGAGTTGCTGAGTCCCCACACTTGGCACTGGTAGGTAGGTTCAGCCGTCAGGTTGGAAAAAAATAAAACCTCACACTTGGGTTTGGCAGGTGAAAATGGCCTTTTGAGCTCAATTAATCAGGAGTTTATACTCAGGAGCTCGATGCAGTGTGTGGATGGGTGCATGATCTATGTCTGACAGTACTATCAAAGTCGATCAAAGTACTATTTCGACCCGGGTCATCCAGATGTCGTCTGTTTGTGAAGACCCTCACGATCAAATTTAGCAATACACTGGTTGAGCATTTCAAGTTTTTCAGTGAAAATGTTGGTGAGAAACTTCCTTCATTTGCCACGCTTTTTTCACTGAAAAAGTCTGTGAAAAATTCAAACCTTTTTCAGTACTTTTTAATGTCAAGGTGAAAAATTCAAAGTAAAATCAAAAAGTACTGAAAAGGTTTTATACTTCTCACATACTTTTTCAGTGAAAAAGTGTGAAAAATGAAGATAGTTTTTTTACCAATATTTTCACTGAAAAACTTGAAATGCTCAACCAGTGATATTTTCTTACTTGGGGGTAGATGGCCGTGGCTGTGCCCGGCAGGATCTCACACTTATTGTTTCCCTTCATGTCGCTTGGATACCTGGAACCTACACACTCAAATATATCCGAGCGTAAAGGACACCCGATCGTATTCACATGATGGACACCATTCCGAAGACACGGCCAAAGCTCTGAAGCCACATACATTCTGCAGGTGCGAATTCACGCCTCGCGCTCATGTATGCGGCTGTATATGGGTGCGTCCACTTTTTAACGTCCACACCGGCTTGAGGGGGGCACAGGAGAAGCAGGGGGCAGAATATGGCAGTACAGGTACAAACCCCATGTGTATCCGTCCCACTCCGTGTTTTACCGCAAGGATGGTCAGCAACAGATATGACATCCTCACATGCGAAAGCCACGCCGGAGTGGGAGGACTTCCCAATGCGAAGCATGGACACAGCCAAAGCCATGCACACCTTATGTCACCGCCGTAGCGACCAACGGTCTCGGTTGTCCCATATCAATGGCAGCAGACAGATTCGCGTGCGGAGAGATGGGGATGCAGCATCCCCATCTCTCGTCCTCAAAGAGTGTGCTCATGCTCTTCGAGGACATGTGGTACTCGGTGTGTTAACCCCACTCCTCTTTGCTGCACACTGACACATTCAGCTGTCCCCAGTGCCTTAGCCACCACCGGAGCCCTGTTCGCCATGACGACATCTGCACATGAATCCACAGCCCTGTGCACCCACTCTGGCTGGATGTGAGCAGATCTGCAATGCAGCCGAAGCCGCACATGTTCCACAGGGGGTTTCGCGCATGGAACACGTGCAGCTAGGTATGTGTCGGCATCACTGGTGCCGACAGCACACTCAACTCGACCTACCCGAAACGGGGAGCCCAAGCGCGCAGCAGGTGGCAAGTATGTGTGGATGTTGCAGAGAATGACCTCAACAGCTCCCACTCGCCCAGTGCGGAATTGCCAGGTCTCCTCCCGTATTGCGAATGACGACAACTCTGTAGGCCTCGGTGCAGTTGCTCAAAACCTTCTGTCCGGTTTGTGCTGCTCACGGCACGCCGATGATTCTTATTATCTAACTGCCGACAGCAAAACCTATCATTGATTTGGTCAAGAAAATTGCGAAGCTCACGTTGTTTCTCCCAGAGACTGTACCACTTGCCACAGAGGAAGATGATATTCCGCATCGCATCTTCGAGCTGGAAGGTGAAGACGGCACGGTCACCAGCACCTTCAATCACCGAGTCGATATCTTGTTCGGAGAGCATGTTCGCGACTCTGACGGCCGCCTAAAATACGTGTGACGTAGGAATCTTGGCATGGACTGTGTTGTGAAATACCTCGAGTCAATTCACTGGGAGTCCGCGAAGATTCCGTTGGACCTTGCTCAGGGAAAACTGGCGAGGATCGCAGATGAGTTAGACTATCTGTGGTGTGTGATTTCTTATTTATTATCCTCTCAGTTCTCACATAAGATAGTGGTGGTGACCGGGAACCTACGAAACCAGCAGGGAAGATCGCGGATCCGAGGCCGTCATTTGCTAAGGACCCTGGATACGAGAAAAAGATGGACGGTGAGTCACCCAATATTTGTTTTTCTCACCGATTCAAATGCGGCACCAGTGTTCTTCGTGGCATCCACCACTACCACTGCCCAGAAGAAATCCAAGTTGAAGTCCACAAACTAAACTGACGACTCTGAGGACGACTTCGATGATGTAATTGAGATCGACCGTCCGGATCCCCTGGTCGTGAAGGATACTTTCTCTCAGCTAGCCACATTGAAGGTATGAATTTTGCTCAGGCCAGTATGAAATTGACGCTTTTCTTCCGTTCAGCTTATCTCCGCACCTCCTCCCGCCAAAAGGAAATCTGAGGAGGAGCTTGAAGGCCCTGCAAAGGCTAGTACTGTACCAACATGTCTGACGTTCGTTCTGATTCCTGTTCCAGAAAAACCTGGAACCGTACTGGACAAATTCATGAACAGGCTGTCAGAGCAAAGGAAAGACGACAAGAAACAGACCAAAAATAAAAATTACTAGGTATGCACAGCAGCAGGTTGCACCCATCGTCGCGAGGGACGCCACCAGTTCAAAGATGTAGCACAGCATGCGCAGAACTGCGAACACCTGCGAAATTCCAACGACACATTATACAGAGAGGTATTGCGGTATCAGGCCACGCTTGCACTGAGTACTTCTGTCGACAAAGCCGGAGGGGTAGCAAACCATGCTGCCGCGAACAAAACTGTGGAGGACCCACCGTGTGGACCCGGGTGCCCCAGAAAATTGGAGACGCTTGAGGAAGGACAATCGACACTGAGCCTTAACAGATTTCGAACCGCAGGTGGGAAGAAGACAGAGGACGAGAAAAAGGTTTGGCAAGCGCATGCTGACCATTTGCTGATGCTATTGATATGCAAACACGGCCTCGTTCCCAACCTTCTCAACTCCGACAACCGGAAGGTGTTTGTTCGGCACGTGAATCCGAACTTGAAGCCGACCCCAAGTTCCGAATTTACAACTCGGATCATTCCTACTGAGGCTGCGAAGGTCAAGCTTCGCATGGAGAGCGCATTGCAAAAGGCCGGCCCGAGCACTCTCACATTTGATGGAACTCAGACTCGCAAAGACAGTTTCTACACGCTGCATGCAACCACGCCAAAAGATGAAGTCTTTTTTCTCGGTGGGCATTTTGGGACCAAGACGAGTCACACTGCCGAGTGGGTTAAAGACGGAGCACTCAGGGTGAATTTTTCATTTTAATTTCGTGTTGGGTTGTTCTCTAAGCCTTTCCTGTAGGTCATGAAAGCAGTTGGCGAAGATAAATGGGCCGCAGCTGTATCTGACAGCACCAACACAACACTTGCCGCACATCGAGAGATAATGAAGGCCATCCCCACCGTCATTGACCTGTGCGATGTTGTCCACTACCTCCAACATGTCATAGGGGACGTAACCGAACTGCCCGAATTTGTTGTGGTTCGATTTCTTTCTCGCTGTTCACGCCAGAACTCAATTCTTTGTCCCAGATGTTATCTAATATGAAGCCCGTGATACGCCACTTCAATAAATCCGGCAAATCCAAGGCCAGTCTCAAGGACGCAGGAGCCAGACAGGCTGAAAACGGAACTGATGTTCGTATTCACGCCCTCGTGTCGATTGGGAAAACCCGTTTTGTGACTCACTTCATGGCTGTTGATATGGTCGAGCCGGCGCTGAACCCTATTCGCGAGCTGGTTGTACAGGGTGTGGTCAAGTTCAAGGTCTGCTATTGTCCTTTTGTATCAACATTTCAACTTTCTCTCAACATTCACAGGATCCGGATCTGCAGGAACTGTTTGAAGACCCATATTCATCTGCGTTTCTGGAGTTCGCCAAGGACCTACTACGATACAAAATCATCATCAGACCGCTTGCTCAAACTCTCTGGTCTCTGGAGGCGACTACCGCAAACCCATCTGATGCGATGGTGTTTTGGCTCGCAGCGGGGCATGCACTTGATAGTGTTTTTGCGCAGGACCCAGCCAAGATACATATTTTGTCAGCGCTTGCCGGACACATTCGGGCAGCCTTCAATGGCCGTTATCACCAGTTTTTCAGCCACTCTGATGTCTACTTCGTCGCTTTCTACCTCGATCCACGTGCATGCGCTGCTCGCCGAGATTATCTTCCCGCATTTGACCCAGACTTGCAGGGTATCCAATTGGCGATTATCTACGTGAACGTGTGGTGCCCGCGCCAGAAGCGCCGACTCACATCAAGTTCTCGCACGCGTTTCTTCGTGTCAAGGCGTTCATAAAGACTCTGTTGAAGGGTCTTATTGACCAACACCAGAAACACAACTCTGGATGTAACTGCCATCCGATTTTCAAAAGAAAGACATCTCTGGAAATCGTTCGTGAGTGCCAGGCTCAGCTCGATGCATGCTGGCAAGGCGAGGCTCCATTTCATGCACCTATTCTCAATGACGATGCGATGGAGTGGTGGGAAAATCTCGAGATTGGATATTCCCCGCGCTCTGGTGTTCTAGTAGTAAGTCGTCGTTTTATTAGCACAATATCACTGACCCGGTACTCCAGATGCTCGCAGTACGCATCTTCGGCATTTTGGCCAACTCAATGCCCGACGAGCGCACGAACTCCAACATTACATGGTTCAATTCTCCACTGCGAGGGAACCAGAAGGCAGAGAATCTACTCGACATGATCTTGGTCGGGCAATGGCATACATATCATGCGGAGGTACGTCAATTAATATTCACATTCCTAACCCAAAGTTCAACTATTCATCACAGGGTGTAAAAGTGCGGCGTCCTCGCCGGAATCCAACCGTGGCTTTCCGACGCCTAAACCCCGAGCTCTTGGAGAAGGTGAAACACAAAGCCGCCGACCATTCCAACAGCGACAGTGAAACCGACCCAGACTCCGACAAGGAGTCCCACTCTCCCACTGTTGTCGCAGAATCTGTTCCCTCGAATACTGTCGTCTCTGCTCCTGCCGTGGGAGAGGAGCCATCGCACAGTGAGGACGGGGAGGCTGACAGAATCCGTCGCAGGTATCATCGTAAAAAGCGGGCGGCAAAGACGAGAGGGAAAAAGAAAGTATTTCCGTCTCACACGACATTTGTCGTTGATCCAGACATCAACCTGCACTCAGCTGGACTCAAGGAGCTTCTCAGTGATGAGCCATCTGCACCGAAAACCCGCGCTGCAGTGGTGATTGGCATTGGTGTGTCCAGTTCGGACAACCAAGACCTCTGGGAAGGCTGGTAACTTTGCGTAGTAGTCCTGTACGCCGAGCTCGCAATTGTCAGAACTGTCAACTGTCAGAACTGACAGTCAGCCTGACAATTAATTATTTTCTCCAAACGCTAACTGTCACCGGACCCTATCCTAGTGCAGGGCCTTGTACGTCCACGTGCCTCGCGAAATGATTCTCGAAGAAGACAGATACGTAGTACTGTATGTCCTGACTGCCAGGAGCCCATTAAATGTGGACCGGGTGGCTTGCTCAACTTGGAAAAACGTCATCGAAGCGGCCAGATTGATTACCAGTTGACGTCTCGGAGATTTGCGGTGTCACATTCCGTCCCCATAAGGCAATTGTCACGGTCACGAGGTCGCCCGAGGTCCGCGAAAAAATAAATCGGCTATATATATATATTTCGAATGTCGGTGCCCCCTTGGGCTCCTCAGTAGAATAATCCGGAGAAACACGCGTCACAGATACAGTCGAGCCTGCATCCGTCGGTTTTACAGCCAAGAAGTCCCGCAAAGCAACAACATCAATCCACTCGTGATCTAGAATCCTGCTCGCGTTCAATTGGATGTAGATAGTGGTGATCGGCAACCCTGTCAGAAATCGGTGATCTAAAATATGGTATTACCAGATTAGGTAACTCCCCCTATTTTCCAACGATACCTTGCTCAAATGCCCTCTTAACGGAGTCAAAGGCTCTTGAAAAAATCTGGAGTGTTTTTTTAATGAATTAAGATGTATTTTGGTACTATTTCTCTGATATAAATCCAGCCAATTAATGGGTTAGTGTATATTCTTCTTTCAGTCTCTACTAGAATTACAGCTCTCTGTTGCTCGTGTTTTATTCAAACTTGTGGTGTAGCAGGTGCTATTCAGTAGTTAGGTTAGATCTATCGTTGTCGATTTTATATTCTTTGCCAATGTGACCGCGCAGAGTGAATTCTATACCCAAAATTGATCGGTTTGGGCATATCAAAGCTGTAAATTAAAATTCTTCAACGATAGTTTTAAAGAGAATGCCCATGCCATTATATTTCTCCATACAAAGTAGACCTCAAAGTGGACAGAGGAGCCAGGACAAGGCTCTACCACTTGATGGGCAAACATCGGAGTTTGAATTTGGCAGAGCGTTGCCGATCACCATAGATAGGCGAGAAGATCTGCCATCCCAGCCAGTCAGCTCAACGATTGCGTGAGAGCGATGTGAGGTGACGCGACGTAGAGGGGCAGCTATTTTGACGCGCTTTGGGAGGGCCAGGCGCGTCGCAACTCCGAACAGTGGTGGCGGTGGTGAGAGGAAAAGACGGAGCAAAAAATTGCCGGTGACACGTGCACTCGTCTGACGCGGGTGGCTGCAGAAGACTAAAAATGGAAAGGGCCGCCTCTGGGTCAAAAGCGGCACATGTGCTGCCTTTGATCAGAATGTGCCGCCCTCTCTTCCACCTCCCTATATGTGTGTGTTTTGCCTTTTGTATATCCTCATGACATTCGTAGCATTTGGGAAGCTATCATCATTCAAATTTCAGCGCACAAGACAAAGAGAGCCAAGTGGTTGTTACATAGGCTCCGACATGAGCAGGCAGAACTTTCCGTGCTATTCCGCGGTATATTAAGGGCGCAAATGACTCAGGACGAGCGAAACGTAATGTATGGTACACCTTCAATTTGAATGTCAAGCTGATGGGTCTGATATAGAATTGAGAGACAGCAAATGAACAGCGAAGACTGAGGACATTTCAGGGTGCGCAGTTCGTCAACCGCTGACTTGGGCGCCAGGAGAAACAATCGACAAGAAAGTTCAACTTGCTATTCAAAATTTCTACTTAGACTGTCAGGGAAGATTTGTTATGCTCCAACTCGCCCAAACTATCATGTCGTCACACAATGCCAGACTCAGGACTGGGCCGCGGGCGTCTTGGAGTAAAATGAAGGCGCAACGTGAGTGAAACGTGTTAATGTGGCGCGTGTATTTCTGGTTAGGCTAGTGAATTGCGTGCAATTTCGGTGAGGCTAGTCAAATTCCAGCGCGGCAATAAGTTTTCAAAGATACGTAATCTAGGCCCCTATCTGTGATGGAATAACGAGAATTTGACACCCTTGACTCAGCCAGTAGCTCTTCCTCTCCCTTTTCAACCGCAAAATCGCTCTTCCCAAATCCCTCTGCGTCTTCTCAACATCTACGATACAGGCTTTCGAATCCGACATGGATGAAGAGCAGACAAGGTCATTGGGCATTTGTTACGATTTATATTGATTTTCGCGCTCACTCCCATCAGATCTGTGGTGTCCTTGATATCTGCTGCATACGAAACACTGCCAGTCGCCGACGAAATGACTCTGGACGATCTTAGAAAGAGCATTGAGTTGTGGAGTGACATAGTTGCTCCCTTATCTCCCGGGCACCCAATTCGCGTGGAGGCTTCTAGCTTGCGGATGCTATTCGTCATCAGACGAGTTCGCCGCACCGGAAACCCTGCCATCGAAGACTTCATTCAATTCTTCCGTGACGCTTTGGCGCAGTGGCCATCCACACATCCCGGCCATCGCATGACTCTCAACAATCTCGCAGAGGCCATTCAGACCCGTTTTGAGCGGCAGGAACGCACCGAGGACATCGAGGAGGCTATTCAGTTGTATCGGGATGCACTTTCACTTTGGCCGTCATCGCATCCTGGACGAATCATGTCTCTCAAAAATCTCGCGCAGGCCATTGAGGCACAGCCCGAGAAACGGGGAGATGGAGGCGATATCGACGAGATCATCCAGCTGTATCGCGAGGCACTCGCACTTCAGTCATTATCCCATCCAGGACGCGCTATGACGCTCTTCATTCTTGCAAACACCATCATAACGCGCTTGGAGCATCGAGGAGGTGCAGAGGATATCGACGAGGCCATTCGACTACATGGAGAGGCACTCACGCTCCGTCCACTACCCCATCCTGATCGCGCCCTTTCTCTCAGCAGCCTTGCGAGTGCCCTTCAGGTACGCGTTGAGCATAAGGCAGGCGCGGAGGACCTTGATGAGGCTATCCGACTTCATCGGGAGGCACTCACCATCTGGAAACCGTCAGACCTTCGTCGCAGCGTAACCCTCACTAACCTTGCATGTGCTGTGAAGAATCGCTTTGAGCAGCGGGGGGATCAATCGGATATCGATGAGGCAATTAAATTGCACCGCCAAGCGCTTGCAATGTGCCCTCACCCTGATCGCAGTCGTGCCATAAGTCTCACGAACCTGTCAAATGCCATTCAGGCCCGGTTCAATGAGCGCGGAGGTGCAGCAGATATTGACGAGGCCATTGATTTGGATCGAGAAGCAGTTTTACTTGTATCCTTGGAGAATCCTCGCCGATGCATGTTTCTTAACAATCTTGCTAAGGCTATTCATAAACGTTTTGATAAACGTGGAAGCCCAGGGGATCTCGACGAAGCAATTCAGCTTTATCGGGAGGCATTTGTTCTTCATCCATTTCCCAATCCTGACAGCGGCATGTATCTAAACAATCTTGCAGCTGCTGTCGTGGAACGGTTTGGACAACGGGGAAGTGCAGAGGACCTCGATGAGGGTATTCAGTTGCATCGACAGGCAGTTGCGCTTTGGCCGTCGCCCCATCCCGCACATCCGGGGTGTCTCGCAAATCTTGCGAGTGCCCTCGGGAAGCGATACGAAAAGCACAAACGTGTAGAAGATGTCAACGAAGGCATCCAATTGCATCGAGAGGTACTTGTACTGTTTCCTTCTCCACATCCTGCGCGTAGCGCGGCTCTCACCGATCTCGCAATCACTATTTGGGCTCGGGCACGGCATAAGGAGGAAGGAGACAGAGAGACTGGGGATATTGATGAAGTCATTCAGCTCCATCGCGAGGCACTCATGCTGAGGCCACTGAGGCACCCAGAACGTGATTCGTCCCTCCACAATCTTGCATCAACTCTTCACACACGCTTTCGGCAGCACGGCGCTGCGGAGGATCTTAACGAGGCCCTTCAATTTTGCAGTGAAGTGCTTAAACTTCGGCCATTCCCACATCCTCTTCGTGGCGGGTCTCTCAACGGTCTATCATTTTGCCTCGCCTCAGCTCACAAGCACAGGGGCGAGGCAAGGTTTCTTGACGAGGCGATTTCAGCAGTTGGAGAAGCCTCGAGAGATGTTGTATCCTCTCCCTTTAACCGCTTCAAATATGCAATTCGCTGGATTCAGATAGCTGCTCGAAATAATCACCAGTCTTCTCTGGAGGCGTATCGTACGGCAATTGGTCTTCTACCTCAACTAGCCACTCTTGATTTAGACTTACGCTCTCGACAACAGAGTCTGATCCGGCAGAGCACCTATCTCGGTTCAGAAGCTGCACTTTGTGCTATTGGTCTGGATCAGCCCAGAGTTGCTGTTGAGCTGCTTGAAGCAGGTCGTTCAATCTTTTGGTCTCAAGCGCTGAACCTCCGTATTCCCCTGGACACCCTTATTGCGACTCAATCTAACTTGGCCTCGGAATTTTCTTCACTATCAAGAAAACTGGAACAAAGTTCCTTTCGTAGCAATTCCCGGAGTCACTCAACCCAAAGTGTGCAGCAGCTAATGGTCTTGGAGGCAGAAGGACTGCGATGCCGCCGCTTGAACGACGAATTGCAGGATACCGTGAAACGGATTCGACAATTATCCGGTTTTGAAGACTTTATGCAGCCAAAAAGCATGGAACGCTTGAAACAGGCAGCGATTGATGGCCCAGTGGTGATTCTTAATGCTGGAAGCTCCCGTTGCCACGTCCTCATTGTCAAATCATCTGGCCAAGTCGAGTATATGCCACTAGCAGATAACCTGACACGGGAATTTGCGACTATACTCGCAGGGGCCGTGCAAATGCTCCGCCGCGGTTCTGTGTCCCCGTTTCTATTTTCCATTCAGAATTCGGAGAGAAGAGGAACTGACTCTTCGCCAAATCATCGCCTGATTGGAAAGTTGGAAGGCCAAAGCTCGAATGAAGAGTTTGGTGTTTTGCTCAAAATCCTGTGGTACACTATCGCAAAGCCGGTCATTGACACCCTGAAGTTGCAGGTTCGTGTTACCCGTGGTAGTAGTTATTTTAATTGCTAACCTGTGCCTTAGAAATCAGACACTCCACCTCGGTTATGGTGGTGTCCAACGGGACCGTTCGCCTTTCTCCCCATCCATGCAGCAGGCATATACGGCACGGATGTCAATATTTCGATTGATGATTATGTTGTCTCCTCATACACCCCTACTTTGACCGCCCTTCTGGACCCAGCTCCCTTGTCACCACTTAACGATCGCATGCAAGTGACCGTGGTCATACAGCCTACGACCCCAGGCCAATCATCCTTGCCCTTCACAAGCAAGGAACTGGAAAAAATTAGAGAGAGGGTTCCCAAACAATCCCTTACAGAGTTTGGCACCACAGAATCTCCCGCCACAGTTAATAATGTTCTTTCCGAACTCCAGTCCTCATCAATTCTTCACTTTGCTTGTCATGGTACTCAAGATCCCTCTGATCCGCTCGAAAGTGCACTCCTCATTAGCGGCGAGCGGATGAAGGTGTCTCAGATAATGGAAAGGTCGGGTCAATCACGCAATGCGGTCAATATGCCAGCGAATAGAAGGAGACTAGTCTTTCTGAGTGCTTGCGAAACCGCCATGGGCGACCCATCCCAGTCTGATGAGTCGATGCATCTCGCTGCAGCTCTGTTATTCGCAGGATTCCCAAGTGTCGTGGCCACAATGTGGTAGGTTCAGTTTCGATGCATTTATCTGGAATGATGTTTACCCACTACTTGCAGGACAATCTATGATCAGGATGGACCGGAGATTGCTGACTCGTTCTATGGCCATCTATTCCATCATGCGGACATAACTTCCGATCCACCGGTGTTTCCAGATTTGACTGAGTCAGCGCGTGCTTTGCATTTGGCCGTCGCGAAGCTGCGACCAAAAGTGCCTTTTGCACGATGGGTGCCATTTGTGCATTTTGGCTTGTAATCTGAAAGCTCACGAGGGTTTATAACATGATTATTTCACGAAGAGTATAGCTCCAATATGGACGTAGATAACAACTTGAATATTACTCGAGAAATTTGGAGCATTTGAGTCGGCCGTGATTCCCTGCAAAATAGATACAGCCAGAGGAGGCTGACATTCCACGAAAATAGGAAATTAAGCAGAGGACACTCCTTGCATCTGTATGCTATACACTGTGTTCCGCCCCTTCGTAGTCAGAGGTCTGACTGGTGAAACTGTTGCGCGACGCACTTGCACCAACTCAGGGGCAGGTTTTGCCTTCATTTAAACACTTGAGAATCCATGACCAATGCCATAATCTGCTAAATGGGTGGTGTGCGGATATGGTCCCCTGTTTGTATTCCCAGGACAGCCATACACAAATTGATAGGAATCTTGGCATAAACTCAATAGGAAATTTTCAGGGGGTATCTGACTTTTCTACTTCTCATTGGATGCCTACTAAGTCGGTGAGGCTAGTCTGCCATCCTATAATTATTGTGCCAATGGCCCTGAATTTATGGAGGAATCCAATAGCGGTACTTCTGTTAACTTGAGGTGGAGTTGTGGGGTGAACACAGATTGGATTTCACTGGACATTCTGGCCATCAACATCCTGTGATACATGAAATACTGATGCAGATCTAATGATTTGTGTTTCAAGGGCAACGGGCAAGATTTCAGGGAGCTACAAGGGATTTAGTGAGAAGGATCAAAATTATATTAAAAAAGGATACAAGTCCTCTCAAGGCTGTGCTTTTTCGAGGAGGCACTGTTTGTGTGTTTTTTTGGTTCAAGGAAAACAGCAACGAGTGTTGAAGGTGTGTATATTTCCTCTCGGTGACCTGTGTTGCTTCCAAGCTAGAATTTGAGCGGTGTAATTTTTGGGTATGTTCGGAGCCTGTGTTGATTCCTTGGATCACTGGCATGTGTGATTCTGATCCAGTGGTGCTAACCTGTGTATAAAAAACACAACCCTCACCGAGTGGTGTAAATCTTTGATGAAAATCTGCAGGTGGTGTTCCAAATAATAATGTTACAGTATTACAGCCATATGCCCGCTTTGCCGGTGTTCCAGGGACAGAAAACGTGATTTCTTAATTCCGATATCTGTAACAAACAATGCCTTCGGTCTCAATCAAATCTGCTTCATTTCACCATGCTGCGGGCTTGTTCTTCCTTGCTGATCCCTGGCTCTCCTCTAACACCCTCTGCCCATCCTACATGCCCCTTCTAATCTTGTTATCTACCCCCGAACTCTCTCTGCCATCCCAAAATTGCTATCAATGGACACAAAATGACCAACTTCATATGGGACAACCCCTCAATACTGCAGCTCCAAAACTTCGCAACAACATGGTGGATACCTCATTCTCAGAGGCTTCACATGATTTTATCGACTTTATTCCTCCCCTGCTGCAGCATGTTACATGAAACCAGCAATTCGCCTGACCTCGACGTTCAGAATGTTGTCTTGCTGATGGCGAGGCCCAGGGGTGGAACAACGGATTCATGTGTATTCATATACTTCTTCTGAACCGATTTATAGCTCCTCTTGCCTCCTCATGATCTCTTGCCTCTGCACAGCTCCCCACTATCCGACACATATTTGCATATTACCTCCACCAATCTATACTATCCAGGCCCGATTTCCTCATGTCTTTGTGTTCATTTCTGGTCAATATATCGCTTTCCCATGTCCTGGATCCACCTTGAAGCGGCACTCCATATCCAGAGCTTTATAAAGCATCCTGATCTCACTCATCCTTCAGCAGCCTTCCACTCCAAGTTTAAGCCACCTTTGCTCTCATTTCCACATATTATCAATGTCCAATGCTCCCAAAGCCCCTACTGGCAATCCCGACAATGCTAGCTACGATCCCATTGCTGTACAAGGCGACGAAGCAGACAATATTGACTTCGAGGACCTTCCGTAGGAGGCCCGCATGCAGCTTGCCGTTACTGCTGTTAGGACTGGTGGTAAATGTATTTGACAAGCCGCTATTCAATATTGCGTCCCAAGAAGCACACTTGGCACTCATCTTGATGGGGTTCAGATGCGACGTGACACCCATGTGCATGAGTGTTTACTGAGCAATACTCAGGAAGAGGTTTTGAAGGAGTGGCTCAAGGTGAGAGCATTGTGCCCATTGAATATCAATCTCACATTTTGAAGATAATGGGACTTCAGGGCCATCCTCTTTCGCTCGACACCATCAGCGGTTATGCAGCCGAGATCATCGGAGCGCCTGTATAAGGTGGGTTAAAACCAGAAGATGGGCCAGGTTACCTGGAAGAAGATGGTTCCGTGGTGCGTGGTTCTACAGAACTCAGCTAAGATGTGTTAAAGCAAAGAAGACCAGAAGCATACCTGATGACCTGTGTGGCAGTCGAACCCGAAGTTGCAGGTGGGACAGCAATGACAGACCAAGCTGTGCCATTGAGACGGACCCAGATAGTGGATGAGGACTTCGACCCAGCATAGCGAGCATGTGAGATGCTTGATAATTCGAAGGCAAATAGCCTCGCCTCCAGATAGTTTCAACACTATTGTCGATTTCAACACAGTACTTACAAATTGGTAACGAAGTTTGATCTACACCCAGAATAAAAACCGTGAATGTTTGGGCATTTATCGGTTGCTGAAGGCGATCTTGACAGATGAATGGCACATGGGATCGATGGTAGACCCGCTGTTCAAACCATTTCACCCGATCGAGGGCCAGAAAGCCTGGAATGATTTTCCAGCGCTCAAGCAAAGATGATATTATCAATTGTAAAAATGCGAAAACTATGAACAGCAGACACTCACCATACAAGAAGACAAGTAGGTCAAAATATGCATATGAAGTGACAACTGTTCCCGGAAGATACCATCTTTCGAGTTCTGTTAGTTCAATGTGATGGAGTGCAGTGGCAAATTCCTTTGAGAAGATATCCCATGCGACGAACGGTGACAGGAACAGCAACAGAACAGTCAAGAACCAAGTCGTGAATCGAGAAGACACAGAAATCTGAGTGGACACAGATAGTACACTGCGAGTATATGACCCAGCCAGAGGACCTGCGCAAACAGTCAGTAATTACAGATGGTTAGACAACTTGTCAATATTCTGCAGTGGCAGCCTGGAAGATGCGGACATGGTGGCCACGAAAACACAGGGTTATTCTCCTTTCTTTTATAGAGCATTGAGCTGCGAGCATCATTCAAAGGCAGAGATTTTTTTTTTTCTTTCAGTCCATGAGCGTAAAAACATTACGAATACCAGCACAATATATGCATATGGAAGTCAAAAAAATCTGCGGCCCCTGTGTGGCCCTGTGGAGTCCAATAAATACAGGTCCACTCTGTCAGCCATAGTCAGAAACTGTATATATGTCTAAGGGTCGCGAGGTGAAAAACGTGTCAGGGAAAAAAGCAGGTGTGCCCGCAAAGTCGGTGGGCGTTCAAAAGGCACAAACGATTGTGACAACCTTGAATGTGCATCAAAATGACACTTCGGCCCTATCAATTATTCCCCCTGTTGATTTTGTGGTAGCTCGCGATCCTACGCATCGTCAAAATCTCAAAGAAAATTCAAGATAAGTGCGTGATACCTGTGGATAACCTGCGGGTCCATCCAGCTCAGTGACCCGTAATCCACATCATAAACCCGGGTCAAAACCCGCAGATCAAATCCGCGGATGTACCAGGTCAACCCCATCCGTGCTAAACCCTAGTTCGCGGACATGTCCTCGAGCTTGTGGACCCGGGTGAGGATGTCGTTGAGCACCCCGCCCATCGCACCAAAGTTGGTGGTGTGCTTATTGCTCGCAGTAACGAGAACCGCGATGGTGCCAGCATCGGGGGCGTGGGGGGACCGCGAGATGTCAACGGTGTCTGCAGCAAGCCCGACCATCTGCGCCTTGATTCCTGGAATCTGTGTAAGTAATTGGCAGAGTTGAAACATGCATGCACGCGCACCTTCCAGGCCATCAGCCAGGTCTTTGGGAAGGAGCGACACCTTTGTCGGAAAAATCCTGGGTCCCAAGCCATTCCAAGGTCCCAATTTTTTTGTGGCTTGCAACACTTGGGTAAGGTGCATGTAACCCGGTTCCAAGCCAGCGGCGGGGTTACGATCAGTTACAATCCATTCAAAGCCAGTTGGGGGATTATAGACCTTGAGACCTGTTTTAAGTGGTTGCAACTAACACATGCTACACCAATTAAAAAAAAAAGAATTGAATAAAACTAAATATAAAAGTACATTATTGCTGCTACTACAGAACAATTCACTGTCCATGCCGCTCATTGGTATGAGAGCGGTTCGGGGCTGCACTCCGTCAGGATGAGGATTGCCCACTTGGACCCGTAGGTGGTACAGGTGGGTGCCTCACAGCCGAGGCAGGGGGAGGAATTGTCGGCGTCCGGGAGGTGGTGCGCGGTGGGTTTGATGGTTGAGCCGATGATCGGGGCTGGGAGCTGGATGATAGTTGCGGTGAGCTTGTCGAGAAGTGACACGAATGCGGGGGTGGGGAGGGGGAGGATGACCGGCTTTGGAAGTCGTCTTCGCAGTTGTCCTGTGGAGGACTGGCGATCTGTAAAAAGTAATTAGATCAGTGGACGAAGTTTAAAGTAAGGACACGCACTTGGGGAACAGTGTGCTCCGCGGCCGATGGTGCTTGACCAAAAATATCATCAATGTCTTCGTCATCGTCGACCTCCTCGTTGCCTGCGGCGTCATGTTCGCGAGACTTGTCCGCATTTGGGAACGAGATACAATCCCAGTATTGGAGAAGGCCTATCACCCAGGCCTTCTTGTCGTGCAGCCCCTCGCGAATCCGGTGAATATAGACGTGGTATCGATAACCGTAGTCGATGGTTGTCTCGTCACCGACCTTAACGAGTTGTGTGTCCGCCGAATGGAGCCATATGGTCTGGATAATCTCAGGAAGAGCATGGTAGGATAAAACAAGAACACACCAGGATTGACGCAGTTACAATCGCACCCGGCGTCGTACGGGGGATCTTATGTACCCATTTGAGGCACTTGGGTTGCGGGAGCTTGGATTTGCCATCGAACAACCCATTCGCGCCTTGACGCCCGCGGATGTAGGAAACGTAAACCTTCACAAAAAAACAAAAAAGAATCGGAAATGAGCGACGGAGAAAAATGTGGCGGCTGCACACCTCGAGCACCACATGAGGGCGAAGTGGCGACCTGCATCGCGTATACGGGTCTCGGTGTCTTGCGGATTAACCTCCGAGTCGTCTGTGTCGCGCGCGCGGTTGCCGCACCTGCACATCTTTCGTGGCTTGCGGGTCGTATCGACTTCAAGTTGCTGCTCTGCGCGGCACTTCAAATTGGCCTGTTCTTGTTGAGCTTCATTGACCTGGACTTGAATTTGTTGGCGAATCTGAGGGGGATGAGTGGAGCAATGGGTCGAAATTTATCCCAACGCACCCTGTGCACAGTCCGCAGTGACTTGGTGGGGTGAGTTGCTGAGTGAGAGCAAGGGCAGAGTTGGTGAACTAGACTGTGGCATAAGTAGTTTGTGAGTTATGATGGTGGTAAGAAGGAAAGAAATGCACTTGCCACCGTCTTGAGCAGCAGCCTTGACTTTGCGCATTGTCTTCAATGATGGTGGCTCTGAGAATGCCACCGCAAATTCGGTCACATGGTTGTGACTTCATTACCACGCCGCAACACGCTTGCTCAAAGCACAATGCCCAAAGCAGGATACAAGCAGCCTAGCACTTCCAAGAAGTCAAGATCCCAGAAAGAGCCTCCACAGTGTTCATTCTGTGGTGGCCCCGTTACCGCCAACCTCCAGCATGCGAGAGTCTGCAACGGATACCGCAAATCTCGGCAGGATGCATACCAGCATGTTATAGAGCAGAGATGGGCTTAAAATATTCATCGCACTTGAACACGTCACCTGCGGCGCACTGTTGTGCCCCATATCTGGCGCGTCGCGCGAGGTATTCTACGTGGTGGACTGCATCGACGGGGATATGTTTCTACATGTGAATGAGATAGATTAATCTAAATGAATCCCTTTCTTTCATCCCTTGAACAGTCCTCCACGAAGACAGTCAGCATCCATGAGAAGGCTATTAGTCTAAGTTGTTATACTCGTACTGAATATTTTTTTACATAGTTACACGGAGGTCCCAGCTCCTCACTCAAAAGCCATGTGAAGCTGTCCCAAGAGGTTTAAAGCCTAGAAGGGCCTTGGGATACTTTGAACGGCTCAAAACCGGTTACAAGTTTGTTACAAGCCACCCTGCCAGCGGCTTGGGACCGGTTGCGATCCCACCCAAGCCGACCCAATCCGTTGCAACTGATTTGGGTTTTTTCCGACATTGTCGTCCAGTGGGGCTGTGCCCATGGCAAGGGAGTCTAGGTCATGCCTGGTGCCTTTGTGCTCTTCTGCACTGTAGCACTTAGGGGGCTTCTGCATCCTGGAGAACTAGAGGGCCTTCAGGAAGGGGTGCACCATCGACGAGGGGCCCACTGTGGCTGGGATGGCAGCGGCCTTACCCTTGCCTTTGTTGGGTTTGGGGGCCTTGGGGGGGGGGGGGGGGGTTAAAGAAGTCATCAAGGTCGGGGTCATCGTCCTCATCATCGATGAAGGAGGCGAGGGGAAAGCGAACACCGTTGGCGATGGCGATTTCGTCTGCAGTGATCGTGGAAGCATGGTCCACAAGGGCAGCGAGTGCCGTAGCGGCTGTATTTGGGATCGGAACAACTGCTGCCGGGCAAGAGGGTTCTGTCGAGACAGAGACTATGACCAATTTCGGACCTCAAATTGTCTTAGAAGTTCAAATTGCAATCTTTATCCATCAGTTCTTGTCCGTTCGCCTTCAGACCTGGCACAAATGAAAGTGATATGTTATATGATGGGCCAGGCACGATCGGCTAAGCTGACTAATCGCTGATAACCGGTCGGAGTTGCACGTACGTAACAGTATCCCCCTCTCAAGACCCTTACCCTCAAGGGTCTTTGGAGTGGTCCCATAGTGTAAGTCCGAAATCCGAAAATCTGAAGATGCCGAGGAAGTCCGAAGATTTCTCGACGACTGCGGAATGTCATGGCAACCGCATCAATGATGGTTCGATGACGACGCTGATAGCCGTGGGGAGTATAAAGTCTGGAGTGGTTTTGGAGTTTGGACACCGAACCTTTAACCCACCAACCCTATGTTGCAGTCTACGTCTAACTCCAACTCTGGCGCAAACTCCGGGATGGCCAAACAACTCCGAACGCTAGCACAAGGTAAGTCTGGCAGTACACAGTCTTGAAATTGTTAGCTGACAGTCTTCAAAGCTTGTGCTCAGTGCATGAAGTCCAGTGCAGAGTGTCTGCTCCATGCTGGCAAGAGTGTTGCCTGCGCTCATTGTCAATCTTGTAAGGAAAAATGCGAGTTTGCGGAGTTGCAGCGCACCCCATGCATTCCCACGTCGGCCAAGGGCAAGGCCACAGCTATCACAAGGTCGCCAAGTCCTGGTGTCAACCCCGGCTCCAACTCCGGTAGCACGACTCCGGTTCCCGCTGCGACTCCAACACCCACTAATAATAATGTTGTGAATAATGTGTTGCCAATGAAAGATTCTTTCAACGATGAACCCACAGTCTTATGTTCTAATGATGATCCATTCGTCCACCTCAATTTGCAAGAAAAGTCTGCTATTGTATGTTTCCTTGTCCTTGAGCAGCGTGTTGCTGTCACTACATTGAGAAAGATGACTGTATACCATCAGGATATGCGAGCAAGTGAGTCAGGTAACCAGCGTAAAGGTGTGGATACTCTGCATGCAGAATTTCTGAACCATCACTGTACAGATGCATGTCTTATACTGTAGTCTGAAGCCACGGCAGCCGGGTTAAGTGCAAGTACTCTGTCACCTGGTAAACTTGAAGTGTGCATCAGGATTCTCAATTGTCAAATCAAGTCCAAGAAAAGAAAAGCGGCATCACTGTCTGACGGTAGCCGCAAAATTCCAGGGTTATCTTTCGAGACTTCTACAAGCAGCATAGAGTTCCCCATTTTGCTGCCTCGAAGTGAGAAGGATCAAATTGTTCGGGAATTCCATGAAGCCACAAACAATGCTTCATTGAAACAATATGAATGCTCTTTTTGTGGTAAATCCGAGCATGCAAACCATGTCAAGATGAGACCCGTTGCCGAACTGGATATCTCACTCCTTAACAAAGCCATGCAAGAACTTCGTAGTATATCACGCTAACCGTGAATTCAATCATTCAACCCTTCCTCCATTCTCAGTGGTTCATATGTACTCTGTCACCTGTGCAACTATGCTGTCAAGAAAAATGCTTTCCATTCAATTCCTTTGCGCAGCTATGCTAATGGTCTTTGGATAGGTGATGTTCTCGCAGAGCTTCAGGATTTGACTTTCTTGGAAGAACAAGGCATAGCTCACGAAATTTATGTTCAAGTTGACTTTAGGGCCCACCGGTCAGTTTGCTGCTCGAGGAAATGTTTGTATATTGCCCCAAGACACTGCTTCTCTGGGCTCTGGGCTACCCGTTCCATTGTTCAAGTTATGGGATGAGATTTGTGTTATTCTCGTTGGTTCTCCTGATACAGAGGTCACTCATGACATGCTGAAAAGGACACCACTGCTAGTGCGACGCGAGAAAATCAGGACCACTCTCTTCTGGTTGCTAGACCATAACCCTCTGTATGCTGATCTTGACAAGAACATTATAATTGAGAATTCGGAAGAGTATCCAATACATGACTGCCCACTCACGGTTACAGATTTTCTGCGCACAAATTCTGCAAATAATCAAGGCTCATCATACACATCGTATTCAGATCAAGCAAATGCCGAGTTATTTGAGATCTCTGGATCGTTTGAGCTTACTTCTACATCACTCGTAGACATGGACAACATGGAGTCCACATATCAGCAGCAAAAGCTTGAAGCACTCCAAAAAACTGAAGAAACAGGAAGCAGGCTTTGTAAAGTTTCCATCTGGAAATAACCCGTTGTCAACATCGAAAAATCCTCGCGTGTTTGGGTGGTTATCACCAGCAGTTTTTCCATATGGTGTTGGAAGGATAGATGCCAACGATGTTCGAATTTCACCAGACATTCCATTCCATCAGGTCGACACTTTGCCTCACGTACAGCACCTGTTATCACTTGCAGACCGACGCTTCCAGGTCCACAAATCTTTTATTTTTGTCATGAGCAACATTATACAACAGCGTAAATCGTCCTTTCAAGCTCGCCTTGCCACGAATCGATCCTGGTTCCCAGTGGTACAAGATTTAATGCAGAAAATCGACACTCATTAAATGGATAGCTACCAGGTGAAGCTTGAGCGAAATCCATTCGCAAAACCAGAGACCACAGGCGAGAAAGCAGCAGCAAAAGTGATGAAATACCTCAGTTATGTTTCAGATCATATTCCGGGTTCAGTAGGAGACGTCGAGAAAATGAAGCAGGAAATGTGTAGTGCTATTATATGTGAAGGGTTACCACATATATTTTCCACCACAAACTTTGCGCATTCGCACAATCCGATAGCTCAGGTTTTAGCTGGAAGGGAGATTGACTTGGACAAATTTTTCCACGCACTTGGTGAAGGAAAGACAGAACCTGGCCTTCGTGCCAGAACACTTGCCGAAAATCCAGTGGCTGGTGCAGAGTTCTTTGATGTTAACAAAATTCTTGGAGATAATTTTAGGGACAAAAAGGTCTTCAAAAATTGGAATTCTAGGAAAGGTCAAGTGCTGGTATGCTGCGGTCGAAGCACAAGTCCATGGCTCACTTCATGCCCATAAGCTCGTATGGATCGATGGCGCACCTCCTTCGCCTCTGGATATCAAAGAACAAATGAATTCAGATCCCGAGTTCAAACAGAAACTCACCGAATGGTATGATGATCTCATTTGCCAGAGCTTCCCAAAAGATACATTTCCCTATGTACCAGCTGATGGTACTCCGAAGCAACTTCCGATCCTGAGCCGTCCATTAGATCCTGATTCTCCAGACTATGAGCACAAGAGAGATCAACACCCCAGAGATCTATGTGAAAACACCAGTTTGGTCCATGAACATAATGCAACGTGCTTTAAGCATATCCCTCGGCGAATCCAATCGCTTATGGACCCTGACTCTGACTGCTGATTCCAGCTTCCTTGGCCGCTTGTTGCAGAGACACATTTTGATGACGACGAGGATCTTGTAATCTGTTGTGAAAATGGAAATTTAAATGGTCATAATGCGACAGCCACTCTTTGTCTTGGATGCAACACCGACCTCAAGCAGACTGCGTCAGGTTCAACTGCAATGGCTATGGTTGAGTATATGTGCAATTACACTACAAAATTGCAGCTGGATACCTCAGTTGTATTCTCTGCCCTTTGTGCATCAATCAAAGCCCTACGTGATAAGCCTCTGGAAGATATCGATGGGCCAGTTGACAGTTCAGAAATGACCCAGTTAACGCTGGTGAAAACAACGGATGCATCGGTTGGTAAACGGGAGCTTACAGGCCAACAAACTGCCAGTTTTTTGTTGGGCCGAAAGAACAATTACACGTCCCATGAATATGAGCAGTATTTGTGGTCATCTATGCTTCGAGATCTTGCCCGGGACATTTTCACTGTTGAGGTCGAATCAGAATTCGTTCCAGATGCAAAGAAAGAAAATGAAGAGGATCCATCCAGCAAAGAAGACCAGAATTCGGGTGACCACGTAATTATTCCAGAGGATGAAGACGACAGAATGGTTTTACTCACAACCGAAAATCTCAATTGAGAGCCGGAAACTGAAACTGAAAGAAATGCAGGGGAAAGAGATATTCAAGACTCTTTGAGGACATATTCCATCAGCCACCCGAGCTTGATTTGATGTGCAGCTGGGATATTTTGTGAAGGAGAAGAAACCCAAGTGCAAAATGCAGTGGAACACCTACCTCAAGTTTAAACCTGGGCATCCCCAGTATACGACACACTGTCTGAAAAAATTAGATACTCGCCAAATACCTGTTTTAATGGGATACCACATTCCTCGGAGTGACTTGCCAAGTGATGAATTAAAATATGCTGTGGCTATCTTAGCATTGTTCCAACCATGGTCAGATGTGAAATCATCTCCTCTCAAGCTGCCGGATACATCATGGCAAAGTTTGTTCAAAGCCTCCATGTCTTCAGAGCATACAAGAATCGTCGCCAACATGCAGCTGTTGTATCAGACTCAGGATGCCAAATTTGACTTTGCTGCAAAACGAAGGAAACAACTCTGTGAATTGAGGAGTATGGCCAAGGATAGCGGAATTGTCACCAAGGAAGGTGACGAAAATTATGATCCAGTTTGGGAGAATGCGATGCAAACAGCTGTTGACTTGGACGAGTTGGATACTTCAGTTTTGCTCAAGGATACCAGAGCCACTCGTGACGCAAAGCAAATAGTTGCAGAGGCAAAGAATACTGGATTTTATTTTGTGGCCCAAGATCCCAGCAATGAAATCTGTACCAGATACCATTCGAGATCTATGCTTGGAAATGAGGATGATGTCATCGCGGCAGCTGTTGCAGCCAGGAATCTGTTGAGTGAGAAAGACTTGTTGATCAAATGTTGACTCCGAACTGCTGACGAGAGCAATAGTGAGGCAAGAAATCCTCACTTATTACGGCCATCTGAGCGGATACCAAGAGCTCTATGTACTACCTTAGAAGAAGAGGCCAAAAAGGCGCAAGAACACTGTGAAAAATTCAGTGGTACAGATTCAAACTCAGCTTGGACAGCTCTCTGCCCATATCAACAGCTATGTTTTGCACTCATTATCAAACACACTCTGAATGACAAACAAACCCACGCGTTTCTTTCTGTTGGCTGATAAAATTGGCAATGGGCTGCAACACAGTCGCAAGGAGCCACCAATGTCTTTGCTTTGTACAGGACCTGGTGGAATGGGCAAGTCAGTTATTTTCCAGGCATGGAAAGAGTTTTATGAGGTTACGGGATGTTCCGAACGGTTGCGATTGACTGCACCAACTGGAGTCGTAGCTAGTGATATTGGTGGATGTACAATCCACTTTCGGAATACCTCTGCATGGGAAAAGGCATAACTGATTCAATGTGTGGGGGTTTGAATTGGGCGACGTGCGGTGACCCGTGTCAACTACCACCACCTGGAGCTGGAAATCACTCTCTGTTTGACCAGGGGCTTGTTCAGTGCTATGCAAACAATCATCTAAACGACTTACATGAAAGAGTTCGCCAAGAGGTGACAGGCATTCAGATCTGGCACCAGGTCGAGCATGTTGTTGTCTTGGAAGAGATCATGTGACAAAAAAATGACCCTCTATTCATCAGCATTCTCAAATGTTTGCGCAAGGGTACGTGCACCCCTGACATCAGTGAAACTACACATTTGTCTTTGGCATCTTTGACGTCTTGGGCAAGACGTCAAAGACACCAAAGACGTGTTTTTCTCAAAGACGCACGTCTTTCGCTAGACAGGTTCATTTGTCTTAGACAAGACCTGACATCTTGGGCAAGACCCAAAGATGCAATATGTCTTTCCCAAGACAAGCTCCAAGACTTGTCAAGACACTCATAAAGACCCATAAGATAAATAAAAGCAGGTATAAAAAGAATGCATTAGATCTTGTATATACCACATATCAGCACTACAAACTGCTACCACTCCATCATGCTTTGCTACCGATAACCAACGCCGCCACTTCGAGTGGCTCATACGCCGCCACGAACAGGAGCGCGGGCGCGACTGGGCGTCGGGGGGAAAACCACGAAACCACGCAGGACGGAGGCCACAGGTCCGCTAGACGGACGAGGATACAGACACGCCGACGTGCTGTTCGTGCCGGGTGTCGCTCGGGGCGCTCAGAGTCAGTGGCAGATGTCACCAGTTGTTGGCCGACGGGGCGGAAAGAGGGCGGGCGTGGTTACACCGGATGTACGAGGAAGCTAAAACGGAGTAAGTATGGACACACATGATGACAGGACGCGGTGTACCTATGCGCAACCATCTCTTCTTGCACGGCGAAGGAATTTACAGGTGAGAATAAGGGGAGTCTCCAAATAGTCTATCAAGAAGTCAGTAGAGAATACATTGGGCAAGGAAGCTCACTCCGCGTGATTTTCGTCGACTGTAAGATGGAGAGGTGAGTGAAAAATGCAAGAGGGTACGCCAATGCAGCAAAAGTGCAAACAGGCCACAGACGGCACAGGGAAGCGACACAGCGCACAGGGAATGGAATAGTATTGCCACATGCGGCTGGAAAGCGATGCAGCGCCATGGAAACAGACACAGAGCAAGTCTAGGTCTGGAGGGAGGAACCATGGAGGGAGGAAGACCTCTGGCACAGCCTGATTGGGGACATAGGCCGCATGAGACGAGGGATTGCGAGGAACAGATCTTGAAGCTTGAAAGGGAGGGTGTGAAGGGATGGGGGGAAAGAGAGAAGCGAGAGAGATGCAGGCTGACAACAAACCATTTGGTTACGATCAAATCACGCAATCCGGGTGATCCCATGTATACCCGAATCGGAGCAAGCGGAGTTTGAATGACTTTGATTGTGAGTCTCAGTTGCCATTCTCACCCCTCACCCACTCCTCTGCTGGCCATGGACTTCTCATGAAATAATCATAACATAGTCTGTGCTCTTGTTTAACCCTGTGAGTTGAAATTTCAGGATGAATCTGAGTCTCTACTGTATGCCACTTACCTTACCACGGCCAAGTCAACACATTAATATTGTGAGTACATACCTACAAATTCAAGAGAGCGAAGTATAGAGAGTCAAATGAAAGACTAAAATATAAGTAATGAACTTGAAAATTGAATTATGGCAAAGACACTACCCAAAGACATAAGATCTGTCATCTAAGACAAAGATGTTCCAAGATGCGGGGTTCAAGACGAAAGATGTTGTCCCAAAGACTAAGATGCCCAAAGATGCATAGCAAAGACCAAAGACGCCAAAGACAAACATGTAGTTTTACTGATGGAGGACAAAGCTATACTCGACAAATATGTCTTGTCAGCTCCAGAATGTAGCGACGAAACGAAGGCACTTGCAGATATCCAAAGATGGATTGACGATCCAGGACATGCATGCCCATTGATACTGTATACAAATGCAGCAAGAGACCACCACAATAACAACATGGCTGAGGCCTTCGCGACGGCGACAGGCCAAGCGTGCCATGTTTATCATTCGATGGACATCCGGGGCCATGGGCGAAAGCACCGACAGCTCACTGGTCTAGCTGCTGAGGCGGCCTGGTCGGTGCCTGTCAAAGAAGCCAATGACCTCGGTGGCAAGGTATTGGCTCACTCACTTAGCTTATCGTTATTACCCAATCTCAGGTGTCTTATGTCCCTGGCATGGCGGTGTTTTGCACAGAAAATCTTGCGATGGAACTCGGTGTATCAAATGGAAGCCCAGGGACACTCATATCAATCAAGTATGAGGAGATCGAGAGCTGCCGCTATCCCATCTCTGCCCAAGTCGACTTCAGAGCATACACAAGCCGGGATTCAAGCTCACCACATCTACACCGAGTCACTCTCAAACCTATCACCACCACAATCCACGTCTGCGTCCCAAATGCAGAGAAAACCTACAGCGCGACTCGTTCTCAGCTCCCCCTCATCCCAGCTTTCGCATTCACTTCCCACAATGGTCAAGACCGCTCATTAGACGTCTGTTGCATCGATCTGGCCAGCTTCCCATCGATCCAGAGTGCATACATCATGCTTTTGCGAGTGAGATCCCTGAAAGGTCTTGCTATTCTCCGATCCTTCAGGATCGACTGCATCCAAAATCATATCTCACAAGAGCTTCGAGAAGAGCTGCAACGAACCGAGATTACAACTGAAAAAACGAAGGTTTACTCACAAAAACGACTGTCATGGTTCTACGACATGGTTCCAGAGGGACAGGTCACGATGCTGACCCAGGGCTTGACCTTGGGGGAGCTGAGGCCATGGTGACGTCCGAGTGACGTCCGAGTAACTTTCAGGCAAGTTGTCATATTTACTATACTGAAGCGTACATTAACGTAATAACATGTCAGCCCTTGCACCTTCAAGTACTGCACGAACTCGAACTCACCTTGCCTTGCCTTCCCTCGAACCCACTTGTATCCAGCATCTCATCTTTCCCGATCACTCTGGTTCACCGTCTCACCGTCTGGACCGTCTGCACCACCATTCATCGTGTCCCACCCGACAAACAGTTGATTTTTGATTGTCACTGATGCCATCCCATTGTGCCCAGGAGTACCCAATCTGGGCCTATATTGCAAATCAACATGTATGACTTTCCAAAATTCAAAGCACACCTCACCTTGTACTGCTGCACTATGGCATGGCATGCACAGTTGTGCAGATCATCCCAGATCAGACCCCAAGATACCTGCGGTAGAGTCCTTGCACTCACCCTCAACCGCCCCTGGCAGCTGGCAATAGGTCGATTCGTCAGGACGGAAGTGCATGCACCAAATGCAATGCGGACGGATGTCATGGATGTTGCCCAAGTTATAGGTTATTTGAGGTCAAGGGTGAGTCGCTATCAATGGCATCGCACCTCCAAGATTCTATTGACGATGTTCTGAGCAAGCAAGAACCAAGAGCACACTCGGAGCTTTCAAAGCTTTGTCGACTTCCTCAAGTTGGGCTCCTTCAAGTTGGGATGGATACGGATGGCATCAAATTATAATAGCACCTGGGTTTCAACAGGGTGTACAGGGAAGAGGTGTTGGCCATGGAGAACGACAGTGGACTCGAAGCTCTTGCAGGTGGAAAGACGACAGGAGAGTCACAGGCCATGATGTCACAGCAATTGATTGATGTGCTTGAAGGCTTCAAGCCTGACAAGGCTTTTCTAGATCTTAGTTCTAGATATACTCAAGCTAGGGACTTACAATGCACCAATTCAGTCTCAGCTACCTGTCTCAGAAAATTTTTGAACCCCCCATCCTTGATGAATTTCCTTGTGAAGCAGCTTGGAACTACATATCATCAAATACACAACGGCATGTCTCGGATCAAGGTAAGTCCGACATGCACTCAAGTCGAACATGGGCGCAGGAGGTCCCAGCTGTGCATAGGAAAGATGAAAAATATTCGAATGTGGCAAGTTGCATGATTGGAATTGTTAAAAGTGGCAGCCCCCACTTTTCCCTCTGCAAAACTTGCTAGAAGCATGAAATGGCAGGAGCACGGCAACAACTTGATTGGGAATGTTGTGGATGGTAATTTCTTTTTGCTGTTGAATCTCGCAAAGGTTCAGCTCCCGCCTCGGAGAGGCCTAATCCCCGTCATTCAAGTATTATTTATTTTACTTCATTCTGTTACAATGACTAGATACAGGAAGCTAATGAGCAGTGGGCTAAAACTGGTGGTCGGCAACTCTCCGCCAATTCAAACTCAGATGTTTGCCCATCAAGTGTGTCAAGTACCAGAATTCCGTCGGGTCCCGTCGGGATCCGATGGGTCCTGTCAAGACAAATAGTTTTTATGTGAACGATAAGAAAGGAATGTCACAAGGGGGGACTTCGTATATAAGTGTGAAGTCTTTATCGGAGGCCGGACGGAGGTCCGACTCGGGGACCGACGGAGGGAGTGGACTTGGCTTCAGCTCGTGCGCTGCGCCCTTCTCTACGCCCAAGGTCCAATTTCGGAAGAGGGCGGAAGACTGAGAGGAAGAGAACTGAGAAGAGGGAAACTTAGTCGATATTCAAACTGACTAGAAGTGAGAGTACATCGAGCTATTTAAATGATATCGTAGTGTAATTAATCATCGGAGGCCGATAGGCTCCGCGATGGGAATGAGTATGTATGAGTCAATGTAAGTCAATGCAGTGTCGGCGGACGTCGGAAGTCCGAGGTCACCGACGAAGAAAGTCATAGTGATTCATAGGGAGTCTTGAGCATATGGTGAATGAAGTAGCCAATTAAGAATGGGGACGTTACGATTCGGCGATCCTCGGAGGCCGAGGGAGTCCGATGTCACGGTACGTGACAGTATCCCCCTTTTTGCGCCGATCCCCAGAGGCGCCAAAAACGGAAACCATGGTCGGATGCCCGTCCCGAAGTTGTGCTACGGGTATCCGTCCCGGATGCCGAGATTCCCTGGTATATAAGCCAGCCAACCGTTACAATCCGGAGTTTTGCATCTTGAACCCATCCCCCATCATCTCCGAAAAACTTAGTCATATGGCTCCCCTCACCAACGAGACCACTGCGCAGTACCGCGCCCGACTCCTTGCGCTCTCCGACGCGGACGCCGACACTCAGCTGAGCGACGGCGACAATGAGGCGCGGGACGAGGCGCGCAAAATAGCGCGCAAAGCGAAGAAAGAGGAGGCGGAGAGGCGCAAGATTTCGCAGGAGGAGGCCGCCCGACTTGCCAGGGAGGAGGAGGCTGCGCGGAAGGCCGAGAAGAAGGCGGAGGCCGCACGGAGTGCGGTATCGAGCAAGGCTGCCGGCAAACGGAAAGCCGTTGTCCCAGAGGAGAGCGAGGAGGAGACTGCTGGCCCAAGCAAGAGGCCAAGGAAGGAGAAGGAGGGTGCGGAGGGCGATGAATTCCCGCAGAAGGTACGTATTTTTCGGACCTCCGAGATTTTTATTTTTATTTTGCTGATTTTTTAGTGTGCGGCTTGTGCCAAGGATGGCGCCCGGTGCATCCGCAGCACCAATCGCAAGGGGCAGGCGTGCAAACGCTGCCAGAGCCGCAAGGTGCGGTGCACGCACTCGCATGCCGCCGAAGGCGACCTCGGCTCCATCGGGGCCGAGCTCGGAGACGTGGCGGACTTCCTCGGGCACATGCTTGAGGAACAGTCTCGCCATAACATCAAGATGGAGCGGTACGCCAAGATGCAGGCGAATGCTCTATCAGAGCTCTCAAGTTTCGTCCTGCGGAGCTTGCAAGCAAAGGAAAAGTGCCGGGGGCCGAGGAGGAGGGAGGTGCGAAGGAGTAGGTCGGAGTCCATGTCGGGAGTGAGTCGGGGGCCGAGGGTGGCCCAAAAATGTATTATAATAATTTTTTGACTTGTAATAATTTTTTGACTTTAATAATTTTTCTTTCTGCTTTTTCTTCGCGTGAATAAGTTTGCGTCGGAGTACTTCGGAGTCCGGAATCATAGCGGGCCGGGTTACTCTGGGTACTTGGTGTGATAAGTAACATAAGGAAGAAAAGGGTTTTTTTTTTTAGAAGGAAAAACGCTCAGAAGACCTTCATTGCGTAAAAACCTGTGCGAGACATCGTAAACGAGTCGCATCGGTGACCGTCGGTGTCCGATGTTACAACGGACCAGGACGGTTAGGATGTTTGGCGTGAAATTCTTCAACAAGATCTGCTGCATGGGAAAGTTCATCGGCTCGTAGCCAGGATGTCTCCTCTGCTGTTCCGGCATAACCGTCCCAGCGAACAAGGTAGACTAGCGGAGGCCGACGGCGCCGATCGATTTTGCTGTCCAATATCTCTGCGATTTCATACTCGAGGTCCCCTTCTATCTCAATCGGGGCCGGCGGAGGCCGTTCTCGACCTGGTATAGTATTTGGATGTGAGGGCTCGAGTTGAGAGACATGAAAGACGGGATGAATTTGACGCATGTCTCGGGGAAGTTTAACGGTGAAGGAAGCGGGTCCGGGCTGGGCAATAACTTCAAATGGACCATAGAAGAGTTCCGAGAATTTCCTAGTCGGTCGCGCTGTTCGGAAGCCGAAGCATTGATGTATACCTCGTCTCCGATTGAGATTTTCGGGTCCGCGGTTTTCCGCTTGTCTGCGGGTCCCTGATAGTGTTTCTGTGCAGCGGCCATCTGAGTGCGAAGCTCTTGGTGTAGAGCATCCAAGTCCGTGATGAAGTCTCGGGCCCGAGCGGAGGTAATATCCCGCTCGGGGTGCACGGTAACCGACGGGTGATAGCCCTTGTTGGCGAAGAAAGGAGACACTCCGGTAGTTTCATTAGGAGTGTTTTGTAGGAGAACTCGCCTAGAGGGAGAAGTGCAGCCCAGTTGTTCTGCTGGTAATTGCAGTACATCCGGATGTATTGTTCCAAGGTCTGGTTGACGTGCTCGGTCTGTCCGTCGGCGGAAGGATGGTATCCGGCGGTGAAGTGTAGACGCATATTGAGCGCTTCTCCCAAGGAACGGAAGAAATGGTTAACAAACTCGGTGCCCCGGTCGGAGGTGACATGGCTCGGGACTCCGTGCTTGGAGAAAACGTGAAGAACGAATAAATGGGCTAACTCGGACGCCGAGATTTTGCCGTGACAGGGAATAAAGAGTCCCATCTTGGACAGGCGGTCGACAATGACGAGGATGCTGGTATAACCGTCAGACATAGGGAGCTGTTCAATGAAGTCCATAGCAATTGAGTCCCAAGGCCGCTCGGGGACCGGGAGTTGCCGAAGGAGTCCATAGGGTCTATGGTGAGTGTATTTGCCGCGTTTGCAAGAAACGCATGATCGGACGTAACTTTTAACAAAGTCTCGGAGTCCAGGCCACACATATTCCTGTCGGACCAAGGCAAGGGTCTTGTTTTGTCCCCAATGACCAGCAAGTAGATGATCGTGTTTGTCGAGCAGAACCCGAAGTCGGAGTTCCGCGGCGTCCGGGACGTAGATACGTCCATCGTGATAGAGAAGTCCATCTTGGGTGACCCATCGGGGGTCCGAGGAGTCATTAAGATGTCGTGAGGCAGAATGGTCAGAAGGTAGGGCCTCTCGGATGTCCGCATGAAGTTGATCAATGTCCATAATGTGACCAGCTCGGAGCGCCGGGGTCCAAAGCGCGGATGCGCGAAGGGACGCACCAATCTGATGCTGAGTGAATACTGGTCGGAAATTATGCGGATTTGCATTGGCGTAGCCACTATCCCCTCTTTAGGGTAGACGTCCCATCGTCTAGTGAGAGCGTCAGGCTTGCCTCCGAGGCATCCCGGTCGGAACCGAAGGATGAAATTAAAAGGTGACAGATACTCGGACCACCGAGCTTGCCGGCGGGTCAAGAGTTTCGTAGTCGCAAAATACTCCAGATTCTTATGGTCAGTGACCACGTCAATTGGTGGGACTGCTCCCTCCAGATATCGGCGCCAGACTCGGAAGGCCTCGAAAACGGCTAGAAGTTCCTTGTCATGAGTGTCGTAATTGAGTTCGGGGGCCGAGAGGGTCCGAGAATGAAATGCGACTGGGCGGATTTCTCCGTCCGGCGATGTTATGGAGAGAATCGCCGCAATGGCGTAGTCGGATGCGTCGGTTTCCAGAGTCAGTTGTGCACCTGGAACCCAATGCGTAAGAATTGGAGCAGTGGTGAAAGCATGCTTAAGGGTATCAAAGGCTTCCTGGCATATCGGGGACCAAAGCCAGGGTTCGGACTTCCGAGTAAGCCGTGTCAGCGGCACGACGATGTCCGAATAGTTCGCAATAAAGCGACGATAGAAATTGGCGAAACCAAGGAATGATTGCACATCCTTGACTTTTCGGGGCTCCGGCCATTCCCGAATGACCTCGATTTTGGAGTTGTCCATCGTAAGTCCTTCCGGTGATAGGATGTATCCAAGGAATTCAACAGTTTCCACGTTGAAAGCGCACTTTTTGAGGGAAGCAAATAGACCGGCTTTCCGAAGACGCCGAAGTACTTCCCGAACGTGCTGTCGGTGTTCCGATGGGTCCTCCGAATAGATGAGGATGTCGTCGAGGTATACCACGACGGTGATGTCGAGGAGATCCGAAAAGAGGTCATTCATGAATCGTTGAAAAGCCGCAGGAGCATGGGTCAGGCCTTCAGGCATCACCAGCCACTCAAAGGAACCATAGCGAGTCCGGAATGTTGTTTTCCATTCATCGCCGTCGGTGATCCGGACGAGATGATACGCATGTTTAAGGTCAATTTTAGTGAAGACCTTAGCGCTACGCCCGGCGTCAAGGAGGTCCGAGATGAGCGGTAGCGGGTACCGATCCTTCCGAGTGATCCGATTAAGTGCTCGGAAGTCTACACAGAGCCGAAGCTCACCAGACTTCTTCTTAACGAAGAGGATCGGAGCGCCGTGCGGGGAAGTCGATTGTCGAATGAAGCCATTAGTAATATTCTTGTCAAGGAAATCTCGGAGGGCCGCCAATTCTAGCTGAGAAAGGGAGTATATAGGACCGGGCGGAGGTGATGCCCCATCCTCTAGTTCGATCTTGAGATCGTATGGCCGATGAGGTGCTAATTTTTCCGACTCGGAAGCCGAAAAGACATCAGCAAACTCATGATACTCCGACGGAAGTCCGGACAAGTCCGGAGCCGAGGAAGTATCAGATGAACGTCCTAGGACCTCTGAGAGGCCTAGACGGAATACTTGACTACCTTCGCTGCGTAGAATACTGGCGAAGGCAGCTGCTCCTATCAAGGAGACCGACGGAGGTTTAGCGTCAGCCGAAGGAGCGACAGAGGGCTCCCCTACGGGAGGGATGGAGCCGGCGGAGGCCGGCGGGAGGCCTTCGGACGGAGCCGAAGGTGGAATTGCAGAGCCAGGCGAGCGGAAAGATATTTGGCCGGAAACCCAGTCAATCAACGGATTGTAGCGGGTGAGCCAGTTGTGTCCCAGGACGACAGAGCAAGCAGAATCCAAGGTGGTGACATAAAATTCAACCGGAGTTGTGTCACCCGAAGGGAACCGAACGTTGAGACGAACGATTTCAGAGATGATGGTCCCGGAGGACCCATCAAACAGACGGAGGCCGATCGGAGGAATAAAAACGCGTGTGAGATTATTGGTCGTACAAAATACAGGGTCTGCAAAACAATCGGACGAACCGGAGTCTATAAGGGCTCGGAAGTCCGACGGAATCTGCGGAGACTGCAGGAATGGGCATAAGGAATTTGGGTCCGTGAGAGCAGAAGCATTAAGTCGTAAAAAAGAGTCGGGGGTGCGATCGGGGATGTCTTCGCGACCCTCGGGCCGCACGGACTTCCGAGAGTCGCTACTTAATTTCCCGACTGGGATGCAGTAGTCGGAGTTGCCGCGGTTCCCGAAGTGGAAGCAGCACGTCCGAACACCTTTTTCTTGGGACAGGCATCACTGCGGTGGCCTTTTCCTCCGCAAAGCAGGCACAGGTTCTCGGCGAGCCGACGGGCTTTCTCGGCAGGAAGGAGTTTGCCGTCGGATCCCAGCATCTTTGCCCAAGGCTTCTCCGAAGATGTAGAAGTCGAAGTTTGAGCGGGGGATCCGCCGGAGTTCCCTCCGTTCCCCCCGCCTCCCTTCTGCTTCTTTTTCTTGGAGTCGTTATTGGCGTTGTTGGGAGTGGGATGATTGCCAGAGTTGCTTGAGTGGGCCGGCTTTGAATTGTCGGAGGTTCCAGATTTTGCCGGCGGGGCCCGAGAATGCCGAAATCGCTGCTCTTTCTGCCATTCCCAATGGGAGGCGTCAATAGATTGAGCAGAGATCTTGAGGACATCAAGGGAATCGGGTTTGCCGCCGGGAAGATCACGGAGTTTGAGCTGAATACGCTCGGGAAGTCCATCATAAAAGACCTTTCGGAGAGTGACGGAGTTCCAGCCTGTAAGCTGTGAAAGCTTATTAAAGCGGACCAGATACTTCTGGATTTGTTGTCCGTCGCCCATACGTAGAGCAACTATCTCGTTCTCGGCATCCTGTCGGGGATCGTAGGTGCCGAAATTGAGTTGGAGTTCCGAAACAAAGGCATTGTAATCGTTAAGCCAGTTCGGAGTGTTGTTCGGGTCCGGATTGACGTAGGACGGTTCGAACCATCCGAGGGCATCTCCTGTGAGGTAGGAGATCATGTAGTTGACCTTCTGCTGATCGCGGACGAATGCCGACGGGCGATCGCGGAAGTTCAGAATGCCCTGGAAAAGGAAGGTTCGGAGTTTCTCGGGGTCCTTCCCATCGAATGTCTCGGGATCCCGTACTCGGGACCGAGTCTTGTCGTTAGAAGTATCGCGTTGATTAAGCGCGTTGCCAATACCCTGAGACATGGCTTGGGTGAGGGACGTAAAAAACAAGTTGGGGTTGTTGAACGGGTTCTGGTCGGGGGTTGAGGATCGACTGCGTCGGCCCCCGTTGTCCCCTGGACCATCACCTCCTCCGTCACCTCCACCGCCTCCGCTAACTCCACCAATAATATCATGGAAAGGGTTGGTTGATGATCTTCGAGGACGTTCGCGTTCTTCCGGCTCCCGAGGGGGAGTCGGAGGCCGACGGTTCTCCCCAGAGGATATCGGGTCCCGAGGGTGGTCTTCCTCGTCCGATTCTTCATCTATCTGTACCAGGCTATTTCTGCCTGATCGGGGTCCACCGGTTTGCGAGATTGAATCGAAGGGATTAGGTGAAGTGGGATTGCGGGTTTGGGAAGGAAGTGTTTGTGTGGAAGTCATACTGCCAGCAATGTGAGCGCTTTGCCGAGTAACAAAAGATGATTGAATATTTTGACTGGCTATGTTTCGGAGGCCCGCGCTGTAGTTGATGCGAGAGTCCCGAATAGCCTGATCCTGTTGTCGGCGTTGCTCGGCAATTTCTGGAGGAGTAACCGAGAGTCGTGCAAGTCGCTGAAAGGCACGTTCGTTTCTTCGTTGGATTTGTGTGTTGAGGTCCAAAGCCATAAACGGGTGGGCGTAAGAAGAGTGAGTTTGAATATACTGTCAAGTACCAGAATTCCGTCGGGTCCCGTCGGGATCCGATGGGTCCTGTCAAGACAAATAGTTTTTATGTGAACGATAAGAAAGGAATGTCACAAGGGGGGACTTCGTATATAAGTGTGAAGTCTTTATCGGAGGCCGGACGGAGGTCCGACTCGGGGACCGACGGAGGGAGTGGACTTGGCTTCAGCTCGTGCGCTGCGCCCTTCTCTACGCCCAAGGTCCAATTTCGGAAGAGGGCGGAAGACTGAGAGGAAGAGAACTGAGAAGAGGGAAACTTAGTCGATATTCAAACTGACTAGAAGTGAGAGTACATCGAGCTATTTAAATGATATCGTAGTGTAATTAATCATCGGAGGCCGATAGGCTCCGCGATGGGAATGAGTATGTATGAGTCAATGTAAGTCAATGCAGTGTCGGCGGACGTCGGAAGTCCGAGGTCGCCGACGAAGAAAGTCATAGTGATTCATAGGGAGTCTTGAGCATATGGTGAATGAAGTAGCCAATTAAGAATGGGGACGTTACGATTCGGCGATCCTCGGAGGCCGAGGGAGTCCGATGTCACGGTACGTGACAAAGTGGTAGAGCCTCGTCCTGGCTCCTCTGTCCACTTTGAGGTCTACTTTGTATGGAGAAATATGATGGCATGGGCCTTTTCCTTTAAACTATTGTTGCAGAATTTTGATTTAGAGCTTTGATGTGTGAAACCAATCAATTTTGGGTATAGAATTCATTCTGCATGGTCACATTGGCAAAGACTCTGAAATCAACAACTATCCTATATCCTATATATTAAGAGACTACGGCACAGCCACTTGACAGAAAACCATGTGACGTGAAACGTGATATGCACGTGACCGGCGCGAAGCGCCACCACTTGCCGGAGAATGCCGAACACATTCTCTGCATGACGAACATGACAAAGGCTTTCTCCGGAGAATGCTGAAGGCATTTTAGGCACGAAGCGCCATCACGCATCATTGGCTCATGGCCCCACGGTGCATTGAACCGTGACATGTGATGGAACCACATGCCAAAGGCATGTCAGCACTGGCGCGAAGCGCTGTCACAGGTGGCTCATGGTGCAAAGCACCGGTGAAGGTCAGAGGTGCCAATGCCATCAAGGACGTCGACCACATACACATCCATGAGGGTGTCGAGAAGGCCAAGAAAGCCCAGGAGCTTAACCGCCATGTTGCAGAGATAGACGCCTGGACACCGTTGACACCTGTGAGCAAAATGACTGCGCAGTTGTCAAACACATTCGGGGGAGGGGGGGGGACAAGGAAACCTCTTCACGCCGCCCGTAATGACGGAAGACGGGAGGGTGCACCTGTGCAGACTTGCACAAGGACTCGCGGGGTCGATGCTCCAAGATGACGTGGCAGGCAGAGCGGAGTACATAAGGTGCATCACGAACTGGGTCAGGGTGCACGGCACTGCCAAGGTGTTGTTAGAATGAACCGGCTTCCTGCTTACCCCGGGTACATTGCCACTGTGCTCAGGGGAATGCTACGGCTGCAGGAAAGTCACAACCCCATGGCACCAGTGTGCCGAATGCCCAGGCCCTGCGGTCCCGCAGAAGGAGTCGACCTTCCATAGCCTCTGCGCCAAGCACTTGAAAGAAGCGCAGGCCCCCATCGCCGCCAACACCATTCTCGAGGATACCAACTGAATGGATTTTGTGGTGCAGAGTGAACCGGAGGATTTTGGTGCGGGGCTGTCCGAGTAGAGACCCAACGGACGGTCTGGGAAGCGGGGTCAAAATACGGCACCGGTTACCCTGTTGTGTACAATGCAGATGTTTTTTTCAGCGATGAATGCGAGATCACTGACATTTACACAGTGTGAACCGGGGAGGAGGAGAAGTGCGAGCCTTTCGAGCATTGGATAACCATCCAAGGGCCGAAGGAGGAGAACGTGAGAGTCAAGGTGTTGTTTGACGGGGGTTCCAGGAGCGATGGACAGCGCGGTGTGGGAGAAAAACAAGCATCGCATGGGGAACGGGCAGCCGTCACACAAGAAATTCCACATGGCCAATGGCATGATCATGCTGTCACAGGGTGCATGGCATGGGACGATAACCGTCGAAGGTGTGCGCTGCGAGGGCGCATTCGAGATCTTCGATAGCGGAGGTGGCTGGCAGTTCCTATTCAGGAAGCCACTCCAGACTGCATTCAGTGCGGTGCACAATTACAAGCGCAATGTCGTGGACATCGGGGTCGGAGACTCACATCACTTGTGAATCAGCAAGGAGTGTCGAGGTGGACAGTCAAGCTGGCTAAAGCAGCCAGCGTGCCAAAAACCATCAAGGGGGTACTTTTGTTCATGAAAGCCCCCGCGAGGCACCTTACAGAGTAAACGGGCACGAAGACGGAAATGGGCAGAGCTCCTGAGGTGCAGACAAAGTGCATCGCTGATGAAGACGAGGATACAGATACGAATGTGCTGCCTGAGGGGCAGCACATGCACACAAACTCACTGGGGGCTTGCACGGCCCCCATGAGGGAAGTACCAGATGTTATCAGCACGAAGCCAATCCTGGATACTGATGTTCTTGTTGCAGAACAACCGGCACAATCCACGCGGTGGGCAGGAGAAGAGGAAGTTGTAATGGACGGGACACCGTCCACGCGCGCAAACTCAATGGGGACAGCACAACCCCTGTTAAGGGAGTACTCTCAGAGTTAAATGTCCTTGTTGCGAGTGTCGAAGCTAACCACGAACCCAGTAATGCATTCGACACCAACATCTATGATACCAACACCTATCCACAGGTAATAACGAAGTCGATATACACGAGGGCTACGGACCCATTTAACCCAGTGCATGTTGTGGAGGTACTGAAGCTCATGCAGCTGGGCACAGATCTCACCAACATACAGAGGGCGGAGGTGAGGGAATTGGTGGCGCGTTATGCCGACATCTTTGCGCTCGCAGTCAGCGAAGTCAAGCCGGTCACAGGTGCATGTACGCACCAAAGATCCGAACCACACACAAATTCAGTACAAAGGTTCACCAGCGGCCGGTGATGCAGCCGCAGGCAGAATATTTGCACCAGCAGGTTGAGATCATGAAAGCGGCGGGGGTGATACACCAGATCCATCCCTGAGACGTCAAGTGCGTATCACCGATAAAGCTTGCACGAAGGAGCACAATGGGGGTGGCCTAACACAGGATGAGTTAAAGCATGTACTCAACGACGAGTGCATGCAAATGGGATTAGAGCCCGTGTACGACTTACCACCGTGCGAGGCCAAGGTCGAATTGCCAGAGTCGACAGCAGCGTCAAAGTGGTGAATATGCCAGAACTTTCATGAGCTCAACGAACTCCTCAAAGTTGCCCCAGTACTGCAGGACGACTTCCGCGACAAACAGCATCGACTTTTGGGCCATCAATACATTTCAGGATTCGACTTGCCTCGGGATTTTTCGCCATACCGATTGACGAAGCGGTCCAGCCGTATATTGTGATGTTTGTGCCGGGGAAGGGATACTACGCATACATGCGTATGCTGTTTGGGCTGACCGACACGCCCACAGAATACCGGTACATGTGCGTGTTGAAACTGTACGACCTGCTGGTCAAGGCGGTGATGGAGCTGTTCGTCGACGATGGCGGAACAGCAGCGGATAGTTTCGAAGGAATGATGGACAAACTCACCATCATCTTTGACAGATTCTGCGAGGCGAGCTTGTCACTGTCGGCAACGAAGACCAAACTTTCATGACAGAAGCGGTCTTTGCTGGCGCAACAGTTGGGCCGAATGGAGTGGCGCTGGACGCAGCTAAGCTTATGGTGATCGTGTGCTGGAAGCAGGCAGAGGATGCGCTGAATTTGCACGCATTCCTGGGGCTGACGTCGTATTTCCACGACTTGATCGAAGGGTACACATTGGTCGAGAAGGACTTGCGTGACTTGGTCAAGTTGGCGGAGGTCCCTGCAGCAGCAAAAAAGCAGGTTTTCCACCAAGTAATGAAGGTGTTCAAGCTCGCACCAGTGTGGAAGTAAAAACACGCCAGGTGCTTCGTTAATCTCAAGCGCATCATGGTTTCTGACCCTGTATTGCAGGCACCACGATTCGAGACAGTCTGCGACTTCCCGTTCATCGTCACAACAGATGGGAGCAAGGACACCTTCACTGGGGTCCTCTCCCAGATGATGCGGTCGGTGTCGCCCGGGCGCAAAGCGGTCGTGTGACGCCACCCGATTGCATACACGTCGAAACGTACCTCGCCGGTGGAGGGGCGCTATCAGCCGCATCTCTTCGAGTTCGCGGTGCTCAACTGGACAAGTTCTCCGACATCATCTGGGGCCAGCCTGTAAAGCTGGAAACAGATTGTCAGGCATTGCGGGACATTATGGTGAATGACAAGCTGAACATTACTCACGCACGTTGACGGGATGGTGTCATGGGCTACAAGATCGTAGGGGCGCAGCACATCAAGGGCACCACGAACACAGTTGTGAACGCGCTGAGCAGAGCACACGAAGGGCAGCCAAAGGAGGTGGGAGACGGTAGCGAGTGGACAGTCTCACTGGACTGGGAGGAACAGTCGGGTATTGTCAACAACTTGTTCCTCATGGAGGAGGCAGGTGAGGCTTACCTGGTGATGGCAGTGCCAGAGGGCGCAATGGCACTGCATGAGCGCTTCAAGGAGGAGCCGATGTACCTGCAGGTCATCGATGCCATCCTCGAGCTCGACTTTAGAGCGAGCTTGCAGCGCCGGAAGTGTGCACGTCACCAGGCGACGCAATACTTCATTGACGATGGGAGGCTGTGGCAGCTAGGCAGCAGTGTGCCGTCGAGGGCACGAGCACGGAGGGAGTGTATCGTTCGGGCAGAGGCACGGGTGAAGGCGGTGGAGGTACACGCAACCGAGGGGCATTTCCATCGTGACAGTGTGAAGCTGGTGCTGATGGACAAATTCCATAGCCCGAGGCTGGACGAGTTGATCGTCAGCACGATTGCAGATTGCGTAAAGTGCAAAGGATTCAGGCCGACTAACCTGCATTCCCTGCTAGAGCCTGTGCTGCGCCGGCATCCGTTCGAGCTGGTTGTTGGCGACTATGTCTCGCTGCCGGAAGGAGTGGGGGGATTCAAGTACGCCGGTTTGTACTTAGACATGTTCACCCAGAACGTATGGGGCTACAAGTACACTGTCATGGGGATGGCGGAGATGACAGAGGGCGCACTCACCGATATTTGCCACAACTATCTGCAGATGGAAACGTTCCAGTCTGACCAGGGGAGGCACTTTAACAACAAGCGCATTCAGCAGTTTTGCAACGCATGCGGTATCAAATTCCATCAGGTATCAGCCTACTCACCTTGGATCAACGGCCTAGTCGAGGGCGCTAACAGGATTTTGATATATATCCTCGCGCGGCTTTGCACGCCGGATGTGGGTGAAGATGTGTGGTGTTCAGTGACAAAGGACACACTGCCGCTTAATTGGCCTATTCACTTTGATGAGGCGATAGGAATAATGAACAGGAGACTCTTACCTTCGGTGAAGTACTCCCCGAAGGAGCTCTTATTCGCGCAGGTCATGAACACCCCACCAACACCGATTGACATCGCGGTGACAGCGCTGACGGCCGAGGACACAGCCATTCACATGGCGTACATTGAACAACAGCGCTTCGATGGCTATGCCAATCGGGTCACCTACGCCATGGGCAGAAAAGCGGTGTTTGACTGCAAGGCTTGGCATCGCATGCAGGCATCATAATAGTTGAGAAGGGGGAGCTCGTGCAGGTTTACCAGAGCGACCTTACCCACACGATGAGCAACGACAGGAAGCTCACCATACGGTGGTCTGAGCCGAATCACGTCACAGAGCGCATCCTCAATTCCTACGAGCTGGAAACCATGGATGGCATTGCTATGGACGGTGCATATAGCTTGAGGCGACTACGTCCTTACGTCGTGAGGGAAGGGACACTGCTTGCAGTTGCACAGGCGGTGTTCATGGCTCAGATTCGTCAAAAGGAGGGGGGAGGAGCGGAAGCAGAGGCAGAAGCGGTAGAGGCGTTGCGCGCGGCAGAGATTGCAGAGGTTGAGCAATGGCGCGTAGAGGAGGTTGGCAAGGGGCTGGAGGAAGAGACGGAGTGGTGGGAGTAGAACCAGGGGCGACGAGGACATCACCATGTTGCAGTGGGCAGATGTGGTAGGAGGAGATGGCCAGGGGGTGTTTGGTTGTGTTTAGTAGAGGCCTTTAGGGCATAGCCACAAGTGGCACAAGAGATATAGATTCTTGGCTTCTACGCACAGCCGGGGCTCGACACATCGGGACACACACCAATGGTATGAGTGTTGGAGTGCCCACTGCCTCGCTTATGTAATCGCTGGCGTGAAGCGCTGAGAGATCCCAGCACTGTCTGCCCTCAGAGAGCCCCACTCCCCTGCTTACTAATAGGTGGTGCTGGTAAATTATCAGTGCTTGCACAGAGCTCTGCTCCCATGCTACCCATGAGAAATAACACGTCCATCGAACGTGTGGCAGCATCAACTGCACAACATAACCGTCATGCCACCAACATTGCATCAAAAAAGTGATGCCGTTGTCATCGCCAGGCCCCCGGAAACTACCATGTAACCCTGTCCGGGTTGAGCCCAAAATCTGGGCAGTTTTACCTTATGAAATTTGGCCTTCTGGACCATCTTTTACTCTATCTCGGACAAGGTTTTACCGTTTTAGGAGGTAAAATTGTGATTTTTCTCACAGCTCAAATTTTTGGGCTGATTGACTTTGGATTGACTGGGAATTGGTGCGTGTTAAATCAATTCAAATCTCTGATCAGCGGTGTTTAACACAGATGTTTGTGCCAGATCTACACCATTCCATGGCTCCAGGCACATACACACCAAAAAAAGTTCCGCGCTCTGCACAATTTACTCTATGGCGGACAAGGTTCCCCAGGTTTCAGGCTCTTTTACTCTATATCGCGGACTAGGTTGGGGGTCATTTTGGGCTACAGTTTTACTCTATCCCAGACAGGGTTACATGGTAGTTTCCGTAGTGTAACGCCGCCAACACTGCATCAAACGTGTGACACTGACAACACCGCATCAAAAGCGTGATGTTCCCAGTAGCATCAAGACCTCACATCAAATATGTGCACAACCATGACATCAACAAACAACACAGCGGAAATGTGACATTACATGTGATGTCACTTCACACATCGCCCAATACTTACTATTTTACTATTTTAAATACAAATTTCGACATATTTCTATTTTACAAATTTCAGACTACACCAATATATTGCATTTATGAATGGATATGTCTTCAGCGCTGAGTGCCACTGTCATGTCATGACTGTAAAACGAAAGAAAAAAAAACATCAGATTCAACCTATGGTCATTAGAGCAAAGTTGTAGAGCTTCAAAAACACTACAACATTTGTATGGGCCACTTTTTAATAAATTGCTTATGTAAGCCAGAAAATACCAAATATTCGCAGAAAGCCAGCAGTTTTGAAGGCCAGAACAGAAAAAAGTCACATTTGCCCTAGGGTCATTAGAGCAAATTTGTCACTGGTTGAACATTTCAAAATTTTCACCTTCTTTTTCAGTGAAAAATGTCGTTTATTTTTCACACATTTTTCACTGAAAAAGCAGGTGAAAATTTCAAAACATTTTCATCACTTTCTTATTTTATTTCGAATTTTTCACTTTGAATCAAGAAAGTGCTGAAAAGGTTTTATAATTTTCACCTTCTTTTTCAGTGAAAAATGTCTGAAAAATAAACAACATTTTTCACTGAAAAAGAAGGTGAAAAAATTGAAATGCTCAACCAGTGTGTAGAGCTTCAAAAACACTACAATATTTATATGGGACACTTTGAATGGCTTAATTAGGTAATCTAAAAAACGCGAAATATTACCAAAAGCCAGTGGTTTTCATTTTTTCAGGTGTTCATTCTGACAAATTCCCAAGAGGAGTTCAGGACTGTAATCCCAGATACCGACACCTGTTTTAGGCAGGCAGGTGAGTTTCAGGGTCTTTCAATCCAGGCACATAGCCATGGTACTTATAAAAGCACCAGAAAAATCAGGTATTTTTAATGGACTGTCTGGGTCTTCAAATAGGGTGGTTCTGCTTTGAGAGGAGACTGTTATATTACTATTTTGAAATCCACATCTCATTTACTCTCTTTGCCTGATATATTGCCTCAGTCTTTTGGCACCATTTACATGTTTTGTGCATGGTAAATTCCTATTTTCAAGTCTCATTTTAATTTATCTACTCTCTTCCTGTGGCCATTTCCAGGTCATGCAATCAGCTTGCTTATGCTCACACAGGGTTTCCCAGGTCATGCATGACCATCAGCATGCACTGCCTACTGTACCGGTGTGTATGGTAGCGACGTAACGCGTAACGGTGGGTCGAAAATGTTGCCTAAATTCCGCAGCATAACGCATAACGGAGGCCCGGTTGCTACACTGGAAACAGATTTGAAAATATAATTTTTTCGGCCCAAAAACCATCGAAAAATCCGCAAAAAATTCGCATTGAACTATCAATTGTCAAAGGTTTCATTTGCTAAATTACCCTCTCTCCACAGAACTCGCCCCGTTCCTTGAAAACCAGCTGCGCCCCCCGGAGTTTGTGGGTCTCGAAAGCAACCTCAAGCCTTCGGTTGAAGGCAACATGTCCCCTTCATTCTCGACGTCGTCTGGATCCAGATAAAAATGATAAGTCGAGTCGTCGGCGGGAGGATTAAGCGGCAAAGTCGTCGGCAAGTTTGCAAGGAGCTTGGATAGGTGTTTTACACGAGTGTCGAGATCTCTGGGGATTCCCTGAGGTAAGGCTGGCCCAATTTCTTTGACCGGCATGACGGGATGAGCTCGATGAAAATTTCGCAAAAATTTCGCGTCGGGAAAATGTCGTAAATGCCGTAAAAACATATATCGGCGTCCCAGTATTTACGACATTGCGACGATCTACGCGTTGCGAAAAAGCCGAAGCGCCTTGAGAACTCCCACGTCGCGGTTGCCTAATTTATCGACCGTAACGCATAACTCCCGGTCCGTCGCTACACCGTAACCCAATTTTTTCGTAACGCCTCCGGCGCGGTTGCCTCCATACACACCGGTACAGTATTGCTGCTGCTGTTGTCCATGTCAAAGGAATTGGGAACAAACTTCAAAAACCGAAATACTGAGATTAAGCCTGCGCGTGTTTTGTGCCAAATGCACAGGTACCTAAACATATATATTTTTAGTTATAATATTCAAAACCTGAAATTCTGAAATTAACCATGTGCCTGTTTCATGCTGAAGGCATGGGTACCTACACTGCTATTGAAATACTGACATTAAGCATGTGTGTGTTCATGCCAAAGGCATGGGTACCTACACTGGGTTTTCCATGTCACACATAGCTACTGCTCTTGTGGTCATCCCACTGGTTGAGCATTTCAATTTTTTCACCTTCTTTTTCAGTGAAAAATGTTGTTTATTTTTCAGACATTTTTCACTGAAAAAGAAGGTGAAAATTTTAAAACTTTTTCAGCACTTTCTCAATTCAAGGTGAAAAATTCGAAATAAAACAAGAAAGTGATGAAAATGTTTTGAAATTTTCACCTGCTTTTTCAGTGAAAAATGTGTGAAAAATAAACGACATTTTTCACTGAAAAAGAAGGTGAAAATTTTGAAATGTTCAACCAGTGTCCATACCAGAGGGATGGGGAATAAACTTCAAAAACTGAAATACTGAGATTAAGCCTGTGGGTGTTTCATGCTGAAGGCATGGGTATAAATAATATTCAAAACCTGAAATACTGAGATTAAGCATGTGCATGTTTCGTGCCAAAGGCATGGGCACCTCCACTTATAGCTTTTAGTGATAATATTTAAATTTCAAAAACCAAAATACTGAGATTAAGCCTGTGTGTGTTACGTGCCGAAGGCACAGGTTCCTACACTTGTACATTAAAAGACTACGGCACAGCCACTTGACAGGAAACCAGGTGACGTGAAATGTGATATGCATGTGACTGCCACTTGCCGGAGAATGCCGAAGGCATTCTCCGCGTGATGAATGTGACAAAGGCTTTCTCCAGATAATGCCGAAGGCTTTCTAGGTGCGAAGCGCTGTCACACGTCATCGGCTCACGGCCCCATGGCATGAAGCGCCATGACGTGTGACGGAACGACATGCAGGCATGTCAGCACTGGTGTGAAGCGCCGTCACAGGTGGCTCATGGTGCAAAGTGCCGCCATGGCTAACCTCTGGGCACAAAGCACCACCAACCTCTGACATTAAGCTTTGCATGTTACGTGCCGAAGGCATGGGTGCCTATGCCACAGGTAACTCAAGGTGCAAAGGGCCGCCAAACCGTGACATTAAACATTGCGTGTTGCTTGCCAAAGGCACGGGTACCTATGCCACGGGTAAATCAAGGCGCAAAGTGCCACCAACCTCTGAGATTAAACATTGCGTGTTACATGCCAAAGGCACGGGTACCTACACTTGTAGATCTAATGTAACTACTGAATAGCACGTGATACACCCAAAGTTTGAATAAAATATGAGTAACAGAGAGCTGTAATTCTAGTAGAGACTGAAAGTGGAATAAACACTAGCCCATTTATTGGCCAGAGTTTTAGCAGAGAAATAGTACCAAAATGCATCTTAAATCAATCCGAGAACACTCCAGATTTTTTCAAGACCTTCTGACTCCGTTAATGGGGTATTTGAGAAAGATAACATTGGAAAATAGGGGGAGTTACCTAATCTGATAATTCCATATTTTCGATCACCGATTTCTGACAGGGTTGCTGATCACCACAAAAACTACTGAGAACTACCAGCAGCTACCAGAGTCACATGAGAGAGCTACCAAGAGCTACCAGAACATGGCAGAGGGCTACCAGAAGCCTCATCCAGGGGGACTAGACTACCGTGGTACTCCAGTACCAAGGTGACAAGTACCAGATTCCGTCTTCCGTCGGGGCCCGTCGGGGTCCGATAGGTCCTGTCAAGACAACAGCTTATGTGAACGATAAGGGAGGAACATCACAAAAGGGGGACTTCGTGGAAAAGTGTGAAGTCCTATCGGATGCCAGACGGAGGTCCGACTTGGGGACCGACAGAGGGAGTGGACTTGGCTTCAGCTCGTGCGCTGCGCCCTTCTCTACACCCAGTGTCCAATTTCGGAGGAGAACGGAAGACCGAAAGGATGCGGACTGAGAAGAGGGAAACTTAGTTGATATTCAAACTGACTAGAAGCGAGAGTACATCGAGCTATTTAAATGATATCGTAGTGTAATTAATCATCGGAGGCCGATAGGCTCCGCGATGGGAATGAGTATGTAGGAGTCAATGTAAGTCAATGCTGTGTCGGCGGACGTCGGAAGGCTGAGGTCGCCGACAAAGAAAGTCATAGTGAATCATAGGGAGTCTTGAGCATATGGTGAATGAAGTAGCCAATAAGAATGGGGACGTTACGATTCGGCGATCCTCGGAGGCCAAGGGAGTCTGATGTCACGGTACGTGACACAGGGCTACTTACCGCTACTGAACAATGTGAATTTTTCCTGATGTAGCACTATGGAGAACTACAGTGGAACTACAGCAGCACTACGGTAGTGCTACTCTAGTGCTATGTAGTGCCGGGGCCTACTATATAGTACTACATAGTCGAAACCCCTCACTACAAGCACTACAGGCACTACACAGTACTACTTGCAGTACATAGTGGACCCAGGGTTGCTGATGACTCGGCCCCTACCTCTCCCATGGGCAGCTCTGCCCAGCTTACGCTCGTCCCCGACCCTGAGCTTGACCCCGGCCATGTGCATGCTCCGCTGCCTTGGCCGCCTCCCTGGCCTCCTTGGCTGCCGCTTTGGCCTCCGCCTTCACTGCTGCTGTCGCTGCTGTTTCTACTTTTCACATATCTTTCTGGATCTTGTTTGACTTTAGCATCATCTCTTTTTGCAGCACCTTCATACTCTTCTTCTGCTCGTCGCACAACAGCAACTCTAACATCTTGTCTCCAGTCATCAAACGAGCTTTGCCGGTGGTGTATGCTTGCTTTTGCTTGTTCTTCTTGTTGAATACCTGCTGTCAGATTCGCTCGTTTTCAGTATTCATCAAGACCATCTGTGCATTCCCGCTACCATTAGGTAAGGGTCTTAGGGAGCCTGATTTTGCGTTTTTGCAGTAAATCACATTTTTTGTCAGCAGTTTTTGCGTAAATTGTCTTCATTGTGGGTGCAGGTGATGTGTTGCTATGTGTTGGTGACGTGGCAATTGTTCTCGATCTTTCCTCTGCCCTTGACTTCACTTTTTGCTTCCTACCCTCATACCACGCACTACTCGATGGATCCCTCCACGACATTCTGCAACATCCCCCTCTCCACCTCGGTTGATTCTTCCTCTGCAACATCCCAAGTCTCTCTCGATTGGATCTTGTCTGCCGGCATTTCTGCTCCAGGATCCGTCGCCTCTGGTATTCTGACATGGTGTGTTCAATTCACATGAAGCTCTCTGTTACCTCAGGTCTGCCGTACAATGTTGTTCTGGGTCGTGATTGGCTGTTCTTTTGTCGGGAAACCCTGCCACACACCTCCTTTGATCTCACCTCCGGCCCCGTTAGCCCTGGACATCGACCTCCATGTCCTGTTGATCGATGTGGAGATCCAGACTTAAACTCAAGTCCTATGGATGTCGATACTCCACCCTCTGTGGCTACACCCTCACAAAGTAAGTCTATTCCATCTTTTCTTGGACCTCGGAACTCATATTTTTACCAGTGCTGGCATGTACCTGTTTATGCCATGAGCCTTTGGTTTGCCGCTGCCCATCTACGTCCGGTTCACAACCATCTACTGCATTGATGACTTCCTTGACGTCATTGAGCCTTCTGCGTGATATCTTACTTGGGCATCATGTTACGCAATTCCAGATAAATCAACAGTAGAGTCACTCCGTGCCGCAATTACACACCACATATTATCCAGAAGTTGCACACAGTTCTCCCAATCCCATGCTCGAATCACTCTTTCCAGAGACGTGAGTTTGCCAGACTGCGCAGATGTTTGTGATGAATGGCAACATAACAATCTCGATCCAGATCTACAGGTACACATTCTGACAGCTCCGTAGAAGGCTCAAGGAGTACATCACTGATCTGCGCCGAGGGAAAAAAACTAAGCAATCCCAAGAACAAGACCGTGCAGCCTGTGCGAAGCATGATGAACAACTTGAAGCCATCCGACAACTTTGGCCCCAACTGGTACTGCAATCAGTGAAGAACAATTGTGTCCGTAAATTTCGAGACCAGACCAGCTCTGAAGCCCTGTCTACCTTTACTTGTGCCTCATGTGCTGAATCTGTCTCGCTTCGTTCTCATTGCTCAATAGTTGTCGGCGACTCCAGCATTAACCTAAGTGTTCTCAAGAGGCCAGACTTGAAATCAGATGAGGCCAATCTCCTTGATCAATACAAGTGGCTCCACCCAGGCTGTGTTCCACCTCCCATGCCTTTTGACAAAGGTCCCTTGCGTGATCTTCTTCTGGATCCTGACGGTGTATCTTTTCCAAGCGATGGTGGCCCACCCATTCTGTCCGTGTGCCGAACCTGTAATTCATACTTGAAGTAGAAGAAAATGCCTGCATTGTCATTGGCCAATAGAACATTTCTCGGACCGGTTCCCAGTGAGCTGAAAGACTTGAATATAATAGAGGAGGCAATGATTGCACACTTTCAATCAAAGTGCTGGATAATACAACTCAAAGAAGAGAATCAGGATCTCGTTCTCCAAAGCACACAGCGTGGGATTAAGGGACATGTCATTATTTATCCGCAGCAACCGTCCAAGGTGGCCAAGATTCTCCCACCGTCGATTGAAGAAATAACTTCCCCTGTCTGTGTTTTATTTGTTGGTGCTTCTGCTCCAACTCCTGAATGGCTTCGCGAGCATGCAAAGCCATGCTGTAAGAGTCAGCAATGCCCTTCGATGGTTAAAACAGCATAATCCACTGTACCATGATATTAGGATCAATGAGGAATGCCTGCAACGCCTCGAAGAGAATCCTGTTTTACCATTAAACATCGAACATCTTCAGGCTAATTCCGCCAATGAGGCTTCCACGGCTAGATATGATGCCACACAAGTGCCTGACCCGTCTACGAAACCTGATGATTCCATACCGTTCCAGAATATTGTGATAACAGATATAGATTGCCATGCCTCCTCTAATAAGCTGCGTGCTGCGGCACTTCGCCATGTACAGAAAAGAGGCGGTGGTTACATTCAGATACCTCATGACCATGAACCCGAGGATGAATTTCGGAAGGACAGTCTGTTATTTCCCTTGATATATCCGACAGTCACAACTTTGTCTTTTACTCGACACGCACACATCCTGAAAACGTCTATGATCACAGTGGACACGCAGGCCATTACCTCCAGCAAGAAAAGGGCTTGCCCCAACCCGGTGGAGAGTCCACCCCTTGCGAAACGACCCTGTCCAGCCTCCGGAATGCATAAATGGAGATAGCCGCCGTTGGTAAGGCTGAAACTCTCAGAATTTCCCTAGAATATTCTCTAATGTTCTTGCAAGTTCCCTGCAACTAGGATATAAATTCTGAGCCACATTGCTCATCCGCACTTTCGTTTCCCACTCTTTTCCCCCTCCCCCAAACATCCACTCTCTCTACTACTTACTCAACATGCCCTCGGCTCTCACGCGTCACTGCACTATCGACTGCAAGACCGATAAAACAATGTATGACACCTTCATCAAGGAAGCCGAAGCTCTTGGCGACACTAACTTGGGTGCGCACAAGATCTTTCCGGCCAAGCCCGACCAGAAGGGTAATATACACTTCGAGAAAGCTGCACTCCTTTCGTGGCAAATTTTATCGCGGAAATCAGATCTGAGGCTCAGGGAACTTGGATGGCAGCCTATCCAAAAAACCCTCCTGCATTTAAACTTGTGAGTAACTCGAAACATTATATTCACATCTGACTACTAAGTGACTCGCAGCCATACACCGACATGACTTCAAAGTCTCATAAGATGGTGCTGGCCCTTCGCTGCCCCACTGGGGCACCAGAGCCGCTTCGCACCATGTACCGGGATGGAGTGGCTGTGTGCGATGCTATCTGTGCGCGCGATGAAGAACACGAAGGGGAAAAAGGCGAGGTACGTATCAACTTTCTAATTCTTGATTTACATGCAACTCTGGTGTCTCATCTCTCTCTGTATTGTGCAGCAGTTTGAGATCACTGACTGGATCAGCTGCGGCAAAGGCGACGAGAATACAGTCGACAAAATGATCTTGCTCGCATGGCTTGATCAGACTTACGAGGTTCCGTGTCGCCAGTTATTTATTTCTCAACTTGTTCTAACGTACTTTCAGATACCCCACAGCAACAATACCGACACTTCATCGCGTTCCTCTCGCACTCCTCGTAGGATGATCACAAAGGTTGGCTCAGCGACCACGTCGTGTGATGGTGCAGCCGATGTTGACATGGAAGCTATGCAAGTTACCAGTATGACATATGAATTAACAATATCTAATAGAGAGTTCGCTGATTACATTCCAGAGCGTAAAGTTGGTGATTATTACCCCCCTGACCAGCTTCCTGATCATCAAGGCCCATACTTTGCACACAACAAGGCCAAGCTCGTCCAACGCGACTACAAGGATGTCGATGGCACGTTGATTGCACCATGTGAGCTCTACAGTAAGCTGACCGAAGGCACCCTCGTTCTTGTTACTGTATCGCTCGTTACGTATATCATCACCGATCAGAAGAACGAGAAGGGTGACCCAAAGCCAGACAAAAAGGTGTGTCAATCCCTGTATTTTATTTTCCCTATAATGAGTCCCTTAGATTTACCATGTTCTTGTCGACCGTCTGAGGATCCTCGACCACGGAGACGGCGAAGCGTGGAATCCACCGGTTCCTGCCCTCCCCGAATGCCGCTACTACTCGCCTGCGACACCAAAGAGAGGGAGGGACGCTGCTGCCAATGCAGCCTTTGATGGCTTTGGTTCCAAGTCGTTGCCGAGCCCTAAAACGCTGAGGCGCAGGTAGTTGGTCAATGATACCTCGCACAAAATATCCATTTGTTCATATCCATTCGTTTATCACACTTAGATTACCAACAACTCCTTTTTACACCCCTTTACTTCTTACATACCCTTGCAACCAAATTTAATGTTAATTACAACAATTGCATCTTGACATCAGGTGCCGCTTGTTGGCCTTACATGCTTTATAGTTCTTCTCAAGCTCGATTCCAGCAACCACGGCAATTTTCCGGAGTTGTGCATTCTCCTCTGCAAGTGCTTTCCATGAGGCTGGACCACGAAGTGGGGATGGGAGAGTGATTCAGTAGAGCATTTACTGCCTCTTTGTGTTCGGTAGTGCTTCTGTTTCGCGCAAATGGCCCCAATTCGGATCTTGGTGCTGCCACACATGGCAGAGTGGAGGGACCCACATGTGGCTGAGTGGAGGGACCCACACACGGCTGAGTGGAGGTACCCACGTGTGGTGGCTGAGTAGTGGGCACAAGGAGTGCTGGCAGGCATATGGGGAGTGGCTGAGCTGCCTGGGTAGTAAAATTCTGTGCAGGCTCGAATGCGGTGACTGGGATAGCCTGTCCATCAAGCAGCCATTTCCCTGTCTTATGAAACACAGAAATTATAGTGTCGACCTTGAAGGCCTGATCTCTTGCACGTGAATAGTGGAAAAGAAGATTACATCTATCGATCTCAACAAATTTACGACTCTTGTACATTCAGCTGATTAGTTCAGATGCGGATATACTCAATTGACATACCTCAGACACCTGTTTCTTCCATTTCACTACAACAGGACCAAAGACTCCCACATCACAAGGTTGTAGGACATGTGTTGTGTGCGACAGAAGGCAAAAAATGATAATGCAATGTTTCTCTGCAAAGTGAGTGAAGCGAAAGGTACAATGGCTATTGTGCCCATCAAGTATAAGCAGACGGTAATCAGTTGGATTTGCAAGGTGCGCGGCTGTCTCTGGGATGAAGTCTTTCTCGAGCCACAGCGACCCGAGCTCCTGGTCTGTCCAGCCATTGGGGGAAATATAGATGCTAATGATTAACCATTATTTAAGATTTTGCTTGTTTGGCAGTGCTAATCAATTTGTACCTGTTAGTTCCTTTCTCCATGTAGCTTGACTGGTCTTGGCTCTGTCTCCTGCTATGCTTGCGCTGATCTTCAACGAAATGCTCATTCGGCAGTGCAATTACCCCATTTATCTCTGTCTCCTTTGGGCTTTCCTCTGGGTTCGTCCTGAAGGGTGCTTCTCCTTCCCCCATTTGTGGACCTAACAGATTCCGGGGGTTTTCAATTGAAGTTTTTCAGCTCACCACCCTTCTTGCAATCTGCAGAGGCATGCAGATCCCCACAGCGAATTTCTCACTGTGCCACGGTTAATTTCTCACTGCACCTCCACATTTTCACACCACGGCTGCGTCACCGAGGCGTAGATAAATAAGCGACTGCTCTCTCGCCTACAACCACTTTCTATCCCCACCTTCAATCTCTCTTTACATCCCACCATCAATTCTTCAAGTTGTCCCGATCTTGCACTCTTCAGACTTTCAATGCTCATCTACTACTGGTGTGCTCCTTCCCGACTCGATTTCAATTCTTCTATACATGACTCTCTCTGGGATCTGTTTACTCGAAATTCTCCTGGGCATGGTGCTTTATCCCTCTGTGCAACCTCCACTGGTTTCACACTTCAAGACCATTAATTAATTAACCGTTCTATAATGATTTGCTCATTCGGCGATGCAATTGCCCCATGTAGCTATATCTCCATTGCCTTTCAGTATCCTCTCATCCTATGGGTCCTGCCCACCTGCCCCATTTGTGTAGTAAGCCCATTCCAGTAGCAGCCGTTCCGCTTCCTCAGCTGACCATTGTGCAGTTTTTCACAGCATATTTCCCACTGTACCATGGTTAATTATCTCACTTTGCCACAACACCGCTCAATTTCTCTCACCATGGCCATATTCCCGTGGCTTAGATAAAAGCCAATGTTGAGCCGTTTCCCATCACTGTCTTTTCCCCTCTTTTCTTGATTTTGCATCCCCAAGCCTCGCTCAAACTCTTCAGGCTTTCTTCAACTGTTCGCTCTCAATTAATCATTTAACTCCTCTCTGATTCAACTGTTCTTCCCTGGCTTGGTTGACGGGAAATTGTGGTTGGCTCGGAATAGATCTGGATATACAACTGCTGAATTTTCTTCCCTACCCTCGTTCTGCTTTATCTTTCACAGCTGTGTCACTGGAAGAATGTGTAACATTGTTCTCATCTAATATGCTTCAATTTATGCCAACTGGAAGTTATTTATCTCAGCTTTTCACTGCAACGCCAAGCTGAATTCCTTTTTTGTCCATATTGAACACATTTTGGTAGCCGATGTCATAGTGCTCTATAACCTCACGTAAGAGCGTGAAATAATCATGAACAGCAGTGGGGTTCAGTGTGCAAGCACAACACTCCTCCAGACTGCTAGTCCATTTCACCCTCAAATCAGGGTGATGTTCCTTGAAACACCTCGGCCAACTCTCACGGACAGGCACTCCGATGATCTCGGCTGCATAACCACTGATGGTGTCAAGCAAAAGAGGATGGCCCCGAAGTCCCATTATCTTCAAAATGTGAGATTGATATTTAATGGGCACAATGCTCTCACCTTGAGCCACTCCTTCAAAACCTCTTCCTGAGCATTGCTCAGTAAACACTCATGCACATGGGTGTCGCATCGCATATGAACCCCATCAAGATGAGTGCCAAGTGTGCTTCTTGGGATGCGATATTGAATAGTGGCTTGTCGAATAGAGTTACCACCAGTCCTAAAGGCAGTAATGGCGAGCTGCATGCGGGCCTCCTACAGAAGGTCCTCGAGGTCAATATCATCCGCTTCGTCGCCTTGGGAAGGAGGATGTTTGGCAGTGTTGTTTTTCCCTGGCATCAGTGTTGATCCCATCTCCTCGTGAGTCATTGCCCTGCGTTGTTTGTGTTGAACTGTACTTATTCCCTTGCGCTGCGAGGATATTTCTGCTGCTTGGCTATCTTGGCTGTTGGCATTCCTATAGACTCAGCTCTATCCAGGAATATATAATCTTTCAATTTGGCTCTCGACCTTCCGACTCAGATCGGATGACGGTGGACGCGAACATTGTCGTTCTTCTCTGCTACCAAGTCTTTTGGTGTAAACATTTTGTATCCCATTGTGGACTCCCGTCTCCATGGCGAGCCATGCAGTACAACTCGACGACTGGGCGCGATATGATACTTAGCATACAACCATCTTATAAGGTACTCCCTTTGGGTCGCCTACATCTGGGGGAATCTACTCATTTTGTGAATGCACTCAATGGAATAAAATGCGACTCGTCTTATTTTCACAATATTTGCTCGCGCGAACCGTGTTATATTCGAACTTGCTAGCGTTCTCGCGACCACGAAGGCTCCTGACAAATGCCTCGGCCTTGAATAGACCTAGGCTCATCCTAATGCAGAAACTCGCTGTCTCTTCACAATATGAATAGCTTCTGGCACAGCTACGCCAACTAAGCTACATACTTTTATTTTACTGTGAAAATCAGGTGTAATGACTTGTCTGTCGGTCACTTCTTGCGGCCAAAAGCGACGCCTGAGCCTTGTGCCCTGGGACCTCAGAAATCGAGCCATGGCCCCAGCCGCATCGTCTCCATTTAGGTTTCTCAACTACGCTATTATAACGTCTTGCGTACATCGGGCTGTGCAGTTCACATCTCAGTCTAGTGCTCTGGTTCCGTGTCTCGCCCTCGCCGCTATGCGATCTCCAATAACTACTATCCCACTCGTCGTCGGGTACTTTGATTGCGGCTTGGCTAAGTAGGTGCAATGTTCAAGCTCATGGGACACACGGGCTTCGCATGTAGTCGAGTGATCATGCGCGTTGGATGGACGATGCTGCATTAAGTCAGACAATTCGCATATGAAGAGTTTTGTTTTAGATATCGATAGCGACCCCCCAATGCATTGGAAAAATGTGATCTGTGAAGTATCTACGATACGAGCTAGTTGAACAAAACGCGACACGATGGGAGCAAGGGTAAGAACACGTACTTGTTATCAAGCAAGGGCATTGTCTCTCATCTCTTGCAAATCTGCCCAGCCAGGGAAACCAAATCGTTCTGGCAACCCATCCCAAAATTTCTGCAACACTATCGCATGCACCACCTTCATCGCAGACAGACAGGACTTGCAGACTCCGAGGCCATCCCAATCACTCTCTCCCCATATCGTGAGCGGGAGGTATCCAGAGTTTCTCCATGTCTCGAAGCCCTGCCTCGTCGATGTTCTACTTTGGCTGCAGGACAACTCGCTTTTGCATCCTGGAATTACCGGAGGGTCCCAGAGAAAATTGAGGACTGCAGAGGTGGTGTGACCCCGAAGCCTAGGGTTCTCCAGTAGATATACCGTTTTGTCGGCAGTGGTCAGTTCGAGACGGGTGTTGTCATGATGTACACCGTTCAGAAACTGCTCCGGGGTAATACAATCACACCTGCGATACAGCGCGACTGGTAATATCCAATCAATGGACAGCTCACGAGCGAGAAGTATCACGCGGATGTACTCTTCATCAGCAATTGACCAGGACGGGGAACTGCGATAGTCATTGAGAATGAGTGGAAACGCGGATGAGAGATGGGCCAAGGCCCGTTTACGCAGTGGTTCGACAAGGTACTTCGTGGCAAGACGAAGAATTCCAGACAGTGTGTCGAAGTCAGTCGGAGTAGGGAATGGAAGAAAAAACCTGAGGCAAACGGGCTGCTTTACTTTCAGACTCCGGTTTAGATGAATTGGGAGATGAACTACATCCGGAATGATAAGGTTCTAAAGAACCCACACCGTAACATTACAGATGTTGAGATTCACAACCGATGGCTGAAATCTGTGAATTCCGCACTAGGACGAGATCGAATCCTCACCAATAAAATGAAATTTGGTAATCTTGCGCTGAATAAAGATCTTGTCCTAAGAACATGGAGTGGTCTACTAATGAACGAAGCTGCTCTGCCGGACGATTGGACTTACACAGTGGGGGTTTTAGTGGGTATACAGCCATTGACATTGAATGATCCAAGAAATGGGATAGGATAAATTTATTACGGCTGGAGTCCCACACTATGGTACTTGTGCGTAATGGCATTTCCTCCCTGGACAACTTCCCCGGCATTAACTAGATTTATCTGGTAGACCCAGCGGATGACCTTTGGAATGCTTCTGCAGACTGAATTTCATTATCCCAAACGCTCCAAAAAAAAAAAAAAAAAAAAAAAAAAACTCGTAGTCGATCAACGCGTTTAGAAAGAACTCCAGATCATTTTCGTTATCTGGGAGGTGCACAACTGGACATCCGTCGACGAGCTCCGCGTCTTGGGGCTGGGGGATTTCGAGCATGTCGTCGAAGATCGGTGATCGATCTGCCAATAAGCCACCGTACACGCGGAACATGGAATGTCCGGCGCAAAGGACAAGATTGCCGTCTTTGAACCAGAGCTCTGGGACACGTTTCATCACTGGTAGGGAAGTAGAGCCAGGGCGGGAGATCTCGACATCCGAGGTGGGTTGGGTCATGTCTGTGGGGAGAGGGTGTTACGAGGGAGCACAGCCTCAACTAGGCATGGACACTTGGGCAACGCCGTGCACCCAGGCCCTAAGGTCTAAGCGCTAAGCTCCAAGCTTCAAGCAAGTTTCAAGCTTTCCGCGCTCGTTCGGCTGCTCCGGACGCAGGCCATGGCTCTTTCTCGGTGCGCGTTGGAGACATTGATGCTTTATGTCTATCTCTCGTTTCAGTGTCACGCTCTCGTCTTCATTCTCTCTTCCTGTACCTTCCACGTTGTGGAAATCCACAATCAGTGCTGCTACAGCACTAAGTGCTTCTGCTCTCCACCTTTTCCCCTCCGTTTAACCTTGTCCCCGCAACCTTCTTCTCTACTTCTTTGTAATTTCTCCATCTTCCTCCGACCATCTCCTGTCTACCACGTTACTGACCTCCTCTTGTTTCGACAGTGCCCTGCTCTCCGCACGTCGGCATGCGCACACGCGGCATGCCCTCCTTCTGCACGGCTGGTGTCTGATGGCCAGGCGATATATCTGCCCCTGCCTCGCGCGGATGCAAGCCGGGCGCAATGTATGATACCGACAATGGCGCAGGCGTGGATCGGACTGCGACGTTACGTGCGCCCGGCAGGCTGCTCTCTCACGTTGCTGAAGGGGGAATGACGGGCGTTCGCGCAACCGGGATCGGTGGTTATTCGTGTCGTATGGGATGTCAGTGAGTGACCTCGTTACCGTGCTTCCTGCGTCGACTCTGTCGCTTCCCCGTCTCGCCCCTCCGTCATTCCCAGTTCTTTCCACTCATCCACTCCTCCTTCTGCCCTCCGTCCCTCCCGGCCCTCCTCATCCTTCCTTTCGCCCATCTTTCCCTCCCTCTTCTCCACCCCATCGGCTATGTGCTGAGTTCCGCTCCCTCTTGTAGTCCGCATTATCGGCCGATCGGGCCTGCTGCCGACGCGCACGGATCGCGTTGTCTTCGCCAACAGCCGCGTGGGCGTTAGCACGCCCTGCTCCTCAGGCCGTCGACGTCCGTCTGTGTGACGGCGTACGCCGGGTGTCGTGACTCGCAGCTCTGATTACCGACATCGCGCGCTCGGCGGCGTGCGCGCAGGCTTGCGATGCGACTGACCCGGCGACCTCCAGTATCGTCGCGCCTCGCCGAGGCAGCGCTGCCCGAGGGATCGTGGTGCATATATAGAGGGTGAAAGCGATCGTATTCCGTCAAGGTGTATGGGTGAGTGGACTCGTTACTTCGTTCTCAGTCGGCTGTCGCAGCCTGCATCCGCTTTTCCTTACCCCTGGCTACGAGGCGCCCCCTTCTCCGCGCCCTCGCTGTGTCCCCCCTCTATTCTATTTCATGCGTACGCGCCGCGCGCTCACGCCCCGCCCTCTAGTGCCGCTTTCGTGCTCTCCCCGCGCACTACATTGATGCAGCGGTCGCGCGTCCCGGTTCCGCATCCACGCCATCCTCGGCGCTCGCATCACCCGTGTCAAGCTACGTAGACGAATGCCGCGGTCGCTACTCCGCGCGACTTACTGCATGTCCCAGTACCGCCCTGGCGATTCGTCAAGCCACGGCGCCTCGACTCGTGCATGTGAAGACGGCGGCCTTTCCCTGCTGGCGCTCGAGCGCTGGTGCAGGCCTTGCGGGGGTTGTACTGTGGTCTGCTGCCGAGGGGGTGCACGGAGGCGCCCGGCTGGAGGTGCGAAAACAGACGCTTGATCGGCGTCCATTGCCAGGGCGTGGAGGGCACGCAGGTGACTGCGATAGGCCCCTACACTGTTCCCTACTTCTTCCCCCCTTCGCCCCTCCATCTTCTATTTCCCCATCCATCGTTCGCCTGCCCCACTCCTCCCCCCCAACCTTCCTGGGAATCTTCGGCCGTGGTCGCCTCCTCCTCCTTCTCCCTTCTTCCTTGCCCCTCCCTCCTCTCCCCATATCTTTGACCGGATGCTCACCTCCCCCTCCAACAGCGCATCTTATCAGCCCGTCGAGCCTACTGGGTGCGGCGTGGGCGCTAGCGCCCTCGCGCTCTGCTCCGGCTTCCCGTTTGTGGCGTGCGTGCGCCGTCTGCGGGAAGGCGAAGACGACGACATCGCGGCTCGTAGTTAACGTGGCGGTCTGAGGTCGGGCTTGGGTGGCGTGCAGGGCTCCGCCGTCGGCGGCTCAGGCCCATCGGCTTTGTGCTGTAGTCCGCGGCGGACTCGTCGTGCAGTTCGCTCCCTGCCCGTCTCGAATCTTCCTCGCTACATCTGCCTACATCTGTCCCTTCACCTGCCCGGGCTTTCAGCGTCTCGTACTATGCCCAAGGGCCGACTCGCTATTGCCACCGCCGCACCCCTCATGGGCGTTAACATCTGCGTGGACACGTCACGGCCGCTGCTTCGGCGCGATGCCGCCATGGCTATGCTTCTAGCTCGATGCAGCCGTCCCAGCGATCCACTGGATGGCATCCTTGGATTGGCTTCCATTGTTGGGTGATGGATGTGTTGGCGTGCCCCTGGCATAGCCTGGCGTTCGGAATACAGTGGCACGGATGGAGGTTGCCTTGCCTCAGCAGTGCTGTTGTGGGTGTATGTCCTTCGCTACGAAACATGTGTTCCTTGGGTCCATTTTTATATTACCGATCTGTGCAGTCCGCTCAATACACTCATCTGTGCGCGATGTCTCTTGCTCATCTCATGATGGTCCGTCGGTTTTAGGGAGGCAATCAATGGCGCCACGGGTGGATACTGTCATGTGCAAGAACCATGTCATCTGTATACAGGAATGGGAGTTGTTTGTGATGCGCATCTGTGGGGTCGTTTCCCTCCTGACACTCATTTTCCGCTGAGTCCAAAATTTGTCGGGGAAGAGTGAGGATATATTTTTCAACCTCATGTAACTTGCCTGAAACTTGGCCACAGAGGAACCAACAATTTTCTGCATTTTTTGCGAACCCAGTGAGTGAATGACGACTTCAGGTTACTGTTGGCAGATTGAAGATGTTGCGCAGAACTCACCAACAGCAGATGAGCTGCAGAGGGTTGTGGCACAGAAGCCAAAAGGTCATCTAAATCTTGCTCGGCATCTACACAACTTGGGGATGACCTTCACGGACCAATATAATATGCTGGGAGACCTCAACAACCTTGAGGCTGCCTTGCAAAATAGCCAAGCAGCTGTATCCCTCATGCCTCAAACCCACTCAGATTTACCTGAATGTCTGTCTGGTCTTTCCCTTGCTTTTCTTAACCGGTACCAAAGACTAGGCAACATGGAGGATCTTGAGGCTGCATTGAAAAATGATCAGTTGGCTGTCAACTTGACACAGGAAGGATATCTCAATAACACTTTGTGATCTATACTAAATATATCCAAGAAATAATAACATTAAGTCTTGCATATGTCACTGCTAAACTAGCTTGAAAGTTTTTAAAATGTTTTCATCCTAAATTCTGGAATGTTATGGATGATACATAATGAATATGTACAGCATGTATACATCATGTCTTTCACAATATCTTTCAAATGCCTCTTGAGCATGTTGAAGGACACTGCCGGCACACACCGTGGGCGCAGGTACGCGGCAGAGCGCGGACACTTGCCACGGCCGCAGCCTGACAGATGTTGTTTCACCGCAGTAGTCGGCCCGGAGTCCTTGCCCGGAACTTTTCCCGGTCACTGCCGCGCTCTGCCGCGGCAACTTCCTTCCGTTCAATTTGACTTATTTCGTTGCTTTGTTCCCACCTGCGTGGTATTCATCGACTCATCAGCAGATGTGTGATTAGACTACAGCTACAGATAAAGGCGATGAATAGCGATGAATACACTGCTCCCACTTTGCTTCCCCCATCTCCCCGCCACCGGCATGGGGGTCAAGGTTATCTGCACCTGTCCTCAGTGCATAACAAAGTGGGTTCTCATGGATGGCCAGCGAATCCAGGGACAGAAAGTCAGTCAGAACCTTCGTCGACGACATTAAATCTCCGCCGCTGTGCACCGATCTGCAGAGTTCCCCACACCAACCCCTGAAAATGTCAGGCCATTTTCCACCGATGATGATAATGAGGGTTATGACCTTGGTAAATCGGGAAAACCCCAGAGTATGTGGATTATCTCCCCCTCGAACTAACACGTTGATGCAACACTAGATATCACCATCGACAATTCTCTGCTCATTCAATTATGCTCTGCCTTGGTGGTCTGGCTAAATCTGAAGGCTGGTCTAAGCTGAGAGACTGCAAACACCATTCTACAGGCCCTCCAACTCCTCTTGTCTACTGCATTGTTTCTTGTGCAGGTTCAGCTTACCGCCCATGGGGTCCCTATCCAACTCCCAGAACTGCGAATTCCTCAGGATATTCGGACAGCCTACCGTAACTTTACTAGGGAGCCTGAGATTCTTCGAACTGCTTGTTGCCCAAAGTGCTACACACTTTACCCCTCTCTGGCATCTATGCCTGAGCGTTGCACAGCAAAAATCTCGAAGAAGTCAAAGATTAGCTGCAAGGCTGAACTCTGGCGTACACAGCGCTTTGGCAAGGAGTATAAACGTGTTCCAAAAAGCACCTTCAATACCCAGAAATTTGGACCATGGCTGGAGTGGTTCCTCTCGCGGAAGTCCATCAATGATTACTTGGCCAAAGCCTTTCAGCGACCAGCCCCAGCACACAGAGAGGAGATGTCTGATCTTCAGGACAGCCCTCGATACCAAAATCTCAAGAGTGAGGGCAAGGACAAATACAACCTTGTTTTTGGCCTTTATATCGATTGGTTTAACCCTCGAGGGAACAGGATGGCAGGTATGTCTTGGTGTGCTCAGCTCTCACTCCTCACTTATTCCATGCACAGGAAAACAAGTTTCGTGTGGCACAATTGTGCTCTACTGTCTGAATCTTCCGCCGGAGGTCCGCTACCTGCCGGAAAATGTGTTCATTGTGGGATTGACTCCATCCCCGAACAAACCTACTGCGCGGTCACTCTTGCATCTGCTTGACCCTCTGATGAAGACAATTCTTCTATATGACTTGCCAGGCCAGAATATACCCACATATTCACACCCAGAAGGGGTGGATGTTGCTGCTCGTATTGTCCCTCTCGTGGCAGATCTTCCGGCCGCTAGGGAGACCGGTGGATTCCTTGGCCATGCTGCAATTATGTTCTGCTCTTTCTGTCTCCTTGCAAAGGATGATTGGCACAGAGCTGACTACTGGACATGGCCAGGGCGAGTGGCTGCAGTCGTGATCAGGCAGGCCAAAAAATGGTTTAAACTGCCCACAAAGAAGCAAAGAATTGCTGAACAGCGAAAAACTGGTGTTCGATGGTGCTCTCTCCACTTCCTGCCTTATCGGGATCCTGTGAATGACACAATACTTGGCTTCATGCATAACTGGCTTGAAGGTGTCCTTGAACATCAGCTCCGTGTACTCTGGGGTATCGGACGGGATGCCCAGCGGACTAGAACTTTGGCGGAACTTGATGAAGATGATGATGACCTATGGACAGATGATGAGATATCTGATGCAGGAGGGGATGCTGAAGCCCGGGATGTTCTCGATGATGAAGAGAACTTTGATGCCGATGAGTGGGCTGAATGGCGGGATAAATATTTCCGGGACACACGGGCTGCCTCTGACAAGGATGACGAGGACGAGGATGAATCAACACCGAGAGGAACTCCTGCACCAGCTCAAGATGATCCTATGGATGGAACTGGATCTGCAGCCACTCCAGTGCCAGGATCTGTTCTATCCGAGGAAGGCAGCGGCGATGACGATGACGACAATGAGTTTGAGGATGTTGCAGTTCGTGGGACTTGGAAATTTGGCAAAGAACAACTGGAGATGATCCGCTGCTGTATTCGAGAAGTCTCACTTCCGACCTGGGTCTCTCGCCCACCAGGAAATCTTGATGAAAAGAAACACGGAAAGCTGAAAGCCGAAGAACTCCTGACACTATTCTCTGTCATTTTCCCGTTGGTCCTCCCGGAACTGACCTTGGATGAAGATCCCGCTCGCCAGCAGGCAATGTTGAAAAGTTTTTTCGATGTTGTCGATGCAACAAATATCCTAGCATCTTTCAAGACCTCGGACTCTGCGGCGGATAAATTCCTTGACTATTATTATGACTATTTTTCCTCGATTCAACATCTCTTTCCTGACGTTAATACGGTGCCAAACCACCACTATGCTTTCCACAACCCAGATATCATGAAAAACTGGGGACCTCTTGCTAGTCAAAATGAGTTCATGGGGGAGCGTATCAATGGATGGCTTCAAAAGATTAAGACAAATGACCATATTTGTGAGTCCTACTTCTCAAATCCCAATGTCGATGTTAAACTAACCACTTATAGATGACATGGACTACACCATGTTGCAGCAGATGTCCCGCTTGGGCCGTGTGCTCGCACGGCAGCATGACCAAGACAGCGGGGATGAAATGCAGGCACTCGACAACATTCTCAGCCCTCCAAAAAATAAAACTGCAAAAGTTAAAATTCTAGACGAGACCGAGTTGGCCAAATTTCTGGTGAAGAAAAACCGTGAAATACCCACACATACCTATAACCTTCTCCTTCAGTATTTCACCTCCATCGGGGAGCACAAGCTCAGCTTTTTCGGGACCCAAGATGCTGCTGGGCACACAACCCTTCCAGATGTGGCACACCGCTCCATGATCCTCCCACCTAGGGCCAAGCGATGCCGGAAATTGTATATCGACAAAAGATCTTACAGCACATACACATCCCACCAGGGCAACAGCTTGATCCAATTTTTCCAACCCGGGACCGAGCGCACCGCAGATGAGACCTTCACAGGTGCTATTGATACCATCCTCAAAATTCCCCTTGATAATATGCTTCGAACACTCATCCTTGTTCACAAACACAAGCTTGTCACTATGCCAACCCCCCACTCGGATCACCCGGAATTAATGACTTCAGTGGTCTACATGGATCCCGAGCCCGGGCAGATTGTTATTGAGCCGAGACATGTTATTACCCACCTCAGTGCTTGGAAGAGGGGACCAGATGTTTACAATACCAACAAACCGGTTATGATTGTCTGCTGGGCACTCAATTGTGGCCGGAGATAAATAGCTGGGACCTCTTGTACTTTCGTTGTATATTATATTGTTATTCCATTCCGTTTAGTTGAATTACCAGAAGAAAAATTGGTCGTAAATTACCGACTCTCTGATACCTGGCCAAGTTTCTTCCGCAGCCCTAACCCAGATCTTAGGAAACGTGAATGGTGCATAAACCATTCCGGGACAGGTTTTCTCACTTTAGAGTGATTTAACACCTTTCTAACTTTAGTTTCTACAGTTTCAAATTTCTTAGCCAGACATCCCCCACTCAGAATAAAGATCACGGTCATGTGACATGACCGTAGATTGACCGGCCACAGGGGCCAGCCTGCAAGGAATCCGGCACAATTTTTTCTAGTCTGGAAATGTTCATTAGAACAGTACCTTCATTTGCCACAACTCAGAATTTCTTAGCTAGTCAGCCCCCAGGAGTGAGGAAGGCACCAAATGTTTGCCCTTATCTATTTTTCAAAATGATAATCCAGATCTTCCTGGCTGTTAATATGTGATGGCTGATTGTGGTTCGTCGGACAGGGCCGAGATGCCGAAATTTGTTCCCATGGTTGCACTTGTGAAAAGTCAACTGTTGGAGCCTTAGCACGAACCTTAGTTAAACTCGGACCCAACGCCCAAGCAAGGAAGTGCCAGCACCTCTAATTTTACCAGAACATGAAGTACAGAGGAAACCCGAAAAAACACCGACTCAAACGTCCTCGCCGTTCAAGTCCTTGTCAACCTCCATCTCTGAAACGTCCGTGTCCGCCAAATCAATCTCAGACTCCTCCTCGTCGTCATCACCACCAGCATCCGAATCAGACAGCTCCGCCATTTCCGCGGCTGAGGGAATGTTATAAAGTGCTCGCACCTCATTCCCATACGCCTTCATAAACTCCAGTTTACCCATTTTCTTCCATTCCGAGTGAGCTGTGTTGTAGGCGTACTCAGCCAGCGGGAAGGCAACACCAGTGTCGACATATCTCGCCCGCTCCTTCACTGTGAGCTCGTTGTAAAACTCGGGAGTGAAGAAGTCAATCGGGACTCTGGGCGGCAAGATGAGACCCATTTCAGAGGCGTCCCGGAGTGGGTTGTTGCATATGCGGGGTTTAGGTTTGCTGGAAAAATGTTATCAGACGTCAAATAGCCAGTTCAATGTAACATACGTCTGTCCAGGCTTCACATTGCGCAGCCTATACTCCTCAGACTTGACATCGATATAGTTGACGAAGAATTCGGCCACAATCGGGTTGCGTCCGGGCTTCGCGCGCACGATGGAGACCTTTGAGCCATGCTCGTCGTCGGAGTGAACCTCCTTGACGTAGGCCATGCGCTGCACGGGCTTTCGCAAGTTGAGTCTGCTCACTGTCTTGAATCGAGTGGTGCATACCTGAAAATGAAATAGTAAGCAGGGATGGGAAAGATAAGGAAAGACGTACATGGGATCGGCCTTTGAAGGCAACAGAGTGCTCGACCGACTGACTGAGGCTTCCCGGCTGATGCCTCTCCTTTCTTGTCTTGGGTGCGAGGGTGCCATAGACATAATTATCGTAGATGTCGCACAGGAGGTTGTGGTCCTGGGCGATGTTGTTGTCGACATTCAACCCGGAGAGACCGAGCGTTCCAGACATGTACTGGAATGCGGCGACCGCTACGCTGCGATGGAGCTCGTTGTACTTGGATAGGAGTGGGCCATCAATATCCGGACAGAAGCCCTTGAGGCCGGCCTTCTGGACCATGGTAAAGGCGCAAGCAAGATGTGCTTCAGAGATGCGCGCAATATCGTTCGCAATCGGACCAGGAGTCGCTTCAGCAGTTTTCTTGAGCTGCGAGGCTTTGACAAGGGCCTCCGTAACGGCGGTTCTCGATTCGTCGACAAGGTTTCGCATGTGCGCACGCTGGTCTTGTACTTTGTCGAAGCGCTTGTCGTAGTGTTGGCGGGCCTCAATGGCAGAGGGGAGAATGTTGTTCTGGGTAATCATGCCGCAAAACGCGCGAATAACGCGCTGGAATGCCCTCTGAACCCGTGGAATCAGCTCACTGTATAAAGTCGGCACACAAAACACACACCTGTGTCGCTTTCGCCTCGGGTGGTACCTCCTTCGAGCGAATTCCTAGCATATTACGCACTCGCTTCTTCTTGGGTGGAGCCCCAGCCTCATCTTCCTCGTCGTCGGCATCCCCAGCCGCAGGCCCCTCCTCTCCCGGCGGAACGTCTCCCGGCTGCGCTGGACCGTTGTCTGCAGTCGCCCCCGCACCTGCAGCTGAGCCGGAGGCACCCCCGGACGAGGCTGAAGCGCCCCCGGCCTCCGTCCCCGTACGCCGCTTCTTCTGGGAGGGACCGGCGCTCGTGTCGGCCTCGGGGGCGTTCGTGCTCCCTCGTTTGCTGCCAGGAGCTGGTCCCTTCGTGAAGCGGGCCTTTGGCTTAGCGGATTTCTTCCTGGCCTTCCCCTTGTCATTCCCCTTAGCTTTCCCTTTGTCGCCAGCCATAGTTAGAGGATTTGAAAACGATTCAGACGGGGGGGCAGATGAAAGAGAAAGCAAAATTAGGACATCAGTGATTGATCGCCTCGAGGACGCGCGGACACGTGGGCGTGAGGAGATGGCAAGACTTAGACAGCGGCGAGACAAGAACTGAGTGCCCAGGGATATTCAGAAGGATTTGTTTGAGACATCTTTTGATTCAAGTTGTGGAGTGGCTAAGTGGGAGAGGGAAACAAGGAAGAAAGATGGGAAACCTAAAGGAAACTTTGATGTTGCTTCGACGGTGGTTAATTGCCGTCCAGAGCTCGGCCCGTGATCCCGATCTCTGACACCAAGTGTCAGACCGCGGCCGTGGCAAGTGACCGTGCTCTGCCGCGTACCCGCAGTGGGAGGAAAGCATGAACATATTCAAAATGTGTACAGCATATATTCTTGCCAGATACACAGAAAATATTGTGATCTTCACTGGTTGAACATTTCAAGTTTTGCACTGAAAATTTTGGTGAAAAATGTTTTGAATTTTACAGTAATTTTTCGCCAAAAAAGTAGGTGAAAAACTTGAAACATTTTGGTGACCTTTTTGAACCTTGTGAAAAATTTCTGAAAAAGTGCTGAAAAAGTTTTGAAGTTCAAAAAATTCATGAAGAAGTTACAAGTTTTTCACTTGGTTTTTCACTGAAAAATTGCTGTAAAATTCAAAACATTTTTCACTAGTTTTTTCACCAAAAAACTTGAAATGTTCAACCAGTGCTTGTCACACAATGTGTTTCAGTTATCTTTTGCAAAACAATCAACATATCTTTATTGCTCTGTGGCCATATCTCTCTGCCAAAGATGTCAAGTTTGCTCTGTGGCCGTATCTCTCCGCCAAAGATGCCAAGTTTGCCCTGCAGCCTGATATTTCCCTAAAGATATGTTGATTGTTTTGCAAAAGATAACTGAAACACATTGTGTGACAAGATCACAATATTTTCTGTGTATCTGGCAAGAATATATGCTGTACACATTTTGAATATGTTCATGCTTTCCTCCTTCAACATGCTCAAGAGGCATTTGAAAGATATTGTGAAAGACATGATGTATACATGCTGTACATATTCATTATGTATCATCCATAACATTCCAGAATTTAGGATGAAAACATTTTAAAAACTTTCAAGCTAGTTTAGCAGTGACATATGCAAGACTTAATGTTATTAGTTCTTGGATATATTTAGCATAGTTCACAAAGTGTTATTGAGATATCCTTCCTGTGTGATGCCAACTAGAGATCCAAATCATCCTGGGCGACTTACAGGTCTGGCCTCATCTTTTGGACAGCGATACAAAAGGCTGGGAGAGCTAGATGACCTTGAGGCAGCCCTCAAGAATGATCAAATGGCTGTCAACTTGACACCCAAAGCAGACCCACAGTATCCTAAACGTCTTCAGAGTTTGGTGGTCTCATTGGAAGAGTGGTTCATAAGGCTTGGAGGCTTGACAGATCTGGAGGCTGCACTGAAACATGCTCAAACTGCTGTTGAATTGACACCAAAGACTCACTCAGAGCTTGGTGTGTGCCTTCAGAGTTTGGCTGGGATCTTTGCAGACAGATACAAGAGACTTAGAGATATAAAAGATCTTGATGCAGCATTGCAGCATGACCAGGCAGCTGTTGGTTTGACTGCAGATGATGATCCAGATCTCCCAGGACGGCTTCAGGCCCTAGCTGTAGCTGTGTCTTATGGATAGCAGTATGAGAGACTGGGAGATCTGAATGACCTGGAGGCTACACTGCAGCATGATAGGAAAGCTGTCAGCTTGACACCAAAAGATCATCGGGAATTTCCTCTGCGTCTTCAGGGATTGGCTATGCCCTTTCATTCTCACTATCACTGACTTCAAGATCTGAATGATCTCAATGCAGCGTTGGAAAACATCCAAGCTTCTATTCATTTGACCCCAAAAGATCATTCACAACTTCCTGGGTGTCTTCAGGCTGTTGCAATGTTCTTTCGCCACCGATATAATCACCAGAGAGATTTGAAGGACATCGAAGCTTCACTGACAAACCTTGAAGCAGCCATTTCTTTGGTAGCCAAAGACCACACAGATCTTCCTCAACTTCTAGAGGAGTTCTCATTGTCTTTTGTTGAGTGATACCATGCTGCAGGGGACTTGCAGGATCTCCACACAGCCTTGGTGAATGATCAAAAGGCAGTTCAATTGACAACCAAGGATCACCCTGATTATGCTAGACGTCTTCAGGGCTTGGCTGTGACTTATATTGAACAATATAGGAAGCTAGGGGATCTGCAAGACCTTGAGTCAGGGTTGCAGAACAGCAAAGCTGCTGTCAGATCAACTCCAGAAGGACATCCTGAGCTTCCAAGATGCCTCCAGATTTTGGCTGTCTGTCTTCAGGACAGATACCACAGACTCCAAGATCCAGATGACCATGCTGCTGCTTTTACCAACTACACCTTATCTTTCAAAAACCCCATTGTTTCAAAACCAGTTTCCTCTTGGGAGGCTGCTCTAGAATGGGCATCCTTGACAAAAGGATACAAGGCCTCTGAGGTTCTAAATGCATACTCCACTGCCTTCAACCTCTTACCTGAGATTCTGTGGATTGGGAATCCAGTGAATGTGCATCAAGATGCTAAGAGGAGAATTAATTTCACCCAAGCAACTTCAGATGCTATTGCTGCATGCATTGGTCATGCCAGCCTGCCCCTTGCAGTTGAAATTCTGGAACAAGAGTTGGCAACGACATTCCAGCGACTGCTCCAGCTAAAGCCCAATATTAACACATTGGTCCAGGAAGAAGCAGACAAGCAGCAGATCTCTACTCAGCTCTACCTTGGAAATTCCCTAAATCCCAAAGGACTTGCAATTGACAGAAGTAAGTTGTTAGCGGACATTTGAAGTCGTCCTGATTTTGAAAACTTCCTGCTGCCAAAACACTACAAGGATCTTTGCTATGCATCTCAGGATGGACCAGTCATAATTCTCAGATCTCACAAAGATCACTGTGATTCCATTGTTCTTCTGAACATGGCAAACACTCTGCTTGGTATCCCCCTGCCAGATGTTACACTTGAAGGTTTAGAGCATCAATGGGCTATCCTCAAAGATGTACTGCAACAATGCAATGTAAGGATGAAGCAATCAGACTCCCCATGGCTCTATGGCACACAGGAAAGTTTGGTTTCAAAACCTCCTCAAGATGCCTTTGGAAATATGTTGACCTGGTTATGGGATAACATTGTTGAACACATCTATAAAGCCTTGGAACTGGTGAATATATTACTTGTTTGGTCTCTGATGTCCACTGACACAATACTTGTTGTAGCATGGAGTAGTGGATGGTCGCCTGTGGTGGTGTCCCACAGGCCTCTTCACTGGACTCCCATTGCATGCTGCAGTACGCTCTGATCAATTTGTCCAATCATACACAGCAACTTTGGATGCACTCCTGAACGCCAATGCAGGAACACTACCTGTTCCTGCACTAACAATTGGTATGGTTGGGGTGACACACAGTGGGTCTGGTGGTGAATCAGGTCTTCCATGTGTCAAGGAGGAGATTGCAAAAATTGTTTCAATTGTGGGGAAAGACCATGTGCACAGTGTGGTTGGACACCAGGCCACAGTCAAAGCTGTGAAGCATGAGCTTCAGCAGCTGCCACAGGAAGCAAGATCTACATGACCCTCCAAAAAGCTGCTTACAGCTCTATGAGGGCACCTTGGCACTGGAGACCATTCTGCAGATTCCCCTGTCAAATGCTGAATTTGTCTTTCTTGCAGTGTGCCAGACTTTCATGGGGGATGCAGAACTGGTGAATGAATCTTTCCACCTGGGTGGGGGATTTATTGCTGCAGGTTTTCAAGGAGCGATAGGAACTATGTAGTCAATGCTTGTTAAGGATGGCCCTTTTGTTGCACAGGAAGTATACACTCATATCTTCAGCAGCAGCAAAAGAGTACAGCCTCATGATGCAGCCAAGGTGCTGCAATTGGCAGTGAGGAAAATGCTGGATAATGGGGCTACATATGAGCGCTGGGTGCCATGGTGGCAATATCAGATGTGCCATGTCACGTGTTGTTCCATTGCCTCACTACAAACATCAGCCTCTTCAATTGAGTCTGCTCTCAAGTCTTTTAGTGGGACTCCTTGTCTTGCCGTTCTGCAAGTACACCAGTTCTCAACAATGGGCTGCCAGATTAATATTTCACACCAAAGGGCTCATAGCCTGGACACAGATGTGAGTAGACATGGAGGCCCATATCTGTGTCTTCCAGGTCTTATGGATGACCAGCTACTGTCTGCTCCAAGTCATGTTCTCCCTGCCTTTTTAGCCTCTTCCTCTTTTGTGGGATTCTGTTGAACCTTTCCCTGCTCTTTATGCAGCGGGACAGCATTAATCTCCTTGTCATCTGCTTCTGTCTTGGAGTTGTGAACAAACTTCGATATCTGAGAATGTGTTTTGTGCTCCCCATACAATACATGCTGTCAACACTGCAGATGTCTGCAAGCCCTTGCCAGGCTGGCTTCCCGCGAGGACCAGTACATGCACCATCTGTCCACATGGGTGGTCCTGCGCTACTACAAACTCATCTTTGTACAGCTGATGCATGCCACACGAACTTGGACTCTCCTGAAATGCAGGAGCAGGGCACCTGTCACTGGGAGCCCCCTTGACCTTCGAATAATACATGAGCCTGATCCTCCGCTTTACACAGGTCATTCTTGCTCTACTCCTCATTCCTTTTCCTCTACCTTCTTCCTCTCTTCTTGACCTTGGCCCTCATATCCTATCCGAATCCCACCCTCCCTGCTCTCCCTCCTGCATCCTCACTCTGTTTTCCATTCTCATCCATACATGCAGCATACTGATCCTGTCCTCTAGTGCACTTCCTAGCCCCATGACCTGTGGCTCAGCACCTGTGGCTTCACTTGACCCACCTGTGCATGCATCATATCAGTGCATGAGCAGCCCATGGTCCGAGCCAATTGGATGCCATTGTAAACCCGTCCAGCTTTACTTATACATCACGGGACTCACACAGCCACCTCCTGGCTCCCTTTCCCTCTTACTATATCTACTTATTCTGGCACTCTTGTACCCCCTTCAAATAATACAATGGTCCTCTTTGACTTTCTTCCGATCTTAGTGTTTCTCACCATCGAGATTACAGTGAGTTTTGGAAACTCACTGTATATAATACGGGTAGAAACACTTGAAAGAAACCAAGACCAGATTCAAATAAGACGGGAGTATGTTTTGGAGCGCCAGAAGGTAGTGGTAAGAATACAAGATCAGCATGATGTAACATCACAGTACGCGTGGTAAGTATGTGATGCAAGCAGCGGGCTTACACCCTCCCTGTCCATAAAAATTGCATACCCCTCCGCAGAAAACTGAGACAGAAAAAAAATGTAAAGCGTACAAATGCATGCCCGGCACCCCTACAAAGTATTTAGGCTTGCCCACGATGGGGAACAGGTGCTGACCACAGGGAGAAGTGAAAGTTGTGCCTGCCGGCCTACTTGAGTGTGCGCGCCAGCCATTGATCGAGTGCTTCAGCTTGTGCAACTTCGCGTCCGGGCAGCCATCGATCGACACCTGGCCCGTATCCGGAAAACCTAACGAGGTATTGTTTGCCGCGGCCTCGTGTTTGTTCGTCGATAATATCCTCAATAACCCATTCTTCGTCGCCTGAGTCGCCAATAATTGGGCCCGGTTCAGGGAGTTTTCTCGAAGGGAAAAGTTCGTTGTCGTTCTCCACATAGGGTTCTAATTCAGATGCATGAAAAACGGGGTATACACTGGGCTGGTTGGGGAGGTCGAGGGTGAAGGTGGAGCACTCAGCGTGTTTATCCGTGATAATGTATGGCCCATCGAAACACTTCATGTACTTCACCACCCTCCCATCCCCCTTCTTCATATACGCCGTGCACCGGTGCACCTTCGAAAGCTTGACCCGGTCGCCGATTTCGAGGTCCTTGAAGTCCGGGCCACGTTTCTTGTTTGCCTGTTCCACTTGTTGGATTTTAGCGGTGAGGAGGTTTTCCTGCGCCTCCATGACATCGTTGTGTAGCTGTTCGATAATTTTGGTGGCAAGAGCCTCCTCGGTTGGCATATCCACAATCGGCGTATAGACCAGCGGAGGGATAATCCTCGGGGAGCGGCCCATTCGTAATTGGAAACCCAAGAAACCCATGGACACATTGACGGTGTTCATCATGTCGAAGCGGACTCTTGGCAATGCACGCACCCAACCGTGTTGGTTCCAAGATACGTGGTATCGCACAGCCTGATTTACTGTCTTGTTCGTCCGTTCACTAGCTCCATCAGTCTCCGGATGGTAGGCAGTCGACATCTTGAGTTTTACTCCGGTGAGTTTAAGCAGAGCTTTCCAGAATTCCGACAAAAACAGCTTGTCATGGTCGGAGATGATGTCCAGTGGGAGCCCATTCTCGCAGTACCAGTGGTTGAAAAAGAGAAGTGCAAATTCCGGAGCAGAGATCATAGTGTTCGTTGGTATAATTTGAATGTCGGCGCCTAATCTGTCCGTGAAAGTCACAATGCAGTTGTATCCTTGGTCTGGCGGCAGTGGGCCGATGAAATCTATTGCGACTGAGTCGCCCCGTTGGTTCGGTATTGGCAGCAGGTGTAGTGGACCGGCATGTCGGGTCGTTCTCGATTTGTTGGTTTGACAGTCAGGGCACGAGGGAATATAAGCCTGTTCCAGGTCGCGCCTCATATTGGGCCAGTAGTATTCGTTCGAAATGGTGCTATAAGACTTGTCGAACCCAAAGTGCCCGAGGTTGTTGTGCACCAGTTGGTACAATAATTCACGGACTTTGGCGACATAGGGAATAATGAGCCGAGAGCCCACATACCATAGGCCGTCGCGCTGTTCCAGTCCAGGCATTCCCTCGCTAGCAGACGACAATTTTTGACACCATTTGTCATTGGCATAGCCGGTCCGTATTTGTTCGAGCAGATCTGCATCTGCGGACACAGATAAGACTCCAGCAATTGGTTCCGCTTGTGGTGGTGCCCGTTGTGGGTCTCTGATCCGCGTTGCGACGAGGCACTGTACTGCGCGGAAGGGACAGTCTTCGCGCAGGGTCAGTATCGCTGCTACGGGATTCTCCAGTTCCTCATGGCCTATCCACGGCTCACACGCCGCTTTCTCAGCCGAAATGCTGTCATTAAATTCGGTATGTGACAGCGCATCTGCCACGTTATTGTCTTCTCCCTTAACGTACACGATTTTGCAGTCATATTGACTCATGAGCTCCATCCATTGTGCTTGTCTTCGCGACAGATGCTGCTGCATGTCAAAATTCTCCAATGTTCTGTGATCAGTGTAGACTGTAAACTGTGATCCGATGAGGTCTACCCTCCATTTCTTCAAGGCTCTCATGATCGCAAGCAATTCTTTTTCATGGATGGGGTAGTTCAATTCCGCTCCCTTGAATGACATCGAGTCGAACGCGACCGGTCTGGCGGTTTCCCAGGTCTCTCCCCAGGACAAGACCGTGCCGGAGCGCTTCTTGCTCGCATCTGGGGTCAGGAAGATGTGCTTATTTCCAAGATTCTCGTGGTCGATTGTTGTCAGACAATCCCTTCCCACCACAATTTCTTTAACCCCTCGGAAGGCCGCTTCGTGGGACACGGTCCATTCCGGGAACACCTTGTCACACTCTTCCAACGTCAATTTTTCCAAAATCATTGTGTGTTTCGCTAGTTCTGGTAAGAACTTCGCGATGTACTGTACCAATCCCAGAAAGGCCCTAACATTCGTCGAAGATTTTGGCTGTGGCCAATTAACTATACATTCAACCTTCTTAACATCGGCTTCGATACCACATTGGGAAATATGGTGGCCCAAAAAATCCACCTCATAGCAGAAGAGTTTCGTCTTCTTCGGATTACAATACAGGTGCGCCTTTTTCAACGCGTCGAAGACCATTCTCAGATGCTTTTTGTGTTCTTCTTCGTTCTCGGACCAGATTATAATGTCATCTAAATATACGTGACAAATTTTTCCTATCAGTTCCCTCAGGGCCGTGGTAACGCGGTGTTGCTGTACTGCGGGTGTGTTCCGAAGGCCCTGGGGCATCACAACCCACTCATATAACCCAAGCGGCATCGTGATCGCGGTGTACTTGATTGAATCGGGGTGCATTCATGTTTGAAAGAAACTGTCTGTAAACTCAATCGTTGACCAAAATTTTCCCTTAGCGCAATCAGCCAGTATGTCATCGACTCGAACCAGAGGGAAGGAGTCCGTGACGGTATTCACATTCAGCGGCCTGAAGTCGTTTACCCACCGGGGCAACACGAATTTATCCGCCTTGGGCATCAGGAACGCCGGTGAGGTGTATGGGGATGAGGATGGCCGAATATGTCCGGCGTCCAAGTGCCCCTGTATTAACTTCTGCCATGCATCCTTATACTTCCATGGGCTTTGATACATTCTTGTTTTGAATGTCTTCTCTGCATCTTTTACGGTAATTTTGCACAATACGTCTGTTGGGAGGTCATCCACATGCGGCATCGGCTTGAACAAGCAAGAATAGTCCGCCTGCAACTTGTCACCGCGTTTCTGAAGCTCGTCCCAGTGGGCCAAGACTTCGACGTGTTCACACACGGCGGCTACGACATTTACTGGTTTTACGTCCTCGAACTCTTTTGCCAGTTGCATTCTCAGACGTCTCGCGTTGCAGACCATCTTTAGCTCTTCAGACATCTTCTTATGATCCATCTTTGTTGCACAGAACTTTTCGCGTGACTTAAGTTTCGGCGCAGGTGCCGCTTTCGGAGTAGGTGGGTCAAGTAAATTGTATTGGCACCGCTTATCGACAGCGGTGCGGGTGTTATGGTCTATTACAATGTGGTTACGGGACAGCCAGGGAAGGCCCAAGATAAGGGGCGCGCAAAGGTTGGGCGCTACCAGCGCTTGTACGGTATTCGATGTCCAATCCTGATTTAGCACGGTCGTGTGCAGTTTTACGTACTCAGTAAGGTCCATCGTCGTCGGTTCTTTGGAATTCGTTTGGTCCATAGCAAGCGATATCTTCTCGGGCTTATGCAATCGAAAACGTCGTGGGCCGAGCTTCGTGGCGACGTCCTCGTCAATCAGCACTAGTCCTGAACCGTTGTCAACAAGTGCTTTAACCAGTAGCGGTACCGATGTCAACGGCCCTTCCAGCAGGCATTCCCAATAGAGATGGGTGTCGCGGTGGAAGGGAATGCCACTCACGCTATGATCAAAGTCATTGTCCGAGCCGCTATTGTCCGAGTCTTCCACCGCCGGCATAACTGCCGCGACGGTCGGAGTGGACGTCGATGCCGGAGTAGACTTCGGTCTGCGTGCAGCAACAGACTCGGTGGTGACGGGCCGGTAGTTGTTCCCGGAGGGAAACCCGTTAGGGAAGTCGCAGGAGGTGTGGGTAACAAAAACGCAGCGGCACTTGAAACATCCCTGGTTTTCCTTCAGAAGCGCACGTTCAGAGTCGGTGAGGGCGGGGCAGCGAGTGGAGGTCGACGTGGGGGATGTGGAAGGTGCTTGGGAGGTGGTGTGGGAGCCGCCGTCATCAGAAGCGGGCTTCTTCACCTTCCGGTCGAGGTCTCCGTCTGCCTTGCATTTGTCATTGCGTGCCTCTTCTCTACGGAGCTCGACAGCGATCTTGTGTTCACGCGCAATGACGCAAAGGTGTTCCTCGTTGAGGCGTCGCATTTCGAGAGCCCAGCCACTCAGATTCTCGGGGTCGATGGCTTTGGCAATGGCGTCATTGTTCAGTGATAGCTGCAGGTCGGGGATGATGCCGGCTTCGATGATATGACGGATGCGGGTGTTGGAAAGTGCGGCGGTGGTACCGATGAGAAGGGAGCTGTTTGTGACGACGCGTGTATAGTATCTGTCGAAGGACTCGCTGTCGAGCATGCGAGACGACATGATTTCTATGCAGGTCGTCTGTTCCCAGTCCTTACGGAGGAACTTGGTGCGGAGTTCAGCCAGAAAGGCGTCAAAAGTCATCGCGACGACGCGAGCCTTCTCAGCAGGGTCGCGGAGCCAATTGACGACGTGAACGTCCTGGAAGCAACAGAGGATCGATGCGACTTGGGATGCGGGGACGGTTCCTTTGTGGCTGAAGTAAGCTTCGCAGTGGAAGCGGAACTGGTCGATGACAAGCGGGGTAAGCTCGCCCACAGTCAGGGTGGGGATCTTGCCGGTGCGGCCTTCACATTCAGCGTGGTCGGTCATGGTTGCAGAGGTAGCAGTGGGGTCGTCGTTGCTAGATGAGTCGGAAGAGGATACGGTCGGTGGGGAAACAGGAGGGGAAGGTGGCAGTGGCGTGTCCCGAGGACTCGAGTTGGGCGGTGGTGACGGCGCTGAAGAGGCGGAGTGACGACGGCTTGTGTTCGCGGCTGCAGCAGCCCAAGTCTGCAAGGGCGTAGCGGTCGACGGTGTTCTTGAAGACAGCAGGGTTACTATTCAGTGGGCGGTGGCTGTGTCGGAGGAGGTGACTTGGCCTCTTGTACTGTGTACAGAGTCAGAACGGCACACTCAGTTCGTTAACGGTCAACGGCGGGCAGTTGGTAGGTACGGTGGGTCCCTGGTGTGGGGAAATGCGGGGAACAGAAGCAGAGACGGAGGCAGAAACATTGATCAAAGATCGTGGATCTCTTGATCCCCGTTCTGCGATGTGATGCGTCAATATTTGAAAAAAAAGTGGAAACTCACCGTATATAATATGGTTAGAAACACTTGAAAGAAACCAAGACCAGATTCAAATAAGACGGGAGTATGATTCGGAGCGCCAGAAGGTAGTGGTAAGAATACAAGATCAGCGTGATGTAACGTCACAGTATGCATGGTAAGTATGTGATGTAAGCAGCGGGCTTACAAGTTTCCACTTTTTTTCAAAGAATCACCCATCTGTATTACGTATCAGCACAAAGATCAGTGATCTTTGCTCCCACTGATACCTCGTCCAGCTGCCACATCAGAGTGTGCACAGCCACACAGCCCAAAGAAATGCTTGCTCCCCCAAAGACTCACAAAACTGATGTCCCACATGCCATCCATCCATCCTCACACCCCTCACCATACAAGCGGCCACTAGCTGTGTACGCTCACCACTGTCCCCATTGACTCCCTCTGCCAAAACACTGTCCCCACACCACTCGCTGTCCCCATCCCCACCTCCCACACCTTCATGGCCACCCACGCCGCCAGCTGTCCGCTCTCCAGCCTCCTCTGACTTGTCCTCCAACGACTCCTCCCCATCATCCATGCCGTTGCCAAGATGCCTGGTGAGGCCACTGTAGAGGCACACTCCTCAAAAATCCCCACTCTGACCACCGGCAATATCACCCCTCCCATCATCAATGAATTTGAATATGCTTGCATGAGCTGCTGCGCACACAAAGGCACTGCCCCCACAGCGCAGGTCGCAACAACCCTAGGCTGCTTGCATGACCAACATGTCATGAACTGGCTCTGTCCCGCAGTGGAACACAAACACGACCTCACCCTTACCTTCGGGGCCTTTATGGCCAAATTCAAGAAGAAGTACTTGCGCCAGGACTAGGAGCAGATGACCTGCCCTAAGCCTCTCACGAGCCATATGGACACGAAGTCATTTGCAGACTTTTCCACCGACATCCTGGCCCTCCATTCTCTCCTCGTCGACACACTGTCTGAACTGTCAGCTATGCGCCTCCTTCACACCCTTGAGGCCAGCATGTGCCCAGAGCTCCAACGTGACTACAGCAAAGATGCTGTGGCCCAGGCCATTGATGCAGACAAGATTGATGACTGGATCACGGAGGTCATCTGTGTTGACAAGGACTGCATCTACATGCTTGACCAGCAGCGTCGTGTGGCCGCTAAGCTCCAGCATGAGCAGATGCGCAAGGTGCTGCCAATGACTGAGGCTGGCGCTGACGAGAAGTGGTTCTGCAACCCCTCCCACACCAAGAACACCTTGTCTGCTCCCACTTCGTCCTCGTCCTCGTCCAAGGACAATTCCCCCCCCCCCCCCCCCCCTCTGACCGATGATGAGCGGAAGCTCCTCTGCAAGAACAGCGGCTGCAACAAGTGCCACCACCTTTTTGTCAACCACATATCCACTGACTGCACCAATGGTTTCCCATCTGGTGCAACCTACAAAACAATCGCGGCTGACACTGTCACTGCTGCGGAGAAGTCGAAGTCCATCGCCACCATCATTGACAACCCCAACGACAGCCTCGGCACTGACAGTGATATGTCTGTGAGTACACCTTCCGCTTCCCCCCATCGTGCCAAGCACCTCTACTGGAATTGCTTGGTAGAGGGCCCGGCAACGACTCTACCCTTACATGTCTGCGTGCTAATCAACAACGGTGCCTACCTAGTGCTGATTGACGGTGACTTTGCGGACAAGCTCGGCCTCAAACGATACAATCTGCATACACCTGAATCTGTTTCTCTTGCCATGGACATCGAATCCGCTTCCACTACCAATTTTACCCAGTATGTTAAGCTTCATACCATCTCTCTTGACCAGACTTGGGTCTCTACTACTGTTTGTGCGCTCATTGCACTGTGCCTCTGTCTGCCGATCATTTTAGGCCTTCCGTGGCTCTCAAATAACTGTATTGTAATAGACCATAATGCACGCACCGCCGTTGATAAGCAGTGCAAATATGATATCCTGAACCTGCCTGACATGAAACTGCCTCCGAAAGTCAAGACGAAATTGCATGAAAAGCTGCAGAAGACTAAGAAAGACCAGAAGGCTATGATCATAGAACTTGAATCTGTTTGTGCACAGCACCTCCAGTTGCTCAAGTCCAAGGGTCTCTTCAAGCTCAAGCAGGACTACTCTTTTCTGTTTGAACCAATGCCATATGTTGATGAACTTCCTACGGATGTACTCTGCGAAATTACACTCAAAGATGCAGATAAGTCCTTCAAGACGCGAACTTACCAAAGTCCCCGAAAACAAGGATGCATGGCAGAAACTGATCCAAGGGCATCTTGATGCAGGAGGCATTCACCCGTCATCATCGCTGTTTGCATCACCAGCCTTCCTGATGCCAAAATCAGATACATTGGTACTACCATGCTGGGTGAATGATTTCTGCCTGCTTAATGCGAACACCATGCATGAATTGTTCCCTCTGCGCAAGGTCAATGACATTTTAGCCGACTGTGCAAAAGGAAAGATTTGGTCGACTATAGACTTTATGGACAGTTTCTTTCAAATGTGCATGCGCCCTGGCTCGATCAAGTACACAGCGGTCAGTACACCACTTGGCCGGTATGAATGGATGGTAATGCCACAGGGCTTGCACAACCACCAGCCGTCCAACAGTGTCGTGTCACGGCTGCTCTGCATGAATTAATTGGCTCCATCTGTCATGTCTACTTGGATGAAATAATAATCTGGTCCAAAGACGCTCATGAACATGAAAAACATATCAAGATGGTATTCAATGCCCTTAAGAAGGCCCATTTGTACTGCAACCCGAAGAATACCAAGCTCTTCTGCTATGAGGTAGACTTCCTGGGCCACCACATCTCCCAAAAAGGAGTCGAAGCCGACACAACAAAGGTTGACCGGATTGTAAACCAGCCGAGACCCAAGTCTGCAACAAATGTGGGTGCATTCCTGGGCCACATCCGCTACATAGCCAAATTCTTGCCCCAACTTGCAGACCACACTGAAGTACTTGAAAGGTTAACCACTAAAGCATGTGACCACAAATTTCCCGAATGGACCGCCACCATGCAAAACGTGTTTGAAACAAATCGTTGTTAGTCACGTATGCTTAACAACAATTGACCATGAAGACCATGGCAAGAACAAGATATTCGTGACTGCAGACGCCAGTGACAAGTGCTCAGGTGCACTCCTATCTTATGGGCCAACGTGGGAAACTGCGCACCCGGTAGCTTTTGACTCCATGTCCTTCAGGGTTGTGGAGTTAAATTACCTGGTACATGAGAAAGAATTATTAGCTATCATGCACACCCTGAAATGTTGGTGTGTCGACTTGATTGGCTCGCATTTTATGATCTACACTGACCACTGTACCTTGGAAAAATTTGAAAACCAGAAAGAACTCTTGTGCTGCCAGGTGCATTGGATGGAGCTCATGAGCCAATATGACTGCAAAATAGTTTACATGAAGGGAGAGGACAACACTGTCGCTGATGCCCTTTCACAAACCACCTTCTAAGACAGCGAGAGCACAGACAAAGTTGCAACCGAGCCTTGGATCGGCCATGAAGAGGACTAGGAGAACAGTCAGATAGCTGCTATTCTCTCCTTGAAGCCTGACTCCCATTTCTAAGTGATGTGCTGCCTTGCTGCAACCAGAATCCTTGATCTGCCCAGATCAGTCAAGACCCAGCCACTTGCAGCAGTCATAAAGATTTTTGTGGATGCTAAAGTTCTCAACGGAATCCATGCCAGCTAAGCCAAAGATCCCTGGTGTAACAAACACGAGTCGTCCAGCCAAGGCATTCCCGGCCTTGTTTTTCATGAATCTGAAGGTCTTTGGTATGTGGGCGACCATCTCATAATCCCCCATGCTGGGAACTTGTGTGAGAGACTGTTCCACCTCACCCACAACAATCTCAGACATTTTGATTTGACAAATCCTACAAATCACTCCAGGACACATACTACTGGCCAAATATGTGCAGGGACCTAGAGATCACATACATTCCGTCCTGTGTGGATTGCCAACAAAACAAGTTCTACATGACAAGGAAAGCAGGTCCGCTGGATCTGTTACCAATCACCAAACAACGGGGCGACTCCGTGGCAATTAATTTCGTTGGCCCACTGCCTGTGGACCAAGGTTACAACTGCATCACCACTTTCACCTGCTGCCTCGGCTCGGATATCCAGATAGTACCTACGAACATGAACATCTCTGCAAAGGATTTTGTCCCACTATTTTTGACAAATGGTATTGTGAAAACAGCTTGCCCTCCGGATTCTCTCAGACCAGGATAAACTCTTCATCTCGACCACCACTCCGTGTACATGAAGAAAGGTGATAATTGTGTCGCCAAATACTTGGCCTGTTTCGACGGTCCTTACACAATCATTTCCAAACACGCTGAGTGCTCTACATTTACACTGGATATGCCCACCAGCTGAATGTATTCCCCGTTTTTCACACTTCTGAGCCAGAACCTTACCAGGAAACGACGACAAACTGTTTCCCACTTGCAAACTCATGGAACCAGAACCGATAATCAACAACAATGGTGAACAAGAATGGTTCATTGACTCTATCAAGCTGCAGCGCTTGATGACTGGCTGGCTCAGAAGGCATAGGATGGTTGGGATATTTGTCCTGTTCAACCTTCTTCATGTCACTGCCCTGGTAGCTTTTCCCCATGGGGTTTTTAATGCACTCATGGAGCACTTGCATGTAATCCTTCCTCTGTTGATCTGGCAGGTGGATTCGGTTTTTTATGGACAGGGGAGGGGGGGGGGGGGGGGGGGGTGGGAGGTGTAAACCCATCCGGCTTTACTTACACATCACGGGACTCACACAGCCACCTCCCAGCTCCCTTTCCCTCTTACTATATCTACTTTTTCTGGTGCTCTCGTACCCCCTTTGAATCATACAACGGTCCTCTTTGACTTTCATCTGATCTTAGTGTTTCTCACCATCAAGATTACCGTGAATTTCCAGCCATGATCAATTGTACTGCACACTTTCTGAGTGAGGAAGCGCAGCTGTGACGATGGGGTGATGAATGGGACAATGCATGTTGATGGGACCTGATGGATCTGGACTGGCCACAAGACAGAGTCGTACAGGATATAGAATGGAGTGCGAGAAGATGTAGTGCTGTGTGTGCCTACACAGAGTTGTTCTCTGGATGCTGGATGGCTGGAGAACAGGTGCTGCTATGCAAAGAGTTTGGACGTGTACCAATGTGAGTGAGATTGTCCGTTGTCATTTACCTTCCTTTCCCCTTCCTTTCCCCTCTCCCTCCCATCTCCTCCAGCCCTTCCGTACCATCGACTGCATTCTCATGGTCTTCCACAGAGAACAATTTATTCTGCTTGCCCAAGATTATAATGCATGGAATCTCACAACCCTTCACCAACTGAAAGCACCCGGTGTGACTGATAAAGAAGCCATGATCTGAGTTTGTTCTGAGTGGCAGTGTGATCGGTGTGTCGGTGATGGCCGGTGACTGACCAATGAGTGGGCATGTGATTCACTCAGAGAAATCACCAAAAGAGGAGCAGTGAGTAACTCAGTTCTGGCAAAAGGGTAAAAGCTCTACTGACATATTGAGTGAGAAGTACTGAGGAGCTACATTAGTATTTGTGTGGTAGTAGGGTCAAGATGTGTTTGCGAGAGCAAGGGTGAATGGTAGTGAAAGAGAGAGGAAGCTGGCAGGTACTGCTTGTACTGCCAACCAAGACGACACCACATCAGCCAAAAATCACCACATTTCCATCACACATGTCACTATTTTACCGTCAGCCAACATTTGCACTAGCAGCTATACTGACCCCTTTCACCTCACACCTCAGCAAAGCAGCATGCCCAACTTGATGTATTGCACCTGGCAACTGCACCCTGCCTGTCAGCTGCTAGTCTCAGAAAAGGAACCACCATGCCCACACATGCTTGAGCTCTCCAATCATCCTATAACATGGTGTGTTGTTGGCGTGAGCAGAATGAGCATAGCCTTCTGTATAGGTAATTACTGCCCTCTCTGCTCTGCACTCTCAGCTCATCTATGGTCAATGCAGCTCATGCTCTGTCCACTCATGCCATCACACATGCCTCTGCCCATGTGCTGACCCTCCAGCTCTTCTCCCAGAACAGCTCTGGCTCCTGTGTGCAGGTGCTAAGCCGCATTGCCCTAGACACTCACGCAGATGTCGACTCAGTGAATGCCTGTTAACCTTGGCCTCCCAGTGTATACCTCCCAATTGCTGTGCCTCATGAGCAATGACACCGAGCGAGCACTTCAGGAGGTACATCAGATGTGGGGGATGTGGACATGAGGCAGGTATGCATGGAGGGTCAAGTCTAACTAAGCGTGGGCTGAGTGGCTTAGTGGATTTGGGCAGCAGAGGTGGTCAAGTGTGGATTCGCAGGTGGTGCATGCACAACCGGCAAGGTGCATACAAAGCGGGCATCATGTCAAGGGCCTGCAGTGGACTATGATGGGGACACCTTTCACTCGTGTGCTGAGTCAGCAGAGCAGGATAATTTTGTGGCACAGCCAGCAGGTCCACAACTGTAAATTAGGAAATTCATCATTTGTAATGGTCTAAATACCAGGGAAAGGTGTCCAAAACCCATGGTTTCAATCCCCAATATTCCATGGGTGCAAATACAAAATATGAATATTACTCATATGAGGCCCAGAGGGTTCTTGCACTAGTGATTTGGAAACCAACCAGTACGCAGTGAAAGACTTCAAGGCCCAGAGGGCCACTGTAACAAGCCCACAGAGAATAACTAAATTAAAATATGAGTATTGTTTGTATGAAGCCCAGAGGGCTCTTACACTTCCACCAACCCAGAGGGCAATGATATTCAATGTAGACGTTGAATCTTCTGCACTACGTATGTAGCTAGGATCGCGGTTCTGAAGCTCCGACATTATCCAAAATGGAAACATTCAAAAGATTGTACAGAAAAAACATTATTCGGATCGCCCTGGCAAACGGATGGTCAGACGAAATCCGCATACATGCTGATAGTACTCACCTTCGTCACAATAATGTGTTCCTCACTGAGCATTACAGCGTCGTACTCGAACTGCTCTTTCGAGCGCACCTCGATGTACGGCAACGACCCACCGACCTCGTCCCGAAAAACGCCGTGGGTAGAGAACCAGTCTGTGCCGTAGACTAGGCTCGTGTATGCTGTGTCGGTGTTCCAGGAGTTGATAGGCCCCCCTCTGCGTTCGGCGCGCTCGGCAGCGATTTCTCGGCGAACGAGGTAGGGGTTGAAGTCGAGTATGACGAGGGGGGCGCGTCTCTCGCCCGGGACGGTCCGGGGACGATAGACCCAGCGCGTACCGCAGGAGGTGGTGATGAATGCATTGTCGATGTTCTCGTTGGGGAACCAGCGTGTCGCTGACGGGCCCCAGTCGCTCCACGGGATAATGTGATCTAGAGGATCCAGCTCCTCGTACCGAGCTGGATAGCCGGTGGACCGAGGAAGGAGGGCCTTGCGGTGGACGATGAACGTGAATGGACGGTACCAGTTCGCGGAGATATACATGACGTCGAACGAGATCAAAATGATGGAAGATTCGACAGAGGTGGAAAAAGGCCTGGTCGTTGAGGCAAAGGAGCTCGTTCCGCGGGGATTGGGCTCGCCCCGGCACTGGACGTTTCGCAAGCGCGTGCTTGGGTCCGCGAGCCGAGGGAGCATAAATGACCTGATCAGACGAACTTGGCCGTGGGCGGGTGGGTGGGTGGGCGGGATGTAGTATATGTCCAAACGGCCGTCATTGATCGGGAGCATGAGGACATCTTCGGCGAGAAAAACAAGTCCCGTGTTCTGGACTGGGATGGGGTTCTGTGCATTTGTTAGCAGAGACGTAGCAAATTTGGGAGGAAAAAGTGGCACACACCGTCTTGAGAGACCCGAGTTTCCAATTGTACAGATACAGAAAATTGTGTTGTTGGACCGTGTGGACCTCGGTTGAATGGTGATAGACCACGAGCGCCAGGTTTTCACCGACAATTTCGAGGTTCACGTGGATCTCTTGCGATTCTTCGGTTAGTTGTTGAACGGTCAAGGTAGACTTTATCGCTTTTGGATGAGCGGAGCCGCTTCGGAAATCGATTAGCTCAATCTCCAATGGACCGCGCACATTCAGTTCCGGTCTAAACGTTGTACATAAATCGTTTACGGTAAAAAGAAAGATAAAAAGCAATACTTACACTGTCAGAAATGCGATCAGGTTATGCTCCTCTATTGCAGTTCCAAAATCGAGGACATTTCTTCCGACAGCGATTTTGGACCATGCCACCTTCTGACCCTCTGTCCGAGGGAGTTCTGCACATTGGACGCCGCGTGTAACACTCCACTGGCCAGGCAACGAGGTACTGGCTATTCCAAGCAGATACGCGTCGGGCTTGAGGTCATACATTCCAGACGCAATGTGTGGTGTCTGTGAAGAAACACGGAAGTCGTAGATGAAGTTCCGCCAAAATTTTTGGCGTCGGAAAAGAAGCGAGAAGCGGTCGGAGAGTCCGAGGGAGCATGAAGGATTGTCGTCCATACATTCCGTTGCAAGACGTATCCGGTACTGTAGCTCCAGGGATGCCTGAATGAGGTTGTGCAGGAACTGACCCGTGCACATACATGAAAGAAGATCATTGAGGCGCAAGTAGGCCATTGAATGAACGATAAGTTCGACAGGAAGAGACAAGAGTGCTGAAATGGGCGACATATTCTGTGTGAGGCTGAATTTGGGCGATATGGCAGATTTTTGCTGCTCCGACTCGAACTCGATACGACGATAAGCCACCAATACAAGAGGTTCGAATGTTCGGCTTACATCCATTGTGGCTCCAAGAGCTACTTGGAAACGAATTCCGGTGGGTAAGAATCATGCAATATGGTGGCCCCGTGACAACCTCAGGTTATACGTACGGAAATCTCCGTAGTATGACGTTAATATGACCGAACCCCAATCTGACATCCCAAAAGGGGAATGCTTACAAATAGATAACATAACACTGACGGTCAGTGCACAAAATCCCCCCCCAGGAAAGCGGCTTATGCTCCAAGAGGTCCGATCCTGATGCGGACGGAAACGCCCTGAAAATGGCCTCTATGTCCGATACGAATGCGGATGAAACCGGCGAAAAAAATCACAATGTCCGATCAAAAGCGTGGACGGAGATGGCCGGTCGGGGTGGATGTTCCACTTGGCGTACACAAGCGTCGTTTACAAGAGAGACTTGGCTCCCGGACGAGTGGCCTCTTTGCGGTTCGGGCTGCGGCTGGCTTCGGTAGAATGTATTTATACTATTAGTAATAGATTACCGTCTTTGTTGGTGCAGTATAATTTATAAACGTGTCTTTATTTGGCCCTTCCTGATGGCTCTTGGTTTAGACCATGAGCCATCGCCCCGTCTGCCTGTCATTCTCAGTCTCTGTGCTATCCATGCTGACTTTTTTAAGTCATTACTATGTACACGAAAAACACCATGCACGACTGGATCCCGAACACCACTAGCGTCAGCACGCCATCCTATATCTGCATCGCCATCTATCGCCAGTTCGCAGGCTCGCTATTCAGCTCTGTCGCTTGCGAGAAGTTATCGTGCCCCACCGTCCTTGAAAACCCACACACCCATATCCTCTTCTCGCTCGCGTCATACAGAATCACCCGGCAGTCCATCCCAACTCAAGAGGGCTACCCGCACACGATGGCCACCCTCTGTGCTGCGTCCTTGAAGCTCTTCCAGACCTTCTGCCAGGGCCAAGTCACTTTACAAGCTGCCATTTGCAAGCTTGTGGTTCTTTTGAAGGATACAGGGCCCTCGGACACTTTGGCTACCGAGGACCTGCTGGATGGTGAGCAGGAGGTGCAGGAGGATGCATCAGGGAAACCCCCCAAGATATTTTGCGATATTTTATCTCAAAATGTCGAGAAATATCGAAGATTGTTGAGGTATCAATATTTTGCTCAAATTATCTTCCCCCCCCGACAAAATATCACAATTATATCTCAAAAATTGCTCAGAATATCATTGACTTGGTGGCCTGGTTTCATTGTAGTTCCACTTCATACATATCATACAATGACACAATGACGCGATAAGTGAAGAACCCATATATTTGACAGTACGTAGGACAGAAAAATACTACTGCAGTAGTTCAGAACTAACACACCCACCCAAATAAAACACCAGCCCTGGGCCAACCATCAGGACACCACATGACTGAGGTCACACATCGGAATGTCGTGGTCGCACGGATCCCGGTAGTCGGGGCGCTCGTAGTACTCCGAGTCTGCACTGAGCAGCAGCACGTGTGTGAACGGGAGTGGCAGTGGGCAGCACAGGCTGGGCAAGGACGGTGGCGGCATGGACCGGTTGATGGGCACCGTGCGGTGTGGGAGTGGAGACAGCGGCAGCGGGCCCCACGTGCGCTCGAAGTGCAGCAGGAGATGGGACAGCGCGGTGCAGGGGAGGGGAGCAAGGGCCAGCGAGCAGTGGCAGAGGGGCAGGTTCACGTTCGTAGACCTGTGAGGACAGCAGGGCAGATTGCGTGACCTGGGAATTTGTTGCGTCTTGCGTTATTCTACAACTTGGTTGGTGGATGTGGTAGCTTGGAAATATGCAAGGGCTTATGACAGGAGTATTGGTTTGGCGAACAGGAAACATAGGGAAGGTTGCTCTTGTTTGACGACGTTGCGGGACCACGTGAGTGAGGGTGAGCGATGGCCTGAGACATCCTGTCTTGATGGAGTGCAGAAGTGCAGAACAGGAGAGCAACAGTGAGAGACGGTGAGGCCCAGGAGTACCAGCCACAATAGGAGCCCATGTTCTTGAAGGTCTTGAGGAGAAAGGAAGCGGTGGGGCAGGCAATTGAGGGAAGTGGAAAGAGGAAGAGAAAAGTGTTGTCGTGGCAATGTTTGCCGCTATTTGACAGATTGATCGGCGGAGTTTGAATGACTTGCAGCAAAACTCGTTGAGAGCTCAATTGGACAATCACTGGAATCTGCTTCATGAGGTTGTTTGAGCTGAGATTTGCACTTGCTAAACTCAATGGGGTGCTTGTAATGCCTGCTGCACCCTGTTTTAGACTTTTCGAGATTGTGTAAGAAAATGTGCATAAAAGTTTCACAAAATATCTGTGGATATCGCAAATGTGCTGAAAATATTTTGTGACAAAATATCGCAAAATTGCTAGGGAGGATTTCCCTGATGTGCAGGGGTGGGATGTCTCTAGCATACAAGTAGATTTGTACTGGATTCTCAATTAATGCTGATGGAAACACCGCTATGGAAGGTCCGATCCCGTATGCTGACGGTGGCCTGTCGCCCAGAGGTCTGATCCACTTGGCATATGAGCCCGACGAAAATTCAGTGTCCCCAATCACAATGCGTACAGAAGAGGTGGGAAAACAGATGTACGGAAATGGCCAAAATCGGCTATTCCCCCCCCCCCCCCCCCCACTATGACATCACGTGATGTTGGCCATTCCCATGTCAATGTTCGTTCACATTGAGAAATTCTGAAACCAAGTTCATTGTCATGTTCTTGGTTTTATTTAATGGCAAAGAGGGACTGTGTGTTTACAGACTGATTTTAATTATTTCTTGTTTGAATTTAAGCTATAAAAAGCCTTAAGAAAGGTCAGTTTCACTGGTTGAGCATTTCAATTTTTTCACCTTCTTTTTCAGTGAAAAATGTTGTTTATTTTTCAGACATTTTTCACTGAAAAAGAAGGTGAAAATTTTAAAACATTTTCAGCACTTTCTCGATTCAAGGTGAAAAATTCAAAATAAAATAAGAAAGTGATGAAAATGTTTTGAAATTTTCACCTGCTTTTTCAGTGAAAAATGTGTGAAAAATAAACGACATTTTTCACTGAAAAAGAAGGTGAAAAAATTGAAATGTTCAACCAGTGTTTGTCAATGTACAGTTCAAAATAAAGTCCGTTTGCAGAAAAAAATTGCATATCTGCCGCGTCAATTTTAAGGTGAATTTGTGTGTATATGCTGTCATTTTCTGCTCAATAGTCTTATATACACATTTAGAGCAACATTGATGCTGCCATAAAACCTTCAAATACATATTACTGCCAACTAGTTTCTGTGGGAAAGGTGAAAATAGAGGTGAAAAGCAACAACCATACATATACACTAAGTGGAAAGGGTAAAAGGGGAAAGTTTGAAGAGATGAAACACTACCTCTGAGGTTCAAACCCACGACACCTGATGATTAGGTAATAAGACTCCACCACTACTTAACCGCTACAGCACGGCAACCATACGTAGTGTTGACAAACATTGCATTATGAGCGACTGGCCGTCTCGGCGAAGAAACGGCACATTGGTCAGCATTTGTCCATTTTAGGCAATGTCAGAGTGGGGGAGGCGTGTGGGAGCTAATATGACCTCTTGCTGAACTATCACCACACACTGGTTGAGCATTTCAATTTTTTCACCTTCTTTTTCAGTGAAAAATGTTGTTTATTTTTCAGACATTTTTCACTGAAAAAGAAGGTGAAAATTTTAAAACTTTTTCAGCACTTTCTCGATTCAAGGTGAAAAATTCGAAATAAAATAAGAAAGTGATGAAAATGTTTTGAATTTTTCACCTGCTTTTTCAGTGAAAAATGTGTGAAAAATAAACGACATTTTTCACTGAAAAAGAAGGTGAAAATTTTGAAATGTTCAACCAGTGACAGACAAGAATGCGAGTCCAATGCAGCTGATCTCCACCTGCAGGGACGGTTCCGGTAGTACCGGTGCTGCTGTCCCAAAGCGCATCGATAACATACCACCATAGATCCTGACGAAAATATTTCTTATCATGATGCAAGACAATATTTGGACCTGTCCACACATTGATAAGTCCTCCTTGCTTGTCTGCCGGGTATGCTCACATTGGAGGGCCGCTGCCCTCGGAGCCCTAGAGCTACGGGACAATATCGCCGTCACTTTTCGCGACCCCAGATTCGCTGCGGCGCACATGGAAATGGCCAAATCATGGCTACCACGAGCCGGTGCAAGGGATTTAACGCTTGGGATATTTTTCTTCCACTCAATCTCGAACCTAATTATCGACCTCGTCACTCCGCTCAGTAATCAGATTCGCACGCTGCAACTCACCTCTGCCCCGATTGGGTGCTTGAAGTCTCTACTCGACCTCCCATTTGGGAGTCTTCCGTCCCTCTGTACCTTGGACATTGCTTTCCCGCCTCCCCACTTCCTTGGGGCTCGGAAATCCGACGCGATGCCTGAAACTGAAATATTCCCTCATCTGCAGAACTTCTCCATCTTGACCGGCTGGAATTTCCTGAATCCAGAGGTGCTGCCCATTCGATGGTCCCAGCTGACCACTCTTCACATGGAGCTGACCGGCGGAGATCTTCTGTCCTTGTACTCTGTTCTCGCACAATGCACATCTCTTAGCACCTGCTATCTGTGCATCACCGAGCTGGCTGTCGAAGGCTCACACATTGCTATTAATCCCCTCACATTGCCGAAAATTACCGAACTCACTGTCATGCTGGCAGTGTCATTTGACTATTGTCTCTCTTGCTTCATCTTCCCCGCCCTGTCTACTGTCGTCATTGGTCATGCTGTACACTTATCCCGACAACCATCCCTGAGCATGCTACCATCTCTCGCATCCCCGGTTCTGCGTGGACTCAGTATCAAACTCCCCTGCAACTCCAACAATATCCCAACTCTCTTGCAGGGCTGCCCGAATCTTCCCAAGTTGCAGATGTGTTTCGATGAACTGGTCGTCGAGACGCATACGCACTCGACGAGTCTGGTACCACAAACTGGCTGACCTGGGGATCCTTGTGCAGACAGCGAACACCGTGTTGTTGACCGCTGAGATGATCATGGTGCAGTGGCGCAATCCCCATATTTCCTGGCCGAAGGAAATCATGTTCTTCGCTAATTTCTCAGATCCTGACGTACTATTGTGCCCAACAGGTCTGAATTTGCACAATGGCTCTGAATTTCCTTTTTTCACATTTTTTTCCTTGGGCTCTATTGCCCCGGTTTTTTCGCGATAGTTTCTGGTACTTCTTCCCCATGTACCTGTAAATTATCGAAGGGATCCGGCAATGGGAAGGCATTGCGAGAGATTCACCGAAATCCAACCCAAAATGATCACAGTGATGCCCCATCAAAACACATCGTCACCTTTGCACATCTCTTGGAGTGCATTCCCATCCTTGTATTGGCTAAATAAATTATATTTACATTCGCAAGATGTAAAAGGAAGCATCCAGAAAAAGACCGGGGCAAACACTGGTTGAACATTTCAAGTTTTTTGGTGAAAAAACTAGTGAAAAATGTTTTGAATTTTACAGCAATTTTCAGTGAAAAACCAAGTGAAAAACTTGTAACTTCTTCATGAATTTTTTGAACTTCAAAACTTTTTCAGAAATTTTTCACAAGGTTCAAAAAGGTCACCAAAATGTTTCAAGTTTTTCACCTACTTTTTTGGCGAAAAATTACTGTAAAATTCAAAACATTTTTCACCAAAATTTTCAGTGCAAAACTTGAAATGTTCAACCAGTGAAAAGGACAAAGGGAAAAAAAGAGTGAAAATAAATTCAGACCCATTGTACAAATTCAGACCCATTGGGCACAATAGTACATCAGGATCTGCCATAGATCTCTCTCTGAATGTCATCTATATACCATTCAATATACATCTTTATTCTTCTCATGAGGTCTTTCAATGAGTCTTTTGATGTCTTTAGGCACAGTTTACCCAAGCCGTAGTGCATCTTGGATGTCTTTCCCAAGACAGATGTCTTATCTAAGACTTTTGAACCCAGTTAGCTCAAGATGCGCGTCTTGGGAAAAATTGTGTCTTAGGTGTCTTTGGCGTCTTGGCCAAGACGCCAAAGACACCAAAGACAAACATGTAGTTTTACTGATAAGTTGTTGCCCAATTCTTGGTCCAAGAACACTATTTGTTGTTGAACACCTGACCCGCACTGCGAGATCCGAACCATCCGTCTCCCCCCGGGTAGCCTCTTAGTAACGGGGCACACGTAATTATCCTTTCTTCGAGTATCACACATGTCGACCACACGAATTCCACGCGCCCATAATGTGCTGGTGTTTCAACAGGTCATTGAAAAAACGACCATAAAATATACAAGCCGGCCATACAACTTCGAGCGGCATTCACATACCTTGTCTCCTTGTCCATGTCCTTGAATGAGTTGACGATGGACGGCCAAGAATTCTTGGCAGTCGACGCGTCAGAAATAAACAAAAATAAAATAAAAATAAAAAATAAAAAATACCCCTCGTAACAAAATCATTTTCACACATGTTTTCACATGAGATCATTACTAGTCAGCGGTCGTGGAGCATCGGATGACCCTAAATCCTGACTTACATAGCCGCGACTCAAGCCTTCAGGGGCTCGGCAGCCTCTATCTGGAGCGAAGAAATGACCGAGGATTCGACGGAATGCACCATGCACTTGCGGGATCTCGATTGAAGGTATATGAGCAACGCAAAAGGATACAAGGTCCAGGGCACGCGTCACTGAAGGATACAAAGTGCGAGGGATACGAAACCATCACCATGTAGCCTGCCTGTGAGCCTGGCCATCCGCGCTGTGATGATGAGATTCGTTGACGAACATCCATTCCTCGGGGTCGTCGGGGCGAGCGACCTCCTGGAATTGTCGATGTTGGCCCTGAAGGTCGTAAGGCCCGTCAGGAAAGGCATGCGATGAGGCATACGACTCGGGGGATGACTGATGGTGAGATGCAGAAGCGGAGCCAGACACGTAAGGATGCAAGGACGAAGGCGCGGAGCGCGGATGGCCGCCGTGCCAGGGCTGAGGCGTGACAGAAGAATATGAGGACGAAACTGAGGAATGCGAAGATCGCGGCGGTGGGGGGATATTGTGCGCGAGCGGCGACTGGAAGGCATTACCTGCGTGCGTTTGTTCATGTGCGCGCATGAGCTGCTGGTGGTGTTGCATGGCCTCGAGCCTGGTAATATCATCCCGGGTGTACTGTCCCCCGTTCGCGCCGTAGTCCTCTCCGTCGTCTTCCTCCTCACCGTCTCCGCTCAACAAATCTCCTTCCTCAAACTCAAGTTCCCCGCCAGCAAGAATCATGGAGAAGACTTCACCACGGTGGGGCTGGGGCAGTATGACAGCGACTCCGGCACGATCGCGCCAGTCATTAACATCCCGACGCAGGGATTCGCACTCCTCGCTGAGCACCCGAAGTTGTTGGGAAGCGAGGCATCTATGACGACGCGACGCTCGGACGTGCGCGATGGAGGTATTGATAATGCTCGATTTCGATGGTCGTCGGATATGGGCGAGATTAGGAAGGAGAGAGGCGAGGTCCTAGCCAGAGACTGGCGTCAGTAAATCGTTTAGAAATGAGGAATGGATAGACGTGCAAGGAATCTGGCGTTGAGATTTTCGCGACGTTGTCGTTCAATAGCGTTGTGAGAAGCGCGGCGTTGTGCGCTGTTGCGCTGTTTGGGCTTCACCGTGTGAGAGGCACCAGTGGAGTCGAAGTCGATGGTAGAAGTGCTACTGCCGATATTATTTTGGTCTGGGATGGTCGGAAGAACAACGATTTGCGAAAGCTGCTGGAGTCGAGCAGAGGTTGGCTTCATTGCACCCAGCTCGGGTAGAGGTACGGCCATGGTCATAATGAGTGTGATTTCTCGAGTGGTAAGATGTACGGCACAGCGGGAATCCGTCCTCCTGCAACCGACGACGGGGTCAAAAGAGAGTGAGGAACAGGGGCACGGAAGCCAGAGTTGGACAGTAAGAACGCAGCGACATCTTAATAAAGAACGGCTTGAAACCAACGATACAAGATTTGAAACAGGCGGTGTACTACCTGTGATGGGATCTTCGCTGACAACAACTCTCAGCAACCGAGATCAAAAGGGTTGTCGTCGTCGATCACCACGTTCCAGGCACTGCGCGACTCTTGGCAATCACGGGCAGCTGGAAGTTATTTTGTCTGTATGCGCACTTGTCCACAAGATGCTCCGATCTTTCACGGAGACCACAAAAACTGGACTCGAGAGCAAGTTGAAAGAAAAATGTTTTCCCCTGGAAGGAAACTAAGTAATAACTTTGGATGTTGTCGAAGAAAGATAAGGCTCGTCCGCGTTCACCGGTGGATATTGATCATTTAGTCAATTTACTAGTATTATATTGTAGCCTTCCTTCTGCTTATTAGGGATCCCCACCGTAACCGTACAATACGGTTTTACGGTAACCCGTAACCGTACCGTATGGCCCTCTGGGACGCATCGTGACTGTCTATGCGCCGGCGCTTCTTCGATAGACACGGATCCATAGACAGACAGTCATAGAGTCAAATATTGGCTCGTGGCATGCTGAGCGTCCCGTCCAACTTGAAGCCCCGTCCTTATGTATCCGAAAATGTCACAGACGACTTATTCCGTACCCGCTTCTTGGGCACCGCTGGTCGCAGTCGATGAACCTCATCGTCTACTCTGGGGCACTCGATCTCCGCCAACCATCGCAATTCGCGACGTATGTCATCCACAAATCGTTTGCGCTCAAACGCGCGAGCGTGCCTTGGGAAAAACTCCACCCGCTTGAGCGCTGGTTCGAATATTGCAAGCCAGGCGGCTATGGGGCCTGACGCAAGCGGAAAGTCGCCGAACAGGACTATGGACTCGACGAAGTGGGTGTTCGGGAGTCCCGGTGGCGGAGCAGACGCGAGCCATGTTCCGGGGAGCCTCAAAAATAATTTCGGGCTGACCGACTCCGAGGAGTCAGTTGTGTCTACCAGAGGCAGGAGCCTCAGCATGGCTGCGAAATCGGAGGACCCCATGGAGACTGGTGAAAACAGTGTGATCTCAACGAGAGCATCAGGAATGGTCTGGGACAATCGCTGAAGATGGAGGAAATGCGTGGGAGTTGTGGTAAGACGTTTGAGCTCTGGGAGTGACTCGAGAGAAAATTGGGGCTCTGCCTCCGGAACGTCCGAAATCTCCGGGATGTACTCCAATTGTTCAATTTTTGGATGCCGGAGAATGAATGCATCGAGATCGGCAGAGGATACGTCGCGCAGGCCGTCAACTGCCCAATCAGAGCCGGCATGCACCGTCGCCAGGCCCATGCTGAAGTTTTCCAATGCGGGGAGTGTTATCCGCGGAAGAACATGCGCCCATTCGGATGACGTGAGCTCTGGAGTGAGGTTGAAATGCCTGACAAACTTGGCGTTGAGTGTCATAACTGCTGTTTCGACTGCTGAACGTGGATGCGCGATGTCCACAGAGCGTAGATACTCGATGATGTGCGAGTCGCTGCGCACAACACCTTGTTTTTTCCAGGAAGTATTCAGAACCAAGTCGGTGAGAGCGAGGCCCTTCCGTTTGACTCGGGCTACCACTTCCTGCCAGAGCCGTCCACGAATTGGCGCCCTCTGCCGAACCACCTGGCATCTACCGCCGCCCACCGGACCACAGACGAGCATTTTTTGGTCAGAGATGAAAAGGCATTTCCCCGCCGGGAGCATAGAGTTGAGAAGGTTGCATACGGCCCTCTGCATGGTGCGTCGAGGATACTCTCTTCTATGCCCATAAGCATTGAAGGCATCGTAGTGGAATGTGACATGTATCACCCGCAAAGAGCGCTGAGGAGCTAGCAGATGTGTCAGCGCCCTTATTGACTCCAGCTTCTGGTTTCCACCAATAGTGCAGGTCAATTCCCGAATCGGGGGTAGGAACAAAGCCGTTCGCAAGATTGGGACAATTGCTGCCACAGAAGTCGGTAGAGTGATAATACCAGCATCGAGTGACTCTGGAGAAATTTGGCGTCTAGTAAGGTACTGTCTGAGGGAAAGGTCATTGAAAGCACGGCTGACTCGCGAGAGCACAAGGAGTGCCGCGTCAGGGAGCAGAAGGAAGATATCGAACCATAGTTCGATTGGAAGTTGCAAGCGACACGACGCCCGTGTCTTCCACCGTCTCATGCGAGACGATTTGCGTGTGGTGGGTTTCCAGAGAATCAAGCATAGTGGGGACATAGGAAAGTCTTTCTTAATGACCGTGGGAACAGACGCCAAACTCCACGCACAGCTTGAGCTCTGGCAATGTCCGGGTGCACAGCCCCACGTCGAACTGATTCCGAGTCTTCCCCGACCACCAGTAACAGTCTGACTCTGATTTGTATGACGTTCACTCTGTACATTTATTCCCGCGCGACACTTTTGGATTCGCGCGACACATTTCTGATAGTGCGACACTTTTTCTGCAGCGCGACACTTTTGAGTTGCCTTATCGGGCCTCCGGCTGATGCCGGGAGATGGTCCTGCTTGCCTCTGCTTGGCTACAGGCACTGCTTCCGGTTGTCCGACCATTGTACTGGGTGTCCAAAAGGGGAAGGACGCGAAAAAGAAATAGGAAAAGGAAATAATTGCAAGGATTCATAAAACTTCGATGCTATGTCCTTACAAGCTCCAAGGCTTCAATTGATGTTTTAAGCGACTCTCAAATCTAATTGAATGCTAGCTACTGTACAGACTCCGAGCTATTCTATATCCGTAAGAATGTAGTACAAAGTGCACGTGGGCCACAGTCAACATTGAAGCACAACGGAAGTGTGCCAAAAAAAATCGGATTAGATGATTAAATAATGGCATGAGGCAAAGATAAAGTGAATGTGTACCTGAAGCAGAAAAAAAAAACTGCTCAGTGCGAGTTCTAAGGGCAAGCAAGGTCAGTGCGTGGTTTTTCTGCTGGGGACATGCAAGATCAAATGGGAATATTGAGGGCTGTTTGTGGGGTCCCGTTAGACTGAGGCCCAGATGTGGCTGCAAGACATCCGAGCATCATTTCAGGAAGTAGCCGTGGCACGCACCCAGAACATGTCGCCCGAGTCAATGATGGAGTTGCTGCATTGGGGAGGTGGCTGAAACGAATAAAGAGAACTCTAAGACGTAATCAGACTGTAACAGCCCAGAAATCCCGGTGGGTGAGCATGCCTGACTGTCAAGAGTCGGTTACTCTCAGAGGCCGACGGAAGTCCAGAACATTCTATCAATATGAAGATGTGAAGTGAGCAATACAGATGGGGACTCTCCTGTGATAAAACTTCGTAGATAGGTGTGAAGTCCAGATGGAGTCCGAACAGAGGTCCGAAGCAGGTGCCGACAAATGGAGCAGGCTTGGCTTCAGCTCGTGCACTGTGCCTTTCCCTACGCCGAAGGCCCAATTTTGAGAAGTGACAGATTGAGAGCGAGATGGAGATAGGGCACAATCTTAGTCAATATTCAAACTGAACTAAGTGTAAAGTACATAGTGCTATTTATACTAATTTCGGAGTCCGAGATATTTCCACACAAGACAATTAAAACAATAAACTAATTGTAATATGTATGGGGATGAAGAATTTAGCAAGAACAATAAAGTAATTGTCAAAGAGTCGGAGGTGCGAGACCTCCATGTGCATGTGACAGGTCATATGATCACATAATAGGAAAGAAGCATAAAGAAAACAACAACGGCACACAGAACAATAAGAACCAATTGGATGAGTGGAGTTTTCATGAATGGAACTCCACTGGAAGTCTGAGGAACTTGGTGAAGTGTTGATAAACAGATGCCAGCGGCATTCGAAAGGCATGGGACATGACACTGACTGCGCGCAGTTTCAGATTCAATTTGGTTGCCCCCATTTCGAGCTCCAGACAGTTTACGAGGCTGCAGTTAGTATTCATGGGCACTCTACAACACATAGGTTCGCATTTTCGGCCGCCAGTGCTGGTCACGATCACCGGGAACTGGCAGGCAGGCAGAAGACTTGGCAGAAGACCATAACGATCAGCAGGACATGACAAGACAGATATAAGCTCTTTCTGCCCATGCTTGAGGCATTTTATGTACCCAAGTATCTTCCATGAGAGATTGCAGCACTGAGGAGCAGGGAGCAGTGGCCAGCGTCGATGAGAGATGTAAAATGGCACATAACCGTTATGTGAGAGTGATGTTACTGGCACATAGCTTTTGGCAGGGAACTGTGGAGTCTGCCAGCGAAAATCAGGTCTACAAGGAAAATTCAAAGAGGCATATCAACTTATAATTACTTCTAGTAGGTGCACAAATATTCCTATGATTTAATGCTCAAGTGTAGGTAGCAAACTGCAGCCTCTGGTTATGTGCCATCAGTGGCTGTGGGACATAACACACATAATCACCCAGCTGATTGATCGGTAAACTCTGCTTCCCTCATTTGGATGTCTGAACGACATCCGAATAGAGCTGAATGTCCCACCATTCAACGGTAGGAAGCAGAATCTCAAAAATCTGTCCACAGCATCTTCTGGGACCAATCTATATTGACACCAGAAATTTTAAAAAATAGGTGTGAGTGAAAATAATTATGAATCAATTAGTTTCAGCTCATACCGAAAACTGTGCCAAAACAACTATTTCAGTGCAGTTCTCAGTGATATCTCACCTTGATCATGTAGGCAGCCACATCCAGGGCTGATTGACATCTAAAAAATTCATGAGAAATGAAGTATGGTTGCTTATTGCATACAAGGGTGTGCCAACATGGTTTATAACATTTTCTCTGGTCGATAACAATCATCGGCTTTGTGCCAACAATAAGAAAGAGGTTCTGATGAAAGACTGTGATCAGTTGCCCAGAACCTGGATGCTGCAGCCCAATTCATTCATCACATGACCTCAGCATTCATTGAACATGTGTTGGGTGTGGGAAATAACTGTAGAGAATGAAAATTAACACTCCACATGCACATGTGCTGAAATTATGTTCAATCTGAGGCCTTGCAGAGAAAGAATCGAAAAATGTGGAAGCTGCAACACATCATCAGGTCAACACCTGCCTTCTTTTAAGTCAGACAATTGTTGCGAACAACACATTATGAACTTCCCACAGGGAAGGTTATCACATCTCACATTGGCTAAGAGATTCCAAGGTCAAGTGGGCTTGCAGTAGATGCTCAAGGTGTTCAAATCAGTTGATGGAGATGACTATATTGTGCAACATGCCAGACTTATTGTACCTGTCAATCTTAGATGACAACATCCTTTTTGATGCTGCAATGACACTTACTCAGAATGACTCCTTGCATTGATTTAATTTGTATGTGGTTTACACTAGAAATAGTCACTTTACTTTGCAGTTGGTTAAAGCCAACAGGTCAATATGGTACCACAATGGCATTGTCACTGGACCAACTTGTGTGGCCAACTGAATGCTACATGTGCTCCCACCAGGCTTCTTGAATACATGCACAGTTGAAGGAGTAACAAAGAAAGCTGTTGGTTCCCTGTACACATGGTCAGAAAATGGATACATCATGGTGATCATGAGACCGTGATGCCACCCTCAGAACAAAATACAATAAACAAGTACTCATTCTGCCAGGCAATGCCACAACCCTCAACCCCCAAGTCAGGCTCAGGTGCACAGGAGGTCGTAGGCAGCAGCGTGGCACATGACAAGGGTGGGAGGTAACTGAAAGAAAGATGTCACCATGAGCAGTAACCCTATGGAGTGTGCTTAAGCAATGGGCATCTTGATGTGAGTAACGGAGGATGTTCTCATGTTCTGACCACCACCATCAAAATCCACCTGGGGGCTCACCTCCCATATCTAACACCCCAGACCCCCTGATGACAGCCCACCAGCCTCTGACGCCCAGCTAGATGCCGCTAAGTTGCCGATCCAGGGTCATCTAGCTGCACCCCAGCTAAATGTAGTGAGCTGTGTTGCTAGGTCTGTTGCTAGGTTCAGCTACATGTGTGGGCAGCTCTCTAGAGGCAGCTCCACAGACATATGGTTAGTGTCCATCTGAACAAAGTGAATTCTCCAGGATGAACGGGTTTGTTTGCAGGGCTCAGTTTGTGTCTCAAGGCTCAGTTTGGATCTCAGGGCTCAGGGTATCTTTCTCCAGTGCAGGGTATATCAGTCAAGTCAAATCCAATCCAATCCAGGTTTTTATATAGAACACAAATGAAAACTATATTGCAAGCTTCCCTTGCGACTATGAGTGTTGAACTAATCCTAGGTAAACCACAACTTGTTCAGTTGCAGCTCACATGGGGTATTGTTCGCTCAAGCACAGAACTAATCATAGACAGAACCAACTAGTCCTAGGAAAACCACAACTTATTCAGCCACAGTCTATGCAGGGTGTTGTCTGCTGCCTCCCCATTGGAAATGCTCACCCTTCTATACTATTTTACATGGTATTACAGTGTGTGATTATCCTACTCCTTGGTATTATTAATTGGATGATTAATGCATTAGTGAGCGAGTGCCTCAACTCTTGAAGCAGAGAACAATCAAACACCTCAATACCCCTAGGCAGATATCCACACGTCTCCAGTGTTCAGTCTATGGATCTCACAACTATTCATTTAGTCCCTAGGATAACAGAGTTCTTGCCTTAGGAAGTTGTCCTAGCTTCCGTCTTGGGTCTCTTTCACATGGCTCATCGCATTCCTTGCCAAGGACAAACAAACCACAACCTGTCAGTTGTGAGTTGTTCTCAGAATGACATCAGCTCAAAACAATAGTCTCTCCACATCTCTTGGATAATTACTTGGTACTGGGCTTAAGATGTTACAGGATTTCAGTTGGATATGTTACACCTAAGCTGTCAACAAAGGAATATCACTCCTCACTAAAACTGACCCAAGCTCAAAGCCACCAGGGAGTACAGCAATGAGCCCATGACACTGGCTTTTTATATAATAAAAAGAACCAGGCAAGACAGAACTCTGAGCTCCTGCTCCCAGGAGTTGAAATGCAACTGTGCTACTTCTAATCTATGGTGTACGAGAGCGGACCCGCAGATATCTATGGAGCACTAAAGTCCGAACCGCTGGCTACAAATCTAAAGCAATGAGTTCTGCAGGGAGCAAGACTCTTTCTATAGATGCTTCGTCTAAACACTCAAGTCACTCCCAATGTTATCACTATTCAAGCTTAACAAGTTATTTTTATTAAATCTGTCTCTAATCCAGCAGCGGCTCAGAGCCCTATACTTTGGGGGTGAGGTCTACTGGCTACACCCAGTGCCACACTACACCTTTATGCAAATATACAAGATATACAGAGATAAGAAGAGTTCTGGGGGACACATGGTCATTTCTTGGCATTGGTGTTCTTGGCATTCAGCAGGAGATTCCTTACAGCGGTTTGCAGAACTTAGGGTGTGGATGAAAAAAAAAATCCTTTTTTGTAACTTTTTGATCCTTTTGAAGAGAACAGTGATTCTGGCCTCAGTTTTCACCCGTTCGCCTTGGGAATATGACCATTCGATTCGCATTCAAAATCTGGAGGGAATGGTGTCTTATGATTTTGCACTGGACCTCATTACATGATCCAGTAGCTTGTATACACCATTTTTGCGCCATTGGCTGCAGAATGGCTCTCATTTTACCTATAGTGTCTAGAATCCCCTATAAATTTAATAGGATTGAGTTAGATGGATCACGTGGTGCCATCAGGCAAGTCGATTAAGGGCTTTCCTCATCGAATCTGAGCTGCATACCTATGATAGAGTGTTCCAGAGGGTAAATTAATGTGATTGAAGATTCATTGAGGCCCAGAAAGTCATCAACATCCAAAATTTTGGGTGATTCAGTTCGGCTAATATTGCCCAGATTACAACAGAAGGTGCATCGGAGAAATGCACCAATTTCACGATCTGGGAATGCAATGCCCTCAGGGATACATCTAAATTGATCCTATTAAATATCTAGGGAAATCTAGATACTATAGGTAAAACAAAAGTCATTCCGCAGCCAATGACACAAAAATGGTGAATGCAAGCTATTGAATCATGCAATGAGGCGCAGCGCAAAATCATAAGACACCATGCCCTCCAGACTTTGAAGGCAAATCAAATGGTCATATTCTCAAGGCGAACAGGTGAAAACTGAGGCCAGAATAGCTGTTCTCCTCAAATAGTCTCCTGGGGTTCTATCTGGTGCATACATATGCTCCCCTGGCTTTACTCAGCAAGCCAGGCATGCCAAGACAGTATGAGCAATAATCACACAATTTGAAGGTGCTGCGGAGGAACATCTGTAACCTGCACGATCATCTGATCTATCTTTGTAAGGGTTCTAGACTCAACAGGGATCATTCAGGTAATGCGGTTGGTAGGCTCATTGTCAAAGGGCTGAAGAAGCGCAAAATTGCTGGGCACCTCAGTAAGCCTTCTGCAATTCTTTTTGACTTGCTGATTTTCATTTATTTTAGTGGCCACCACTGGGGATAACATGTCAAGTAATGGGCCACTCTGCAAAACTGTTGCTCACCTCTGTGGCAAGATAAATTCTGATGTCACCAGTGCTCGAAATCTACAAATCGGGTGCGGTGGCCACATCACAAATCTCGCAGCACAGTTCGTTACATTAAGCTATATTGAAACTATTATTAACGATTATTTAGATGTGTCACCAGTACCCTAGGTCTCACACCTCTCATAAGTGATCAAGACCTATACGACGAGACTCGTATGTTTCTGCTTGCATATGACCTGGAGGCAGATGAGGAGGTAATTTTGGAGATGAAACAGATGGAAGCAGAGATGACAAGCGAGGCTAAGAATGGTCCTCTGGCTGATGTGGCCTTGGACTCTGACATTGAGTTGATGACAAGTTCCAGGTCAGAGATTTCTGGTTGTGATTCTAGCAATGAGGGTGACGATGATGAAATGTGGGTTGATGAGGGCGATGCTGGGGATGCAACAAGAAAATCGACAGGGAGAAAGAAGAAGCCAAAAAAGGATTACATGCCAGTGGATAAGGTACAAGTTTTGCCTGAATTATTCCTGCTCTCATGAATTCTCCTGGAATTAGATTCATGTTGTCATTGTCCATATCCTGAGGTCAGATATTCATCGAGTAAAGGGCTGACACCTAATCCGCAAAAAATGCGAGAAGAAATATCGGCACCTTGTGTTCATCTGAAGCATGGTGATTCGATGGAACATGATGTTCGCCAAATTGAAGCAAGCTCAATGTCTATAGCCTGTATGAATCTTGTTTATTGAAGGTGGTGTGCTGGTCCCATCCAGGCTTTTCACACTTTTGTCGCAGATCTCCCGGATGGTCTCTGCAGCAAGCCAAGGAGCATAGCACTGGCCCAGCAGAAAAAATGGGAGATGTCCAGAGCTGACTGGGAGATCATTGACAGGCTCGTTAGCACTCTAGAGGTAAGATTAGTACAAGTTTGTGTACTTTGCTCAAATGGCCTTCAGGTACTCCAACTCATCACCCTGGAGTTCTCAAAGAAAAGTGTCCCGACAACTTGTAAAGTGCTGCTGTTATATAAACTGATGCAGACTTACAGTGTTAGCAGAGGACTATAAGATTGTAGAGCCTTGGATATCCTGTGCTCTTCTTGCAGGTTCTCAGAAAGCCGAAGTGTACGTCACAAAAGCTCTGATTGGTGATTACTGTAGCGTTTCGACCAAAGGTTCAAGTGATGGGTGACACCTATTTTTCCAAAGTCTTCAAAGGGGATAAAGACAATTTTTGAGCTACTCTAAATTTGACAAAAAAAAAAAGGCCTGAGAAATTACAGAAAAAAGCTAGTGCTCCTCCCACACAGGGCCTTGGTAACACCTCACAACGATTTGCCTGCGCTGGCCAGCCCAAGAACCACAGGTGCATCGGACTCCTCCTCAGCATCCGAAGTCTCCGCATCTCCTGACTGAACAGTCCCACCATTCTCACCAACTGCAAAATTGTCTGCGATAGAAGAGCCGCCCGAGAGCAGATGGTCCGAGACGACAGCAAGATGTATGTCGCAGTCATCGTACACATCTGCACCCTGGTATGGATCGTCGCCATCGCCATTGTCAGGTGCCTCGGAAGTGGGATCTGTCTCAGTCGTCTGCGAGAGAGCTGCGTGCAGGGCTGGATTAATTGTTTGAAGGTTGCAAAGACCTGCAAGAGCTTCGGGCGACATGAGTGAAGGTTGCGAAAGGTTCCAATTACCAACACGGCACATCTCGAAGGCCTGGATATTTTTGTTAGATCAACATAGTAACCACAGGGATCAATCAACACACCCTGGTGATTGTTGTTGAGTCCCCGACGTCCTGGATGGCTTGGACGATCCAGCAGACCAATTGCGTAAGGTGAGCATGGTAGTGTCAAGCCTGATCTCGTGCGTAGCCTTACCAGCGCTGATCTGCTGCGTCGCTTCATCCACAAGGTCGCAGTGAGCTGACTGCTTCATGCTTAGCTTGAGCAGTCATTGGATACCGATGTCAAGTGGCTGCCAGATGCCAGGGCAACCGCTGGGGACAAAGAGGACGATGATGTTTGGGTGATTCTTCTCCATCCACGCGAGGAACTCCTTTGACTTGTGGACCAACCAACAGTCGATCTTCCAGATTGATACCTGTGATGGTGGAAGGCCAAGTTTCTGCCTAACCTCTTCTCGAGCCCCATGCGTCTTCGGATAGCCTCATCAGTAAAACTGCAGATTCGTCTTTGATGTCTTTCGTGTCTTGCCCAAGACGCGAAAGACATCAAAGACAAATTTTGGGCCAAGATGTCATGTCTTTCCAAAGTAGATTCAATTGTCTTGGCTTGGACAGACAGAAGTCTTGTCCAAGACCGGTCGTCTTGTACATGTGGGGACTGGCAACCGGCCTGACCAAATGTCTGTTTGCAGATGTTTGGTTCCTCTGCTGAACCCTCGATTTTGATGGCAAATCCATTTTATGGCTGCCACGAGCCAGTTGGAACAAATCTGAGGCACCCAAAACACTTCTGAAGGACCCCTGGTTCTGTCAACCTTTCGTTTTGTGTCGGCTGTATCATAGGAATGGAATAAATCAGCCATGAAAATGCAGAGAAAGTCATGTCCTTCAAGTGAGGCACGACAACTTTAGTAGCATAGGCGTTCGTGAATGCCTATTGATGGTATTGAACACCTATTGATCATCAATAGGGGCGTGAATGCCTAACAAAAGTGATGCGTGTGCTGCACCTTGCTGTCCACTGCCGTCCTTCGGCAAGGGCTCGGCTGGTTAGTGGGTGGTAGTGTTGCCGCAGTTTGATGTGAGGTGTCAACTCGGTTGGGTCGAGTTGTAACGAGTTGTGCACCGGATTGGGTCCAGTTGTGTTATATTGTGTTCCCACACTCCTCATTTGGAATGAAAACGAGGAGAGGGTGTTAATGAGTGCTTCCAGGGATCTTGAACAGTGTCTTTGACAACTATTATTTGTTGGTGGTCCTGAAGTACCCATGAACACTTTTCAGGAATATTTGAACACATCGGGACCCTAGGAGGTGTGTCTCAGGGGGGGACAAATGGTTCTTAATTCTATGCAGCTGCCCATGACCAGGGAAAATTGCGGATGGTGGATTTTACCCAAACCATTCATATTTCTGAGGTCCCTGATTTTTAAAAAGAGGGAGATGGCTTTCAACTGCAGAAATCATCGGCTTGCAAAGACTTGCGAACACTTTGGGCGGTAGTGTGGGCAGTGTCAGTCTGCACGTGCCATGTATTTGGTGTATGGGAAAATGATCAGGCCTGATTAGGCCAACTCGATGGCTGATCCGAGTTACAAATTGATGTCAACTCGCATCGACGGCAACACTAGTGGGCGGTTCAGGTTAGCAGTTAGAGGTTAGAGGTTCAGGTTAGCGGTTAGCGGTTCCGGTTAGAGGTTAGAGGTTCCGGTTAGTGGTTAGAGTTAGAGTTAGGTGTTAGGGTCCAGGGATATTGTAAAAGATGTTGGGGGACTTGTTGTCTTCAGCTGAACCTGCCGAAATCCAGTGATGTGATGGCTCGTCAAATTACCGCACATAGATGACACCTCAAGAAATAGGTGTTCGGTACCATCAATAGGTGTTCGGCACCATCAATAGGTGTTCACGAACACCTATGCTACTAATCTTGTATGTACTCCCTTCAAGTTTACCATCCATTGAGTTCTCTGGACACATTTTGAGGTAGCAGAAGTCATATATAAGTTGTAACTGGTTGTTTGGGTCTATATAGGCCTTCTTCCACTCTCTGAAACAGGCATCTTGTTGTTTACAGCCAAGGACACCAAAATAATGATTTCACCATGAACACAGGCTTCATTGTGCCAGAACAGTGCCAATAAATGTCTCAATCTATGTATATGACCATTATTGATAGTTTCATAGGCTCCAAACTGAAGAGAGCGGATTGTACGTGGAAAACAACACGACGCGACGCGTCTGATGGATTACCTAATCGTCGATCAAACTCATTTCAGGCTATTCTTCGGTCGTCGGTGTGGCCTTCCACATTGACCTTTTGACCCAAAACAAAATTTCAGGGACCCTATGTAATGTATCTCCAGGGAATATTGGGAGCAGATTTTCTGATTATGCCCTCAAAGATATGTTATAAATGCAAATGAAAAGCCAGGAAAATAACCAGGGGCAAAATTAAAATTCTGCTCCTAACATTCCCTTCATTATTTAAAACTAAGCATATTCCTCACACAAAACTTTGTGGCAGCATTGATTTATGAGGCTGCACCGACGGCCAAAGGATTGTGCCATCTTTTCCGTGCTTAGATGCATTATGTAAGAGCCATCAAAACCCTTTGTGTTGCCAGTCCCCAGTACATGCATCGGCAGTTCATACTTCAAGATCACTCAAAGATGGTCATATGAGCAATAAGGATATATGTTTATTGAGTAGTAAATAGTGCGGATACAACAGATTTCGGAGTGGTGCATGCAAATCAGCTAGGTAAGATAAGGATTAAGCACAATATGGAACCACATTAGCTCCAGTCGTTGGTGGAAAGAAAATGGGAGAGCACCAGGAACATTAGCCCTGGTCGGGACAGCACATAAAGGAATTGGGCTGGATGTGGATCGCCGGGGGGTCACAGTGCGAATGCTTGCTGACGACACAGGGCCATCACATCATGAAGATTGCACAGTGGATGTGGAAAGCCACATCAGATGCATGCCGTCTGCAATGAGGATTGGTGCTATTGGTAAGTAGGATGAAGGATGGTGGGCTGAACTCACCATGTGCCAAGGATCACTCCAGAGCGCAAACCGCATGCAAACGATGTATGAATAAGGATCTATATAAGAATCAGGCAGCCATTGCAATGCCACATTGGTGATGATGCTTACCCATCACAGAGCTTCTTGTGCTTTGAATTTGGAAGGGTGGAAGGCAGGGAGAAGATAAACTGGAGGGTTAGAGACCAAAAAAGGGATGTTTGCCACAAGCAGCTTCAAGTGCGGACATGCACGATGAGAGGAGAGCCACATGCAGCATAAAAACATGATGCAGCGCGAGGGGGGAGCCACAAGCAGTGGAACATGTGACACAGCACAGAGAGCGGAAAATGCGAAGGGAGGATCCACAGATGATGGAGAATGCGAGGCAGCATAGGAAAAGGTGCAGGCAGGGAAAGGACTAGACATCTTGATGGGAGTCTTGTATCAGACTAGCGATGCCAGGTGAGACAGAGGGGAACCAGAGCAGAGGGTGGAGGGCAAGGGAAGATGAGAGAGACAATGAGGGGAGAGAGCAACCAACCATTTGATGGCGTCAAATCATGCCATCCGCAGTAACGTGCCTCATCAAGCAGAGTTTGAACGACTTATCAATATCAGATCCGATGAGTCCATCCTGTATCAAGGTGACCACTACCAAAGCTCTTGCATACACTGTTAGCAATGCATGTCTGTTCTTAGTTTGTGACCACCAGTGGACCTCCAATTTGTGAAATTGTCTTCTCAGTTTTTTCGGTATGGTTTCACCGAGTTTTCACTCAATTCACAGTTCATATCTATCTGTCACTTCACAAGACTTGTGGTAGCAAACCATTTGAGTTTGAATTTCCCCCTGAAACATTATACACAAACCAAAATGATGACAATATGACCAGATAGTTGCCAAAGACTTGGGATGTCACCGACAAGACAAAGACATCCTAAGATGCCAATTCAAAGATCAAAGATTCTCTTCCCAAGACAAAGATGCCCAAAGATGAGTCTCAAAGATGCAAGATCTCAAAGATGAAATTGCAGTTTTGCTGATGCTTTGGTGAGCTCCTGTGCTCTCAGGCTGAGGCCGTGTGGCCTCACACGACCATGAGCAGGCTGATTGGCGGAATGAACATTTCCAAGCCAGTGACGGCTTCGGTCGATGTTTGAACACCGTAGCCAGTGAACAATTGAGGTGACAGGTGACACCCCATGAACCTTTGGTCAAAACACTACATTACCCCTTGCTCAGGGCAGGTGCACAAGTCATTATCTATTGCAATATTAACCCGATAAAATATGAATATGAATACAATATGGCAAAACCCATATTTATATCGTATTTTGACAGCACTATATGCAGGCTCTCTATGAATCAATGTGTTTTTCAGGCCGATTACTGGTAATGAACTAGAACACATAGCAACATGCTGGAAGATCAAGTACTATACCTTTCCGGCCCTTGTCCTTTTTGGCGGGTGTTCTGAGTGGATCATGACAGCGTCTGAGGACACTACAATTCACTTTGACGGAATTCTAGAGCTAAGGCTCCAACCATTTAGTTTTCATTTGAAGAAACAGGCAATCTAAACGGAAACGGTTAGTAAACATTTTAAAACTGTTTAAAACTGTTTATAAATGGGATTTCGGTTAGCAATTTCACGGAGACATTCCAGGCCTGTAGACTTGAAATTGTTATCCACAACAGACTTCAACAGACAGACACTGGTTGAACATTTCAAGTTTTGCACTGAAAATTTTGGTGAAAAATGTTTTGAATTTTACAGTAATTTTTCGCCAAAAAAGTAGGTGAAAAACTTGAAACATTTTGGTGACCTTTTTGAACCTTGTAAAAAAATTCTGAAAAAGTGCTGAAAAAGTTTTGAAGTTCAAAAACTTCATGAAGAAGTTACAAGTTTTTCACTTGGTTTTTCACTGAAAAATTGCTGTAAAATTCCAAACATTTTTCACTAGTTTTTTCACCAAAAAACTTGAAATGTTCAACCAGTGAGAGAGGCCCTCAGAGAGATCCCTATGCTCCACTCGGAGAAGAACAGGAGCACAATAGGGGCGGCGGGACGAGGGTGGGAAGTTGGTGGGTGGCGAGGCGGAGATGGCTGCACGCCATCACTCATGTGAATAATTACCAGATTGGGAAATATCGCTTGGATCGCAACCATATCAACGCTCCTCAGTGAATACCTCATGTATGGGCCTTGGGTGCATTTCATGAATGATATTCAGATTGTATCTGGGTCTGAACACTTTGATATATAATTGATAGCACAGTGGGTGAGTTTGGACAACCATTTGAACGGTTTACAAACTGTTTGCTTACCGTTTGCGAGCCCCCGCAAACTAAATGGAAATAAAAACGGTTTTTACTGTTTGAAAACATTTATAAACAGAAATGGTTGGAGCCTTATCTAGAGCGCAATGATGTCGTAATATTAGTTGGATCAACCTTGTTCTGTGGACACCTTCTTTTCGATTAGGGCTGCCACCCGTGCCATCACGGCAACGGCCCATCACACAACGGCCCGTAGAGTGATTGAAAAAATTCCTGGTGGGACGGCATGGTCAACGGCACTGCCGTAATGGGCCCACAGGTCGGTGAAAATATATATTGGCTCTGATCCAGGCAGAATTGACTCCTGTAGAGCCAAATGAAGTTTTAATTGCCCAGGTGTGTTCCACAGCTTTGATGTTCGAAATCAGCGAAAGCATACACTCAGAAAGCCTCATTTCTCCTCAATTGATGTAATTTAAACACTGCTGTCACTTACGGCAAATGCCGTGATCAAGCCAAAACTTCAATACCTGTGGCTATCTGCCCGTTGAAGAGCAAAAACGTGGCTATGTATATATTGAAGCGCACATGAAGTGTACCGGGAGGAAATCCACCCCGAACCATTGCTTCTGAGTGTGGGAAAAATTAAGCCGTTGAACGGCCGTCACGGCCATGTTTCAATGGGCCATCGGACTGGACAAAAAATCCCTGATGGCACAGGCACAGCACCTGTTCAACGGCTGCCATCTCGCAACGGTCACGGGCGGCAGCCCTATTTTCGATCCGGAAGGAGCAACCAAATCTGCAGGAACTGGATTCACCACCATTTCCGTTGGATATCTGGGCTGCGATGTAGGAGGTTGGGAGGTATCATGGGCCATGTGTTAGATAGCAGGCCGTTTGCAACACTCAGTGGGTCAGAAAGCAAATCAGGGGAGAGATTTGATGGTCATTGTAAGAACGAATTTGTGTGATCCATGCTGACATTGCCATTACCAGAAGAGTGATTGTCAAATCCACCAAAAGGAAAGGGGTCGACACCTGTGAATATGGAAAGATCAGATGCAAAAAGTGCATTAAGCTCAGCCATGTCAAATTGAAAGAGCTCGGCAGCATCATACTGAAAGCTCGGGAGTGAACCCGTCGTTTGGATCATTCAGCGTTGTTAGTATTCCAGAAAGAGATGTGTCCATAGCACCTTGTAGGCCAAAGTCAGGCTGCATCCAGAGATCAGGCCTGGAGTACGTGGTTGGGGGAGTATCAGAGTCCGAGAGCCTGACCAGTGCAATCAATTGAGACCCAGGCAGATTGACTAAATGAGTGCCCATCGCTGCCAATGGCCCAACGAGTGTATGGACAGGAACATCTAAGTTTAGAGCTTTTAGTGCCATGTCGTATTGATAGAGAAATAGACACCAGATTGCATTGGCACTGGGTTCACAGCATTATCCGATGGTACTGCAACTGCAATATCAGGGAAATCCTCCCTAGCAATTTTGCGATATTTTGTCACAAAATATATTGCCCCAAAAAATATTTTCAGCACATTTGCGATATCCACAGATATTTTGTGAAACTTTTATGCACATTTTCTTACACAATCTCGAAAAGTCTAAAACAGGGTGCAGCAGGCATTACAAGCACCCCATTGAGTTTAGCAAGTGCAAATCTCAGCTCAAACAACCTCATGAAGCAGATTCCAGTGATTGTCCAATTGAGCCCTCGACGAGTTTTGCTTCCAGTCATTCAAACTCCGCCGATCAATCTGTCAAACAGCGGCAAACATTGCCACAACAACACTTTTCTCTTCCTCTTTCCACTTCCCTCAATTGCCTGCCGCTTCCTTTCTCAAGACCTTCAAGAACATGGGCTCCTATTGTGGCTGGTACTCCTGGGCCTCACCATCTCTCGCTGTTGCTCCCCTGTTCTGCACTTCCACACTCTATCAAGACAGGACGTCTCATAGGCCATCGGTCACCCTCACTCCCATGGTCCCGCAACATCATCAAACAAGAGCAACCTTCCCTATGTTTCCTGTTCACCAAACCAATACTCCTGTCATAAGCCCTTGCATATTTCCAAGCTACCGCATCCACCAACCAAGTCGTAGAATAATGCAAGACGCAACAAATTCCTAGGTCACGCAATGTGCCCTGCTGTCCTCACAGGTCTCTGAAGGTGAACATGCCCCTCTGCCACTGCTTGCCAGCCCTTGCTCCCCTCCCCCGCACCGTGCTGCCCCATATTCTGCTGCACTTCGAGCGCACATGGGGCCTGCTGCTGCTGTCTCCACTCCCGCACCGCACGGCACCCATCAACCGGTCCACACTGCCACCGTCCTTGCCCAGCCTGCGCTGCCTACCGCCACTCCCGTTCGCACGTGCCGCTGCTCAGTGCAGGCTCGGAGTACTACGAGCACCCCGACTACCAGGATCCATGCGACCGCGACATTCCGATGCGTGACCTCAGTCATGTGGTGTCCTGATGGTTGGCCCAGGGCTGGTGTTTTATTGTGGCAGGTGTGTTAGTTCTGAACTACTGCAGTAGTATTTTTCTGTCCCACATACTGTCAAATATATGGGTTCTTCACCCATCGTGCCTGTTTAGGAAGAAATGTGTAAAAGTCCCGTGGAAAAGGTAGAAATAATCGGAGAGACCTGCGGACTGGTCGGAATCGATAGAAACCATGTTGGAGATCTTGAATATCTATTTTGCAGAATTTTCCGAATCGAAATGGAGCCAGTAGGAGCTGTGGAATACCGAAAAAGTCGTGGAAAGCAATGAAAACCATCGGAAAAGTCGCAGAAAATCCAATAATGGGCGTGGGATGGATGCGGAGTCGATGTATCCCCTGCAATAATCCATGCAGAATCCGAATATCGTATTTGCAGAGTCTTGGGAGTTGTAGAAGTCGTGCAGAATGCGAAAATGTCGAAAGTCGCCCCAGTGATGTGGAGCTTCTATTTTTAGTACTTCCGATCAAATTTCCGATGAGCTTTCTGATTGGACGTCCGTTTAACTTTCCGATCGGATGCTTCTGTGCTCGGAACTGAGCAGAGCTCATCACCTGTCCACCAACATCTCCCCCTTCATTAACACTTGGCAACTACCTACACCGGCATACTTGCATCGACCGCGTTTTTTAGCGCACTTTCACGGACTCCGTCGGCTTTTCAAATTTCATTCCCATGCTACGTGACATGTACATGGTGAAGGCAGACACGACAGAGAAAAAGAGGAGGAGGAGGGAGAGAAAGTTGAGAGAGGAGGAAGAAAGAAAAGTTTTTGTGAGCAGCACCGATCTCATGTTCCCAGACGCGTCAGACTGGCCTGACCACATCTGTTCATTTGTGTGCGGAACCGCCATCTGCGACGGCACCTTTGACCAGGGGCCAACCATCAACACCATCCACATGGTACCCACCGTTCCCCACGACTTTTCTGCTCTCTGCAGCGAGTCAGCTCATCCATGGCAGACTATCTGCCGCCGCAGCCATGGGCTGCTCTCCCACCACCGTGAGCGGCATCCATTCCTGCAGTCGCTCCCCAAGAAGACCGCAGTACCCACACCACCAGCAGCCATCCACGCCATCGTCACCGAGCCTGCCCCAATCCCATCGCCTATTGCATTCCCACTGGAACCCCCACCGCCACAACTTCCACCATCAAACCTGCAGCTACTCCACTGCTGGCCAATATGACATATGGACCCATGCAATCCAGCCTCACTTTTGTGTGTGCCCATGAGCAACCGGAGTGTGTCTCGGGTCTCATGCACATCTTCAACATTGCATGGGGAGCATATGCGGACGACGGGCGATGAAACCTTGTGGCGGAACTTCCAGCCGATCAGCTGGTATTTCTCTGCATGCTCGCAGAGATCGTCTCGGTGGAGCCAATTTTCGAGGATTTCTTGTATCCTGTGATCACAGACTTCATGAACCAGTGGGTGGAATTTCGGCAGGGTCCTTTTTGTTAGATTTGATGGCACGGGGTCGCACTGCGCTTCGCCTGGACGCTTTTTGGAGGGGTATGCCAAGTTATCTTCCCCTGCCCAAGTCAATGGTAACTTGAGGTGACTTGCAGTGTACAAAATTGACTTGGAGCACACTGGATTCAGTCTTGGCGCTCCAACTGACCTGTGTTTGGCTTGTCTCGAAGATTCAACTGACCTGGTCCCGTGAGTATATATAGCCATTGCATCAATCACATACTACCTATGGTACCACACAAAGCCACAGAGAAAATTTGAAGAGCATTGCTCACCTAGAAGTTGGACAGCGATGACCAACGATACCAAGACCGATGACGGCGACAAAGTGATCGCATCAAACCATGCCGAACATTGCCTATGACGATGGTGAGCACCCCCCAAGTGTTCTGAGTGTAATTGGAAGGCTTTGGACTGAGTTCTGGAACTTTTGTGTACAGTGGGAAAGGTGAGTGTAAATCGACGCAAGCACAAGTCAATCCAAGTCAAGTCAATACAAGTCAACCCAGCCAAATTTAAACTCCGCTGGCAGGGCAAGTCAATCTGCTAAGTCAATCGGGTATCCCTCATAAACATCGCTATGAAGAGCCCCGAGACACTCTCCCCTGTGGTCCATCGTACCTTCACGACATCCTCATGGCTCTTAAGGCTGGCCGGCCAGATTATTTTCGACAGAATCTTCGTGTGAGCCCACTCACATTCGATGCACTCGTCGCTGCCCTTGAGAATGACCCCGTCTTTTTCAACAATTCCCACCAACCTCAACTTCCTGTGGAGCAGCAGCTCGCGGTTGCGCTCTATCGATTTCGGCATGATGGAAATGCTGCCAGCATTCAAGCGGTCGCAAATTGGGCGGGGCTGGGGAAGGGCACAGTTCACCTCGTTACATGCCGAGTCATGACAGCTGTTCTCTGGCCTGGGTTTATGCAGAAGGCTGTCCACTTGCCCACAGCTGCGGAAAAGGAGCGTGCAAAATGCTGGGTACAGCAGCATTCGTGCAAATCATGGAGGGATGCTGGTGCTTTGTCGACGGAACTTTGGTCCCTCTTGACCAGTGCCTGACTTGGTATGGGGAGAGTGATTTTGATAGGAAGTGTAATTACTCCTTGAATATTCAAGTCCGTGCTGTATGAGCTTGCGAGAATCGAATTTGACATACTCCCCGCTATGGGACAATTATTTGCCATTCTGGTATCCACGGCCTGGCACACAATCTGGAACATCTGAAATGATAAGGTTTTGAAAAACCCACACCTTAACATTACAGACATTGAGATTCACAACAGATGGCTGAAGTCTGTGAATTCCGCACTAGGACGAGATCGAATCCTCACCAATAAAATCAAATTTGGAAATCTTGCGCTGAATAAAGATCTTGTCCTCAGAACATGGAGTGGTCTACTAATGAACGAAGACGCTCTGCCGGACGATTGGACTTACACAGTGGGGGTTTTAGTGGGTATACAGCCATTGACATTGAATGATCCAAGAAATGGGATAGGATAAATTTATTACGGCTGGAGTCCCACACTATGGTACTTGTGTGTAATGGCATTTCCTCCCTGGACAACTTCCTCGGCATTAACTGGATTTATCTGGTAGACCCAGTGGATGACTTTTGGAATGCTTCTGCAGACTGAATTTCATTATCCCAAACAGTCCAAAAAAAAAAAAAAAAAAAAGACATACAAATAGGTTGTGAATCTTCCAAACCTCAAAATAATTGATTTCAGTTACGGGCGCACTGGTAGTACACACAATTCGTTGGCGTTCAAGGACACGTGTGTGTTTCTGGAACATACAACTCTGTTTCCTGCTGGAGAGTGGATTTGGGCAGACTCTGCATATACAGTCAGTATTTTCTTATGCTCGTCTGGCAATATAAAACGATATTAACATATCGTTCCAGCTGGATGACTGGGTCACCGCTCCATATAACAAACCCGAGAGCCTGGAGGATGATAATGAGATCTTCAACAATCACGTCTCCATCCTTCGCATTCGCTCCGAAAACACAATTGGCTTCTTGAAAGGGTTAGATGCAAGGTCATAGAGGCGGATCCTTGAATATCTAGCTGCACTACCTTGAATTCCACATTGCCTATTGTGCAAGGTGTCCATGTGCAATTACAAATGGCAAAGTTATATTTTCACGGATCTGCTTCTATGACATGCCATATAACACTACATATTCCTCCTGGCCCAAATCTCAGAATATTTGCACACTAGGCCCATTCACTGCCCAAAAGCAGATATTAGCCACAACCTTTAAATAAAAGCATTTTCGACCATTTCTTTCTATCACTAATTGCTAATGAATTATTCCGGAAGATCTAGATAGGTTTCAGGGCAATCCGCCGAGAAATCCGCAATTCTGTCCTGGGGATCAAAAATGTCCAAAAAAGGAAAATAAATCGCTCACACCTTCGGTACTGCACTTAGCTGTAAGCTGGTGCTCTTGCTCCATCCGAAGGCGCATGAGATCGACCTTCGCTGCTTGCTTGTCCCGCTTCCTGTCCGATTTCGCCTGCGCATGCGTGAGTTGTATATCTTTCTCCGCCTGAATTTTTGCTAGTGTTAGCTCCCTATAGGCCTTCAACTTCTCCTGCTTCAGCCTCAATGCCTGTTGCGCAGTCTCCTCCTCTGCCAAGATAGTCGCTGTGAACTTATCCTGCGATTTCAGGGGCTTCTTCTGGAGAGGGGCTGCTGTAGCAGGCATCGACTTTGCCGGCTGTGGCCCCCTTTTCTTCGCAAGGGGCTTTTCGTTGTCTGGCACCAGCGTGGAATCGGCACACTTTCATTTCGAAAGAGTTGGGGTGGCAGAGAGCTCGTCGTGGTTGCTGTCAGAAGTGAGCTCGAGGGGCAGCTCGGTGTCGTCTGGTGGGGCACTCGATGTGTCATCGCCGTCGTGGGTGGGAAGAAGTAGGTCAGTGTCAAAGCCGCTGTCATTATTTCCGAGACCCATGGGCTGAAGGTTGGGTCTCGAGGCAATCAAGGTCCGCATGTGGAAGAACCAAGGTGATTCCTGCTTGATGAGATCTTGGCTATTTCAGCAGACAGCTCGGCGCAAGTACTCAGACTCACCCCATTTCGATGTGAACGAACACCGGTTTCCAGGAGTTATCCCGGTGTACAAAGCAAGCTAAATTGCACCTTCGCCCCTGGGCCTCCAAACACCTTCCAAGCCGAGCTCGCTGATACCATGAGTCGCCCCATGCCCAGCTGTAGAACCCAGTCGATGCCTGCAAGCGATAAATATCAGCACCTCTTCACCGGAATAATTCCTCGTCACACAACAAAATTTTCCCCGTTGCTTGGTCGGTGAACCGGAACAGAGTAGAATACCTCAAGAATATCATGCACGAATTTAGCCACTAGAACAATTGTGCTGCGCTGGTAGATCATAGCTTTCAAGAATGAAATGCTATCAAGAACTTACATTTTCTGCTGTAGTGCAGGAACGGTACTAAGAAGCTTCTCCAGAAAAATATTGCGCAGATTGAGGACGTCGGGCGAAGCCCGGCACTCTAATAAGGCGTGTTCAGGAGTTTCTATGGCGTTCAAACGGAATTTAAATAAAGATTTTATTGACTGCAGAAATGCCTCGAGAAGCGCCTTCAGAAACGGGTCGGTCAAAGTAGAAACGGGTTTCTCTGACATTTCTGATGGGAACAATTTCGAGAAGCGACTTTCAGAATCGCCTTCAGAAGCGACCCAGAATCGCCCTATTTAAAGTTACTCTGACTGTCCCTATTGACCTCCCACTGTTATAGCATGTTGAACGCGTCTGATGCTAACAGTCATATAAATAATGGGGTTCAACTTCAGAATAATGGTCAGAATGACCATTGAACCGAAAGGGATTTAAGCTACCAAAAGTGTCCAAAAAAGCTTGAAAAAGCTTGTCAGAAAGCTGAACAAAAGTGAAAGACAAAAAAAGAATGAGAAGCTCTCAAAAAAGAACTTGTCAATTTGCTGATGCAGCATAAACGATATCGATGGGCTACAAACTCAGTATAAGCCATGGGTGATATAAGAAATTAACTGTACGAATCACTCACAGACTCATCCATTGTAGGCCTATTGACGGTCAGTCAGTATACGTACAGAGTCGTCCTTGGTGCTCACGCTGAAGGCTCGATGGCTTTCGGGCATTTGAAGTACTCGCGTGCTCTTCGTTCTCTGTGGGGTGTTCCCTCGTCAGTGTTTTCATTGCAATAATATGCTCTACTTTTACCCCGATATTCTTTGCTCGGTACATTGCTCGTATCCTCCTCTGCCGGCCGACTTGATATCAATATTCTCCGCTCCCCCACTCTTACCATGTTCCTATGTACACGCTATGCCAACCGGTATTTTTCCCTTTTTTTACTTCATGTCGTGGGAGGCATGGGAGGCTTACTCAGGTGCTCAAGTGGTTGAAGATTGACAGTACCTATTCATAACATACATTTGACGCGATGTATGTAGTACGGGCCCCATCTGTTTCTTAACACCGCGCCGGAATATACCTACCTACCTACCTACATGCCTTCGACTCCAGCGATTTGGCCTTATGTTGGGAGTTACGGCCCGGGATGCGCTTATGGATCGCGTCTGTGTCGTTTCCGGCGCAGATGGGCGCGACGGTGTGTTGGGGCGAGGAAGAGCCGGCGCTGAGCCCGTCCGACAAACCACCTTCCGCAGAACATCGAAGCACTGGGGCCGAGCTCCGTCGCATATGCTCCTCAACATCTTGTCGATCTCCCCCGTCAAGCTGGGTAGATGGTTGATCAGAAATTCGACCTCAATATCTCGGATCTCGGGATACCTGCCGGCGACACGAAAGTCATCAACAATAACGCCCCTGCGCGGGACTTTCAACTTACACGGATGTAAAACTAGAGAACGCCTCATGCACGATATTACCTGCAGACAGCTGGGATCGCAAGGATGTGAGCGCGAGGTGCTTCAGTTCGCCTAACCCAAACTGCAAGGCACGAAAAGCGTTCAATATACACCTAATGGGAAAACTGCGTCAAGGCTCACCGCGTCCGCCAGCTTGTACACGGACTTCGCCGAGCATTTTGGCGTTAGTGACGCGCGGTCGGCAAGATGGGGGTACTCTGAGCTGCTAAAAACAATTTTCTTGGTGTACAGATAATACAGGAGGGCGTTCCACCTGCGTTGTCTTGTCAGTACTTTCATTTGGATGCATCAATGAGGAAAAATATCACGTTTTGAAAGCATGTCCCTTTACTACGACCACATGTCCCATGCGGCGCGGCGCGGTAAGGGCGGGGCTTCTGGGGCGAGAGGGCGGGAGTGGAACGTTCCTGTCGGGCATATGGGTTAGCATCGCATCGGATTCAGAGCTTGAACGACGCGCTCGGCAGAATGCCCGGTCAGAAGTTCGTCCTCTTCGTCATCGGTGTCCAGATCGCTGTCAGACATGTAATCATACTCTGCGAACCGTTCCTCCTCGGGCATGTCCAGATCGAGGTCAACCATCGTCGACTCCAGAAAACCCTCTCCACCAGAAATGCCCGAGAGATCTGGGCCCACCGAACCGTTAGCGAGTGCCAAAAATGAAGCCGCGCTCAAATTTAAATCTACTCACACGCGTCCAGGTCGTCGGAGTGTCCTCGCAACAGCGCCATCTTCGCGAACATCGGCCGCGGACGCGCCACATACGACGAGCCAATGCGCCGGGTGTACGCGTAGAATTTGACATCCACCACCTCGTCCCCCCGTATCGTATCCGCCAGCGCCTCCTCCACGCGGGCGTCCAGCGGCCGGGGAAGGGCCATCCCCAGCACCGCCCGGAACTCCACTGAGATGGAGATCATCGCGGCTCCCCAGGTGTCGCTGCGGTGCATGTAGACGCCGATGGGCGGATTCGTCGCGCTATCGTCCGGGACATCGAACTCGTTGTAGAAAAGCACATCGTCGAGCGGTAGGAGGTTCTCCACATGCGTGAGGAATGTGATCCGCCCGTACGCCGCCTTCCGAATGACGTCGGGATGGAAGAACACGTCAACGCGCCGCCATGGGATGACACTGGAGTCGGTGCCAATCAGTTTGGGCGATGTGGAGCTCGACGCGGCGGCTATTGCACAGGAGAAGCGCCAGCCCCAACCGCAGATGGCGGTGGGAGTGCCAATGGCTTGCGATGACGGGTTTTCAGGTACATCGATAGTGAAGGTTGATTTAACGCCCGTTGGCGTCCACTCGTCGTCAGCAGTTTTGCGGAATGCCATCTTTTCGTGGGTAGCGGATTAGGAGATCCCAGCAATCATCTCTATTTATGCAGAATGGCATGTGGAGACCACGAGGTGAAGGTCAAATAAGCGCTATTCTTCTCCGATTCAATCCCGACATTCAGGTACTGGAAAATCTAAAATTGGCAAGATATCCGTGATGTGCTGGACTGCGTTCTGATTCTTCCTTTTCTATCGGACATTTTCCGACAGCGGAGCGTTCCTGCCCTACAGCTTGACACTTGAACCAGACGCGGTGGCTGTGAACCGCACGTAAGTTGTGCCGTGGGAAATATCCACGTGACGGACGGTTCTGTGTCTACAACTTATGTCGATTCGAGTCAGTCTCTACACCGCGAGGTGCGCCTGAATATTAATTTACGGCTTATCGATGGGGTGTGTGGCGTCAACTTGAAAGTGCAGAATGACAGATGTCTCATGCTGGCAGGGGATGTCCCAACTTAGAACTCCGACATCCCCTGTCTGTCATTTCAACTTGGATGCGATGATAAGGAATCTATGCCTCGGATTCAGATTTGATGACGCGAGAGCTGGAAGAGAGTGAATGTGAGGCTTCATTAGGGTTGAGGATATTTTTTTTTTTGTGAAACTTGTAGGTCACCGAATATATAGACAACTCATCTTCGCCCCTCCTCTGTGATTAGTTTTCCGTGCGATGGAGGCAATATCGACGACATTTCCTATTTTTCAAAATCTGAAACCTCTCGGATCCTTCCTTCGATGTAAGTTGGCTTTGGGTGACCTAGAATCGGAGCTAGCTGGTAACATCTGGAAACAGACAAAGGGGAAACTCTGCCTCAGATATTATTAACATTTCTCGTACTTCCGCTTATTTCTCTCTCTACCAGAGCTAAAGCAGAGCTGCAGACTTTACAGATACTGAAAATACAACCAACCTCACGTGACTCGTTCTGCGACGCGAAAAAACAATGTTAAAGACATTCATCTACATGCAACAGTCTACCGGATCAGAAATCTATCGGATATTGGTAATCTTCGCTGTAGCTGAAAGTCCAGAACATGCATTATTGGAATGCAAGGCACCACTGCCAGACCACTGGCAATTCTCAACTTGCACAAAATATGTCTGGGAAAATTCATCCACGCTGTGCCAAAATAATTGCTGAACTTACTAGCATTGAGTTCTTGAAATCCATGATTCACAAGTGCTCTACTATTGTTCTCATGGGAAAATTTGTGCATAAAGTCCTTGAGGAATTCTATGCCATTCCAGTGTCACAGTATCGCCCATGCAGAATAAACAATGTCTGAAGGTGTTTCTGAAGCTATATATTCTAGTTCAACTCTCTTGCTTCTTTCTGTTGTCTGGGGTCTACCATGGAGCATGGGGAAACTTATGCTGAGAGATGTCCAGGGGTGCTGGTGTAATTTTACTTGCTTTGTACACCTAGAAACCGGCATCGGACTGTGCCGTGTAATGCTACCTACCTACCCAGCCCACTAAATTTGACTAAATGACCTTGCCAATTTGTGGATTTTAACCATACCCAGCTTGGTTAAAAGTGTGGAACACATGTTCATGCTTGTTCTAGCTCTTGCCTTGCAGGTCTTCAAATTCAAGTCTTGCACAAGGGGGCACCAGCATTCAAATCGGCAACTAAGGGCCAGTAGGTCATTGACTGCTTAGCTGGCCACCCTAGTTAGCTGGTCACTTGGAAATATAAGGCTGAATACTATGGAATGTTGAGGGCTTCGACTCAGGAGAGGGAGTACGACCTCTAATGCCAGTCCATGCCAAATTTGGAGGCAGACCAATGAATTGATCAAAAGCTGTGGTGTGTTTGATCGCACACCAATGTGTGAGAACATCATTCCCTTAATTCCGCCCAAGCTGTCCCACCCGTTTCTCCACCAATTCTTTGTCAATCCACAACTTATTGGGCTCATTTTTCTTCCCTGATCACAGGCTCATTTTCAGGCATACTGTACTATTACATTCAATTCGACAGGGGATGTGACATGTGACTCGTTCAACCAATTTGACAGTTCAACAACCACTGACATTTTGCATGACAAAACCGAAAATTTTCGACAATCAGCACGAGAATTAGGAAAATTCAACCTTTTTGGCAAACCTCCATCAGAATGAACCACCAGGTGGTTTCGACTGACCCCTCGGTGACGCATGACCACGTACCAAATTCGACACCGACAAGGGGGTGTGATGCGTGACTGTCGAATTGAAGGTAATAGTACAGTATAAAATTCTTGCACAACATCACCCCTTCTTTGATAAACTCCTAAGAATGGTTATGACATGATCTCGAGTACCACAACTCGATGCCCCATATATCAAACGACCCTTTGATGCTATGGGCCTAGAACTTGGCATAGTCCATGAACATGGATGAAGCTTCAGTTATGAAGGTAATCCGCCATTTATTTATTTGATTCCTCTCTTAATGTTGTCCACTACACCAAATCACCCTGTTCCGGTGGTACTGACATCTGTATTTTTTCAAGAGCAGTTGGTATCAGGAGGGCAGAAATGTGCATTTAGGTATGTCCATATCCTTCCTATGAAGCCATCCATGGCTTATTCTGAACCATCATACCCAATATCTGTTGTGCGACACCTGGTTAGTTTGTTACCTTGATCCCACCTATTCCCCTTGCCTTCAGAGGGGGATGGTAATACCCCTCCTATAGCTCGGATGTAGAGTTTAACTATGTATAATAGTCCCTTTATGCCTCTTGTCCAACTGTGGACACATTTGCCCTCCAATCTGGGCCTCAACAGTGTCTTTAGGCGGGTGGCCAGCTAACCCGGAATTTGCCATTTTTAGCATGCTACCGGAGAAAATTCACCCAGCCATCAAAACCTAACTGAAATTTGGCCAAGTGGCTTTGACTGGTTCGTATGATGTGAGCATTAATTTTGAGGCCCTGAAGATCCTCACAACCGATTGCCAGGCTTTAGCACAGGACCGAAAACCCTAAGGTCGCCAGCTAGCTGGTCGCTGCCAGTAGGTTCGGCTGTCAGGCTGGAAAAAACTAAAACCTCACACTTGGGTTTGGCAGATGGAAATGGCCTCCTGAGCTCGATTGATCAGTATTTAATAATCAGAGGCTTGATGCAACATGTCGATGGGCTAGGGTGCATGATTGTCACAGTCAAGACCTGAGCGTCCACTCTCGGTATGAAGAGAGGGATTGGGTAGTGCTCGTGGTTGATCTCGAAAAATGATGGAATAAAAGGTTAACTACAACAGCGTAATAGCTACTCTACTTATACTGTCTAGGGAACCGTGTGAACTAATCTATATATACTACAACTACCCTTAACCACATGTTCTCAGTGTCCTTGCTTCATCCTCATGTCCTGATGTCATCTCTGACATCATCATGATGTCATCCCTTTGGTCGGGCCGGTCTTAGTCATAGCCTCTTTGTCATCCAGCGCTTAGATCTCGGGCGCTTAGATAGGCGTTGGAACGATAGATCTTATCTAATCGTGACATTACCCCCCCCTAGGATCGTCGTCCCGACGATTTAACATTCGTAGGCTTCGATTCCTGGTAACGGAGGAAACTTGGCTGCTTCGTTGAATCTGCCTGTTTCTGGGTCGTATAACCGTCGTTCCGGGTATGGCATCATCTCCTGCTTCGGCTTGAAACGATGAATTAAATAATCCCAGTGTCCCTGCTTAAAGACAGGGACCGTCTGCTTTGTCGTCGAGTTTGCGGACTCCTCCGTTTTTGGTGGCATCAAGCCTCTTTTTCGTAATTCTGCGGCCAGCGCCATCTTCTCCTCCGTGGTCATCCCTTCCAGTTTGGACTCTACCGACAATTCTCGAACCGCGATCCCGTGCTCGACATTATATCTGTTCAAGAGCTTCTTCGCGTTCGACAAGTGTCTCGTCGGTTCCCAGGTCCGTTCCGAAAGTGGGAAATTCTTCCACTTTATGAGGTACTGGTATCCTCTCCCACGTTTTCTGTGGTTGAGGACTTCCTCCACCTCGTACTCTTCTTCTCCACCGACAATGTTCGGCGGTGGTCGTTCTTCTCTCCTTCCCACAGGGGGTTCCACGTATGGCGTAAGCAGTGCCTCATTGAAGACCGGATGTGACTTGTCCGTCTCCGGCAACTTAAGCTTGTATGCCGATGCGCCAACCTTCTCCAGGATCTCGTAAGGCCCCAGCCTTCTATCCTCCAGCTTCCCTGTCGGCCGATCTGTGGCTATGTTCTTTCCCTCTAGCCAAACCCGATCGCCGACCTTGAACTCCGGCGCATCCCGACGCTTAGCGTCGTAATATTTTTTCATGGTTTTCTGAGTTTTCTCCAGCGCTGCTGCTGCTTCCTCTCGAATCTTCTTCATTTTCTCTGCTAAGTCATTCGCGGCTTCATTGCGCAACTCGACTGCGTTTTCTATCCCCTCCAGGGGTGCATTCCCGTGTTTATGAAAAACGGTGACATGCTCGTCGACGAGCTCGTCTTATCGTTGTGTGTGAATTCTGCCAGCGACAGCCAGTCGGACCAGTCTGATTGTCGATAGTTAATGAAAACCCGGAGATATTTTTCAATCTCCTGGTTCATCCTCTCCGTCTGCCCATCCGTGATCGGGTGGAACGCCGTGCTCGGGTTCATTTCGACACCCATAAGCCGGTTCAATTCCTTCATGAACCCCGACACGTATCTCGGATCCCGATCCGAGATAATCTTCCGCGGCACTCCGTGATATCTAATCACCCTGTCTCGGGTCAACCGAGCCGTCCCTTCACTGGTTTGCTCCATGCTTGTGGGCTCGCAGTGGATCATCTTCGAAAAGGTGTCGACCCATACCTGTATGGCGTCGAACCCATTGCTGACTGGCAGTGGACCGATAAGGTCCATGGAAATGATCTGCCAAGGTCCCTCGGCAATCTGGTGCGGGTTCAGCTTTCCTTGTTGATAGCGGTGAACCCTGGTTCTCTGGCATGCCTCGCAGGCTTTCAGGTATTTCCCGACCTGATTCCCTAGTCGCGGCCACCAATAGTTACGTTCTACCATTTCCTGCGTTCGGTTCTCTCCTGGATGGCCGAGCAAGGGGTTATCGTGGTGTAGCCCAATGATTCTGTCTCGTAGCTCTTCGTCTCTTGGTACATAGATTAAGTCATTGTAGTAAATGACATCGTCCTTCTTTTCCCATCCGGGGAGCTTCTTAGAGAGCGCCTGCTTGACACTCTGATCTATTCTTTTCTCCTTCTTGATCGCTTCCAGGATCTCCGTCTCCGGTCCGTCGAGCACAATTTCTTGCGCACGAAAGTGCTCCGGTTTCAGAAGAACGACATCATCATTGTCGTTTTTTCCTTGGTCATGATCCGATCTCCGAGATAAGAGATCTGCCTTCTTGTTCAACGCTCCGGGCCGATGGTGAAGGGTGAAGTCATATTCTGCTAACTCCAGTATCCATCGGGCCTGTCTCCTGTTCAGCTTCTGAGGCTTCTTGAAATATTCTAGATTCTGGTGGTCCGTCAGAATCTCGAACGTCTCTCTCGCTCCCATCAACATCTGTCTGTACTCCTCCAAGGCGAGCATTATCGCGAGCATCTCTTTGTCGTAGATCTCGTAATTCCTCTCGGTCTCGTTCAGTCCATGTGACATGAACGCTACAGGGCGCCATTCGCCCTCCTGTTCCTGTGACAGGATTGCTCCCGTCGCTCCATCCGACGCGTCTGCTTCTAACCGGAACTTTCCGTCGTCCGTGGGTAATGCTAATACCACGTCCTCGGCAATGCGGTCCTTCAGCTTCTGGAACGCGTCCTTCTGCTCCTGTTCCCATCGGAACCCTTCCTTCCCCGTCAACCGTGTGAGCGGTTTGGCGACCTCGCTGTATCCCCAGACGAAGCGACGATAGAAGTTGGTGAACCCTAGGAACGCCTGTGTTTGTTTCAGGTTCTTTGGTTCTGGCCACTCCATCACACCCTTAATCTTAGCAGGGTCCATCCTCATCGAATTGTAGGAGATGATGACTCCTAGGAATTCGATCTCCGTGCGTTCGAACTCGCACTTCTCCGGTTTGAGGAACAGCTTGTTGTCCTGTAGTACTTTCAGGACTCGCTTCGTCAACGCACGATGTTCTTCCAGATTGTCCGAGAAGATTAGGATATCGTCCAGATAGACGACGACCTTTCCTTCGTTGATGAGATCTCTGAGCAGATCGTTCATCATGGTCTGGAATGTCGCGGGCGAATTGGTAAGCCCGAAGAACATCACGAGCGGCTCGAACAGCCCTCGATTTGTGCGGAATGCCGCCTTCCACTCGTCTCCCTCCTTGATCCGTACATTGTTGTACCCCCATCGTACGTCTAACTTCGTAAAGTACCGGGCACCTCGGAGCTTATTGACTAACTCCGAAATTAGTGGAAGCGGATAGCGGTTTTTAATCGTCATCTCATTGAGCTTCCGGTAATCTTGCACAGGCCGCAAGGTGCCGTCTTTCTTCTTTATGAAAAAGAACGCCGAAGCCATCGGCGATTTGCTTGGGCGGATCCTCCCGCTCTTCAAGTTCTCCTCTAAGAACTCGTTCAACTTTTCTTGCTCCGTTACCGAGAGTGGGTAAATCTTGCAATCTACAGCCTTCGAGTTTGGCTTAAGCTCGATCGCGTGATCCCATTGTCTCTTCTCAGGTAATGAGTCGAACGACTCCTTTGCGAAGACCTTCACATACTCTCGGTACTCCTCGGGAATCTTCTCCTCCGTCATTCGCTCTTTTCCTCGATTGGCTTCTTCTGCCAATTTCTGTGACTGGGTCTCTTTCAACCTCAAGTCGATCGCTTCTCCGAAGTCCACGAGTAGAAGGGATTCTCCTTCTTCTAACTCGTTCTGCCACTTGTCTCCTCTTCCGAATTCCGTGCCGATCATGTTGCACTCCGGCGGGCATCGACTAAAGAGCAAAGTCTGTGCTCTCCAGTCTATCACAGGGTTGTGCTTGAACAACCAGTCGTACCCAATGAATATCCGGGCTTTGCCGAGTCCTGTGACGAGGAATCTCTGCTTCTCCGAATGGGGTCCGACGGACATGATCAACTCTACATAATGAGTGATCTTTCCCCGTGCGTTCTCGGTTCCGTCGGCATTCCGGGCGATGATATGCGCTTCAAGCTCGTGTAGCTCGAAGTCTTCAGCCTTGGCGTAGTCTCGATCGATGCATGTAGCTGTGCATCCGTTATCAAGAAGAGCCTTGACTGCGCGCGTCTTCCCTGTGTCCAGTGTTGTCAACGTGACTGGAACCAGCATCTCATGATGCTTCCGCTGCCTCTGGATTTCCTTCATCTCCTTCGCTAGCCTGTCTCCTTTCTGCTCTTTGATTGCCTTGTGGGATGACCACTTGGCCGCCTTCAGTTTTGTCAGGCCGGCCGGCACATCAATCGACTTCCCCGTCTTCTCCGTAGGCGCTACCTCCTCTTTCGAGGATTGAGCCTCCGTGACACCGTCACCCTTTTTCGTCGCACTATTTTTCTCGCTGGTTTGGGTTCCAGGGGCCTTTTTGAATTGAATCTTAAACTCGCTCCAGAGTTTATTCTTCTTGTCCATTTTCTGGTTCTTTAGATTACGTAACCGATTTTGATTCTCCAAGATGCGTATTTTTTGTTTTTCTACACTAGCTATTTTCTCCTTGGCTCCTGCCGAGTCCAGTCCTTCTACTACTGGAGTAGGTCCATTCACATCCGTAACCGTAACTAAATCTTCGTATCTAATAGTATTTACTGGAACCGGGGAGCGTTTCATAACCAGAGGGGGCGCCGCTTTGGCCGCAAGCGGGGGCCCCTTCAAAAACCCTTCTCTCTCAACATCGTGGCCAGAGCCGCCAACTCCTCCTGGGAGTAGTCATCGGGCTTGAGAGCCCTGATGTTGAATTTCCCCTTGCGGGGTTCGGGACAATCCCGCTTCATGTGGCCATCCTTGCCACAGTTGTAGCACAGGAAGGGCGTGCCTTTCGCCTTGTTCCTGTCCACGTCCATGGGGGCGGTCTCGCCGGCCCCAATCTTCTTTGCCAAGTTTGGCGCTGTCCCCTGATATCCCCGGGGTGGGGTCGTCTGTGCTACTGGTGTAGCGGCGTTCCTCTGGGCTGGTACCCAGAACATCCTGGCCTGTTGGGCCTTCCTGAGTGTCTGTCGCTCCATGTTCCGGTTGACTATCATCAGCCTTCTCCTCAGCTCCCGGTAGGTGGTGGGAGCTTCCATCAGGCCGACGTTGAGCTGATTCCTCACCTCGTCCGAGACAAGGTTCTCCAGGGTCTCCACCATGAAGGTGTCATGAGCCCCTGTTCTATCCGACAGGTCGTACCCTGCCTCTTCCGCATTCAACTCAAAGGCTTGAATGAAATCTACCAGGGCAGTCTTGCCCTGGCGGGTGGTGGTAAGACGCATGTGCGCCGTCTGGGTGCCGTTTCCGTCGGCAAACGTTTCTGCTAAGTCTTCCAGAAATTCTGGGAAGTTGCAGTTCTCCTCGAAGGCATTCTGCCTTCGAGCCTTCTTCTTCCAGTTCCGCGCCCAGTTGGACGCCGGACACCTGGCTCCGTCTTCTCGGCCCAGTAAGGACACCGTGAAGGCGATTTTCTTCTTCTCGGTGTTGAATTCCGAGACGTAGGCCCAGATGTAGTTGTCTAGGGCGTCGCACCAAGTTTCAAACTTGGATTTTTCATTCCCGTCGAACATCGGCGGGGTTTTTGCATAAGAGATCCTCGAGTATCCCGAACGCGGGGGTTGATCTTCTCTGACTCGGGGAGGGGCTTCCTCCTCCATTGGGTGTTCGGGGGTCTGGGGGCGCGACATCTCAATCGGCGCTGGTGATAGGGGTTTCGGGAGTGTCGGTGGGGACACAGCTGCGATTAGCTGCGTAGGTCTGGGCGCTAATACTGCGCGGTGAGGAGGAGGCGGGCGACTGGTGTGGCTGGTTATCGACAGTAATGCCGATGGAGGGAGGCTGGGTGGGAGTGGTCTGGTCGGGGGTGGAAGAGGAACGGCCGAGTGGAATAGCTCAGACTCGTCTTCTGAGTCGGATGGGGGAACACGGTAAGTCGTCCTGGTAGGAATCGCGGCGTTAAAGCCGGGCAGGGGTTCGGTATGCCACTAGGGCAGGTGGTGAGGTCGAGGCGGTCTTTTGCTGACAGAACAGTCCGGGGTCTTCTACGACTCTCCCCGCAGCTGCGAGATAGCCCTCTCCGAGGATTAGGCTAGTGCTCCTTTGTCTGCTTTACGCGGGGACGGTCTCAACGTTTCCCGTAGCGTGTAGCGACGTCTGTTCAAGTGAACCGCGCACGATGGGCGCTGCAATTGTTTAACGTCGGTGTGGACGACGTGAATGGTGGTAGGGAAAATGAGTCTTCGGGTAAGAGGCTGCCGCAACGGCAGAAAGGGTAAGAGGTAGAGTGGGTAGGTGAGGAGAAAGGGAAAGGAGGTCGGAAGTGGCGGTACGAGGGTATGAGGGGAAACCTTTTATTATGTCACAGTCAAGACCTGAGCGTCCACTCTCGGTATGAAGAGAGGGATTGGGTAGTGCTCGTGGTTGATCTCGAAAAATGATGGAATAAAAGGTTAACTACAACAGCGTAATAGCTACTCTACTTATACTGTCTAGGGAACCGTGTGAACTAATCTATATATACTACAACTACCCTTAACCACATGTTCTCAGTGTCCTTGCTTCATCCTCATGTCCTGATGTCATCTCTGACATCATCATGACGTCATCCCTTTGGTCGGGCCGGTCTTAGTCATAGCCTCTTTGTCATCCAGCGCTTAGATATCGGGCGCTTAGATAGGCGTTGGAACGATAGATCTTATCTAATCGTGACAATGATCAATGCCTTATAGTACAATATTCATTATTTCGGCATGGCGGCCATGGCCCAGGACGACCAGTTGACATCTGTTTGTCAAGGCCCTGATCAACTGAATCTTTTCTCTTGCCAAGTTGCTTTGATCCATACAGGTGAGGAGGTTGCACAGGGCTAATAAAATTTTGCAGAGGGTTTCTGGCAGCTAAACATATGTAATCTAGAGCTCATTAGCATCATTGCAAGGATCTTCATGGAGTGTTACACGTAGTAGGAAAGGCTATATATATAAGTCATAAATGAGCCATATATACATTTTTTCTGCTCTCCAACTGACACCCAAATTTGTGGATTGTCTCTAGAGACGTTACTGACCCAGTTGACGTCTCGGAGATTTGTGGTGTCACAATATGTTCCTATAAAGAAATTGTCACGGTCACGAGGTAGGTAGGTTCCCCCCCAAGGTCGGCGCCCCCTTGGTCTTGCACCCAAACAATCTATCAACATTGATGCCAACTGCAAACACAAGTGCAGGGAAAATTCTGAAGAGGTGCATGGCCATCGAGGTCTCCCCCCACTATGACATCATGTGGTCACATTCCAAGCACGTGCTAGTCAGCACAATGTTATTGTTCACACTGAGTTCCGAGTTCAGTGCAAGTTCATTGTCCATTCAAGTCATTTTCTTAGTTTCATTTACTGAAAAAAAAGAGAATGTGTATTTACAGATCCATTTCAATTATTTCCTTTGTGAATTTGAGTTACAAAGAGCCTTAAGAAAGGCTAGGTTGACAATGGACATGTTCTAAATTAACTCCTTTTGCAGAGACAGTTTACACATCTGCCACATCAATTTTCAGGTAAATTTGCTGCCATTTTCTGCTCAGTAGGTTTATATATGCATCTAGTAGAGTACAGCAACATTGATGCTACGATAAAACCTTCAGATATGTATTATTGCCAGCTGATTTCTGTGACGGGAGAGGAGAAAATGGAGGTGAAAAGGAACAGCATCTTACACATACGCTAAATGGAAAGGGGGACAACAGGATAGAGGATGGGGTAGAAAAAGAAAAAGAATACAGGACCTCACCTGGTTCGAACCCGAGCAGTGCAGTTGGGGTGAAAAGTGCCACAATGACATCTGCATGCAAGTTGCGCTCTAGGAGGTTTCTATAAACACGGAAGAGTGTCTGTTCAGTGGGCAGACAGAAGTGAAAAATGGGTGGGGAGTAACAATATCTGATCCTATACACCACCATTTATATGAGGATGTCGTGGGACTGTCCAGCAACTGGTCTCTGCCGATAATCGCTGTATAATCGGCCGAATGTCCCCACTCACAAGGGTAATCATCAAGTAAGCAAGATTACTTCACAATCCTCTCACTCTCTCTGCCTCCAAGGTTGTAAACCTTCTACCATTGTACAGAGAGTTCACGCCTCTCCACCTTACATGTCTGAGAGTTGAGCTGGTCAGTCAGGAAAACTTCCAAGTTTGAAACTGGTGTTGCCGCGGCTCAGCTTGGATCAGCTAAGCCTGGCTAAGCTGTTCAGAGCAATTTTTGAGTCCAATTTATGAAACATTCTACCCACAAAAGCTGTGGCTTCAAAGAACCTATACCTGGGTCTTTTTTTGAGGGTGTCCACAGTTTTGGCAGGTTCAGTGCATTTTAACTCAGTATTTCGGTGTTCTGGGGGGAAAAAAATGAAAAATAATAATAATCTGTGAACAAGGAAGCTTGCTGGAGGTACATCTGAGGCCATGGTTGAAGCAAGTATTATAATTTTCGGATATTGTTGAGATACAGCTCATCCCATCAGCCTCCACGTGTACATAAACTCTCTCCATGCTGACTGTCAACCCAGACTTCAATCTCAACCAATATTGGGGCAGCTCACTTGGGGATTGTGTCAGCCTCATAGAAAGATACAATGGCATAGAGCACACCGTCCTCCCTCCCAATACCATCTGGGGTAGTTAATTTGTGTTCGACAACTTGAGGATCCTCATATACATCAGGTTTCGCTGTTGGTATTTCTGGATTGACCTGAGGTTTTATTGAGTCGAAATACTCCAGATTGTAGTGGTCGGTGTCAGGTTTTCTCACGGATCAAATTGGACAAACCTGTGGGTGACCTGGACTCGTTCCATGCCTTAATCTGATCATTTCGTGGATTTGTGCCTATGGGACATGTTTTTCAGCAAACTAAATACAGTGTTGTTCATTGATGTCACTGATGGGAAGGTAGAGCTTTTGTATTTCGCAGTAGCTTGATAATTGTAAGAGTTATATAGAAACTGAAGGAATCACACTTCAAAACTGAAATGGTGTGTTTGCTGCCACCGATTTTCGACTTCATATGTTTTCCAGAGGGACTGGCAGCAGCAACCAGCAGCAACAGTGATAGAAGCTACAGAGTTCATCATCAGCCTACAACATACATGGGTGATGGGTAGGTAGGTAGGTAGGTATGATTACACAGCACGGTTTTTCATTTGTTCTTTCAATAATAATCTTGGGTTGTTCCCACTCGCTGTGCCCCACACTGAGTGCCCCTGCCTTGGCTCCTATCCTTATATTGTGCCAAATACTCTATCGGCAATGCAGATCCCCGAGTCAAGGTTCTGGTTTTTACCTCTGACTGTATTATGTCAATTTGTCGACCACACATTCTGACATTCACAGAAATTACAGTATATATTATAATTCTCATATAAGTAAGCTCCACTAGACATGAATCAATGGTCTCGCACTGTCTTTCCCACTGAAACACTGGTTGAGCATTTCAATTTTTTCACCTTCTTTTTCAGTGAAAAATGTTGTTTATTTTTCAGACATTTTTCACTGAAAAAGAAGATGAAAATTTTAAAACTTTTTCAGCACTTTCTCAATTCAAGGTGAAAAATTCAAAATAAAATAAGAAAGTGATGAAAATGTTTTGAAAATTTCACCTGCTTTTTCAGTGAAAAATGTGTGAAAAATAAACGACATTTTTCACTGAAAAAGAAGGTGAAAATTTTGAAATGTTCAACCAGTGAAATGCCAGAGCAAAGCAAAGGTGTGTCTTTTGATTGTAATAGTACAGTATATCAATTAACTGCGGGGCAGTAAACTTTGGATGCCCAATGATACTATATTGAGTTGATTAAGGACTATGCCGAGCCACACCAGGGATAGAAGTTGGAATAGGTTAGTACATACCTTGCCTCAAATAGCATAAATTCCTACTTACAAGTTACTGCTCCATCAAATTGCTCAATACAGGACCATTTGACTGCCAACTTGTGCACAATGGATGGACCAGTGAGGTGGCTGGTATGGGATGGTCAAGGGACAGTGCATGCATTGAGTTTGGTCATGTGTACATGTAAGATTCAGCAGCAAGATCAGCCCACATGCCAGATGCTGGCGAGAACCACATCAGCCAAAAGCCCAATAAGGCAAGTCCAAAGTGTTGTGCTGCCAGAAAAGTGTTGTGTGATAATAAATGTACAAAGTGAACATCATACTACACCGCCTAAGCCCCGTGGGATGAAGTTTTCCTGGTAATATAATCTTCCTGCCATTGGGTAGAAGTGATCTGTTGAAGGAATAAAAGTTAGAGGATGAAGTCACTGCTGTGGAGACAGTGAGCCAGATGAGAAATGGATGGCAAGCTGACAGGTCACAAGACCAGTTGCAAGCATTTTGGGAACACAACAACCACAAAATCAGTCAAAGTGAATTACTTGCCATCTCCATTGGCCAGCTCATGGATTCACAAGACTCTCAGTTGTCCGCAATAATCTGGATTGAGTTGAGCTCCTGGTGCTTGGCCACTTGGATTAGGTGAACAACACATTTTGCCAATGGTGCTCCCTGATATATATTTTCGAATTTTGGGCCATGCCCTATGTTCTGCAAAGAGCTGTAAGAGCTTTTTGTGCCATCATCGATAATATCTTTGTTCTTTTTCAATATTGGAATAGCATGTTGATAAGGTGTGTATCTGCACACTTGAAAATCACATTTTTGCAACTTTTCATTCTTAAGGCCTATCATCTAGACAAGACAATATACCTAGAGTACTCCATGGGATAGTGTACTTAGGCTGTAGACAGCAGCAAGCAGCTTAAAGAACCAAACCAAGAGTTACTAGATCTAAGCCAGCCTGGAAAGGTTGGGCTAGATAGAGTTTGACTCATGCTTGGCAGAGTTCTATGGGAGGGTTCACACAGGTCCACCCACCAAAGTATGTGCTTGAGGTCAACCAAGGGGAACTATAGAGGAGCTAACAAGATGGCATTGGCTTAATACAAGCTAGTGGGTAGTTGAGTTCCTATGTGAAGCAACTAATAAGTCAATCCTAACTAAAGGGCCTTACAGAAGTATTATCCTAGTTCCACAGGAAGGTTCTGGATATTACAACCACACCTTGGATTTAAGAAGGAATATGGGCAGGGATCTATGATCAAGTTACCAGAGATTCACTTACTATTGAACCATGTTGAACCCACCCATGAGACAGGATGACCATGAGGAGATGACACTCCAGCAGAAGAATCTATATGAAGTTTGTTTGAGCAAAGTTGGTCACGACCAATAATCAGATTTGTACACTGATCTGTTTAAGTCGGGGAAGAGGGAAAGTAGAAGTGTCGAGGGAAGAACTGATTAATGAGTGATTAAACCGAGTGGGAATCTGATTGAACGAGCTTGAACAGAACCACTGTTCAGAGGGGATGGGGCAAAAAGCAGGCATGGAGGCCGCAAAAATCTCCCGAAACTCGCCCAAATCGCGTGGGCCGCGGACGAGGGAGCTCTGACTTAGATTCTCCTTGAGAAGCTTCAAAAAAAGGAGAATTTCGTTGTTCTCTTCGGAAAACAGGACCCCAAGGAGGTGCGTACACCACTGCCTATTACCTACGTAAAATCTGACACCCTTCAATCAAGAATACCTCCGGTGACCGTAAGATTACCGTCTATGAGCGGATCGCGCAAGAGATGTTCCTGGAGGAGTACAAGGATCATTCCAAGACTCTCGGGGCTCGTGTCAAGGGAAAGACCGAGGAGTACACTTTCTTTGGTTCTTTTCTGATGCGTGCTAATGACCAGTAGTCTCTGCAAAGACCATAAGGAGAAGGCGGCGCGTCTTCGCGTCACTGGGGGTGGTGTGGGTGCTCCAGAGGATGCGGGCACCGGTGGAGGGCACGAATACCTTGACTATTACATCCCAGGTGATGGCCCCCACCACGATACCCCTGCTGCGGCCGTGAATCTTTGGCGTCGTTATATCCAGCAAAATTACATTATCATTAACTTCATTTCAGAGCAACTCAACACCGAGTTCCCGTACTTTTCAGAGCTGCATAAGTTCCTCAGCATGCGCCCGAACGTCGTCCCTCCCCTAATCATCACCGGCATTGGTCCGAACGGCCGCAGGATCGTCCACAACCAGACTCTCGAAACTCCGGCCCCTCAACGATTCAACGACTCTCTGATAGACCCCAGGCTCTTCCACACCCCAACCCCCACTCTCTCAGCGTCGTTCGACATCAGAGATGCGGCCGCTTTATCGGAATCACGTCTGATAAGCACCAATGGCCGCATCCCTGCGCTGCAGGTGGAAATGGGCCCGAATCCGAGACTCACACGGGGACCAAAGGCTTCGACGTTCGGTGCTAACCTGGGTAATGCGATGGATAAGGCTCGCCAGAATATCCAGCACATCCCCAAAAAGCGGTCGCTCGAGATGTGATCATGGACGCATCTAAGTAAGTTTACATGCCCGTCTTTTGATAGGGATACTAACTATTTGTAGGGAAAATATCGAAATTGCGAGGGAGCGTGCGGTAGCAAATGCAGAGCATCATCATCAAACACTCCTCATCGCGCAGAAAGATCAGCTCCTAAAGCAGAAGGAACAACTCATGGAGATGTTCAAGCTCAAGATCAACACGTTGGAAGAGACCAAGGCTGCGCTCGCCGCGCTTGATGCTCCCGCAGTCGTCAGTAGATCGCCATGCCACAACTCTGGCCCTCGTACCCCTCATTGTACCCCACGCCGTCACCATCGCATGCCCCGCTCAGGTCACTCCCCCGGTGTTTCGTCGACTTCCCCAGTTGTGGCTCACTCTCCTTCGATCTGGTGTATCGAGAATACCCAGAACTCTCTTCCAGGAGATTCCGAAGAAATTTAATTACCATTACACTCATTACTCCTTCCTGGTCTTTCATTCATTTCGACATTTATTCTTTCTTTAATCCTCCTTAATGTCTTATTCATGTATATAATTTTCAGCTACAATCCGCAATGCACAATTAATTCTGCTGTGAGTCGTATACGCTTCTGCTCCCCTTCGTTGTCCGCAAACTGTGCCTCCGGCAGCTCATCACGTCCACCCCGATCCTATTCTTCCTCAACCCTGCCATGCTCCCCTAGAAAGGTCACCCCGGATGCTTTGCCCTCAACGTCGATGACCAGATTATGAAGGATGATAGCGATGGTGATCCACTGGCAAGCCCCTCCATGATCCTCCACCGAGTTGATGTTTACATGGAGATTGTGAAGGCTGTGCCAGCGCCCTTTCAGCGCCCCGATGCAGTGCTCCGACCGAACACGCAGGTGAGAGAGCACCTTGTCAAATCTCGTATTCTCGGGGATGAGTGCTGCAGGTTGTTTGTGACGGGAATGGTGTGGGAATTAATGGTATAAGCTGAGTCTCCCCAGGTGAATTCATTGCCTTGAAACATGAATTCTGGGTGGAGTACTGCCGCCGTGTGTTCAAATGCAGCTGCATCGTGAGCTGAACCGGTGAATCTGATAGAGCAATCCTGGATTCGCAAGTTGTAAGGAATATTCCCAATCTATGGATTATAAGTTACCATAAAATCGACTCGAGAACTTCGTACCTGCACGTTCAATCCGTAATTTGCCTTGCGGGTGTAATATGCATCGCCGTCGATGCCGGGCTTCGCGTAGAGGACAACGATGGTCCCGTCGTACATTATCCATCCCTCTCGCCACAGCCATCTGAACCTAACGTGCTCATCCATCCACTGCTTTTCGCACTCCTTTTCGGCGGGAGTTAAAGGTCGCACAAACATGTCATGCAAGGATTTGATTGCTTCGAAGCAGCGATTAGTGAAATTCTCCACTGAACCCTCAGTGCAGCCTGCCATCCTTGCCACGTCTTCGAGCGACGCGGCATTTCCATAGTGACCCAGACGTTATAAGGCAACAGCAAGCTGTTGGTCAATCGGTGTCTGCAGAACATTGGATTTGTTGCTGAAGGCGTCGTGGTCCTGGATGAGCTCCATGATGATTGAGAAGACGAGTGGGGAGACCCTAGGCATGTTTCGGAATCTCCCATGGTCATTGGGATTTTCGGTGTAGACCCAGGCGAGGTGTATATTCCCCGCTTTGGGAACAGGATCACGAGCGTGCAAGTATCGCGTCGACTTGATAGCCTCCAGGATCGTCATGTCAAGCTTGAGCTGGGCAATCTTTGCAGCAAGATCCCCCTCTGTGTCGTCGTCATCCAGATCCAGATCATTGTCGTCAGGAGGAACAAGTATGTCGCGAAGGATCATGTGTTTGAGATAGGACCTCGAGACTTGGGAATGGACAGTTTCCCGGCCCATTTTCGAGGCAGAAGAGGGGGAAAAGATGGCTGGGAGGTCCATGATTATTTTGCTGGTTTTATCATGCTCGAGCGGCTCTTATCAATGTAAAGGTACGCGAAATGATCAATTAGGCTGGAAATGGTCATGGAACAAATAAGTGACAGCCGGTCACTGGCCACATGATCATCTGCGTCTGCGACCGGCCGCAGAATTCTACTTTGAGCGCACCTATTTTCATATTTTCCACAATTCTTTCTGCAGGGTTTTCGGCCTGGCGTCCTGACATACTGGGGGGAACAGCTGAGTCCTTATACAACAAAGCCCACCAAAGATCAGTGCTTTGGCAGACGGCTCCAAATCGCTCTGACCTGCTCCGACAGTCCGAGAGAACCTCCATGGCAAGCATGTGATGGTTCCAGAGGCCATCCAGACCATTGAGCAACCAATGGGAAGCCCGTAACCATAGCATTTGCTGGGTGTCATGGGCTTGAACAACCGTGAGACCTTGATTTGCTCTGATGGGCCAACTGCCGAAGTAGGCTGAAGTGCTCACGCAAAGTAACGTCAACCGAATGGAGCCTAATAGTATCCCATCAAAGTACGGCATCCAGCGTCAGTCATCATTATAGTCAACTCAGCTCCAGCCAATCCCTGCCTCCACCACACACTGCTGAATTTGTGCTGAACCAAATCCAGTGCCCTCAAAGTGTGCTCCTGAATATGATCTTGGGTGGTCTGGATTTTGTCTCTTTTTCCTTGTGCCTTTATTGCCCCAGTAGTCAGTGGAAATTGCTCTTGTAACACTTCTCAGTGTGTCTGCAAAAGATCTAAGGGATCTGGGTGGAGGAAGTAATTGAGAACCACCTAAAATTGTATACCAAGGCTCCAAAAAAAATAATCCAGTATAAAGTACACCATTACATAAATGTATTGTACCTTTTCCGATTTTTTTTCTGGGGTGATTTATGGGTGTTCTTGTCTGGTGATGTATAAGTGTGACATGTGGCAAGACACCTGCCCCTCCAGAGCACACCAACTTCGCCCCAACAAAAAGATCTGGAGAGAGGGGGTTCTTTGGTGTAATTATTCATGCCTCTTGAATTTTGGGGTCTTGGTATGGATTTTGAGGACAGAACACGCAAAATTACACCTAAATCACAAAGGTTGATATCCAACAATTGCTTCTCAATTACCTCCCCCCAGCATGTCCCTTAGCTCTTTTTTAGATACATTGAGAGGTGTTAATATAACTCTTTCCAAAGATGGGTGATAGAGGCAGAGGTTAGAATGAGAAAAAGAATTCCAGACCCACTGAGCACAATTGTAGATGCCAAAGGTAACTATGCTGAAACGGAGTTTGAAAAAGAACTGTGTCAACCCCTCGAAAGCCCATTGTGGAGTGGAAAATGATTCTCCCCAATGATGAAGGTGAGTTCCAAAAAGAAATGTATTCGCAACAAGGGGGCACTGGCATTCGATATATATATATATATATAGCCGATTTATTTTTTCGCCGACCTCAGGGTGGAACCTACCTACCTCCTGACCGTGATGATTGCATTATGGGGATGGAATGTGACACCACAAATCTCCGAGACGTCAACAGGCAATCAATCTGGCTGCCTTGATGATGTTTTTCCAAGTTGAGCAAGCCACATTTAATGCGCTCCTGGCAGTCAGGACATACTGTGTATCCACCTTCTTCGAGAATCATTTCGGGAGTGGTGGATGTAGAAGGCCCTGCACTAGGAGACTACATATATTTAGCTGCCAACAGCCCTCTGCATGACCTCAGATGACATACCTCATTGGCCATAGTGTGACCTCCACGAAGCACACCGAGCCGTGCCTTTCTAGCGCATATGTATAATGTAAGAAAAGATTGCTAAATTTGATCGTGAGGGTCTTGACAAACAGACGACATCTGGACGACCCAGGTCAAAATTAGGGCTGCCCACCGTCCTGTCAACAGGGACGGCTGTCAAATTCCCAGGCCTAGACAGGGACGGCCCGCTACCGTCTCAGCCGTCTTTGGGCTCCGAGCGACCTCAAGACGGGACGGGACGGCAAAAAGATGGCCATAAACCATTAAATGCCGGGGACAGCTCTACCTTCGCAAAGAAAGTGTAATCTTGGTGAAATTTGAATTCAAAAATGTCTGGAGGCCCACCAAATGTATCCTAGGTCGTATCAATGGCTTGCTCTTGGTTTTCCTTAATGGTGTTTGCGACCTGAGTGAGAGGGCAGGTCACATCAGCTCAATTTGTCAAGTCAAAGATCCAATAATCTGAGCATGGGACTCCAACCTACCAAGCTGATCCTGTTCTTTTTCAACAGAGAACAATTTGCTACACCAATACCGACCTGAAAACGCAAAATGCGCCAACAACCCGTATACGGCCGTCAACAGCAGCGCTTTGATGGGACAGACGGCAATTTTGCCGCCCGTAGCTGTCCTGTCTATTTCAACGACCAAGATGCTCGATGGGACGGGACAGCATGCCGTTGACGGCACCCGTCAACAGCAGCGCTTTGACGGGACAGACGGCAATTTTGCCGCCCGTAGCTGTCCTGTCTATTTTAACGACCAAGATGCTCGATGGGACGGGACAGCATGCCGTTGACGGCACCCGTCACACCCGTAAAGACGGGGACGGTGGGCAGCCCTAGTCGAAATAGTACTTTGATCGACTTTGATAGTACTGTCAGAGTCAGACATAGATCATGCACCCGAGCTCATCCACACACTGCATCGAGCTCCTGAGTATAAATTCCTGATTAATTGAGCTCAAAAGGCCATTTTCACCCGCCAAACCCAATTGTGAAGTTTTATTTGTTATCGGCCTGACGGCCGAACCTACCAGCCCTAGGTCGCCGATTTGAATGCCGGTGCCCCCTTGATTCGCAACGCCCAAAAACGAGGCCCAGATTTCTGCTATCACCCATCATACGCCCATGACTGATGAGTGACTGATGTGAGTGTGATGTCACCCTTGGTGCCGCGTCGCTCCAGCTCCTTGCCCTACACCATGGACAAGTAAAGCTTCCAACATAACTACCAGCCTGCATACCATGGCCAATGTGGCTATAATTGGCCTGCTGTCACCCCGCCACAACCTCCCCCATCCCAAATGGGTTGCGGCGGAAACCATCTCTTGCCGGGTCACGCATGCCATTTACGAGTACTTATGTTTACATAATGCTCGTTCCTTTCCTTCCTCCGAGGGGCTAAAAGTCTCCCTATTTTCCTTGTCTCCGATTTTTTAAGATAGTCTCCTTAGTGGCTGTGTCTGACTTCTTTAGTGGCTGTCCCTATACTTCGTTCACTTTTTCCTTACCCCTTTAGTGGCTGTGTGGCCTAGGGCTGTGCTGTTTTTATTTACTTCTGTCTCTTTTCCCTGGTGTAACCGTCCCATGCCGCTCATTCAGAGGGTACAAACATTAATAAGTCTAGTATATACCTCCTTCCAAGTCCCCCAGCAAATTTTCAATATTGCCCTGGACCTGCCGAAGTAAATACATGGCCTGGTCTGCCTGGGCCTCATCGAAATCACATTAACCGTTCTTTAAGATTTTGCTCATTCGGCGGTGAATTACCCCATTTATCTCTGTCTCCTTTGGGCTTTCCTCTGGGTTCGTCTTGAAGGGCCCTTATCCTTCCCCATTTGTGGACCGAACGATTTCCGGGGGTTTTCAATTGAAGTTCCTCAGCTGACCACCCGTCTTTGTGGTTAACGATCTCCTCGCTCGGCTGTGCTATTTCCCCATGTATCCCTTCTCCTTTTGTGTTTCCTCAGCTCTTGCTCTTGGAGTAACCCCTTATATCCTCAGTTTTCTATGCTATCTGACAATGGCTTTTCATTTGTGGGCGACCACCTGACCTACGTGCAGTCTCTTCTTGACAGGACGCAGTTGCTGCTGCCTACGGCGCAGCTCAATTCGATTCTTATCAAGCTGGTGGGCCACGTAGTCCTGCCGGTCGTGGACATATAAAGAGGGTGCTTACTTTTGTTCGACTGCAACTCCTCAGTTCCCTACCCTGCAATATACTTCTCCGGGAATCACGGCCCGATTTCGCCTCTGTACTGCTGGCTATCTTTCGGACTTGAATTCCATGGTCAGATCAAAACTCGCTGCTGAAGTGCTGCTAATCTCTGGTCTCTTCTGGTGCCGCGGCAATTTTATGGCTTCTTTAACTAAGGATTTCGTCGGCCCGGGGTCCGTGGATCAACCCAGAAGTCAGTGCAGCTCCTTCGTTGCGGTCCAATCAGGGTTCCTGGCAAGGATCGTTTGTACTGGGTATCAATTCCTTTTTGTACTTCAAACCATCTGTCTGATGCCTTCTGTCACTTCTTTGCTCCCTGTTTTCGTTGTTGTTTCACCTTCTGGCACTCTTCGGACTGATGGAAAGGTTTGCTAGCCAATTATTTCTGCTGCCCTCCAGTGAGTCTTTTTGCCAGCGATCATTCCTCTCCTTTTTCGATGTTCAAACGATTCAATTCCGCCTTTTTGGCGCTGACAGGGGAGCAGGCTTTGCAGCATTCATATTTGTGGTTCGTTCCGAATCTGTTTATTCCCTTCAATAAATAGTTCTTTCTATTTCAACATGAATATCCCGTATGATGAACCTTTAAACGTTTGTATGGGTGTCCTTCATTGAGGGTTGAATCTTCCTGGAGATCTTGGATACCAGAGCGAAGCGGCGGTCAATCTTGTCAATCATTTGGGTCTTCCAGGTTTGTCGTGTATCATTGTATGTCCGGGTGGATCTGGATGACCAGCTTACTAAGCGGCGTAATCGGCATGATGGGAAAAAAGATAAGTACGAGATCCTACCGGGCGCAGCCACGGCCCTCTACCCCCAAGTTGGGGATCATCAAATTTCTGACAGATCTCATTGCTGAACCTTCAGGTTTGGCTACCCTAGAGAACTTGGGTTTCGGCCAGTTTTGCTACATGTACAAACAAGATTTAGTCATCCAACATTGGTCACAGCAGTAAAAAATTAGAAAGGACGTGGTGAGACACGGAAGTACATTTAAAAAAATGTGAATATGTTTGTTCACCCCTCTTACTGCTTTCAAGCCTGTGTTGCAACCCATTTCATTCACAGAAGGCGAACAAATCCTTTCAGTTCAATTTTGGCCAGTAGTCATTTCTGCTTTGTGACCGGGCTGGATCCGAGGAGTAAGTCATTTTTGCTTAGTCTCCGGCCCGGTGAGCCGTGAGTATATACAAGAAACGAAAACGAAAACCAAGATTTATAGAGTGCCGGTTGACTGCCGCTGATGGCTGGGATATAATATGCGCCCAGCACTGCCGCCATCAATCCCGCCATCAATCACTGTATGCGCCGCCTACCTGCGTTCGGCGGCGCCAAACCTGGGTTTATAGAGGGCGCATGTGATCTCCGGTGGCTGTGGGATCTGTATAGAGCATCACTTTTTTTTTCCCTCACAAATTATAGAGAGTTTTGCACAATTTTCAGTGACTTAGGCAAGACTTAGGGCCCACCAAGGCCGGAGAAAAATTACCTAAGTTCCTAATTTAGTAAGGCTATGTGTTAGATGACTCTGGGGATTTTTTACGCGTAAAAACGGACATTCTGGCCCTGTGTGGGGCAACGCGCCTGATGCGAATGGGCCCACCATCAGCCGCCATCAAAACCTGGGCGCTGATCTTGGCGTGATGGCCTAAATAGCCGAATGATGGCGCCGTGGTCTGCCGGGGCTTCGCTTTGGGTCAATTTTTGTAGGGAATGTGAAAATAATGTGACGAATCCCTAAAGGTTCAGCGCCCGCCTCAGAGAGGCCTAATCCCATGTCATCAAATTTTGCCAAAATATGCCGTTGAGGCAGGTGTGAATACGCTCTGTTGAAAGTCGACTTAAGTCTGTGTCTATTATATATCAAGAGTTTGTATATGTGAGGCCTACCAACGCCGAACTTGGGAAATGCGCTTGACGATGGCGGAGGCGGGGCAGTGCAAATATCACGTGACTCCCTTTCGGGGAAATCTAATGAGACCAATCGAACGGTTCCTCATCCAACCAGTGGCTGACAGCTAAGCAGTTTCTGATGCCGGTTGCCAGCAGAGAGTGTGCTAAAAATAGATCTTGTTATAAAAACACTGCCAACGCACGAGACCCCGTGCCTCCTTCGTCTTTCTTTCCGAGCTAGTCTCTAGTCTTCCGAGCAAGTCTCTCTTTTCTTTCCCCAATCTTGAAGCAATGGTTTTCCTCGCTAGGTGGGTCTCGAGAATTACGTCCGGCCCTCACTGGAGACCCTGAACGAGAAATTTTAGCACTCTTTTCGCCGCTTGTGTGCTCCCATCCGTGATGGGCCTCACACTGAACACACCCGCGGGTGCCGTCGAGGACGGCACGGTCGCCGTCACCTGGACCACCGTCGCCACCGACCCGTATGTGCCTTCGTGCGCTTTCGAGGCTCTTTTGCTTGTCCTAAATCGCAACTCCTTTAAACACTAGTAAATTCTCTCTCTTGCTTGTCAGCCCCACGGAAGCATTCGACGTCGCCCAGGGCATCGACCCGACCACGCTAAGCGACACCGTCGCTCTCGGAAATATCCCACCGGGGTGCGTACCTGCCAACGTGTGATACTGCGTCCACTTATCGCTTCGTGTCGCGTTGTTTTGTTGTTTAGGTCGGGGTATACGCTGCAAGCTGTTGTCGCCGATGATATCAACACTGTTCTTAGCACATCGGGTGCATTCACCGTCAGTCCCGCTGGTACTGCGGCGAATGCCGGTGCCGCTGCAGGTGCTGCCGGTGCCGCCACGGGCGCCGCTACTACAGGGACGGCGGTGAGTCATAGTTATCCCGTTGCGCGGACGTCCTCTTTCTAAAGTAATCGTTCTCTACAGGCTGCTGCGAAGACCGGTAAGGGTACAAAGGGTGCAAAGGTAAGCAGCTACTCTCTGTCCCTTCGCTCCTCCCTATTCTTTCCTGTATATATTATTCGCTCTCTCCCTCCCTCCCTTTTCATTCTCCCATTCCCATTATTAGCTGCGCACCGATATCCATTGCCTCGTATCCTTTCTTCTGACTTGTTCAATTCCTCCCTGACGTATATCCATTTCCTATCTTTCATTTCACCCACGAATATGTATTTTCATCTCCCCTTCATGAGTCCAATATTCTTATGCTCTCCCTTCATGTCCCCTTCAATTTGTATACCTCTCGATATCGTATCGTCTTGCTGACCCGTCGATGTTTCCAGGGTGCTGCTGCAGCTGCTGCCGGTGCCGGAGCTGCGAAGGCGGCCGCTGCGAAGGCGGCCACTGCGAAGGCGGCCGCTGCGAAGGCGGCCTCTGCGAAGGTGGCCGCTGCGAAGGCGGCCAAAGGCAAGGGTTTCCGCCAAGGCGGTAGGAGCGTGGCTTCCGCCAAGTTTGGCCGGAGGGAACTATATCGGGAATGAGCGTTGGCACCGTGACAGTGGGGTAGCGCTGCGTAAAGCGTAAACCGTGAAGCGTAAATGCTGATGGGCAGAGTATACCGATACCCAGACTCTTGATCAGCTTATGCGTATTTTATTTCACCTTACTTATATACGTAGCGCAGGTTGGGGTGAGACTTGAGTTGAGCAAGGCCCACAATTTGTTTGCACGGAGGAAGTCTGAAGAAAAACGACTTGGGCAGCCGCAATTACGCAATACGCAGCCTACATATGCGAGCTCAAGGGAAGTATATACATATCTACAGACTACCGCGCTCCGGCTGAATTGAGAACCTGAACTCAGCCATACGCAGATCGGCAACGACAACGGGGAAGTTGGAACAGGCCGGTCGTGGGACCACCAGCGTTCAGAAGGCAACGATGCGCTTGATCTGGCGTCGTCGTCATCGTCTTACCGTTACCTTGCCCCACTGATCCCCCGTCGCCGCGCTTTTCGTTGCAACGCCGCCGAACATCCACTTACAAGCAAGTGGTCTTTGTACTGCGCAGAAAAAACAACACTTCAAATTAGGCGCCTCGGCCACGGACGGGGTATGTACGGGCGACTTACGGCTTCGACCGTATTGACGGTAACTTCACTAAGAACAGAAATAGGGCAAGGATACAACTGCCGTTGTAAGCCACAGAGTGGGATTGGGGGGTAGGCAACGTCACTGTATGATGAGGGAAATTTCAATGGGCCGCAAGATCCGGGACATATTTTCGGCCCAGATTACTGCTGTTTGAGATGGTCGGTGGGTGTCTCTCTCGAATCCCACGCATGATTGCGGGTGTCGTGGAAAAACCAGGTGTTCGGCTTTACTCGGGGTGACTGCTACTGATTCGACTTTTGTAGGTTGCAAGAACATCGAAACCAACTGCAACATTATTTCCCGAACCATGGGATTCTCGGACTCTGTTCTTGTTACTGGTGTACCCAAAGCTGTTGCTACTTGCAGCTCGGTTGCTGCTCAGTTTTTAGGTTTGCCAGTGGTTGAATGAGAAATAACGCCGCCGGGTCAGAATTGCGAATACCAAACCGATTCACATGCCATCCGATGCTATTAAAAGTCTACATTTCATTGCTTGGAGCGCCTCGATTGGTTGGGCGTCGCGTCGCTCACACGCCGCAGCAGCAGCAGCAGCTAAGTTAGGGATCCCCACCGTACCGTATACAGTTACGGCCGTAAGGAATACGGGGCCTTACGGGTACGATTTTGCTGCTTTACGGGACGGTATACGGTACGGGTTCCGGGACCGTAACACCCCTATTTGTACGGCATACGGGTCTCTAGAACGGCGACAAATGAGGGTGAGTGAGGTTGCAGATAGTGTATTCACTATTTTCTTACCTGCTTGTGTCTATCTTGACCCTCAGCTTGCACACTGTCGCCCTCAATCTCGTGTTTTCAAAATGCCGTACCGTACCCGTAACCGTAAGAGGAGTCCCGGGGGGTCGTACGGGACGGTTACGGGTTACCGTATGACCCGTAACCGTATACCGTAACATACGGTTACGGTGGGGATCCCTAACGTCCACCTAAGGAGACACCTATTTCATTACATAAACCCCCTCTTAGGGGGGTTCTTTTGTAGTACCGAAACCTACCTAAGAGGTCCCAGGCTCCATGGTGCCTTGAGTAATATTACTAATATAGAAGCCTTCTGCTTTTGGCTGTAAATGTTTCTAGCCTCCTAGGGGCAAACCTTGGGTCCATTCTGCCATATTCCAGCACTCCCAAGCAAGCAAGTCTCAGATGCAATGACCATTATATTATGTCTTTGGTAAATTTTGGTCCTCCTTGAACACCATTAGCTTCCAAATAGACCTGCATGGTGGCTTGCATGGTGGCCTCTGTTTTTTGCTTCATTTTGTATAAACCACCCATTTTGTGCATCACATGGGAGTAGAGTCTTATATGCCCATGTCTACACGTCAAATTTTATGATTTGTGAGTGACTATGTGTGAAATGAGATTCAACAGCGCCTGAGATTCTTTGAACATCCTCAGAACTGGAGCCCTCCGAAAGGCTCCTGGTGTGCAACAAAGTCTTGCAGAAGTTCTGCAGCAGCTGTCAGGCAGGTCTGAGGGTTGGGTCCAAATGAGGATTGGGGAGCACAATATTTTACAGTTGAGTTTCAAAGACATATAATTGGAACATTCGGTTCAACAGAGGGCACCGAGAAAATATTACAACACTGTACTTTGGTGTCAATCCACTCTATGATGGCATGAACATTACTGACAACTGAGATTTACATCACTGTTGTTGTTGCAGTCAATGCAGTCAGCATTTGGGTGAAAGATTTGGTCTGTAGAGGGCTCCGAGGGGGATCTATCACTGTTTTGTTTTTGAATCCAGCAGCCAGAAAATACTGCTTGGGGTCCCTTTCAGAGCATATCAGCACTTGAGAATATTTATCATGGAGTTTTAGAGCTTTCTGGAAGCCAAGCTTGGCCAAAGGCAGGCACCAAAAGAGGCGCTGTTGAATCTCATTTCACACATAGTCACTCACAAATCATAAAATTTGACATGTAGACATGGGCATATAAGACTCAACTCCCATGTGATGCACAAAATGGGTGGTTTATACAAAATGAAGCAAAAAACAGAGGCCACCATGCAAGCCACCATGCAGGTCTATTTTGGAAGCTAATGGTGTTCAAGGAGGACCAAAATTTACCAAAGACATAATATAATGGTCATTGCATCTGAGACTTGCTTGCTTGGGAGTGCTGGAATATGGCAGAATGGACCCAAGGTTTGCCCCTAGGAGGCTACGAACATTTGCCGCCAAAAGCAGAAGGCTTCTATATTAGTAATATTACTCAAGGCACCACGGAGCCTGGGACCTCTTAGGTAGGTTTCGGTACTACAAAAGAACCCCCCTAAGAGGGGGTTTACATAATGAAATAGGTATCTCCTTAGGTGTAACGCTGCTAGGTGTCGGCGCTATTGGGTGAGCAGCATGTGTTCGCTCCGCGTTCCTGTTCTGAGCACCTCGTTCAGAGCGCGCCCAACCACCAGTCTTCTTACTGGCTGTCTGTCCAGAACTGAGAGACGAGGATGGAGCCCTGGGACCGTTTCCCATCACCCTCGGCTTGGTGGGGTTGCCGAGTGGTAGAACTCCCATCAAATCTAGCCCCGTTTGGTAAGTATCGACAACCTCATCATCGTAAAGTATTTGCGTAAAGTATTTGATCTCATATGTCGGCGAGCCCTCTAAATCAGCCTCCAAAAGCCACCCGAGAATCCGCTTCCTCGTGGATTTCAGGATCTCAGTAATGGCTATGTTCTCCTCTCCGGCACGTACAGTATGGCTCAAGGTGTTGATGATTTCGAGTCAAAAGCACTTAAAGCATATTTGGCTGCTGCTGGCCTACCAATGGTGTATTCATGGGTTCCGTTCGTCACGAGGTGGTCCTGAGTACTTGCCAAATGGACAGGTTGCTTGATCAGCTTGGGAGGAAATTTTGAAACCAATAGAGAAGCTGAGAAGCGCACAGAATGTCAAGGTGAGTAGTGGCTTTGCCTTCTGGTTACTTTTGCTGACACCTACTTTAGATAGAGTGCGATAGGAAGACACAATTTGCAGAGGTGCATTTTTATTTTATTTTCAAGGTTGGCGAGATCCAGAAGCCTCTGGCTGTGGTTTCACTCTATGGAGAGCATCACCAAGCACTTTACGAAGCCTCATCGAAGACGTACGTGACTATGAAACACCTTCGAAATACCGATGTCCGAGTCATCAATATCAAGTCAATCAAGTCGGTGGTAATACTTGCACCGGACCAACAGTATGCTAAATCGTTTCAAGATGGATCCAAGGCCCACCGGTGGTATTTAATGGAAAAGCCGGGCCTAAAACTTATGGAGATGATGGGCATCCAGCAGCCTCTAGTGCAAGAGGATTGATCTCACTATTAATGCTAATTGTAACATTGGTGTAACCACAGGGGAAATAAATTCTGCTTGGTGCAATACAGTAGTTTACTCTAGTCTACTTGTCTGAACTTAACATAAAAGCCTTGCAACAGACTGTACAATTTCAATCAATTCGACAGGGGGTGTGACACGTGACTCCCTGGACCAATTCGACAGTTCGACAAGCGCAAAAATTTCGGGTGCCACCCCCCAAAATTTTCGACACAAGACACATTTTTTTTTTGCCGAATTTGGCTTTTTAGTAGATTTCAGATGTGTCGTCACAAAAAATGGGTTCGACAGACCCCTCTGTGGTGCGTGACCTGGACCCCAAATTCGACACAACAGGTACCCCCGTGATGCGTGACTGCTGAATTGATTGAAATGGAACAGTAATCTAGAATGCATCAGCAAAACCTGATTTTTGCTGCAGTGCATGTAGTGGCTGTAGGAAATCCTCAACTATGTAGTGCTACTGTAGTACTCATCAGCAAAATGTTTTCGGTCTGGCAGAGCTGGTGCCAGCTCCACCAGCGCTGCCATCACGCCAGAATGTGAGCTGGCGACATAAAAAGGTAGCCGGTGCCAGAACAGGTTCTGGCACCACTTGCACTTCTGGTGCCAGAATCTCCGCTAGTTTCACTCGCCAGTATGCACACTTTCATCCAGATTCCTTTCGTATATCCATTGTAAAATCACACAATTTTCATTTGCCGCACAAAGCTATGATTGAGTTGGGGCATCGCTACACTTCTATGAATTATAGGATGGACATGGCAGCCACTAAGATCCAGAAGGGCTGACCTGGGTGCACAAATAGATTAGCCAAAAGCTCACAATATAAGCTGAATAGTTGCCGGCGTGTCAATTCCAGGGCCATTAGGGCCCGCCCTCGTCTTCAAAGACAACGACCTGGGCGCACAAATAGATTAGCCAAAAGCTCACAATATAATCTGAGTAATTACCGTGTCAAATCCAAGGCTGGCGGAATCATCGTCGCCATTGTCCTCGGCCTCGTCATTGGAGACGATGACCTGGGAACACGGATCCAGGTACCCATCGCTCGAATCACCACCATCTGTGTCATTGGCAGACTGCTCGAAGATGTCGGGGATGGCATTCCCCTTCGGGTTCTGGAACACCGACGCGAGGTTAAAAATCTCTCGCCACTTTTGAAGGGTCAGAGTCTTAATTGGAGTGAGACACTTGGACGTGCGGTCAGCCCAGGGAATGGCGACGAAACTGAGCACTGATTTCTTGCCCTTCCGTGGTAGACCATCGGTGCTGGGAGAGCCGTCTTGGCATAACGAGAGCACCCGCTCAAGCTTATGAAAGTTCGCATCGATAACTCCTGCCCTTGAGAACTACGTGTGAGTTTGTGTTATATAAGGACACGATGCATACCTTTGTAACCGGATCCCAGTATAGAAACACGAGATCGTATGATTGGTCGGCGAGCCACTCGTGGCGTAATGTAGCCTTGTCGATGGGCTTGAGGTGGTCAGAAACAGCCTTGAGGGCCTGCTTGCCTATGTCGCTCCGCCAATTACCGAGAGCCAACATGGCCTCTGGGACAAGTTTTGAGCGAAAATAGGTCATAAATAATAATCCACGACTCACCGTGTATTCAACGGCGGCGTCTATCTTGTACGCTGTGAAGCACTTGTTCCAGGTGGCCTCCACGGTGGGTTGAAACGAAGGATGGGAGTTGGCGGCGAAAGGATCATCGGCCGCCCAGTCAATGAGGTCAGGGATGAATGTATCCTGGAAGTGCTTGAGATCAGCGGCGTGGCCATCAGGAGGGAAGGGGAGGTCCGCATTTATGTACTTGCGCTTGGGCTCACGCTTGGTCTTGCTGTTGACATCGACCACGACAGTTTTTTTCTTGAGTGTGATCCCCATCTGCGGATGTCAGCAGGATGACCGTCTGCAGACGTAGCACTCACCTTCGCCGTAGCTGCTGTCCCCTTCGCTGCCCGTGCTGCCCTCATGCTAGACTCATCTTCCTCCTGGTCAAACTCTCCAATCACCTCTCCTGCTGACGACATGGCGCTGGGTGTTGTAGTGTGGACCTCGCGTCCAGTCCCGATTGAGACGAGTCGGGTCGAGGGTCATGTTTGGTCACTGTGGGTTATATATTTAATGAAGGCCTGCAGCCGATCTCTTCAGTCTGAAGAGAACGGTTGCAGGTACGTAGTATACTATCCTAATATGATACCAGTCTGAAGAGAACGGTTGCACGACTTACCGTGAGACGTGTCCCTTGAACTACAACAGGTTATGGGCCCCAGAGATGTTTCCACAACGTGTTATGCTTTTAATCTGCTAGCCAGCAAAAACTGGGACACGTGGTCTTTCAAAGCACAGGCCAAGCTAGAGGACGAAGAGCGATGGACGTACATCGCTGACACTGCCGTCCTGCCGACAATGGTTGTGAGAAGACCTGCAGTGTCACTGGCCACAGGCACAGTCGAGACTGAAGTTGCCAACCCTGCATACGACACATGGATCAAGGGCATGGAAAAGACGAAATGTCGCATCACCGAGATGGTGAGCGACGATCAGATTGCGTACATTCGAGACGCACAGACTGCTACGGAGATGTGGGGAAACCTCAAAGCAATCTACTCCCGACTGGGTATGCAGTCAATGATATCTATTCACGACAAAATCTCGACAATCAGATACGATGGAATCGAGAGTGGACCTTTGCAGGCTCACCTGGACATCATTCTTGGCTATGCAGCTGACCTCAACCGAGGAAACAACACCTTGTCAGACTACAAACTGCTTCAGTACGCGCTAAAGAGCCTGCCTGCTGACTTTACCTCTCTTGTGCAGAGCATCTCTCTCACTGGGCACACCAACCTGCACACCGTGACCCCAGTCCTCCTGGAAGAAGAGATTCGCCAGCACGAGATCTTAGTGTGGAAGCTTCGCGAGGAGCAAGCGCTCAAGGCGCATACGGAGACACTTCGGCTCGCGAAAGCACGCGAGGATGAGATTGCTGCGAGCAGGCATATGTGGGGAAGTGATATATCACTGCCCTCTAATAAGAGATGAGGCATGATATATCAGGAACTCTAATTAGAGATGCGCCATGATATATCACATTAGAAGTACTTCTGTTTCGAGTAATTTCCAGTGAAAAAGAAATGCCAGGAGACAGAGTTGAACCACAGATCTCTGACTTACATCATATTCCAAACAATACAACACTCTTACAACTGAACTAACAGAGCATGAAGTTGAAACGATTTCACATCACCAAATGACTGCCCTGCAACAACATCTATAATATACCTTCCTGACCCTCACTGCTAACCCGAACCCTAACCGAACCCTAACTGCCCGAACCGTAACCCAGACCCTAACCGCCCGAACCTAACCATGAAACACAATGTGGAGACCCGGGCTAGGGCAAGCAAGCTTGCCCTAGCCCTTGTAAGGTGGGTGTGTACACTTATTATGCACCTGAAAATGCATGCCTTATCCAACATCCGTGGACAGCCTATTATGGAATCTTGGTCTACTTGGTATATTATGGGTTGGCATGATTTGTCATGTGACAATGGTTTTGGGTTTGAACCCTTCGGGTGGTTTCCTTTTGCCTTATTTCCTAATTAGGTGCATCTCTAATTAGAGCTCCTGATATATCATGCCTCATTTCTAATCAGAGGCTGTGATATATTACTCCCCCAGGCAGTGGTGCTGCAAGTGCAATCAAGGCATACATTGCTATCGTGTCCACGTCGGCCGTCATGGCTGATTGAGTTGGGATTGACGGAGGGCTGTCAGCAGGAGTCTGATAGCATATTAGCGTGAATATAATGAGTATCCTTGTCCTCACCTTGGGTTCCTCTCGCGGGCCTTCTGCTATGACTGAGCGCTTGAGCTGAGCTGTAACAAGGTCAGGACAGGCAGCAGTTGTTCGAGCATGCTCATACTGTTTGCAGATTTCGGCCTCTGCTGCTGTGACACGATTGACTCCCTTCTTCTTTTTCTCTGCCGTTTCCTGAGATGTTTTGTTGTCACGATTAGATAAGATCTATCGTTCCAACGCCTATCTAAGCGCCCGAGATCTAAGCGCCAGATGACAAAGAGGCTATGACTAAGACCGGCCCGACGGAAGGGATGACGATGAAATGACGTCATGATGATGTCAGAGATGACGATAGGACATGAGGACACAGCAAGGACCTTAAGAACATGCGGTTAAGGGTAGTAGTAGTATATATAGATTAGTTCACACGGTTCCCTAGACAGTATAAGTAGAGTAGCTTTTGCGCTGTCGTAGTTAACCTTTTATTCCATCATCTTTTGAGATCTACCATGAGCACTACCCAATCCCTCTCTTCATACCGAGAGTGGACGCTCAGGTCTTAACTGTGACATTTGTCCTTCTGTTCCTTCTCGGCAAGCTTATCGCGCTGGATCTCCTCTGGTGTACATCGTTTTTGCTTCGCATTGTTGACAATGTCCCCGGGCCGTGCAGTCGATGTGTTGCGCTTTTGTCGTTCGGCGATGGGGGAGGGGAGATGGGAGAGGAAAGAAGGGAGGTGAAGCTCGAGTCATCTGACCGTCGGACCCTCAGCTGATGAAAAATTTTCATCAAGTTTTGATCGCTGCTTAGTTATCCCACTGCTGCGCACAGCCCGCTGCGTCATTTCTCATCGTTCCACACTCCAGGCATGGTAACATGGACTTACACGTCAGACTCACCTCACCTACACCATGCCCAGAGGAATGAAGCGCGCACCGGCCGGGAGTGCACAAATTTGCTGTCCCTTCCCCGGCTGTCCCAAAATTGTGAAAAGTCGGAAGGGCCTAACGTATCCTGTCGCCTCCACTCACCAAAACCCAAATGTTGTTCCCCGAGCCGCTGGTGGAACCGTCGGTGCAGGGCACCCAAGCCCCTCTCCCCCAGTGTCTCCACAATCGCAGATGGGTGATTGGGAAGATCCGGTACCCAACAACCCGCCCACACCGCCGTCACCTCCACCTGATTTACCGCCCCGGTCCCAGAAAAATTACCATCCATTTTTGAATGGTGCGCCTGAAATAATACATGTAATATTTTCGACGGCTGATAAGTACATACTGAGGTCGACCATGTGACGAGAACAGCGCATTTTTGCCAGATGGTACACCACCCCCACCCCGGACAAGGGCCCCGACCGATGATTGGTCGCCGTACAAAGATTCGGTCCAATTTAATGTGGCCGACTTCCTCTTTCGCAAAGTGCAAATGTCCTCCAAAAACATCGACTACCTTCTTGAACTGTGGGCGCTTTCTCTCATGAAGCACGAAGATCTCGGCCCCTTTCAAAGCTACGAAGATCTCTACAAGACTATTGATGCGACGAAACTAGGGGATGCGCCCTGGCAGTGCTTCCAAACCGAACCTCTGGCCGTTGGAGATGATGCACTTGCCTGGGCTCATCAGAGTTATGAGATTTGGTATCGTGATCCTGACGTAGTTATTGCAAATATGCTCGACGATCCAGATTTTGATGGGGCATTCAATACTGCACCGTATGTTCACCTCGATTCCGAAGGGAAGAGGCGCTGGCACTTTCATGTCAGCTAATTTCGCATGGAGGCACTCAGTAAGTTTCCTTGCTTTCTCCCTTGCTACAGTTGGGAGCTGATCGACTGGCCCAGGATAAAATCTACACTGACAATCCCAGTACCGAAGGATCAATGTACACACCACTGTTTTTTGGAAGCGATAAGACCACCGTCTCAGTCGCAACGGGAGATGTAGAATATCATCCTGCTTATATTTCACTCGGAAATATCCACAACAGTATCCAGCGTGGACATCGTAATGGTGTAGTTCCCTTCACATTCCTTGCCATCCCAAAAAGTGAGTGGCCACCTTCCTACCTGACATTATCCTAATTTTTCCTTTCAGGTGATAGAAAATATGATAATGACCCCGCGTTCAGAACATTTAAACGGAAGCTATATCACGCATCTCTCGCAGCCATTCTATTTTCTTTGAAGCCAGGGATGAAGACCCCAGTGGTTCGGTGTTGTCCAGATGGCCACTTTCGGCGTGCTATCTATGATTTTGGCCCATTCATTGCCGATTATCCTGAGCAAATAATGCTCACCGGCATTGTGCAGAATTGGTGTGCAAAGTACGTTGATTTACCTCAATCTCTGTAGATATAATAGGTTTCTAAAATCAACACAGATGTACAGCTCTTTCAAATGATTTGGACGGTGATATTGCAGGGTGTCGAACACATTCATTGACGGATGAACTGCTCGCCGCCTTCGATGGAGATATATTATGGGACGAGTATGGAATCGATGAGGATATTGTGGTGAGTAATTCGTAGTTATTAAATTCTTGCACTGACTTGCATAGCCATTTACTCGGGATTTTCCACGGGCTGACATACATGAGATGCTCTCCTCCGATCTTCTTCATCAAATTATAAAGGGCTCGTTCAAGGATCACCTGGTGACCTGGGTGGGAGAATACCTCTATATTGCGCACACCAAGGCGGAGGCTGATAGTATTATGGACGAGATTGACTGCTGGTACGTTCCACGAGCTTCAATTTACATCGATTAACTAAGTATACATATTCAATATCGCCGCTGTACCAGCATTTCCCTGCTTGCGTCGGTTCAAGCAGGGTCGTCGGTTCAAACAATGGACTGACGATGATTCCAAAGCGCTTATGAAGGTATAGTTGGTGCCTTTTCTGCTCATGCAATTTTAAACTCGTTATGCAGGTCTACCTTCCCGCCATCAAGGGTCTCATACCTCCTACCATTGTGGAGGCCATCAGCACTTTTCTAGATTTTTGCTATCTGGTGCGCCATGCAGACTTCAAACAGTCTACCCTGGATGCGGTGGATGCTGCGGTCAAAAAGTATCATGTCCATCACGAGATCTTTCAGGAGCTCGATGTTCGCCCAGATGGATTTTCACTTCCTCACCAGCATTCGAGGACTCTACCGCGTCAATATTGAGGATTTTGGGGTGCCTGGTGGTGCTTGCTCTTCCATTACCGAGTCCTGCCATATCACAGCTGTTAAGAAGCCCTGGCGCCGTTCGAGTCGTTACGAAGCACGGTCCCAAATGCTACTGACCAACCAACAACTTGACAAGCTTGCAGCCGCATGCTCCGACTTTGTGGAGTGTGGGATGGTTCCTCCGAATTTTGTCGCTGTTCCTGACAAGGAGATTGAGGACGAAGAGGCAGAAGCGATTGATGAGCTGCGAGTCGAGGGCAATGTTGTTCTTGCTCGCAGAAGAGGTAGGAATTGTCATCGCTCCAACTCCCTCTGCAAAAACTCATTTATATCTCATTTACAGAACGTTCATACCCCCGATTTGCCGAGGATCTCGCAGATCATATCAAGGTCCCCGTGTTTCCTGACCTCCTGGCCAGTTTTCTCGAGGACCAGCTCCAATCCAATAAATACTCTGATGACCCCTCTGATGGCTTCGACATTTCTGAATACCCCATATCGGTATACCATTCTGCGATCACCACATTCTACGCGCCAAGTGATCCATCTGGTATCCGGGGAATGCATCGGGAACACATTTGGTCTACTCCCACATGGAGGAAACATGGTCCTTGTCAGGACTGCACTTTTGCAGTTGAGAACCAGCAGGAGCAGGGTTTCCGAGGCATGAGTGTTGTGTGCGTGCACCTTTTCTTTTCTTTCACTCGTGATGGCATTGATTATCCATGTGCGCTGGTCGAGTGGTTTAAAAAAGTTGGCAGGCCCCGATATTGAGACTGGGATGTGGATTGTAGAGCCCGAGATGAAGGGCTGATCACATCTCACAACAGTCATTCATCTCGATACCCTCCTCCATGGTGCCCATCTCATTCCTGTGTACAGGAGTACCCATATACCAGTCGGTTTTCATTATATTCATTCCCTTGATGCCTTTAGATCTTTTCATGTAAACAAATATATAGACCATCATGCCAACGAGATTGCTTTTTAAACTACCCTTGGACATAAGGGTCTCGAGCCCTTTTTGAGGGAAAATTGCAATGTCAACTCGATCCTCTCAAGAGGCACCGACGCTGAATTGCCAACTTCTCCTTGTTGATGGCTCTCTATTGTCTTGTGACTTTTGTGAAACATGGGAGCTTCCAACAAGGATAGAAGGAAAATATGGATGTGTAAGACCCTGTGTACCGCTTTTGTGGACTCGGACTCCAACAATTAGAGCTCCAACTTCATAGCCTCAAAGAAAATAATTCATCACTAAGTCACAAGCCTTCCAAATATTATCTGCACATTCCACTCTAAGAAATTTAGTACATTGACAGGGTCGCTTCAATACATTTCCATTTTGTGATGCTCCATATGGGCGCTCCATATGGCAGGTGCCAAGATTCTGGTGCCGATGCGGATTCTGGCAACTGCATGCAAAACTGGCAGATCTGGCAAATTCACTAAATTGGTGAGAGCTGGCGAGCGTGGCCGCCAGATGCCCCAGATGGGCCAGCTGCACCAGATGTTGCCAGATGTTGCCAGAGGGAAAACATTTTCCTGATGCTACTGTAGTACTATGTAGTAGCCCAATACTACAGAATGCTATGTAGTGGCCCGCTACTACATAGTGCTAGTGTAGTGTGTGCAAACCCTTTGCATCCTTCCACACAGCTTCTTTCATATACTCACGGTTTCCTCATTCAGAATTTAGCATATCTTATTACTTGCACATTTGAAGAATACATCTCAAATATCTACAGGAAATAGGTAGGCCGGGTGGAGATTGAATCCGTCTAGGTCCTCAAAGTTCAGAGACAGACAGCAGAGAACAGGTGTTGGCACTCACAGTAGTAGGCTACCTTGCATGGGCGAAAGAGAGCTGCTGACTCGGTTTGAGTCCGAACCCACGAGATGGGCCGGCCTGCACTCCGGAATTGCCCGCACTCCCTCCGTGGAAAACACTATGGGTGCAAGGCAAGCAGCGAGTGGGTCCCGAGCTGGTCAATAGGTCTTCACAGAGGTCGGTGGACAGATGTTTGGAGCAGGATGAATTCGGGTGAGGGTCAGGTGTGCCGCTTTGACTGTACATAGCGGAAGTGAACAATAGAGACACGAGAGTTCTCAGCCAAATCTTTCCTGGTTTAGTCCTCTTCTCAAACCCAAATCTTGCTTGGACACTCCGTCGTTCATTGACTTTGGCAACTGTTTCTGGAGCCAGATGGTGCAGATTCGGTTGCACCAGCCTTTGTTCACCCAGATTAAACCTCGACAGGTATAAAAATCCTTTGCTTCACTGATATGTGCTACAACAGCATTTAGATCCCCAAGCTGTGCACTGACCCAGCAATTGAAGCGGTCATCAACGCTGCCCCATTATCCAGCGACAAGAAAGGGTATTTTTACCACTTTGATATCCCACCTGCACACAATTGGTTGGCGCGCTGGGCATTCACCAAGCAGGCAAGAACTGAAGCAAAGTTGGGGTGTACCAACAACATCCCAAGGTGGCAGTATCAGTGGGGCAGAAAATGCCCGAGGCAAGTACAACAATGGAGGGCATGTTGGAAGGTTCCATTTGCAAAGAAAAATCGGTACTTCTGCATTTTCTTCACCTGTGTTCTCTCATCGGAGTCGCTCACACTGTAGAGCATATTATCCATCTGCATTTCAAGATCCTGAATCCAGCATGGCTCGCTCCCTTGCCGTGTAGCTACTGCAAGACGGCTCATATAGAGAAGTTTGATCTGGAGATGTGTGGAGGATTGAAGGGCATCCAGCGAGTCGTGGGGCATTATCTCACCCGTCTGGGTTGGAAGGGTGTCAGGTAAGCCATCATTCATACCCTGTCGCTCACTCCCAGACTAGTTTCACAGGGGTGATTTTAGGCAATGATGTATGCACTATGTAGCCAATTTCTCGCAGGCAGCAATGGCAAAAATATTGTGGCTGATATGCTCTATTCAGCAGATACAAGTCTTGTATTCACAGATATTCAGAAGGTTGCAGGGATTTTTTAGCATACACATCTGTGGCAAATCCAAATTTCTGGAACTACGTAGCACATGATTACACAAAGTCCTGAATGACAGGCATCCTCCGTTTATAGATACAAGCGGCTGCCAGAGCATGAATAACAAAGCGGAGATTGCTGAGATTGAAAAGCTTCAGACAGGCATACAAAGTCACCAGGTACTCTTGATTTTTGTCTCAACCAGCTTGCACACAAAGTGTAATTCTGCGCCTGAAGCACAGTTTCCAAACTCTGCTCGAACCTATTCTCTCCCATAGTGGCTGTTGAACATTTTCCCCAAAGGCTAGTGTCCCATTTGCAATGCAGAAGTTATATACATCAGATTTTCTGCCTAGATAACATCTATGTTTAGGATTCTTGACACATCACATACCATATGGTCAATCTAGTCACTGAGATAATGCAAAGAAAAGTTCCTTGTTGAAACCACTTACTGAGCCAGAATTCCTCTACAAAATCTAAACTTGTTTCCTTTGTCATCTGTCGGTCCGCTTTTTTTACCGAATCGAGGAGTCAGTTCAATGGGTACTCGCAGCCAGTCAAGTGGAACAATATCCCCCATGATTGACTTGTCAGATCTCCGTGCTCTTATCAAGTGATACATACCACTGACTGGATCGGGATGAGGACCTTTAGCTTCAGACACGGACACAGGATTGTTTTGAGGGACAATATCAAAGTGTTGGACATATGCCAGAAAGTCAGATGTTCCTCGCAGTCGCGAATGTATAGGTCCCCCGTTATTTTCCAAGTCATTAGGATCATCTGGCTCAATTGTGGAACACCTATTGCAGTTGCAAGATCAAATCGGGCAATCTTATCTCGGCAATCGAGATGGCAGCAGATCTGCTGCTCATAGTTCTGGTTGTTCGAGTTGCTTGCTGGATCCTTTATCTCGGTGATGTGGGCATGCTCAGTCACATCAGCACTCCATTGAGATGGGACTCCATTGGCCCGAATGGCTGGCACGACACTTAGGAGGAATTCCAGTGTAGGAATATACCAATTGTTAATTGGCCCCTTTTTGCCAGTGCAGACCCCTGTGCTCAAGATTGTGTGTTTATGGTCAGGGAATGATTGTAAGGCATCCAGCATCTTTGTTAAGGTATCATTGTTGATAACCGATGCCTGTCCATAGTAGTGGATGTTGTGCAGTGATCGAATCATGATTAAAAAATTCTTGGAAATACCATCAGCCCCAGCGATGACAGCGACAAGGTACTGCTGGATGTCCCAATGTTCACGACCAGTGACCTGTTTGGCTTTGGAGATGCCTTCCTTGAAGTGGCGCATTCTGGTATGAGGCCTGAGAACGGAAAAACGGAAAACAATTTCGGCCGTGGAAAGAGCCCGGATGCACCATTGCACCTTATGATCCCAGAACATCTTGAACCAGTAATGTAGAATTTCGGGGGTCAGGAATTGGGGGGGGGTCAGGAATTCGGAGGGGTCAGTCATTGGCCAATCTCGCCAGAATGGACGATGTACACCATTGAGACGTTGCTTCTTGGCCCTTTTGACATAGACTGGAAGGTCCCAGGCATTTGCCTGTTCCTCAAGCTCCTCAAGTTGTGTAAGTGTGTAATCTGCAGTTCACGGTGCATGTCTAAATGAATCCCCAAAATTCTTATACAATGCAAGGGTTACAGAAGATGTCTTTTCTGCAACACCAGCGATCAACAAGGATTCAGGGGTATCCACGATATATGCTGCAAGAGGAGTAAAGCAAAACCTCCATGATCCAAACATGTCGGGCATCATCACGCCGCATTCTGCTGCTTTCTTGAGCAGTGCGAACACAAAATGCAAACAGGCATGGAAAAGGTGACTTTCCAGAATGCCTCGAAACTCCGGATTCTTTTCGATAAACTTAGGGATAGGGAGAAGTGTGCAGAGGAGGAACACATGATGGGAGGCTTTCATGCAGAAATCCATATCTATATCAGCCAAGCTGATCAAGAGTGGGTGAGCTACTCAGTTTCCAGTCATGGATGTGATTTGCATCTTATCGGAGGAAGCTATGGTTCCCAAGATGGTCGCTCCTTTGGGTAGCTGCTCCTGCTTTCTGTTAGTATAGTTCCGTTTGCCAAAAAAACTCCTCACCTGCATTTTCCAAGCAGCATCTCCTGAGAGCCATTCGGTATACACTCGCATCATCTTGTCAGCAGTGGTGTAAAGACGGAACAGCGTAAAATGAATGAAGTCTTTCATGAGAGGATTTTGAAGTAGTGATTCGAGAGATTCTAGGGGATCGCAGTGGAATAATGTTAGCGGCTTCTTGGTCGGGAAACTTGTATTCCAGGGTTTGGCTTTCCACAAGGGACCCCTGGGTAGTATTTCGACTTGGCTGCGCAGAGCCTTTGTAGTAGAGAATGAAAGATTCATTTTTTGTGTCTGGAGAGTGATTGAGATAGGGGATTTATCCATCATATAAAAGGCTCGTACCAATTGTAGTTTCAGAAACTCATTTGTGGTGTTGATTGTCATATTCGTCTGTATAATGAATGACGCCATCTCCCATTCCTGATATGATATGAAGGGGTAATATAGATTGTTGGCCTGTTCAGCAGCATACTTGTCGGCACGAAAGTTGTCCATGAATGTCTGCCCAGTTCCATATGTTTGTGCAGCACCGACGAATTCTTCTCAACGTAGTGGGTCATGACCATCATGGGCAGCGGAATCGTGGACCACTTCTTCTACATGACTCTCTGGTTCCAGAGGAGGGTCAATGTCCAGGTCAGGGTCATTGGTCGGATAAGGGTCATATGAGTCATCAGTCGGATAAGGGTCATCATGGTCAACATCCATGGGTGATTCTGTTGTGGCTTGCATTGTAGCACGGCAGGATTGGAAGTGATGAGTGGTTCTCCGTGCGAGCTTGGCAACATGAAATGCATGGTGACACTTGCCATTAGGCTGGTTTAAGTGATTCATGAGACGAGATGCATTAAGAAAGGGTTTGGTACAGAAGGTACAGCGCATCGCGAGCGTGAGCATGGAAAGAATACAAGGGCAGATTAATAACGAGAGGATGGACCAGAACTACTTGGCAACGTTGCACCAGGTAGTAGAGAGCCGGGAAGATGTAATGCTAGGTGAAGATGCATCAGACAATACTAGGAGGCAGAAGGTATTCTTGATGAGCTTGAAGATGCAGGAACTGAGAAGTTGAGATACTGTTTGGCAACTGTACACCAGACAATACCAAAGTGAGGATCAGGATGGGGGCAAAAGTCAAAGATGCACGTGAAGGTGTTTACCTGATGTGATCCTCAGTGTCACGTTCTTCACCTCAACCTTACCATTGCCTGGTGCATTGTCGCCAAGCAGCTTGAAGCACCGTCATCCTCTTTCACCTACACACCTCTTATCTCATGTCTGAATCAGGCAACTGCATGTTCTCCAACGCTGTTGCCCAACTGAGCGACAGTAGTAAAACTACTATAAATGCACCCAACCTGGGCTTGGTTCATCCCATCTCTCAAACATACACAGATTGCTCAATGCTGCCTAGGTTCCACTCTCCCTTCTGGGGGACAAAGAAGAGACCCAGTTCAAATCCCAAATAGCACGCGCGATCCTTGCCACACGACAAGCTGAGGCGAATTTTGTCATGTCACTTTTGACCGAGGTACAGGCTGCCCTTGGCTCAAGACAAGCTGAATTAGAGCTTATTTCGCTCCAGAAGACCAAGGCTCAAAAGTGCGTGCAATATTACTGTCGCTCATCTGAAGTAGCCGTCAACAACATGGTGGATGCGGGGATGCAGGCTGGGAAATTTGGACGTAGCCCAAGGCTTGATTGTGAGTCCTATCGCAAGGAGGACAATTCGGGTATGTCCAGCTTTAGTTCATTCCTCAGTGTAACTCAACGCCTCTGCACAACAGATCTGCAAATTACCTTGGACTAGGATCCCCTGTGCATTCATTCCCCTTACTGCCACGTGAATAACGGCTCAACTGTCAAATTGTTCTTTTGTTGTATTATGTCCTCAGCTACACCACTTAGTTGAAATTGATCTATATCGCAGGTGGAAATGTAAAGATGTTTTGAATCATTCTATAAGTAAAAGCAAAGAGAAGCATACTCTGACGCGGTGCCATTAGAAACAGAGAGTGTGTAGATAGACAGAACACTTAAAGACCCACAGAAACAGCACTTTGGTGGCTTGACCAGTCCAAAGTTCAACGCAAGCGGCAGTCTCGAACAAACACTGTCTTCTGCAACCTTCCGCTTCAGCTCCTTGATGATCGTGTTGATGATCGTGTTATCAGCGTCGGGAATCATATGGTAGGTATCGGTTCTGATTTCAAGTCACTTGATACTCAAAATGATTTCTACCGTATCAGAACTAAAATGCAGCCAGCTGATATTTGCTCAACCCCAGTGTGAATTGTGCTGCTGATTTGCCAAGCCTTGGCAGTCCACCATCATACATACACTTTGAAACTTGCCAACAGCATTAAAATATACCTTGCTAACCCTGAACTGCTAACTCTAACACTAACCTACTAACCTGAACTCTAACATGAACTGCTAACCAGACTGAACCCAAACCTGAACCTGAACCCAAATGTACTTTAACCCAAACCCCTAACCAGAGCAGGGTTCAAACCCTGCTCTGCCAGAGTGCAACACATGCACATGACACACTTTGCCAAGCTGAAATCAATAGGTACTGTGCCTCTTTGCATGGGTGAAACGTAACATGTAATGCAGGGTCCATTTCATTCCAAAATTTCCCTTCTGTCATGCATAACTTTGCACCTGTTTTAGCCAATTTTCCATTTCATCTGCTGGGAAATCACAAAAATCCTTATGAAAAATGAAGGTGGTTTCAACAGTCACACATAATGCAGCAGCCCTTTCTGGTTTCAACCCTGGTGTTTCAGTCACTCCATGAGGACTGTTTCACCCATACAAAGAGGTACAGTATTCACAACCATTAACGGCTGGGTATGGGTTGCCTGTCAATGGGTCGATCTGATGTGTGCCTGTCCCATCCAAGAATATGTTCAAACCAGGCATATGTGGGGAATTGATATATCACTGCTCTCTAATAAGAGATAAGGCATGATATATCAGGAACTCTAATTAGAGATGCACCGTGATATATCACATGAGAAGTACTTCTGTTTTGAGTAATTTCCAGTGAAAAAGAGATGTCAGTAGCCTGATTTGAACAACAGACCTGCTGCTTATACCTGAACCCTAACCGACCAAACCGTGACCTGCACCCTAACTGCCCGAACTTAACCATTAAACACAATTTGGAGACCCAGACTAGGGCAAGCTTGCAAACTTGCCCTAGCCCTTGTAAGGTGGGTATTTATGCTTATTATGCACCTGATATGACACACCTTATCCTACATCTGTTGCAATTATCTCATGGTGCTTTGGTCTACTTGATGACAATCATTTTGGGTTCGAACCCTTCAGGTGGTTTCCTTTTGCCTTATTTCCTAATTAATCGCATCTCTAATTAGAGTTCCTGAGATATCATGGCTCATCTCTAATTAGAAGCTATGATATATTACTCCCCAGGTAGTGGTGGAAGACAATACAATGTGCTGAAGGCCTTGGCTTGGCTCATGTATCCTTTCATGTCACAGCTCAGTGAGATCCAATGTGACGGCCACCAGTCAGGATTGCATTGTTAGCACCTTATTGTTGTACTGGCTGAGGGTCCTGGACTTTGTAGCATTGGCCTCAACCTCATGTGAGATAAACTGTATGCAGGATCAGTCAGGTCTTATGGAAACCATTGATAGGCATCGTTTGGATCCAGCCATGTAATCGAACTGATCAGACTGATCGGGCTGATTGACCGAGATGGCTGTGCTATCGGATCATCCCGAGTTCAACTTCAAACACCAGCACTTTCCCTGACCAGTACCACAGCACCGGCTCCAATGCCACTCCAACGCTCTGCATTCCAAGAAATGCATCCATACCCCTGGATTAACCATATTTTTCAATTTCTCCAGTTTCATTACTCATTTCTACAGCTTTTACAATTTAATTTGGGCATTTTTAGTTTTATTATACATGCACTCAGGCCTTGCTTCCAAGAGACCCGGATATGTTTCACATCTATTTGCTTACTATGTTATTTACTGATTGCTATGTTCATTGTATTATAAAATGTAGGTAGTTCTACAGACAAAAATACGAAATTGTTGTCCCGCAGTTTCCATTACGCTCCTGCTCTCAGTTTGTCCCTCATTGTCCTAGCTCTCAGCCCTCATTGTTTCCATTGAGTCTCTTGTCCTCGCTCTTGCTCTCATCCCTCATCGCTCTTGGTCCTTCGTTGTCCCCATTTGGCTCAAGCCCTGAGCTTTGTTTGAACCACCTCACACACACATACACCCTTCCTTCCTCCTGTGCCACTTTACCTTGTTTTTAGGTTTTGTTCATGCTCAGACGGTCGGTTGGCATATCACCATCCCAGATCTGTACCATGGTATCTTCCATCAGAACCAACTCAGGCACTTCACCAGTCTCTTGCTGAAAACATTTTTTTGCAGCTTTGACAGCGTTAGAAGCCCTGTGCATGTCAGTGTCCTCCTTGTCGGCAACTGGATTGGGTGAGAAGCACAGACAATAACGTACTTCAGACTACTTATGGGTTCTGCCAGAGGTACTGCAGTCGGAAACTGGATTGGGTGAGAAGCACAGACAATAACGTACTTCAGACTACTTACGAGTTCTGCCAGAGGTACTGCAGTGGGGAGGCTCCTTGTCATCATCATCCCCATCAGACACTGTTGGTGCAATTAAAGGATGGGTCAAGAGCAAAGCATAAAACACATACCCTGTAAGGCCTGGCCCTTGCCCAGACAAGCACATTTCCATCTTCATCAAACTCATCGTCCTCTTGATGGGAGTCATCTGAATCAGGAACAGAGGTTAGCAGGGTGTGATGGAAAGTAGAAGGAGACCCTCACAGCTGTCCTGCTTATGCTCATAGGCAACATGCTCATCATACTCTGCACTGAGAGCTGAGATGACTTTGCGGCGCAGATGGAAGGGTATACAGGGGACAATACCATCATCGTCTTCAACGAGCCTCTTTGCCAGCAGAGTTGATGCTCCGTTGCAGCAAGCATGAGACAAATGGGCTGCGACAAGTAAGGACTTTGTGTCAGAGGAGGTAAGGCTCCAACCATTTCGTTTTCGTTTGAAGTTCGGGGCAAACCAAACGGAAATGGTATGTAAACAGTTTCAAACTGTTTGAGACAGTTTTAAATGGTATTTTCGGAGGGTAATTTCTGTGGAGCTCCGGGCACATCGGATTGGGTGAAAATCATCGACCAAAGACACACAGACCTTCCGAGGGATCCCTGGAGCCCAATTGGAAGAGAACCGGGGCCAAATTATTGGTGCCAGGACGGAGGCAGGAAGTCGACCTGATCGTGCAGATACCTGTCAAATAGGACTTCTGCCTCAAATCTCATGTGGACCACAATTTTTGGCTAGTGTCCCATTGAATTATGTTGAAACAAGCTCACACATGATATTTTAGATAGTATCTGGGACTTGGCACTCACCACATACGTGGTTGGAGAATGTGTGAGCTTGACAACCGTTTGAACCATTTATAAATGGTTTACAAACCATTTGGACCCCCGCACAAACTAAATGGAAATGAAAACGGTTAAAACTGTTTGAAAACATTTATAAACAGAAACGGTTGGAGCCTTAAGAGGAGGTAGTAAGGAGAATATATACCTGGCTCATTCTTTTTGTCATGACTGTTGGTGCTGCAGGTGCTGCAGGTGCTGCAGGCAGTGGTGACCATTGCCGACTTGGTAGTATGTGGCACGGGGAGGAAGCAAGTTTGGATTGGTTGGTCATTGTGTGGTGCGATAAGGATGTATTCTTGTGGGGGAAATAATGAAATGGGTGGGGAAACTCAAGGGCTTATACAGGGTAAGGTTGGACCACTTTTATAGGTCCTGGAGGACGTGTTATTTGGTCTACATAAATGGACATGGTGGGGGTTATTGGAGAACATGTACGTGTTGTTATCCAATGAAAACAATGCTGCTTGATAAGGGAGAAGAGCGGGGCCACATCACCCACCTGCTGAAACATGTTGCATTGATCAGCTGCAGCACATGATTTAAAAAAATATTACTTATTACTTGCTGTGTGCTAAGTACCCCTCTCAAAAAATGCCCGCTGCCTTCTGCTGCCCATGCTGCCATGGATCGCAGCCGACAAGAGCTGCCACAAACCACTATATCTCCAGGAAGGCCGCTTGTTACGAAAAATGGTGAGAATCTGGGTGTCATCACCACAGTATCAGCAAGTGAGAACAATGTAGAGCCTACAGAGCCTACCATTCTTCCATCTATGTCTCCCACCTTCTTCAGCCATGACAACATGGCTGAGGGCTCATCCAGTAGCGTAGTGGACGACTTTGTACCCCCAAATCGCAATGTGGTTTCCCCGGAGCCTGATGAGCCCAATCCAGTGCTGCAGTCCCAACGTGCTAAATGGCAGAGGTTTTGGATGAGGATGATCCGGAGAACTTCACTCGATACATTGATTCATTCTCTGGTGCCACTGCAGAATGTCTGTACAAAGGAGAAACAATGCTGGAGTGCATGCACGCTCAGCAAACAGGGGTCACCATATGAGCCCTTCTTGGATGATGAAGAGTGGGATCTGGCCATCTGGTTGTCGAAGAATGTGAGCCAGACTGCAATGGAGTCGTATCTGAAGTTGCCAATTATGAGTTCTCACTGGTGGGAGCTTCAGTCCGATGTACTCATGTCGGTGATAGACACAGCGGAGTAGCAAAGTGTCCTACCACAATAATTACACTTTCTTGTAGAATGTTGACCAGCTTCCAATGGGTCCTAGCTGGAAGTGCGAGAATGTGATGGTGGCAGGAAATCTGCTGGACAAGAATGATCAGATGATGAGTGAGGATCTGGAGCTTTGGAAGCATGAACATGTTGAGTGCATCAAAGAGTTAATGGGAATCCTGCATTCCATGATTATATAGCATACATACCAGAGCATGTCTATGGCAAAGAGACCGGTCAGGATTCTAGTTGTTATCCTGTCCTCCAACAAGACACAGCTTACAAGGCACCAAGGGGACAAAGCTGCATGGCTGGTTTACCTCATGATCAGAAACATCTCAAAGGACATTCGCTGTCAGCTGTCAGCACACACAATGGTCCTCATAGGGTACTTACCCGTCTCAAAGCTAACCTGCTTCATGGATGCTACTCACTCCCTGGCTGGTTACTGCCTATTCCACCATTGCATGTCATTGTTCTTGAAGCCATTGGTCAGGGCTGGGGAAAATGGTGTGGAGGTGGTTTGCATCAATGGATTCATTTGGCGTGTTCACCCAATTCTGGCTGTGTATGTTGCCAACTTCCCTGAGCAATTCCTTCTGCAAGGAAAGCCGATGCCCTTGCTGTCTTGTCCCACACAATAAAAGAGGTGAACATCCTGATTCACTCCTGCAGGATGTCGACAACACCTTATCAACTCTGGATGACCATCAGAGGGGGGCAAAGCCGTCAAAGTTTGAAGATGGTGGCTTATGTGCAGTCTACAGACTGTTCTGGTGCGACCTCCCCTACACTGACATCTTCACTTGCTTCACTCATGATCTCTTGTGCCAACTCCACCAGGGCATATTCAAGGACCATCTTGTGAAGTGGTGTGCAGCTCTCATCGGCTCAGACAAGTTTGATGCTTGATTCAAGGCCATGCATTCACATGCAGGCCTATGGCATTTCAAGAAAAGAATCTCATTGGTCTCCCAGTGGATGGGAACAGAGCACAAGGAGATGCAGTGCATCTTCCTTGGTGTTCTCGCAGGCACTGTTGACATGAAGGTTCTCACCGTTGTCAAGTTGTTGATTGATTTCATCTATTACTCTCGGTTTCAGTCTCATACTTCTCATACTTTGGATGCTCTTCAGTAATACCTTCCATGCCAATGAAGACATCCTCATTAAGCATGGTATCTGTGAACACTTCAATATCCCAAAACTGAATGTGCTTCAACATTATGTTGACACTATTCGGGCCCTTGGCAGTGCTGATGGCTACAACACAGAGGCGCTGGAATGTCTACATATTGACTTCGCTAAGGACACCTATCACTCCACCAACAAACATGACTACATGGAGCAGATTACTCGCTGGCTTTAGTGCCAGGAGGTTTCCATGTCCCATCCAGCCCTACCACAGCAACTTGTGTTCGGCTCAAGTCTGCTTGGATTTCTTGCAGCTTCCATGGATCTTCATATGCACGCTTCTTTGAGTCTTATTTGCCATGTGTAGGGCTTTGTTTATAATTCCCCAGCCATTTGAAAACAGTTTTTAGATTTCTGTTTGTAAACAGGGTGTTTATAAACACTCCCAAAATGAGGCCCAGGAGGCCTTCTAAGCCATTTTTTTTCTTCCCAATGTCCAAGTAGACTTGATTCTGCCTGTACTAAATTTTCCTGCCCCAGGACTTTAAATTGAGACCTATCTGTATCTGATTTTAGCAATTGCATTGATTCCAGCCAAATTTAGCAGTCAATTGCTGCTGTTTTTGCACCAAAATTTGTTCAAATTGGTTTCAGACTATCCCAAGACTATCCTGGATGGTTTCACAGACTCTGTTGTGTTTTCTGTCTGGAAATTCACAAGAAATGAGGGCAAAGTGGACAACTGATACACAGCCACATAGCTTTGAAAACCAGGGGTCCTTCCCCAAGGATAAAAAGCCAGGTTTATAAACCAGCACTATAAACAAAGCCCTATCCATGTGACAATAGCTCGCAGTTCAACAAAATATCTGGGACTATGGCCATGTACATCTAACAGGTCTTCTGCTTCCATCTCATTCCTGAATCGCTCCTGTTTGTTTCTAGTGGCCGGTAGCCACTGCTCACTAGCCAATCAAACTTTGCCTACAGTTACCATTGCACAATATCCAGTTCCATTCACTTGGTTTGGGTTGGCTCTTATTATTATTTTCACTGCACACTTCTGTGAATGAAGTTGAGTTACTTTCATTCAGTCACTCAGATTTCATCTTATACTGTAAGTACTTGTACCGTAGCAATGGCCGAGTCCACCATGACATCCAAAACAGGTTTGGGCAACACAACAGTGCTGATTCTTGCTGTGACTCATGCAAAATTGGCAACAAGAAAATATAGGTTTGCCCAAACCCTGCCTGCTTATGTGGCTGAAAATAATTGTTCTGAGCGAAAGGTGTACAGTAGTTCATAATAGGTTGAACATGTGAAAGAATGACAGAATGATTGGATGCAAAATTGGGTGTTTGAACCACGAAGCACTAGTAGATAGTATGGCATCAGGCTCAGGGAATCTGACACTGTATTGTTAGCTAGACACCATGAATTTGCCACCAATCGGGTGAAACAGTAACACAGCACAATGTTAGATCTTAAATTCCTGTATGAAGACTGTAAATCCGCATTCTTTCACGCTGTCTCCAGTTTCAGTGTTGTCCTTTAGAAGTGTCTCTGGTCCATTCTTCTCATCATTAGTCAAGAAAACGTGGATCCTGTGGTTGACATATGCACAAAAAGCTGTGCAATAGAACTTGTTGGTGGTGATATCCATGGTGCCAATATAATCACTATTGACCAGCTGTCCGAGAATCCTTAGGATAACAAAAAATTAGAATAGGAAGCCAGGTAAGAGTCATACATACAGCGGATGGGAATCAGTAGGTATAGGGCATCAGGAAAATCTGAAGTTGCACTATAGACCCAGATAGCCCAACAAAGACATGAAAGACAACATAGCAGACCCATGTCTATATAGAAGAGTGGGAGAGGTGGTTTCGACCACATAGACCACCATAGACACCACTCATCCTATCATAGTTGCATAGACACCATAGCCAGCATAACTCTGATAGGAGTCTTACGTCAACTAGAATGGCCAAAAAATGCCCACCACTTCACATTTTATGAGAAGGTCTTGAGCAATTGGAGAGAGGCAGCTTATGTGGCCGAGACAAGCAATTACTGTTACTATCTTAGTATACAGGTTAATGAGTAAATTTACAACCACTGGGATTCGAACTGGGGGCCACTTGAAACACTCAAAATAAATACTATCAACTTTACCAACTAGACCACACAGCCATAACCAGAGCTTCAACATGTATCCCTAACTTCTAGAACAAAGGCTAGACTAACATGACAAGAAACTAAGCAGCAGATGTCAGTTGTATCTCAATACCAGTGAATATTTGTCAAATACAAGTGATAGAGCCTCAGGACTAGTTTATCCATTGCATGTTATTCCCTCTGGGAATTGCACTTGGCATACTGGGCTGCCATCAGCCTAAGTATGCTGTCAAAAAATCCAAGTAGTAATATATTGTAGGGCATGAAACTGATAGACAGCAATAGACCATCATAGTACAGAAGGTACCCCCCATAGCTCTGCATAGACCGGCCCCAAATTGCTAGACACCCAATAGACACTAATAGTGGAAGCTCAAATTTATAGACATCCCATAGCCCACTATAGACGTACATACACAGGTGGGGTGGCCATATAGACCACCATAGACAATGATAGACATGCATAGTCCCCAGCCACATCTATATAGCATTTCGGTTTTTCCTGATGGGTTGGCAACCAATAATTTCCCAACAACCTTTGTTGCAGTAGATGCAAGGGTGTAGATGCCCATTCTGTCCAGCGCTATATGTCAAGTTCCCTCTGGACTCCCAGATGGCATAGTGGTCAAAGTCATTTACTACCACCATCCCATCTGCCACATCCATCTGATACGGCTTATCCTTCCAACAAATGGTGGTGTCAATGTCTGTGGAGGTTGTGGTCTGGTTGCCAGTGTCAGTTGAGTTTGAATGATAAAGTGATATGTCAGGTTTTGTGAATTCGACTTTGGGGATACCATGAAGTAAGGAGAGGTTTCAGGAACGACTCATGATGGCTCACAGCGAGCTTCCACACCAAGAACAAAGGTAACAAGGATGTCGGCAGTAACCTTCAAGTTTGCGTCACTGAAACCGCAGGTCAAGGACCCTGATAGGGCCCCAGAAAAGTGAATTTGCACCTCTGCCCAAAGTTAAACAGATGCAATGGAAACAGAAATGATTAGACATACCGACACCACAATCCACACAAAACAAGTCTCAGTGCTGCTGGATTCAGACCAACAGACTCAAGATGCAACAACTTATATGCCGGCTTTTCTTCAAAATCTGTATTGAAAGGTACGATTTGTGACGTGGAGAATGAGAAATCGGCCATTGGATATGCACTGACTGCGGTCACTGTGTCCACAACCTCCAAGACTTTAGTGGTGTAAGTGAAACCAAGGAAACATGAGATGTATCCGAATGCTCACCTGCTTCTGCAACAGAAACTACAACACTCAACACTGCATTTCCCACATCACTGAAAAATTCACTGAAACTATATCGGCCATATAATCCGATGCTCTGCGGATGACTATGGGAAGTGGGCTGACTTAGCAGGGAATGTGGAGGAAGGGGTGCCGGGTTTCTCAATGAGTATGTGACTATGTGAAATATGATTTCTTGATCCTGGTGAATGGTCTCATGGATGGGAATGGTCTTGATCTTGCAAAAAATATGAATGTCCATCTCAGAAGCCTTGAATTCAGAAATGAGATGGAACCTGTGTTCCAACGAATTGACACCTGAGCCACAACCCACAACATATCAAATTAGGAGGATTGTGCTCTGCTGACTCCAGTTGTCGACAGCCGTGTGGAAAGAGGTGTGGTCTGTGAAGGTCACCGTTGTGGCAGAATAAATGTGCCGGGGCGAGGTTTGTGGAATGGGTCGGTGATCCGGTATGGCTAGAGTGGTTTTTGGATAGAAAAATGGGAAAAAGGCTTGGAAGCCTTGAGTATGAAAGACGGTCAAAAGGAGAGTGTCGGCAGGACAGTTTATCGTGCAGAAAAGAGTGCAGGGTTGTGGCGTGTGATTCTGGGGTTTATAGCTCAAGGGAGCACACTGGTGACGATTTAGACACTAGGGGGCGAGGTCTCTGTTGATTCCTCTGGGCACTTGACCTACACTGGTCACAAACGAGGTGGTACGTAGCTGAGAGATGGTACGTGGCGTGGTGGGTCCGTATTTACTGACTAAACAAATGATGTAATGTAAAATAACGGTCACATAACAGTAAAGCCAAATGTAGGACGTGGAAGCATTTCCACATCCCGGCCATCCAGCTCTACCACACCGTCATACCGGTTGAGGTGGAATTGCAAGTGACTGACACTATGAAATGGGAGCGCTCCAAGGACACAGTGAGATATAGGTGCATGAGCCGCATCAGCACAGCTCCTTTGTTGCTGGATCCGGATGCTGTACATCAGGAAAAAGAGATTTCCTCCGTAGCCACAGCCCAGGTTCTGAAGCACCAGTAGCCCCAGTAGCTGTCCACTGCGGCTTGGTAGCCCTGATAGCCTGAGGGCAGAAGATCCATAACATCTGGTAGCCATCAGCACTGGATCAGTAGCTGTGGACAGATCTGCCAAAACAGCAAATGTTGTTTGAGGGTTTTGGTGCCTCTGAACATTATGAATGGTCAATATATGTTGATTTAGCAGCTTAAAATGAGTCAAAGACAGCTCCTGGGAGTCCTGGCAGGATTCTCACCCAAACAAAAATCTGTTAAGTCAGTTCAAAGTCTGCCATGCACATGCCCAATTATGTGCTTGGTTATGATTTACTTATGCTTATATAGTCTAGTTGGTTATGATGTGTCTGTTTTGTTTTGAGTGTTTTCAGGATGGTGTGAGTTCGAATCCTGTAAGTTGCAATTTAATAAATCACCATATGTAGTAGTTATCTACCTGCAAGTACACTTTGTCTTTTCTATTCTGTTGTGCACATGTCCATTACTGTAGTAATTCAAGTACCATTTATTTTACTTCATTCCTTTACAATGACTACTCCTTGCTATGACTAGATACAGGAAGCTAATGAGCATGTATGCTAAAACTACTGAGAACTACCAGCAGCTACCAGAGTCACATGAGAGAGCTACCAGAACATGGCAGAGGGCTACCAGAAGGCTCATACAGGGGGACTAGACAACCATGGTACCCTGGCTACCAGGCCTACTTACCGCTACTGAACAATGTGAATTTTTCCTGATGTAAAAAATATCTGTCGGTATGGGTTATACAAAAAAAGGATGGTAAGTACTAACTCAGGGAGGATTCATAGTAGAGAGAGCTCTCATTCTGGGCCTTCAAACTATTCAAATCCGACAGATTGTCGTCTGGGTGATGGCCAGGGCAGAGAGTGGTCAGGTGTTTGCTCTTTTCATCGTCGGATCAATAGATATTGGAAGGAAAAGTGGTGGGGAAGGCAAGTATGGGAAGAATAATCTGAGACCAAGTTGCTACAAGAAGGTAATTGATGTGCATGGTAGGATGCAGAAATTGGAGCCATAAAGTTTTTGAGCGGCCTTTAATACACCTGAGAGCCGAGTATGAACAGTGCACCTGCCACTCTGCCTTCCTCTGGTACCGAACCATACAAGGTGCAAGATGTTCAGGACACGGGATCCGCTCTATATGAAGACCAGAGATTCAATCTTCATTTCTAGATCTCTGGCAGAGATGGGCAGGTCGGCCTCCCCATGCTATCCACACATGGGAGACCAGCTCGGATGGAGCATCACCAGTATTTCGTCTACACTAGGTTCAGTGGAGGGTGCATGATTGGCATAAATTTTCAAGGTAGCAACCTTCTTAACAGAGTTGTTTCGTAGATGTTCATCTCCAGTGACTTATTGACCAGGCCAAGAAAACTGAGAGTAAGATTTGGTCATTGAATTGTGACATTTATGCATGACTAAACCCCTGCTGACGCCCTTGGGTTCGCCAAGGTTTCGCTGAGAATCAGGCAAGGTGACAGGTATATACTAAGAGGACCGAGCGACGAGAGGTAGCGAGAGGGAAACGAGCAGAGGAGAAAAGTGCCATTACTCGGCCACTGGCAGGACTCTGGGAGAAGGTTCCATGGGTCCAGTACCAACACAAGGTAAGTTAGTCTTGGGGGATATGCAAACAAGGCCTAGTGTACTTATTGCCATTCTTCCCTTGTACATTATGGTTGAAGCGAACAAAGTCACACACACATATGGGGGGTAATTCCATAAGCCAGAAGTGTTTGAGCCCGAGAGCAGTCAACAGGCCAATCCGAGTCACTGTGGCGGGACAGAAATATTAATCTCTACCGAGACCAGTGGATCCAGATCTGCAATGCACAAAGCCTCCTGTCTGATAGTGATTGAGACGGGGTGGGGAGCATGGTACACGGCAAACCCGGAAGTCATCGGAATCCAACGATCTGCCAAACCGTTGGAATCCAATGTAAATTGACTGCTGAAAATATTGGTTTTTTTTATCAAGCCCACTTCTTGCATGCAAAAAATATGAATTGTGGCAAGCAATGGAGCTGTGAACTGTCAGTCAACAACCCAGTATGTAATGATACTACAAACTATTGCCATCAAAATTAACGTCCATTGGATTCCAACGGTTTTTGGATTCCGATGACTTCCGGGTTTGCCGTGTACTGTGGGGTGCTACATTCGCAACGGAGGAGTTTCGAGGAAAGGCCTACTAGTAGATTCGGGGCAAACCTTGACAAGCCCCATTCCGACGGATGCTGAGCAATGCTCTGGAGAGCATCGGAGGCGGGAACGGAGAACAGCTTCGCTTCCCGCTGCACTTGCAAATCGTTTCGCGCTTAAGTGCAAGCAAAATCTCGCACGTGAAATGTCGGCAAGTGGGCCGGCATTGCCGCTTTGCCAAACACGAGGCAATACCGTGCCACTCCCTTTTTCACTACATCCACGCCAGCATGACGAGCTTCCCGAATGAAGTATGGATGCGGGTCTTTGCGAACATCGTCGATGCGGCCTCTCTCAAGAATGTCATGCTCACCTCCCGGAGATTCCATAATCTCGCAGTAGAAGAGATGCTTCGTACCATCGTCTGGAACTTGAAGATGTCGAACAAATCGGAGGGCAATTTGGAGTTTATGGAGGACCATGAGGCTCAGAGGCTTGTCCCGAGGACGCTTGAGGTGTACTTTAGTCAACACCGCGGTATGACATTGATCACGGAGATCAACTCTTGCTAACAGCATGCAGCTCCCGGTTTCTCTCAATTGCGGATTGTGCATCACGTTTCGTGGTTTTCCAACCTAAATCACCTTTCCTTGTTCAATGGAGCGGTCCCGTCCACCTTCTACCACGTTCTTGTGAGCCTACAGAACCTAAGACATCTTACCCTCGACCACTGTCATGTGCCATATCCCCCTCCCTTTTATCCGCTATCCTTCCCATCGTTCTCGGATGCGGCCCTCGATAATCCTGGAATCCCCCTCACTCACCTAGATATCTTGGTAACTCGCTTCTACAACATCTACGAAGCAATGGCCGGTCCCGTTCTCTTCAACACCACGCCCGCTCCCGGGCTCTTGAACATACTTCCCCACTTACGCGCGCTAAAAACGGATTACATGGAGCTGCCTGTCCATTTATTAGAACAACTCACGTCTCTTAGTCTGTACCCCTCTGGGTCTGTAGCCGAGACTCTCAGCGAGTTAGCACTATTCCTCCCGCATACGCTGAACCTTCTCCACCTGTGCGTAGACCCTCCACAGAGCCAATATACTCGCGAGGCTATCCCTCCGATCGTCGTCAGCCTCCCCAGTCTGCGAACGTTCTCCGGCCCCTGTTTCATAGCCGATAGCATCCTCGACGGCGCCCCGGATGTCGCAGACGTTGCCATCAACACCGTCATTGGCAAGGTCGGGGAGGCCCTGGACATCATCGAAAAGCTCAACCCCTTGACTATGCGCAGCATCGATCTTATGCTACAGGAGTGGGATGACGAAGTGCTTCTCGCGATCACGCAGCGCCTGACTGGGTGCGACAGCGTGAAGGTTACCTATCGCTACTCGGATCCAGCGGACGTTAGTTTCGCTCATCTGGATGAAAGTCACCGATACTGAATACTCCTCCCGCAGGACTTCCTGTTCCATCTGGGCATCCAGTACCTGCCCCGCATCGACGAGCTCCACACCCTGCAGGTGCATAGCGTTCCCGACGAGAAACCACCGCAGAACCGGTACGGCTATGGCTACGGTCACGACTTCGCAGAAGAACTGCGATTGGCGCGAGAAGAGGAGGCGAAGCGTGTCATTCCTGTGCCGCCCAGCGACGAGAGCTGCTTCGAGTATCTCTCGGTGTGGACACGATACAATAAGCAGCTGCGCAGCGTCCGCTTCTGCGAAAGGCGCTTGTGGGTACGGGCGTTTGTCGGCGGTAGGTGGTCGCTTATTGCGCGTGAAGAGGTTCAGGTGGGAGACGTCTCTTTCTAGTTTTTTCTAAGAATTCTGGCTTCATCACTTTCGGAATATTTATATGTACGAATGGATATCGGATCGTGGAATGGCTTAGGATTTCACTTTTATTCTCCCCACAGATCATCATTGTAGCGTGAATTGGGGTTGATTTATGTGCACCTCGGGCTCCTTGAACTTGATCATGGCGCCGACCGATCCCAGTACGCCCACACTGCGGTAATCGAAATGGACTCTGATATCATGATTTTATGGCGATCCACGGTGGCATGTGGGCATTCTGTCCCTGTTCAATTTCAAGTCCCACGATGCACAGCCCATCGCTCTCGGCGTACTTCAGATCAGACGTTGGGCAGATGCGATTCTCTTGGACTGTTTCCCGCATCCAATCGAATGATCCAAGCGGCCATTAGGACTTCATTCTCAGGGACGAGCGGCAAATGACTGATCTTCGATGTTCATTTGTCGCAAGAATCTTCAATGCCTAGACATCAGGTATGCTGGGGAGATGGTGCGGAGATGAAATAATATTAGGTGTGAACACGGTCATGACCTTGATAGGAGGATATACAAAACTCGATACGCACGTACATTCAAGAACCCGTCACGTTCAAATTAAGCACGGGACATTTCCAATCAAAGTGCCGACAGCCTCCCCCACTATGACATTGCCTAAAGTGGACAAATGCTGACCAATGTCGCCGCTCTTCGCCGAGAGTGCGAGCGTGTCATAACGGAATGTTTGGGCGCAAAGAGTAAGGTCACTGTGCTCTAGTGGTTGGATGACCAGGCACATAATTACCTAACTTCTCCATGTTGCTAGGGTTCGAACCGGTGGAGTGCTCTGATATTTTTCTTTTTCTACCCCATTATCTATTCCGTTTTCCCCCTTTCCATTTAGCGTATGTGTAAGATCCTGTTCCTTTTCACCTCCGTTTTCTCCTCTCCCACTACAGAAATCAGCTGGCAGTAATCTATATCTGAAGGTTTTATTATAGCATCAATGTTGCTGTACTCTACTACTAGATGCATATATAAGGCCTGTCACGAGTGCGGGTCACCCGCGAGTCATCGCGGGTTGACCCGTGAAAATACTCGTGGGAAACTTGACCCGCGGGTTCGGGTACCCGTCGCCACGGGTCATCACGGATCCGAGTAGTAATTTTTTTGAGAACGAGGTATACTCGTGAGTTTCAAAGTACTTTTAATCATGTACTTTGAGCAAAAAAAATGGCACAATGAGAGCAATACTCGTGAGTTGATCCGTGAGAAACCCGTGACCCGCGGGTCGAGTACTCGTGAAGGCGGGTTTCCCACGGATCCGAGTATGGCCTTGGACGACGCAAATACTCGTGGTCACGGATCCGAGTCACTCGCGGGTTAACTCGTGACATGCCTTATGCATATATAAGACTACTAAGCAAAATATGACAGAAAATTTGCCTTTAAGTTGATGTGGCAGATGTGTAAATTGTCTCTGCAAAAGGACTTAATTTAGAACATGTCCATTGTCAACCTGACCTTTCTTAAGGCTTTAATTGAAATGGATCTGTAAATATGCATTCTCTTTTTTTTCAGTAAATGAAACTAAGAAAATGACTTAAATGGACAATGAACTTGCACTGAACTCGGAACTCAGTGTGAACAATGTCATCGCACTGACTAACACGCTGGGAAAGTGACCACGTGATGTCATAGTGGGGGAGGCGAAGGGGACTTAGTGCCGACTTTGGATCAAAGGCGCCACTTGCCATTCCGGAATGTACCGTGCATCGGTGACAGCCAGCTTCTGAAGAGGACGCATGTCAGATCCCACCGTTTTCCATCTCTTCTCCTACCACCACTGCTTCCTAGCCAATCCCGCCACCAACGGGTCAAATAGCACATCAAAATGACCACCGATGCGATGCTGAAGAAGCTTAAAACACTTAGCGGCACCAAGAATACTTTGACAGCCTTGCAGTGATGGAATTATTTCCTAGTATGTGTGTCGCCATCGCGTTGCTGACCTATTCTTACGTGTGAAACAGGCTTTTTCCCCCCTACATACATTCAACATTGCACTCGACGCCGCCAAGTTCTTCAACCACAAATGCCTCAAGGAGTATCCAGCAGCATGGGGCCCAAAATTCAGGGCGCCGACGACACCTTCATCCACTGTTTCTGATCTGGTTCGTGTTCAAATCGAAGCCACAAGCCGACGAAGATATCTCACTTCGACGCGCTGCAGAGCTCCCACTGCACACAAGCGGGTTTGCAGAAGGATGACTCAAACAGGGCGCTAAAAAAAATAGGGGAAGGCAAGCCAAGTTTGTTTTTCTAGTCTGTGTTCTGGATCACTGGATTTTGTAGTGATAAGAGGTTGACACGGCGTCGGGTTAAGGATATCCTTAGAAGTTGTTTTGTTTTTACTCTCATTAAACTTATTGTTGAAATCTCTTTAAAAATGGTCCTAAGAGTTACTCTGGCAGCAGATTTGGATCTGGATTTGATGGCGGATTTGGATTTGATGGGTGACATAATGTAGTGACCGACTAGTGATCCCCGCTTTTTCTCTTGTTCTCTGCTCGTCGCGTCGCGTCCCCGGTGCCCATTGAAGCCCCAAAATGCCTGATAAGAATGTGGCTGACTGGACCACACAGCCTGAGGACTTTACCAATGCCCTCCAATTCCTCCATGACCAGAAGAGTCGCGTCGGCGATGGGGGGAATTTTGACAAAACAGTCATGAATGAAGCTGCTGTGTAGATGGCCGAGAACTGGCCACCCCAAGCCGGTGGACCGAAGACGGCAAACTCTAGCATGACCAAATGGAAGGCGGTGCATGGCGATATGGCTCAATTTCTGTCAGATGATAACTTTCAATTGCAGGCACGTAAACTCCATGAGTACATCCTGCAGGCAAAGCAGAAGTGGTACCCAGGCATGTTGGGGTGGACATACACCAACGAGCTTGGGTTCAACGTCACAGACGACGACCTGGACATGTGGAAGAATTTTGCCAAGGCTCATCAGCACTTTAAGCCTTTTGCGACATGCGGATGGATTCATTTCAAAATGGTGGACGAGATTATTTCCTCGCCTGCCCATGGGTGTTATGTCTTCCATGGCAGGGCCACACAGCCTGCAGACCCTGCCCCTGTGCCCCAGAGAAGTCCCAGGACGACGACAATGAACAGCCTGCAGACCCCTCTCAGCTGTTCTCGGACTGGTCCCAATCCAACTATGGCGAGTCCCAGCCTCCCAACCTCGTCATCCCCACGTTTCCCCCTCAGCCTTCTCAAGCCACTGTTGCTCATCGTGTTCCCGCCACCATTCCTGCCACACCGGCTTCTGCTTCGAAGCGATGCCATCTGGCGACATCAAGGCTCCTTGGAGCAACAAGTGCACTAGGACCACAGGTCCTGAATCAATCCTTGCCCTTGGTCGCTCTGTCGAGGGCATCGGGAAGGTGATGGTGACAGTTTTAATCCCATCCACTTGTAAAAAACAGGAAGTGCATGTCAAAAGACACGACCGCAAGGCAGTTCTGAGATATGCCACCCTTGCAGTTCCACGCTGTATGCAGGTCCTCCACCGATGGTGAGCAGTTGATGTGAGTACTGTCAATAGCACCTAGGATGTTTCGGAAATATGGCCACCACTTTGGGTTATTCTGAATAGCTGGTGGAGGCGGAGCATCTGCTGCTGGCAGACACACATATTTTGAATAGAATTATGGCCCAGACAGAATGTCCAGGATCTTTCGAAAATGCCTAGTGCATAACTGTGAGCTACAATCTGGGAAATAAAATGAAACTCACTCTGATATGGTGTTGTGTGTGCTGGAAACATTCTGCTACATGATCTATGGCGATCCTAGTGACACAAGTGTACAAGATTGCCAGAGATTCGTCAAGATTAATTCAGGAGTTTTGGGATTCCATGTGTCCCATGAGGTGAAGTTGGAGGACCAGGGCAAGGAATACATGACGGCGCATCCCAAGAGCAATATAGATGCAGTCTGGATGCCCAGAGAGAAGCTCCTGGAGCCAAGCACGACCAGACAGTGCAGAGGTGTGCATATCTGTCTTGCAGTATTGGGGATAGACAAAAAGCCCCACACCGAGTCCAATGTACTGCAGGAGCGAAACAACAATCAAGGCAACCCATCTGGCAGCCTCCTGGGGGCTCAGATTGCATGGAGGCATTGGGAAAGAGTGTAGATTGCCCGATAATCACTCCTATCACTAATCGGTTACTACGTTATGTCACCCATCAAATCCAAATCTGCCATCAAATCCAGATCCAAATCTGCTGCTGGAGTAACTCTAGTTGATCACCTTCAACTGTTGCTTCCGTGTCTCTTGATCTTGCAACTCCTGTCAAGCCGGCACGACAAAACCCGGGAGCCAGTACATTGGTGTCATCGGGAATGTGTCGTGTTTGCTGACAAGCACGGCATATTTCCGGCAAATGTGCCGGGCTTAAAGGAATAAGCCGTGCATGCGGCGGCATGTACTGTGTGTGGAATGTACGTGCGTATCGAGTTTCGTTCATCCCGCCTTGATAGCGGGCTCCATGGTGGCTTTATGGCCAAATGGGTAGCATCGGACTCGACATCACCTTCAATTGCAATTCTGACAGACATGAAACCTTGTCTGGAGTTGCAATGTACGGCGCCAGCACTGGTTGGTGATCCTTAACATGCGGGTCCGTGGCAAGACCTTGACAACCAACTCTGTGATGTACCACTGATGGATCTTGTTCATGCCCAAAATTAGATTGTTTATTAACCAGGTGTGAAGGGATGGGCACCGAATCCTTTCAAGATCTCCTCTCACCATGGCTGATGTGCAGGCTCACACTGCGAGATTAATTGCTCTGTTCATAAACTGTGTTTTGTACAGTATGTGACAGTCTTGGACTGTGGACATTTGTGCAGTGCTGAGTCCCCCTCGCTCCCAGGGATACTGCTCACAGCATTCATTCCATGCATTCGATCCCTACTTTTCTCTGCTAGCCAGAAGTTCCAATTATGGCCCAGAAGCAAGATACAATATCCCATCATCACTGCAAGCACCCTCATGTTCCTTATTTCAACATTCAGCACTATTATATCTCTGCAAGATGTCATCAATGCCTTCATAAATTACCACAGGCCTGGCGGTGCTCTTGAATTTTACCACACTGTCAACACTGGGTGGAAGCATTGGACGCCTGCCGTTGAAGATTCGACTCAGGTGGTCATAGGAGACGCTCTCCTTGTATGTCCCTCATTATCTGCTCTGGTTGTTCTACCATTCAGCCATGCATAGATATATCGTTGCTACGTGATATACAATAGAAACTGGCGCACAATAGCTCTGCCAGTTACCTCATGGATGGCACTGACAGGTCTGTTGGTTTCTGCCTGGACAGCATAATTCTCTTACTTGGCACCAGTGCTTTTGATTGTCAGTACCTACCACAAAGTGATCCTTCCCCCTGGCAAAAGCTTGAACGACAGTAGCATGATCCCTTTTCTTAGCACCACCCTGCTCTTGACCTTTGCAACGAGCACCATCACGTCATGTGAGTAAAACATTTATATCTGTGATGTTAGTGCCCAACTTTTGTCCTTTTTTGTAGCTCTAATAGTTCATCGCTTGCTCACCATAAAGATTTCGACGGACTCACAAGGCTATATTCAACCTCACTTTCTGTCCCGTGTGGCAACATTGTTTTTCGAATCGGGCCTGATCTATACTCTCTCTGTCATCGGGTCCCTTGTGGTCTATCTAACTGGCAGGAATATCGAATATGTTGCCTCCCTCGCGGTAAGTAAATTGATAAGCCAGCCATTGTGATGAGTCCAGATGTATTCATGCCATGATTTCCAGATGATTCACATCATTGTATGTTGACCTGACACTGTTATATCTGACTTACTCAGAAATTTTCAGCCAATAACCTGCAATATCCTTCTAATTTGAGTGGAAGGTATTCACTCGTTCAGGACACCGTTGTATACATCATCCCAGGAAAACAAGTCCTATTTGAAAGCCGAGGAAGAGGTTTAGCTCCTATCATCAGTGTGTTTTAGATTCTCTCTCTTTACAAAATTTCCGGGAGTAATCAAGCAATCAGCACTGTCAGCCGCGTTTCACGACATGTGTTTGTAGGGCCGGTTTCAGGTAGACCCCCCATGATGGGGGCAGAAGCAACCGGCCCACGTATTTTGAGGGAAAGATTCTGCCTGGGTGCCAGATTTTCAATTGCAAGGAACTGCCTGTTCCCCGCATGTCATTCTGGTAATGCTCTTATTTAGTGCTCTAATCTTGCTTCAACTATCGTCGTTTCTTGTGGTCTACCATCTGGTGGGCTATAATCTACCTGTCACTGTTTCTGGCTGAAAAAGATTCTGCAAAACAATTTTTGTGACTGGGTGACTTCCCGTAAGATAAATTTATTCTGGGAGAATTCAAGGTGTACTCACCGGAAGATGCTGAGACACAATGTCATAGGGTAGGGTGGGTCTTGGACACCTTATTCCACTTTTTGGACAAATGGTCAGAAGCCTTCAGAAATGTGTTTAAGATGTGTGAAAAAACAAAAAGTCGGGTAAATTTCCTGCCAATATCCTTGCAGCAGAGTTTGGGAAAGCCAACAAAGGTGACCTTACATCACTGATTTGTATCAGATCATGATTATAGCCAAACAACACGGATTTTTTGCTGATCACTGTGTGCTTCTTCGGCGCTTTTCGGCAATCTCTGCTGCTTCTCAGGCCATGCTGCTCCAGTACGCTGTGGCATAATCTTGGCTCCAGATGTTAGGGTGTGGCGGAGTTTCAAATCGGAGGCAAAAAAAAAAGATGAAAAAGACACACAGGACACCACACCCAAACAGCAGTGTTCCTCCATCAAATCTCATCAAAATTTCTGCTTCAGATCATTCCGACCGATCCGCTGTTCTGCCTCTCCTCCTGCCTGCAAGCACAGTGAACGACTGCCCTATAACGTCGGGAACGAGACTAGCTGTGGCAACTGTCACCCACATCCTCTAATGCAACACTCACTGCCTGCGGACACAGAAATATTGTGACCACTGTGCAAAATATATCAAGCTCGGCAAGGGGGGCCTAGGAAACTTTGAGATCCACAAGCGAGTCAGCCTCCCAAGTATCCCGATCGGTGGATGGTTTTGCGATAATGTCTGCTGCGAAAATGCTGGTCAATGAAGTCGGAAGAGAGCAAGGATATGAATATAGGGTATTGTACATATTAAATGAAGTCTAAATTCTCCTTTGTAGCTTGCATGGGCAATACAGTGAGGAACTGAAGCAAAAAATGGATAAAATGCACTGGGCTTGGACCTGGCACATGACTATATTATTACTTAAGATAGGGTAGGTAGGGTCTTAAGGGTCTTAATCCAGTTTTCCGACCTCATGGGGCAAATTTCAATCCTGCGTACCCCTTGGGGCCTTGGGAGAATTTCTACGCATTTTCTGCCATGATGCCGAGGCACCTGTCGGGACCCCATCAATTGGACTGTCCCAAAACAGACCAGATTTATTCTGCCATCACTCGAATTACCTCAAATCTGTTCAGTGGGTAGGCACCCCCCGAACAGATTTGAGTAGACCGAATAAACCATTTTGGGATGTCTGTGATTGATGGTCACTCATGTCACAAACTCTCTGCCCACTCTCAAGCAGCCAACCCCTGGCGCTACTGCGGTGCTATGTGTGCGCAAGACTCTGCTGCGCATCTGGTTGACTCATTATTTGACTTATACATCTTTTGGCATCTTCCGACATGGACAATTGTGCTCAACGACAATACACCAGTCACAACAAAGTAGTTGTTCAATGGCAGCCCACTTCCCCCCAGGAAGCCTTGCTTCATATTATGGGATTGCAGAGCATGCATGGAAGGATCCTGACTGGCCAAGGGGAGCTCAATTGCTACATCCATTGAATATGATTTATTTTATTTCTCTTATGGGAAACATGCATGACATGAATATCCTCATCATTGATCCAATCGCTGGCACCCTCAAAAAGGCTTGGAAATTGTGCTGGAATAAATAAATTTTATGGGAAGTCACCCACTCTTTCAACAACACGCTGCGCATGCGGAAGCAAGACATCAAGGTCCTAAGATATGCAACACCCCGATCCAGCACCCTTATGTAAGCAGAAAAATCACATCACAAAAACTTTTTCTTCTTTTTCCACAAAAACTTTCTCACACTTTTGCAGCCACCAAGCTGTAGCTATTACCTCTATCTATTATTCGATGGAGGGATTTGAGCAGATATTTCGAAACTGTGAAGTTATAAGACATTTTTTTCCAACAAAAGCAAGTGTGTCGGAAAAGCCTCCAAATCACATTTGGGCCCAATTGAGACGATGTTGGTAAGGAAGCCTCTTCGTACATACGCGTGATAAGAGATGCATCAATTTTTTGGCAAGTGGATCGCTTGCTGATCATTTGGTGACCATTTAAGCTTGTGCTGTGCATCTTGGACCTCTAAAAATTGTCTGATGTGATTAGGGTAACCCTTTTTTTTCTGACCTTCCCAGGGGCCAAAAGGGATGAAAATAGCAAGTTTTAATCTTTTGCACTTTGGAAATTTTGGTGGATGTCACGTCACAGTCACGCATATAAGGGTGCCAGATCGGGGTGTCGCAAATTAAATGCAGTGCAATGTATTGGTAATCATCGGCATCAAATCGGCATTGCACCAGCAAGTTTTTCTCGTTGACGACTTCACGTGCTCTTCAGTGACACTGCTCGCTGAACTGCTTGGGTCTCTATCCCAGTGACGGCTTAGCTTCTTACTTCCCGATCTCGCTCATAAACTCGCACTCATCTGCCAGTGAAGCCGGTCTTATCACGCCGCAACCACACGCCTCTGAATCAATGTATCATGATTTTGTATACGCAAGAACTATCTTTTGTGTTCTGACCCAATTCTGACCCCTCGGTTTTATTCATGTCCCATCTTTCGCATGCAGCGTTCCAATCTTCTCCTTTAGCAAGACCCGAAAGCTTTGAACAGGCTCACCAAGCGCTCCTAAAGATCTCCACCTGTGCGGCGCGTGCTGCGGACTTCTGCCGAGTTCTGGTTTGATCCAGGACTATGCCGGGCGTGTATAGGTCGCATACAGTCTATCCAATATTTCTAAAACTAATGTTTTCGCTCCCATCCTACAGTAGTATCCATATGCATGCGAGCTAGATAACACCCCAAGACTACTCCATTGACTCCCCAACAAGACGCCGCCGGACGGCACGTCTACTCCCCCACTTAAATGGTCGTCTATTTGTTGTTCCAGGCATGTGTAACCCCAAGTCTGGCGCTCAAGATTATTACCAAACGAACAGCGAGGGGATCAGTAACCCTCTAAATTACCAGTAGGCCAAGGTGCGCCAAAAATTCATACCTTGCTCGCAGTGTCCTCTATTCAAAGGCCCCTGTTGATTCGTCAATGTGCTCTTCACCAGCGTTCCAGCGGTACCGTGGTCACTCCCTGGAAGTTTCTGTATAGAATCTCGGCTTATGGCACTTTCTCTGCGTCCTTACGTTGCGCTCGGCTAATTCCGTCCCAGGTAGGTAGGTAGGTAGGATTACACGGCACGGCCCCGGGAGTCGTTGACCCGCTTTGTGTTGGGACCATCAAGTCCGCGGAAGCTCTGAAGGGCGGCAAGTCGGCAAAAGGTCAAGCATTCCCCGCTTTCCATGTCGACATACACCGTGATCGCCGTGCAGTCTATTCTCGTGGGTCCCAAAATCGCGGCGTCCAATTTTGGACACCAAAGTTGGTGTATTTTGATCCATCTCGAGACATATTAAAGTAAGTCACTAGTCACACATGTCCCTCAGCGTCCCGCACCTTCGAGCGTACTATACATCTTTCTCCCTGCTCACTGCTGACTTACCATTATGTTATATTGATGCTAAACGGCACTTTAACTCCACCGATGTTTCCCAACGTTATTTCCAAAGATCCTCGGAATATTGCTGACAAAAGGCACTCCCAGCAGCCTCGCTAAAGTGCACTCGTGAGATTGTCCTTTGCTGATTCTTTGGATCTTGGAGCTCCGTCATTAGACGCCAACAAATCTAAGTGGTCCTGTCCGAGACACCACTCCCCACCAGTCATTAGATCTCGCGTGACGGGAAGGTCATCCCAGTAATCGTGTCTCATCGTCACCCGCACCCCGACATAAATGGTTAGATCGCCAATGGCTATTTTCTGTGGCTGTTGAACGTCAGATAATCGGTGACCGGTGACCAGAGACAGGTGGCGTGGCGGAAGCGTTGACGCGCTACCTACGAGTTGATCGCAGTGACTTGCCCACATGTTTGGACTTAGTCTACGCTTAGTCCCAAACCGGTCCTGGCGGTCCGTCGCTTTTTAGAGTTGCTGATCCCATCGCGCTTCGATCATCCTAGGCGGGATGCCTGATTAAGATTTGGGGTCGGAAAGATCCTCGACCTCACAGTTCCAGGACATAATGACAGGAAGAGCAAACTGTGTCGGTCTTGCCTTTATTTGTTGTTTTGTGTTCAACGGCTCATGCACATTCTATACTTCATAGGTTCACAAGCCAACGAAGGCCTTAACAACAAATAGGTTTCTGGGGGCTCGGATACAGACGTAGATCTTGATGTGCCTGGGGTTATCCGGGGGCTATGCTTGATTCCGGATAACAAGCCGATGTCCAGGTGCTAGACTTCCTGGGCTGTTTGTGCCGAACTCCAGGCCAGTACTTGATTCCTCATCTATCCCTGCCTTCAAGGGACCCACAGCAGTTCTTTGACTGAGATTTTCGAGGATTCAGCCCGCCCTAAAAAGACACCAAAACAGTTCTTCTTGCGCTCGCTCGGAAACATGAAACCTGATGCCGCTCCCTGAGGCTGGGAACTCAGAAAACACTTGTTCGCATCCCCCCCTGAACACCCCCAGGCTCCTCATTAAATTTCTCGGGCGTTCGCGCGCAGAGAAGCAGAGGTCGAATCTTCCAGAGGAACTTGGCCGCCATCAATGACGTTCGGCATTAATATTCCGGGTAAACCTCCGATCACCTCCGTATTCCGGAATGGATTAACGTGGATTTTGCACGATTCGCCGAAGGGGGTACTTTCTCTCACTCACCCAATGGGCGGAAGCCGGCGATACCGATGGTGTCAATAGCGACAAAGAAAGACATCAATCAAATGTAATGTTCGAAAACAGCAGCTTTCGCATCGGCAGCTAGCGACGTCGCTTCGAACGTCCTCCTTCTTAAGCCCAGCGGTTTCGCACTTTCGGTATGACCTTGATTTGATCTCCCCTGTCCCTCTCTCCCCCTCCGCTCTTATCCCTCGCCGTTAAGGATCCCGCTGAGGTGAGTAGTGCTGCGCTGCATTGCTACACAGCATCTGAAGCTTTGAAGACTCTCGCGACCCTTCTCGGCATCTCTTCCCCCTCCTGTCTGTACGAACACTGGTTCTGGCCACGCTTGATCACCTGCCACTCGAATATCCGATACCCTCGAGAGCAACCGTGTACCGTCATCATCGTGTAGGCCACCTATTCCCCTGGAGCAAAATCAATTTGTATATATCTTTCAATGACCGCTTCGACCCAAGATCATTCCCCTCCTTCGCCAGCAGGCTCCTCCGCCTCTGATGGTTCTTCCAACTCCGTCTCGACTGGACCTCCGCACACCCCTGTATCTACCTCGCTTCCCCTCGCCATGCCAACGTTCATGAATTTCACCTGTGAAGACACAATAAATGGGATCGCCAGTATTGCCGCCGCCGGAGGAGTAAAACGCCAATGTAAAACCACCCGGCGTGTGAACACGGCTGAACGTCGCGCTACACACAATGCTGTCGAGAGGCAACGGAGGGAGACGCTCAATGGGAGATTTTTGGTTCGTGTTGTGGTATTTTCGTGGTTTACATCTTGCTGAGACGATGATATACATCAGGACCTCGCAGCTCTTCTCTCCAACCTCAACCAAATTCGCCGCCCGTCCAAGTCGGCGATTGTCAACTCTTCCATCGCACATCTGAACGCTTCACGAAGACATCGGATCCTTGCCGCGCAACAACTCCGAATGATGAAGAACGAGGCGGATGCCCTTCGACACGAAGTCAACGAGTGGCGTGCACGCGCTAACATGCCTTTCGTCGACGAGCCCATGAGAAGCGACGCATTCAGCATTGTTATCCGCGGCGAGCTTGAGTTCGAGGCTGGCGACATGGTTGACATGGAGGAGGCGGAGGACGGCGAGGAGTCCAGTGGCAGCAACGGCGGCGTGTACGGTGGGAGGCAGTACGTCGGGGAGCCGGCTGCGTATACCGAGGAACCCGTGGATTACTCGCTTCTCCAGCGTCAACAACAGGAGCACTCCGAGATGATCGCCCACGCACAAATGCTGCCTCCCTTCGGCCACACCGTCCTTCATCCTTCGGCCCCCTCTCGTCCTGTCCCTCATCCAGCCGGATACCCCATGAACCCAGCCCACCACCAGGCCCAGGTCACAGCCGGTCATTACTATACCCCGTCACCAGGGGTCGTCAACCCCGCCATCGCTCCGTATGAAAACCCCGCCATCGGGTACGACCACCAGGCTGTCATCCAGCAGGATATGGGGGCGAAATGGGCGATGGAGAAGCGGCAGCAAATACTGCACGCCCAACAAATGAGGCAGGGGAGTTGGTGATCTACTCGCTGTTCGCTACTAGCCTGGCTCTTCCCTTCACGTAGACGATGTTTCCATCATTCACTCACTTGTGCTGTTATTGCTATTGAGCCGTTGTTGTACAGTCGCTATCTTGGCATGAGTTTAGTTTAATCATCGTCGAGGAACTGCCAGAGTTCAATGGTAATGTAATTCCGAAGTGATTATCACGATCGAAATCAATTCCAGTCATCTCTCTCTTCGTTCCCGTACCGGTATTATATCTGGCCGCGATTCCCAAGTTTGGAGGCTTGCCTCAAAAGAGATATAGCTATCAACCGCAGATCATCGAAATATAATGGGCCCATTCGAGATATAAACTTCGGAGAACCATGGGGATCTGGCTCATGTCTTCTTGCCTGTCCAAGCGCCGTGCGGTCGGTTGAGAAAACGATTAATATTTGTGAATGGACCCAATCATTCGAAGTGCGAACTTAGGGTTTTCCAAGGCAGGGTACGCTTCACGAGCGACTCCCTCAACGATTTACGCGTGTTGTTCCTCCTGCCGTGACGCCATCTATGGCAGAAAACTTCTCAGTATGGTGTTCGTGTTGTAACAACATTTGTCCAAGGCTCTGAAGGGGCAATATCAGTCCTCTCCCGACCCGACCCGCACATCACTACTCGGAGGAGCAACCGGTTCGCGCGTTGCGGCATGGTTGAAAAGAATGAAGTACGATCGCTGAAGAAGCTGCTTTTTGCCGGGGGCTAGGCTCGTGAGATGAGTCGGTGATCCGATGATGCTAGAGTAAATTTTGGAATGTAGAACGGAAGAAACGGCCTTGAAGCTTCGAGTAGAAAAGAGGGATGAATGTAGAGTGTTGGTGGACCGTGATATTGTCAGGAAATGAGTGTGAGAGTGACGGATGCGACTCGGAGGTTTGTAGCTCTGAGGAGCACACTGGGGACAAATTAAGAGCAGAAGGCGAGGGCTCTGTCGAGTCCTCTGGGGCGATAGCCCTACACTGGTCACGAAAGATGTAGTACGAAGCAAAGTAATGATCCTTTCCGTCGTGGGTCCGTGTTTACTAACCAAATAAATGATGTAATGTAAATTAGGGCGCGACTAGTATAAGAGGATGTGAAAACATCCCGGCCATCCGACTCTGCCACATCACCGTCGTGGATTATTCCCAAGAACAAGCACACCGGTGAAGGCTCGCATCGCGGATCGCATCTGTAAGATTGACTTCTGAGGATGCGTTTCGGTTTCGCCGTTGCTTTCTCCGACAGTTCAACGCTTGAACGATTTCAGCTGATTTACATTGGATCCTGTGTAGAAAAAGAAGACAATACCTCTTTCTCCGGCGACCGTAATACATAATAAAGGTAGTCCATAAATGTCAAATCCCCACCAACCGATCAAGAATATCGGTAATTTACACGTATAAGTCCTTTAATCAAATCCCCTTCATCCAAACAATCATATCCTCCGCCCACTTCTCCCCCGCCCCCGTTCCCAGAGCCCACGTCAAACTGATGTGATTGTGGCCCTCCGCGTATATCTGAGTAACCGTGATTCCCTTCACATCCACAGCCACGTCGAAATCCTTTGCGACGACCTTGAACCAAGCGGGATCGCGCTCCGCCTGGAGCAGTGCAAGCGGGGGCAGCGTGGAAAGCAGCTCAGTGGGCGCCGCGCGCAGGAGAGCAAGAGGTTCGTGCGCCGCCGTCGCCTCGGGTGAGCCGAAGTACATGTTCGCGGGCTCGCGCGAGTCGATGGTAATGCCTTCCGGCGAGAAATGGAACGGCGTAGAGGCGAGAACAGCGCCCTTGATATGTACGTCCTGCGCGATGGACGGGAGGAGGAGCATCGTCGCTGTGTGCACCGCGCCTGCGGAGTGGCCTAGGAAGAACACGGACGCGAGGTCGGCGAATGGCCCGAGCACATCCGGGTTGGCCACGGCCCATGCAAGCGCGTCACGCAGGTCCTCGGAGGGCCCGGGGAAAGTTGTCTCGGGTGCGAGGCGGTAATCAGGTATCAGCGTAATGAATCCCTGCTCAGCAAAGAACGCGCCGAGGTTGCCGTAGCCGAGATCGACGGGTGCGGGGAGATTCCTCTCGCCCGTAACGAACCCTCCACCGTACACAAAGAAGAGGATCGGGTGTTTCTTTCCACCGGTGGAACCCGATGGGTAGTATGCGTCGAGCTTGTGGGTTGGGTAGGAAGAGTCATTACATCGGGGAGGAACGGGCCCACGTGGTGCCTTTCAGTCGCACCGTACTTAAATGTCTTGCGCATCTTCGTGATTGCCTCCCGCATGTCTTCCAGCAAGGGACAAAAAGCGGACATAAGGGTGTTTCATAATTAAAAATCTGAGCCCCAACTTGTGCCCCAACTTTGACCCCAACTTGAGGTCAAGTTGGGGCATGAAATAGATCGGGGCTCCAAGTTGGATGTCGGATCGTGGTCCGGACCACGATCTGACATCCAACTTCGACCCCAACTTGATGCCCCAACTTGAACTGGCCGATTTTCTCCATCCCCCGTCTTTCCCGGTCGCAAAATGTGACCAAGTTGTAACCTAAGTTGGGGCCAAGTTGGTGTCGAAATCGGGGTCGAAGTTGGGGTCAAAAATCTAATTATGAAACACCCTATAGCTATCTAGTTTTAGATCGATTGGAGGAAAAGCAACCTCTACGTACTAGGGAACAAGATTTTCTGGATCTCGGTTTCTTTCATCTGCGCAACGGTGTCCATGGTGGCGAAGAGGCTGGTGTGAAGGAAGGAATCGAAGGCAAGTCGAGTGCGAAGTGAGAAGTGTCCGCGATATCGATAACTGACAGTGATATCTGCAGGCAACATGTGATCATCTAATCACAATCTAATCAACTTATCTCTCTCAATCTTATCTTATCATCGCTTTACCGGTTGAGCCGTGGCTTCGCCCGGCAGAACGAGCACTTATAAACACTAGTAGGTCCGCTGCGCAGCAGAGCCCACTATCATTAGTGTCCATGGCCTCACTAATACATAAATTAAGTCACAGGCTAATGGGGGTTGAGCGGGTGGCCGTGCGTCCTAGCCGGAAGTTCCCGGCTGACGTAAACCTGACAAGTTACGTTCGTGGGTTCAAATCCCACAGAACCGCGGGAGGGTTTAGTGGGTAGTGGCAGTGTTCTGCCGAGTCCCACAGTACCGTGACTTCATTGTCTCACGTGTCTGCGCAAAATGCATTCCCGCCCGGGGCCGCTCGCCACCTATAGCCATAGCACCGGCGTCACGACGGGTGTCACTGAGCAATGTTTCTGCAGAGGCAGTGGCACTACACCAAATGTCCCCTCCCCCCCCCAAAAAAAAAAAAAAAAAAAGTCACAGGCTATTGGAGTTTCAAATCGCATACAAAAGATACCACTTGGAATACGAGCTAATCCCCGGTACGGTAGGCGGGATGGTTCAGGTTGAATTTGGCAGATTGACATTTCGATCCGGCGATCCCCGAAGTGCTGGCTGGACTTTCCCACCTGCTTCATGATCACGTGGAGCTGCGCGTGGCAGCTACCAGCTGTTTTCCCGTGTGCTGTACAATTATAGCGACTATATTACGTGACCAGTCGCACTTTAACCTTGACTTTGACCACTGATACATGTTCTCCACTCAAATAAATACTGATTTTCGCAGGACTTTCGGGCAGAGATTAATTTGAGCATTCTACGGACCCAATTACATGCTCAATGGATTTAATCGTCTTCATCAGAATCATCTGGTACCCGATCCGAAGCCAAAGCAAATCCCTCGCAACTGAGGCGAAGATTAGCACAACGAGTCACACATTCATGCTTCTTGAGAAATGTTTCGATGCCGGCTTGGCTATGGTCACCAACCCCGCTGGAACTACGAGAATAAGAACTGAAATGAAGCTGAGTCAAAGTTGAGACAACATACCCATCAGTTGTGTGTGCCATCATGTCAAACAGCACCTGGATTCCATCACCGTTCTCATTGACAGCTGTGGCGGCTGGAAAAAAGGAATTGAACGGAATGCAAAGGGAAAAAAAATTGAACATTACTTTGAAGATCAGCCAGCATGGTGGATTCTTGACTGAACAGGTACACATAATGAGCAAATGCGTTCAGAGTGCTCCCGATTTTATTCTGGTGCCAGGCAGGATACTCATTTGTTCCACTCCAGTGTGCAACTTTACTGGATCGCCTTGGTTCGAAAAGCCAGATGATGACACCTGGATCAAAAACGGAGTCATCTTGAACCTCACAAGCAGCCTGATATTCTTCAAAGGAAATCCCAGATGCTGGTGATGGTGCAGAACCGTTCTCAACAACTTCAATGCCGAGTTTGAAGTCGGTAACCGAAATTCCTGTGTGTTGTGCAGTAAGCGAGAATTTTTGTTGAGAGGCTTACCTTGATCAATATCCACACCCTTCCGTTTCGCTTCTGCCATGAATTGTGCAAGCAAGTAGCTGGTCCTACCCAACCGAGTAGCTTCCTTGATCAGCTGCTCGCAGTTTTCCTGGATCTCAACATGCCCTTCCCCTGCACCAATGTCACAGAACCGTTTTGCAACCCATGGGAACCCATTGTAAATCGCCTGTGGCCAATGAAAAATAATAATCAAGGAGCTTGCACTAAAAAAATACCTTGTAAACCTTCTTGGTCCGGCCTTGATCAAATGACGCATCTTGCAGAAGGCACATGGACAGAGAAAGATTCTCTCGGTCCTTAAGGTCCAGCCATTGAATCGAAACCGAGCTGTCATTGGCAATGGACACAGTGGCAAAGAGGAAAGCGATCTTCGAGAACCCGGGAAGGTCCCCAATCTCGGAGCACAGTGGAAGCGGCCCCGAATTCTCACCTAATGACAGATGAATCATAGTATTTGAATGGCAATAACAACCTACTGCGAGCGCACTTCGGTTCACTTTGAGGAGTGCGAGTTGTCTGGCTGATCTTGCGCTTTTTGTTCTCCTTTTCTGTATGCACAAAGTACAGGGCCAGCGCTCCGGTTTTATCCTCAAACTATTGTAAATGAGTCTGGGAGTTCAAATTGAAGGTGCCTGAAAGCTTACGTCTTTGACCGATATGAACCCTTCAATATAGATCACCGGAGAGGGTAGTTTGAGGGTAGTTGGCCCTTGAAGAATTTTCTTTGGGTGATTACCATGAACACGAGTGTCGAAAAAATGGCCGAGGGTTCCGAGTGTGCTGTGTGGTTGAATTCCGATGTTACCAAGTAGGTGAAGCGAAATATGCTCCCTATGAAAGGTATGTTTCAGTTAGCTGAAAAGGATTTTAAGGAGAACTTACGGTGCAAGACTTTCAGGGCAGTCCTTCTCCCAGTCCAAATTCCAATGACGAAGAAGGTGGGCCAATGCATCTATAAAAGCGAGATTATTCAGCAGAAAAATAACGAACACTGAGACCGTGCTTACCGGGAAGGTACGGGTAGCATTGGCCAGGATTCGAGATGCATCAGTGCGAGTACCATTTGAAGTGATGGGGACGAGGTAGACAGTGATTTGCCTTGGTGCACCTTTCGCAACTGCGGCCTGGAGAGATGGAGAACCGGTGGTAGGCTTTTGTAGACCTTTTTGGAGTGTCCTGGCTGCCATAGCATTCCGACGAGTCTCTGCTTGGATTTGTTCAAGGCTTCTTGTCAAAGGGTCGGTCCCGGGTGGGCAATTTTGGTCTTGTGCGACCAATGGATTGCAGGGTGATGGAGCAGCAAGTTGCTGTTCTGAAGGATGTAGAAAATAAGCATTAAGCAATGGGAAGAAAAAGGACTGACCCTTCTTGACACATGTTCCACATAGAGGTGCTGTGAGGAGCTTGAACTGAGCAGAGCAGCCCTTGCACTGGGGCCAATCCTTCCGAGAAATATTGAGTAACAAGATTCAAGTCACGTAGTATGGAGTAGAAACAGACCTTCATAACCTCCGCACGTGCGGCATCCTTGATAGCAATATAACACCTTGCGCAAAGTCCAGGAGCAGTCTTGTAATCGAAGGAGCCACTACAGCACTCTCCCGGAGAGTCTGGATTGGCGCAGAGAGTTGGATCGAGAGGTTCAACGTCGTCGGCCATGAGGGTCGGTTGGTTGAGATTCGTCGAAATTCATGTATCCATTATATAGTTGTCGTGCGGGACCATGATCGGAGAGGTAGACACGGTAAATGAGTGCGATGACTCTGGAAAACCACATCAAATTTCGCGACTCAAACTCAACAATAGCAAGATTCAATCCAAAGGGAAGAACAATTAGAAGGATCAAAATATTGACTCGAGACAACAATAGAAGCCTGTGGATCAAATCTCAACCATGGGAAATTGAGACTGAGATGACTTGTTTTCAATTTGGCGTGGGAAGAAGTGAATGAGTCATAGGGCAATTTCCCGCGCATCCGATTCCACTCATCAGGCGCATTATTTGTTTCCGGCAGCGATGTTTTTGTTCTCAACTTGACTCAATCTCAATGACTCGATATTGAATACCAAATCATATATTCCCATGGGACGCAAATCGACGTTCCCACGGTTCAACTTGATTTGCGGAGTCAGATCATTCGACCTATTGTTGTGTGTGAGAAGAATTTCAGCGTGCTTTTGTTCTGGAGCTCCTATAAAGCCCCAGTACTCTCAGCCCCAACTCTCAGACCAGCTTTCAGCATCCAGATGGTCAATGCAAGTGGCGCAAATGGGCACTACAATGGTACTCGTAAGCAAGCTTCCATTATACGCCTAAAGTTCACTTATCTGAAATATTACCAGGTCCTCCCGATGATGTTCTCGAATTTGCTCTGCATGACTATGCCCGAAATTTGCTCAAACGGTTACAAGATCAGGTACAATATTCTGATCGATACTTTCATTCGAACCGATGGACCTGATGTATTTATTTCAGTATCAGTGCTTTGAAATGCCTCAATCGCCAATTCAAGGTGGAGACCGTCAAGAAACCTCCTCCGGTCCACATCACCTCCACCCTGATCGCAGAAGCCATTACTAACAATGTTTCCTCTCGCAACGGCCCACAAACAATTCAAAACCAGATTTCTCGTCAAGATGGGATTAAAATTCCAAGGTGAGCCAGGTTCAGCTTGCTGTTAGCTTGTGAAAGTCTTGTAACAATTACACACAAGGGATATGGTTCATCGTCTCATGGCAGACATTGACCCAGGTGGCGCCGAGGCCAGATTTCCTGGTCATAGACGTCAGCCTAAACAGCGTGGGCACTTGACTGATACTGGAGTTTACTACGAAATCCACTTCGACGGCCACGAGAAGCTAAATTTCAAAGCTTTGCGCATGGGACCTGTTGGTATTGACATCTACAGTTCTCGATGCCATTCCAGCAGTAAAATGATCAAGTTTCTCGTTGTCCCAAATGGTGGCTCAGAAACTGGAGAGCTATATGCAGCTCATGTCGCTTTGCGGTAAGTCACAAGTGAGCTTCTTTCTTTCCGTTATCTCACCCATATATCACCCATATATCGCAGCCACCACTGTATGCCAGATATCTCGATCAATGCCGCACCTCCCTTTGTGGCTCTCCCCAGCACTGACAAAATTCCAATCGAGTCATCATGGCACCTATTCACGAACTATGTGGGCCTTGACATCAAGCAGATTATACTCCTTGGAAAAAGCCTCCACTATTTCAACCCAGGATTCCTGTTGCATGTGTATCCCTAATGTGTAACGTCGCTGGCTAAAGATTCTAACCGGCTTTCAGTAATCTGTTTAATTGGTTGTGGCCCAAAATTGTCCAACTCTGCCTTGATGATTTTGTTGAGTATTGGAATGACCACAAGATTCGGACCCAGCATGGCAAACTCCTGCCATCCGGCGTCTCTCCCAACTACAGCTGCGACTTTCCGGAGCGATTCGGTCTAACCAAATTTGGTGAACCAGCACCCCAACATTTTGTCGATGCGCTCCGGCAGAATATTCCGAAATCCCGTGAAGAATGTTACAGGTGGGTATCTGATGATTTTGACACAAAGGCTTGGGAGGTTTATGGGGAAATTGGGAGTCCGAAATTGATTTTGACAGATGGGTGGACGATATTTTGCCAAATGCTTCCTTGTTTTGATTGACCTTCAAATCTGTACTGTGTCAATAGTATTGAATGTTTGGAACTCGGGCCTAAATTGACAGATTGTGGAGGTCTCAGGTGCTTTTGACACTGGTAGGGATGCGCCGAGGATGCTGTTATGGATTATACGATTCATGGCTCCAATAGACTCTTCGTACTTCAATTATGCTTACAAACAACCCTTACAACCAATTTGATGATTATATTTGATCCTCTAACTCGTAATGAGACTACTGTGAGCAAGTGTTGAACACCAAACTGACATCAATTCCAAATTGATGCGAGTTGATGCGACATCAGAAGGTTCAACTTGATGGTGAACCTGACTCGACGACACCTACTTAGTACTTACCCGTTGATCAACATATTAAATGACTTGGGATTGGGCCTCTTCGAGGCAGGAGCTGAACCTTTAGGTTCAAGTCTCACCAGATCATTCCTTAATGCAATGAGATTGTCGATGAGTTTTATTTGGAGGCGTGACCGGGCCGGGTTGCTCCGGCATAAAATTTGGCACAAAGCGTCGGTTTGAATAAATTCATAAAAGATGGGGGGTTTCACTTGGGCCACTGTTGTGCACATTTACCACTATATGACTGTCTACACTGTTGCACCGGTTTGGTTTCTAGAGCTCCTGGCCATTGGCCTGGACATGGTAAAATTCACTAAATAATGCTCAGATAATGCTAATATAAGATCATTGGTATTACGGAAAGTAGTCATTGTTTTCTAATGGATAAAGCAGGTCCATTCCAAGGAGAATGATGGAAATGAGAGCGCAAAATGTTGTCTCAACTTTGACTCAGCTTCATTTCAGTTCTTATTCTCGTAGTTCCAGCGGGGTTGGTGACCATGGCCAAGCCGGCATCGAAACATTTCTCAAGAAGCATGAATGTGTGACTCGTTGTGCTAATCTTCGCCTCAGTTGCGAGGGATTTGCTTTGGCTTCGGATCGGGTACCAGATGATTCTGATGAAGACGATTAAATCCATTGAGCATGTAATTGGGTCCGTAGAATGCTCAAATTAATCTCTGCCCGAAAGTCCTGCGAAAATCAGTATTTATTTGAGTGGAGAACATGTATCAGTGGTCAAAGTCAAGGTTAAAGTGCGACTGGTCACGTAATATAGTCGCTATAATTGTACAGCACACGGGAAAACAGCTCATAGCTGCCACGCGCAGCTCCACGTGATCGTGAAACAGATGGGAAAGTCCAGCCAGCACTTCGGGGATCGCCGGATCGAAATGTCAATCTGCCAAATTCAACCTGAACCATCCCGCCTACCGTATCCCCGGACGTGTCTTGATGATTGTAATTCCGTTGCACAAGGGGGAATCACTGAACATTCTAAACATATGCTCCGAACCAACCAGAGGAGCGGGATAAAATGAGGAAAGAACTTCGGAAAAAATGGGCTGAAGACCCACACCTCGGATTGATATCACAAGCTACGGGAAACACTGCTCACGATACATCACAAATGAGACAACTCGTCAAGTAAGAACCTGGAAAACTCAGTTAAATATTGTGTTACACGATGAAGATATGCCGCGGGAAGACAGATCTTTAGCTGCTTACCTGATGGAGAAAAAAATTACTGACAGCCTGAGAGAGGAGTCTGAAAGAAAGAAGGCATTGTCGGAAGTACGCTACAATGTCGAAGGTGAAAATTTACACACAATGTCTTGGACCCATTCAGCCAAAGGCTACCATGCCAAGGATTCAATATACAAATTCAAAGTCCAAGATGCAACAAATCGTGAGACACCACACTACGAAACTCGGCCAAAGCGCATGGCACAGATGGCCAGAGAATATCATAATTCCATCCAAGAAAAGGACATGCCAGATGAGGATGGCAGAGTTATGGCAACTGAAATAACACTCGAGAAATGTAGATCCCGCTTGTCTGAGAGTGGATTCAATGAGATGGACAAAGAACTAACAGTAGATGACCTTGAAGAGCCGCTCAAATTCTCGAATAATGGGAAGGCTCCTGGAATCGATGGCATTCCATATGAATTCTACAAAATCCTGGACATCTTATTCCGACGAAGCAAGGGGAGCGACCAGGAAATGTTTGACATATCGGGTTTCCTTCAGAAACTTTATGAAGATATTGAAAAATACGGCATTGTGGACGGCTCACGTTTCAATGCCAGGTGGCTTTTCCCTGTCTTTAAAAAGGGAGATTGATCACTGATCAGTGACTATCGACCAATAACCCTCCTGAACTGTGATTACAAATTACAGCTAATAGCAGTACCGAAGGCGCGGGTGGAAAATTTTCCATTTGGGGCTGTTTTCAAAGAATTACCGATATCTCAATGAGTTCTTCTCTGATTTGAATGAAACCTAGCTAGAAATCTCGGGCTAATTCACACAGAATTAGTGATAGAGAGAAAGTTGCGAAAAATTTCCACATTTGGTAGCATAGGTTGATGGCAGCATTTTGCAGATCACTTCAATTCTAGGGCATCTACACACCTCCCAGTGGCATAGATTTTGGTCCAAAGCTGCCTTGACACATTCTGAAAAATGTCATAGACTCAAATTTTGAGAGCTCAGTCTATTTTGCTCAGAAACAGATCACAACCATGGAGGATCTGCCACAATGTGGAAATACTGTCATAATCAAGTCCATATTCAAAATCTGGGTCTATGACATTCTTCAGGATGTGTCAAGGCAGCTTTGGACCAAAATATATGCCGCTGGGATGTGTGTAGATGCCCTAGAATTGAGTTGATCTGCAAAATGTGGCCATCAACCTATGCTACCAAATGTGGAACATTTTCGCAACTCTCTCTCTATCACTAATTCCGTGTGAATTAGCCCGAGATTTCCAGCTAGGTTTCATTCAAATCAGAGAAGAACTCATTGAGATACCGCTAATTCTTTGAAAACAGCCCCAAATGGAAATTTTTCCACCCGCGCCTTCGGTACTGTTATTAGCTGTAATGATGAAAACATATTCATTGCAGTTAATGAAAGTTGCTCCAACTCTCGTACATCCCAACCAGGCTGGATTTATGAAAGGGAGAAAGATTGAGGATCAGGTGAAACTTGCAAAATTCCTCCTGAACTATGCAGAAGCCGCTGAGGAGGAATAATAGTTGCTCTGGATCAGGAAAAAGCTTATGACAGAATAAATCATAATTACCTGCTGAGGACATGGGATTTCCCCAAAAATTCTGCGACACAATCAAATCCTTTTATACCAATGCTGAGACAATCGTGATGATCAATGGAGAAATGAGTGAACCATTCTTAGTTACTCGTGGTGTCAGACAAGGGGACCCACTCTCATGCCTATTATTTAACCTGGCTATCGAACCTCTAGCATGTCTAATCCGAAATTCAGACCTAAAAAGGGCCAAAATCCCGGGAAAAGACGAAGATCTTGTGCTTTCACTCTTTGCAGATGATACGACAGTGTACCTGTCATCTGAGGATTCACTAGAAATGCTTTGGGAAATTCTGAGCCTGTGGTGTGCAGCCTCAACAGCGAAATTTAATGAATACAAAACTGTCCTGTTACCCTTTGGCCGAACCTCATATCGTGCCAAGGTGATACGAGAGAGACATTTAAATAATAAAATGTGAATTGGAGCCATTGAAGAGAGCCTCACAATAATTCCGGATGGCCAGACTTGCCGTATGCTAGGTGCTTGGATTGGAAATAAGGCACCATATATCACACCATGGCCTTCAGTGCTTGAAAAAATTACAAAAGATCTTGAAAGGTGGAAGGCATCAGCACCAACTTTGGAAGGCAAACAACATATCACTGGTTGAACATTTCAAGTTTTTTGGTGAAAAAACTAGTGAAAAATGTTTTGAATTTTACAGCAATTTTTCAGTGAAAAACCAAGTGAAAAACTTGTAACTTCTTCATGAATTTTTTGAACTTCAAAACTTTTTCAGCACTTTTTCAGAAATTTTTCACAAGGTTCAAAAAGGTCACCAAAATGTTTCAAGTTTTTCACCTACTTTTTTGGCAAAAAATTACTGTAAAATTCAAAACATTTTTCACCAAAATTTTCAGTGCAAAACTTGAAATGTTCAACCAGTGTATCATAAACATGGTAATTGGTGGCAGAACACAATATTTGACCAGATTACAGGGCATGCCAAAGGACGTTGAAGATACTCTGAACAAGGCTGAACAGGTCTTTCTATGGGATGGAAAGAAAGCCAGAGTTGCCCATGAAAGTATGATTCTGGACATTTCTGAGGGCGGAAAACAAATACTGGACATCACTGCCCGAAATGAAGCGATTGATCTATGGAATTTACAATCATACCTTGTACAGGGGCCAGAGCGAGCATCCTGGTGCAATTTCGTTGACTTTATCATCGCAAAATTTCTAGAGATGCGCTATCTCAAACTCCAGCTGGGACAAATTATGAATGTTTTCATACAAGATATACACATCCCAATTTCCCAGAGAACTCCACTACCAGAGGAAATCAAGAGGATGGTTCTCATCTCCCAGAAATACAAACTAAAATTTATGGGCTTGTCAGTGAGCAACGAAGTGAAGTTAAAAATGCCTATTTGGAAGCATCCGGCCGTTAACAGGATTCTGTACCAACAGGCCTGTTGCTGGGATGCCGCAACATGTCTTAGATTGAACCATCAAGTGCGAACAGTGGCTGATACTCTGTCTATAGCAAATCAACGAACAACTGTCATACGAAAACCACACCAGGTGAATCCCTCCGGTATCAGCCGTAAGAATTGTGGATGCCCATTATGTTATCGAGACCGAACACTACTCGGTTGTAACCATCCAGGGCAATGCATCGAAACTGCAAAAATACTCGTAGACAGCATTTTGGCGAAATGGAACCCAACCATGCCAAATCTAGATTTATGTCAAGAGCTCACTCTGACAGACAAGGAGCTGCAGTGGAATAACCAGCCTATAGAAACAGATCAAATAATGGTCTTCGACCCAAACTTGACACTGGCTGAGATGGAGAGTGGGTTCCGAATCTTTGCCTTTGAAGACTCACTCAATACAATCCCAGCGAGGAGGTATAAAATACCAGGGCCAGTTCCAAGCCTCATGACAGTATTTCTTGATGCACGGGTATTCAAACCGGGCGAATTCGATCTGAGTCTCAAAGTAATGGTCAAGACTGAGACAAATCTTGGACAGAAAAGCGAGATTCTGTATTTAACTTTCAACAGACCAGAAATACCATTGGCATTTTCATTAGCGTTACTTGGAGGTCTACTGTTTATATTACAGAACACTTAGACAAATGTACCGCTACTTATCTGCTCCTCCTCTGAGTTCTTGTCGTGAGCGCTAGTCAAGGAGAGACAAAAATATGAGAACAGCATATCAGACCCCAGATTCCGACTTCTGAGATCTGTGTTTGCAATGCTGAATGAGCAAGTAGCTCGCATTCAATTCAAGAAAGTCTCTAACAATCAGCCATCATGCATAAGGAGTGATGCCATCCGTGCTGTTCAAATTGACTCTGAAATCAACTTTATGTTTGAGTGCCTGGGAGTACTTTAACCGCAAGGCTCCCAGAGATTCTTCACTAAGGTTATATGCATGCTATCCCCTAAACCCCACCGAAAATCTACATTTATAAATCTGGATCGAATCCAGTGCTCAGTTGAAGAAATTTCCAAATATGCACCTTCTGATGAAACCATCTAGAGATCAATACGATCTGCAACTCTACAGTGCTTGACACGAGAATTTTTATGGAAGTGCATACACAACACTTTCAGAGTGGGTGATTTTTGGTGCCACATTGACACACTGGAAATTAAAGGGAGATGCCATGTTTGTGGTGTTCCCGAAACATTAGAACATATTGCCTTAGAATGTGATGCACCATGCCAAAAATTGATATGGGACCTAACACGTGAAATCTGGTCCAAGAAATATCGCCGCTTCCTGGCAATGAACTGGGGTCTGGTTCTAGGCTGTAATCTCATCAAATTCAAAACAGTCAAAGGGGTTATTCTCCCAGAAAAGGGAGACTATTTGCCATTTTGGTTTCCATCGCTTGGCATCAAATTTGGAATCTTTGCACAACACGAGTAATCACATCACCAGGCAGTACAATCTCTATGACAGAAATTTTAATCAGTGGTTGAAAGCTATGAATGGTGCTCTACGGCGTGACCGTCTTCTGACTAATAGAATCAGCTTCAGACCAGTCACCATTAAAAAACAGCTTGTATTAAATACATGGAGTGGCCTACTCAAGGATGAAGACTCGCTGCCAGACGACTGGACACACGAGGGGTTTTAGTGGGTATGCGGCCCATAAATTATAGACATGGGATAGGATAATTTTTCTCAGGCCGGAGCCCCACACTGGTTGTAATATGTGCGTAACGGCATTTCCTCCCAGACAAAATTCACTGACAACGACTGGCTAATAACCAGCAACACAAGCAGATGAGCTTGGAATGCTTCTGCAGACTGAGTTTCATTATCCCAAACACTTCACAAAAAAAAAAAAAAAAAAAAAAAAAAGATACGACGTGCATTATGCATAATGCATGTCATAGATGCAGACAAGCATATCTTACATATAATCTTATATATATAATGACATGGGATTAGGCCTCTCTGAGGCAGGCACTGAACCTTTAGGGATTCGTCACATTATTTCACATTCCCTACAAAAATTGACCCAACGTGAATTACCCATTTGAACTCCCAACAAATTTGTGCGTGACACTGGCACCCACAATTCGACATCCAAACTTTTTTGCTGAGTTTTCCCCACACTCTTTCGGTCACCTCAGGCACTCCATTGGCGGCCCGTGGCAAGGTCAACAGAGGCCTCCGTGAGCAGCGACCACAATCAAAATTAGCCGGATTGTGAATTGATGTACAGTGGCAATATGAGGGACCAAAATAAAAGTTCAGCCCTATAAAGCATGGAGGGTGTGTCCCGACATCCAATGAGTCTCAATTAAGTATGGTGAGTCTATCTCGCTGGCAGAGAGAGATGTGTCGAGATTGCGGACTGGAACATGACATCTGTAACCAAGCAAACCCAGCACCTATGGTTCTTGCCGCAGGACCTACAGTGTACAGTGATTTATAAATTATTCATGAGTTGGAATTGTGTAATACATCAGTGTTGCATGACTGCCCAGAGCTCTTGTTAACAGTGAGAAGCAACAGCCAAAGATCTCCAGCGTAGGCCGTAGGGTTCATTAGACAGTAAGATTTCAATGTTGAGAGCTTCATGGCTGGTATTCTTTTCAATACCGAAACTAGGTTGAGAAATGGTGGGCCAGGATAGGGAATTGGGAGCAGCAGGAAACAGATTCTGGGGGTCACAATATGCAGGAACCCGAACAGCCTATTTATCCGTGGAAGCCCATTTTAGTTTGCCTCGATATTGATTGGAGCGGCTAGTGTAAAAGATCTCAGGAACTGAATATTGAAATGCCCAACTCCCGTGCACAGGAATCGATTGGGTGGTCATGACGCCTTCAAACCGAGTGAGTTGTCAAAATCTTCAACCTCCACAGCTCACCGGGCCGGAGACTAAGCAAAAATGACTCACTCCTCGGATCCAGCCTGGCCACAAAGCAGAAATGACTACTGGCCAAAATTGAACTGAGAGGATTTGTTCGCCTTCTGTGAATGAAATGGGTTGCAACACGGGCTTGAAAGCAGTAAGAGGGGTGAACAAACATATTCACATTTTTTTTAATGTACTTTCGTGTCTCACCACGTCCTTTTTAATTTTTTACTGCTGTGACCAATGTTGGATGACTAAATCTTGTTTGTACATGTAGCAAAACTGGCCGAAACCCAAGTTCTCTAAGGTAGCCAAACCTAAGGTTCAGCAATAAAATGACAGACACAACTGTCAATCAAATTTGCATGGTCATGTGCACCACATTGAACTTAGAAGCACCCAACAAGCGCCCAACCAAAACTGCCCTGGGACATACAGAACATTTCTATGATGTTCCATTTCCACAGGGTCATGTCCCATCAACGTCATCAGCCTATGGTGTTCATGCACACAGTGCTCCCTGCTGAACATTCCATGCACGCAGTCATGATCAGGTGCCAACACCACATGAAACCTGCCAGTAGCGTGTGACACGGACCCGCAGTGTTACAGGTCTGGGTCCGGATCCAGTAGGTACTGTATGTACCGCCACCGCAGCAGTTTTACCTGCAGTATGTGTCAGTGCACGGTATGTCCTGAAAGCATGTGCCGCCCCACTCAATCCGGCTGTGTCATCAGGTGTGGGAATCATACGGCATATGCCGGAGTCTGGGCCATCAGCCATCAGGCCCGAATATTGATTCAAGAAAAAAAAAAGTATATACATATCACAAAGTTCCACGTCATCTGTAGCATGTCTTAACACTTCTTTGCTTCAACTTGAAATATGCCCGTGAATTTCACGGGTAGCCACTAGTGCAAATATAATATCCATGGTCGAAGTGTTGCATAAGAGCTTATTGGGAAGTGATGAAAAATGGATTTCTCAAAAGAATTCGAGACTTAATCAAAACTGACCAGAAAAAAATTGAGAAAAATGAGCTCCACTCTGTGAAACGTCATTGCATAAGATGGTCATGTGATTGGTCTTAACATGTTTTCTCCGAACTATGCCTTGCAGTGGCCACAGACGATTCCTTTGCCACATCCTTGCCCAAGTCCTTGACATGGATGATGGAGATCTATTCCATGTCTACCAGCAGACAGCAGACAGTCCTGATGGCCCCTAGTTCGGGGTGTTGGAACACTTCAGGCCAAAATGGCTGCAACTTGAAGCCGGATAAGGCTCCAACCATTTAGTTTTCATTTACAGATCTCCATAAACTAAACGGAAACACTTCCTACACGGTTTACAAATGATTATAAATGATTATACACAGTTATTTGGCAGGGAATATATATATATATTTACTCATGGTAATGCAAGGACTTTTGGGTGGTGGGCCGAGGATCCAAGTGTCCAAGGGTATCCAAGGTGTCCCTGAATTAATTTCTAGGCGACAGAGTGTGGTAGGGGTGGGGTTGCCATCGGGCATCGTTGAGCCGGCAAAAGCTGCGGCCATCAATCACGTGCGGAATTGCCAAATTTGGATCCATCTCGCCCAACGCACTGCTCTGGCCAATGAGCTTGCAAGTGGTAAGCATCCACAGGGGGGAAGGGAAGGAACAAGTTGAGGTTGGTGAGCCTCAAAGGCGGCACAAACAGGGTGATCTGGGATGCGTCCAAAGTGTTGCAGCGTTGGGGTGTGTCGAATAGGGCTTCGACCCGGCCGTCGACGGGTGACGGCCATCGCAAAACAGCCGTCGCTGGGGATGGGACGGGCCTATCCAGCCGTCGACGTGAAGTTCAAGCTGGCCCGATGGACGGGACCCGGCTGTCGACGGGTGACAGCCGTCACGACGGGTGCATTAGCGGCCATAACATTCCAGATAGTAAGGTAGACGTCAAGCAAACACAACCAACGTTCCAAATATGGACAAATCCACAAAACAAATGTGCCAAATAATCTTAGGGGAAAAATAAGCCTTATCTGTTCCCAACATTTCGTAGATAGACATCCTGTACATGACCCAACAAAACCGATTTGACCCAAAGTCAAAACTGAGAGAGGAGATACCTTCGCAAGATTTGTGATGGCCCGTGAGAAAATTTGGCTGATGCCGACTTAAATCTGCATCTACATTTTTTCCTCGGCCAAATCAATGTATTGGGATGGTCCAACCATAGGTAGGACATCTATCTACAAAATGTTGGGAACAGATAAGGTTCATCCCACCCCGTAATTATCTGGCGCATTTGTTTTGAGAATTTGCCCATATTTGGAACGTTGGTTGTGTTTGCTTGACGTCTACCTTACTTGTAGTTCATTTCCTACGAGAATTTTAAGCAGGGTAAATTATTTGGATGCATTCAACAGTAGATTGATTAAATTGACTCCTCCTGCTTTCTCAACTTCTCCCTTGCTAAACGCAAACGGGCTTTGACGAACATAAGCATCTGGATTGTCGCCGCTTTCAAACTGGCACGACGAAGACCAATGGTGTCACGGCCACCCGAAAAAATGCGCTCGACAGCGACAGCAGATCCTGGATGAACATGTATTAGTACCATGTCAGACTGAGGACAGAGATAGCTCTATTACCTGGAATACACAGCAGATCTCGCGCGAGCCGGTATAGATTAGGAAATTGTTTGCGACGAGCATACCACCACATGAGTGGATCAGTTCCGAACGGCTCGGGATTGCTGGTAATTCGGAAATATTTGGCGAGTTCGTTCGTGGTGCCATCGGACGCCGCCTGGGAACCATACCTGCTGAAGATGTCAAATTTCATCGGTGATCCAGGTTCTTGTGGTGTTGCAGAGGGAGTGAAGGAATCGTCAGAATTGGCATAAGATATGTCGTAGTGAAATTGCAGGTCGGTCTTGGATGTTTCAAGACTTTCTAGAAGCTCGGGTTCATCGGCGTAGTCCCGACGCAGGCCTTCGTATGAGAGCCGAGGATCCAATACTGAGCGAAGGGTTTAGAACACGTAAGAAATGTGAAATGAAACAAACAGGTGGCCCAAGAGTAATAGCGTGATTGGTCAAACTTCGTGTAGTAGTCACTCAGTTTGCGATGAGCGTCAACGAGACCCTGACGGAGAGCAGGGTCTGCATCTTGTGGCAGCGTCGCAATTGCTTTCTTCAGGTGCGTTTGAAGCCAACGAAAGACGGCATGAGTGGTGGACACCCTTGGCTGCTGGGTCGTAGACATTTTTGTCATTGCGTAACAGTATGCCTCGAGCCAATTGCTGACCTGTTTCAACGATGCCCATTCAGTCGCGGTGAGTGTATGCGCAGCCAGGTCATCGCTCTCTCCAATATAGCCGAATATCGCCTTGCAGAAGTCCAATGCACGACCTGTACTATAGCCATTAACACCATTGCGGGTGCAGAAAAAAATTGAGATGGACGTAGCATTTGATGTGTCGATGACAACGGGTTTTCACGTCGAGAATCAATATAAGTACCTTATCGGACCCAGTATTTTTCACTTCTTTCTCCCATTTCTGTCGGCGTTGCGGACTTGATCGAACATGTCGAACGATTTTCCGGAGCTTCGAAATAGTTCAAATGAGTGAATGTTGGTATTTTCAAGGGAATGACACCGAAATACCTTGAACACGGCACAACCAATCATGCTAGTCGGTGTCACGGTATCATTATCAGCCCCATCTCCCGTATCACTAGCCTCCTCATCCGCTTCCAGACGAACAGACTCTGTTGCTGATTCTTGATACACCGTTCCGCGCGATTTCGATTTGGCAGCTCGTTTCTCCTCCTTTGTGAGCACCCCGATAGCTTCGAGAAGCTGGAAAATTTCGTTAGTCAGGGAACGGAACATTCTCAAACTCGGTACCTTGAGGGCCGACAGATGAATGGTATGTGGCATGCACCTCATGCGGGCATCGGTGCATGAGAATTCGATACTTCTCTCCCTGCAGCGGCGTTGAAATGCCTCGACCATCGTGTCATTATTGGTTGCATTGTCCATGACGAAAGCAGTGATCTAAGATTTTTGTTGAGTTCCGGATGAAGGGATTTGTCGAAAGTACTGACCCTGCCAACGAGCCCGAACGTTTCCACTGTCTCCCACACGGCGGCGGCCATATTTTCACACCGATGAGCTCACGGAAGTCTATCAGACACTCCTCTGTTGAAAAAGATGCATCTTAATGTGTGTATGACGATTGAACGAGCTGACAGACCTAATTTCCCATCATTCCCAACATAATGGACAACAAGCGCCATAAATGCGTAACTGTTGCTTGAAGTCCACGCGTCCAAAGACAAGGTAAAGTTCGAAAGATTTTCCTTTATCTTAGTCAGCACTGAATGCGTTGAAATTGTTAGAGACAGACCTCAAAAATCTTTTTCAACCCCTCGACCAATTCCTTGTTCATCTTTTCGATACGAGTTTTCACAGATTCGTCACTGGGGATTTTGAGCGGCTTCGGAGAATGGTGGTGAGCATATTGAAGCATTTCACGAAACTCCCCTCTTGTGACGGCCGTGAAAGGCTGATCACAAGCCGCAACCCACTTGGCGACCAGGGCCTCGAAATGCTCTTGATCCCACAGAACCTAGGCGAATGAGTAAGACGTCTCGTGAAGAATGACCACACACTTGAGCATCTGCCCTCTGTTTCTCGAACATCTCCTTTAGATTGTTCGAGATATTTTTGGCCGCCACCTCGTATTCCTTCGCAATGGTGTCGGTCATTTTTTTGACTCCACATGCCAATTTGCGTTCACGGTCAGTTACAGGACCCGATCGATTCTTCAGCACTTCATAAAGTCGGAAGTGAGGAGGGGACATTTTGTGGAGATGGCTTTGAAGTTCTGGAGAAGTTAGAACGTCTACCGGACCAGAAAATGGACTCGTTGCTCACTGCGGGTGTTGTAATTTGAACCTTCCGTGATTTCCAACACCTCCCGATTCCCAAAATACGATTTATAATAACGCGAACCTTCCACAGCGTTGTTAGGCTGTACCAATTCGTAGAAGAGATGAATCGGTTGAGATTGATTGTTAGCCTGAACCCAATTATCAAACATACACCTTCCTCGAGACGCAGAACACATACCTTTGCTTTCGGCTTAGGGGCAGAGGCACTCGACTGTGCCTGGTTGGAAGGGCCTGCAGCGTTAGATGGGCCTGCCGCATTGGATGGGCCTGCCATGTTGGATGGACCTGCAGACACGTTGGCGTCTTCCGAAACAACAGCCTATGGAAAATGTCAAAATCTCAAGTGTTCACAGGTATTAGGAATCTACCGGTGGCGCCCTTTTCTTCTTCTTCTTTACCGGCGGCTTGCGAGGATTTGGTGCAGTCTGGGTGCTGTTATGTTTTGCATTTGCAGGCACGGTTTTTGTTGGAAGAGATGCCGCCAACTAGGTCCGAGTTCATCAAGATTTGGATGGTGACCGTATATATAACGCGCACCTCTTCGTTCGGGATTACCTCTTCAATGTCGCTGTCAGTCTCTTCGTCGTCTGAAGCACCACCGGATGAGAAGTCGTGGTCATCCGGGTCTGAGTTTTGGGCCGTCTCCTTCTGCTTCTGTTTCCGCTTACGCTTTTTCGGTCGCTCCGTCTCAGACTCTTGACGCAGATCCTCTGCAATTGCCTCCTTTGTGCGTGTACGATCTACATTACGACTAGGGCGAGAGGTCAACGCTGAGAATGGAATTTCAGAATCAGTGAACGTGGAAGAGAATTGATCTGATTAGAAATACCAGGTAGGTCTCTGCCCGGGGGTGGATCATTATACTTGATCAGAGTGTGTCGCATGAGATTTCAACGCCTTGGAATACCACAAAACACTGGGGCCTTAAGTAGGGCTGCAAAATGTACATGAAATTCGTTAGCGGCCCTCAATTGGCAATTCAAGTTCATGCTGTGCAATGGATCAGTGTGGTGCAGTGCCCTAAGGCGGTGGTGCAGCAGGGATGCGGCCATGGGGATCGCTAGTGCACTGCAAGCTCACATTGATATCATTCGGCGCGACATTCATAGAAATGTCACAGTGAATGACATCATCTCATGACAAGGTCATAGGTAAAATTGGGTGCAGTGTCGCAATATATATATATTATACGTACGGTGGGTGAAAGTACAGTGTGGTAAAGTGTGAGTATGAGGGAATAATAAGATGTGAGCCGAGGACAGAGGACAAGAATGTCAAGGGTACGTGTGGAGGGAGAAAGAAGGAAAGCTGTGCATGGAGCAGATGGTGTTTCGTCATCATAACACGCGCACAGACCAGACACGGATGGATACAGGCAATACCACCCCTGCAAAATGCAGATCACGTGGGGTATCCGCGCCGGTTATGCCAAGGTGGTATGTCTCTGTACAAATGTATAGCTGCTTTGGTAGAGCTGTTATGCTGTGTAGTCTTATATTTTTGCGCTTTGCAGTGTGCCGCCGTTCGAACCCCAGAGTATGTCACTTTTTTTCTATGATATGAATACATAATCCAAGTTGTAGAGTTGTCCATACTTTGGCCTTCTGCCACCACAGCAGATATTCCTCTGCATATCAATGAGGACAAGGAAGCACAAGCGTGGGATCAACACCGCATTTTTTCTGCTTGAGTTCAAACACAAGTCCAGAAAAATGTGACATAAGGGCTGGAAAGGCATAGATGGTGTGCATGCTCAACATGCTGGGTGCAGAAAAATTAGGGCAATAATGAAATAATATCATTTGACGATGGGATGGATTTGAAACCCGGAGAACGCCCGGGAACGCAAGTATAAGGCCGGAAAAAAAGACACATACCTGGGGTTCGAACGGCGGCGCACTGCAAAGCGCAAAAATACAATACTACACAGCATAACAGCTCTACCAAAGCAGCTGTACATTTTTAGCAGAGCCATACTATCTTGGCACAACCAGCGCGGACACCTCACGTGATCTGCATTTTGCAGGGGTGGTATTGCCCGTATCACACGGATGAATCCGACTCAGTTTCACGTGCTTTCAGCAAGACTTAGCTAACCCGTCACCACCCTGGAGACAGACGGGTACGGGTGCCCCGTCGACGGGTTGACCCATCAGGCACCCGGCCGTCTGTAAGTCCTGGCCAATCGTTCGACGGCCGGGTCCTGGCACATCGCGACAGGCCGGCAACCCGTCGCAGCGACGGACAGGTCGAAGCCCTAGTGTCGAACGAGGTGAAATCAATGGCAGGGAGCCTGAGGGGACCAAGGGTAGATGCTGCTGATGCTGTTATGTGAGCCACTGCCTCCATATGGGGGTAAGCTCAATCTCAAAGTCATCACCACCACAGCCGCTGATGTTGAATGAGTAACTGGGAAAATTGGGAGTGAGGTCCTCGAGGGAAGGGGGTGGAAGGGTAAGGAGACATTCCCATTTGTTGCCTGTGTGTGAGGAGATAGCTGTGGGTTCTGGATAGGCAGTAGGACACAAAAGTGTGATACTGAGCAGATTTTGGTGTCCCAGGCCGGAATTTCCATTGCGGAGTACTTGGAAACCAGGATCGTGGACGATACATTTGGTGGGAGATGTGGCCCTGGTATGGACTGGGGGGAAATGGGCTTGGGGACAGCGGCAGTGAGCAGCTGCTGGATGTCAGTGACACAGTGACACTTGACGCGCCACCCACGGCATTGCCTGAAGACGTCAAGCACTACTGGCATATGGACATGCTCGCCATTGCACCCATTGCATTGCTGCACCGGCCCACAACAGTAGCTGTACCCATTTCGTAGTGGCCGCGCCCTGTGCACTCGTGGCTTGAGCCTCAACAAGCACGTGAGGCAGGATGGATGTAGGGGGTGCGCTGCAGGGCAGGAGCGCAGACTGCATGGCCGTGGCGGCGATAGCCCAGGCAGCTGAGGTTGCATGCCTACATCATGTTGGGGCTACGGCACAGCTGGGCCAGTGGAGAGGTAGAGGGAGGGGGGAGAAGGAGGAGGAGGAGGAGTGCTGTGCAGGACTGGATGGGGAGGGGTACATGTCTGCTCTCCCTCCTGAGTCAAATGCACTGCCCACGGTGTCGCGAACTGGGAGGCAGAACAGGTTAATTGAGCGTGCGAGGTGTATGTCTAACTCAGCTATCATTATGACATTTTTAGAAATTCTTTGGTAGTGAGATTCAGGTTATGAGTCATGGTTTTGAGCCTGGTTGTGGTCTAAGGACATTACATTTTTTCATGGTTGTTGCATGGTTGTACTGTGTGGTTGGTGGCTCTGAAATCGGATCATGCAGATCATTTCCATATGGGAACCTCGGACATGGCTGGAAACGTTCCCACACTGCTTCAACTGTACTCAACGGCGCATAAATATGAATGTTGCCATAAGAAGTGAGATTCTCTGCCTTAGACATGTCAATGTGCACCAGCCACTGTATTGCATCCCATATTTGGGGCACTAACATCTATCATTTAACTATTTTTTAGACTCTCATCAAACTCTCTCTCTCCTTTCTTTTATCCAGCTGCAGGGATAGATCTTAATGCAACAGAGTAAATCAATAAGAATTACTCTCTACTAGCATTTACTTCAGGCCCAAGACTGCTAAGTAGAATTAATATTATAACAGACCTTTCAACAAAGACACTATGCTATGTCCTCAAATTTCTTGGATTGGGGTGGCTTAAAATCTGTCTCCATTGAGTTAATTCTACCTCTCGCAACTTCTTACACAATGCCATATGCATCTTGAGTGAGATATATTTTGAGCTGCAAAGTTTTCATCTATTTGGTCCGATTTTGAATTGTGTCTGAGCATGTGACCAGCCAAGCACCAACCACGACCAGGAACCACGAACATGAATCACAATGTCACAAGAAACCAATGTGAACAGACCACCATTTACAAGCTAATAGTATTTTACTGAAAGATGAGTTTACATAACTGACCACAGACCTCAACCAGGTGGTTGCACACAATCACAGTGTACATCGCACATGCAAAAATATTTCTCCAAAAAAGAGATTATACATCAACCGCCCAGTTGAGCACATCCCCTAGCCAGCTGCCAAGCACCAGTGTGGCACATGCAAATGGTGGCCACGACTCCAAGCTTGCATGGGCCATCGAACGAGTCTGCAGAGCAGATCTCTTGTGCACATCGGAGCTGGCTGTTGCATGTGCAACCAATCCAACTGGACCTGCAAGCCATATTCCCACCTGCTGCAGTGGATGGCACCTGGACTGTCATATGCTTGCAGGCAGGCGACTTGACCTCGGTGAATGATGCCGCAAACGGGAATGGTGCAAAGCCTGGGTGCACAGCTCGCTCGAGTCGATGGGGTGAGCTGTTACAGCACAAAGCCATAAATTGAAAAAGATTTTGGAAGATTTGTAGATACATACATGAGATAGATGCAGAAGCATCTGCATGGAAGTCGGGTAGCAGTTCCTGAGGTGCATGTGTGTGCTCGAGTTGGCAGCGCAGAGCATTCGGGTAGAATCTGTGTGGGAGCATGTTTGTCTCCGAGTTGAAGTTGAGGATGGGGGTGTTGATTTCGTGGTCCACGTTGAAGCTTGCGTTCATCTGGTTGGGTGCAGCTGCTTCGCTGAAACATGAGGCAAAGGCTGGCTTAAGGGGGCACCAACATGAGGGTCAGGTGTGGGTGATGGTCACCACAGGTAAGCAAGCACACCATATGATCATGAGCGACTGATAACCCCATATGGTCATAAGAATCTGCTCATTAGGGAGGTTTTTGGTGGCAACAACAGGACCACAGGAAACCATGTCATCATGATCCCATCACAGAATAGCTCCATACAGTTGTAAAAACTTGCACATTAGGCAGCTTTTGGTTCATACCCCCAAGACCCACTATATAATAGTGGGCATTTTATTTTATTTGTTCCGAGGGTGACATCATGGTCTCGCGGTCACCAGGATGTATCAATTTTCTGACCGTGTGTACAGGGCAGCTTTCGTTGTTACTCCTTAGACTGTGCATGTATTCAAGACACCTGGTGGGAGTGCATGTAGCATTCCATCAGCCACACAAGTTGGTCCAGTGACAATGCCATTGTAGTACCATATTGCCCCATTGACTTTAACCAACCGCAAAGTAAAGTGACTATTTCCGGCATAAACCACCCCGCGCAAATGAAATCAATGCAAGGAATTGTTCTGAGTAAGTGTTATTGCAGCATCAAAAAGGATGTTGTCATCTAAAATTGACAGGTACAATAAGTCTGGCATGTTGTGCAATATAGTCATTTGGGCAGAAGTACATACATCATCGGTAATAATAGGGTCGTTCACAGTAGCCTTTTTTTGCTCCTTTTTTGTTTTCCATCAAAGAGGGAACACAGAAGGAGAGCGGGGTTTGAACCCTGCCCTGGTTAGGGTTTGGGTTCATATTCGGGTTCAGGTTTGGGCTGGTTAGTGGTTCATGTTAGAGTTCGGGTTACTGTACTATTACATTCAATTCGACAAGGGGTGTGATGTGTGACTCGCTCAACCAATTTGACAGTTTGACAACCACCAAAATTTTGTGTGACAAAACTGAAAATTTTCAACAATCAACATGAAATTTGGCAAATTCGAAGCTCTTTGGTGAACCCTCCTCAGAATGAACCACCAGCGGTTTCGACAGACCCCCCCCCCATGATGCATGACCAAGTACCAAATTCGACACAGGGGGGGTGCATGACGCATGACTGTTGAATTGAACACAATAGTACAGTAGTAGGTTAATGTTGAGATATGGGCCATCCACAAGCTGTGAATTGACAGCCCCAAATATGGGCAATTTATCAGAGAAAATCACTCAAATAATGAGCACATTGCCCCAGCCTTATTGATTCCATGCATTTGTAGGTAAAGTGTCTATAGATGTGTAGGAAGTTACAGATCTGGGAATGTTGACAGACAAAATCAGGAGAAGTTGAAATAGCCCCAAAGTTACCTAAAACATGCTACTTCCTGCTTCTCGACACGTCAAATCACACCCAGCCACAGGCTCAGTAATGGTGTTTGTGGTGATGGAATACACCCAATTGGGTGTATTTGTTCCCAAAGAGGTGTATCCAAATGATTCCATCAATGATACACCAGATTTGGTGTATTTGTTCCCAAAGAGGTGTATCCCAAAGATCCCATCATAAATACACCGGATTTGGTGTATATCAGTAGTGTTGCCGCGAGGTGAAGGTAGCTCGAGCTGAAACTCAGCTCGCCTCGGACCATTACCATATCCGGCACCTCGAGCTGATGGGAACTCGCCTCAATTCGAGCTGGCTCGAGGTCCATCAAAATCCATTTCCTTTAATAGTAGGCAGGTCCACACTACTCTCCTCACTTCAGAAATTCTTTGTGGCTGCAAGAGCAGTATAATAACATTGTTTTGTATCTATTGCCAGTCAGAATAGCTCGTAGTTGGAGTAAATCAAAAACACAGTGTGTGTAATGTCATCGATGCCGCTGTTTGGTCCCTGTGCGAAGTGCATGAAAAACATGAAGACTATCAGAGAGAAAAGCCAAGTATCATGAAATATGTCTGCTATTATATTTCTACCTTTGTTCCCATCCTACAGAGGGGTGCTATGAAATAAAAACAAATAAACTTCTATGTCTACATATTATTTCGACTGCAACATCAATTCGGCCTTCTGCTGGCGCAATTTTGCGTTTTGGAACCAGAAAAAATTGAGGAGGTACGATGCATTCCAGACGATATGGGCTCAATATTCTGCTCTTACAGCTCAACGGCCCTCGTCGTCGACAGTGGTGCACATGCATGGGATACCAGGTTTCCATTTTGGGAAGTCACCTCGAGCCAACTCGTGGCGCCTCGAGCTGAGCCGAGGTTGATGGCCCATCACCTCGACCACCCTCGACCTCAGCTCGCGGCAACACTATATATCAGTGATCCCATCATAAATACGCCGAATTTGGTGTATCTGAGTGATCCCATCAGAAATACACCGGATTTAGTGTATCAGTGATGTGGCTGTGTGAGTTTAGTTGCTGGAATTCATTCTCTTCGTTTTTGCTCAATACTTTGAATTTTGACATGGTATAACTTGTTAAATGCAATTAAAAACCACAAATATCCTTTCTGAAGGTTAAATTATTTTTCCAATTCAGTTGTAGAACCCACAATGTACATTTACTTATTGATGAGAACTCTTTTTCTTTTCCACCATCCTTGCAGTTCATATCTCGATAAGCACTGTTACATCCTTCGCAGTCAAGGCTATTGCAGTCCATGCATGGGTTAAGACAGAAATCCCTCTGACTTGCACCTTTGCAGTTAATGTCTCCACATTTCATACACCTGCGCTTGTGCTGTTTGGTTTGGTGTCCTTCAACAAAAATATCCTTGCGCTTTCTGGATGTGCCTGCTGAAAAAATATTGGTGCCAACATCATCTGACCAGACACTGCTTGGAATCTGCTGTTGCACAAAATTGTTTGAAATTGTGTATGCTCAAGATTGTGCAACATCAGCAGGGGATGATTGTACTGTACTTTGCCTTGGAAATTTGGAACAAAGTGTAGTGGACTCTCAAAATGAGAGATGTTTGCATCATATCCCATTTTGACCTGTTCAAAAGGTACAGACAAAGACTGATGCACAGTGGGTAGCGCTGCAGGAATTCCTTGGTAATGTCCTGTGGACACTGTCCGAGAGCATAACATCCTGTTGCCCTGTCAGAATTGGAGTTGCAATGTGGAGTTCAATTTCAGGTACAGAATGTGCTTCTAAAGCATGTTCATTGCTGTGATTTTTACTATTCAGAGCTTTCACTCTTGCCAATATCTGGGTGACTGATTTTTTTTCATTGGCAGTCTGGAGCCATTCAAGATGATATGATCTTAGATGCTCAGAAAGCTGTGTCACTTATCAGAATTTATCCTTGACTTCTCTGGTTATGACATACCTTGTAAAAGATTGTGTCACCATTTGCCTTACAATTCCAGTCTTGAGCACATTGTTTCCAGCTTGATTGGGGCGATTGAAAGCAGGGAGTGTTTGCATCAGACTTGAAAACAGAGTTTTATCCTCAACTGTGTGTACAGCAATCACAGCATATTTAGTCCCTTGATTCCTGGCAAGATATGCATGTTTGAAATTTGAATCATCAGGCTGGCTATAAGAGCCTGTTCGGCAACACAATCCGATTGTTTTCTGATTGTTCTGCCTTTTTTGGTAACTTGATTGTTGCCTGATTGTCAGGATTTTCCTTTCTTTTTCATCCATTTGTGCCGGTTTTGACGTGTCTTCACGCGACAAATTCCTGGGATGATTCTATAACCCCCAAAAAAGTGCCTGAATTGGGGAAGAATTGTAGAATTCACGTCAAATCACATTGGTCACGACAATTGAGCAAAAATCAGGTTACTCAAAAAGGAAAACAATCAGAAAACAATCAAGCTGATTGTGTTTCCGAACAGGCTCTAACTGATAATATCTGCTGAACTTCTGGTTGCCTCTGGAAGTGGCAGGATTCCAATGGTCTCTCCTCCTTGGACATAGAGATCTCTGTTGATCCATCCTTTCAGAATTGGACAATTTAGAAGTAGATCTCGTCTGTTCTAATAGAATCTGCAGGTGATTCAGGACTTCCACATTAGAGTGTCTGCGATACATTGTTCCACTGTGATTCAAGGTGCCAACAACCAGATTATGGATGAAAACATAGTCCTTAACCCGTGCTGCAGCATGCCTGATAGAAACTCCAGATTTTGGAATTTGAGCCCTGAGTGAATGGTGAACACCACCTTCAGCATGGTTGGTTCCACACGCACAACGATAGATTGGAAGGTTTCCATGCTTGCTGGCAATACCCATCTGATGATACAGCTGTACTCCAGGTGGATCTGAGAGAAGTCCTAGATGAATTGCTTTGAGAACATTCTTTGCATCATGCCAAGCTTGTGAATTGAATAATGGCAGCTTGGCACTGGTTGAACATTTCAAGTTTTGCACTGAAAATTTTGGTGAAAAATGTTTTGAATTTTACAGTAATTTTTCGCCAAAAAAGTAGGTGAAAAACTTTAAACATTTTGGTGACCTTTTTGAACCTTGTGAAAAATTTCTGAAAAAGTGCTGAAAAAGTTTTGAAGTTCAAAAAATTCATGAAGAAGTTACAAGTTTTTCACTTGGTTTTTCACTGAAAAATTGCTGTAAAATTCAAAACATTTTTCACTAGTTGTTTCACCAAAAAACTTGAAATGTTCAACCAGTGTGGTTTTTCAATCTTTCTGAGGACCATACAAATAATAGACAGCATCATATAGCTCCTTTGGCAGTGGAACAACCTGTCTGCAATGTTGCTAGAGCCACTGTGCATTAAAGGGAAGCTCATGATCCCAAGATGAGTTTTTGCTCTTCAAATAATCCTCAATCCGCTGTTTATCCTCAGGATTTGGAATGAAGATTGCATCCCGTAATGCAATACCAAAAGGTCTGTGAAAATCATGTTCTTTAGAAACTCTGCTGCGAGCCATTGCATCCCAAATGTCCATGATAATCAGCTTCTGATTTCTGATGACCAGGTTGAAAATTCAGGATCATTCAGCAGAATCAATGCAGCTTGAAGTGCATCTTGATCAAGGTCAATATCATTGACATTGCTTCCTTCATTTTCCACAGGTGGACCGTCAACCTCTGACATCCAATTGGCTGCCAGATCTAGAATTTCCTCTGGGCACTGTGTCAAGAATTCCAATGGCTCCGGATCATTTATCAGTGGAAGAACAGGTGTTGTTGCAGTGTGTGGTACATCACACTGCATGTGGTCATCAGTTATATCATTGGTGGTTCGACTGAACACCCTATTGTGTTTGTAGACTATGTCAAATGGAACAGGCCCAAAGGATTGAATAGATTGTTCATTATGATGGGGAGGAATGAGTGCATTGTCATATTGGATTTCAACCCCTACCTCGTGCATCACTTCAGTGCCGCCAAGCAGGTAGAACATGTGGTAGGTTCCACCAACTCTCAGTGGATGGACACAGTGATTATGCATCTAGTTTTGGGCACAGCATTGCCTACATTTCGATTTTCCACACACAATCTGTTTCTGGAAGAGGTTGGTGGCTTGCTCCCCTATGTTGAAGTCCAATCCAGGGAAGAGTTCGAGTACAACACTGTAATGCTCAGTGAAGATCATATCCTTCTTATGAAGGCAAGTCCCTGCGACACATAGACGGTCACATTCTGACTCTTTTGGCAGAGCAATCCAGATGCAAATGATCCTTTTGTCGTGGAATCTTTTGAATCTTTCTATTTTGGTTGATACTGTCACTTTCAAGCTCGTTTTTAATTCTGCACTTGTACCATGGCATTTCATCATGCTTTGCATCAGACTTTTAATCAAGGGATTTGCCCAGGATTTTATCTCCAGAATCTCAGTTGCTCCAGTTCCGCTGTGCATGGCCCTTATCATTAGGGTCATTTATGGTAGCCCTTTTTCGCTCCTTTTGCATTCCTTTTCTTTCTCCTTTTTCAAAGAGGGAACACAGAAGGAGTGTCAAAAGAAAGTCAAAAAGGGCCCTTTTTGTGTCTCCTTTTTGTGCTCCTCTTTCGTGAATTTCAAACTCCGATCCAACCTCCTCCACTCTCCACCTCCACTCTCCTGCCACCGCCACACCATCTTCCTTGCTCATGCCATGATGCTACCCTGCCGCACCATCCTCGCTCATGCTCCACCTCAAAGCCATCTCCACTCCCTCCCATCTCTTGCATGGTACATGTGGTGCACCTCTTTCCCGTGCCGCAGCGCAGGAAAAACTGGACCAGACTAGGGTTCACATACCTATAGGTCCCATCCAGCTACTTTCCCGCATCGCCCCAGTGCTCCTACTCCCTTATACACTGGGTTCTCATTCACGGGCCTTGCTGACTGGAAATCATATGGTGTGTACCTGTACATTGTCTCTTGTGCACCAGTTTCACTGTGCTCACAACTACCTTTCCTTTCTCACAGCTAGCCCTCATAATGTAGACCTCACTATCTTTGTGCTCACATCACGTGTCCCACATGCACCTAGTGATCTGTGAAACCATGGTGCATGGGCTGTGCAGAGTCGAATCATGCATTGAGTTGTTGGCAGCACCATGTTGATGCAGAGTCACACAAGCGGGAGTGCACATGTACGCCACCGCTGCAGCCCCTCATGCATCACAGTTTCGCTGATATCATCTATTGGTCCTAGATTACAGTATGTATTCACTCCCCTCTTCCCAGCGTGGCAGATATAAGACTGGCAGGGGAGTTGCACCATCACGACTCATGGCAGCATGTCCCTCTCATTCCATTATGACTTGGTCTGTAGAGTAGCTTATAGTTTCAATAAGAAATCTTGAATTTCAGTGTTTGGCCCGATATCCTATGACCTCACGCAAGATGATTTCAGACTGATCTCAGCAACATCTTCAAGTTCACACAATACAGCTGGCAGTACCTGGGATGTGGGCAGGAGCATTGGTGAGGACCTGCTCTGTCAAGGTGATGCCTATGCATAATGTTGACTTTGAATTGAAGCACCTGAGACTTGTGCATTTGGTGGACACTCAGAGATCGAAATCCTACATCAGGAAAATCCCCCATTGACATTTGGCAACAAGTTGTGCCAAATGTTAGAAGTTGTTGAGATTTGTCAAAGTTTGTTAAGAATTGGCAGATTGTCTGAGAATGGCAAAATGGATCGGTCCCTGAAAATTGTCACAAATTTCTCAACAATTTCTCAACAATTGTTAGACAATTGAAGCTAATTGGCATGGAATGTGGTGCTTTGTATTGCATTTCGAGGCTCTTATAGTACGACTGATATTTTATAATGATTATATTGCAATACTACATATGCACATATATACAGCACAGTACATAAGACAAACATGAACACCTCACAACTAGATGATGACAGTCTCTCCTCACAGAGCGCAGCAGGTTGCTTCCTGCTATGTACATCTGGTGAGTGCACTTTGCATATGACACAGTGACCCCTGCACAGACAGGTGATTAAGCATCTGGTAGGGTTGTTACATGCATGCAAAATGTGTATACTCATGTATATATAGTCCGGGAAGCCTATGACAGATTAACCTGTCATAGTGGCCTTTTGGCTCAGTTGGTAACAATGCTAGCTCCCGGGCACGTTACATAACAAGGGTGGTATGAGCAACAGCGACACAATGGCGAGCAGAAGGGCATGGACAAAGACAAAAGCAGTGGGCAGGGTCAGTACTGGTGCAGACCTTGTGCATGAATGCACTGCAGCAAGGTCTGGTACTGGGAAGCTAGTAAGCATGTGAAGTAAGGGGGAGGATGTAGTTATGTACGGAGACAGAATAAACAACTCATATGCAGGTGCTCGGCTACTGCCAAGCAGATAACCCTGAGCACTTACAAAAGGAATGCTACACACTTTATTTCAAGAGAAGAAGAGGGGATTTGGGGTGTATAAAGAAAGAATGTGTGTGGAGTTGGTGGGGGGAAAGGAAGAAAGATGTGTGTCGGCACCATCAACCTTTGGTCCTGTATTTGTTCTGATTGGAGATGAGCTGAGTCTGAACAACTTAAAAAATTTCAACGGAATACCAAATTGAGCAAATCTGTTTGTACATGCCGCACTTGGTCTGCTGGCTAATAATCAATCCTAATAGCCAGTTCTTGACATACTGATGTCGTTTATGCATGTTTCTGATATATTTGTACAGGAATTCTTGAGAATGCTAAGGAATGGCAATATTTGGTTGCCAAATGTTGACAATCTATTATACAAAAGAAGGCTGTCACGTGAAGCTGTAGCCAGCCAATCAGACGGCGTACATAGCTTCAGCACAAACATGAGACAAATATCCCGTTCCTTTATACTTACCTCTTCGTCGCCACCGCGTCCCTCCCATCGCCGGTCTTCTGTGTTGTGTTATCCCTGAAGAACCTGAATATGAAGACAACCTGAACTACATGCTCCTCTTGACCTCGCTGCTCACGACTACGACACGCGCAACGCCCAGACCATCGACAACCAGGCAACGTATAGATAGAGATGGTGCCTCTGCACAAGTACGCTTTGCATGTTACTTTCCATAGCTAATAAATGAGCCCGTGGCTCGCTTTCCCACTTCTTTGGACCAGAGGGTTATTGGGATTTGTGTGATGCCGTGTCGGAGGGATCTCAAAAAATTGGGGCGGCCCTACGTATGATCGCGTCCTTTTTCTCCTTGCCCCAACCTCCGCTTTTCAGGTCTTCGACTCTATGCGTCCCTTGCAACTGGGTCTTTTCTTCCTGACCGTCCTCTTGGTTTTCTTGAGCCAAATGTGAGTCCCTTTTCTCCTTCACGAGGCGCGGGCTTATTTTGCAGGTCTTCGCCATCGTCATCCTCCCCTCCATCCTCTCTTGCACAACGGCCCAATCGTCAAATCCGTCAAGCGCGTAATAACGCGAACGTTCCACCATACAGGCAGATTGCGCCTCGCCGACTCCCGGACACTACGGCACTCCGCGACATAGGCAATGCGCCTGCTACGCGTCTCGATGGAGGACCGGAGCCGCAGCGTACCACCCACAGAGACGCAGATCGTGAACGGCAACTTGCCTTGCAAGAAACCCCGAGCCGCCGCCGCCGCCGCATTCCCGCAAGTCGCGCTGATGCTGAGAACCGCGAGCCTTCGCCAACACCTGCTACGCGCAGACGCGTTCCTCAGGTGAGTCCTCTGTGATCTTTCACGTGCTGACGTGCTCATCTATTTCAGCCGGCATTTGCTGGGGTCGGAACACCCCCAGACTCGCAGCAAGCACCTCTACCCCCAACCAAGCGACAGCTTGCGCAGCGAGCACGACAGCAGGCACAGATTGAACGCCAGGCTGCCGCTGCCGCAGCCGCAGACCCGCAGGCGCCGCTTGATAACCGCACAGCTGCGCAGCGACTACGGCGTGAGCGGGAACGTGAAGATCGAGAGCGCCGCGAACGCGAAGAGCGAGATCGGCTAGAACGTGAAGAGCGGGATCGACTCGACCGCGAGGAGCTGGAGAACCGTGAACGTGAGCGGCGTCCACCTCGACAGCTCCTCACACCTCCAGCTACGCGTCCCCAGGAACGTGTCCCGCCAGGTGCGTATAACTGATTAGTATCCCCCTATCGTTCTGACACGTACGTACGTACAGGTCCTCCTAACAATCTGAATCCGCCGCAACGTCCCCCTTCGCCCATTTTCGCCCCGCAACCTCCTCAAGCGCGTCCAGCACCTGCGCGTCAACGTCAACGTCAGCGCGCGCTTCCTCCCGCCCGTCGGCCCTATCAGGAGCCGCCAGCGCGCCATGACCTTGGCTGCATGGACATCAAATGCTCGCACTGCGGTGCGCTCCATTGGATGGCGGAGAAGACAGCGAATTCGTCGCAGGTGAACCCCCAATTTGGGATGTGCTGTAATCATGGGAAGGTGGTGCTGGCTGCACTGAAGGACCTGCCTCCCGACCTCGAGACGCTCTTTGTCGATGATACCGCGCAGGCTAAGGAGTTCCGAAAGAACATGGCGCAGTATAATACTGCACTTTCTTTCACTTCTCTCGGGGACCACAGCATAAATAACGGTGGCGGCCCGCCAATTTTTCGAATTCACGGTGAACTCTGTCACCTTGCGGGTGCTTTGCTGCCGTCGCCGGGTCAGCGACCTGCATATGCGCAGCTCTACATATATGAGCCTCGCGCTGCTCTCGAGCATCGTATGCAGAGTAACAGCAATCTGCAGCGCGACACTATGGAGATCCTGCAGCGTGTCATCAGGGAGACTCACCAATACGCGCCACTATTCTTTCATTCACACGAGGTTCTCGCCAACAGCGCTGATGATGTTTCGGTCCGTTTGCGGGTTGCGCCTGGGGCTCATGCACGAAGGGGAAATCTGCCCACTGTCGACGAAGTGGCTGTAATACTTCCGAACCAGCAGACCATGGAGCCCCGCGACATCATTGTCCGCCGACGCAATGGGCCTCTAATCCGGATAAGTGACCTCCATCCCGCCTACACCCCGCTTTATTATGTCCTCCTCTTCCCACATGGCGAGAACGGCTGGCACCCCGACCTCACCCTCAATGATGACAACGCACAATACCCCAAACGTCTTTCGCAGACACGCTACGTCGCGTACCGACTTCAGGTTCGAGAGGATATGTCGACTACGATTTTGCGGGGCTGTCGGCTGCTCCAGCGGTACATGGTCGACATGTGGGCGACTGCCGACCAGAATCGGCTGCGATATCTGCGGTTCAACCAGCCCAAACTTCGCGCATCCCTCTACAGTGGACTGGAGGATGCTATTCATGCCGGGGACGAAAACCTCGATCTCAATGACCTTGGGCAGCGTGTCGTCCTGCCGTCAAGCTACACCGGGGGTCCGAGACACATGGGTCAACGCTTTCAAGACTCCATGGCAATTGCCCGATACTATTGTACCGTCGACATCTTCATGACGGTGACTACTAATCCGGACTGGCCCGAGATTACTCGGGAGCTTTTTCCGGGGCAGTATCCCTCGGATCGGCCAGATCTCATTGCTCGAGCCTTTCAGTTAAAGAAGGAGGCCATAATTGCGGACATTTACAAGAATGGTGTCTTCGGGCGTGCCGTGGCTTACGTCTACACGGTCGAGTTTCAAAAGCGCGGCCTCCCCCACTTCCACATGCTGATTTTCTTGGAGCAAGGTCAAAAGCTGCTGAATCCGGACGATATCGACTCGGCCATTTGGGCGCGATGGCCAGATCCCGATACGCAGCCACTCCTCTTCGAGACCGTGAAGAAATGCATGGTTCACGGTCCCTGTGGACCCGCTAATCGCCGATCCCCGTGCATGGAAGGGGAGCACTGCACGAAACGCTACCCTAAACCCTTCAGTGATCGCACGGTCATGGACGAGAATGGTTACCCTCAATACTTCCGGCCGAACGACGGGCGCGCTTACGACATCGGTGGTAAAATGGTCGATAATTCGTGGATCGTGCCCTACAGCCCGTTCTTCTCAGCAAAATACAATTGCCACATCAACGTCGAGTGCGCTGTTTCACTCGGCTCTTTCAAGTACGCCTTCAAGTACATTCAAAAAGGTGGAGACGTCGCAGGTCTCGAAGTCCGCAACAAGCGGGACGAGATTACACGATGGATTGAGGGCAGATACCTCTCTGCCGCGGAATCCGCGTGGCGGATTTTTCACTTTGATATGCACGACCAGGTTCCTACTGTAGTTCGGCTTCAGGTATGGTATTTCTTTGCTCTGTTTCATACCGCATACTGATATTGGTGAATAGGTGCACCTTCCCGGCCAGCATTTGGTCACATTTGAGCCGGGCGAAGATCCGGAAGCTGTTCTCGAGCGTGCTGCTGGAGAGCGCACATGCTTGACAGCCTTTTTCGACGCTAATGCCGACAACGGTGCTCTTGGTCGTGTGGCCCGTCAATACACGTACCAGGAATTCCCCCAGTATTTCACCTGGAAGAACGAGAAGAGCGCGAAGCGTTGGTCTATCCGCAAGCAGGGCTTTGCACTTGGACGCATGTATTTCGTGCCTCCGAATTCGGGCGAGCGGTTCTACCTTCGTACCCTTCTCACTGTTGTGAAGGGCCCGAAGTCTTTTGCAGATCTGCGTACATACAATGGCGTTGTTCACCCGACTTTCCTCGATGCCTGCCTCGCCCGTGGCCTGCTTGAGGACGACGGGGAGTGGCAGCAATGCCTCGCAGAGGCATCTCATATGCAGACTGGCAGTCACCTGCGTCAACTCTTTGCGACACTTCTCCTTTTCTGCGAGCCCTCCTGGCCAGCACGGCTGTGGGAGGAGTTTCGCCACCACATTTGTGATGACCTTGCACGCAGACTTCAGACAATGGGCCGCAATCCTACGGACAACGACATTTACGACTATGGGTTGTTCCTTCTCGACAAGCTGTTGCAGGAGTCTGGCCGCAGCTTGAAGGAATGGCCCACGATGCCCATTCCTCAGCGCGATTGGGACATCGAAGTCGTAAATCCGCTGATCGCTGAGCAACTCGACTATAATCGGGACGAGGAGCGTGAACGTGCAGAGCGCAACATCGCCCAGCTGAATGCCGAGCAGCTGTCTGCTTTCGAGAAGATCATTGACTCCGTACGGAACCGACGCGGCAAGACTTATTTCCTCAATGGCCCAGGCGGCACAGGCAAAACTTTCGTCTACAAAACTGCATGCCATCACCTCCGCAGTGAAGACAACATTGTCCTTTGTGTCGCGTCATCGGGCATTGCAGCACTGCTGATGCCCGGTGGTCGTACCGCTCATTCCGTCTTTAAAATCCCCATCGACGGCCTCAATGCCGAATCCTTCTGCAATATTCCCAAAAACAGTAAACGTGCCGACCTTCTTCGTCGGACTGTGCTCATCATCTGGGATGAAATTGGCATGCAGCATCATCATGCTATTGAGGCTCTCGAGCGCACCCTGCGGGACCTTCTCAATGATCCGCGTCCTTTCGGTGGAATCACCGTGGTATTGGGCGGGGACTTCCAACAGATCCTTCCAGTCGTCCCGAAGGGCACTCGGGAGGAAATTGTTGGTGCTTGCATTCGCTGTTCACCCCTCTGGGATCATGTGGAGGCGCTGCACTTGCGCCAGAACATGCGTCTTTTGGCCGAGGGCCAGGACGAGCGTGAATTTGCTGCGTGGCTACTCGACATCGGACACGGCCGCGGTATCTCTCCCACAGGTACCATTCCTCTTCGCGATGGCATGGAGTGTGATAACTCTGCTTCCCTTATCGATTTCATTTACCCGGGAATAAACAGCGACTGTACACCACCTCCCGAATATTTTCTCAATCGCATGATCCTGGCACCGCGCAATGCAGATGTATCTGAGATCAATTCTACCGTCCTCGACGCCATGTCCGGTGAATCTCGCCCATACTTTAGCGCAGACAAGATCATTGAAGAGGCGGGCGCGGACGGCCCTGCAGACCGCGATGAGACATTAATCCCGGTCGAGTTCCTTCGCTCCCTCAACTCCGGCAGCCTTCCCCCTGGTGAACTATCTGTTAAAGTTGGTTGCCCACTCATCCTCCTTCGCAACCTTTCTCCCGCCCGCGGTCTTTGCAACGGCTCTAGGATGATCCTCCTTCGGATGTCAGACCGGGTCCTCGAGCGCCGATTGGTCGGCGGCGACCACGACGGTGAAACTGTTCTCATCCCCAGGATTTCCCTCACTCCATCAAACTCGACGGAGTTTGCCTTTAAATTTTGCCGCCGCCAGTTCCCCGTTCGACTCGCATTTGCCCTGACCATCAACAAGGCACAAGGACAGTCGGTTAAATTTGTCGGCCTTGATCTGCGCATCCCTGTCTTCTCGCACGGCCAACTATATGTGGGTCTGTCGCGGGCGACATCTGGGCAACGCATCAAAATTTTATTACCTGACTCTGCGCGCGCCTCAGAAACCGCTAATGTAGTCTACCCGGAGGTCCTTTTAGATTAGCCTCATTGTAATTTTTTTTCTACGTGATATTCGGACATTCTGAAACCCTTCGCGTCATACCTACTTCCGAGAAACATCGGAAAATATGGCGGTGCAGATTCAAAGTCCGAGAAAAAATCCTCTGGGCTCAGATGCATTTTCAGGGACCTCAAATACCATTTTTTTTTTTTGAGCTCCTGCGAGGCTATAGAGTCCCTCGCATTATTTTCGAAACATTTCCGATTTCGAGATTTTCGCGCTGTACCATCCGAGGGAGGGTTTAACGGGGTGTCGGAAAAACCTGAAACAAGTATCTGACGGGAATCTCCGAATATTAAGCCTACGGGTAGCCACGGCGGACTCAATTGAAATATATGTGGACTGAGCTGAACTTGCGTGCATCGGCAATCGTGCAAACCAAACACAACCAAACAATTGTGTCCTGCATCTTTGCGCCTTCCACTGAATCCCTCATCATTCTCTTTCAACTTCCAACCTCAGGCTCTGAGTCTACCTACATGAAATGTAAAGAAATGTCTCTCTGGGAGCTCGCACACTTGAGGGATCTCGCTTAATCAATTCGAAATGGTGTCGACCCTGTAAGGCACCTGGCGCGCGCTGTTCCGATGAATTGGTGTCCAGAAAAGCGGTACCCAATGCCCGATGGCTCTGGCGACTATCAACTGAGGCGCGGCCCGCTCCGCACTTTTTTTTCAAGGCAACGAGCAAAACTTGAGCAAATTCTGGACATAGAAAAGCCCGTAGGGATTTGGACGACCTCAGTCAATTCGTCCCTCTGTCCTACACCATGAGTTCTTCCTCCTACGCTACCATCTCCGCCCTCTCCATTCTCGAGAACCCTCGCAAGGCGTCGCCGAGGACTACTGTCTTCGACTCGCTCATTTTCATTGGCAGTCCCAGCCTCGAAAAAATCCAAGGTTCTCTTCGGTACTATGCCGAAGACGATGCTGCATACCCTGATGCTGCACTCTATTACATCGTGTTTTCGGTATGTCCATTGCTCCTGTCAAAGTATCTGCGCTGATAGCTGTCACAGGTTGCCAAGATGGAGAAAGGCATCAAGGTCTTCACCGACGACGCCGCTGAGCAGGCCGAATACAACTTTGTTGGAGACATTAAAACAGTATGTACCTGAATCTTTGCTTTGCCTCCCTCTCTCATCCATTCTACTCCCAGATCACCCTCATCACTGCCTGCGACACCACCGCCTTCACCGAGATCGACGTCGCCCAGCGGGCTTATGTCAATGTCTGTGGAGCAGTGACCCGCTCCGACACCAATGCCGCCACGTTCACTCTTGATGCGGAGCAGTACACCTCCGCCTTCGCAGAACAGGCCAAGCACGCGGCTGAGACCGGCACGGTTTTCACTGCGAAGTCTGTGTTCCCCGTCATTGGCTTCTTCCCCGACTCTCCCAGGTACAAAAACAAGAAGCCTGTTCCGTGGGTTAAGAGGTTTGTCTCCTTTGGTGGTTATTTGAGCGGCGTCTCGGCTGCTTTGGAGGGTGAGACCCTCTTCGAGAGGTTCCGTGTCGAGGTTGACAACATTGCCTTCCTCGGCACCTACACCCCGCTCGCCAGTACCCCCACTTCCACTGCAGCAGCTTCCGGTTCCGGTGGTATGCACATTTCTTTTACATTATTTCGCTTATGATTCACTCACACTTTTCAGGTGCGTCCTCTTCGAAGAGGCCCCGTTTCAGCTACACGCAGAAGCGCCGCAGGAACGACGACGACGACACCAATGGCGGTGCTCCGACCAGCTCACCTTCTCCGTCGACGTTTTGATGGACTACTACGCGGGAAAAATGCTGATTCGTGACTTTTATTGCTTTGCCTACCTTTGACTCGCCACCTTTAATAACTTTACATCTTACTTCAATAACTTCGACATCGGGTTACTTCGTTCTCAGACTTCGACTATTTCAGTACATCTTTAGTTCGCGACTTCAATGACATCTTTGGTTTTGTTGTCTGAAGCATCTGATTCAAGAATTCCGTGCGGAGCACGGGTCCCTGCTAGTTGTCTACATTCCAAGATTGCCAACAGTTTCTGAGATTTTTCTGGGAAATGGCAATGGGGGATTTTCCTGATGTAGAGGCCTGCCAAGCCTGCCGACAACGTAAAGAGGGCCTTTTTATTCTCCTTTTCCCAAATTCCCCAGGGTACCCATTCACAGTAGCCACTTTTAGGCTCCTTTTTCATTCCTTTTTTGCTTCATTTTCACCAAAATGGCCATAACATGGCGAAAAGGAGAGAAAAAGTAATGTAAAAAGGAGCCCAAAAAGGGCTACTGTGAACTAGCGCTTCAACCCAGCCATCTGATGTGATGGCCGTCACTGTGCATGGGACAGGCCTACCCAGCCGTCGACATGGACTCCAGGATGGACGGGTCCCGACCCATTGCAACGGGCCGTCAACTCATTGAAACAACGGACGGGTCGGAGCCCTACTGTGAACGACCCTATTGGAGTCAAATTTTACTACAATCTGTGCATTCGAATGGGGTGTTCTATTGCTGTGCAACACGTCTAGCATGGCTTTGCAAAGATGCTTGATCAACCATCACTGCTATATTGATGTAAAACCCAGGCTGATGGTAAAAGAGGTACTGTACTATTCTGACCACATGTTCAGCCCATGTCACCCATCACCTAACATGTTCATTTTTTAAGATGTTCATTCTGACAAATCATACAAAAAATTACTAGTCCGGGCCAGAAATTTTCTGATTCCCTTGCCTATTTGGGCAAAAATCATCCAACGTCACCGTCACTGGTACCAAATAGGTTCAGTTCAGAGGTCTCCATCATGCATCACATGAACATGTGGTCGGAATAGTACAGTACAGTGACCCACCGGTCAATGGGACACTCAGAAAAGACCCTTCCCCCTTGAAAAGTGGGGCTCAAACATTCATCACATCGCGCTAGTGTATGTATTAGTCTGGCTGAACTAGTGATGTTCAGGGCTTGGGCCCGGCTTGAGCAGGCTTGGGCTTGAGAAATGTCAAGCCCAAGCCCAAGCCCACAGACAGGGCTTGAAGCCTGGGCCCAAGGCTCATTGGTGGGCAGCGCAACAAATCGGGACTCCTGCATCGTCTGGAGCACAGGAGGGTCCTTTGGATGATATGTGAGTGCTATTATATGCATGCAATCCTCACCTGCTCCATATCCTGAAGTTTGAATCAATTCCAATGAACAATTTCCGTTTTTGGCCAGGTGATGTTTTGAAGCAATGCTTGCAAAAGATATTGAATTTTTGCTCAGAAATTTAGGTCTATAGAATCCAGGTGGAACACTCACCGAAAGTTGCAAAGTGTTTGTATTTCAGAGTCAGAAATCAACCAGACACTTCCTCCTACAGGTGGGACTCAGGCCCAGGCTTCAGGGCCCAGCTTGGGCTTGAGATTCTCAAGCCCGAGCCCTGGGCCCACTCAGGCCATGCCTCAGGCCCAGCCCGGCTTGGGCTTAGCAAGGCCTGGCCTGGCGGGCCTGGGGCCCGAAGCCGGGCCCTGAACATCACTAGGCCAAACACCAGATGATATTTTAAAGACCGCCAGGAGTCTCCCGAATAATATGTATATAGTAAATCTAACCAACCCTATCCACCCACCGGAACAACTGTTTTTTTTTGTTCAATTCCACAGTCAAGTGTCACAGTGGTACTTATCGGAACTTTGCTTTGGTGTCACCCGTCACCATGGCACCAAGACAGTTGTCGAATTGGTTTGGCATCACAGACATAAATTTGGTGCCCAAAACATGCAAAAAAGCTTGATTTTGCCAAATTTTCAGTCAAGTTGTCAATTTTTTTCGATCGGTCACGGTGATTTGCTGACTTGTCGAATTGTCGTATTGGTTCAAGAAGTTACGTGTCACCCCCCGATCAAATTGAAAAAAAAAAAAACAGTAAACCCTGTGGAGAAAAATGTGGATTGGGTAGTCTCATTGCTAGACGTTCTGGAGGGGTAATAATAGGATTTTCGGATCTTTCCGAGCCAAACAAACATCGGAGTCGAAAATGAAGCGCAGAGATCCCTCCAGAATGTCTGGGGCAATTCGTATAGTGATGCCCCCCCACTATCCTTGTCACAAATCCTCAAATCCATGCTCAGAGCAAGCCCAGTGTTTGGCTGGGATATTATGATTCTCATCCAATCTAACCCAGAGGTGTGCTTCAAGTTTTGTGTGGAAGGAATTTGAACCACTGCTGCTGAATGAGCAGAAATTATGCCCTTATACTGTCCGAGCCACAACAGCTTCAAAAGAACCAGAAAAAATCTAGGATTTTGGAATATGCAGTTTGAAATCAATTCAATGATATCAGAACAGATTTTGTGGCCAAGGATATGGCATAGTGAAGAGAACAAAGTGGGTGTGACCCGATGGGTGGGATCAGTGCACCAGACGTTTGGGTGCCCTTTCCGTCCATCATTTTCTCAATCTCCGGTGGTCCGCCCGCACCCAAGCGTCTGGAGCCGAGACTAGGATTGGGCTATTCTCTGTGGGACTGTAAATGACTCGGTATGCAAGTGTAAATTTCTAGGGCATGCCGCACTCAAAAATTCTTGAATCAACACCCCCTTGTGCCGCACTTGTACAGCACCCGATACTGCGACGGGAAATTCCCTGGGAAACAGGATAAAATCAATTTCGAGGAGCACTGGAGTTCCACTATGCTGAGCGACGGAGATGGTCCGAACATCCTACCACTATTGTTTCATTTCCCGATTTCCTCCCAGTGGTGCAGAGTCCAATGCATTATACAACTCGATTGCGAGGAGGCCTTTGAAATATGTATGTAGGTAAAGACAGTACTTCAGTCTTGTACCAAAGAAGAAGAAAAAATCCCTGACTATAATGGTGCACAGACGATGTTGCTTGACACATTGTTGGATCATATTAACTGGGCATTCAAGGCATACATTCCAAAGAAATGACGATTCAGCCGTTCGACGGGAAGACATATGACTACTCGTTACTGAGGTGCCCTGCTGGCTCTTGCCTGTCTCATTCGCTAATTGATGGACTCTGGGACAGAAATATAGATTCAAAAAGTGCAGACTTGACACACTTGAACCGGACATTGTATGAAGAAAGTGTCAGCCATGCCACCTCAAGGCCTCACACTGTGACACGCCCCTTCTGCGCATCCGCCATGGCTGCATCGGCACGACACCAAAGGTCCTCGCCGCCCTGGGCTTCCGAAATCCAATCTTCTTCATATCCCTTCGAGCTGACAACGACGGATCAGCTGTCGTCAAGCAGCGCGCCCAGCATACGTGCATGCTTCCGCATCTCTGTAGGGTGGCAGACAACAACCAGCGCCTGCAACCTCTTGCACCGAGTCAGAGCCATCTGGAGGATATCTCCCTCAAATAATATCTCACACGCCAGATGCGTGAGCACGGGCAGGAGCGCTAGATCCGCGAGGTGCGGGTTGTTTGGTGGTAGTTTGTCGAGAACGTAGAGGTGCGTGATGCCTGCGAACATGATGTGCACGAGCATGATGGGCGACTCGTCGCTGAGGAGGAAGTGCACGTTTATCGTGAGCCGGCAGAGCCGCATGCTCTCGATGTGGGGCAGCAGCGTGGGGAACGGGTATCGGAGGAAGCACGCGAGGTCGTGGATGCCTGTGCAGACAGATAGGATATGGTGCATGTCTGGCTCCTTCAGGGAATGCGTGGGTGACATGTGTTTCCATGGCTTTGAGTCGAGGGCTCGGAAGATGGCTGGTGTGGGCATCAGGCTGCGGGTGTGATGCTTGAGGGGCTTGCCAAGTACGAGGATCTTGTAAAGAAATGGTTCGACCCTGTGCGGCTCTCAATGATCCGGGGGAACATACAGTGGGAAGCATGGAAACCCTACCATACCAGAACCCGATGCGAAACATGCAGAAGCGCCGGGATCGTCTTGCGGTCAAGTGCAGCCGCTCACTCAAATATGTCACATTCCAACTCAGGCGGGAAGATAGGACATAGAATTGCAGGAGGACGGTGATCCATTTGCGCACTGTACGAGAAAGTCCAGAATCAAGCAGTCTTGACGTTGCTGTGACGCAAGTCGTGCTGGCAGATGCCCGACCAAATTATGGCCGGTGGTCAGAAGTTCACGACAGAAATTGGATAAGGATCTGGGGCCGTGAAAATTGAGGGGAATGACCTGGGCCAGACAGAGGCAAGCACGTCTCGGTAGCCTCGAAAAGTTGTCCCTACAGGAAGTCTGCCAGTCCTGTTTTTACTCACTTGTGTGCAAAGTCTTTTGCTGCTTCCACGGTATTGTGTGAGTCAATAACAGTGGGCATTCGAACAAGACATGTACACCGATATTCATGGGATTTGTCAAAGAATCCGCCTGACAAAGTGTAAAGGACGAGGTGAGATCAAGCTGGCCAACTTGGAAAGCTTGAGTGTGATTGTGATCATGGAGTTTGAATTGGAAATTCAATTTTCACACTCACTTTCCTTGCTCTTTCCGACTTTTTTGCTTTCGTCAATTATCTAGCCATCTTCTATTTGCACTACAAGTGGCGATTATCCTGGAATATGGCACAGAAAGTCATACTTCTCCGCTGCCTTGATAGCCCCTAAGACTCGTCTTCTGCTCATCGATATTGCCGCTCGCATTGCACACAAAGGAGTGGACATGCCGAGCTAGACAGAGGATCTTTCCTGAGCGGGAAGCTCCTCTCACAGCTGGCTAGAACATTGGGTTATGAACATATCCATCGCAGATCTACGTCCAGCTAGTATCTCTCGTGACCCATTCATCTGTTTCCTTAGCTTTTGAATCGTTTCAGATGGGCAGCTCGCCCATCCAAGCTCAAGTGCGGCTGCGCTCTTGGTCTTGTGCCGGACTCTTCCCGTCTTCCACGACCCTCCGCTTGACATTCACTCCCTGCACGAGCCCACATAATTTTTCTGCACCTCTCTCCAATTCTCCACTGGTCCAGAGCGGAAATTGGTGTTTTGCAAGTGCCACAATGTGCTGGAGGTTTCGCTCTGGGTCTTATCCTTGCAGTCTTCTTCTACTATCGTCCTGCCTCATTCAACGGCTACCGCGATAATGCATACATGCATGGTTCCCGGGCCTGCTTGCTTGCTCGTGTCTCCTGTGTCTCCTCCCACCCGCTTCCCGTCGGTCAAAGATGAACAGTTCAGATATCGGGAGGCCGTTCGAGTACTCTGCGCTGGTTCCCTCGACCTGTCCTGAAATTCTGTCCAGCCCATAATTTCCGCGACTCAGTATGGAAATCCAAACTTCAACTCCTGTGGCCATCGTCCTGTTCCATCTGTCGGGATGATCTCTGTTGTCTACTGTGGTACCTTGTGCTTGGAAAAATGTGATATTACACTAACTGCTTGCTGTGGAGGCTTTTTACCACAGACGTGTTTGGTTGAAGGGGCTGTTGCCCTCCAACAACAGGTTGAACTTTAACCGCTGCATCCGTCTGATGACACTCGCGTCCACGGATCTTTTCCTAACCGGTGAGCGCGTAAAGGCTGGATCCCCGGCGCACTAAATACTTTGTGGGCATTGATTTCCTTTCCAGCCAATTGCAGGCCTAGGTCTCTAACGCGCTCGTGCATCAGATCACCCACCAATGCGCATCAGCACGTGATCGCCCCCCACGGAGTCAGATGACAACTTCAACTTCGGGAGCGCGTTTCTTTTCCTCCATACTTTTGCCAGACTTCCCTTTTTTTATTTTTTATTTTTTTTCACCCCCGAGCCTCCATCCGTCCCTCACGGACATAGCTCTGCGGGCCGGGCCGGCCCCCCACTTCATCCCCGCGTTTCACGGCGAGTTAGATCGTGATCGGCTGATTGGATCTGTGGGGTCAGCTGGTGCATTTTAAAATTAACCTGGTGGGAATGGGGGGAGGGCGGAGCGGGCAAGTTAGGAAGCAAGAATGAAGGAAGGACTGAAGGAAGGGGGAGACAGTGATGTTGCGGAAGACAGGAAGGCAAAGGGACCTGGGAACGCCGCGAAGAATACACTGCGCTAAGAAGAGAGCGGGGATCGCCGAGGTTGCTGTGCCTGGCGCTAGGGCGGCTTACGTCAAGGCTGCATGGTTCGTTGAATTCAACTTCATTACAGAACAGCACTTGGCCCCACACGCACCGCACCGTGCGGGGGCAATAGGCCCCAGTTCCCAGCAGCACGCCCACTCCGAAACAAGGGATCAGCCGGCCCGCGGCCCGTACGCACCCCGGACACACACGCGTGTGCCTGAGGCGTATAAAACGCGCATTGCGCATCGTGGGGGGATCTGTTGCCGCTCCCGACGACACACCACGATGGCTCTGGAGAAACCGGAGCTGCTGCAGAACATCCGCGTCTACTGGCTCGCCTTTGTCGTCTACTGGGTGCGCTGTCCGCTTCACGGCGCTGTGACTGATGCTAATAACGTTTTTTTTTTTTGTGTTGCCAGGGAATCGTAGTGTGCGTCCCCGCTTTGCTCCCCGCTGCTCGCAGCCGCTGACCGCGTCCCCTTGCTCATACAGCTTCGGTTATGATACGTGTGTCCCCTCCCTTCCCCCCTCTCTATTGGTGCTGACGCGAGTACGACAGCGGGATTGCTGGCGGCGTCGTCTCGCAGACGTACTTCCGCTCGCACTTCGGCTTCCTCGATGAGAAGGGCAAGCCGATCGCGTCCAAGGTGACCGCCATCACCGCGAACGTCGTCTCCGTCCTTCAGGCGGGCGCCTTCTTCGGCGCCCTTGGCAGCGCGCCCATCTCCCAGAAGATCGGCCGCAAGTACACGCTCGTGATCTTCACGCTCATCTTTGCCGTCGGCGCGGCGCTCACCACCGCTGCGGACTCGCCGTCGAATGGTGCGCCGCTTCCCCTTCGTTTGCTGATGAGTGAGAATGCTGATGGGGCGGGGACAGGCCTCGCGATGATCTACGCAGGGCGCGTGGTGTCGGGTGTTGGCGTTGGCGCGATTAGTGCCGTCGCGCCTGCGTTCGTGTCCGAGTGCTCGCCCAAGGACGTCCGTGGGCGCATCACTGGTCTGTTCCAGATCACCGTCGCCATCGGCGTCATGATTTCGTACTTCATCAACTGTGCGTGCCCGTCTCGTTTTGTGTTTTCTCCATTTCCTCCTCTACTCTTTATTGTGTCTTCTGCTCCGGTTCCTCGCCTCTTCCCTTCCTCGACCCTCTCTCTCTCCCCGCTCCCTGCGTTTTCTCTTTCTTCGCCCTTTCCTCCTCTTCTCTGCTTTTTTTCTGCCCCTTCTCTGCCTACTATCCCCCGTCCTTCTCGGTACCTTCCCCCACCTCCCATCCTTTCCCCCCATCCTTGCCCCCTTGTCTTTCCACCTTATTCCCTATTCACCTCACCTTCTTCTCCTCACGCTCAATTCTCGCTAACCCCCCGCCTCCCCCAGACGGCATCTCCCTCAACCCGAAAATCGCCAACTCGCCCGCCGTGTGGCGCATCCCGTTCGGCTTCCAGCTCGTCCCCGCGGGCATCATGCTGCTCGGGCTGTTTACGGTCAAGGTGCGCTGGCGTCTGCTTCCTTCTCTTAGCATCTGCGCGGCCCACTCACACCGGCCCCCGCAGGAATCCCCCCGCTTCCTCGCCTCCGTCTCGCGGTCCGAGGACGCCCTCTCGGCGCTCGCGTACCTGCGCCGCCTCCCGCCCACGGACGACCGCGTCATCCACGAGCTCGCCGAGATCGAGTCCGCCATCGCCGAGGAACGGGAGGCACGACGGGGGCTCGGGTGGAAGGAGGCGTTTTTCGGGAAGGGCAACTTCGTGCGGTGAGTCGCGGTGTGGTTTTTTCTGAGGCAGGCGTGTGGTGGACGGGCCGCGGACGTGTGGCGGTCGCGAGCACTCGCTGTACGCGCATATCGTACCATGCTTGCTGACGCGCACCCCCAGGTTCTTCATCGCGTTCTTCATCTTCTTCCTGCAGCAGTGGGGCGGGCAGAACTCGGTCGGGTACTACGCGCCGCAGATCTTTGCGAGTATTGGGTATACAGGGACGAAGAACTCGTTGCTTGCGAGTGGGATTTACGGTGTGGTTAAGGTGGGTCTTTTCGCTCTTTTCTGTGGGGCTTGCGCGTCCCGGAGAGCGAGGCAGCGGGGTGGCACGACGGCGTGCGCACCCGAGACCAGCGAGCAGTTGATGTCTGTAGACGTCCTACGACGACGTGATGCGCCGGGTGGCGGTGCACCGCCGCCTTCCTTTCTTGGCATCCCGAGGTGCGCTGCTGGTGTTCCTCCTGCGCGGTGTCGCACACCCAGTCGGGCGCTGTCTCCCCGGCATGGTTCAGCGTCTCCCTCGTACTCCCTGGCGCGCTATATCACTTGCTGACTAACTCCCTCCTTTTCGCCCCTCGTAGGTCGTCGCCACCAGCATCTTTGTCTTCTTCTTCGTCGAGTCGCTCGGGCGCAAGCTCTCGCTCTTCATCTCCGCGATGGGCATGGGCATCTTCTTCTTCATCATCGGCGCGCTTCTCAAGGAGTTCCCGCCGCCCGCGACGACCAGCGTCGCGAACCCTGACCCGCCGCCGGCGAGTAAGGTATGTCACCCATCCCCCGTACCTTCCTCGCACCCACTAACTCACCTCCGCAGGCGATGGCCGGGATGCTCTACATCTACGTCTGCTTCTACAGCATGGGCTGGGGCCCGCTCCCGTGGGTGTACTCGGCCGACATCTTCCCCACGCGCACGCGCCACTACGGGCTCGCGACGGCGAGCGGGAGCCAGTGGCTGTGGAGTGCGTGCCGTCCCTACTCCTACACCTGTTTTTCTTCGCGCTGACATGCCCCCTCCATTGCAGACTTCGTCGTTGCAAAAGTCACGCCAAACATGATCGCGACGCTGCGGTACAAGATCTTCTTCATGTTCGCGACGATCAACATCGGCGCGATGGCGACGTTCTCGCTGTGCGTGTCTTCCTTTCGTCTCTCCCTTGCCATCCCATCCTGTCGCGTCCCACCTCCGTACCGTCCCCCTCCCTAGTCCTCACCACCGTCCCTTCTCCCTGTCCTCCCATCCGATTTCGACAAGATGTGATACCGGACGTGACTGACGCCCGCCGCGCCCCAGGCTCATCCCCGAGACGAAGGGCCGCTCGCTCGAGGAGATGGACATCATCTTCGGGTCGACGACGCAGGAGCAGCGCACGGCGAACATCGCCGCGCGCGAGACGGGTGCGTTCTTTCACCTTTTTCTTCCTTCACCGCTGACGACACCCCCTCCTGCAGTGCTCGACCAAGAGTTCAAGCACCCCTCGCGCCCGGGGTCGATCCAGAACGACGAGAAGGTGTAGCCGTGCGTGCTTTCCCAGCCTTCCCTCGGCGTCTGCCACACACACTGCTTTCGCTCTACTGCTGCTCTCCAAAGCAGGTAGAAAAATCCTAATACCGCACCCCGTTTAGTTAGTTACCCGTACGATACGATACGCCACGCCTGATTTTTGTCAATGTATGATATGATTTGATGATTTGGATTTCTTGACGAGTGGAGTGCGATCCGAACTCGACTATCGCCACAGCACAGACTGAGACATGCACATGTCCTCCCGCCCGGGCCGGGGGTCAGCTGCGTCCGCGCATCACCACTCTACAAGATGTTTCAATTATGCTTACATTGGGGGCATGTCGATCTCATCGGCGGAGGAATGGTATTAAAGCTTATTGAAGGAGGGGAGATTTATTGACGGGTATTTGGTCCATTTTCAGCGCGTGGATGGGCACGTGCACTGTCTATGCTTCTGACCTTGATGCCGAAATCTTGGAAAAATCGAGGAGAAAATTCAGAATCTCTCGGGGTTTCCGGGCGCGGACATTAAATCGCCGCGCATATGCATGACCACAGCAGCATATACAGCGCTGAATGTCCGCGTGGTTCTGTGCTTCTCAATTCCATTCTCCCATTCATAGATCTGTCCCTAGAGCTCCGTTGGTGCTTGTCTTTGTCCTCGACTCGGCTCCGACGCAATCTTGTCCTCCCTTTCACACTATGCAGTTTATAGATATGTCACCCACCCGCATCTGATCATTCATCCGACGTAGAAGCTGACACATACATACGCCTGTTGCTACGCTCGCACAAGCGTCAGTCTGTCCATCCATTTATTAATTGCTATGAATACATTCACTTCGAGTTGATAGTCAGCCTTTCCATTGACAGACCGTGCTGCAATGGTAATCATCTGCATTGGCTTCGCGGATTATGGAGTCGAAAACGCAGGAAAAGCGGTCCACCGCACCGACTCGGAACCTCGGAAAAACGAACTGTACGTTTGCGGAACCGTACTCTGGACTCGACGTCTCGGTACCTCACCTCCGCGTCTTCCCGAGTTCACATTGTTTCTATACTCGGAAACTCGGAAACTAGCCTTCTCTGGGACGTAGTGCAGCAGATTGCCGCGCATGTTGTCGTCTCTTCCCGGACATTCGAGTCTATGCGATTCCAAGTTTATCTAGCGGCTGAACTGTATCACTGATCCCGCACCGCGTCTAACTTTCTGGCCTGCGAAGCGCACTCTATACGAGTCGGAAAGCACAAGTCTCGTTGGACAAGATTGAAATTGCCGGAGGACGGCCCCTTATTCGGTAGACGCCATGCACATATATCCTGAACCGGTTATCTACTCTGATACATAATCGCGACTGGATCAAACAAAAGTCGAACTTTGACAACCTGCCACATCAAACTGCCTCTGCATAACACCCCTGCTGTCTATGTAAGTATAAAAAGGGGGTCAGCGAAGGGTACGGCATTCTAGTATCACTCCACCAACCAACATACCATGGCCGTCCCCATACCCCTCGTCCGCCTCGCGGCATTATGTGCGTTGAATTCATTCATTTCCAGCCGTCGTCCGATACGCATTCTGACCCACTACCGTAGCCGTCGTCTCTCTCTTCGCGCTCATCGTCCTGTGCTTAGGGGCCGCGCTGGTCAATACGACCGAAACGTATCTAGGCGGATACTTCAGCTTCGCCGCGCTGGGAATCGCCACCGCCGTGCTCACCATCGCCACGGTGCCCGCCATGTACATAGCTCTCTTGCCACTTTCCCGCTGTTCTGTGTATATCTGACATGGCGCCAGGATCGCCCTTGAGATAATGCGCCCTGGCGGGGCCACCTCCATGATCGCAGTCGAGATCCCGTGGTTCGGTCAGTAGTGCCAGTTGTCCACCATGCCGCGCACCACTCACACTCCCGCACGCAGGCTTCCTCTGGATCCTCTGGCTCTCCACCGGCGCCGAGAGCGCCGAGGCCTCGTACCTCTTCCTCGCCGGCTGCGGCGACGCGGCCGCCGACGAGTTCGCCGACAGCATCGCGCTCGGTGCGTGCCGCGAGATCACCGCCCTCCAGGCGTTCTCGTTCCTCAACTGGATCATCCGTGCGCCCCCTCCTTTGCATTTCCGCAGTACAAGCAATGCTGATGATTAATTGCGGCATAGTGTTCTTTTACACCACGGCGCTGCTCGTGCTGTCGGGCGTCGCGGCGAGCCGCAAGCATGCCGGGGTGTGGAAGGCGTCCGTCGCGACCGCGCCCTTCTTCGCGCCGCCCGCCGCGCAGGGGGTGCAGGGGCAATATGGCACGTCGGCGTCGTTGCAAGGTGCGGAGTATGGTACATCGGCGTCCATGAAGACGGGCGCGGTGCATGTTTGAATAAGCTGCTGGGCAACGCAGTGAAAATTTTAATAGTTCGGATTCGTTCCGTGACACCGAGACCACTCTTTTAGCTATCCGTTCCTTTGATGCCTATATTATATATCCCAGATTCCAAGTGTTAAGTTATCGAGTGACTATTGTTCTAGAAATAAAATTCTCTATCCTGAGCGAGTTGGACCGGTTGTGAGGGGCCGGTAGGGCAAATCCACAGCGGCTCGATTAAATATGTTTTTTCGTGCAACCGGGAGGAATCTGGTTTGAGAGCGTTGAAAGAATCGGAAACTTATCGAAAACACGGTGGGGAAGTTGGCCTGTGTCGGCTGGGAGCTTGAACTACTTAAGCCGTCGGAAGGTCAGAGTCCAGCTTCAGAGCACTGGGGTCTTGCGAGAAGCTCAGATTATGGTGAAAAGATGAGTTAACCGGAATCCCCAGACGAAGATATTTGCGCATGCATGGACAGCACCCTTGGAGTTCAAAGAGCACAATAGACGCCAGAAGAAAGCCACGCTAAGCCAGACACTCTTGTGCTATGTCCTTGCAGCTACTTGAAAAAAGTTTTTTCAAATAGAATGTGGGAGCAGGTCATAAAGCATAGGCTAAACTGGTTCGGAACGGACTCGTGGTTCCGTGAACGTTCAGTGGTAAAGATGTCATTTTCTTAGGTAACATTTTGTTCGAACCTTGGCATTGGCACTTTTTTACATTCTGTTCGTCTTCATTTAAATTTGCTCAACGAACCGCACTAGAAAAACCGCAGCTATATGCATATGTCCCTCCTAAGTTACAACAAAAGAATTTGTATCCAGTTGCTGGATTGTGATAGATAGAGTTTGCTAGAAACTAAGTACCATACATAAGTACGTTCTTGCCCGCTCTGCACGGCAAATGCGAGCGAGGGAATCTGCAGTATAGTACTGTCTAGCCCTTCCGTACATCATCCCCGCACCGCCGCGCATAAATCCCGTTCGGCCGCGGCACTGCATGACTGAGGGCCGCGGGAAGTAGATCTCGCGCTCGCCATGCCCGGTGCCGGCAGACGTAGCGTCCCCGCGCGCAGTCGGCCTCGTAGGGTGTTTGCTAACCACCCACGTACGCTCCTTCTCCGGCTTTCTCTCCCGCGTCGCCAAATCGACCTCCCGAACGCCGTCTCGCACGTTCCAGCGCAGCCGACGCGCACTCCCACTCGTGCTGCCCCGCCTGACTGGATGCATGCTTTCCCTTTGCCGCGCACAGCTGACGTGCGCTCGTCCACTCGCCCGAGCGCCCCCAACTCGGGCTCGCACCGCACGCTGCCGCTCTCCCGCTTTCGCCGCGTGCGCTCGGGCTCGCTGGCTCCCACGCGGTCTGGCACTTTGCTAGTCTCGAGTTCGCGCCATCCCGGCCCTAGAACGACGTCAAAACCGGAGGAAAGAAGTGCGGAGTGAACTCACCACGACCTCCGCCGACTCGACTCGCCCCGTCCCGCGCATTCGTTCGGGCTCTCTCGCGAGCGGCTGCCGACTGCTCGACGCGACTTGCGTACGGCCGACTTGGGCTCGTCCAGTGCGCTCGAGGTCTCCCGCGAACGCCCGTGCTCTTGGCCCCGTCGCGCAGTCGGTGTCAACCCGACTCGTCCTGGCTGCGCGAGCGCCGTGGACCTGCTCTCTGCGAATGACGGTAGACTCGCACGTTCGGGTACTCCTGTTCCCGCGACTGGGTGCAGACGCGGCCGTGGGGGACGGCATCGGTGGTGCAATGCGGCTCGTGGGCGCCGTCTTGTGCGGTGGGACGCTACCAAATTGTGTAGGTGCCAACTTGCGCCATCTACCCTGAGCTCAAGGAATCCTGTAAGCTAAACGCAGTGCAGAGCGGACCGAACTCACCCCACTGCTGCATTGCTCGACCCGTGCCAGACACTTCGATTCGGCGGCTGCGGACTGGACTCTAGGGGCGGTCAGAATGCCCTCTGTGTCAACTAGACGACCTCGAGATGCCCAAGGCGTGGGATGCCGTGCAGAGCGGCAAGCGCGGTGGAGTCGTTGAAACAGTCGTAACCCTAAGGCAAGTTGCAGGGTTAGCCGTGGATGAGACAGGATGTAGAGATCGCCAACTGCAGTGGCGGCGATGTGCCCAGCACTACCTCCATTGAGTGGGAGGACGTCGAAGCTCGCGACGACGAGAGGGAAAATCTAGAGACAGGAAACTCTTGTCTCGTTTTGGACATGAGCTGTCCAAATCGGGACATAATCCCTGCTTGGGCACCCGACAAGCGGAGCCAAACAACCGCCTCCGGTCATGCGATTACCGGAAACATCGTGGTCATGGTCATCAGATCAACTTGTGATTGAAACTCGCGCAGTCTGACGACTCTGAAGTTTTGCTGAAGTTCACTGAATTCAAGGTGCAAGAAGCAAAGGGTCCTCATGGCAGCACTCAAATGACAGAGAGGACGCTTTGGAGAGCAAAACTGAGCCTGAGGGCATGTACAAAAAAAATCAGAATGTCGTGTGAATTGCAATAACCATCACAAGGCACTCGGTAAAGCCAATTAGCAGCTTATTTGCGGCTTACTCACCATCCGATCCTCCCCCGAACGACTCTTCACTTGACGAGATGGCACCCGTACAGAATGGTCGTGTCCTCTTCAACGCCGTGCCGAAAGGTACATACCCCCGCGTCTAATGAGCGTGCGAGATCTTGCCCTGATATTTACCCAGACTTTCCCATTCCGGGCGAGACGACGATCTACGATGCGTCACAGAAAATCGACCCCGACACCATCCCGCTCAACGGTGGATTCCTGATCAAGACGCTCGTGCTTTCCGTGGACCCATATATGCGCGGGAAGATGCGGCTCCCCGAGAAAAAATCGTATTCGGTGAGCTCTGATTCCCATTTTCCCCCCAGAGTATTTGGTCACAGTCGTCCTCTGTAGCCGCCGTTCACAATCGGGGAGCCGTAAGTCCTGCGGGAGAACGATGGGATGTAGAGAGCTCATTCAGAGTATCGTAGGCTCTCCGGATTCGGGATCGGCCTCGTCCTGCGATCAGAAAACGCCAGTGTCCCCGTTGGCAAGCATGTCTACGGATATAATATCCGTTCGTCCCCTTGCATGTTATGAGATTGATCGTAATTTGATGCGTGAATCCTGCAGAACACCAAGAATACTCCGTCATCCCATCCCTAGATGGTTTCGCCCTGATTGAAAAACATCCGAACCTCCCGTGGACGGCGTACGTTGGCGCAGCAGGGATGCCCGGTGAGTTTGCCTACATGTAATTCAACGTGCTTGTGGCTGATACGCAGCTTGCAGGCATGACAGCGTACATGGGCTGGAAAGAGTTCTCGCATGCAAAGGCGGTCAGTGGCGAACATTTGGTTCCGCGAGGGGATGCTCATCATGCGACAGGGGGAGACAGCGTTCGTCACAACCGGTGCAGGTATGTTCTACTCATACCGCATATTCCGTTGATGCTGATCTTCCTGCAGGTCCGGTCGGCTCGTGCGTACCAGCTCAAGCACGATATCCTGTGTTCTCAGTGATATGCTCTATAGCTTTGTCATCCAGCTCGCGAAGCAGGCCGGCATGAAAGTTATCGCCTCCGCAGGCTCGGAGGAGAAGGTCAAGTTTATGCAGGGACTCGGCGCGGACGTTGCGTTCAACTACAAGACGACCGATACGCGCGAGGTTCTGGAAAAAGAGGGCCCGGTTGACGTGTACGTGTCCTTTCCCTACGCACTGGTAAACGGCAAACTGATCCTCGGGCTAGATACTGGGACAACGTCGGGGGCGAGGTACTCGATGCTGCGTTGGAGTTCTCTGCACCACTTGGGCGGTTCCTTGTTCGTCTTGGCTTTTTACAGTATCTGATGTCGTACTTACAATTAACGTACCTCAGGAATGCGGGATGATATCCGGTTGGTAGTCTTCCCATACCAGCGAATCCAAACTTATTGCGAACTCAGGTTACAACACCGGCCAACAAGCAATCAAGGTTTGCCCCCATACATTCTCTGCGACCAAAATTGCAACTGACTCACAAATACTCCGTACAGAACCTCAGCTCCGTCATTGGCAAGTCGCTCACCATCCACGGCATCCTCGTGCCGCGGCTCATGGGGAAGTACGCCGCTGAGTTCTACGCGACGGTGCCGGCGAAGCTCGCGAGCGGCGAGCTCAAGTACTCAGAGGAGGTGACGCACGGACTGGATAAGGTCGGCGATGTGATATTCGCCGTGCAGAAAGGGACGAACAAGGCAAAGGCAGTGATTGTCGTCGCAGAGGAGTGAGCGTAAATCATGCGTTGCTGGGATGGTGTGTCGGGTACGACACCGGATTCGCCGGAATCTTAATTTTCGAGGCCCTTGAACGACCTGGGGAAGTATACAGTGATCAGGCAAAGAAATCGATCGATCCTCCGTGACGTGCGTCTTTGAGTGAGAGCAAAGCCAAAACCACTTTGATTGAGAAATGTGATACTATGGCCATTGACGCCGACCCACAGGTTGATTGCAGGTTGAAAAGAAGAACCTCGTTTCAAGCTCCGCCATCAAACTTGATCGGGATATTCCGTCGAAGACACAGCGAAAATGTCGTCCAACGTTCATCTACCTCTCCGCACTTCTTGGCAGGGACCCCCTACATTACTTACCTAAGAAAATGCACGGTAACTTTTAGAGTGAGTGGAGTACGAACTTTCTTCCCAACTAGAACTTTTTTTTTGTCTGAATTCTGGCTCTAGGCTAGGTCGAGACAAAATTTTGTCCAAACTTTGCATCTGACTTCGAATTTTCTCAAAAACACCTAGAAAAACCACGAAAAATCCCATTTATTTTAGAATGAGCTTCGAAATGGACATGGCTTTGGACAGGAAATTTTCTACAGAAGAGCCGGGATTCTAGAAGATTGTGTCAGGCAATGTCAATGATAGCAGGAATGTTGTGGTATTTTTTTACCTCCTGAAATTCATTTGTTTGGATGCCACTGCTCTAGGCACATACAATTATACTTGTCACTCTTCAGTACATACATTTACTGATAGATGAAGGCAAGGGTGACAAATCTGCCAAACAAAATATGTGCTTTTCAGTACTCACTGCATTGTGGCGGCCCAAAAACTAGTTTGAACCCTTGCTACGGTGGCTTGGAAGGTGGGCCAACTTATGCAGTGTTATGCCAACTTTGATCGGTGGCCACCATTTGATGTCCGAACTTTGACCTGACCTTGCCGAGGACAGTGCCATTGTCCAAACTTTAGGACTAACCTATCTGCATTGTGCCCTTGGTTTGTCCGGACTTTCCACTAACCTTCAGAGCCCATATCCAATTTTTTGTCCGAACCACGGTGTCGCAGAACAGATTTCAGGGCTGGTAGACAGAAAGGTGGGTCGTCGTCTGGGATACGGGGTGTACAGGTGAAGCAGAATGTGGGTGAACGGGTCCCGAAACATCGTATAAGCGTAGAATAGAAATCGGGTGGGAAATAGGAGATGCACCGTGTGGGCGTGAAGTACGGTTGAGGCTCGTAAATGCTCGGAGAGGGACAGAATCTGGTGTAAGGATGCTCAGGGTTCACTGGCGACGTACCCACATTGGAGTACTCAAGTCACTGGCCGCGACGATGTTGGTGGTTCGGGTGTAAGGAGGATATATTTGGCCATGTGTACGTACAAAACAAATACACGGTCCGAAGACCGGTCTACCGTAAAGTACGCACGGAGATATAAAATAAGGGGGAGGTGACCTGCGGCCCAACCTACCCTTCCACAATGGACACGACCTCCCAAGGGATAATCACCGGTCCTCCAGAGCCTTGCGAATGTCACACTTTGATCACGTGAGCGCTCGTTGTGAGTGACTGGCGCCTACCTTATGTCACATATGTGAAGCACTCCTCGAGACTTGGTCCCACATTTCGTAAGGATTCTCTTTCAGGCGAATTTGTCTTAATATTTCTCACAGAGGTTTCCCGTTCGATAATCAGTGCTCAATCTCCGAGGCGTGGAACATGAATAACGATTCAATATGCTCGGGAAAGGCTTCGAAACGACTAGGATCTGGAAAACAAGTGTGTTACCTTCAATTACGTCTCATACTGCACGTCCTCAACTTTCCGCCCAGAAGAATCAGCCCCACGGCTAAGGAGGAATGCTACAGCGTCGGACTGATTATTCTCTGTGGCCGCTTGCAGCGGACTAAGCAACGGCCCGTGCCGCTCAATCCACCGATTTGTAGGCACCTCGCTGATATCCGCGCCGCGCTCCAGTAGCAACGTGAGTACGTCCATTCGCCCACTCGCTGCTGCCTCCTGCATTGCACCTGAATTCTGGACGACAGCGCCGTGTGCCAGGAGCAACTCGACCATGGGAAGCGAGGACGATTTGCAAGCCGTCACTAGCGTGGTGTACAAGATATTTGGGATGAAATAGTTGGAGTCGGCGAGGTGGTCGAGCATCCACTTCGCGAGCGGAACGTGGTCGCGCGATGCCGCGGTCTGGAGCGGGGTGCCCGAGTGGCCGACGCCGTCGTTGAGATCCCAGCCCCCGCATCGATAAATGCCTGGAACACTGGGATGGAGCGGCCTGCGGGAGACACGGCTTCCGCCTCAAATGCAGACCAGACGGTCGATGCGTCCATGGTGGTGCCACGTCGAAGAATTATCTCCACAATCTCGCCATACCCCTTCTTCGCCGCCAGATCCAGCTGAGATTTCAAATCAAGTGTTCCATTCGCGGAGGGTAAACTGTCCCAGCATGCTAGCAGGGAAGTAACATCCACGACGATACCCGCTCTACAAGCCGAGGTGAGCTCGTCTTTGACTTGTTCGGGTGCTGCAGATTTGATTATCAAAGCAGGTTCTACGAACAGCCTTTGCCGGAGTACATACAACTTTAGTAGGATAGGCATTCAATGGATGCCTATCGCGCAGTTGAATGCCTATCGCACAATTAAATGCCTATCCTAGATGCTTAAACACCTATCGCATGCTTGACTGCCTAACAACTCACATCAGTGACATGAAAAGTGATGCATATTTTCAGTGACCATGGTCACAACGACCGTAGTACAGATGCTTCAACAAACGAAGCTCATACTTCGCTTGTTGAAGGCATGCCCCCACCATCTAAGTAGACTTCAACTTGCATTCTACCATAGTATGTTTTGAATCAACAAATATGCTGGAATCAAGGAAATCCAAGGTGTAGGGTGCCCTTGAAATACTGTACTATTTCGACCGAATGTTCACGCCATGTCACCCGTCACCCAAGATGTTCATTTTTTCAGGTGTTCATTCCAACAAATCACTCGAAAAATTACCATAAATGGTAGTCCAGCAAACGCCGGACCGGATTTTTTTGTATTTTTGAGCCGATTTGGGCCTCAAAATCTCACCGTCACCGTCACCTACATCCAAAATGTTCAGTTCAGGACCCTCCGTCACCTGTCACCTGAACATTTGGTCGAAATAGTACAGTAGAATGTCAAGTAAGTTTATGAGGCAAGATTCTTCCCCAAGCCCTTGAAGATGTGCGCCGAGTGCCACAGATAAATGGTGTGTGCCGCACTCTTCGTGTTGTGTGCACTGCATCTGAACAATCCCGTGGTCACACAGGGGGGAGAAACCCTCAGTGGATAGGCATTCATGAAATGATAGGCATTTGTGAAGCAATAGGCATTCACCCGCATAATAGGCATTTTTTAATAGTGATAGGCATTAGCCCCATCAATAGGCATCATCCAATGCCTATCATACTAAAGTTGTCGTCCCTCCCTTTGCCGGCGTACACATTTGAGAAACCATGAGGTCAGTCCGTTTGTATGTAGAGAAAGGGAGGTTCTGAGTTAGGCAGGTCTTCAACTTGGGTTATCGTACGTCCAATCGAGTCGACGCAGTATGTCGTATCACACTTGAGCGCTGAGTACCTGCGAGCACACGGACGCTCGCGTTGGCGGCGCCTGAAACGGCACTTCCCAGATATACAACCAAATACGTTTCATCTCGTCTTGGCATCAATTGCTGTGCTGCCGATCGATGTTCAGTCTTCCGGGACAAGGCAGTGCATGTACTTACTCAGTCTCCTACCCAGCCGCACGTTACGGGGTTGGCAATTCTCAGTAGCATTGTTGGCGGTTGAAATCTCAGTAGGAATGCTTGAGTAATGATGATAACAATTTACTGATGGCCCTCCACGGCGGTTGTAAAAAAGTTCGGAGTATGAAATGTTTTCTAGATGCGATGGATTGATGGGCCATCACTAAATTGTCATCATCATTACTCAAGCATTCCTACTGAGATTTCGACCGCCAACAATGCTACTGAGAATTGCCAACCCCGCAACGTGCCGCTGGGTAGGAGACTGGTACTTACTCACAGGTAAAATGTTTTGCGCGCTCTTTCTTGCCAAGATCGCTTATGAATAGTCCTGAATAGCCATTGTGAATAGCCGGACCGATTATCGAGATGAGCGCTCAACCGAACCTTTTATAAGTCACTCCACATCCCGATGTTTCCTCAGCTGCGCTCTCGTATCGGTACTGGTCCTTTCTCCCACTTTCATTTCTCATTCCTACCGAACGACTTTCGTTTTTTGACCTAAACACACACTTTAGTCCTCTCGTGAATCGTCCGTGTGATATACAAGCTCATGCGTCCAATCTACCGCCTTCAGGCTAATCGTTATAGATCTTTGCAGCCGCCGCGGCTATTGAGTGGCGTCCAAGTATCCCCTTGATCGTCGACTGATCTTCGCCGCCTTATGCGAGGATCTTTCTTACCATCAAACCGAGGACACCGATACTTGTTTTGTCACAGAATTCCATGCGAGAGCGCTGGCGCCTCTTGGCGTCCAGGGAGAAACTTCCTATAACCTCACCGACGCTGGCGCAAAGCCCTTATTCCCTTTCTGGCTGGCCACCTTTTTTCACTTTCTCTTATCCGTTCATTTTCCTTCAGTCCATCCTTTTTCTGGCCGGTCCCTTCTTTTTTGTTGCAATCTAATATTCTCAACCTCAGTCCGATACGATGCATATCCCTGTTGCTTTTGCTGTTACGGTTTTGCTGGCGCTTCCCGGGCTGGCCGCCCCGATCCACAGTCGGCGCGATGTCCTCGTGAGTAACGTTCACTAGGGGTCAAGATTGAAGGTACAATTTTCCTCCAGGACCTTAATTCTCGGGCGTTCAAGCTACCGAAGCTGCCATCCTTTGGCGGCCCCAAGAAACCTCCCGTGGCCCCGATCAAGAAACCCACGCCCGTCGTGGCGACGAAGCCCGTTGTGGCGACAAAGCCGCCCGTTCTGACGACAAAGCCGCCCGTTCTGGCGACAAAGCCCGTCGCGACAGATCCCGTTGTGACGACTAAACCAGCTGTGACGACGAAACCAGCTGCGACTACGGCGGCTGTGACAACCAAACTTCTCACCACGAGTGCGCCGCTTCCCACAAAATCCGCGGTTATCGGTTCGTGTTTCTTCTATATCTGGCGGCCGCTGCTGATGATTTGTATAGCCTCTTCCGTAACGCCTGTCACGACTTCCATCGCCAAAGTCGCGATTGTATCGAAGTCCGCGTCATTGCCAGGTTTGTCCCAAATATCCCTGTGAGATACGCTCATTAAATGTTCCTCTAGCGTCTTCGGCAGTGAGCTCATCTGCAGCACCATCGGCCTCCGCTCTTGCGGACAATTTATGCCCAGGTACGTCTTGCGTCCACTCACCACAAACGATGATTGACCGGCACCAATCCAGCCGACTTCAATTTTGAGTGTTAAATTCGAGGCTGACTCCCGAGGATGAGCCACGACTTGACGGGTAGCGCAAGGGCTATAGACACGAAACAGTTGAATCTGTGGTATCCATTTACGTTTGAGTATCATTTTAGAGCAATTAATTTACCATTTGTACCATATTTACACCGATGGGATGGAAGATCGTGGAACAGGTGAGAAAATGATGGGCCGGTGGAGAAGGCTTTGCTTTGAGTTGACCTGAACGCCCCCACCAATATCACTATTTTAACGCAGGACACAGGCGCCACAACTGAGGATAAGTAGGATCGTTCAGTATCCGTTTGAGATGTGTGGCGCTTAGATAACCCCAAGGTGACAGCAGATTCCTGGAGGCTCGGAGGCTCAGGGAGTAGACGAGAATATTCCAAAGTTGAATTAGTATGTAGGCGGCATAGATCCAAACGATATGTATATCATGAGAACTTACCGAATAAAGAACACGATGTGTAGATATGCTGAAGGCTGATTAACTGTGACCTTGATAAGCTATCAAGGGTGAGACGGGACTTCGTACAAGATATGTTCGAACCACGCAGCGATTTTTGAAAACAAGACGACTATTGATACCATCCTTCATTAGGCAGAGGGATAGATGAGATTTTTCATTGAACTCAGCGTGTGCGGGGCACGCGTGTATGATATTCGGGCAACTGGCCAATTCAAGTTCCGGACTCCAATTGTCTTCGACCAAAGACCCAGACGCTAGGGGTTAGTTTATGTAAGAGAGAAAGTGATTCTAAAGGTCCTGGTCAGCTCAGACGCAATTTCTCCAAACCTTGGGGACTTTACGGACCTCAAGATATCAATATGGAGGGCCGGATCCAAATATTTCCATGATGCTGCAGAAACAAAGCAAGCCAACCAATTGGACTGAGAAACAGGGAATGTAGCGCCGAGCCAGAAATTTGACTTAAAGAACCCCACTGACCAAGATTTCAACGAATCGCTTTTGGGCCCATTGGGGTCTCCAGGCTACTGGTCCAGCTACCGGGTAATTATCGAACATTTAGAAGAAGAGAATCCGAATCTTTAGGGAAAAATTGGAGTGCAATACCGAGAAGAAACAGTTGGACGCGTCGCGTGCTCGTGCCACCGTGGTGTGAGCTTCAGATTGCCTAGTGGTTGTCCATGTTTGGTTCGCGGCGCTTACCGGACATGATAACCAACACAGCATTACGTAGTCTAAGTCCGATTAGCGTAAACAAGATACGCCTTCGCTTCGCTCCGGCACACGCGGAAAGGGAAGTGGTTGAAGTAGATATTTCTGGATTAAACTAAAATTTTATGATATGTTACATTAATTGTTGTAGTTTCTCCTGGTCGCAACAAAACCCTCCCATGAGTTCGGTGTCTAATGCGATTGGCGGTGAGAAAAAACCGGTCTCCGGAGGTCGATGCCAACAATATCAAGGGTCAGACCTTGACAACTATTGAATGTTGTAGAATATGCTGGTGCGAGGGGGAATTGACGGTGCAAGGTGTGACCTGACGGAAGAGTCGCTGTGAAGGATATTCGAGGTATCAAAATGTCTTCTGAGTCCACATATGTCCCAGTAACGGCAGCCATTCCGCGCAATAACCGGACAGTGATGATCCTGATTCCAACATCGATGATAAGGACTCGAACATTTTTGACCACGCCCCAGTCCAGAGAGAGATGGACGATTGAATCGTTGTTGAAAAATCGAAATGGTACTATAATTCAGCAGCAACCAGAGAGTCAAGTGCAGGAGTTGGCAAGAGTCTAAGCGCGCACAGATCCGGAGCTTAACTCTTGTTGTATGCCCACTTCAGAACACTCTCACGCCGAATTAAGTTTGTACAGGTGCCACTCAGTGATTTCTGAACACATTCGGATCACCGATGGCCTTTTGGCAATTGTTTGGCAGTGTTGTAACTGGATACACTCGTGCACCCTTCATGAAAGTCGATATTCGCTTTGCGAAAAAAAATCAGCATGCAGACCAGGATTATTAAGTGAATTTATTCACTTTCAAAATATCAGTACGGGACCCCCCGTCTGTAAAAAAAATTGTCACATCTCATTTTGTGACGTTTCACGACGGCACCGTAACAGTGCCGGCGTGCCGCTGAGTCAGACCTGCCTTATATGGGGGTAGGTCGGTCGTGGGAACATATCCCATCCTATCACGCACCTGTTGGCTGTGCGTGTCACATTTTTGGTTGAGTTCAACGGGCTCTTGTTATTTTTCACGATGGGTTGAATAATTTTGCTCATCACAATGCAAAATTCAGAAGGCACCTGGGCACGAGTGGGGGTAGTTCTTTGATTCACCAATACAGTAGTAGTAGTACATTAGATGGAGGCAACGGCTTTGAGAGCCTTCAAACGAGAGGTGGGGGCTGGAGAAATTGTTCATAAAAGACAACAAAGTGCAGGGGAATATAGCACACGTACCCCATCATCATCCTCATCGTCGGCGTCGTTCATCTTGTCGAACAGGTGAGGGAACTAGATGTGATTCTCCTTAAAAAATATTGTCAGTGGAGGGCGAGGACTTGATTAGAGACAAACACATACGTTGCCAGGGTAATACGTAAAATCTGTGCACGGTTTTATGGAAAAGTCTGGCCGCTGGAAGTGGGCGGTGGGTGGCATGGCAGGCCGGAAAGGAGTCCAGAAGCGACGGGGGAGGAAGAAGGCAAGCAGGCGGGATCTTACTTGATAGATTTCATTGCCGTAGCTGTTGTTTCATGTGGACTGGAGCATTGCTTAATTGAGTACAGGTGGGAATGGAAAAAAAATGGAAGGCTTACATTTGCGTCATGGGGTAGCTATACGGATCAGCCGCCGACCTGTCGAACGCGGATTCTCGCTCAGCTTGAATACGAATTGCGGAACCATGTGATGGATCCTGTGGAAGCGGAGAAGCTGCATCGCCAAGGTGGGGTATGGATGCGGGCGGACCACGATTATTAAGTGAAACTGGTGCAGAGTGTTCAGCCAGATTGAAAGGCGGAGGTGCGGGAAAGGGTGGCTGAAAGAAATTTGAGTATTAGGGGGGCATGGGATATAAATTCGGTTGCGGAAAGAAATGTTGCGATTGCGCAGGGAAATTAGGCGATGACTGCCCCGAGTATTGCGGGTATTGCTGAAAAAGCTGGGCGTAGTGCATGGGAACGGCGGGAACGTGGGGGAATGGGGCACTAGCAATTTGGGGAGCGGGTGGATGATCAGGTGAGACCTTGGCCTTGATGGGAATGGTGGAATGCGGAGCGGCGTTAGTGGTGTCAGAGGAAGACGTGTCCGGGGTGAGGGCTGAACTTCCTGCGCTTCTGTGGCGTTACTGGAGCCAGGGCCGAAGGAGTACAAAGTTTCATCGAACAGACCATAGCGAGCCGAGAATGTTTGAGCCTTGAACCAGCGGAAACCGAGCTTAATTGTGTTGCCACCAGCAAGGGGAGAGTAGAGACGACGAGAGAGACTGAGGGTCTGGGTGGAGAGCAAGTTAACTCGGCATTTTTATACTCCCCAGAGTCGTCGTCACAGGTGCGTGGCCGCAGCCCGAATGGCATGTTCCTGCGGCGTAATGTAGGAAGCCAGGCCGTACAATTACGCGCTCATTCGGCAGGCTCAATAGAGCTCCTCAAGACTGCGGCAATACAGCCATTGGATCACGAGGTGCTGGGGAACGCTGCGTGGAAATTTACAGGGGCAGGAGGCGCCGGTGGAAGATAGCAATCGGGTAGAGAGCGCTGCGATGCTGGGACACGTGTGTGCGACGTGCGCAGTGACAGGCAGTGCACAGGTCGCTGTATTGGTATGTGATCCCGTGAACCCGTAGTCCATAGCTGACCAGATGGAGCAAGAGACGAGGATGAGATATATGGACAGATGGGGTAAAAACCACAATATGTGCAAATGAACGCATCTCGTTAAAGTATGGTTAATTAATGCGGATTGTGACAGGAGGGCAAGAACTTTCCTCCGGAATGGTGACATAATCCTTCCGCTTGAGGTTCCGGCCGCTGTTTCGGTTTCTGAGTTCTCGTGAGTCACGTATACATGTACTTGGTTCGACACATAGTAAACGAAAGTGTGGCTCCCTGAGGGAATGTGCTCGATTACGCACCGCAAATGACCCACTTGGAGGTCTATTCCCGTGTTAGCCGCAAGAGCTGTCCAAAATTACCAACCACGATCGCCGTCTTGTCACCGATTCCACTCACGGTCAACTTCTCGGCGCATGTTAACTTGGTCTGGAGTGCTTCACTTCGTTCAGAAGCTGCGGAAATTGAGCGGTACTCATTGTTTTCAGGATGCTAGATTTCATAACGGACAGAACAAGGAGAGGCTGGGAAGTTGGTGGCAACACTTCATTCGTCGATCTCGTGATAACAAGTATAAAACCCCGGACTCATATGCTTGAAACTTGCAAAGCGAAATGAGTCTCCCAATTCCGCAGCCTCCAACGATTCCCTTCATCGGCAATGTTACTTCACTGGACAGAGAGGTGCCTCTGCGCTCCTACCGACTCCTTGCCAAGAAGTATGGGGAGATATATCAACTGAACATCCTCGGTTCGTAATTCTGTCCGTTTATGTCGCAATACTGAGACCCCAGTAGGTACCACGATCGTTTGCATAAACTCGTACGCACTGGGCAACGAGGTTTGCGACGAATCCCGCTTCCAGAAGCACGTCGCAGGCGGTCTGCTACAGGTCAGACACCTTGTCGGAGATGCTCTTTTTACTGTGAGTTTGATATCGCCAGCGAGCCACATTGGTCTCATTGTCGATACAGGCGTTCAATGATGAGCCGAACTGGGGAGTCGCCCGTAGAGTCCACTACTTGTCTGCGTAGTTCTATTGATGCTCATTCAATGATGCTAGATCGCCTCCTTATGCCGGCGTTCGGGACGATTGCAATAAGAGGAATGTTGGAAGGAATGCGCGAAATCTCGGATCAACTCATTCTCAAAGTGCGTATACTTGTTCTCGTTTCCAAAAGAAAACCCTGATTATCGCCATATTAGTGGGAAAGGTCGGTGCATCTACTACCTGCATTGTTGTTGCCGAAACAATAGCACCAGATTTGGGCCCGAAGCGAAGATCGACCCTTCAGAGGACTTCACAAGGGTGGCCTTTGACGCCATCGCGTTTTGCACCATGTCCTATCGGTATGTGTATAATTGGCTGCATATCACCATCTCAATCGACGAATTACAGCATGAACTCGTTTTATACAGTTAGCCTTCTCAGCCCCTCCACGTAGAGATCAGCTAAAAGCCGATTCTGTACAGGAGACACAACCGCCATTCGCCGCCGCCATGGGCGACTTCCTGGCAGAGAGTGATCTACGAGCCAGTCGCCCGAGGGTGCTGCAAGCTCTGGTTGGATTCACTGCGAAATTTGAGCAAGATATAAAGACGATGAGAGACCTCTCTGATCATAGTACGCCTTCTGCCTTCTACTTTCTTTATAGCTCTTTTCCAATCTTTTCCGGCAGTTGTGGCTGAACGGAAGGCGCATCCGATCGACAAGAAGGATGTTCTGAATACTATGCTGTACTCGCGTGATCCCCAAACTGGCCAAGGCATTTCTGATGAATCCATTGCGCAGAACGTATGTCACACCATCTATTTCGCTGACTGAGGTGCTAACCTGCGTCTCAAGCTTATCACGTTCCTCATAGCAGGTACTGGTTCGAACACCGTATTGGATTCACTGACTTATATCATGCAGGACACGAGACTTCCTCTGGTATATGCAAGTCATGGCTTGGCGGCGTGTCCTAACAATGCCTCGCAGGGATGATGACGTTCATGGTTTATCACCTTTTGAGGAATCCGGAGGCCATGCGTAAACTGCGGGCCGAAGTCGATGAGGTGCTCGGAGACCGCCCTGTGCAGTACGAGGACTTCGCCAAGATGCCATACCTGACAGGTACGTCGAGGGTCAGGTTGGCTCCGACGTCTAATGCCATGTTCGCAGCTGTTATGCGGGAGACGTTGCGTGTATCTGCGACGGCGCCCAAACGTGGCACTACTCCTCTCAAAGATACCACACTCGGCGGTGGAAAATACGCTGTCAAGGCTGGCACCACAATCTTGTCCCAGGTATGGGAGATTCACAGAGACCCGCTTATCTGGGGCGACGATGTACGCAGCATTTTTTGCATTTCGGGCGCCCTGGTGATCTGAATGACTTGGGTTAGGCAGAGGAATTTCGTCCAGAGAGGATGCTAGACGGTAAATTTGAAGCTCTTCCGGTGCGCGGACCTTCCAAAAAATCCAGCTCTATGCATTTTAATTTCCATTGCGTAGCCTAATGCTTGGCAGCCTGTACGTATTTCGAAACAAGTACCTGGTCCCCATACTCATGCCTTATTAGTTCGGTTTTGGGATGAGAGCGTGCATTGGGCGTGCATTCGCATGGCAGGAAGTCAGGTAAGGAAGCTCCTATGTGTGTGGGCCTTCGACAACCGACCGTACTCCGATAGCCTAGTCATAACTTCCGTCATCCAGAGATTCGACCTCTCTTTCGTGGACCCCTCTTATAGGCTTGATATCAGGCAAACGCTGACAGTCAAACCGAAAGGGCTCAAGATCTACGCTCATCCTCGCGGCAGCAAACCGTTCCTGTATGCTACGCCGTCATCTACCTTGAAGAGCGCGAATACCTCCGAGGGTGTGTCATTGCCTCCTACCGCTGGACCATCATCTGGCTTGCCGATGTATGTTCTGTACGGCTCCAATACCGGCACATCGGAGGCCTTTGCGCAGAGAATCGCGAATGCGGCCCCTTCATACGGCACGTTACATGCATTGTCCATGCACTCCAATTACTTATCAAGACTCAGGTTTCCGAGCTTCAATCGGCACCTTGGATTCTGCGCTTCAGAAATTACCCAAAGATGGCCCCGTAATCATTATCACAGCTTCCTTTGAAGGTGAGTGTCTACTGAATGATGCAACTCACTTCTGACACTAACTCGGTTCAGGTGCTCCTGCGGACAATGCTGTCGGGTTTGTTGACTGGATATGCCACTTGGAAGGCAATAAGCTCTCAGGCATTCGCTTTGCTGTATTTGGTTGTGGGAATTCAGATTGGACGGCGACCTTCCAGGCGATCCCGAAGCTATGCGACGAATTGCTGGAAAAGAACGGCGGGACTAGGCTTGTCCCACGTGGTGCGGGAGACGCGAGCAAAGGCGATTTCTTCCAGGTTTTCGATGATTTCGAAGAAAACCTTTGGCGGGCGCTGTTAAAGGTATGATGCCGTTTCTGATTCCAAGCGCAGCAGAAGCTGATGCCGGGTTAGGAATATTCTACTTCTCATTCAACGACCTTGGCTTCGACATTGGAAGTGAGGACGGTGGATGTTGGGCAAACGCGTGCCTCTGTCCTTCGCCAGCCAGATTCGACGTTGGGCCGTGTCGTGGAAAACGTAATCCTGACGAAAGGTGGGCCGGTCAAGAGGCATATAGGTACGCCGAGGGTTCTTTTACGCCGAATTATGGAAAGGTCATATCCATATTCTGATTTTTTTCCTTCCAACAGAGTTCGAGCTTCCAGAAGGCACTGCTGCACGAGGTTTAACTTTCTCCCTTATTCCTAGTTTTATCGAGAAGCTGACTTTTGAACTTAGCGGGAGATTACATAGCGATGTATGTGATTGATCAGTTCCATCGTTGACTCTCGAGTTTGAACATATCCACAGCTTGCCGCATAACCCAGCCAGGGACGTCCATCGGGTGCTTGCCCGGTTCGGATTATCAAACGAACAAGAAGTAAGAGCCAGCGGTCTAGTAAGACCATGACTTGACAATGTTTCAGATTGTGTTGTCATCCGTGGGACCTACGTCCCTCCCAGTGGGCAAAAACATCAAGGTGTCGGAGATCCTTAGCGGATACGTCGAATTGGGACAAGCGGTCACCACCCGCGATCTGGGAATCCTTGTTCAGTGCCCCACAACAGAGGCGACTCGGTCCTATTTGGAAGAATTGAAGTCCTCCTACGCTGACGCGGTTTTGAAGAGGAGACTAAGTGTCCTCGAGATCCTCGAGACGCATCCTGACATCGATCTTTCTCTCGGGGTTTTCCTTCAGATGCTTCCCGCAATGCGTGTACGCCAGTACTCGATATCTTCCTCTCCTCTGTGGAACCCGCGCCACATCACACTGACTGTCAGCATCATTTCCTCCGAGGCTGCATCTGGAGAACGCACTCAACCTTTCCTGGGAGTGGGATCGAACTACCTCGCCAGTTTGATCCCTGGCGATCGCGTTCAGATGGCAGTTCGGCCGTCTGCTGCTGCGTTCCACCCCCCGGAGAATCCGCAAGTCCCCGTCGTCATGTTCTGCACTGGCGCGGGTATCGCTCCCATGCGGGGCTTCATGCAGGAGCGTGCCGCCCAGAAAGCATCTGGGCGTGACATTTCGAAAATGTTGCTTTTCTTCGGGTGCCGATCTCCGGCGATGGACTTTCTCTACTGTGACACTGACCTGGCGGAATGGATCAAGCTCGGTGTCGTTGAAGTGCACCCCGCGTTCTCCAGATCGCCCGCGGATTCTGAAGGCTGCAAATATGTTCAAGAGTCAGTCATTTCCATTGCGTAGCATTTACATCTGACATTAATGCTTTTTTAGCCGTATTCGCAAGGACAGCGCTCTGATCGTAGACGTTTACACACAGAATGCTTCGGTACGTATTTTTTCATCGCTTCCTGTGGGCATCACTCGGAAATTTCGCTCACAGTTCTACACCTGTGGTTCTGGTGCTGTTGCCAAGGGCATCAAGGCGGCCCTTGTCGACATTATCAAAGCGACAGATGGGTCGGACGTCGATGCAGCCGAGCGGAAGTTTGAGACGATCTTGAAAGGACGTTATGCGACAGATGTGTTCGACTAGTAGTGCGAGTAGCAACTGTAGGATATCGGTGATGAAATACACCGCTATCGAGAGTTATGGATGCTGCCGGCGTACATCTTGAGGAAGTTCTGAACTTCCGCCCACAGATTTCTCACACTCCCCCGGCCAGCATACCGGATAGATTCAAGGCGAGGGAATAGTCGGTCAAAATGACCATAAAGAAGTTGAGAATCTCCTTTTCACTGTGTCGGGAAAGAGTGGAGGACGATGCGTCTGAGACCATGAGACAGTAACGGTGTAGCCGAAAGTGGAGGAAGAATGGTTGGAACGAAGTCCACTTCAAAAAATCGAAGACGAGGGTAGTTTTGACCTAGACGCGCAGCGGATTTGAGAGTGATCCCAAACGCTGCAGGAGCAGATAAGGAAGTTAGGCCATTCCATCCTCGGACAAGATTAAGAAGTCGCTCGATTGGAAAGGTGGAACATTCTGGCAGTTCGAAATCCTCGAGTTGTCTGCAGTGGCGGATGGATTCTAAATCATGAACTGAGCTCGCATTGGAGATGAATTTACGAAGGTTTTTCGACCACCGAGCAGCAACGACATCGCAGATACTTTGGCATAGATGGTATTGCAAGGGTGTAACACACAGCCTATCTCCGAAAATTGATACTGATTCAATATTTTGTGACGCCAGGGTCCGGATGAAAGCAAGGATAACCAAGAAGGACGCGTTTTTCACAGTGAGATGCGTCAAGGACAGTAACAGCTGCAGGTGGGATTCTCCCAGAGCCGCCTCCCATCCGAGAAGATCGGTGACAAGCGAGTCCAAATGAGGAAGAGCGCTGAGTTTATCGAAAAAGGCAGAGATCGGAGCCGTTCCCACGTCACGAAGTTCGAGAAAATGCAGCGAACTAAGCGAATCGATGCAGTCCAAAACAAAGGAGTCAGATTGTCTGACAATTTTGAGGTGCGTCAGTCGCACGGCATGTGTCGCAAGTTGGGGAGAGCCGTGTCTCCGGTGCATTACCTTCCCATTCGACGGCTTCTAGGGACGGAGAGATAAAAGGCATTATCTCCCAAGTCTTGGGCACCTTGGGTAGATAGCCAGCGTAATGGAACTTGAAAAACGCGAGATGTGGAAATAAAGGCGAACTGTGTTGAGCAAGGCGCATATAAATCCCCCCTCTGAGAAATAGATGGCGACGGTACGAAATTACTCTGACGGTCGCAGCACGCCTGTCAAACAGCGCCCACTTTTCGGGTTCAATTGGACCCCCCAGGTCCTATAGCCCATGTATTAGTGTGCAGATCGATCTGAATGGGTAATGGATTCACATAGTCTCCTCCTTGCAATTTGAAGGTTGGCAATAGACGTAATAAAGGTAGAACGTTATCCAATCTACGCCACAAGTAGTGCATTGAGGTTTCGTAGAATTGTCTGGTGGTGAGTGCGATTGATAGGAGGGTCTGCCCAGCATCTTTTACGCCGGCGGTGTGCGACTCGGAGTCAGAAACCGGCGCAACGTACTGTAGAATCTCCTCCAGTAGATCTGGGTTGGAAAGGCAGGCGGTAAAGGGGTCTTGTGGTGAGTTTGCGACATCCATTCTGTCGTGTCGACACTGCGAAAGTCGAGGTTCGGAATACTGTAAGCGCCGTTCTGGCGAAACAGCGGTGCCGAGAGATGCCGGACGTACCAAAGGACCGCAAATAGTAAACAAATAGACTTCCGCCGGGATTCCGCGAGTCCAGGGATCTTCCACAGGTGATCAAGCGAAGACGGCGAAGGATTAAGATACATTGATGACAACTCAGGACGCTACGGTGCCACCATTCTCGCAGGGTAATGCTACATCGTGATTATTCAGGCCTCCCGGACGGAACCCTACAAATTCCAATATCATTCGTCACCCTCGCACCAAACGGAGGACACATCAAGCACCCACCATATGCATTCCGCGCACTGAGCTCACCGCTCACTGCCACCCAGGTGCGAATGATAATCGCTCGACATCCACGTCATGTACTGCGTGTCCAAATACGGGTTCATGACGGTGCTGATCGCGGGGCCGTCATCCTCGGTCGTCGTCGTCGTCCCGGTGCGTGTCGTGCGGTTGGGCAGGCGCGTGGGGCGGAGGAGCGCAGGGTCACGCAGGTTGAGCATGAGGCGCGAGATCATTACGGAGGAGATTCTGGTGGGCGGGGTGGGGTGAGGTTAGCGAGTGGGGAGGAAGGAGGAGGAGGGAGTGCGTACACGTTCGTGATGGTGGTGACCGACCCGCTGATGAATGGCTATATATGCGTGCATGGGGCTGGGTCAGCTACTACTGTATACAATCAAATATCGTGGTTCGGACGTACCCCGCCCATCTGGAGGCAGTTGAATAAGGTGCGGACAACGGAAGAGGTACAGGGGCGACGCAGAGTATAAGTCCCGATATTACACGCATTGCTCAATATCATCAAGCTGCGAAGTGGTTAAATCGCTCTCTAGCGCCGCCGGGTGTTGACTCACCCGAAGTATACTGAGCCTGGCCATGGGAGGGGGACATTGATTAGCGAGAACTACGTGAACAAAAGATGGATAGTTGGACTCACCATCGCGGACCAGGACGGTCAACAGGCTGCCGCGGCGCGCGGTGTACTTGAGGGCCTTGAATACGGTCAGGGAGAAGATCATGACGTCGAACACCAGCTAGCGTGCGAATATAAGAGGCTAGATCTGCGATCGATAACTTAGAGCGAGAGGGACGTACCATCCCACTCCATGCCGCTGCCAGACCTTCAGAGCACTCGTATCAGTTTCGAGTTCCCTTCCACAGTCGAATTAAGGGAACGCACGTAGACTCCTGGTATCAAGTTGAGCGAGGAGGAGATCGAGGAATACGGAGACGCACTTGGCATGGGTAGACGCTATAGGACACCCAATTTTTTTTACGTAGTCCGGAAGAGTATTGTTACTATGGCCCGTCGTCAAAGTCCACTGGATAATCGGTCATCATGAGCGAGTGGAGATGAGGGTAGCCTTGGGATGGCTTACCAGGGCGAAGACGAATGCGGCGAGAGTAACGATGATTTGGAATACAAGAATAGTTTTGTTTCGGTCGTATAGAGCGTATGTCCTCATGAGAAGCATCACTGCGTGCGAGGTAAGCTATGGATGGATGGTGGGGTGGTGTGACGGACCTGCGACCAGCACCTGAGATAAAAGTGCGAAATACTGGTGATAAGATTGTAGTTTAATACACCTGACATGGAATAAGCATTCCACATCCTGTGTCGAAGAGTATAATAACCTACAACTGCAGGGCGCAATGAGTGGAATAGCTCAAGGGGAATGACACAACGAAACTCACTGGAATTCTCTCGGGGTCAGTCGTTGTTAAGAGGTACTCCGCAATGATTGGAATGGTTCCAAAGAGCGAGTAGTAACGATTGAGGTAGAAGAAAAATGAGCCCCATGTGAGACGGGTTCCCCAGTACCGAGTCACCTCTCGCTCGAAGGTGAGGATGTAGTCATAGAGAAGGATAGCTGATTCCACGTCAATAAGCAGAAAACGAGGTGGTGCTAGTGTGACTTACTGAATGGAATCGTAATGAGAAGGCGCGCAATATTTCTGTGGATATCCGATAAATTGAGCAAAGAACTGTCGACCGCGAGACGACGAACATTTGTTCATGAACCTGAGTAAGATTCGGCGTGTCGCTCATTAATAACAAGTATGCCTCTGGATTGTCGTCGGTGACCAAAGCATTCGGCCAGAAGTGGGTGGAAACAAGGCGAAAGCAAGAGTGTGCAAACCGAGGGGTGGCAGAAACTCGATCAACCCACGTGCTAGATCCCTCCCAAATCTGGAAAGCAGGTGATGTAATGATGCAGTGTCATACAGCGCAGCACTACAATACTCTTTACTTTTCACTCCATTTCCACCTGGAGAAAGCATATTTGTACTATACTATTGTCCTGGCATAGAAATGCATGGCAGATTTATGCTCACTTATGGCTACCATCGGTACACCCGGCAACTTCCGATCATTTTGCGTGGCTGTGGTATAATCCGATACCGACGGCTATCGGCACATCTCGATCATGATTGGCAAATATTTCCCCATATAGTGGTAATCGCTTAAACTCCTTTGTCAATCTCGCACATATGGCGTCGTAGAAAAGCTCCACTAGCCAGGTGCTCTAAGTTCCATATAATAGCGCAAAGCAATTTATCTGGCGCACCTTGGGTGCACTCCTAAAACGGACTGTTATCATCAACGATCACCGTGTGGCGTACTTACCGCCGCGTACCTCCGTGGTGGTCCGTGGTGGGCGCATGGCAATGGAGATTACGATTTTGCAAGTCGGGCACTCAGAAATATGGTAATGAAGGATATTTCTCAAGTACTGGCTGTCTATAATGACATTCAATAAATGCCCAGGCGATAACCCAACTTACGGCTACACAATGACATAGATATTATCAGATTATCCAGGATGCCAAGGCCCACATATACTGTAACATGTGCCATTTGACTGATGGCTTGGTTGTTATGTTGCCTGAGGCGATGCTTATCAACCATCTATCTTGACGCCGGCTAACTCCGTCCTTGTTCAACGCCGGAGAGCGCCGGAGTCGTTGAGCAAATGGTCGACGAGGGTGTGATGGTTACTTAGTCTCGAAAGCTTTTGAATAACGCTCCTCTCATGCTCTTGTATTTTCCAGGTCTGTTGCAAGAGCGAGTTCACATCCGAGTGGAGATTAGTACTAATTTAGTAGTCAGGGCTTGAGTTGCCCCATTCCTCTAAACTTAAACAGTGGCAGTTTTAAACGCCTCATCAAGTATCGACGGCTTTCATACCATGCAGCGCAATGCCATCGATGGAATTATTTCCACTGGAGTTCCACTGCGTCTCAAATCACAAGTAGGCCATCGTGCATGTTAGATACTGTCCAACATGCTCCCCAAGATACAATGCAATGCATTCATTTGATCAGCTGCGGAGGGAATTAGCACACCGTAAGAAGGCCCGTTGGAGTCCGACGACTCCCCGCTCGTTGTTAGGTCTGGTCGAGATATTGCCTCGAGCCAATGTATTAATTACTCACCGAGCGCTAGAAGGCGCTAGAAATGTATTGTCTCGCACGTACAGTGGTAGGACGGGATACAAACCGCCCCCGGCGCAGTCCCCGCACACGACGATGTTCTCTGGTGGGATGTGCAGGTCTTCGACGAAGCGTAGATTATGCGCAGACTGCATCTTGCAACAGGGGAGGGAAGCGAGTTTCAGGAGCAAGCCGATATTCAAGAGCTAGAAGGAACTTGATGAAAGGATAGAAATGGAAAGTGCACGGCAACCCGAATACACGGGCTTCATACTTGGACAAGGGGAATGATATTGATAGCTGGCCGGCAGTGCTGGAGAGGTATTACGCACCTACGACATTGACTTGAGCATCGCAATTCAGGCGTTAGCCCGGCAATATGGCGGGAAGACATGTATTCCTCGCGAAGTACAAACTAGCAAATTAAAGGATCGATTCGTCGAAATTGATCCATGAGCGCAAGGCAGGATATTAGGGAAATCCAAGGCTCCCTTCCAACCGAGTGGGATATCGATAACCAAGTTAGGTGAACATGTAAATCTGTAAATTAACGACACGACCAACAGTTAAATAGACCCACTTACTTGCGTTTCACCTCCAGGAGGCGAGGGTAATTCGGTCCCCAATACGAATCTGCAACATATCCGGGAGCCATATTTACTTATCAGATTTGGAAACTACATACACGCGTGGCCGGACTCGTGGATGTCGTCCTCGTTCATTTGCGCCCCGGAGTTCGGTGTCAGCGAATTAAGCTCTGGTGCGAAATCATGCAGGCGCCCTGTACCTCCTCGGGCCGACGCAAACTATCACAATATCAATCTCCGGTAGCGGAACGATTTGAAGGGAGTGGCGGTCTTACATGCCACAACACAAGGCGTCACGAACCCAGTAGATAATCCCAGACCGCGCGCGGTTGACGTAAGTTACTCACGAGGATGATCGGATCTCGAAATATTCCTGTTGACGCTGAAGCCATCTAGTTAGGCCGTTGGATATAGTTTTCTGGCAACTTTGAACGATAGAAAGGAGCTGTGATGGTACTTGAGCGGAGATGTCGTACATGTCCTGATAAAACGCAGAGCAAGAATGGAGATGGCGGTTGCAACTGAAGCCTGAACAAATACTGAACAAACAAGACTTATTTGCGCGAGTTGTCCTTGGGACAAACCACCATGAGCGCCCATCTGCGCGACATTGCAACAACCACGTTGGCTGCTATATCGGCCGGAAAAGTGGTGGTTAATGGACTCTTATACGATCTGCGCTCTAAACTAGCTGAATCAACCCATCAAACTGCGTACTATCCCCCCAATTCATTACTCTCCGCCTGGCACTCGTTCAGCCCCGCCCAGACGTCACCTACGGAAATAAATACTGTGATAGAGATCTTGGAAACGACCACTCTTGATGCCGCCCGGAATGCAGGCCTGAAAGGCTACAAACGCCCCATTGGCGTTCTCAATTTTGCATCGGCGGAGCAGCCCGGGGGTGGCTTCATCAACGGCGCCAGTGCGCAGGAAGAATCCATCGCCCGCAGCTCCGCACTCTACGCATCCCTCATGACTCCTACTGCGCAGCAGTTCTATACGCTGCACTGCGCGGATGGAAAGGGGGGTTATTATACCCACGCGATGGTGTACTCACCGCACGTCGTGGTCTTCCGCACGGATGATGGGGCATGGGCTGAGCCGATGGAGATCGATGTTCTCACTAGCCCCGCCGTCCATGCAGGTCTCGTACGCAAGCGCGCTGCACCGGGTACGGCGGTCGAGGTGGACATCATGCGTGCGATGAAAGAGCGCATGGCCCGTATACTCTTCCTCTTCGAGCGGCGTCAAGTGCGCAACATTATCCTGGGAAGCTTCGGTACCGGAGTGTTCCAAAACGATATCGACACAGTAGCGGGAATTTGGGCGGAGCTGCTGTGCGGTCCCTCGGCGCGCTTCGGGAGCTCCTTTCAGTATGTGGCCTTTGCCGTTGTGGATCACCCTACGTACAAGCGATTTCGGAGAGAATTTGTGATGACTTGATATGTATGAATATTCAGATGTGTCTATTGTCGGTGTTTCACGTTCGGCTCATCGCCCGCCTGCAATCTGCCATTTCGTGGCGTGATTGGTAGCGCAATAGCGTGAGGTAACCCTTGTACAAGTTGAATTTTCCCATACATGGTCAGGAAGGGTGTGTGTTCTTCTTGCATTTCGGGATGATTTGATAAATTCTGAAGTCAGGAACTACGAAATCAAGCGAAGATATGACAGGCGATCAAATTTACACAAAGTACACGGAGGTATCTTAAGAAAATACACGGACCTGAGATCAAGACTAGATAGCGGTCATAAATCAGGGCTGAATAGGCTTGATGCGCAGCGGCATCTGATACCCCTTCTCCTTCTTTTTGATCAGGAACGGGCGCTGCACCGAGGTGTCCGATTTCGAGATGTCCTCCGGCAAGACGGCCATCTCAAATTCAAATCTACGGACGAGCGTGTACAACAGCGCTTTCAGGCTGAACGCAATCCAAGTATCAATACATTTTTGACATATTACGATGGACGGGAATACTCACTTCGCGAGGGCGAAGCGCCAGCCGATGCAGTTGTGCGGACCGCCGAAGAATGTGAAGAGGTGCGACCAGATGCCCGGGATGGCGCTCGCGGATTCGGGGATGACATCCCACCGGTCAGGACTATGTGGCAGTCAGTGGAGGCAGTCGAGATCAAACGAGTGGCGCCGCGTACTTGAATTTTGAAGCGTCTTCACCCCAGTTGCGGCGGTCCATGTTCACAGCGAGTATGGGAATCCAGATGAGCTGCCCCTTCGACACCCTGATCGGGAATGCAAATTCAATGACCACGATTCGGAATGGTGAAAGGAACCATACGGGATGCTGTCGTGCTGCACGCCTTTCGTGTCGGTGTACGGCGTCCCGAGGGGCAGTACGTCGTCGGTCATGGCCATGCGGCTGCTGAAGACGACAGGCGCGTACATGCGCAACGCCTCCTTCACGACTTTGTCCAGGTAAGGCAGCACATTGAGCTCGTCCATCGTGGGCGTGTCGGTGCCCATAGTCTGGAGTTCATCGCGTAACTTCGATTGGATGCTAGGGTGTAGTGCTAGGGCATAGAGTGCCCATGCTGCGGCCGTGCTGGATGGCGTCAGAGTATCAGTATCGGCGACGTACAGGAAGTTACTCGCGGGACCTCATAGTCTCCTGAGCGGCGACGAAGATGGTAGGAAGCTCTTCAACAGTCAACTATGAGCGCAGAGAGCAGACGTGATGGCAGGATCCTTACGTGAAGCAACCACCGCATCACTCAACCGCTGGCTTTCAGGCAGGTCCGTGGATAAATTCGATTTCAAGAGGAGAGACAGCAAATCACGTCTGCTCTTCTCTGATGCACCTGTCTCGATCGCTGCTTTCGTCTCTTGTATCAGCTGCATTCCGATTCGGTCCATGGTTCTGCGGGCTGCATTTAGGTCTTTGCTAAAGGGTGCGGGCTGTATATGTTTAAGTGGATCAGTGCTAATGCGCTGTGCAGGGCATGGGATACGAACCAAAACGCGCAGGATTGGAAATCGGCCTTGAAGGAGAGAAAATGGGTTAATCTTGCTCGTATTGAATATAACAGTAAATGTTTTGTCGAGCTCGCTTGGGTTGTCTGAAGAGCTGAGGGCTTCGAAAGGATAATCGAAACCTGAAGGACGAAGAAAGTTACAGAACGACCACCACTTGAATCATCCGGATGATTGAACTCACCGGCGAGACCGATGACGTCCAGGGTCATACTCTTCAACCCAGCCAGTACATCGATCCGCGAGGTCCCGCTGGAGTCGGGCAACTGGGAAGCCCATACGTTCCGTAGCTGAAGATAATGTGAGAGGATCGTTGGGAAGACAGGAACGTCGACCTCACTTCAACGGATTTCTTTACAAATATCTCTGTGAGTTCGCGAATTTGGGATGCACCGAAGGCGGGACTCTACGAAAGTTATTCGTGATCTGGAATCCGAATAATTCCAAGGAACACACCATGATCTTTCGCTATATCAGTCGAACTCAGAATATTGTTTCGAATATGGAGATGTATATCACGTACCAGTTTCGCATGCTCGTCATCTTCCACGACAATGAGCCCTAAGAGTCCGCGTTTCACGTTAATTATTCAACTTGATTTGACATGTAGTACGTACCCCGCCCGAGCAACTGACTGAAGGCAAAACGAATCATTGGAGCTTTCTGATAAATTTCGCTGTGGTTCACAACACGATGCAGTGCTTGCGTATCCACCGTGTAGAGGTGAGTCGTCTGTGGGTCAAATTGTAAACGGTTCAATTCAAACCATAAGATAATATTCCCTTACACTCATCACACTATTGAATTTGAATGTCGGCCCATACTTCGCCTGCCATTCTTGCGTGAGATCAAACTGCATTTGAGATCATTGTGGCATAGCGAAACGAGACAAGAATAAGTTACAGGCATCTTCCCGAACCAACCAAAGAAGAAACTTGGATTTGGAGGGCCAGGAATATACCGGAAGGGCGAATTGAGGCATTCAGAGACCAGTCCGTAGAGGATCCTGGTGATGTGCGCGACAAGAACGGCCGCAACCGCAGACGCGACAAGTCGGAAGGCCATCTTTGAGATGTATACCGGGAGACCGCTGTCAGAGCATACGTGAGCCTGAAGCCCTAGCGAGATTGCGGCGGTGTTTGTATCAAGTTTATCACCCACGCTGCTGGCAAATCACAGTCTCTGGATTCTCTCTGGATTCTGGATCAGATTCGCTCCGTTGCCGTCGGATTACAATCGACGAGATCTTGGGGGATGTCGAGGAAGTTTTCTGAGCAAGGGGCTGTGGTCCACGGGCAAGAATTTGTTCAGACGAGAGCGAGTACCAGAATTTGTAAGCGGTCGGCACTATCCGATCAATTCCGGGCCTGGACCCGTTTATCATGATCAACATCTCCTGTGTAGCCCGACCACCACAGTCGAAGCGCCTTCGGTTGTTTGTTCTGGCTCTCCAACAGGGCAGTGAAAATTAAAGCTTGAAGACTCCTATCTGGAGCCTACTCGGAGGATTCTGCCTCAAAGCCATCATTTATCCAAGATCGACGATTGTTCTGGTTGCTAAGTATGTCCTCGAGGTATTTTACGCCGTTCCGATGTTTCGATTGGATGCTTGAGCTGAGTGGATGGCCCGGGTCGTTTTGTATTTTTATTTTATTTTATTTTGCTTTTTTTGTTCTTTTAGTTCTACCGTGGCGAGTCGAATGGCTGCGACCGTGAGCTCGGCTATGGGGATACAGAAAGGCCCAGGGACGATGGTGTAAATAGTGCGTGTACACCGGGATACTTCCTGGAAACCAGTGTTCCTGAGCGGGACCGTGCCGTGTAAATCTACCTACCTACCTACCTACCTGCTGATGATTTTTTTCTTCTTTTTTTTTCAGGTTCAAACAGATTTGCATAACCATCTGTCCTTCCATTTTCTCCACTATGCGTTGTGAAATTTTGACTATTTGAGGATGCGAATGCCTGATGCAATGATACTTGACGTTGAAGATCAATCATTATCTCAGGATTATCACTATCAGCCGATGGACCTGAGATACTGCTTCACTCCGATATCCCTATATAATCGATCGTGTTTCTCTTGACTAACCATGGGATCACTCCTTCTTCCTTTGGATTTTAACCCTATTCAGTCTCACATTCAGAATGGCCTGTTCGGAATTCTCCTCGCAAGCTCAGCTGGGTCCTGTTGCCCCCGTGGATTCATTCTTATCCTATGAGAAGAGTCGGCTCACACAGTTCAATCAGTTTTTCCGGGGGATCAAAAGTCATACATTATCATCGCTTGGCAGGGATTAGCCTCAAGCTCTCTGTTGGACCACAGGGACACAAGTAAGTCTTCCCGAACCCAGACTGTCTCTACAAAAATGACTTTCGAGCATAGCTAATTTTGCGTGGCATACCGCGATAGTTGTGATATATCACAAGTCTGTCGGTATCATTGCGGTATCATGTTAGCTTCCTGCGTGCCAAGCAATTCTGTTCATGCATGGCTCGCAAAAATCCGAGGACTCTGCCGACATTTTGACTCTACTTCTATTTGCGACGTGCTGCTCCACATGGTATGTGTCGACCGAATTTGTTGATCCACTTTCGTGGATTGCCGCCTGTGATTTTTTGCTCATATTTCGTTGGCAGCGTTGTATCGTGTTCTTTATCCCACACCTGGCTCGAAGTCGAGACAAGCCTGCCTACCTTTATGACTCTGAAATGGGTAATGATTCGTGCGCGTTTAGGTATGATCATTGCACCCATTTCACTAGGAACCGGCACTTGCGATATATCCTTACGTACTCCTTACATTTGGATCTCTTATCATTTCCCGAGTACAGAATAACAAGAAACTGACATATTCAGCTTCAGGCACAGACTACACGCACCTCGTCTCTCACAGCCGCCTCTATGAACCGGAGTAAGTCCTTACATGGGGGCCAACGGACTGGGTCCCTTGGAAAGGTATATAAGGGATCGAAATTTCCACTCAACGCTCAGGGTATCTCGCATCGCAACATGCGGTTGACGTTCAGCGCTGCTTTCTTTACTCTCATTGCTGCTGCAGTGGCCGTTCTGACGAAACGTGCGACCTGCAGCAAATGCAGAACTGCCGCTGCCGCATCTTGCTGCGTCTGGTTTGATGTCCTCGATGATATTCAACTGAAATTGTACTCAATTATCTCACTTTTCATCTCATGGGCTAACCCACCCATTTCACGTTCAATGGAGGAGAATGTGGTATGCTGCATCTGACGTGAAAACTCAACTGTTAACATACCATTCACTTTTAACAGGAGAGGAAGTTCATTAGGTAAGTAGAACCTTCTCTTCTTTGTGATACCGTCTAACAGATATCCACCACAGTCACTTCGGGTAACGTTTTGCACACACACTTATGTGCAGCCAATTATTGATTCATGTCACTTAGCTTACATTCCACGATGCGATTGGGTTTTTTCCCGCCCTCTTTTTCGAGGGAAAAGTCGGGCAAGTTATCTTCTCTTGACATTGCTTCCCTAATCTCTGACCTTGTTGTAGTGGTCTAGGAGTGGGTCAGTATACTAAGTTTCTTGCTGCCATTAGTTCAAAACCATAATGATTCTCAGACGGATCCATAATGGCTCATTTGATGAGACTACAATAGTGCGCGAACTTGGATAATAGCTCAGTCTTCGTGCATGGGGTGACAACGAAGTCTGAGGGGAGCGACTCAGGGATACAAGATATATAAGTGTCCGGCGTGGCATCACCATATCAGAAGTAGCATATGGAAACCAAGTAGTAAAGTAAGGAAATATTATGAGAAGTCTGTAAGCCGTCGGGCGGGAGATAATGTTACCATCGGGGCTTTGGCTTACCAGGTGGGCCGTCAGTTCCGCCAACATCACTCTGACATCGAGACTTTGTTCCATATGTTGCTTTTCTTTTCCAACCCGACCGATATCTGATAACGTGAATTATGCATAGTGGCCAACAATGGAATCGGTGAGTCTCAATCACATCCACGAGAGGCATCTGTTCATGCATTGCCAAAGATACATTGTCGATGCTCAGAGACCTTTCGCACACACGCACAAGGTCTCTTTCGGAGACTTGTCAAAGACTTGTAAGCATTCACCCAGCATGCACATTGTTCAGGACTCAGACATATCCAAGTATCCAATTTTCCGGCGCCGTCGGAGTGAGCAACTGTCTGGGCGCTCCCAGGTTGGAATTCCTAGCAGGTCACTTGAACTTCTCCCTGCCTTCGCCCCCCGGTTTGGTTCAAGATCTGTTTGACCCAGTTGACAAGATCGTTGCTCGTTTTGGCAATGCAGGCTTTTCTCGCAACGAGATCATCGACTTGCTTGTCAGCCATGCCGTCGCTGCGCAGGACTATGGCACTTAGCCTCATTTATTGGATTTCTTCTAAATCCTTTCTGATATGACATTCTAACAGGGAACCCCCTTTGATTCCACTCCAGGGACCTTTGACGCTCAGTTCTTTGTCAAGGTCAGCAGTATAAATACCTACGACTCCTTGGATTCATGATGTGCGTTTCAGACCCTTCTTACCAGAAGTCTCTTCCCCGGAAATGGAAGCAACCAGGGTGAAGTGCTTTCCCCACTCGCTGGGCGAATTCCGTCTGCAGTTGGGTTTCGCGATTGCTAGAGACCCAAGGTGAATATGTCAGGTACCATGACATTCAGCGTGTGCCTGACCCAAATCATCTAGGATAGCCTGCGAGTGGCAATCGTTCGTTGGTGAGCTTGTGTCATGCATTTCTTGCAGTGCCTCAACAACCGCTTCTGCAGCCAATCACAATACCATGATGTCTAAATTCTGTGCCCCTATGTCAAAGCCGGCTACTCTCGGTCAAATTCGCAGACTCCTTACCAATTGCTCCAGTCAGTGGACCGATTTCTTTGTCCTACAGATCCTTGTTGTTCGACCCAGACGTCATCCCTGCTCCAAAACCTCTTACGAAGCCCTTCCTTCTGGCGGGCAAGACGCTGAAGGATATCGATGTCTCTGTGAGTATACCGAGAATTCATTTTATCACACATCCTGAAACTCTTTGTAGTGGAAAGCTAGCCCCTTCCCCATTCTCACGGCCCAGCCTGGTAGGCTTTGCTGGCTATTCTATTTCCGTGGCTCAACTGATTCCAGGCTCTATCCCCCTAGGTCCCGCCACTAGTGTCGCTCCTATGTCAGTCCCTTCCTTTCCTGAACTTATAAGATGCCTGGCCTTTGAAACTGATAGTCCGCCGTCGTGAATTCCGAGATGTGGACTCCCATCCTGTGGTGGTTAGTGGAATGAATAAGTCTACCAAAAAAGGAAATGCTTAACATTCCATCAAAACTTGAGCACCACTGGTTGAGCATTTCAAAATTTTCACCTTCTTTTTCAGTGAAAAATGTTGTTTATTTTTCAGACATTTTTCACTGAAAAAGAAGGTGAAAATTTTAAAACTTTTTCAGCACTTTCTCAATTCAAGGTGAAAAATTCGAAATAAAATAAGAAAGTGATGAAAATGTTTTGAAATTTTCACCTGCTTTTTCAGTGAAAAATGTGTGAAAAATAAACGACATTTTTCACTGAAAAAGAAGGTGAAAATTTTGAAATGTTCAACCAGTGCACGGCGAAAATAAATCACGCAGTCTCAAGGTTTTCGGAAACAGCTGTAATCAATCCGCGGATTAATCCGGATTTTCCGTCTCAACGGGTTCTGATTAAGTAATCCTCCTAGGGTTACTGGATTGAATACAAGGTTGAGACGAAAAATGTGGTAAATCCAGTCTCAAGCACAATGCGTCTTCTCCATCTCCGTCTACGAAAAGCGTTCAGTAGCGACACAAAAGAAAAAAGACGACGAACAATATTTTTTCTCCACCTTCGCCACCCTGAAGCCTAGCGAGTCACTATACAGCACAATAGCTGGCTTGTTCGATTTGCGAACATGAAGAGAAACAAAATTTGCGTCATATATCGTCACCATGGCCTCCTCTATGGTGGCTATAGTGAAAAAAGCGACTGCCAGCCAAATTACGGTAATCAACGCACGCGATAAGTGCATCAGTTTACGTGCAAGCCCCAGCCTCCGGTCGGAACGCAAGACGGAAATGGAGTTGACGTGACCGTCACTTCGCCCTCTAAGTCATCCTTTTTCGGGTCGTCATCTTCTTTCTCATTGCTGGTACAATATGAAGTAAGGGATCCAGTAACAGTGATACAAATAAACACACATTTTAGCCAAAACATAGCCGACAATACGGCCTTTGTTGTCCTCTGCGACGAAGGAGATCTGGGGCCATGTCATCGCATGATATATCCCTGAATCACACACGAGCGATATTCGTCCCACCCTTGCAAGGAATTGAAAGAGGACGCACAGAATTTCATGTGGTAGTTTCCGGGAAGATTTTGGAGGTTCGTGGCCTGAATATCTAAAAAGTCTTCGGGCTACCGAGGTGAAGAAGAAGAGTTTGATTTCAAAAGGTTTACTAAAGCTCGCCAAAGTTGCGAAGAAAAATGGGCACAGACCTGATCGGTGAACGATGCTCACAAAGGGAAGTTATGAGATAGTGTTTAAACACACCTTAGCTAGTCGGATGTTCATGGAGAGTACGCGTTATGGCGGCTGACACGCGTCTACCCTGCTCAAGATGATGGTGGCTGCTGTAACGCAAAACACACGTCACGGTCACATTTCCTTTTCGATTTCCAAACTTGCACAAACCCCACGCTCTTTTTTCAAGTTTGGATCAACCGTCTCAGGGTGATTCAGTGTTTCTCTGCTAAATTCTTCGCCTTTCACCATGCTATATACTCGAGGTAGCATGTGCCACAAATATCTTTTCGGCCATATGCCGTCTCGTCGAATCTTATCGGGATTCGGCGAGAACGGGACTCATTGCACGCCGCGCTGAGTCGTCATGGACACGTCGTAATTGGAGTTGGTTCTCATCGGCGACTCGTAACAGCAGGCTGTCAGCAGCGGTAAAAATATATATTGACTCAGTCGTCAATACAAGCTAAGCAATGATACAATATTAAGGTTTCCAGCACTTGGTGAAAGGTTGCGAAGACGCAATTATCTGCCTGTTACTCTTTCTGCAAGGTATTCACCTTGTCGGCGTCTGCTAATAGGAAAAAGCGCCCATCCGGTTTCGCTTCCAGAGGAGCAGGCAGGCAACTGGATTGTACGATGCATCAGACTCGGAAATAACGAGATAGTTCTCTGGTTCTACGGGTTGAATGTACTGGTGTTTTTATCAGAAATAAACCAGGAATGATAATCTGGAACTCACAGAGCAGTTGCGGACTCGGCAATCGGACTATTGAGGTCCACCATGTAAGCCATACCTATTCCCGTAGATTCTAACACGGTGTCCGCTCCCAGTGCCTTCGTCTCGTCAGCCGAAAGATATGTTAAGGACTCGGTGGTGGTAAGGAAAGGCTGTGTGTCGACAGTGACAATTTTCCATCCGACACGCTATTTCAATGTTCCCATTCTTTTCGGATTCAGGCCAAACGATGGACGTGAGGGTCCCATTGACATCTGCATCCGCCGTACCACTCGCCTCGTCCGTATGCACAGGAGATTCCGAACCACTTGGAGATTCCGAACCACTTGGATCCATATCATCATGCATGTCCCTGTCCGGAGCCCCTCCTTCCTGTTGCCCGCCTGGTGTTTGAGATCCGCCCTGATCCTGTCCTGAGGCTGTGCAGGTGTCATCAGCGGAAGGAGATTGCTAGTAAGGTAGGTAGGTAGGTAGGTAGATTTACACGGCACGGTCCCGCAACTGTGTCATCTGGTGTAGTCTCATTCCCATCTTGTTCTTCGGAGGACGTGCTCTCCGCGCGGCATGCCAGACATGTGGGGTCACGGAGAGTATGGAACATATCCTTACCCAATGCTCGCGCCCCGGACAAAGGCAAGTGTGGGAACTCGTTAAGTCACTGTGGCTCAAGAAACATTCAACATGGCCACAAATCTCCATAGGATCAATATTAGGTTGCGCCCTCGCCACAATTACCGATGAAAACATCAAGCGTCGCCTCGCTGGAACAACTAGACTGTATCGGGTACTGATGTCCGAATCCCTGTACCTTTTTTTTGGAAAATTCGTTGTGAGTCCGTTATCGGGAGGGGCGGCGAACCGCCCGGCGAAAGTGAAATACATAATAGATGGTTACACACCATGAACGAACGCCTCTACATTGATCGGACAATGACGAACCAATCCCGTTACGGGCGAGACTCACTCCCTATACTCTTCGTTGCACAACCTGGAGCCGGACCCTCAAAGATGAGGACAAACTCCCAAAAACAGGCTTAGGGAACCTAAAGTTTTAGTGGGTATTGAGCCAAAAGTATCGTCCAGATCTCAACCCCCCAATGTGCCAACAAATGGAAGGTGGGGCTGGAACAGAGAAGGCCACGAGTCCCACACTGGGAAACTCCATCCCGTGCGTTAATTCATTTCCTTAGGGTGGGTGAGACCTAGTCTCACTTCCCTCCATGGAGGTTGCAACTCCTCCATTTATTACGCGGTTCACGATGGCTAACCAGTTAGTTTGTCCTCTACCGACATCGTACCACCACCCCCCCCCCCCCCCCCCCTCCCCCCCCAAAAAAAAAAGAAGAAAAAAAACGGACACTTTGAGACAGGAATATGAAGCTGGGCGAAGGCTTGAAATTCGCAGGTCAATTGTTGTTGAGTGAGGAGGCTACAGTTAATAATACCTGCATCTCCCGCGTAGTACAATGTCGCTGATTTCGTCGCTCTCAGGTGACCAAGTTCGGCTGGATCGTATCTCAGGAGTGTTCGCGTTCAAACGACCTCATCTCCCATGACACGGCGTGTTCGAACAGCAAGTCTGGAGCCTGTGTCCCTGGTGTTCGAACTGTGATTCGAACAGGTGTTAAAACGGCTCCAGCCAGACTCTGACCATAAACATTCACATCTCCCCAACTCAGGCTGTGGTTCAAACCGATGTTGAAACGGGTGTTCGAACAGGTTAGAACATCCAGTCAGACTTTGACCCTCCATGAAGATTCATATCCCCCCAAATCAGGCTGTGGTTCCAACCACTGCTGTTCAAACGGGTGTTCGAACATATTCGTACAGCTGCCCGAACTGATGTTCGCAGGTCAGTTTCGGGCATCTACACTCGAGGTGGACGTTTTTTTTGGTTCGAGCCAGAGGTCATGATGGTTCGAACGATTCGAACAGTCCGTTTCACAGCCATACTCGAGGTCAACATTTTTTTGGTTCGAACGGGAGAGCAATCACGGTTCGAACGGTTCAAACAGTCCGTTTCACAGCCACACTCGAGGTCAACATTTTTTTGGTTAGAACGGGAGAGCAATCACGGTTCGAACAGTTCGAACAGGTCCATTTCACAGCCACACTTGAGGGCGACATTCTTTTGGTTCGAACAGTCTATTTCACGGCCGCGCTGGAAGTTGACATTTTTTTGGTTTGAACACTACACAGGTTCGAACAATGCACGCATGGTTTGGACGATCAGTTCCCCTGTTTGAACGGTGATACTTCAGACGATTCAATTCCGACTGCTTGAACCACTGCTCGTTCAAGTTGTTCAAACAGTCCCACACGTGAGGCAATGCTAGAGCGCTCAATCCGTCACCTATAGTTCTCAGCTGTGGTCGTAGGTTCGAACAGACGATTCGAACATATGAGAGGGTGACTGCTGCAAACGTGTTCGAACGAGAGGTGCCATTGGAGATGAGACCGTTCGAATTAGAACGCTGCGGTTGCTGCTGGATCATCATCCGGGTGCTGCTTAGGATGGAGGACATGGTCCTGAGTCCTCGTGAAGCCGGCTGCAGGCGGAAGAGCCGAAACGATGGAGGGAAATAGAGGAGTGAGTAGCAAGAATCGCATGAGTGTAAATAGCAGATAGCGAATTTGCACAGAATGAGCAAGGGTCCAATGAGCATTGCTGGCTTTTCGATGCTACTTATGGGGGAGCATGTATTCAATTAAATTGTTGAGGCCGAGCACTATCAGAGACATGTAGTTCGTCCTGCGATAGAGGGTCCGACTAGCCTCATAGTCTGCCGATAATCCCCGAGAGCCGCCATGTAAAAAAACAGATTATCTTTCTAGTTCATGTTCTAATAGAAGCTGAACTATCCATTTGTTGTTTGGGTTAGAACGCGCTTGCTACCCAAGGTACAATACATTGTCTCGGGCAAAGTTCGTCCAGTTTATGAGCCAAATTTTTGCGTAAAAATGAAATCTGGGTACGCAGGATGCTCCTCAAGGTTGGGACCTCCAATACACAGTTGCTTCCTCACCCCGATCGATTTGTCGAGAAGTCTATCCAGGTCTATCGTGGCTCTGGTATGCGATTCACATATGGCGGAGACAATTCATAGAATCCGAGAAGCTACAAGGAAATACTTATGCTACAAGACATGTAATAGTATTGGGATCGTGAGTCATATCATCATAGTCATGAGCGATTAGGTGTACGATACTTTACTGCTGCGTCCAGCACATCGGAAGTGCATATAGTCCAGAAACACAAACGGCCAGCAACACACCCGGATCTCCAGCGACTGGGACGGCGAGAGCCTACTTCGCTTTCAGTCTACGCAGGTTCCGCACGACATCGTCCATGTTCGCGACGTTGCCCGCCCACTCGCCGCTCCAACCTTGCTCCTTGCGGTACATCCCACCTGCGTGGGGCGGTAGGAGGTGCTCGAGCGAGGCGTTGCCCGGGGACGAGCTTGACATAATGGTATCGCACGACGTGCGTCTCGCGGGTCCGGGGACGGGAATAGTGGATGGGAAGGAAAAGGGCTCGGTCTTCGCAGTTGCCACGGGGACCTTGGCATGGAGGGATGCATTTGACTCCCTACGGGAGAGATCTGCGTCGCGACGTCGAGCAAGCGATGACTCGGGGACACTGAGGGTGCTCGCACGACGGCGGCCTTTCGAAGTGGCGAGTGGAAACACGAGCTCGGGTGGGACATTCTCGCCGAGCGTGCGCACGAGCTTGGCCATCTTGCGGCGCCGTGTTTGACCCTCGCCGTCTGCGGGTGGAGTCGAGGGCGTTTTCAGCCCTATGCCGAAGGTGGGTGAGAGTGGCGACGGGACTGTGGCCCGTTCTACACCAGGAACCATGGACGCTGGGAGGCGCAGGAAAAGCAGGGGTCGAGCGGCCGACTGAGCATGCGATGAGGTCGCTGCGGGCGTGGGAGCTGGAGGGGTAGCCACTGAGACTCCCATGGAATTCGAGCGGGACAGAGTGAAGATGCGTCCGGAACGCTTCGATTCCGTGCTCGTCGTAGAGAAGGAGCGCGTGTGAGCGCCGGGGCTTGATACTGCGATCGAAGAGGAAGCAGAGTCATCCAGAACGAGAGGTGTCTCTCCGAGTAGTGCTCCAACCTTTCGGGTTGAGCGCATGAGACGCAAGCGCTGGGCGTGGGGAAGGGCGTGTGTGGTTGCAGGCATTGCCATGGTCGTAGACATTGGAAAATGGCGTGAATTGGTGGATAAAAGTGCGATGGAGGGAAACAAGAGGGAGTCTCGTCAAGAGGTCTCAGGGAACAGTGCAGGAGAAATACAAGGGCAACTTCGCTTTTATAATGGACACAGCCATGTTGGCAGCGGAACCGTGCGGATGGCCCGATCGGGAAGAATGCACAAGCTCCCAGATCTTACCCGCGAACCCCGTGACTCTACGCTTGCCTTCTCCTATGTCCTGCTTTTGCCATCTCCTCCGTTTGGGTTAGCGGACCTAACGGTATTTGGAGGCTCAGAGAAGAACGAGAGCTGTAGTTGCAACATAAGATCGAAGCCTCTCTTTCCCGCCACGTCATGACTCACTCGAATCACAGCTCTGCAGTCGGCCTCAGATCATCGCTTGGACACCGCCGTCTCTGTCTCAGTTGGTCCATCTGGTTCTTGTTTTAATTTAACAATTTAACAATGTGATATTCGTCTACGTATTTAATACTTGGGTACAGGTACCTCGACGAACCCAAGTGAAAAGAGTTTATGAAAGAAAAGGTGCCTATGCTAATCCGGTCGACAACTTAGTCAGAACGGAGTTAGAAAAGGCGCATAATCGGACGGATTAAACCGGCCAGTGCGCGTGATATCCGGGTGTTTCCGTGCAGTTGATCCCATTACATAATCCGTCGACCGAAAAACCCCAAGACGAGGTAGCGGGCGCAAAAGTGACGGCGCCGGCGGTCTGCGGACTCGTAGAGGTGTCCAATAGAAGAGTAGGTGAATGGGAACAATGTGATGTTGTTTGTGAGCGTCGGAAAGGCAGCATGAGCTGGATGCGCGGTATTAAGTGCGGATGAGGATGATCAAAATGGCAAGTGCGAGGGGCGAATTGGGCAATTGGGCAAGGGGCAAAGGGCAGGGGGCAATGGGGCGACCATGTGGAACAAGGCGATGAACTATCGTCCCTGCAGACTGCCTGAGGCTCAGCAGGAACGGAACGAAAAAAACCGGGGTGGTGGTGGTAGCGGTTGTTGTTGTTGTTGTTCGACCTGCCTTGAGATGTGATAGTGATAGTGATATATTTATACACAGCATGGTCCAGCCTCTGAACACTGTGTTCCCAAGAGTATCCCAGCGCGCACAAGCCTCTCGCGCCTTCGCCTTGGACCCCAGCTACCTGGTAAAATAAACTAATTGTTACGCCGCGGTTGCATCAACAAGTGTAGGGGAAGAGGGGGAACGTGCATTGGAGTGGCCTCGTAGATTTGTGTGACTTCGTACGCGTATTTCGCGACCAATGAGATAGTTTGTCTGTAAGCTATCATGTGACTGAAGAATTTTGCGGAGGGCATGGAACCGAGCGGTGGTAGACCATATATGTCCTTCTTCATGCGTGATCAAAAATCTTCGCGAAGCACTAGGAGGTCGGCCTGCGCCGTACACTCCAATAATGCGTGCTCCGGTGATTCGATCTCAGCTTTACAGAATCGGCAGACTCTCAAATTGCGGTCGATCCGCGGGCGTCGAAGTTCGACCCATCGTAATCTTTCCAAGGCCAAGCAGTGACTTGACAGCAGTAGGAGTCTAAAATACCCGGGTTTTCCCATGTCCATGTTCTGTTCGGCATTTTGTGGTTTCTCTCGTCCGCTTGTTTCTCGGGCTGAGCAGTGTCCCAGATTTGGACCCTCATTTGCCGGATTTTTAGGCGACCTTGTGCTGAAAATTTACGGGACCACATCGGGGACACCTTCCAGATCTCATACTAACTCTTTTGGCCAATCTAATCAGTCGCTGTTAAAAGGAAGATGAACGTCAATAAATCCAAGCATGAGTTTCTCGGCGCGCAACACGGCTTTTTCCATTCCAATTGAAGATGTCACTCACTGTCAGCTGTTCACCGCACAGCAAAGGTACTGTTAGATGCGAGGCTCGCATCACGGCACGACTGCGCTATCTATTCATGGAAATTATGCAAGGTAGGGAAGCAGAATGCCCATAGAATGGTCATTGGTACCTACCGAGTTGGGTATGAAATGCATTTTCGTCCGTCATCTTAGTGTTACATAGACATCTCCAGAACGGATGGCTCGGATGAGATCGGGGCTCAAATCTGTTTTAAAATTGAATATATCACCAGGATATTCCGAACGCGTCTACAAAGTTGCACAGGAACACTTTCTAGGGCAAAAAAGGTATTGTTTGGCCTCGCGTAGTCCTCACTGCGACCGCGTTTCTCCCACGTGACGGCCCTCAGCCCATGTCGCGTGATCTGACCTGGTGGTTCCGCGCTCGTAGGTAGTCCATTTATTAGAAAGCGAATGCAATGACTACATGTCAGAAATATTGCTAAAAATTTTGCATGGTGCAGAAGGACGAGATGAATCATGATCGCTCGACAATAAGAATGAAATTTCCGGTTGCAATGTTTCAACAGGTCGCAATACTGGCCCATGAAAGAAGAGATGCCGCTGGCGCCATTGACATGCGGAAGAAGACGAGTAGTAAAGGCATTGTTGAGCTCACCATTTCCAATGTTTTTGTCTCAGAGAATAACTGAGAGCAATGAGAGATGGGGGATCATCGACAAAGAAAATAAATGTATTCAGGGACTTGAAAAAACACTCTACTCACACTAAGTGAGTCTCTGGCAGTAGTCGGGATTTCCCACGGGATTCTGTTTACGAAAATCAGTGCCCGTGTTCCAATCCAGTCCAACAACGTACCAATGCCCAGTTGGGCATGTTGGAGACCTTTCCGCTGCCACCGCCGACCGCAAACGTGAAGACGAATACCATTACCTATCCGCAAAATCAGCAGCGGTATCAATGGAATATCAAGCGGGAAATGATTATGTACCTGCGTTCCGCCATCTAGCGCCGCAGAGAGCAGGAAGTTGTATTTACGGAACCAGCGCGGTCGGTAGCGGCGTAGGTAGTACTGCGAGAAGACTGCGAGCAGGAATGTCGTGAAGACGGAAGTGTTGATTCCGACTGACAGGTACCCCAACGTCCCTGTGATGGTGGGTTAGATAAAAGTTATTGGAAAAGAAGCTGACAAACAGCAGAGGATGGGCGTCATGACGTGGTTTGCGCCGAGTTTGGGGAAATAGCGGTGGAGAATCCAAAACGGCACTGGGACCAAGAGACCGATTAAAATAGAGAACGGGACGATCTATGAGGGATCAGATGAAGGGACGCAGTGGAAAAAGGCAAAGTCAGACTCCGTATCGGCCAGAAGGCGCATATAAGATATTCCCGAGGGCACCCCAAGATACCGCGTCAGCGTTGAATGACTGTGAGCCAATTAAGATAAACATCTCTAAACTATCCAAGGCGTAAATACCTGAACTTGTTGGCCAGACCACTGCAAAATAGTCAGCGCGCGCCAAATTGACGTGGGATAGGATGCACACAATATTGGACCCTTGCACATCCAGGAGAATTTCACGGTGGCTGTTGATGATCACTTTCATGATCACATAGTTCAGCAATCCACCCTGTCGATGAAAATGTAAATAGTACGTAATATAGTGGCACAGAGGACGTACGACAACCGTCCCGAGAGATTGAACGGTGAAGGTAACGCGGGGAGGAAGTTTTGTGTATTGCTACGGAACCATTCCTCAACGGTCATCAATCGGCAGGGATGGATCCAATGCTTACACCCTTCCACAGACATTAGAAAGCTCGTCTATGGAATAGATAGGACATACCATCTTCAGATCTTGAATGAGCGCGAGCGCTTGCTGCAAAGTATTGAATCCGTAGAGCGTAAAATACATGTTGGTCTGCGGCGATCCAGGCATCATGGATGCGCCAATGATCTGGCCCACGATATGAAGTCAGGCATTCAGGTCGGATTTTGGGCTGTTTACCTGAACCAAATTCTGCATGCTCGTCGTGAATCCTAAAAAACATTGATCCTAGCAGGGGGTGAAATCAAGACAATTGATTCTACCTGTGATGGCATACACGGTAGTCACGAAAGGAAGGAAGATCGCGGATATCAGGATGCCGACGACGAGTCCCCATCTAATCATCGGCCGTTAGGATACGAATTAAAAAGCTAGTCGGACATACCCAGGCATCCCAGAACCGCCAGTGTAGATCGTGGCCATAGCCATGCCGAAACTGCCGACAAATACAATGATATACCACCTGTATCGCCATTAAGTCTCAGGGAACTTCTGATCCAGGATATTTACACGTACCACATCGGTACTTCGGGATAAACCTACGTTCGTCAGCAAGGCTGCGCAAGCAAAAATCTATTTCACGTTACCCTCATTTTGGCCAGGTGCGGGTCGTAATTCTCGCCTGCCTGTGACGGATGGTGAGGAATAGCTTAGACACACGACATAATACTTACTCGGTATTTCTTGATGACCTTGATAATGTCTTTTCCGTACCACAGAATGACGTGCGTAAGCGTGGCTCCGATGGAGAGATTCGTGCCGATCTTCGTGAGAACCTGCGAGCCTGCGAACCATGGGAGACCCTGCTTTCATGTGGAAACAGGAAATGTAGTGTTCATGGAAGCAATACCTGCACTGCTAATGCCTCCTTGTCGAGTTGGAAGTTCTCGTCCAGAATGGAAAGCTGGTCATAAGCCGTCCCGTTCTCATAGAACAGCTCCTGACTGAGCCACGGGAAGTTCTGGGCACTCCACACGTTCCTAGAAAAGACCGCACAGAACGAGATTCTGGTGGCGTCGCATGAGCGCATGGCGAGCGAAGGAAAGACGTTGAGTGTACATGCAGATAAGGGTCCCGAAATAGAGTGACAGCTGTGTAGACAGCGGCGTGAAGAGAGCCCCGAGTGAGCCGCCTGTAAAGTCGATCAAACATTCGATTGGACAGGGCAAAACCGGTACAAACCTCCACTCCCTGCCGACGCGTCACTGGAAATCAGCGAAAGACATGGTGCTGGGGGATACAACTGACCGACGTAATTCCAATCGAGGCACAACGCGAAGACACCGAGCCCTTCGTTACCCGCAGCTCCACCTAAGACGTTCTCAGGGGGGACGTTCAGATAGACAGAAGTGGATAAGACGCACCGAAGATCCGGCTGACCCACGGACTGTTTCGCTTCGCCAAGCAGAATATGCTGATGCCTGTGAGTGTTCTGAAAACCAATTCAGACGGGCTGTAGCTGGCTAGCGAGAGTACGAACGGCGCGATGAACTCGGGGAACCACTCCCAGATGAAGATGGCAATGAAGCACGACCAAAAGAATTTCACTCGTTTCTTCTGCAGGAAAATCTTCTTGCCGCGATGGAGCGCATCGAACAGCTGGACGGTCGGCAGGAGACTCGGGAAGACCATATAGGTTGGGTAGACAAGGAAAGAACGCATGATTCCTGTGAATGAAGGGATGAGTCGGGCAGCATCAATGGTCCAGATCCGCGATAAGTACCACCCAAGCCATATCCCAAAAGTTGACTGCCGATGAGCGTAAAGATGCCTACACCGGCGTTGGGCTGTATCCCGTAGTACAGTTCGTCTGCAGCGAAGATACTGATCGCCAAGGCGGAACCAGCGGCGGTACTGGCAAAGATTGTGATCGCGACATGTTCCTTCATGTCTAGATAAATGCACGTCAGCACCGAAACAGATGCTGGAGCTAGTTGATTCGTTTAACTGAATGGCCCGGGGTTCATGAAGCGCCAGAAAGCGTTGTTGGGCATCTTGAAACCGTATCGCTCGTTGTACGGGCCGGGGATAACCTCTTGTAGCGCAACACCGAGGATGTATGCAAAAATTTGCAGGAAGAGCTGCGAGACGGAGATGGTTTGCGGCCGAAAGTAGAAGATTTGCCCGAGGACGGCTCCGAAGCAACTGAGACCTACTTGGCGTGAGCACCTGCGGTGTAATAGCGAAAAGACGACACATACCAAGGCCGAGCAACCACATCCTGAATGTAAATGCTGGAAGAGTGGGGTCATCATCGAGGGAGATGAGCCGGGTAGCGACGTCCACATCGGTCACTGTTTACTCTAGTCAGTACCGACGACGTGGATAAGTGAGGCAATCCACCAATGGGCCGCTCCTTTCCGTCTTCGTCCAAGTCGATTACCCGTATGTCGTCATATACCTCCGCCACGTCGGGCTCGGCGATCTGTACCGAGGACTTCTCACCCTTCTCGTCGTGCTTTTCATCGTTGAACGAGTTGTCGCGTTCCAGAGCGGTGACGCACGGGGGTGGATCGATGATAGCCATGGCTAGGCAGTGGGCGACAACGGAAAAAGAGACTACAGGGTGCCTTATAACTCCGCGCCGGGGTGGGACAACCAGTGGTTTAGTGCGGCAAGATAAAGACCATATGGATCGTATCCCTGTAAGAGCAAGATATCAAGAATAGCCAGGTCCGAGAGTGTGAATAGATTGTCAGCTTCGATAGAGATAGAGTACATGCGAATACATGCTCGGTTATACTGTATAAGTGGGTGCTGTCAGCGGTCCGATGAGCGTTCGAGCGCCACAGAGATTGTATCCACCTGCGGGACGGGCATCATGTCGCGGACACTGTCGTCCGACGAAAGCACAAACGGGAGCTTGGGTCAGATACATGCGCGGGTTTCGATCTCCTGACAAATACTCGTAACTTAAGAGAGCCATATGGGAAGGAGTTTCCGGAACGGTTGTATTAAAGCTCCACAGTTTTTGAGTCCTTGACATGAGCACTCGGGATTGGCTAGAGCCGGTGGGAACTAGACATCACAATGTGGCAGTTTACTTGCGCTGGTATCGCGATAACAGCATAGCCAAGGAAGGAGAATTCCGCAGCAGAAGAAGTATAGGCTATAAAAGGTTCTCCACCCCACTAGACTGCATCCATGCACTGGCAAGCCGATTCTAGGATCTATTGAGTATCCAAAGAGTTGGCCGCAAAGACGGGCCGTCCTCGGAGGGATTGCCGCGGTAGTCACAAAGGCTGGGAACTTCGGGGGAAAGCGGAGTGCTTGTTTGTGCTTGGCCAACACGTGGCATTCACGGCATAAGCCGGGTGGCAGTGTTTCCAGCACGGCAATGCCAAACATTGAGCGCTCGCTAGGGTCTTGTTTATTAGTCCAGTTTATAAACCGGTTTTATATGGTCGGGCCAAAATGGCCGGTTTTTAATTATATCCGGCGCCATCACTGTCGGCAATCAAGAAGCAAATTTTCACTCCAGCTCTGCGTCGACCTCGTTGTCTGGCTCCGGGGTCACCTACTATGACAAGGAACTCAAGTACTTGGTGCACTTGCTAAAAGCCTTACCTGAAAGCATTCCAACAGGAGAACCCCACAACTTTACGGGTTACGTACCTTATCCGTAGAAGGTGGTCGACACCGGCTGCCCCAAAACTACTATCGTCCCCCACCGGACCGGACAAACCGGGAACTCGGACAAACAAGTATTGCTCCACCATTTCTTGTTCAATTTGCAAGATCTCTGTTGAGGTACACTCTATAGTAATCTCGGTTCCAGATGTTAGGGTGTGCCGCTGCGTGCCGGAATCAAACATCAAAATGATGGGGCAGAGGAAATGATGAAAAAGACCTGCAGAAGACCACACCCTAACATCTGGTGCAGTTCGTATAGATAGCATGCCATCGCTTATCTGGTCACATCGGTCACAAACTGTACTCGGACTCGGATTTCGAGTACATGGCTGCAATGGGACCTTAGAGAATTTGGAATCGTCTTCAATATAATTTTAGTTAATAATGAAAGAGTCCTACACAAAAAAATCGACAACACTGGTTGAGCATTTCAATTTTTTCACCTTCTTTTTCAGTGAAAAATGTTGTTTATTTTTCAGACATTTTTCACTGAAAAAGAAGGTGAAAATTTTAAAACTTTTTCAGCACTTTCTCAATTCAAGGTGAAAAATTCGAAATAAAATAAGAAAGTGATGAAAATGTTTTGAAATTTTCACCTGCTTTTTCAGTGAAAAATGTCTGAAAAATAAACAACATTTTTCACTGAAAAAGAAGGTGAAAATTTTGAAATGTTCAACCAGTGCAAGAGGCGTGCTTTTAGGAATGACTTCAAGAAGTGAACATTTTGCGGACTTCCCAAAACTTTCCCCAATGCCGATAGGACGGCGTAATAAAATGCGCGGAGGGATGGAGCACACACTGGTACATCATATAGATCTCCTAGACATGTTTCTGGGCACGATTAAGACGAATAGTCGATTCAATTCAGCAAAGGCAATGATCTGATGGAATAGCCAATATTAATTAATTTACGGCAGAGAAAACACCATTATGGGTCCCATTGTGATGGCAAAGTCTTGAGGAATGTACTAGATAAAAATTTGGAGCCCTAGGGTGGAGGGATGAGCAAAAACAAAACAAAGGAAGGCGGGCGTGACTCGATCGCCCGTTTTGTATACGAACTGCACCAGACGTTATAGGGCAGTCTTCCGCAATCAAATCTCATCAAAATGTCTGCCTCGGATCATTCCGTCGCTTATATATATCCCCAGTGCAGCTGCTACTCTTGCTAAGACGCGCCCTATAACGTCGGGAACGAGACTAACTCTATAGGATGTGTTCTATTATAGTAAGATAAAAAACTGGATAAAAATTCGCTCTCCCTGACCCATTAACCCTTAACGATCTGCCAGGTACTCTGCTTTTGACTGATTTTTAATGTTTTCAACGACATTGACAAAGTTGGGACTCAATTGTTACAGAAAATTAGCTTGGACATGAATAAAAACATTATTGAAATGTTTTAGTAGCCTAACACCGACATAGGGTATCTGTGGCCATTGCAATTGGCAAAATAATGGTCAGATTTCATATATTCATGCTCCAAAGTGGTCACAAAGTTCAGTTGTATGTCATGAGCCCCATAGAGGGTCTGCCAACTATCGGTGCTTTTGAAAAGTGCATTAGAGGCAACAGAAGGCCCGCGTATAATTTCAAGGCATTGTGATAAGAGATGAGGTCAGGACGAGGCCGGCAATCAAAATATTCGGCTTTACCTAGTACTCGGACAACTGACTACAACAAAGGAAATGCCATTGTGTGGCAACCAATGGACCAATTTTCGCAAACCAAAATCCTACACTGGATGAAAAGACAGATTGCAGACCATCTACGTACTCAGATTTGTACCAAAACGATTAATCATAACCATATACACTGATCTTGCTTAACCGTCCGAGATCACCGTAGGGGATAGTAGTGGTGGCAAGGTCCGGTTCAGAAATCGGTTCGAACCTGAACCGAACTGAACCGGACGCCAGGTTCAGGTTCAAGGTTCAGCAAATTGCTGAACCTGAACCGAAAGTTCAGTTCGGTGTTCGCCCAACAGAGATTTTTGCCGAACGCGTTCGAACGCCGAACGTGATGCCGATAAATTTGTGCAAGTTTGGCTTGAGTGGGATGTTCCGGGAAGTAAAAAAGCCAAACTTTGACGCGACGTAGCCTGTAGCCAAGTTTGGGATGGCTTTCTCAGCTCTAATGGCACATTTAAGTGATTTAAAACTTTCTCTCTCTTCATATTTCCTTGGGTGTTCATTTCTGGCGACTTCGGCGAAGGCCAGAGATGATGTCATAACCATTTGTCGCAACAACTTCCGTTTCCCCTATGCACGTTTGGTCTGTCCCGAATCATCTAAAATGCTGTTGTAGTTGACCCAATACATTGGCAGAGCATGAGGTAGGATAAAGCAACAATTACAAAAATCAAACAAAAGGAATTTCCAAGGAAATCACAACAATACTGCGAAATAGTATGACTGGCAGTGACACTACTAACGTCTCCCAGTGCTATCAAGTGCATCTTTCACATTTCCTTTAGCATGAATATTGTCATAGCAAGTGCACATTGCCCAAAACGTGCCGTGCAAAATTTCCGACCAAAACCGGTTCAGTTCAGTGTTCGAACACCACCGAACGCTGAACCGAACGCGTTGAACCTGAACACCGGGTTCAGGTTCAAGGTTCAGCAAAAGTCTGAACCGAACACCAGGTTCAGGTTCAGCGTTCGGGAAAAACCCCCCCGAACCTGAACCGAACTGAACCTTGCCATCACTACCCAAAACCGTTGTCAGCCACTCCCTGGAGGTATCTTTCGGGGCTCGACGTACCCCTGCCAGCAAAACACTTCTCATACTATACAAATCTCGCGACAGCGTCAACATTCAGTTGCCACTATTCAGGGATTTACTTGCAGACAAGCCAGTTGAAGGGGTGGATGCGATCTGGAGTCTCGAAGATTGGTCAGAAGACGTCGTAGTCGATGCCCAGAGTGGCAGGAAAGCCACCAAGAAGAAGACTTGGGACGGGGAGGCCGAAAAACTCGTATTTTAGGCAATATAGGGGAAATGGTTTATAAACGGCCTGTTTATAAACAAAAATTTAGAAACTGTTTATAACCCTGCAGGAATTATAAACAAGACCCTACTAGCAGTCATCTTTCTCAGCGCCGACGTGAACTACTTAACCCCCGAGCTCAGGCAGTTCGGGCATTGAATGTATCATGAGCCTCACATGGGGCTGCATCACCAAGTTTTTCAGAGGCCATTCTCAGTGACTCTGCAATGTCTACCGGGGCACGGTGAATCGTGATCTTCATGCGGATGGGATCTGGAGGGACTTGCCCAAAAGTGAGGGTATTTTGCTCTCTAAAAGGAGACGTGGTTTGAATGATGTCATATGCCAGATCCCAGACCTCCCAAATCCGATGTTTGCATGAATGATGAAGCTTCGATGAAGCTGGTGGTTCATTACTGTAGTAATCCGACCAAGTGTTCAGGTGACGGTGACGGCCACCTCTGAACTGAACACTTGGGACGGAGGTGACGGTGACGGGAGCATTTTTCGGCCCAAATAGGTTCAAAAGTGCCAAAATTTTCGGCCCAGCGTTCGCCAGACTGCTATTTATGGTAATTTCTGATGGGATTGGTCAGAATGAACACCTGAAAAAGCAAACACTTTAGGTGACGGGTGACACCCCATGAACACTTGGTCGGATTACTACAGTTTGCATTAACATTCATTTAGAGAGGCACGTCTGCGGAGCACCTCGTTCCGGCCATGCTAAGTTTTCTCTGTGACTGTATCATCCTATTCTGCTTCGGGGCTTCCGGCTTGCTTTACTTACCATCTGTCTCCAGCCTTGTCTCCAAGCAGTCTTAAGAGACCTCTGCCACCATCAGGATCTGCCGAGACAGGCTGAGACAGGCACTAGTGCTGGTTCTCCTTTTTTTTTTTTTTTTTCTTTTTTTTTTTTTTTTTTTTGGTGGTACGATGTAGGCAACGGACAATTAACAATAGGTTAGCCTCCGAGGCCGCGTAAGGGACAGAGGGCTCACGCCCTCCGAGTATAGAAAATAAATAGGTGAGAGGAGTAGGATGCCACCGGCCGGGGAAATGTAGTAGTGCACGACGCTGTACGCGACAGTGTGGGGCTCCGAGCTCATCGGCCTCTTCCACGTAAGGGAGGAGGGCGCGACGGTTTGGGCTCGGTACCCACTAATACCCCGGGTTCCTTGATCCAGTCCTCAGGTAGGTCTTCCTCGTTCTTTAGCGTAGAGCTCCAGGTTTGGAGGACGAGGGACGATGGAATCGAATTTTGTTTACCATACTTAGCGTGGTTGGTCAAGATGCGGTCGAAGAGAAGGCGCTGGTTTATTGCGTGCACCCATTTATTGTGAATCATTTTCTCCGGTAGGGGTTCTCCGCCGTTTGTTATTGTGGATTCGTTTCGGACCTTCCAGATCATAAAGATAGATTCGGAGATCAGGATACGGTACAGGCGCGATGCCCCGGGTAAAATCCGGCCCTTTTCGTCCGAGAATTGGGCTAGGCCACAACCGAGTACGTGCTGGTTCTCCTTACCTGGCTCATCTTGGTTGTGTTGTCTTCTATAGTTGTCTTTCGTTCATTCGCCTTGACAATGGCTCAGAGTTGGGCTGGACATCCAAACTCTACCTTGAAGTTATCGGGCCTTGCTGCGGCTTCTTCGGATGTCGCATGCCTTCGGTTCCTCAGGCTGCATGCATATGGAGCCGGGGAGTTCTGGCAATGTGCCTTTTTAATTCTAACCGAAATTATTTCGCAATGTTTCATTGCCAGATTGCAGAGACGAGGGCCACTGCTGTACACAGCGAATCACGCAGATATCCAGCCTTTGCGGCTGGCTTGCCTGTAGGTGCTTTCGATCTTTTTAGGATCAATGTTCTACTCGATGGAGCATTGATTGTTCTCTTCATTCTCAACCAAACCGATTTCCGAGCTATTCAAATACTGACGTGCATCTGCTATGATTTCGCTCTTGAAGTGCCACTCGTCATTATCTCCACTGGTCCTGACCGCATCCATAATCTCCTTGAAGTCTCTCTGTATGCGTATTTTTTATCCGACTTTGGCACCTGCCTTGTCAATTACCTCCCAAAGTGTCACTCGTCTCTCCCTTCAGGTTTTATGGGATAGCAACTATTTCCACGACTCGATCTGCGCAGGCAACTCGTATTTGATGGCTTCCGTGCCTTGAGACCTTGTTGTACGCTAATTTAAATTGTGTGGCATGGTTATGATCATCCTGCTGTTCAATAATTTGGCTGGCCATCTATGGATTTCCCGCGTTCTTTATCCGAATTTATTGTAGGGAATCCTGAATCCTGACGCTTTGCCTATGTTGCAGGTCTCCTTTGACCCACCTCAGCACTGACAGTCCTGGCTGGATCCATGCTAGCCTGATCTTTGCATAACATCTTGGTGCTGAGCTTTGGATTTATCGTCTTTTGGCACTGGTTTTCACTCGGCGACATGTGAACTAGTTAAAATTGGATCGACGAGTGGCCTAGTTCAATTCCATGCCATTGCTTTCAAGCCGGAACTCACCCATTGCGCTTGTCAGGCAATTCTACTCCTGGATGCCTGCTTCCACCGTAATATCGTGGGCCTCGTCACTAGCATTGTCCAACTCGTTGACACAGTGGTCAAGGCTCGCGACTACATAACAGATTTCCGCAAAGCACTGAAGGAACAGCAGGAGCTGCTCTCGAAAGTCTGAAACCTCACACTGCTGCTCGGGGAGCTCCAGAAGCAAATCAAAGCCAACCAATCTTTGGGCTCAGTCACCACGATACAGAAACTCGAGGAGCCGTTGATTAAATTGGAGGCAATGATGAAGCACCTCAGCAAGAAGCTCGACCTGGCCGGATTTTCGAAGGCTTCTAATTGACTTGCTTGGCCACTCTGGGGAAAGGATGACTTGAAAGAGGATCTCAATTCGACTGAGTGGTTTAAAACTTCGCTCATTGCCTGGCTGGGGGTGGAAATTTGGTGGGTGACCTTGTTTACATGTTCCGAGATGAACATCACTCTGACTTCAAGTTACATCAGGGATTCTACGCACAGTAGACTTCCGCCATGCATTATTGGTGGATGATGGAATACGACGATCAGGAACAGGTCCCCCTCTTCCCACTCTACTTCCTAGCCATGCGAAATCATCGTATGAGCTCGTGGACTTAGTTCCTGGTATGTGGAATGGATCTGCGAGCCAGTGGTATGTCTTTGTCGGACATGTCAGAGACGTTCGCGGTGTGTATCTTGTAGGTGGAGTGGCTCTGGGGCTGGTGGACAATGCAATTCTTGGTCGGACTTGGCTGTAAACGATCACGGAGCGTGGTGGAATGATCCTGAAGCCAGTGGACGGTGTAATTGTTGGTCGGACTTGGTCGTAGACAGTTGCAGAGCGTGGCTGAGTGACTCTGGAGCTGGCGGACAATGCAATTCTTGGTCGGACTTGGTTGTAGACAGTCATGGAGCATGGTTGAGTGACTCTGGAGCCGGTGGACAACACAATTCTTGGTCGGACTTGGTCGTAGACAGTCGCGGAGCATGACAGAATGATCCTGAAGCCAGCAGACGGTGTAATGTTGGTCGGACTTGGTTGTAGACGGTTGCAGAGCGTGATTTTATGCGTAGGACGTTGCTAAACGAGACTGTGTGGGTTGGTGTGTTGTGTATGTTCGCAACGGTGGGAAAACATAGTACAGCCTCACAGTGGTCTATGGCTAAGTTCACCACTCCAGGGCAGACTGTGTACTCTAGTGATTATGTCTTACTTAGAGATGTAAGCTTTGTGAAAGCTCGCAAAAATGCTATTTTCATGTGTGTACAGATACACACCTTATCAACGTCCCAATGAGAGTGTCAGCGAATGGAGAATCGACACCAAAACCGGGGAATGGTAAGATATAGGTTTATATCGCATTGACTTCATGTCACAGTTTCGGCCCGCCTACACATTCACAGCATGTGTCTGAGTTCATGACCGGGCTGGAGAAGACAAAGGTCAAGGCTGGTGAAGTATCTACCTCGGCCCATGCTCTTTCATTGAGCAACATGCATAATTTGTATGATCTTTGCTTTTGTCCCAATGCAACACCAGCTGAGATGAGATGGGTAATTGTGCGATATGTGAGCACTTAATCCCGAATAATGAAGTGAAACTCATGGGTATTAGACTCCCTATCTATTTGCTTGGTTATTACTCTTGCGATTCGAGGAAGTCGTCCGCCTCCAATTGGAGAGCATTAACATGATTCCAGGGACTCGTATGGATCATTTGTTTTATCCATCTCCTTGAATGCTAACAGCTTGTTAACTTCTTCAGGGAAATCTTTTGAGGTGCAGCTTTCGACTTGCAAGTCCGCCCAGATGGGTGGGCATGCAACAACATCGAGCCCAAAAGTTGTCCAGTCTGCACCCTTATTCACCTTGCTGTTGTCTACAGTGAAACCATTGACCTGACTGGCTCATTGCTTCTGAAGGTCAATAAGAACGGTGCAATCCTGCAAGAAACCCCCATTGTATGCATTCATTAGAACCACAAGCTTTAACTGACATGTTTCTATCTAGACAACAGGTGTAATGAGCTGAGCTTTGACCACTGATTTACAAGAGCTTGGCTACAAATTGTGGGCCATGTATAGAACCCATTCGTTTTGTCGAGGAAGATGCCAGCACCAAATCAAGAACAAGCCTGGACTGTTGATATGGTTGCTGCATGGGGAGGATGGTCTCAAATTGAGGCGATAACAATGTTTTGTTACTTTTATTCTCCGAAGGATAACCACAAGTATATGGCTGATGATGATCGATATGTACCAAAGCGTCAACACTTGATGTAGTTTAATCTAATACTTCTCCTTGCCTATAGCCCTCCAGATCTCCCATTTGTTCTGTCCATCCCATTTCTGCATCCACAAATCCTCTGAAAATACACCATTGTTCTGATATTCCTCCAACTGTTGCTCGGCATGCAAATCCTTGTCACAATGGGGAATAGCTTGAACAACAAGGTGAAGTGGCCGCAGTTTTTCAACTAGCTCTGTGGATTTGCACTTTCTTCTGCTGGGGCCAGCATCTGTGGTTGTGAAAAATGAAAAGAACTTCTCTTTATCCCCTCTGAACTCGCTTTCCAGCTCGACTGCCAATCTCTCACGCCGTCTAATTGTCACCTTGATCTTTGCCCACATCGGATTGGTTGCACATCCTTTTTGTGGTCCATACAACTTCCGGATGTTTGCCACTGCCCTGCTCTCGTGCTGAGCAAAAAGATCGCGAAGATGATCTGCTTTGTTCAGTGCCTCAATGGAAATGCTTCCGCTAGCTAGAACGATTGAGTCCAAAGATGTTGATGGTTCAACATGGGCTGCTGGGAGTGAAGATGTGGTCTATAGAGAATGTTATGTCGCAGAGGAAAAGGATGCATCGAGATTTAGTGTTGAAATGTCCACAAGGCTAGCAGATGATGAAGAAGGGTGGAAAGAAACACCAGTTTGTTGCGATAACGCATCAGGAGCAACTGGAAGGTCATCCTATTTATTATGCAGAAGTTAGCAAACTATTGGTTCCAAGAAAATTACTGTGATAGATGCTTGAAGCTTGAACAAGGTAGCAATGGAAGCTATATCTCCCTCTTTTGCTGATTCAATCACTGCTTGGATCATCTCAACATCCATATTACCACGGTTTCCTCCAGGATGCTCTGACTCTGACAATGACCCAGTTGATCCTTGGAATGTGACACCTGCTGCACTAGCAAGTGTCTTGTTAATTTCAGATTTAATACCTGGTAGTAATGCATCCGTCAAGATGTGAGTATTTGAATAATATTAACATGCAGACATACAGTGAGGTGCACTAGCTGAAGGTTGCACAGCTGTATTGTCTTCAACAAGTCAGAACGGAAAACCAGTCGAGGTTTTTGCTGCCAGTTCGGCCCTTAGTGTTCGAAGATGTGCCCATTGCATTTTTATTTATAGCCTTATCGCGAGGGATTGGGCCAATGCTCAGAGTGACAGGAATATTGTAGAGATCAAGGCTGTAGTGGTCCGCAAGCCGGTTTCGGCGGACATCGACCTTGCCTGTTTTGACAAGAAGCTTCCTTCCAGCATTTTTGTTGGCGGCATCAATCCAGAAGTCAAGCTGACTCCCTGAAGCACTGGTGAGAGACACGACATCAAGGTCCGTGGGACATGGTGGCATCGGCGGAGAGCTGCCAGTGCTGCGTGGTGGCACTGATGGGAACACCCTTTTTGGGGTTCATTCATGGGTGGGAAGGGGTTGCATCGGAGGTGGGAAGGACAGAAAGTGGAGGAGGATGTATCAGACATTATTCAGGAGCTATTTGATTATTTATTTCTCTCTCTCTCCTGTGAGACCTACTGTGTTTCAGGGAGCTGGAGGTCTATTTGAATTCTCTATAATTAATTCTCTATAATTTACAAATACAGAGAAACTACTATGTAGAAGGGCCTTTGATGGCTGGGTGAATTTAATTCTGTTGAGCCGTGTCACACTTGAACTTACTTTCTGCTTTTGGCCAGCAGCAGTGCGATGGAGGCAAACTGAGCAGGTGTGCAGGGTCCCAAGCAGGAGCCTCCAGACCAAACAACACCATGCTGTGTCCCAAAGACACGGATTATGTAAGCAATTCCCTAAAGTGGGCATGTCCCATGAGAGAGAATCCTAAATGAGTTGCCCTTGTGCACCCCCTGAAACTCCTGCTTTATTGCCTCTGTCAACGTCGACCTCGACAGCCCTGGCGCGCTCCATCTGCAGCCCGACATCAGCTCAAACTGCCCATGCCATAAAAAGCAGTACTGTACCATTTCGTTCAATTCGTATGTCACGCGTCACACCCGATTTCTGAAAACCCCTGCAATAATTTTTTCTCGATTTTAGCGGATTTTGGAGATTTGTCAGAAAAACTAAAAGTCACGTGCTGATACGAATTGAACGAAATGGTACAGTAGAATACTCTCACTTTATGTTCTACAAAGTCCTTCCCGTCCTCCTTGCGCATAAAGAGCACCGCACTGAGATTGTAATGCGGTCCTGCATGAGGTTCTTGATCCATTTTGTGCCCGAGCTGTAGTTGAGCTCTGGGTATGCCGGCGCTGCTGCCTGCCGCTGTGGTCATGGCTGCATGTGGTGGCAGCTCATCGTGGTGGATGAGAGTTATTGATGGCATCTGATGGTGTGCACTGCCACACAAGCCGTGTACCACCCACGGAATAATCCGACTCAACTCCTCTGTGGCCGTTATCCTCAGGCTGCTTCTGCCAACTCAAATCCCAATCCATTCTGGCCACATCAGAATCTGGCAAATTCTCTTCAGACTTCAGCTACACAAAGGGCCTTGTCGCAATTTGAGTAAATTTCAAGAACAAAGTAAAACTTCAGTAAAACATCGACTTATACTGAACATCAAAGATTAAGCCAAGTCAACCAGCTCTTCTCACTGCTCTCCGAGTCCTCAGGTCCCAGTCTTAGGTGGCAGTTTGGGTGGCAGGCTCAAGCTCTCAGTCTCCTCTGGTCGACTTGAAATACAACAAATACCCTCTTGTATCTCCAGTGGACTAGAACTACAAATTAAATCCTAAACTGTGATGCTATCATCACAATCTAGGAAGAATGCATATTCATATTCAAGTTATTCACTGCATGGCTGACTGAATTCTAGAAGGACCCTTGGTTTTCCAAGTCATGTTATAATTTTTTAGGCACTAATAGAAACTTTACAGACACCACTCTGGATTCTTTATACATGTGCTCAGTGCCAGAAAATTACTTGCTCCTCTATTTCCCACACCTACTCAGATGATATGGTTCCCTACCACAGCCACCTCTCTGCAGGCTTGAATTCCGAGTTAGCATTGTTCTCAATAAGCAGATGAACCACTTGTTCATTTTCCCCCATTCCCAAGGCCACCTGCAGCACAGTACCATAATGCCCTCCCTGTGTGTTGATGTTGGCACCTTTCTCAATGAGCAGACAGATGACCTCTTCATTCCGAAGGCTGAGGCTACCTGCAGGGTGGTGCCATAATGGTCTTTCCATGCATCAATTTCGGTGCCATGCTCGATGAGCAGACGAACAATCTCCTCTCCAGAACAGTCGAATGAGGCAGCCTGCAGCGCTGTTCCCCACTGCCCTCCCTCCACAGTCAAATCAGCCCCATTCTGGACAAGCAGACAGACGATCTCCAGATTCCCACTACCAGCGGCCGCCTGCAGTGCTGTGCCGTACTATCCTGCAACTGTGTTGGCATTGGCACCAGTCTCGATGAGCAACTGAACCACCCCCAAGTTCCCAATGGCCACGGCTGCCTGTAATGCAGTACCATACTGCCCTCCCATTACATTGACGTCAGCTCTGCTCTGGATGAGCAGCTGACAACCTTTTCATTCCGAAAAACTGAGGCTGCAGGGCACTGCCATGTTTTCGTTTCTGCACATTAATATTGGCACCGTGCTCGATCAGCAGACACATAATCTCCTTGCTGCCACAGACAGATGAGGCAGCCTGCAACACAGCTCTGTACTGTCCCGTGTTTGCATTTATACCAGCGCAGTTCCCAGTGAGCAGATCAGCCAGGGTTTTGGGTCTCTCTGCTGGAATGTGGACCCCATTTTCGACAAGAAGCCGAGCCATCTCAAGGTGGCCGGATTCAGCAGCTGCATATAGGGCAGCGGCGCCAGCAGGCTCCTGTTTTAATGACAATAGATGCCGAGCTATTTCCTGCGAGTTGAAGGACACTGCAATATACAGACTCCCTGCATAGACAGCACCAATTGTGGGTGTCGCCGTTGTAAAGCCGGTGGACCCCATCAACGTACTGAGCCCGAAGAGGGTTGCCATTTAATGCACTATGTGAGCCCATTGTAATTTTAAAATTACGGTATGATACTAACATGTCTTTCCAGGCCGGCCTTCCCCGATTTGCTGCACAAAAAAAATGTACACTCGAAGATCAAATAAAGTTGGCGATTTATGGAGTAGAGGCTCCGATTTCGAACCTCCAAACTGCTACTGGTGTGAAGGATAAGGTCACCCAATACTGGATCAATATCTTTCTCAAAAAGGTGCAGCAAATGAAAGCCGACAGTCCTGGGTGTACCGCAGATTCCATTGCCAAAGAACTTCAGAGTTGGCTCGATAAGCAGCCTGGGGATAAGGTCAATCGACTCCTGGATATTGCAGTTAAATTGCATTGCCTGTTTGCGGCTTTATTTGTAATTCATTTCATCAAGGTCTGGATCCCAACCGGAATACACCTGTCGAACTCCTGCACACCATTCTCCTCAGGATTATAAAGTATGTTTGGCACCTTCTACACACCAACTGGTCAGAGGCGGAACGTGATTTTTTTGTTATTCGGCTCCAATCCACCGATATTGATGGACTCGCAATCCCACCGATCCGAGCTGCTTATATGATGCAGTACAAAAACAGGTTAATCAGGAAGCATTTCAAGACCCTCATGCAAATATGGTGTTCCATATGCATGGGCTCGTTTTCCCTGAAGTATTCACACTTGTGAAGGTGGTCTCAGCCTTGGGCTCAGTCCTCTGGGTCCACGAAATCAATAATATGGCGGAATACATGGTATCAGAGTTTCTGGTATATATCCTTTGGGTGGTCACTCATTATTGAACAGGAGCACTTGACTATTCTCATTGGAAATGTCCTAGATGCTTTCGGAGACTATGATCCTTCCAAGATCCTTCTAAAAATCAAATATCACCTTTTGCCCCATATCATGGAGGATTTTGTTCGTTTCGGACCAGCTATACGCAATTCCATGGAGATCTTCGAATGTTTCAATGCCATATTTCGTCTGTGTTCGATCCTCAGCAACCATCAATCCCCGAGCCGTGACATTGCCTATAAATTCGCATCCATGGATCGGTTGAAGCATATCTTGAGTGGGGGATTCTGGAAGCAAGGCAATGAATGGGTATGGGCAGCATCAAATGTCCGTGATGTCTTGCAGACCATCCCCATAATCCAGTGTCATTTGGGATGGGTACCTCCACGAAAATTGGTCGCTGGTAAGTTTACTCTTGCTGAAAGAACATTACCTGATTTTGTGGTTTTATACAGGGAAAATGCGGCTTGCAGCGAAAAAGAAGTCTCTGCCACTATGCTGGAAAGAGACACAGGTGGCTTCATCAAATAATGCCCTCGCAATTTGTGGTACTGTTCATTGGTGATCTGCAATCAGTGTTACAGCTCAATCTGGGGACACTTGTTGCAAAGGGTCTTGGGTTTTTGCACGGGACACCAACGTAAGAATCTACTTGCATTTCCCATCTAATGCACTCTTATGCTGTGTTTTCCTTGCAGCATGAAACCATAATTCATCACTGAGCTTCTTCTGCAAGACAGCGATACTGACAGCATGCTGACTGGGTTGGTTGCAATTGAACACTTCTTGGTATCCGAACAGCTTCACCCGGACTTTGAAATGCCAGTTCTTCAGAGGCTGCTGGACATTGACCTGAAAATTGTCACAGTTCTCTCGCATGTGAGACATTTCCTGAAAAAACCCCTTGGTTGAACTGATGTCTTTTTCCAGGCCATCCTCTTCTGATTCTCTGCCCAGCACGATTGCTGCCTGATGGATTGCTAGCCAACGAATGGTGCAGGAAAGGCAGGAAACATTGCAGTCCACTCAACTCATATCTCATGGAGATGATGACCACTTTCTCATCAACATGGCAGGCCTCCATAATGTGACATTACTCCGCTGAGCCTTGCCAATTGCATTGACAGTTCCACACCCAATTTATTTGGACCGAAAAACTCACCATTATGACATTGCAACCGGTTTGCGAGTCTCACAGGTGATGAAAAGAGCACGAACACAAGAGAAGAGGAAATCAACCATAGCCGCAAAGGCATTGAAGAAGGCCAGCATGAACGGGCAAGTTTCAGAGGAGCCTGACATGGGGACAGGAGATGAGGATTCAGACGAAGGAATCAAGGACAATTATGTGCCAAGATCCACAACTGCATCCAAGAAACGACCACGCAAGAAGCCCAAAAAGTCTTAGTAACCCCAAAATATATTACAAACATGATAATGAAACAAGTGTATTTAGTTCTCTGACTTCATCAAATCCAGTTTGCGCTTGCGAGAGGATGATGATGCCGACTCCATCCAATCCAGTTTAGGCTTGTGAGATGGTGTCACAAGCTGCAGTATACACAACAGATTAAGAATAAAAATGAATGCATTAAAGGAAATGCTTACCCGACAATTTGGACTGAAGATGGCAACCGGCTCATTTTCGTGGAACTGATTAATGAGTTCGGATGCATCTGAATCTTCTGTATCGGAACAATCCGCCAATTGGCTCTGTGGCATCTCTGGCACCTCAGCATCTTGACTTGCATTGTCCACAACTTGGCACAGCCATAGTAGGAATTGGCGCTGAGGAACTTGTGTGCCATGAGCGGGAGCTGAGGGTGCAGCACCACCCCTTCTGCCACGACAAGTGGATCGAGCCACCAGGGGTGTATCAAGAGCAGCATCAGTGTTTGATCCAGTGTTATTAACGGTAAACCTGAGATGCTTGAATTCCCAGTTTGCGGTGTAGTCAATTAGTACTGTCACTCATGGAATATATGTATAATTTTTTACTGGGTGTCTGCAATTAAATAGGGGCTGGAGAGTGCTGAAACACTGAGAGTACTGTGGCAATTTGTATGACTGAAATGGAGTTCAAACTGATACGGAAACGACAAGGTTGAAATGAGAAACAGCTGCTCTGTTATGCATTACAGGTGAAACGAAACAGATTTTGTGGCCCTATTTTCATGGTTTTGGACAGGTTTTTACAGAAAATTTGATGAAACAGGCTCCCTGTTAGGCATTACAGCAAGCAAAAATTGAAACAAAACACTCCCTTTGTTATGTGTTACGTTTCAGTCATAAAAATTGCCACAGTATATACTCCTTACTCAAAAGAACATACAGAAATTGAGATCTTGTGAAAATATGATGTTTTGATAGAGAATGAAGCAAATGAACGTGAACAGACGGCAGGACTTGGGCGTGGGAAATATCTGGGAAATGCCGGGGTCACATGAAATATTACTGAATCTGGTTACGGTTGAACCCAATCTGGTTACGGATGAACCCCATCTGGTTAAGCCTATTTAGGCTTAACCAGAAACGGTTAAGCCCTGTAAGGAAATTTGATGCCACAAACACTATTCCTGAGCCGTCATAAGATCGTGTTTGCACAATTATGAATAAGGTCACCATGCTCTAGGGGCACACCTCAAAAAGCAATCTTCCCACCTTGTTAAGTGTGGGGTTTAATGTTGAGTATTCAACTCACTTTCAGATCATCGGAAGGTCCCTCTTTCAGTTTGGCAATTAGTGTGGCAGAATGTGGTAATTTAATCAAACTTTTCCACTAAACCGGAAAGAAAGACATTCAGCCGAAAAGGAAAGGTTGGAGGAAAGTAATCCTTTCCAACTGAGATGAATGCGACGATGAAAGGAGTATTTTTAGCTCTCCTTTCAGTGTCGCCGGAATCAAAAACTTTAATCCTTTGTGGAATGTGTGACCATTCTCTTTTGGTGTGTCACACATTCTGCAAAGGATGAAAGTCTTTGATTCCGGCAAAACTGAAAGGAGAGCTAAAAATACTCCTTTCATCGTCACATTCATCTCAGTTGGAAGGCTAACATTCCCCCAGCTTTTCTCTTTCGACGGAATTTCTTTGTTTCCAGTTGATCAGAAAGGGGTGATTAAATTACGACATTCTGCCACACTAATTGTCAAACTGAAAGAGGGACTTTCCGACGATCTGAAAGTGAGTTGAATAGTCAACATTAAACTCCACACTTAACAAGGCGGAAAGATTGCTGTTTTAGGTGTGGGGTTTGGTTACTACGGATGTGAGTAGCTATTTACATCGGCTTGTTTGGGTTCGAACCAGAGTCTTTGACTTTCCGCCCTTGCATTCGTAACTAAGCATCTCCTTATTTGGAAGGTGAATTTCGGCTGCTTTTCGGCAATTGGATCCTTTCAATCCCCACTGTGTTACGCGTTACATTTGTGTGTTCTCTCGTTCATACCACCACCGTGCCACCCAACCTCACTTGCCATTCATGAGCCATACAACCCTTCTGCAGGATTCTCAGGCTGCTGTACAGGGCCTGCAGCATGGACTGTGCCACGGTGACATGGCGGCGCGCAGCGGTGCCCCCGATTTTTTTTATTTAATTTTGGGCTTCCTGCAGCCAACCCCTCAACCTCGCCAGCATCTCTTGTTGGTGGTGAGCAGTGTGGCCCTGCAACTTCAACCCGAGATTTCAGCTTCCCATGAGCAACACTTTTCCTCTACCCTGGCCCAGAAGACTTCAACTTATGGGGTAAGTCAGCTTCTCTCTCCTCATGCCACTTTTATTTCTTGGACCTGATATCTTAATGCCACTGTACCATGTGCTCCATACAAGTAACTAGAGTCTAGTTTATAAATTATTATTGTGCCACTACAACTAGTCAGGGAAAAAACAGTGGGAACCAGAAAGTTAGAGATAATATTCTGACTTCATATCTCAAGGCCTTGGGCATGCTGGTGTGGAGCGGGGCCTGAAATGAGCTCAAATGCCGGGTGTGCTGTGTTGCACATGAATCTCCTTAAAAGGAAACACAAGGGTGGAAAAACGGCAGCTTCGAACCAGGGGTGTGTTACTTTTCTTTTTCTTCTTCCTCATTTCTTCCTCATTTCTTGCACTTTCCCCCTTTCCACTTAGCACATGTATAGGATGTTGTTCCTTTTCACCTCTGTTTTCTCCTCTCCCACCACAGAAATCAGCTGGTACTAAGATATATCTGAAGGTTTTATTGTAAGGTAAGGCTCACTCATAAGCAACCCACCCCACGTGACTTCCTAATTGGGCTTGGTCCCTTTTCCTGCACCTTTTCGCTCAAATTCCGGCACATTGGCACACAATATCCCAATTTTAAATATGAAAAACTCTTTACATGGTCTCTAGTGATGCAGCAAAAAAAAATGGCCGATATCCTTACATTATTGATGAGTTGAAAGCGGATTCCTACCAAAATTTCGGTATTTTGCTTTCAGCATTCTCAATATTTCACCAAAAATTATGAAGAGCCAGATTATATGACTTAGGAGGTATTATAACAGATCTTCATATTTGTTTTGTGCCCGAGGACACTGCTGTGGTTGTAAATTGTGCATCTATGGCCATCAGAGGCCCATCAGCCCAATTAGGAAGTCACACGGGGTGGGTTGCTTATGAGTGAGCCCTACCTTAGCATCAATGTTGTTGTACTCTACCAGATGCATGCGCATATATAAGACTACTAAGGAGAAAATGACAGCAAATTTACCTTAAAATTGATGTGGCAGATGTGTAAATTGTCTCTGCAAAAGACTTAAATTAGAACATGTCCATTGAAAACAGCAGCGGTGAGAAGTGCGTCAGATAGTTCTGTGGATTGATTTATCTGCCATCAAATTCAAACTCAGCCGGGTTCATCCGGACCACAGGCACTGTTCATGAGAGGACCAGGCCCCCGGTCACTACCATGTAACATTGTCCACCTTACATCCACAATTTCCGTTGTTTTATTCTACTAAATTTGGGTGTTCGGAAGCTGATTTACTCTATTCCAGACAAGGTTCTTGGAGGTAAAATCGCCAAAAAAATCCCCTGCTCAATTTTTGGCTCAATTCTAGCGGAAATGGTCTGTTCTGGTCAAGTTCCATTGCATCCAAGCAGTTCCAACACCTAGAAAGCTTCAAAAAACTTGCATGAGGTTACCGAAAGTGCTGCTTTCTGTGGCCCCGTCTGCCTGAATGCCCCCAAAAAATCTGCACTCCACACGATTTACTCTATGCCGGACTAGGTTCCCCAGTTCAGTCATTGTTTTACTCTATATCCCAGACTAGGTTACGGTCATTTTGGGCCGTAGTTTTACTCTATCCCGGACAATGTTACATGGTAGTGACCGGGGGCCTAGAGGACCCCTAATAATGCCATTCGAGGCTAGGTCTCGGTCCGGACAAAAATATGGAGATTTCGGGTCGGACGCTAGGTCATTTCTGGACAAAAAATGGGGGTTTTGGACCGAAAAGCTAGGTCATGTCCAGACAAAAATCGAGGGTCTGGACAAAAATTTTGGCCTGTCACCACACCCAGAAGGCCTTTTCCAGCCAAATATCGCTCAGATATCCGTGAATCAGCTCAGATCGGCGCATAAACCACGAAAACACGAAATGGGAAAATTTGAGCCTGGAGCAGAAAATTGCCCTTTTGGGCGATGATGTCATCGATAGGCTAGGTCCAGTCCGGACAAAAACTGCCGAACACCAAAATGTGTCTGGACAAAAATTGGTGGATCCGGGGTTTTTGTGACCTAGCCTCCAATGGTATTATCAGGGGTCCTTTCATGAGCCCAAAGTAGACAGATACTGACACATGTGATCCTGCAGAGCCGACGCTAGTCCGGGGACTCTGAAGTTAGAAGAGGAGCATATAAGGAGCGGTATATTTTTCTCAGTGTTCTGCAATACCACAAGTAGGCTTCCCAACAACGCCGCTGAAAATGAATGTGGTATTTCCTGACAGTCAAAAGTGAGGTTCCAGATCTCGCTCTTTTCAAGGAACTCCGTTTCAATTTTGATCATCACCCTAATACGTGAATCAAATTCACCAGGATGTAAAATCTGCGCATGTAAAAAAACCGTCATGAGGCTTGGCGCTTGTCTGCCTAATCTATACCTCCTCGCTGGAATAGTATCAAGTGATTCCTCAACAGCAAAAATTCTGAACCCTCTGTTCATGTCAGCCAGGGTGAAGTTCGGGTCAAAGACCATAACTTGGTCAGTTCCAAGAGCCTTTTCGTTCAATTGCAGCTCCTCATCTGTCAGCATGAGCTCTTCAGATAAATCAAGATTTTCCGTGGTGGGATTCCACTTGGCCAGAATGCTGCCTATCAACATTTTTGCGGTTTCAACACATTGTCCTGGGTTCTCACAACCGAACAGTATTCGGTCTTGATGACACAAGGAGCAGCCACAGTTCCTACGGCCAATGCCTGAGGGATTCACTTGATGTGGTTTTCTAATTAGTATTGTTTGGCAGCGTGCAATGGTGGCAGTGTCACCGACCATTCGGACGCCATGGTTCAATCTGAAACACGTTGCAGCATCCTTTCGGCATGCCTGCTTATACAGGCTCTTGTTGGTTGCCGGATGTTTCCACATGGGCATTGCTAACTTCACGTCGTTTGTCACTGACAGGCTCGTAAATTTCAAGTTGTACTTTCGTGCCGCAACTATCATCCGTTTGATGTCCTCCGGCAAAGGAGTTCTTTGCGATAGCGGAATATGTATGTCTTGTAAAAAGACATTGAAGAATTGTCCAGGACATAAATTGAGATAGCTTGTCTCCAGAAATTTCTGTAAAATATAGTCAACAAAGTAGCACCAGGAAGCTCGTTCCGGGCCGTGGTTGAGGTATGATTGTAAGTTCCATAGGTCAATCACCTCGTTTTGCGCGGGTAGATCAAGAATCTGTTTTCCACCCTCAGCAATGTCAAGCATCATAGTTTCATGTGCGACTCTAGCGTTTTTTCCATCCCAAAGAAAAGCATGCTCGGCTCGTATCAATGTTTCTTCAATATCTCTGGGCATTCCTTGTACTCTCGTTAAATATTGAGTTCTGTCTCCGATGACCATGTTAATTATATGCCGTTTGCCCTCAAGCGTTGGCAGTGAGGCACTCCACCTCTCGAGGTCTGCAGAGATTTTATCTAGCACTGTTGGCCATGGTGTAATGTATTGGACTCCATTCCCCATCCAAGCACCCAACATCCGGCAAATTTGTCCATCTGGGATTATTCTCAAGTTCTCTTCAATGGTACCTTGTCATGTTTCATTGTTTATTCGCCTCTCTCGTATCACCTTTGCACGATAAGATGCTTGGCCGAAGGGTAGCAGAACAGTTTTGTGTTCGTTAAATTTGGCTGTTGATGCGGCACACCAAAGACGTAGGATTTCCCAGAGTGTTTCTAGTGAGTCCTTCGAAGATAGATAGACAGTTGTGTCGTCTGCAAAGAGCGAGACCACGAGATTTTCATCTTTTTCAGGTATTTTGACTCCTTGAAGGTCCGCCTTTCGGATTAAACAAGCTAAAGGTTTGATTGCCAGGTTGAACAGTAAACAGGAGAGTGGGTCTCCCTGCCTGACTCCACGAGTAACGATAAAGGGCTCGCTAATTTCACCATTAATTATCGCCACTGTCTCAGCGTTGTTGTAGAGACTTCTAATTGTGTTACAAAATTTCGTTGAGAAGCCCATGTGTTGAAGGACTCTTAGTAGGTATGTATGATTGATTCGGTCATAAGCCTTTTCTTGATCCAGTGCGACAATAACACCGTCCTCTTCAGCTGCCTCTGCATCATTCAAGAGGAATTTTGCAAGCTTAACTTGATCCTCAATTTTTCTGCCCTTCATGAAACCAGCTTGGTTTGGATGTACAAGAGAAGGTGCAACATTCATCAGTCTCAATGAATAAGCCTTTGTCATCAATTTGTAGTCGCAGTTCAGGAGCGTTATTGGCCGATAGTTGCTGATCAAAGAGTTGTCTCCTTTTTTGAACACAGGGCAGAGCCAACCGGCGTTGAATTTCGAGCCTTGAGTGATACCGTATCGTTCAATGTCTGCATAAAGTTTAGTTAGGAGCGCTAGGACATTAAATGTCTCGGAGTTGGTTCCTCTACTTTGGCAGAACAAGATGTCCAGAAGTTTGTAAAGCTCATAAGGGATTCCGTCTAAACCGGGGGCTTTCCCATTATGCGAGAGTCTGAGTGCCTCTTCAATATCTTCGATGGTGAGATCTTTGTCCATGTTGTTAAACTCTGGTTCAGAAAGATCGACATTGCATTTTTCAAGTGTGATTTCGGTGGCCATCATCCTGGCATACTCGTCGGGGGTGTCCTTATGTTGGGTTGATTCATGGTAATCCCGGGCCATCTCTGTCATCTGTTTCGGCTGCGTTTCGTATCGAGGTGTACCAGAGTTAGAGTATATTTCATTTTCCACCTTGAACTCATAAATCGAATCTTTAGCGTGATATCCTCCAGCGGAGTGTGTCCAGGATGAGGTTCTCAAAGTTTCACCCTCAACATCGTAGCGTGTTTCTGACAATGCGTTTTTCTGTTCAGCTTCTGCCTTAATACGGTCAGCAATCTTTTTCTCGAGATAGTGGGGAGTCAGAGACTTGTCTTCCTGGGGCATGTCTAGATCATGAATAACAATTGTGAGCTGAGCTTTCCAGGTTCGTATTTGACGGGTTGTTTCATTCGTGATGTATCAGGAGCAGTGTTTTCCCCAGGCAGTTATATCTGCCTTGAACCTTACCCAGAGTGTTTGAATGTTGTTCATTGGATCGCATTCAGTGTGTTCTAGCTCCTCGAGCTCCTCTACAAGCTCGGTGGCGAGAGCTTGAACTCTCTTCATAAATTTCGGAGTCTTCAGCAGGTATAATGGCATGTTCTCAGGTCTGCATGTCAATTGAGTGAGTACGAGTCGATGGTCACTTTTCACTGGACAGTGCTTAATTTCCCAGCCGCGATATAAGTGGAATTGCTGGCTATCAACTTTGATACGATCAATCCTTGAGTATGATATGTGAAGTCCGTTTGAAGATTGATCTCTCCGATGCTGAGTACAAGTATAATCCCGTGTATCTGGAAAGGTACCACGCCATCCATCATGGAAGCGCCATAAATGTTTCAGTATCTTGAAGCTCTGTGGAATGGTATCAATTGCCCCGGAGTTTCTGTCCAGGGGATCTTCGACAAAGTTCCAATCTCCCAATGCAATATTTGGGAACGGAAGCTGCGGGTTCTCAGCCCATTTTTTCCATAATAATTTCCACATCTCGTCCTGTTCCTCTGACCGGTTGGGAGCATATATATTCAGTATGTTCAGAGACTCTCCGCTATGCCATGGAATTACCATCATGAAGGCCCTTCCGGGGATGAGCTCGTATTCACGGATATTTTCCGTGTCAAGATATTTCTTGTTGAGGACAAATGCCACGCCAGCTGTGGAGCATGGTTTTTCGGGGTGGGCCGAGTAGTATAGTTTGAACCAACATTTGAAAACATTGTTGAACTGTGATGCAGATTCCGCATCGAAGTGGGACTCTTGTATGCCAAGTATACCGAGATTGTTTTCGTCAATAGTTTGCTTCAAGAATTTGAACTTATGATCCTTATGGTGCATGGATATGTGCGATTCACGGCCCGCAATATTGAGCGAACCAATAGTTGAATTTGAGCGGGTGAACTGGCCCGATCTTAATACCCTCGGGGGTTTATATCTCTTTCTAATGGACAGGTTTTCAGCTTCCCAGCTGCTAGCTTCTACATCAGAGGAATCCATCTGACTCCGCGAATATTGGTGTGGTAAATCCTGGTCCTGTAAGTCATCTGTATCCATAGGTATAGTGTTAATATTCGCTGTTTCATTTGAATCATGTGAGCGGGAGTTTCGCGTCCTCTCAACATCTCCCGCAATCCTATCGAAATCTGTTAGAGTACCATCTGCAATATGGCTAGTTGAATTGATCCTTGGTTCGGGACCCTCCGCAGAAGTAGGAGCCAACCATGGAGAATCACGGTCAAAGATAACATATTGGAGGACTCAGCGGTACCCTGCTGCCCTTCGCCAGTCACTGTAACAGCCAGCGCAGCAGAACTGTCACAGAAGGGGCCGCATTTTGGGTAGTCGGGGCTAGGCCCCAATTCACCCCGACTGCTGCTGGATTCACGCTCTGAACTCGTCACCGGCAGGCACTGACGAGAGGGAGGTACCACGTCCCCGAAACCCTCCCGTGAACCAGGAGGGCTCTCGGTACAAAATCGAGTATAAGTAGGTTGTACAGGCATGTTTTAGGTGCGTTTTTTGACCGCCATCAAAGGAAGGATACATGTATTGAATGCAGGTACGGAACCAGTTTACTGGTCCGGTTTCAGCACGTTGCACGAAAAAAACTGAACCCCATCAGAAAAAATTAGATGCGGCTGTCGCACCGCTTCCATCGCACCCCAAAGCTCGGATTTTTACTAGCACGGGATTTCAGGACTAGAAGATGGTTGTGCAACACTTACATGTTTGTTGCATGCACAAGAAATCAGAGTTTTGTGAGTCAGTCTGAATGGTGGAAAAAATACGAGGTTCGATAAACACCAGGTGCCATGTTACAAGTCACCTTAAATCGTGTACATGATGGAAATAATGATAACTCCGAGCCCACATGGAGCCCCCAAAAATCGTTCAGATCCAGACGATTGACCGGGCTACATTGTCCAAACAGGCAAGGCTGTACGCTTATGACGGGCTGAATGCAAAATCATGGAGCTGCCAGAGAAGCATAGAGCACAAAGATAGCCCCAGAGTTGTGTTCATTCCGAGCTTCGCGAACATCGCGCAGTCGCCAAGAGACAGTCACGTGATCGCGGGCCGAGGGTGGAGCCGCTCCGCAGCAAAGGAGTCATGGGTAGCGTGAAATTTGTTTCATTGGTGAGTAATGAATGTCTAAGAACTCAGAATAATCCTGATTGAAATACTGGTCAAACAACCTCGGTAGAGGACTCGGAGGTGGTTGAAATACAAATCTGCAGGAATACATTCGTGTTGAGTACATACAGTTCGTCTCTTGTGGTGTGAGGGTTTGGAGCGCTCGGGTAAGGCCGTGAAGTTCAATCGTCTCCTATGCCTAGTGAGGCTTAGTGCCTCGCTGCTCCAACGCGTATGAATCATGCCTGTCTACGCATGCTGTGCTTGCATAACAAACGACACACAAAATTCTGGGGTAGAGTCCAGATGAACCTCAAGCATATGGAGCCGGCTATGGAACGTGAGCGCGTGAGCCCAGAGGACCACATAGCACCAGAAAGCCAGGCGAGGGCGAGGGAGCAAGGTCAAAAAACAATTGAAACAACGCCATACGTGCTTGATCCGCGCGAGATCTTGTGACCAGAGATTGCGCGTCAATTTCTACGTCATCCAGGCACCGTAGCAGATACCGACCGAGTGTGGGGTAGCGAGCGCAAACCAGAGCGGGAAGGAATTGGAAGCCGCAAAGCCGTGCCACAAGGCACAATATAATATTTTGGTCTCAAGCGACCTGCGACTCACGTCGCGGCTTAGGTGCCATGGCGGGGGCCACCGCGGGCGCAAGCCCGGGCTGCAAAGCCCACTCCTATCCGCCCCCACAACCAGTATCCCGCCAGCTCCGCCGCCATCCTGCAAGGGGCAGCGTGGGAAAGTAAGAGATGGTGGTGGTTCCGGATCAAAGAGCCCCCCGTAGTGATGGACGTGGCACAAAGGCTGTCTGGAAAGATGTAGAGATGAGAAGCTCAGACGGATGCAGAGCAGAGAGTCCTCGGAGGGATGTGTTTATGCACAGTGCAGCCTGCAATGCGGACGAAGACTCGGAAGAGCTCAGGCCTGGCTGCTTGTTCCTGCAGGTGGCAGTCCAACGTGATCGCCGTGGCGAACAGTTCGGATCACAAGCGGGCAAGTGTGGGCAATTTGCAAAGAGCCTGACAGCGAAACAACGACAGACGCTTTGACGCGTCCCCATCTCCACGTTAAAGCCAAGTTCTTCTAAAGGCGCTCGAAGACCGTAGACTTTCACCGAAGCTGCCCCGTGCAAGCACGAATGAACACCTTCCTCTGCTGCTCAAAAGGACAGTGGTAGGCATCTTTAACAGCTAGTACTGCGGGGTAATGAAACAATTACATCTGTCAACCATACTAAGCAATTTTTCTTTTTCGTCGATGACGGTCATCCTAGCCCGCACGAGGGAACGTGCCCGCGTAACGTATGATGAATGTATGTTATTTTTGCCGCTCTTTCTCCAGAGTCCTCAACGACCTACATCTTTTGACATGCAGCCGCCCAATGCACTGATTCGGATCTTGTGCGCTAATATCGTCCAAGCTGCTACTAAAATATCTGAAGATACGCGCAGGAACTTGAAAATAACGGTGAGGGTTTTCTGTCGAGGTGGAGACATAAATCACGACCAGTCTCATAGACTATTTTAGCACTCATTCAACCCCTAAGTATACGAGAATAGCTAGGGTGTACGGCAACGATGATCGTCTGCATTTAAATTTACCGCCAGGTACCACGGCACGCCTGGCTCTTGATTCTTGACGCTTAGGAGACCCGTTAGGCTATTTTGACCCCACTTTAGTTGCACCTCGCGAGCGTCGTTGTACATTCCCCTTCCCCTTCCCGCTTCCTTAATCCCTCATCATGTCGATTCATCTCGTATTGTCCACTCTTTTGACCGCTTCAGCTGTCTGGGGCCGTCCGAATTTGGTGCGTTTCTTGAATGCAGGTCTATTGTCCTTTATATAACTCTGTCTTTATAGGAATACCGTGCTACTCCTCAAGTCTATGATGCTTGTATCAAAGCGAACGACATTGCTCTTACCTTCGTATGTATTTCCTCTCGCCTCCCTTGATTTACGCTCATATTCACGCAGGATGATGGTATTCTTTCACTCATTCACGTCTTCTTCCTTCATCCTCACACGATATGCAGGTCCATACATCTACCTTCGCAGCATCTCCGACCAATTCACCGCCGCTGGCGCCAAAGCGACCTTCTTCATGAACGGCAACAACTGGGACTGCATCTATAACGCCGATCGCATCGCCGACGTCAAGTACGCGTACGCTGCCGGGCACATGATCGGGAGCCACACTTGGTCGCACGCGGACCTCACCTCGCTCTCGACGTCGCAGATCCAGGATGCGATGTTCCGCATGGAGGAGGCGTTCTCGCGCATCCTTGGCATCAAGCCCGCGTTCATGCGCCCGCCGTACGGCGACTACAACAGCAACATCCAGTCGATCGCGGCTGCGCGGGGGCAGAGTCTCGCGCTGTGGGACTGGGATACCGGTGATGCGGATGGGAATACCACGGCCGAGTCCGAGGCGGTGTACAACGATGTCGCGAACGCGAAGGTCAAGAATGCCTTGATTTTGGAGCACGAAACTGAGGGTAAGCATTCACTTGGTCATTCCTTTCTGATCGCATCTTTCTGATCGCATTTTTCGATCAGAGACTACCGCTACCACGCTCGTTCCTTACGCTCTCAGCCTTTTCAAGAGCAAGAGTTACAATGTAATTCCTCCTTTCGTCGGATATCGACTCTATTTAACGAATTTCTCAGCTCGTGACCATGGCTGAATGCCTCGGCGTCGACCCTTATCAAGCCATTGGAGTTCCCCAGCAGCAATCCGTAAGGCTACCACATCGCACCCAACCGCTTTATCTTCCTAATTACCTTATATAGTCCTCCTGGACGTGTGATGGCACGCCTGACCCTGGTGCAGCCTGCGGCGGCTCCATCCCTTGCGAAACCGGCACGCCCGTCTTCTCCTCGACTACGACCGCGCCCTCTGGCCCCACCGCCACCCCCACGCCGAACCAGTACATCCACCCCAGCGCCAACTCCGCGAAATGCCTCACCGCCGCGTCCAACGCTGACAGCGCGGCTGTCGAGATCGAGGACTGCGTCTCTGCGGGCTCCACCTCGCAGAGCTGGACCATCTCCGGGTCGACCCTGCAGATCTTCGGCAACAAGTGCCTGGACGTCACCGGGGGTGCAACCGCCGACGGGACCAAGATGCAGATCTGGACGTGCACCGGGGGCGACGCTAACCAGCAGTGGACGCTCTCGGGGAGCACCATCCAGTGGAGTGGGCATTCGAGCTGCTTGGATCTCACGGACGGGCGTGTGACGAACGCTAACGTTGTGCCTATCCATTTCCATTTATTTTCCTTCTCTTCCTCTTCAGCTTGTGTGCTCAAATACTGTTCTGACGATGCAGATGCAAATCTGGACCTGCACCGGCGGGAGTAACCAAAAATGGACGCGTACGACTGGTCCTGGCAGCGGCATCACCACGCCTCCTCCCACTACTGGACATACCATCAGCCCCAGGGCGAGTAGCACGGCGTGCTTCACCGCGGCCAACAATTTGAATGGCGGGACGGTCGTCGTCGAGCCGTGCAACGGCTCCACCAGCCAGTCGTGGACACAGAACGGCCAGACGATCGTTGTGTATGGGTCTATGTGTCTCGGTGCGCGCTCCGTCATCCCGGATCATCTCATCCCCGGCGCTGACTGGCATTCGTTTTGCCAGATGTGACGGGCGGGAGCACTACCAACGGCATCAAGATGCAGATCTGGTCGTGCACGCCCGGCGCGGGCGACGCGAACCAGCATTTCACCGTCACTGCCGACAATCGCATCCAGTGGACCAACATGGGCGAGTGCCTCGATCTCACAGATGGGAGCCTCACCAGCGGCAACCAGGTATGCAGCTTTTACACTCCAGTCAACCCGTCTGTCGTCCGTTCCTGTTTCTGACCGCGTCTTCTTTCTTTTCTGCAGGTCCAGATGTGGGATTGCACAACCGGCAACACCAACCAAGTGTGGAGCATCGTCTAATCGATGAACTCGGACGCTTTTACTATCCTACGCTACGTACCACGGACTTATTGCCTTCTTTTGATCGATACCTTTACGCGTTTTTAACATCCCTTTTTTTATTCCACATTACTTCCAGTTCCGCGAGACCTATCTTCTGCGGGGAAGTAGCTTCTTTTTGTCCCTCACATGCATTTTGGCGGATGTGTTGAGTGAATACCTTGCAAACATCGCCTGCGTGCCAGACTAAACAACAAATCAGTATGGGGTTATTGGTGAAGGACCGACAAACAATGTACAAATAAATCCGTCGCATACGGATAAGATCATGCGTAGAAAAAGAAACGCAATGTCCGGGACACAACCCCATATCTTGGAAACTAGATTTGAGCTGGAATTCGACTCCCCGCCGGTATATGTGCTAGTTTTGCGAACACCATTTTTTATTTGTCGCCGATACAGCTCTTTGCAGAACTTAGGGCGCTGACGGGGGGGGGTTTCCTTTTTTTTTTTTTCCTTTCGAGTATATCGCCCGCCATGGCGTCAATTCTGAACTAGACAGGTGTACACGTAGCGTAGTCCATGGACGGGGCCTTAGCTGAATCATGCCACGTCCTTCATCAATCCATTCAGCAGTGGCACTACATGGATGCAATGTGGGGCTCCTTTTCGCGTCCCTCCTGCTCGTTTCGCAGACGCTGACCGATCTACAAATCAGACTCCCTCCCCTCCTCGCCGGCCTGACTCATCAATAGATCGCACTCCCAAAGTTCCTCGGGGCGTGTACTGATGCGGCAGAAGGTGCGTCTCATCATCATTTAAGCCTTGGATTTCCTGTCTCCTGTCTATGGTGAATACATCCATACTTATCGCGCCTTGTGTGTGTGCTGTCCTGGGAGGATTGGAAGATCCTATTGTCCTTCTGGTGATGCCGAAGCCGGTGGAAGGCGTCAGGGATGTGCGTGCGAGATGGCGGGAGATCTTGACTTGTGGTCCGTGCGTCTTGCAACGCGCTCGGCGCGTCCCTCGTCGGACCCGGTGCGACTCTGTGCATGATATAGTGGCGGCTGCTCTCGTTTCCAGCCCCTTCCGCATCCTGATGAGGGTGTTTCATAATTAGATTTCTGACCCCAACTTCGACCCCGATTTCGACCCCAACTTGGGTCACAACTTGGTCACATTTTGCGACCGGGAAGGACGGGGGATGGAGCAAATTGGCCAGTTCAAGTTGGGATGGTCATAAATCTGCAAAGAGGACTGATAAAACGGATGAAACAAAGGTAAGGATGAAGTTTAAATATGTAAGAACTCGGGGAGGGAAGTAGAAGACTTCGGTGCACATCGAGGTACATCGTTCGCCCTTCAAAGCTTCGAATACAATGCATCTATGTATGCACTTACCTCGTCCATCGTGAACCGTGACCTTCACAACCAGCCTGCTTTAGCACTATCGGCATCCCGATTTCCTGCGTATCAACCATTTCATGCGCCTCAACCCCGCGTAACTTACCGAAAGCACTAGAAAATTCGATGTTCCTGCCGAGCCAGGTATTAAAGACAGCGCAGAGGAGGGGCAGTTATCTCACTGCAGTATTCCAGTGACTACATATGTATTTGTTCGCCTGCCAGCGCATTAAAAAAGGTGTGTTTATCTTGCTTTTGCCTCGAGACTCCGTGGAACTATTTCTTTCTGAACTCCTTCCTGCTTTTTTTCTTGCCTCTCCTTGCGTGTCTCCTTGCCCTTGTTGTGACATCGTACCAATTCTCGTTGCCTTGGTCGTCGGCCGTCGTTATTGCTCAGCACACATCTCCAATCTGCACAAAAGGTTTAGACATGTATTAGACTCATTTCATTGCATTTTATCGCTATGTATACGGCCATAATGGCCGTAATATACCGTAAAATATTACCGTACCGTACCGTAAGAGGCCTTGAGCATGGGTTTACGCTTACGGCTACGGACCGGTTGTCGACCGTAAAGCACCGTAAAGTTTACGGCCGTAACCGTATACGGTTACGGTGGGGATCCCTAGGAGAGGGAAGCGTTGGCGAAGGCAGTTGCAAGCCTGAGGCGGAAGGGGAAGTCAAATATTAACATTCTAGAGATAGAGGAAGAGGAGGAGGCAACAGAGCAATATAATGCCGTTTTTTTTTGCGATTTTTGGAGGCCCTGGAAGATTTTTTTTTCGAAAGATTGAGGTCAGATGCAAAGTTCGGACAAAATTTGGACAGACCTCCTGCCGGAGGCAGAATTCGGACAAAATTTCGGGGCTGGGCTGGGTGAAAAGTTCGGACAATTTTTTTTTGAGGGCCGAAATCGGTATCTGACCTACGGTAGGGTAATCGAGGGTCCTAGTGCACCGATGCGACGCTTGGGTAGCTGCAAGAGCCTGTTTCAAAGCAGCGAGATGGGGCTCGACTCACCGCGCCCGAATATCATCTTTTTTTGAACGACGCAAGAGGATCATCAAGGGCACCGCCGGGCCTCTTAGATCGAGGGATTGCGTTGGCGTACAATGTCCACAATTGAGCAGCAGGAGGGTTTCGACTCTTGCGCCCGACTAGTTGTCCGTTCTCCGTTTTTGTGGACGGGCAGTGGCCGTGGATACCACTTCGCAGCGAGTACATACACGAATAGTAGCATAGGCGTTTGTGAATGCCTATTGATGGTGCTGAACGCCTACTCTGGGCTTGAACACCTATTACTGGATGAACACCTATTCCGCCCGTCGCCTATCATTTCTGATGGCGGTGATGCGCGGCTCCGAACGAAGTCACAGTAACGCTTCCCACTCTTTCTCTCACCACTGCTCCAGGATACTGACACCACACTGCAAACACGATGAGGGCAGTCGAAGCTCACAACATCAAGGCATATGATTACCCACAGCATGCCGTATCCATCTCTGCGCAGGTGCGTCCCACGCGCCGCCTTCCTTCCCCCGGCCCGTACTCACACATCCAAGTGCATGACCGACGCGTCCTCGCGCACGACCCACACGTGTCCCCTGCCGTGCGTGCTGCTCAAACCGGCGTGCACGCTTAGCCCGCATGCGCACTGCGCAAGATCGGGCGGCGAGTCGTACGCCTGCATGCCACGCACGCAAGAACACCCGCAGCGCGTTGTGCGCGTGCAGCTCGCGGTGCATGCGCGAGTCACATTGTGTGTGTATGCCGGCCACCGTTGAGCAGCGGGGGATGTACGTGTACTCCCGTCCTTGTCCATGTGCGCAGAATCGCAGCGCGTATGCCCGAGTCCGTGGCGCGCTAGATTTCGCCTGTCTGTGCAGACGCGCCCTCCCGAGTTGCACGTGCAATTGATGCAGGCCGACTCACACGTTGAGTCCCGGTACGTCTACGTACTTCCGTCCTCATCCGCGCGCACTGACGCCACCGTTTCGCAGCCCCGCACCTCCGTTCTGCGCGCCATGTGGTGCTGTTGAGGCCACAAGAGCGGGTAATACTTCAATTTTTAATTAACCTTAGCCACTGTCGGAGCGACGTGCTTATGTACTCATCATGTACTATGTAATCTATAATACCTTACTTTTGACCCTGCCATTGTAAATAGCTATGTGGAAGGAGGTTGCAGGTCAATAATCTCCTAGGCCGTGAGGCGCCGGTGCACCGACGGTGCGCCAAGTGTGACAAAGTTCACGACTGAAGGCCGCCGGGCCGCGAGCCCTGGAATAGGCATTCAGATGAATAGCTGTTCACTCAATAATAGGTGTTCAAGTGGCCCGATAGGCGTTCGATGCGATCAATAGGCATTCAATGCCATCAATAGGTGTTCACGAACACCTATGCTACTAAAAAGCACTTCGCGCGGCACATTCTTGACCATGTCCTAACTACACTTCTGAATCAATGTCGTGTATAATTGGTTCAGTGAAAAGTACTTTGCTACACATGTATTATTGGGGCGGGAATGGGGGGCGCGTTGGGGGCGCGACAACGGCGAGCAACGGCGGGGATGCGTCAGACGACGTGGCGACCCCTGCCAAGTTGATGCAAAGCTGACACGGCAGACAATCAACTGTCACTTGCAACCTGGAGGGCAACTCAGGTTCCTACCCAGCCGCGGTTCCGAGGTTCACAATCTCAGTAGGAGGTTTTTAATCGAATACAGAATTGGTGGCACGGAGATATCGGACCGTGTGACGAAAGTAACGTGATGTGATTAAGTGACAGAAAGTTGGGGGGTGAACCTCGATTATAGGTTAGCTACAAAACTCTAAGTAGCCGGAGAGAAAATAAATAAATGCGAGAATTAAAGACTTGTGATAAAGGATGGTTTTAGCACGCAAAAAAAAAAAATCACATTAAGTAATCAGTCGGAGTTGCTATTGTCGCCGTCGCCAAAAATCTCCCGCTCGTCGCCAAGCAGGTGCATGTCAATGTCGTATTCTGCAGCAAATGCTTCCATGCCATCCCAATTTCCAGCCTGTTGGGTGTCCTCGTTGCCCGAAGCAGCGTCATGCTGGCCGTCCATGTCGTCCCCCGAAGCAGTGTCCTGCTGGTCATCCATGCTGTCCTCGTCCTCTTGCTCGGCGTCTGAAGCACTGTCATCGTTACTGATGAAAGAGGCTATGCTGCCAGTGTCAGACAGTTCTACATTTTCATCACTGTCTTGGCTGCCAACACTGTCTCCCTTGCCTTCATCATCAGTGTTAGAAGCCTCGTCAACGCCCTCCGTCGACTCCTTGTCGTCATCTGCCTCGTCTGCCCCAAAGTCAAGGTCGTACTTGTCGAAGACAGCCGCACCGTACTTCTGGGTCAATTGGTCCATGGGAAGTGCATTCTCGCCACGGCGGGAAAAAAAGTCGGTTGAGCTGGGGGCGAAAACGACAATGAGTTTCGGGGCGATCTTGGCTCGCGCCTGCGGGGGGCGGTTGTTGAACCAGTCAGGATTGTAATACTGGATGGGCATTTCCTTAGGTATCTGGTTTTATTGTGAATCAGAGATGCGAGACCATGAAAGGGGAAAAGGTTTCACCTCTTGAAAGTAGCCAGCGTTACGTTCGGTAAAGGCTGGAACATGTCGGCGTTTACAATTGTTGGCGGCGTGCGTCTTGCCATCTTGCATGAGGTCGTCCACCATTAGGCCTTCCACCGCCCGAATGACTTGATCAGCAGCTTCGGACCTCTCTGGGCGTGCAAGGGCCTGGGAACCGGTCGGAGTGCTTTCGTCCTCGGAGGTGGCCTTGGGGTGAAACAGGAGTTTGAGTCCTTTGGGAATCTTGGCGCCTGCCAGGTAGGCGGCTCGCAATCCGTTAAGCTGCCAAAAATGTCAGTCAAAGAAAACCAAAAAATACGGCACCAACATACATGGAGACGAGTTTGAGAGATTTTGTTTCGCTCGGCATTGGTTACGTTCCCACCTGGGTTCCGTATTTCTACCTGCCACTTGTCGAACATGTAGCGGTGGACGAAGTGGTCATACAGGCGGACGAGCAGGCCAGAATCTTTGATGTAACGGGTGTCTGGACGAAGAAAGTCGTAATATGTGCCAGCGACCGCAAAACGAAAGGTGTCAATGGCACACATGCGCATCACCGAGTTGTACATGGAATAGGGGCTTTGACTGTAGTCGACTGCCCAGGTGTTGATACCGAGTTTAGCGAGGTAAGATTTCATGTGGAGAAGAGCACCCTCTTCCAGTTGGAAGAATGCACGTATGATCCGGTTCTCAGAGCGAATAGAGTCTTCCACAGAGATGCCGACCTTGACAAAAAATGTTATGTATTGTTCAATCAAGTTGCGATCTCAGACGAACCTTGACCTGGCTGGGGTTGATCACAGGGTCGCCGATTTGTCCCAATCTCCTCAACTCAGAAACGGTAATCCCATTAAACCGGAGTTCGAAATGCTCGACAACGTCTGGTGCCACCGAAGGAGGAGCTTGAGTGGCCTCCAAGCAACCCCAGAGAAAGTGGATGTGCGTTTGGAAGGCAGTCTGGCCACAGAGAGAAAAGCTGATGCCAGGCGGATTGGAAAATGTACTATACCTTGAAGGATTGAGCCGTGGCGTCGATATCGCCTCTGAGCATCTGATGCTCTGCGACCTTTCTTGGGGTGCCGCTCTTCGCGCTGCTCTTCACTTTGGTACCGCTCTCCTGTTTGCCTCCACTCTTTTCTTTGTTTGCGCTCTTCTGGGATGCTGAAGCGAAACCGTTCGAGGACGAGCCGGGCTGTTTGTGGGACGAACGAGGCGGGGTGGCGGGCTCAGGAGCTGCCTCGGGCGATGAACGAGGCGGCTTGGACGAGCGACGACGCTGCGAACCGGGAGTCTTTGACGACTGCTGGGACAGCTCCGGTGTAGCTGGGGTTTGCTTTGCTGTGGCCTTCTGAGCGTTGGCGCGAGGGGGCTTGGGGGAAGGAGCCTTGGTTGACGCGGCCGTGGATGAGGTGGCCGTTGACGAACATGGCTTGCCGCGTGGGTCGCGAGTACGCTGGGGAGTAGAGGGGTTCACAGCCTGCGGACTGATAAGATGTGAGCAAAAGAACAAAGAAAGTAGAATACTATGACACACCGTTCGAGATGCTCAAGACGAGCAATTGTAGTGGCCATCTGCTTAGCGAGCGATTGGTTCTCATTGCGCGCAGCGTCTCTTTGAGCCTGTACAGCGTTAAAGTCATCTTCAATGGCAGCCCGGAACACGCCCATCTCCTTCTGCATCTCAGTGTTGTACCCGATGCACATATTGTTGACCATTGCAACGAGCTCCTGATAGGCAGCCATCAAGGCCGCGACGTCCACAGGTGGGGTGTCGGCAGGTCCACTGGCAGCGACTTGGTTGTCATAAGAGCCACTCGGAGTGACAGGGTGGTTGAGATGGCCACTCAGAGTGACCGAGTCGGGGAGATAGCCACTCGGAGTGACTGAGTATCTGTTGACAGAAAGGGGGGTATTGGTGGGATCCATGTTGCAGATAGATTGGAAGCAGTGGGTTGAGCTCGATGTCGAGGTAAGTGCAAGAGAAGAGTTGACTGCTTTGATGAAAGGATTAGCTGCTTATATAGATGTTATGGACAAAGAATACCGTTTAGGACTCGGGTCAAAGGCCTCGTTTCGCCATTTTGACAGCCTGAAGTTCACACTCCATTGATCCCGACCGTACACGTGTTTGAGCGGGGAAAACCAGTTTGCCGTAGTTGAGTGCAGAGGGATTAGAAGACGGGCGAGGGGCGAACACATATCGCTTGAATCGGACCAGAGCTGATGCGTACTGCCCCCAACACAAAGTCAGAAGCCAGCCGTGTACCAACGCAAAGTTGGCACCGCGAGAGCAAAGCTCACTGAGGGAGAGGGAAGGAGGTAGGTGAGAGAGGAAAGCGGCCTTGGTCCCGATCGGTCAGGTCTGACCACATCACCGATTGGTCATCAAGTCACGCACCCATCCCACATTGGCTTCGCACCTGTCCCTCCATCCCATTGGCTTCGCGCCAGTGTATCGTTGGCTTCGCGCCATTGAGCTACTGCCTCATGCCCCCTACAATCCTTCTCCACTTCCTCCATCTTCCTCCACCGCTCCCACATTGGATTGGCTTCGCGCCTGTCCCTCCATCCCATTGGCTTCGCGCCGGTGTATCGTTGGCTTCGCGCCACTTAACTACCGCCCCCCGTCGACGAAATGCTGCACGAAATACGGACGGATTTGCAAGAGAACCCGCTCACCATGAGACTTATGGAAAAAGGTGCGTATCAAGCTGGAAATGAAGTGACCGTATACTGACCCCAGATAGATGCCTGGAAAGTCCAGGCAGCTTCCTCCGTCGTTGAAGGGGTTGATCTCCTCAAGAACCGACCAGGATCACTAGAGACTCTTGGCGCACTGGACAGAAGGGTTGCCGCGCATTTCGAGATGAACTCAACATCCTATTTTATCACTACCACCACGCGATATGTCCCCCTCCTCCCAGAGATCGACCCCAAAAAAATCGTGATGCGGCGAGACATGCGCTTCGGGCCAGACGATCATGTCCTGTGGCCCTGCCTCTACGGTGACAGATTCTGCCATTTTGCTGCCATTCCAAAAGCACCGACCTCACCTCAGGGTCAAGAGGAATTGGGAGTGATGTGGTGGAACCCGACCCCCGCAGACTTTGTCTGCCCCATGTCCAAGATGACCCTTACCTGTGGCCTTGGCAGACTCGATCTCAAACGGTACTCGAAACTCGCGCTCCTCTGCCATGCGCTCATCAACGAGTATGAGCAGCAATACGTGAAATCCCTCCCCATTGGCACAAAGCCTCCGATCCTCTTCCCTCAACTCGTGCAGCGACTGCAGCTGGGTTTGGAGTGTCTCACCATCCCATCGACTTATGTGCGGATGGTGCTTGGTGTCACCACGGTGCAGCGTGAATATCTCGAGCTCACGGGCCTGCTGCGGTACATGACGAAGTACAAGCCACGCTTGGGGGGCATCGAGGATCCCGCCGCCAAACACGCCTATCCCGACTACTGCAACGGATGTTTTACCGAAGACCCCCACATTGCCCAGCTTTGCTGGAAGGCATGCCTACCGTGCTGGTTAATAGAAGGACCGGAATCTGGCGAAGATGTTGGAGTCGGTGTAGGTTTCTCGTCTGGAATGACCGGAATTGGAGATTCCTCGTCCGTAATCGGAACTACCATAGCTGGAACAGACTTAGTTGTCTGTGATGTCGACGATGAATCACTGGATTGACCGGAACGGAATGATATAGTGGCATCAGACCAGTTAATCAACGGATTAAAGCGGTTGAGCCAATTGTATCCCAGAACCAAGTCACAAGGCGAATCAAGATGGGTAACGAAGAATTCCATAGGATGGACGTTGCCAGATGGGAATCAGATTAGCAGTCGGAGCTGCCGATTAATGATTGTTGAAGAGCCGTCGAGATACCGGAGTCTAACCGAAGCAACCAGATACGGTGAAAACCCATTTTTTTCACATTCTTTCAACGATATAAAACAATGAGAAGAACCAGAATCAATAAGAGTTCGCAAGCGGATTTTGAATCCCGATGCAATTCGTGACAGTAAGGAAAGAGATATGGTTGCATATTCTTCCGGACCGGAATGGGTATAGTCCGACCGGAACGTAGAGACGTGAAGATCGACATAAAGGGCATTAGGGGAAAGAGTGGAAGCGTTGAGGCAAACCTCAGGAAGCACCCTGGAGTCAACGCAACTCGGACCGGATGCTGAGGTATCCGAGCTACTGATTATTTTTTTGACTCGGAGGATTCGGCGGGTGTAGCAGGCTTTTCAGCCGTCGCAGATGCTGCCTTGGCCTGAGTGTATTCCGGACGCTTCCGGCACTCCGAAGCTGAATGACCAGTACCTCCGCAGAACATGCAGAGATTGAGTCGAGATCGGTGTTCTCTTTCATCCTTGGTGAGTCTCCCGTGCTTATCGAGTTTGTCGGCATAGGGCTTTGGAGTCTGACCGGAAGACTGCTGAGCCGGTCTATCAGAAGTGGCCTTCATCGAAGATGATGACGAAGTAGGGTTGCCAGACTGCTTTCCGAAGGGTTTCCGACCGGAAGTGAAATTAGACGGTTTAGACGACGAGTTGACGCTTTTGTGATCCTTTGACTGTTGACCGGAATTTCCGGAGTTTCCGGGATTACTGGAACCAGTACCACCACTGCTAATCTTCTCATGCTCCCGCTCTCGCTGTTTCTCCAACTCACGTTTCCAATAGCGAGCATCAATCCGGCGGGCAATATCTTTAATCCCAAGCAAGGTGTTGACATAGTTGTGATGAACCATTTCATCCTTGAGCCAGCGAGGAAGACCCTTGTAGAATTGATGTCGCAGGGCATTGTCGCCCCATTGGGTAAGGACTGCGAGACGATCGAAACCGATGATATAAGTGGCAATCCGGTTTCCGTATTTCATCCGGCAAGACCGGATGAGATCTTCGGCATCTCCCACCGGATCTTGCAGACCAAAATTCTCCTGGAGTTCCTGAATAAAACGCGGAAAATTTCCGTCCCAAGCCGGAATGGAACCGGAGTCGTAAAGATTTGGTTTGAACCACTGCTGAGCAGTGCCCCGGAGATATGACATGATATAGAAGATCTTGTCATCATCCGAGATAAAATCCTGGTGACGTTCCGCAAAATGCAGGTAACACTGAGTGAGAAAAGACTGGAGTTTTGCGGAGTCGGAGCCATCAAAAGTATCTGGGTTACGGAGATTCGAGCGAGTAGAATGAGGTGGAGCCGAGGAATGTGTGACATAGGACTGAATTGCATCCCGGAACGTACGGATAGTGCTGACAAGCAACTGTTCCGCAGACTCGGGCTCTGGGGGAGGAGGTCCCGCTGGACCGGGTCCGGGAGGAGGACCGCCACCAGGACCACCAGGACCACCCCCACCTCCACCACCTCCTCCTGGATGACCACCGCCTCCGCCATCTCCGGGAAGATCACCTCCATCATCATCGGGATCAGGAGGGTCTCCGTGTTCTGAACCGGAGGGTGTATGATCGCTACTGCCATCGCCAGGTTCCTCGGCTTGAGGAACCAGAGGTTGTCCGGTAGAACCGGATTCCTCTACATCCTCAGCAATAGGAGGATAAGGAATCGGTGAAGTGCTCAGCTGAATGACTCGAGCACGATCCGGATATGGAGATCGAGGAAAAACAGTAGGATTTTCTGGAGTGTGAGGACTTTGAACAAGTCCCGGAACATTAACCGGAAAGATTGTCGGAGCGGAGAGGGAAACCGGAGCTGTTGTTGCAGCTGACCGGTGTGTGCGAATAGCGACATTAGGAGGAAGAGCAATTTGTCCAGAGGGAATAGTCGACATGGAATGAGAGGGTGAAGACAAAGGAACAATCTGCGAGTAGAGACGAGATTTGCGACGACCCTCAGAGATATCGGGTGCCACAGGATTAGAGGGTAGGTGTGACATAACCAGCCAGGATAGGTGAGTTCGATAATACTGTTATATACCGAGCCGAAGGAAGAACAAGATGAATGAGTCCGGAACCGGAACCAGGAACCAGAGGTTCGGACCTTCCGGAAAGTATATGGGGGATAACGCAAGCACCACCGGACAGTAGGATGTGCCTATTACCGAGGCCGGTGAAGGAAGGAGGACCGGAGGAATTAACCGGAGGACGACTCAGTGCAAAGCGGAGAGCAAAGTAACGTTAATTATCAAACTGAAGTACATGGCATATGTTAAGGGTTTATATAGCTAAGTCCTAATTGTATTCCTAAAAAGGTGCAAGTCAGGTGACCTGTCGGACATAACAATAATACGAGTCCCAAAGAGGATGAAGAAGTGATGTCGGAGAAATGGACAATAAGAAGAAGGATTATAAAGACAGATAAACGGGAAACACTCAGTAATCCTTCATTGCGTAAATACCCGGTGATCCGCAATGAGTCCGAGGATATTCCGTCCGGTTCCGGGATCCGGTTCCGGACATGACCGGAAAGTCATGGATCGTGAAAGCATGGATATAACAGATCTCGCCAAAGTTCCGGGCAATTACTTACCTTTGCCCAGAGGCGCTGATCCACCTCCACTTCAACTCCTGGGGGCATGGATGTTACCTTCGGAATGCCACTTTTGTGGCGTCCGTCATACCGAAAAATTTGGCTTTCGCGCTTGTGGGGGTCGGGCTGGAATTGCACGCATCGTCGTGTTTTATCTCCGGTGTTTGGGCTGGCCGGTGGACGAGTGAGTATCTTTCCTATTTTCTCTTACTTCTCACTGACGCGCTGGCGTCTACTCCAGAGTCGCGATGTAGTACATAATTTTTTTTTCTTGCTGTCGCCTTGTCGCAGGAATTTGTTTTCCTATACGACGAACTTGGAAGACTACAATATATTAACATAAATAATTTCGATATAGTACATAACATTTTATCTAAGGCTTTGTTCGAAAGATTCGGACAAATTGAACAAACCAATCTCATTTATTGTGTCAATGCGCATACAAAGAAAATTCACACAAAAACCTCCAAAACGCGAGGCTGCATCGTGGCCACGGAAAAGTCCCAAACCGTCTAAAAGGGGCAAGCCACCGGATTCATGCAAGTGACAGCTCGCGTGGGCGTCAGATGACAGTTGCCCTCCAGGTCACAAGTGACAGTTGATTGTCCGACTATTGTCCGCCGTGTGATGCGAGATTTCGCCGAACTCCAGATTCCATGGGTCACATCAGGTCACGAATATTGGTTTGAAAACCGAAACGAAAACCAGCTCGAAAACAGCTCGAAAACAGCGTCGAAAACTCTACTGTGAAACACCCTAGTGTCTGAATCAGCCCACTGCAGCTCATTGCAAACCTTGACATCGCTTCGCGTTCAAGTTGTGTTCTACGCCTCACCTGACATCCACGGTCCCACGGTCCCTTGACTCCCGCCACCAGAATGTCGGCTGCCACTGAGACAGTCTTTCGCCTCCAAGAGCTTTGCGACCTGATTGTCTACCATATCGCGCTCCAATCTTCCTCTCAAGATCACCTGAAATCCGCCGCCCTCGTCTGCCAGACACTCTGTATCTCAGCCCAATCGCAGATATTCCGCCACGTCATCCTCGATCCATACCGCCCCGATTGCGCTCACTTCGGCGAAGAGTCTCCCACTGAAGCCGTTACTTCAGTGTTCCACCGCCTATCTGCCGTCCTCACAGCTTCACCCCACCTCCTACGACACATTCGTTGTCTCAGTGTCCTTGCGCGGTCCAAGATACTGATACTGGTGTCGGGGATACGGTTCCCACTTCTAGGGACCATTCGGTTCAATTTCCGCGATCTGCTACGTCCAGGTCCCGATCTCTTAGGTCGGGTCCGGGATCTCATTGGATCGACTTCGGTTCGCGAGGTGGAGCTCTGTGGCCTGCACGGGAATTTTTTCGCATCCCCATTCGAGACCTCCACTCCCCATCTAGATTCGCTCTCCCGGTATCCCGTGGAGTCCCGCGGCCATCTTGTTGACATCCCGCTTCCTCGGCTGTTTTTGTTCGTCGTGTGGCAGTACTCCAATTTTATCTCGAAAATTTCAGAGCTTCCCGGAGGCAATCTCAGGCCTATATCCCATTCCTCCGATCTAGGATCAACTGCACTGCACCTTGGTGTTATTCGGTACATCGTTGGATCCAACCCGCGTGAGTCAAGCCAGGCACCAGCTTCAAGCCGTGGCTTGGTCGATATACGTGCCATGGACTCGGGCATGGGGTACATGCGGAAGAGGTAGTTTTTGATCTCAATTCGCAGGGGTCCTCGCCTTCACATTGTTTTGTTTTCGTTTGGGCTTCCACAGGCGCGACGGGATCGACCACTTACAGCGGTTCACATATGGGCTCAGGAATCGGGCGTAGTGAACGGCGCAATCCTTGGGTCGCTGTCAACGAGACATTATGAACCAGCAAGCCGGGGTTCGATTCCCTCCGCCCGAATGACCAATTTGGTCCGAACATTTTATTATTATTATTGACGCTGGTGGCTGTCAAGGATTTCTCTCGTTGCCAGATATCCCCGGGATAGCGCGGCACCACCATGTCATCGCCCCGCACCCTGCCGCCGCCCGATGCTGCCCCCGCTGCTGCCCCCCTGCCGCCCGCAATGCCCCACCCCCGCTACTCGCTGCCCGCAACCCGCCCCCTGTTTGCCCCTCCCTCAACTGCTCCTCCCGCCCAAGCACCTGCCCCAACACGTGCCCTGCCCTTCCGTTAGACACGCGTCATCGCTCGAGTCTTCCGTCGCCCGCCCCGCCCTGTCGATGCGCCAACTGATGTCGCAGACGCGACGCGTTTGTTTGGCTATATGTGTCTGCACACTCTGGCTGGATCAACTGTCCCGCCTTCCTTCGTCTCGTTACCAGACATCCCCTACACCGCGTCCACACCGCGTCATCCCCCGCGCACCTCCCAATGCCTCGTCTCCTACTCTTCCCCATCACTCCCATCCGGTACTACGGCCACCACATCCTAGTGATGGGAAAGTTCGGTTTGGTTCAGGTTCGGGGTCATTTTCCTCGAAGCCGAACTTGAACTCCGGTTCAGGTTCAGGGTTTTGCTGAACTTTGAACCTGAACTTCCAGTTCAGGTTCAGACGGTTCGGTTCAGCGTTCGGAGGTTCGAACGCTGAACTGAACTTAATTTTCAGGTAAAAAAAAATGCTCTGCCCACTGGTGCAGAAACATCGTTCATGTGCTGGAGGGGTCACAACTAAATTCTGGCTTCGATGCGCCCTCCGGAATAGTGGTATGTCTACTCTGATGATAGTACAGGCTCGTAGATTCTCACCTTCTCAGGTGGCATGAGATCTCCATGAAATTAACATAATGTTGTATTATATTTCTTATAGGGTTGGTAGAAAAGATCTGGTGACGTCACACCCTCTGGATTTGCATTGTGATTCTGTCCATATAGTTTTCAGACGTCCACACCCCTAATTGAGCCCACAACGACCGATCTGGTCAAAACAATCAAAAAACATCTCAAAATGGAAAAAAAAAAATTGCTGCACCCTATGTTCCGCAAAGAGCTGTAATTGAGGCTGAAAGTACAATAACAATAGCGAAGTCCAGCTACATGATGAATTCATCCACATCCGAATCCACATTCTCAGCATCGGGATCGGGAAACCCAAAACACTGCTCATCCAGCTCTGCAATCAGTGTGTCCATATGCTTCCCCGTGTCCTTCGTAGCACTGATATGGCCATTTTGGTACGCACTTTTCAACAGCTGCAATGCCTCGAAGATTTTGGGGGTCAACTTGTTGCGCAATTTAGTACCGGTAAGACTTCCGCTCGAGAATGCACGTTCCGCAGAGGTAGCGGATCCTTGAATAGCCAAATAGTCACGCGCCATGCCTCGCAGTGTCGGATGGCTGCTATTGTGCTATCGAGCCAATTCATTGATTCAGACTTGGGTTGATGAGAAATAGAAGCACTTACACCCCACCAATGTAATATGTTATCAGTCTTTTCCACCGGTGTCGAAAGATACCCCCTCAGCTGGTCTCTAGGATCTGCTTTAGCCCATTCGTCCTGCTGAATCGAATTAACAGCATCTATCAAGAAAGAACTACCGTAGCGATGAAGGGGCGTGGCTTCGAGGGTTTGAGGCTCGGTGGCTGTCGTCAGCGGCACAAAATTGACGGTGGCGGCGGCATGGTATCTATCAAACTATCAAGGTGTGGTTAATTAAATAAGCTAGAGTGAAGGCGTGAGAACATACCGTGTCTTCTAAGGCCTTCATACCCTTCTTGTACTGGTTCTTTCCCCAATGGGCGCAGAAATAAAAGTCCTTGACATTGGGGTCCAAGACTAAATCATCAGGACCTTGAATGTGTGCTCAGCAGTAGAAGGAACACCATACCTAAGCAAATGAAATATGCATCGGAGGTTGTATCGACCCAGTGGAACCATTTACGCAAGCTCCTGATGCCTTTGTCGAGAGCCCAACTGATTTCAGCATACCACGGGTGTATCAACATGGCTTGATGAGTTATTCAAGAGTTGGAATAATGTGCCATACTGTGGGATTCCACTCGTTTGAGAAGGTCTGGGTGACATCGGCAGGCTCCTGCACAAATTATAATCAATTCTCGATGTACAGGACTCTAAAAACGAACTCTGAGCACGTCATGAATCATCTGGATCCGCTCCCATTCTGGCCTCGTGAGCAGGTAGTCCCGATATTCCTTGTTGCGCAAAGGCGGCATGTTATCACTGGAGTCTGCGATGAGGATGAAATGATCGATTGCCTGCGGGGGTGTTTATTAGTAATGAGTTGTAGTGTACATACAGCAAGCCTACCTTTCGAAGCTCCAAAGCTTGGGACAAGCACTTGTACAATGATGCCCACCAAGTGGGCACCCACAACACAAGCTCCAGCTCGGAAACACCAACTTGACGACAGCATTTCTTGAATAAGTTCCATGCTTGGGGCGACATGCGAATCTGCACCACAAAATCAGTACCTGAGCGACCCAGAAATTTATGCCGAACTACCTGCTTAATGAGAGCTAAAATTTTGCCTACAGCGTCACCGGCAGTCCACTCGGAGTCAGCAGGTCCGGCTTCAGGGTCCTCTTTGTCGTCGCCATCCAGTGTGGCTAGGACCTTCGCCACATCTGCGGCGTCAATATCAACGTTACTGCAAGCTTCCCAGGGAAGTTGGTGAATCTTCTTGTGCAACGGTTTGGGTGGCGTCGGAGCTACAGTCTCAACGAAGTGTTTGGTAGTGATGTGCACAACATGTTCCATGCACCTAATGAAGGGACTCGTCATGAGATACATTAAAAATGACTGGATGATGAAGTACATACATCATGTCAGTTCTTTGGCTTTCCACACTTGGTCGTGTGGACCAAGTTTGCGCTCAAGGGTCTGAGCCGTGGTACGATTGACAGCTGCACCATCGGACGTCATCCATCCAGCCTTACCGTGCAAATTGTACCGCTTAATAGCACCGAAAATAGCTGTACCGAGATTTTGGCCCATGTGGCGCCCATCGATCTTCATGAAGGCCAGTTCATCGCTCTTCATCTCCCAATCATTCGGGTGATCAACAGGAGCCTCGATATAGTGACCGTTCAGGTTCAGAAAAGGGATCCCCGACGAATAGGTCCATGCATCATGAGTCAGGTGCACAAGACCGGGGATCCGCTAATGGTGTGTAATCATTGATTCAGCGCACCGAAATTTATGAATGTGGAGACCTTACCTTGAACACCTGGCAGAGTTCATCCTCAACCTCTTTGGCACGATTGACGGTAAAGGGGCAAAGTGTTTTCCGAGTTGGAATATCGCTATCTTTAATAGTGGGCCGGCAGTACTTCAAAAGGCACTTGAAACTTGGATGCTCAATGAGAATCAACACCTTCAAATGATATCAGTACTGGGAAGCACAAGGTAATCAACAAGTACCTAGTTGTGAGTGACCATCAGTTCCGTAATGAAGTCACATCAGTAAAACTACACATTCGTCTTTGACGTCTTTGGCGTCTTTGCAAAGACGTCAAAGACGCCAAAGAGTTTTTGCCAAAGATGCACGTCTTTGGCTAAGCAGGTTCAAAAGTCTTAGCCAAGACGTATGTCTTGGGAAAGACCAATAAGCTGCGACATGTCTTTGGGGAAGACTCACTCAAAGACACTCAAAGATACTTAATAGACGCAAAGGATAAGATAAAAATATATACATATATATTAGAAGGAAACACAATTACATAGATAGAATAGAGCAAAATATGTGGCAACCCTTTCTTCCGCCATTCATATCCCCTCCGTCATGGTGCATGATGCGCGCCGCACATGGAAAAGCGGCCCACGAACCACGGGCTTTGCAGGATGGATTATCTCGTGCATACCCAGGGGCAGTAGAGAGAAAGGTCCGTGGTTGTTTATTTTTTTCGCACTGGAAGGAACGTGAGGTAAAGTACATTGGCTGGAAGTCTGGAGTGTCTCACAATCTCAAGGAACGCCGTGGGAGCGCAGATTCTTGAGCACGCACGTACACGGTGCCGCACCCACTGAAAGACGATGGCCCATGTACTCGGGTGAGGTTGTGCACAGGGCACATTGAGGGGCTGGATCTATTCCACATGTGACGAAGCGCGGGTGCTTGTTGAGCGTAAACGCAAGGGAGAGACGAAGCGGGTCGATCAAGGGCAGTCTGGTCCAGATAGAAGCTTGAAAAACATTCAGGTAATTATTGAGATCTTGATCCAGCCGAGAACAGACTATCAGATAAATAATTGAAGGATTTGAAAGGCAGGAGCTTGAGAAAGAGGGACGGCCTCGAAGCATCTTGTGTCTTGAGTACTTGTATCGACGGTAAGGCAGCAGCTTCGCTTCTTCAGGATGGCAGCTTCGGGCAACTTGCGCAAAAGGAGCAGAAACGGTGCAGGAGGATATCATGAGTTCAGTTGAATCCGAACCTTGAAGCTTCAAGGCACTTGGAACTCGAGAAACGGGGGGGAAAACAGGCCGGGACGCGGAGGGGGGAGTGGGGAAGATGGAGGGAGAGAGCAAGCTGGTGACGAACCATTTGATGCTGTTGCCAAATCACACCATCGGTGTGGCAACATGGGCACCACATCAAATGATCATCAAAGCGGAGTCCGAATGACTTAACATTTCGCTTGAGCGCGCGAGACTTGCGAGAGACCACGAAACCCGCGTAAATGATACATACCAAACACAGGTTTTAATAGATTGCTCCCCGGATATATATACTTCCCTGTGTATTTTGACCACAAAATTATTTTCCCCACCTTCAGGTTTAGCAGTCAACTACCCGCTCACAAACTTGCTGGAGCAACAATTGTCATTGGATATCGAAAGGTAAGTCACATTTTGGTCAACTATCTCGAATGTAGACCTTATGCATCAATGAAAGATGTCAAGACAAGAAAGATAATCACCAAAGACAAAGATGTTGCTGTCCAAGACAAAGATACCGAAAGACCTGAACCCAAAGACCTAAGACGACCTTCCCAAGACAAAGACCCGGAAAGACGGATGCCAAAGACGTAAGACGTCAAAGACAATAGTGCAGTTTTACTGATGCAAGCAGACCATCCGTAGTGAACGGAGGCGGCCGTGGCATAGAGACAACCAATCTGTCCAAACTGCTTTGGACACTGTAAAATGCAAAACTCAGCCGAGAAAATGAGGCAGAAACACAGCAAATACATACCCCTTTGAGGCGACTGCCTTAGGAATCACGTGTTTGTTTATCTTGATCCCCAACGTCTCGCAGCAAGCCTTGTAGATCTGGTAATGTCCCTTCCGGCTGCGATACATCATATAATTAATAAAATACCGAGACGGAAACCCGACCACGTACCGAGCAATATGAAGCCTTAGAGAGGTAACACTGCCAGTCATGAACGTCTTTTCGTTTCCACTGTCACTGAGAGAAAGGTGAGTCATATCGGGAGATTGGATAAATATACAAAAGATGTACACACAGATCTTGCACAATGACCTGTCTTCAATATTACCGGTCTCGGGGTTTTTGTAGCCTTTGACACGGCTGAAGACTGTGTGAATGTCGGCTGTACTGTCAGTGAGGCAAATTTGGTGGTGGCCTATCAACAGTTAAGAATCACGAAGACAGAACAAATGCGAGACTTATGTGAGCATGATCCGCATCAGCCTATTGTTGCCGGTGTCTGGTTAGGTCCGGTTTTTTGCCAAAAAATCCGAACCCCGAACCCGATCAGGGGTCCAGTTCGCTCAAATTTCCCGAACCCCGAACCGGACATCGGTCCAGTTCACCAAGGGTTTGGTTCGGGTTCTGAACACATTCGGACCTGAATGAACCGCAATTTTTTAGCCATTTTTGGGCCCGAATACATGAGTAAGTAAGCAAAACTACACATCTGCCTCATCATCGGACACATCCAAAGCCGCAACAACACGCTTTGTGGCCTCCGCTGCAGCGCTAACATGTCCATTGCGGTACGCACTTTTCAAGAGCTGAAGTGCCTCGAACATCTCTGGGGCCAGCCGATTGCGACGCGCAGATCCAGTGAGCGACCCATTAGAGAAGGCTCTCTCGGAGGGAGCGGCAGAGCCCTGGATGGCAAGATAATCTCTGGCAATGCGTGTGAGCGTGGGGTACTGCGAGGAATGATGCTTGAAAAGGTCAGATATTATGCTTAGCAGGAATAAATTTTACACCCCCCCACCATGCCACAACATTGTCAACATTCTGCAAAGGAGCCCTGAGGTAGGCGTTGAGCTCATCGTGTGGATTGACAGTTGCGATATCCTTGTTTTTCCGAGCTTGAACCTTCGCGCGGATCCATGAATTCCCGTACTGAACGGGTGCGGTCAGCACTACAGGAAGTCAGCTAATGAAATGCAATCATGGAACAGATTTATTTACCACTTTTCAAGGGTGCAATCACCACAACATCCGCTGTGGGGGCAATGTAATAATCATCAAACTATCAAGCAACATGGTCAACCATTGTGAAGAGGGAATCAGACTTGAATCGCACCATGGCCTCGAGTTTTGCCATTCCCTCCTCGAATGCGACCGAATTCCATGACTCCTCTGCATAAGCAGTTTTAATGTTCGGGTCCAACACTCATGGAACGTCAGAATCAGGTTGAGCGAGTGAAAAAAAGCCTCACTGAGACAAATGAAGTAAACGTCAGTATCATCGGTCTTTCCATACCATTTCTCGAGGTTGTCAAGGCTGGCGTTGATTGAGTCTTGCATATCGACAAATTTCTCGGTAGCCGCCATGTTTCTCCACGTCTCTGCAAGAGCCTCGAGAAGAGGAAGAGTGCGCCAGACTGTAGGATGCCTTGAGCTGGAGAACGATTGCTGAATATTAGCGGGCTCCTGTTGTTACACAGTGAACCATTCGTTCAATTCTAGTTAAATATCGTTGACAGTGGTATGTACCTGAAGAACTTCCCGCATCTTGATCAGCTGCTCCCAGTCCCTGGTCGACAGTCGGAAGTTTGAGTAGGACTTTTTCACAAGGTTGGGCACTTCTGTGCTGTCGTCGTCCAGAAGAACAAATCGATTGACAGCCTGGAACAATGGTAAGTAGAGGTTGACAGTTGACAAGGGATACGAACGGCTCGGAGCAAAATAAGTCGGTCAAGGAATGTGAACATGGATGCCCAACAAGTTCGAATCCAGCCTAGGAGCTGCAGAACGGGGACACCAGTCTCGGTGCACATCTTCTTGAAGAATGCCTGTGCTTGTGGGGAAACATGAATCTGGGTTAATCGCAAGATAAGTTCATAATCAAGTTACTATCAGCGGTAGTGGGCCATTTGCATATTACAAGGTGGTGCATTAGATAATGTTGGAATTTGGGACCTGGGACATGGTATCCGACCTATGAGGACTCCATACGTCAAATTTGGAGGTAAGTTGCGGCGGCGATCAAAAGCAATACACAGTTTTGATCGAGATGGCGGCGTGTGAACATCATTTCTTATTTCTGAACACTGCTTCGCGCTTTCTCTTACCTGTTTCTCCACCAATTCCTCGCCAATTCACAAGGTCTGGGGCTTGTTCTCATCGCCTGATCTTGGCGAATGACATCATATTACCCTATACATCAAAACAGTTCCATCTTGCGTCCTGAAACCTCGCAGATGACCTCAATCTGATCTCCAGTAGCCCACTGCAGCAACCTCTATAGCGAACCACCCGTGTATGCCACGGGCCTAGAACCTTGGTGCTGTATTTGTGATATCCTGTTCTGACTCATCCCCAAGCAATGGGTTTTTATCTGCCCGATTTCCTCATCACGGCAGGGTACATGCCAAAACCCCCACATTTCATTCACACGTATAGATGGACTTTTTTGGAGGGGTTATTGGTGTGTGGGGGCCGTCCTTTGCTAACTGGTATATGAAAATACATCCTATGGAGCCATATGTACCTTCTTTTTTGGCACCAGTCCAGTCTGTGCTTTGTAGAGTGCACCATTCAATCCACACCCCAATTTCACCCATCCTCCTTGGCTTGAAGGGAAATATTTATGGTGCTCATATACCCAGGATCTATCTTTGGGGTGTATCCAATGGTGTACTTATATCTCCTTGATGATTTGGGATACATTGGGGTGCCTAGTACTAGTGCGAACGAACGATTTCAGGCGGTGGCCCACTGCCCCGTTTTTACCATTTTTGGATATTGCCGGAAGAAAATTTCTGTAGGCCAGGAAACCATCGCGTAAATTCGCGAAAAATATCTCAACTCACTCATAGGATGCATGCCTTACTTCCAGAGCCCATATATCTGTAGCCACCTCATTTAATGTGTGGTCTCCAGGTGAAAAATGCTAAGGTGGCCCAGTACCTGGTCACTGATAGTATGGGTTCAATAGTTAAAAATACAAAGTACCTGCTTAATGAGAGCAAGAGCCTTCCCAACGGCATCCCTCGGAGTAGGCCCATCCACGTCATCATTGTCCCCATCCCAACCCCCATCATCATCCTCGTCGTCCTCGCCATTGTCTCCAGCAAGGAGCACATCCAATTCATTGTCATCCATATCTGGATTGGCAGCCATCAATTTCTTTCTCAACTTTTTCGCTCTTGCAAGGACCGCCTTTGCGGACAGAGGAGACACATCAGAAATGAAGTGCCCAGCCGTGAGATGCACCGCATGCTCCATGCACCTAGTTCTGACATTAAAGTAGCATTCGAGGGGTTGAAAATGATCTTACCTGACGCGACGCTCAACAGGATCTCAGCGGAGCTTGAGAGGATCGATTTCCTTTCCCAACGCCTTCAAGGCTGTGTTGTTGTTGGTGGCGTTGTCCGCCGTGAACCAGCCAACCCGAGAGAGAGAGCATGGGATGAAATGCATAAAATAATTACAACACGATGTCTACCTTGTCCCGAAGATCATATCCGTCCACCGTTCGCACGAGGATTCTGGAAAGGTTATCACCAGAATAGTTTCCCTCGATCGGAGTGTAGGCGAGCTGCTCCGACTTGAGGCTCCAATCCTCTGGGCTGTCAGCGGGCGCGTCGATATAGTGACCCGTCACCCCAAGGAATGGGTCACCGGTCTTGGATGACCAGGTGTCGAACGTGAATTAAACCTGGCCAGGTATATCCTACGACAGCTGCAGTCAGAATATTACAACAAAATCAATATAAAGTAACCCATACCTCCAATTTGGAACGAAGGCGCTCTTCAGCTTCCTCAGTCCGCTTCAGGATTTCCTCGCGCATCTTTGTACGATGTGGAATGTCGCTCTCCTTGAGGCTGGGTCGACAATATTGAAGAAGGAGTCGGAACGGGCCTTCATAAACACCTACTCGTCTGTCAGATTTGAATCCCACAAAAAGAGAAGAAAGGTATGAACATCGTCCTCCGTCACCATCATTTCAACCAAGTAATCGAGGAGTCCTTGGGAGCTGAACGGCGGAGTCTTGGTCGCAAAGTTGTCGAGCGTGGTTTGCTTCGAGTTATCTTGATCTCTGAGTCGATGTTAGTGGGAGAGCAGGTGTCACATCATCCACGTACTTGAAAAAATCCTTCGGCGTTGCCTGGCGGTGAACAGGAACATTATTCTTCTCGCACATCCGCTGATACACAAGGAAATGGCCGGGATTACTTTGAACGAAGTCAGCGCGTTCAATAAGGAGTTTAAAAGAGTTACGCACCGGCTTATGTGCGTGCGGCGCGACGAGCCGTTTCCAAGAAGAAAACACTTCTTCTGGGGGACCTTGTCCTTCCTAGAAGCGAATAAGATATGATTGACGGAAGGCAAAACTTAAATGGGAGAAACGCACTTGCAAAGGAGACACCAGTGTCCTTTGACGCGAAGGCCGGTGTCTGGGTTCAAAATTTCGTCTTCCATGAAGAGTGGCTGAATATCCTTGGTGAGCTCGGCCTTGGGACGAGATTTCATGCCCTACATCGAGTTGAATCAATTAATGGTTGGGTTAAATCGAACTACGCACTGCCCGGTCAGCATATCCGAGCGACTTGGTGTACTCGTAGGCTGCGTCGATGTCCTCCTGATCGGTTTCATCGCCGTCGCCGTCGTCCTCGGAGTCGCTCACAGGCTGGAGTTCTGGCATGTCATTGTCGTCATCCCCGGCCTCGTCATCCTCGTCCATGCGCGCAGGCGAGGGCGAGGAGCGGCGAGCACGAACGCGAGGAGGAGCATCCTCAGCGTCATTGGCCTTGCGATTAACGGCCTCCGCGTTATTGGTGTTCATCAAGCGGCTGGACTGCTTGCGAGGGCGCTCGGAGCGACGAAAGTACTGCTGGAGGGTGGCCTGACCCGCAGCAGGGGTAGAAATCTCGTCGGAGACCGGTGGAAGAGGAACATCGTCGTCGACATCGTTGTAGAACTGGATTTCACTGGCATCAAGAGGCTCGCCGTTGGGTCTGACCGCGCACTGGTCGCTGGAAGACATGGCAAAGGAATGATAATTGCGGGAGGACATCTGAGATTTTATAGGAAAAATTGCCAAATGTAGAGATCCAGTTCAAGGACAGACAAGCATGATGGACGGCGGAGGCCCATGCTGGTCTTGGAGCCATTCAGGTGGATAAAACACTGCCCCATCAGCCTTCAAGGGAATTCATTGCTTTTTTGGGTGGAATGCGCGCCAGCGCGGACAAGGATTTGCAGAGGAGTAAGCACTTGTTGCACCAGATGGGGATTCAAGAGATTAGAGCACACTTGATGTCCCATTCTGGGCGAGAGCAAGAGTGCAAACAGCTTGCCAAGACCACCAGAGGAGACCCACATGAAAAAATAGCACCTTGCACTCATGTGGAAAGAATAGATAACCGAAAGCGCATTCAAAAGCGTCGGGAGAAGCCGGATGGATGACGTGCACGTATACGAGTACATCGAATTTTGCAACGTCACCGTCACTGAGGTCAAATTTGTTCCGTTCATGACCCCCTGTCACCCGTCACCTGAACATTTGGTCGAAATGATACAGTAGTTGGCGGTAAGAACTAAAAGGACGCGTGGCGCGTCGCGTAAAGGCCGCCATCAACTGATCTCTCCATTTGGGTCAAACGCGGTCACGGGTGCTTTAAAATACCTAAGAAACGCGAGTCTTTCGCCGAAATATTTCTGTTGAGAAGGCAAAAATATCTGGGTTCGAACAGGTTCACACAGGTCCGCACAGGTTCGGAAAATTCCAACATTCTTCGAACCCCGAACCTGACCCGTGGTCCGGTCCGGTTTTTCTGTAGCCTCCGAACCTGAATTGAGGTTCGGTTCGGGTTCGGTTCAGGTTCAGAATCGGTTCTGAACCTGACACCAGCAACACTACATCAGCCATCATCTTCATTGCTTGATATTCCTCCGCATCCATTATCTCTTGCCCCTCACCATCCTCACCCTCAGTTTCCTCACCCAGCACGTTGCCAGAAGTATCAGCATCAGACTCGACCTCGGACTCGTCAGAATCGCCAGGCTGCGAGGGTGTTGCGGCAGAAAGTCACAGCACTTTGTGGGATTCAGCGGGAACTTCTGCAGCCTTGCGCTTGCCCGAGTTGGCCGAAGATTCCGCATTGTTGGGATACGTAACACGAGCCGATGGGCAAGATTTATGAGATGAGCAACAAGAACCTGCAATCTTGCTGGTGGGTTTAGCAGATCCAGTGAAAAAGGGATGGAGTGTCGAAGGCCCAGCGCTGGAAGATTTGGAACCAGCAATGGGGCGCTCGTCGTCTACATCGTGGAAGAAAGCAATTTAAGACGCATCACGAAGTGAGCCGTCAGGGTTCTGAGCACAACCGAGGACAGATTCTGCCATGATGAATGAAGGTCTTTGCGAGCTTGGAAGTAAATCAGTGGGGGTGGGCATCCTTTAAAGTCGCAAAACCCTGGTGTCAAGGAGACGTAGATCGGCACATTATTATTGTTCTTATTGTTCTCTCAAAAGCATGGTGATCCTATGGCCAGAGTGGCAGTGGAGGCGACACGATCGTAACTTGGCAAAAAATATGCATTGCCGACGCATCCAGCCTAAAACGAGCCCAAGCGACCTGGAATGTGATTGTGGAGATAATAACAGCCTATGGGAGTCGTTGCTGAGTGCTAATAGTCGACTGTTTAAAAGGGTTTATTGGTGATACAGTGGTATGCTCAAGGTATGCGCCAAAAGTCGCGTTGCTGGCGCTTGTTTGGTCCACCAAACTCCGACAAATTTCGGAATTGTTCAGCATTCGGTTCGGGGTTCGAACACGTTCAACAAAATCTAACCCGCGACGAACACTGAACTGAACCTCAGGTTCAGGTTCAGGGAATTCCTGAACCTTGAACCTGAACTTTATGTTCAGTTCGGTTCAGTGCAGATTCGAACCGAAAGGTCGAACCAAACTTTCCCATCACTAGTCCTCACACGGTATGGCATGTCAGATTGAAACCCGAGGTCTATGCCCCTCGCTGTCGGTTTCGAACTCTCGTCTTTGCAGAGCCCATCCACCCCTTCAGAACATGCATTTATGGCCGACAAGCTTTACCGTGAGGCTGTTGGATCCATCCAGCACGCCGCTAATACGACTTGTCCTGATATCACCTACTCTGTCAATCGTCTCGCTGTCTTCCTCCAGAACCCCGGTCCTACCCACTGGAAAGCTGTCCAGCACCTTCTCGCCTACCTCAAGGGCACTCTTGACTATAAAATCACCTATTGTTGTGGTGTTGAAAGCGGGATCAAGCCTCTCGGATGGGTCGATGCGGATTGCGGCAGCGACTTGGATACCCACCAATCAACATCTGACGAGGTGTTTATGATGTCAGGTGGGCATGTGTCATGGTCGTCGAAGAAGCAGGCCACAGTTGCGCTGTTGACGACTGAGGCGGAGTACGTGGCACTGACACGCAGCTCCAAGCAAGCTATGTGGATGTATAGTTTCCTTGACGAGCTGTGCATGTCCCAGGAATGTCCGGCTATCCTCCACAGCGATAACATGGGCTCAGCAGCCCTTGCGAGGGATGCGAAGGGGCATGTGTGCATCAAGCATATCGACATTCGTGAACATTATAAGGCTGGATAAAAATATGAATATATTAGAATATAATGCATTATAATTGTAAAATTACGATTAAATATGGCTCGAGCATAATATTAGGCTCTAGGATTATGGATAGTTTCATTACATTACAGTATGATTATGTTATGGTATGGGGCTGATATTTAATCATAATATTAAGGATTGACCCGGTGGTGGAACAGCTCAAACATTCTCTCCCATTGACTTGTGGTATTAAGTGTTCAGAATTTTGGAGACATATACTATGAGACATGCTGAGAGCCTCCTCACAGACATATTTTCACCCAAAATTTGGCTCTGTTTACTCTGGGATCCCGACGTGAAATGTGCATGTGACAGGGGTTCAAAAAAAAAAGAAGAAGAAAGGAGTAGAATTGGAATGAAACACAATCTTCAGGGTCTCAAGTTTTAGTGAGGCATCCAAGGGCCAATGGCAGCCTCATGATAGGTTTATCTAGAGCCCCTGAGTTTTTTCTGAACTTGCTCTTCTGAGCCAGAGAGCACACAATTCTGTAGTCTGAGCTCCAAACAGCCCTCCCATGAAGTCATACTGAGTGTTTGGAGGGACTACAGGGCTTTGAGCCCGAAAAGAAGCTTTGAGCGGAAAATACAGATTAAATACAATTAAATATGATTAAATTACGATTACAATACATTACGATACCCTTACACTGGTTGAGCATTTCAATTTTTTCACCTTCTTTTTCAGTGAAAAATGTTGTTTATTTTTCAGACATTTTTCACTGAAAAAGAAGGTGAAAATTTTAAAACATTTTCAGCACTTTCTCGATTCAAGGTGAAAAATTTGAAATAAAATAAGAAAGTGATGAAAATGTTTTGAAATTTTCACCTGCTTTTTCAGTGAAAAATGTGTGAAAAATAAACGACATTTTTCACTGAAAAAGAAGGTGAAAAAATTGAAATGTTCAACCAGTGTTACGAGTAAATATCCCCTCAAACCTTAAGATTATATTATGATTACAGTACATTATGGTTGGAGAGCATATTTAATCATAATGTTCCAGCCTTAGAACATTACATTCGTGAGCATGTTGCGGCCGGCGAAATCGAGATTCAGCATGTTTCTTCTGCTGAAAACCTCGCTGACATTTTCACCAAAGTCCTTCCTCGCGATGCCTGCCTTGCTATCGTGTGCGCACTGGGTTTGACGGAGTAGGGGAGTGAATGGGAGCGGAGAAGAGATGCTCAATTTGAGGGGGAGTTCCCCTATGGTCATTTTCATTTACTATCTCTCTTACTATACTGATACTTTATGGCTCGTTCTCGCCAGCGGGAGTGTTGAAGTAGAGGCTCGACATGCCATAAAGTCGGCATGTGGGCACTCGCATCCGCGTACGTAAAGCTGCCCCCATAATCTGTACTATCACCCCGTCTCCATTCTGTGCCCGCTTGGCAGCTGTCCTTGCTACTTATATTGCGCATGCACCAGAGACATTCCTCAGTCGTTCACCTATAGTGCCCAGCTGAGGTATGTCTCTATACTTATTTATCCTTCTTACTTTACTTACTGTTCTTATAGTATTACTTCTTACAGGTATGGGTATAATATCAGTTGTTCACCTATAGTGCCTGGCTGAGTATTACTTCTTACATCAAGCATCGGCCCGAAGACTGTGGTTCGGAACCCGATTCCCCAGTGCCCACTGTCCGCATTCAGCTTGTCGACACCATAGTAATGAACACCAACGATGGTATTCTGGATATCAGCCCAACGAAGTTGTGTGTGCTGTAATAATCCCTACCAAAGGATCCTGGTCCATCTCGCTATCCTCCGATCACATGGGCTCCTCTGTTCCTTCGCCTCAGCTCAGCTGGATACAAATCTAAAATTAGACAACCCCAAAATTCAACAAATATTGTCAACAAATCCCTGCCACAATCCACTGCATTTCCGGCTGGCACAGGGCACAAATTGGGGGAATGCAACATGTGCGCACTGCGCAAGACCGGATAACATTTCACCATTGCCGGTCAAGATGGAACAGACAAGCTATCTTGTGATGATTTTGAACGAATCATTTTGCCCATGAAGGCCATGACTGGGTTACATAAATTTAATCATCAGCCCCAAAATTCAACAAATATTGTCCACAAATCCCCATCCGAATCAAAAATATTGTCCACAATTCCTGCGTTTCCGGTCGGCACAGCTCTAAAATCAGACAGCTCCAAAATTCAGTCAAGACAGAACAGACAAGCTATTTTGTGATGATTTTGAACGAATCATTTTGCCCGTGAAGGCCATGACTGGGCCCAGAAATTGCCAGAATGAACAGGCTAAAAGCTGCGGTGGCGAGAGGTGGTGGATGCAGCACCGTGACAATGGATTGGTAGAGTGAAGAAAGGACATGATGTTTGGCCATAATTACGGCCTCGGCATCTTGTGGACCATCCATCAGCAGGACCAGGACTGTAAGTCTACTGATTGACAGCTGTTCGTTTCACATTTGATGGGGTTTCACACGACTTTCAGGCAGCAACTCAGCATCCTTCGAGTCGGTATGGTGCGCTTCGGTTAGTCACCACCAATTTGTGACAACTGTCACTAGTCCATCAAAAAAAATAAGTTTTTTAATTCCTCTTCAGAAAACACTCAAGGGATTTTTATTAGCATCAAAACTGAGGAAGTTATAAAATTTCTGACCACCCAAATTGGGACTGTCTGCCAAACCGGCCCCCTACTGGTCAAAAGCCTGTGCGACATGATCTGGAACACGTCTGTGGGACTTGTACTGCCTGGAACTCAATTTTCGAACGTGTAATTGCACATCTTGGGTCCCCATGCTGGCCCAGTAAGCATCCATCCACCGATACATACAATGTTCCCACTGCTGGATGGTTGCGATCGGAACTGATGCGAGGGCTTTCAGCAAATTTTCTTTGAGGGTGTCAATGGTATAATCAGAGTGTTCACTGAGGTATCGCTGCACCATCTCCCAGAAGAACTCAATAAAATTGAGCTCACAGTGGAACTTCAGCAGTAAGATACACAGGGTCCTCATCCGATGGAACTGGTTCGTCCAGGAGTGGGTTTCCCTCATGGGACAGTGCAGGCAAAGGCTTTTAGGGTGTCTAGCAGGCTGCAGCTCGTGCATTCGCCACCGCGTCTTGCAAGTATTTTGGCTTGCGGGCATAACTTTCTGGGCAGTGCTGCACATGGTAGTTTGAGGAATTGTGGATTTTGGACTTATGCAGAAGTGCAGTGGTGTGTGTAGGAGTGTACTCAAGTGCTGCAAAATGTTGCAACAGGGAGGCTACAGAGGTATGGTTGCAGCCAAAACTTCATAACAACCCGGAGTTTTGACGGTTTCCAGCCAAGATTTTGGCTTTGGAACCAGAATAGGGTGGTTTATGGATATAATTTTCGTTTCAGAAAAAATGGAGGGGGTTTGACTAGTGTGGGAAAAAGCGCGAAATCTTGGTCCAAGAAACGAAAAAAAAAATTAGACTGGAAAATCAATTTCTATAGCCTAATGGGCACCCAATTTCTTCCTCTCCCATTCAGCAATCACAACAGCCATATCCTGTTGTTGAACCCCACGGTACTTCTTCATCGCAAACTCGGCTATCGGACCTGTTGCTCTGCGGCGGTAAACACTTGCATATTGATTGGCGCGCCAGAAAAATCACCAAATTGTGGGAAGCGGGCATGTATGGAGAGCCTCAGCAACAAGATCCTTGGCTTTTTGCCACTGACCATTTGACCGTTCACGAAACCAGCGCTTGATCCAGCCCCAGAAATATTCAATCGGGTTCATCTCTGGGTGGAACTTTGGAAGGAAGTGGCACACCATGCCTGGTTCAGCCTTGATCATCTGTAAATATCAATAAGTAGAGTGAAAAAAAAGAAAGCAGAGAGCATACGAGTTCAAGTTGAGATTTCTGGTTTGTGAAATCAGATTGATGTAAGAGCAATCGCCGCATGCAGCAATCTATCGGCCTTTCATCCTCCTCCTCATCTCTGTCATTACCATCATCCCCATACATCTCTGCCTCTTCATCAGCAGAAGCACCATCCAGATGTGGTTTACGAGACTTCGACGCTTTGCATGCTTTGCAGTCACCAATCAACAGCTTACCCTGATTATCAATTGTATAGCCATGTTCTGCAAGAATCACCTTCACACCTTTTGGAAGACCTTCAAATTGTTTGTGCAGGTGGTTGTCTGGAAGGTTTTTGTCGACAGTCATCTTCTGAATTTGGACGCCTCAGCCATGTGGGTTATTGAGAGGAATAACTGTGTACTTCATTTTGGGGACCTTACCACCAGGATTGACATTCATCTTGGTTGCTGTTAGCGCATCTTTCGCAAGACTGCCGTGAGCTGATGAGTTATCGAACACCCACTGGATAATTGTGTTCGGAAAAAGGTGTCATGCAATAAGAATAGCCTTGGCCATCTGCCGGTTTCAAAATGTTTAGACGAGTTTCCGACAGAGGTGAACGACTTGCCTGCACGAGCATTTGCTCCATATTCCAGTAGGCATCACCACCCGGCTTGTCATCTGGATAAATCACAGTGGTCGAGTCGGTGAATGCCAAGTGAAGTTCCGCAACGAGTTTGTCATTTTCCTCAATCATTTCGTCCATGAGAGCAAGAAGACTGTATTGCTCGCACAAAAAACCCGAAATCATGATCAACCGACCATGACCCTTCTTCTTTAGGACCTACTCGCTGGGCTTGAGCCAATAGTGGTTATTTTTGTAATTGTTCTAATGAAGAGTCGACTCATCGTGGGTGATGACCACATGTTCCACCTCACCATCACTGAGCTCTAGGCGAACTTCGCCCATATTGGGCTCAGCATATTGCACCACTTCTGCAATAATTTAGGGTTGACTTGAAAAATAAATAATTAAGTGCTATTCAATGGTTCGAGTGGACCGTTCATTCACTTACTGTCCCAGCCACGAGTGTGCGAAGCCACCTTTGAACACCCATATAGAAGCCTTCATCATCCAAAAGTCCATTGCCTTTTTCTCGCCGTCCTTGATGACTGGGTTTGAGTGCACCACTGACCTCAAAAAAACCGAGCCTGCGCACAAAGAACCCACTGAAATGCCAGGCCGCAGCCGTGATTTTTTGTGACACGCAAGGCAGCCCTCAAAAGTCCCATCCGGGGCATACAGCAATAAAAATCAGCCAAGGCCGTGAATAAAACCATGCTGCGAAAGTCCTTGGATTTGCGAGCCTTCTTGAGGCCGTCAACAGCAAGTGACTCGAGCACCGTGGGATCAAGAGGAGCAGCGTCGTCAAGAACAGTGTCAACCCACTCGGCAATCTTGTCAGTGGTGACAATCGAGCCGACTGCTGCATCCCCATTGGCTGCCCGAGCCTATATTTCAAGAACATCCGGGGGAGTCTCGACTTCATCCTCGAGTTCAGGCCCATCTTCCCCTGACTTGGATGATTCTTCCTCCTCCTCCTCCTCCTCTTCTGGGAATTGGAACAACATGGAGGGACCAGCAGGAGCTGTCGAAGGACCAGGAGAACTCGAAGCAGAAGCACTGTGATGACTTTTTGGACGTTTGGCGGGAGGGATGATGGCAGGTGAGGAAATTTCGACTTCATCCGAGGAGACAGAGATGGCTCGAGGTCGTTTCTTGAACATATCGCTGATGGTTTGTTGATTTTTTGTTGCACTGGATTTCTGTTCCTTGAGTGTGTCCATCTGTCGGTCAAATTGGGTTTCGGTAATTTGGAGCACGCCACTTTCATAGTTAGTTTTCAGCTTCTTGCGCTTCTCTTGCAAAGTGCGCTTTGCCAACCCTCCAACTGCATAAGGGCCACGGTGTTTGCCTTAAAAAAAAGTCAGGACAATTTAAATATGAAGAGGTGAACAACACACCTTTCTGGTTATCCATCTGTCCTGTGAGATGTTGCTCAGCCCCACGCATCTCTGTAATCTGACACCTTTCCTTGGCCTTTCTTCTCTGGGCAGCCCGCTTCTCCATTCTCTCCCCATATGTCATCGGTCGCGGCAGCTTCTTCAATTCCTCCAAATAGCTCTCGTCCTCGGCCTCAGCTCCCACACACCTCCCCCACTCTGACATTGCCTAAAATGGACAAATGCTGACCAATGTGCCGTTTCTTCGCCGAGACGGCCAGTTACTCATAATGCAATGTTTGTCAAACATTATGCATAGTTGCTGTGCTGTAGTGGTTAAGTAGTGATGGAGTCTTATTACCTAATCATCAGTGTCGTGGGTTCGAAACTGAGAGGTAGTGTTTGATCCTTTTTTCTTCAAACTTTCCGCTTTTACCCTTTCCACTTGCTGTATATGTATGGTTGTTGCTTTTCACCTCTATTTTCACCTTTCCCACAGAAACTAGTTGGCAGTAATATGTATTTGAAGGTTTTATGGCAGCATCAATGTTGCTCTAAATGCGTATACTGTAAGTACTTGTAGGGAGGCAACCATCACGGTCACGGTGGGAGTGGTTGCGTTGCTGAAATTGAGGCAGGTCATGGTCACCATGGGGTCGGTTGCTTTGCTTGTAAACCGTGACATGCATAAAATAATCGAAAATTTGCTGAAATCTACTTGAAAAACCACCAAAAGATATGTGAGTCAATTATTGTGCAAACCTTACTCATAAATCAGCTTTATTTGCCCTCCAAAGCAGAGATCTGGCCCAAGTTGAATTTTTTGGTTGCCAAATTTTCAACAGTCACGGTCAAAACCACAGTGGTTGTGTTGCCCAAATCTATTTTGCATGTCACAGTGACTTGGGTGGTTGCCTCCCTACAAGTACTTACAGTATAAGGACTATTGAGCAGAAAATGACAGCATATACATGCAAATTCACCTTAAAATTGACGCGGCAGATGTGCAAATTTTTTCTGCAAACAGACTTTATTTTGAACATGTACATTGCCAAACTGACCTTTCTTAAGGCTTTTTATAGCTTAAATTCATACAAGAAATAATTAAAATCAGTCTGTAAACACCCAGTCCCTCTTTGCGGTTAAATAAAACCAAGAACATGACAATGAACTTGGTTTCAGAATTTCTCAGTGTGAACACTGACATCGGAATGGCTAACACATGCTGGGAAAGTGATCACGTGATGTCATAGTGGGTGCACCGACCGTCAGTGTTATGTTATCTATTTGTAAGCATTCCCCTTTTGGGATGTCAGAGTGGGGGAGGCCAAGGGGGTAGCTGACGCACACTATCACCTTTCCTAAAAAGGCATATCTCATCAGCACGTGTGTAGACGCTTGTGCAAACAACACGGTGTGACTGTCAACAATTTTCACCGCCATGGACACCGCTCCAGAGCAGCCGGCGACTCCTCCCACAGGCACACAAAAATGTAACAAGCCGTGGTGTCATAATTGGATACCTCAAGATTCCCGCTACGGAGGCTGCGACAGTTGCCGGGCACTCCACAGAGCGAATCAAAAAAGATACAAGCAAAATTTAAAGAAAAAAGCTACCGCCCCCGAAGGCACCACTACATCAGGCAAAAGAAAAAGAAGACCTTCCCTCTGGAGTACCGACGACAGGCCGGCCACCCGGCCGCGGCCAGATCAGTCCCAAGACCACGACATACAGCCCAGTCTAGATGCCGACGAAGGAGACTCAAATGATGAGGACGATGATAATGTGAGTAGTTTGGATTTGACTCAACTGTAACTGACAAAAGAAAAGCCCGGCGAAATCTTCTCGGATGCCGAAAGCTTCTGTGATGCATTGAGAGACGAATTCAAAGGCGGGAAAGCTGTGGATTTCCACGGCACTTACACAATCCGTGCCGATCCCGTAGTGTCTCCCAAAGAGCGTGTCCAAATGGTCGCTGCAGAGATCTGGAAACTCGGTGGCTACCGATTTACGTGAGCACTTCTTGCTACGTATTGTCAAATTATACTTACCTGGTATTAACATAGCGTGAAAGACCACCGAGAGCTAAAAAGCGGACACCGAACACGGTTCTGGTGCAGCCAGGACGAAGCACGCAAGAAAAAGTCCAAAGCCTCGCAAGAACCGGACGTGCGTAACCGTGATACCGTCGGGATGAAGAGGTACCCCTGTGGGAGCAAGCTTGCGATCAGTTGTCGAATGAACAAGGACGACGATGAGCTTACAGTCGCCGTCCAGCTCTGCCACGCGGTCAAGCACACCGCTTACGTCGACGTCTCGATGCCCGCGGCCGCATTGGATATGATCCGGGAAAATGTCGAGTGGTCGACACCGGTCGAGATGGTGGGCAAGGTTCAGAAAGCCTTTCCGAATGTCTCTGCTCCCCAAATCCACCGGGCATGGACGGAAATGAGCGAGGTCTACTGGCGACGTGATGATGCACAGCACCCGTCGGCAGAGAAATTGCTGCACGAGTTTGGCGACGATGTCGATATCTTCCAGCCGGAGGATGTTCCCGAGGGCGTCGAGATGCTTTGTTGGGGTATGAAGAAGATTGCAGAGCCGCTGAGGGGAAAGGTCGTCGAAATCGGTGTCGACGCGACCTGTAAGTGCCGAAGTCCTAATAAGGAAATCAGCCACTGACAGCTAAATAGTTAATACGAATTCAAAGCACCTCGAGCTGTACAGCATAATGGGGGAGCAGGAGGGCGCCGGCTTCCCTCTTTCCTACCTTCTATTATCGACGGCTTCCTCAATTGATCAAGGAAAGCGAAAAAAAGCACTTACGGCTTGGGCAAAATGTGTTCGGGACACGTACGGCATCGACGCCCGATTCACGCACGTCGACAAGGATATGGCGGAGATCGGCATGTTGAAGGACGTCTGGAACTCGAAGATCAGTCTGTGCTGGTGGCATCTGCGTCGCGCAGTACGTACTCGGCTCGCAAGTGCAAAACTCTCGACGACTCCTTACGATCCTGGCCGCGCGCACGCCGAGTTCTCATTCATCGATCCAGCTTTCGCTCCCCAGGGCCGTGCAGATGCAGGGGAGTATGAAGGCGGCATACCTGACACCATTACCGCAGTCATTTCGACCCCCCCGCAACCGCTTACGTTTGTAACGTCCAAGGGCCTGCGAATCACACTCCCAGCCCGTCAGCCTTTGACAGCTGCTCCCGTGAACGGCGCAGCGCGAGCGGCGAGCCGATCGGTGGCGAACGGCGAGAGTGAGCACATGTCGGAGGCAGGTGCACCGAGTACTGTGGCCACAGCAGACCGGCTGCGCGAAGACACGATGGAGGACGTTGAGGAGAGCGAGCCTATGATGGTGGAGGACCGCCCGCATCGTAATCGCCGTGTCGCACTTGCAGGCACCAATGGCAATGCCGCACTGCGTGTGGAGTGTATCCCCCCCGGAGTCCCGAAGCATGGCACCGAGGGAAAGGAGAATGCGCCGCCCGATAATGAGTATGGTGTGCGCACAAGAGCAGGACGTGCAACAAAGCCCACACGAAGGGCTGATGCCGCGGACCCAGAGACCTTAGCCCTTGCATTAAAGGCTCGCGTTACAGGCGCAGCACCAGTGCCGAAGACGACGGCCCCGAGGAAGCCGAAGCCTAGGGCGACCGAGACAGAATCTGGGGGTGAAAGTGAGCGGGAGGAGGAGGAGGAGGAGGAGGAGGAGCAAACGAGACGCACCTTGTGCCCCATCCACTACCGTGATCCCATCGTCTCAATGATGGAGAAACATTTTTGTGCCCACCCCTTGCTTCCGGGATATGCGCACCCGAGTCCCAAAGGGATCAAGCGTTGGGCCGTCCTGCAAATGTATAAATTTTGTGTCGAGCACGGACTCCCGGAAGTATGGGCCTACCTGTGGGAGAACTGGTATCGTAGATCGCATTGGGAGCTGTGGGCGCGCTGCGCGCATCCGGAAATCCCGGTCCTCAAGACCACGATGATCCTGGAAAGCCAGTAAGTACAGGAGTCTTGTCTCGGGTCAGTACACTCACTTTTCAATAGCTGGCGCCGCATCAAGGACGACTTTCTCCACCATTTCCACATGCCGCGATGTGATTTACTCGTCTGGATCCTTGTCGCCAAGTTAGCACCGTGTTACTACCGAAAACTCGACCGACTCCTTACCGATACTGGGCGGTACCGCGAACTTCCCAGCTGGCGTAAGGCCTTCAAGCGTGCGTGGCGGAAGCTCGAGAAGACACCTATAACGCTGCCAGTAAACCCCGCGTACAAAACGGATGCGAAGAGAATGCTGTGTACCTGTCCGAGCCTAGCGACGAGCCGCTTCCTCCTCTGCAAGCACACTGTCCAAAGCATGAAGCCCGTCCCTCCCGTGTTCTTCCTGGAGGTTAAGCGCCAGCGGACCGCGCCGTTTTGGGTGCATCCGACCTTGCAGCCTGCGTCCGAATTCGATGCTGCTGACACTGACACACCATACGGCGATCCCGAGGGCTCAGCACCGGGTACAGCCCATCCTGGCGCGGTGTCAGATGGGGAGGAAGATGAAGATGACGACCTTGTCGACACGCACCTGCCAGAGCAAGATCAGTCCACGTTCCTGGAATCGATGGACGCCAACATCGACACGATCCTCGAGTTTGCGAAAGGGCTGAAATTCCAGCGGCAATTCCGGGACCAGCGGATGCTCCAAGCCCTGGAGCGTGAGGGGCTTCGTTCCTGCGGCTGGCGAGGGCGTGTCTTGCGAAGGAGAGTAGGTTGAGGTCGACACGAGGAGCAACACCTTCGACGTGGGATAAATCAACCGGCAGTGCCATGTTCTACCGCGCAAGGCCCGCACCTTCTGATGGAACAACTTGATGGACAACGCAGAGCGTCGGGTAGGGGGGGAACGGACAGAAATCGACGGACTCCATTATTTTTCTACGGGCGCACGAGTATTTACTTAGACCTTGAGTACCATAGCGGTATCTTATCTCATTTGTAAGCAATTCCCTTTTTAGGAAGGTGATAGTGGGGGAGGGCAACGGGCGTTCAAGGAGGTTTTCGGCCTCGGAGTCGCTGGCGGATTCCCATGTCACAGCGTCATCAGAATGTTCATCGTCGGATTCTACGCTGGGTGGAAGGGTAGTTCTGGATGTGGACATGCCATTGCTGACTCTCTGGGTGTGCGATGGCTGCTTGGAAGGTCTGGGCATGCTGGACGCAAGTGGCGAGAGGCGAAAGAAGAGATTGATGGCAGGCACAGCCACCGGCCCGGCTGATCCGCAATCAAAAGCGCGAAATCGGTGAGAAATACATAAATTGATTTTTTGAAGTTTTGCTCCGGCAGATCGTTAGAGAGGCATCTTATGTTGCTATTTACACTATTTACTTGACCTCATGATGAAAGGTGAGAGCACAGTAACGATTACCAAATCGGGACTTTTGACTCACCTGCCCTGCCCCAATATAGAAACAAATCTGATGCGGTGACCGGATGGTGTCATCGCATCAGGTTGGTATCAAAATCGCTCCCACAGTCAAACCTCCGGTAAAACCCTTCGGTAAACCTACCTTGGGCACATTTCCAACCATCCTCGGGCAACGCCGGCCTTCCCAATTGGGGCACAACGCCTGCATCCCCGAAACAGCACTTCTTGATCCCCGCATCACTCACATCACACATGTTACACGGCTTGTCGGCAGTGTCACACATCCCGCCGTTGTGTCACACGCGTTCCCTCCACCTCGCTTACCTCCTCCGGCTCGCTCTCATAACTGTACCCGTATTCTACGGCCACATAACATTCATTTCGGACGCTCCTCGCCTCTTCATTGCTTCTCCCAGGCTGGGCCCCCTTTCACTTACCACTTCACTTGTCACTTGTCCCGCCTACACGTAAAATCCTATTAATTTGCACTATATCTATCCGCCCGGCGTACTTGAATCCGTAATGCGCAGCACCGCGTCTGAAATGTCACGCATCAACCATATCCAACCGCACCCGTCGTTGACAACCGCTTGCCGACATCGGGATGCGAAGGCACATTTTAAGCGACACCTTCCTGGTCATCTCAGCATCCCGGGCACCGAACACCGTTCACGTTCAGCTGCCCTCGCGCTGCACTAGTGCATCCGGGTTGTGGCAGTGCCATAGTGTAGACAGTTGTTGCACAGGCAGACAGAATCATTGCTTGCTCTTGACCATCGCACAGCTCTCAGCGTGTCCGTCTGGACGACGGTCTGGCCCTTGCCAGATCTGACGTCTCCAGCGCCTCACATCCCTATGAGCTCAAGGAACCGTCTCTCCAAGAAAAGCACGGTAAGATATGCCGTTGGGGGTGGTAATGCTGTCAAGGCAGTCATCATCCCCATCAATAAAACTCCAGCGCAGCGACTGGCCGCACAGCGGGCCTATAACGACACAGTTGCAGGTGAGAACCACTGTAGAATGCTTGAATTTTTACTCACTCAAACCAACTAGGTCTCAGCTTTGTCCAGCACCAGGAACTCGGCGTGCTCGACGACGTTGACATGCCATACACATATGACGATTCCTTTGATCTCGGGGGTCCTGACAACGACGACTGGGAGGACATACCCCAAGGCTATTGTACGTTACCGCCCGGTGAAGAGGCTGCCCTGAACAGCCATGCTGGTGGTGAGGCTCTCCTCCACCAAATGATGGAAAGTGTGAGGCATGGGTACGTCTTATCGTATCCATTTATTCAGTTCTCTTCTAATTGACTGCAGACGGGGGGATCCCCGTACCCGTTCCTTCTGAGTACAGAAACAGGTTGATGCATGGAATGCACAGCTCAATTTGCTCGTTGATGCATTCCTCCAGTATAAGAACATCGGCTGCATCGAGATAGAAGGCCAGTGGCCGCTGCGAGTGGTCGGTTTTGAAGGTGAGTATTATATTCTCTGCAATGCCTCATCGATTCACAGCGCTAATATATTCTTCAGAGTCTGGCATACAGCTATTTTCGCACCCTCCGGACGCACAGAGAGGCAACGAGACTCTCCTACGTCACGGCTACCTCGGGGGTTCTCCTGAGAGACCCTCTATCGCGTTTTCTATCCGCACCTTGGAGATATATCGACAGATCCATCGGGTCTGCCCCCGATATACCATCGACTCTCTAGCGAAGACACTCAGTTATTTACACAAGGTGAACTTCCACCCCCTTCGCCTTTTTTTTTTTTGACTCACCTTGATTTTCTGCGCAATCTAGGTACCTCGCAAAGCATACCTCGCAGAACAATTGACCACTACCTATGACGCCTATCTCGCAATCCTTCGGAGGGTTGACATTCATGTCCAGAACGTGCTCGGGCGCGACAAGACATGGCTCTCGAAGAACGTCTGCCCGCCGTGCTTCTACAAGGTCAAAGATGAGCTCCCGCTCAAAATTTCCTTCCTCGCATCCATGGATGGCAATAACTCCCTCAAGCTCGTCGATAGCACGTTTCGTGCGGGCCATCCACGTTTTGACGACCGCAAATCAACCTCGTTTCGCTGGCTAACCCCGACCGAGGTCGACAAGTACCGTGACGAGGTCAAAACGGCACCCAAGGTAAAGGATATTTAAATTAATTTTCTCACCCACAGTTTATTTAACAATCCTGACTAGGTTTCAATGGCGACCACGGCATCTTTGGCCGCTGTTACGGCGGCTCTGGCCACCCCTCCCATCACTCTTCCTCCCCCCGCCTCTCCCTCCACAGCCCAAAATCAAGCCGCCGCCAGTTCGGATCCGTGGGACGATCCATCCGCTGATATCCCCGATGGCCCAGCTGATTTCCCTGGCAACGACAACCCCGACGACGACATCGCCTGGTTAAATGTCAATGAATTGAGTGCGGAGGATGTGACGGAACTCGAGAGATGTGTGGATACATGTGTCGAACGCTGGAAAGCAGCAGGCCCTGAGGCGTGTAAGAAGATGTTCGCCCTCTTTGCCGTAGCCGGTATCTTCCTGGCCGTGTGCCGTCATGGCCATGTGCTGATCATGTGTGACATGATACGGAGCGGTGAATTGTGAGTGGCAGTTCCATTCTCGGACTTCGTACTCATACTGACTGATCTGCAGAATGAAATACCCATTGGCTATCGTTGCAAAGCTCTTTGAGCTGTATGGCGCCGACATCGGCCTGGGGTATGATATTATGTGTGCATTTTTTAAAACTCTTCTTCGTAGCTCTCTCGGCCGAAAGACCGTCGCTCTCTGGCTCCAAGGAATTGTGCCCGCATTCCACGGTCACGCGCACAACCGCGGCTGCCAACTCGGATGGCACCCGACGTACGTGGAGGGCGCCGGGCTGGAAGATTTCGAAGAGTGCGAACACACTTTCTGCCTGTCCAACAACCTTGCCAGCTGCACACGCCTTGCAACACCTTTCCATCGCCAACAACAAATTGACGAGCATTTTCACTTCCATGACATGGATAAGCATGCGGCGTCCGGTACGTGTTCCAAACTGAGCCCGATATTTGCTGTTCACCACCCCATGCAGGAAACTTCATCTTTCAGAACTACCGACAAGCGATCGAGAAGATGACATCGAACAAGCTTAAACTACGCGCGCTTGAAGAACAGCTACACACCACAGCTGCCGACTATGAGAAAGACCTCAAGGATGAAGCCCACCACCTCGACTCTCTCAAGAACGAGCCCCCCGACGTCCACAAGACGGTAGATTACATCGAACTTCTGGGAAAGCTGGATATAGCAACGTAAGTGTCCTACTCGGCTTTACAGTTCGGATCTGATCGCAAATGCTCACTTCCAGTGATGCGTCCTGAGCTGCGGCGCGGGACTTCCACAATCTCGACGATCTCATCATCAACAAGGGCTACACGCGGCCTCAAATTGCGGCCGTCCGTACACGCTACAGGACAACGCACACACGCTTGCTCCTTGTGAACGAAGAGGTCTCGCACTTTGAAGTCGAGCATGGTTTTGAGGAGAGATGGGACAGCGCTTCAAAGGAGTATCAAGACGCACTCGTAACGATGGGTCAACGGCGGTATCGACGGGCGCTTGACAAGTTAGAGTGTCTCGTTGTCCAGCGCCTTCTCGAACTGACGAAGCTTTCAATGAGTGGTGTCGGTAAGTATCTTTCAGTTGTACATGTGATCACTAATGATACAATTTGTCAGGCTATAAACTCCGGGAGAAGATAGGCAAGGCATTTAAGACGCGTGCGGACGCCATCCAACGGGTGCTTGCCGAGTACAACACCGCCGCCGCCGCACTCAATCCCCCTCGAGACCAACTTGCATGGTCACAGGTTGTCCAAACCGTCACCCTCGCCGAGTTTGATCTCCTTCGGGACACCCGCAATGATATACGACGCTTACCGTGGACAAACCCAGCCCGTCGGGAGGCTGGGTTGCTTCACTTTGGGATCAAACGGTGCGAAGAAGAAATTCGGCGCCTCAATATTGAAATAACGCGCACGATCACCTTCATGATCGACGATCACATTGACTATCACAGGGCCATTCGTGCGAACTGTGTCCAGCAATCTGACCTCGTGAATGAGCTCTCAAACCGATGGGAGTACAACTCACGAATCAACGAGGCCATTTTTGAGCGTTTTGTCAAGGCCAGTCGTTTACCTGGATTCACGGGATCACTCTTCCCGGGTCACCGTGTGGGCTGTGATCCAACGATCAATGACGACCATCCGCTTCCCCCATGGGCCGGAACGACACTCAGATTGCAGCAGGTAGTTGTGGAATATGAGGAAGATAACGATGCAGCAGATACAGCACGGGAATTGGACGGGGTGGAAGATGACATGATGGCGCAGTTAATGGAGAACATGGAGTTGGATAGGGTAGAAGAAATGTAAAATCTTCGTTGCATTCACCTCTTAATCCACGTGCCTCCGCCCCGACACGTGCCCCTGACTGCCAACTCATCTCACACAGGAAATTAGCTGACATCAGCAATGAAATCCAGGGCCGGTGATGTCATCCCATAAATAAACATGAAAATAAATGAAAAAAAGGGAGGAATAAAGACCCCTCAATCCCACCACTTGTTAGGGTTATTTGATTAACAAGTGGTTGTATTTGGCGTGAAATTCACCAAATCGTCGTGACTCGGCAAATGTCGGAGCCATATTCGGAGGTGTCGGAGTCAGTTCCTATTGGTTGGAGCCTTTGGACCGGTCGCGGCAACTTCTTTTAAAGGCCAGTTTCTGAGACAGAAATTATTCCTCATGACCATTCCTTACACTAAATATTGTGCTTAGTGTCATTAAATGTTAGTTTATGCCTCAAATTCAATACATGAGACTCTCACAACGAACTGAGCTGTGTGTAATATTCTATGCACCAATTTCCGAATTTGCCCGCCAAATTGAGTGTTCAACAAGAAGAAAGGTAATTCCTGGACGCGGAATGTACACATAAATTACCCAAAAATACTCATAGAGATCCTTTGGAACATATCTTGAGTATTTAAAAAGATTCCCGCCACAGGATCCAGTAGGTAGTTGGATCTGAAGTTCGTTCAAGGTATGTTGGAACTGAAAGTCGTAAAAGTACAGTGTATTTCTTTTATATTGCATAATATCTGAATGAACCTTTGTATGCAGGAAATTGGGGATACAGCGTAAGGAATAAAATTTGAGCACTCAAATTCGTACCACCCTTGATTTTGATGCAAACAGGATGAATAAATTAGGTGGACACGTCAATCTTTCCCTGCAGGTGAGACCAAGGTCTAACTACAAAATTACATTCAATTGACGCGTGAAAAGAGACCTCTCTAGCGATGGGCATCTAATTACGGAGGAAAAGGTGTCTGTCTTCCAAATTGGGATACACTATCGGCTAACAATTCACTGTGATTTCGGCGGTGTCTCTCTCGTATCAACCACCACCACCATTATATGCTTATGCCTTCCTTTCCACACCCCGCGCCCCCTGCACAGGTGCTGCCACCTCCGTCGCATGACTGGAAGGTGCCTGGTGTATCCATCCCGCCGCCTCTCACTGTCCACCCCCTGCCTGAAACGATCACCCCCTGGGACAGGTTGCAATTCACCCCTACTGGCGCGTACGAGGTTCGCCGCCACCTCGGGGCCGAGGTAGGCGGCGAGTATGGCCGCTTCAACCGTTCCCAGGAGAAGTTCTTCGCTGCCGACATGGCCTGGCTTGCTGCCAACTCCAGCGACGACGGCCAGCACAAGATCTCCCCTGACACGTTCTTCCCCGAGTTCCATCATCTCCGTGACTCGGTGCCCCAGGGGGAAGAGGGTACGTCTTCACAATAGTAATTTTTCTTCACATACTTACACTCTGTTAGGGCAAAAGGAACGCAAGGCCTGGTCAGCGCGGAACAGACGCCTTCTTTGGGATTTGGTGTGTAACATGTTCCTATAACAGCATGACCGATGCTGATATTTCCTAGGCCACAATGTGGGACCGCTGCACAGGTGGAACAACTATGATCCTGCATGTCGACGGCACCACCATCCCTGGTGCGCCCCTTGTCCCCGAACGGCTCAAGGCGCACGTCTACATGCCGCCGCATTTTATCGCCGAGCACCCTGAGGCCCACACGTCGATCGCTTTCATTTCCCAGACCTTCCTGGAGCAGATTGGTATCCCCACCGCCAACTCATGGACTCATCGCGCCAAGCGTCTGTGGAACCTGACACAGCGCGGGCATCTCCGTGCCGTGCAGATCCCTACCGTCCTCGTCCCCCATCCGGTTCACCACTGCTCCGCATATTATGTTTTCCCCGGCCGTCCCATGGGCCAGCTAACTATCGCGGGGCCTGTTCCGCCCCTTGCACCTGCTGCGGCCCCACATGTTTCCGGCGAATACGAGGACCTGCCACTTTATGACATTGATGAGATCACCACAGCCGACACGGAGCTCGCCCTGGTCTCAGCAAATGAGCGTGCAGGGCAGCTAGACATCGAAAATCAGCAGCTTCGGGATACTATTGACACGCTGCAGATCTATGTTCAGACTCTGACGTCCGACTTCGAGAGTCGCGAGGAGGCGTACAAGGCTGAACTCGACTTGGCAACGGCCCATGTGGAACAGCTCGAGCGAGAGCTTCGGGCTCTTAGAGGTACGTCGCTTATTTTTGCCGAGACTGTCTCGTGCTGATGCGTGATTTTTTCTAGTTGGAATCCTCTCGCCTCGTACTCCCCAAAGCAGCCATCCGCGTGCCCCTTCGACACCAGTGCGCGCCGCCAGCATATGTTGCTCCCTCTCCTTTCCATCTCACTTCACCGTCGGCTTTCCGCACCACCCCTCAATCTTCGGCACCCGTTGCATCAGTACTAGCCGGGAATGCGGCCACACAGACGTTTCTAGAGTCGCATCTGCTGATGGAGCTTAGCGAGTCCGTCGGAATCATCGCTCGTCTGTTGTCGCCCGTCAAATGGGCTGACGAGCTTGGACACCTTGCATCCCTGAACCCGGAGTACGTCGAAGGACTCCTGGAGGCAATGCACCAGGACCGCTGTATGCTGTAGCTTTTTTTCTAACGGATATACTTCTGAATTCGGAATGAATATACTGATTGATTTAATGGGGAAAAAAGACGGAGGTTTTATTGGCCTCCATGGAATTAGAACCGGGCCCTGTACAAGTGTCTCACAAACCGGCACGTATCCACTCATACTTCCGAATTCGGAATGAATATACTGATTGATTTAATGGGGGAAAAAAGACAGAGGTTTTATTGGCCTCCATGGAATTAGAACCGGGTCTCATACAAGCGTGTCACAAACTGGCCGGTATCTACACTACATATCTCTCAATGCCGTCGACCACCAAGACTATCGTGGCTGTAAGCCAACCACGCCAGTCGTTCCCAGTGACAGATCCTAAACCCCCGCCAACGTATGCCGAAAGAAAGGATAAAAAAGCGGAGTCGGTTAAGACCCAAGAGACGATGGACCAAGCTGTCGGTAAGTACTCATACATTGGATTTATTAAGAACGGGTCTAATATTGCATAGGGGAATGGTTTTCAATGACGCAGGCCAAGGCCGTTGAGCTGGGAAAGCGCTTCGACAAGAAACCTCGGTATTTCCTTGACAGATTTTTTCAAGGTGGCGCGCACATGGTGAACCACCATGAAACCCAACGCGTATAATGCGTTCAAGGCGGAGAAGGCAGCCGAGCGGCGTGAAGGTATGTACAAAGATTGAGTCATCGTGTTTTGATGCTGACACCAACTCAGAGGGCAGCAAAGGAATGACCGCCCCGGAGCTACATGCAGCATACCATGCCGAGTACGACAACATGACGGACGAGGAGAAAGCCGCCCTAGCTCAAAGGCACCAGGAGCAGCGGGAGGAAATCCCCAAAATTCGACGGGACACGCCACAAGGGCGCATGCGGGACATGTCCAACGTTGTGCGTAATATTCAGCTGCTGGTACATTATTCACTTCTATCCTAACGCTTGTGGCGTGCTAAACTATCTCAGATGATCGGACTTATGTACCGTGTCGGAATCGAGGGGTTTTTCTGCATTGTGCGGAACTCCTCTGACTTTTTTATGCCGCCGCAATGGTACTTCACCTCCCAGGAGGTCGAGCGATACATGCCATTGGCTGTGGGGCGGAAGTGGGATACCGGGAGCGCCGGCACAAAGATCGAAGCCTTTGCTGTCGCGGGTTGCGACACCTTGAGTACGTGAATCAATTTCCCTCGTGTCCGTTTCTTATAATTTTATTCAGACCTCCTACATACGAACGGGCAGCGTGTAGCGTGGGTCAAAGCAGAGATTAGGGATATGGTCCTCAGCGGGCTAGGTGCGTGTCACAATCTATGCACTTTTATGACTCACTTAGCTTTTACACCCAGTCGAAGTCTCCAAGAAGCAACTCAAGATGGAATATGTCCACTACCGCGAGGATATCGTCGTGAAGCACGGCCTCGAGCTCATCGGGTGGACGGCCGACAAGTTCGTGAGTCCGAGCGAACTCAGCTCGTCGCTTCACGTCCTCGGAAAACTCTGGGACACGCTCAAAGAAGGCACCTGCAAGTGGGTTAAACTTAGCCCCGCTGAGCACCAGGCCCGCAAGGACGCATGGAAGGCCGACGTTGCCGATGGCAAGGTCGTCCCCAAGGCACGCAACCCACGCTCGGACATTGGCACTAAACGCAAGCACAGCGACAACGACAACGACGCCGACACCAATGCCGATGAGGTGCATGACAGCGGCAATGAGGAGCGCAACGACGACACCCAGCCAGCGAGTCCCATCATCGAGGAACCCGATGACGGCGCTGATGCCGCAGCATCGACCACCCCCGCCGCACCTCCTCCCAAGCGCCGCAAGACGAACGCGGCATCCGCCCCCGCTGCAGCCAGAAAAGTGCTGCGAAGAAGCCCACCGCTGCCGCCAAGCAGCCCCGTGCGAACAAGGAGAACCAAGGCACGGGACGCGGCGGGCTAAAGCGGGCTGGGAAGGACCCCAAGGACAACGCGGACGCAGCAACGAAGCGCGCGCACCTTGCAGCGAGAGACACACGTCGGGGGCCCAAGGCTGTGCCGAAGCTGTGCACACGGCGCGGCATGACGAGCCCCGCCCTCATTCCCGACAACGCGGGCGCCGAAGCTCAGGGAAGCAGTGGTACGGCGGAAGTGGCGCCCGTAGCCACCCCCATGGTCACCACCATCCCGTTCGCCATCGACCCGGCCCTCCTCGCTGTGTAGTTACTGGTACCGATGTCTTACGTATTTCTTCGAATTTATCAACCCAGGCGGGCATTTTCTCGGCCGGAATAATGGCTCTGACTACTACTACAGGGATGTGAGGAGGGTTGGCGGGAGGTGTGCACGCCGTCGTTTGTGACACAACGGCGGGATGTGTGACACTGCCGACAAGCCGTGTAACATGTGTGATGTGAGTGATGCGGGGATCAAGAAGTGCTGTTTCGGGGATGCAGGCGTTGTGCCCCAATTGGGAAGGCCGGCGTTGCCCGAGGATGGTTGGAAATGTGCCCAAGGTAGGTTTACCGAAGGGTTTTACCGGAGGTTTGACTGTGGGAGCGATTTTGATACCAACCTGATGCGATGACACCATCCGGTCACCGCATCAGATTTGTTTCTATATTGGGGCAGGGCAGGTGTTTGACTCACCTACCCTGCCCTAATATAGCGACAGATCTGATGGCGTGATACCATCATACTCGGCCATCCGTTTAGTATCAAAGGCAGTGATCTGCCTAGCTCGCCGTTAAAGACCCTCGTTAATCCTCCTTTCTTGCCTCAGGGCTTTCGTCGTATCCGGCACGCCTTGGCACCACGGCAGACTTCCCGAACGGGATCACTCCCAAAACGGTAACCGGTTACTTCCGCCCCATCACCGCCGTGTCACCATCGTCACCACTGTCACACCCCCAGCCAACATCGTCGACGTCGGCATCCCGCCGCCGCTGCACTGTCTTCCCTATTTCTTGTCAATATTATCATTATTATGTCATTCTTTCCCCGTAGCCCCGCCCACTCCTTCCCACCTCTTCGTGCCCGCTCTTTGTGCCTGCTCTCCCGCCTCGTCGCGCCCGCTCTCGCGCCCGCTCTTGCGCCCGCTCTTCGCGCCAGCTCTCCGTGCTCTGGGGTTTGAACTGAGCTCCTACATTGCCGTAGCTCTTGGCACCGTGTTGTCTGGGCCAACCCTGACCCTGAGTCTCTGCTTCTGAGTCTGTGATCACCGTGCCGATGCGCATCAAATGAGCATTCCCCTGAGTTCTGACGGCCATCTTCCCCATGCAGCCCAGCGGCCGAACCATGCACATTGTCAATGATCGTGCGCGACGCTCCGATAACTGCGGCGCGCTCCGTGACCTCTCGGCATCGTCCCCCACAGCACTATGAGCCGCAAAAGTGCTCTGTCGTCCAAGGTGAAGGTGGGCTTCGGGTCTCGGTTCGCCAGGGCGTCGAATTCCTACACTGTCAAAGTTAACAAGTCCGCCTCGGAGCGTGCCCGTGCGAACAAGGATTATAATGAGCAGATAGCGCGTAAGTACCTATTCTTCGGTCCTACTGCGGTACTAATGGCTTTGATTACTTTAGAAATGAGCTTCTTGCAACGGGAGGAGCTCCTCGCTGAAGCGCCAATGCCCAATTCCCACCACGACGATGCCTTTGATCTGGGCGGCAACGATTCTGATAGTGACGCCGGGTGGTACGACGACAACCGAATGGATGTCGACCAGGACGAGGACGGCTTCCTCGCGTTCCCCCCCGGTGAGGAAGGACTCTTACAGAGCCACGCCGGGGGGGAAGCTATCTTCCATCAGATCTGGGATCGCGCAAAGCCCGGGTAAGTGATTTAGGTATACTAATGTTATCGGCGCACTTACGGCTCTTCTGAAGGAGAGGCGACTCTCGAAAACGTCGGCACCGAGTTCAAAACCAAGTAGACTCTTGGACACGTCAACTGCCCGTCCTTGTGGATGCGTACCTCCAAATGAAGCTTCACGGACCAATTCAGACAGCGGACGACGTGCCTGGAATCTGGTATATTCAAGTTCTCGGATTCTCGGGTATGTATCTGCCTTCGGATCGTCTTCAGCCTGCTCACGAGAGACAGAATGTGCTGCGAAGGCTTTCGTATACGGCGATGGCGCCGTAAATGCAAATCAAATTCTGCTGCACCACGGCTACATTGGGGGATCGCCGGATCAGCCCACCGTTGCGTTCTCAATCGAAACCTTCGAGATATACCGCCAGATCCATCGCGCATGTCCACGTTTCAGCATTGACACGCTTGCAAAGGTCTTATGCTACTTACACATGGTATGCAAATTAGCCCCGGAAGTAATTTATTACTCAGGTTTATCTTTTACAGGTCCCGCGTCGTGCTTATCTCGCGGAGCAATTATCAACGGGTTATGATGCATATCTGGCTATTCTCCGCGGTGTAGATCGCCGCGTGCAGGCCGCGCTCAAGCGGGACGAGGAGTGGAAGGCAAAGAATATCTGCCCCCCATGCTTCTACAAGATCGATGGCGAACCGAAGCTTCTACTGTCCTGGCTGGGAAGCCTCGACGGTAACAATTCCCTCAAGCTCGTTGACAGCACCTTTTTAGCGGGTAACCCACGCTTCGACAATCGCAAAACCGACTCATTTCGCTGGCTCACTGCGGCCGCTGTCAACGTCTTCAAAGATGAAGTTGCCGACTCGGAAAAGGTACGTGTGCAACGAGTTTTTGATTTGGAAATGTACTCAATTTCTGCACAGATATCTATGGCTACTACTGCATCAATGGAGGCAGTGAAGGCGGCGCTTGCAGCGCCTCCTGCCACCGTTCCAACCCCCTCAGAGCCCGCGGCCGTGGAAGCGGCCACCACCGCGACTTTGACTGGGGCAGCTGCCAAATCAGCTTCGACAGCGCCATCAGGCACGCCGGAAACGGACTTGCCGCCGGAAACAGACTTACCGGATATAGATGCTGACGACGTCGCCTGGCTGAACATCAACGAGTTGAACGAGGCGGAGTCCGATGAGCTCGAGAAGTGCGTTAACACATGCGTTGAGCGCTGGAAGAACGCAGGCCCGGAGGCGCGAAAGCAGATGTTCGCGCTGTTCGCCATCGCGGGCATATTCATTTCTGTATGTCGGCACGGACATGTCCTTGTCATGTGCGACATGATACGCAGTGGCGAGCTGTAAGCGACCCGCACATCCCAATCCGGTGATATTAACATCTCGACAGAATGAAGTACCCACTGGCCGTAATGAAGAGGCTGCTCGACGTCTACGGCCCGGATTGCGGCATAGGGTACGACATCATGTGCGCATTTTACAAGACCCTTTTGCGCAGTTCCCTGGGGCGTCGTGTCGTTGCCACTCGTCTTCGGGGTGTGGTTCCCGCCTTTCACGGTCACGCCCACAACCGTGCATGTCAAATCGGCTGGCACCCTTTATACGTCGAGGGCGTGGGACTCGAGGACTTCGAGGAATGCGAGAGAACATTTTGCCTCTCGAACAACCTTGCGACGGTCACACGACTGTCTACACCATTCCACAGACAGCAACAGATTGACGAACACTTCAACTTCCATGATTTTCACAAGCATGCAGCATCTGGTAAGCCCGTTTGATCTTAGACGCATCCAGAAAGGCTGATTACCAAAGGCAATTTCATCTTCCAGAACTACCGTCAAGCTACGGAGAAGATCGCGCTCAACGAGGTGCATCTCGAGGCTCTCGAACGTGACTTACACACCACTGCGGATGACTACGAAGAGTACCTAGTCCAAGAACGTGAGCACCTGGAACGGCTGAAGCAGGAGCCCCCAGACGTCGTCTGGACCGTCGAGTATATGGACATTTTGATTAAGAACGCCGCTGCTCGGTACGTATCCGCATCCCTTTATCCTTTCACACGTCTGAACTTCGGCTCAAGGTCGGCGTCTTCGGAGGCTGAGCACGACTTCAAGAACCTGGATTATCACATCATATACCACAAGTGGGATGGCAAGCAGATTCAGGCCGCTCGGACAAAGTACCGCACTACTCACACTCGGTGTCTGATGCTCGAAGAAGAACTCTCACGCCACGAGGAGGAGCACAGAATTGCGACACGCTGGGTCCCCGCAATGAAAGAATACAAAGACGCGCTGGAGATGATGACCCAGCGACGGTACCGTCTTGCGCTCGACGAGCTCGAGCGCCTCGTTGTCCAGCGCCTCCTGGAGATGACTAAACTCGGAATGAGCGGTGTCGGTGAGTAATTCTGATTGATTTATTCCGTATACTTACGTTACGCATTCTAACAGCTTACAAGCTTCGTGAGAAGATCGGGAAGGCTCTCAGGACCCGCCAGACAGCCATACAGCACGCAATCACCGAGTACAACGCAGCCGCGGTGCTACTCGACCCACCCCGCGCACAGGTAACCTGGGCGGGGGTTCAGCAACTCGTCTCTCTGGCGGACTTCGATCTGCTGCGTGACACACGTACCGACATCCGCAAACTTCCGTGGGCCGAACCGATCCGCCGTGAAGCGATGGTTCTTTACTTCGGGATCAAGCGTGGGAAGGAGGAGATCCTTCGATTGAATGTCGAGATGCGTCGGCTGATTACCTTTATGATCGATGACCACGTTGACTACGTCAAAGCAATCCGGCAGTGCATTTCGCCATCGACGGAGGCCTTGGGCCTTGCCCATGAGCTCAGCAAGCAATGGACCTACCGGACGAACATCAACCAGGGAATCGTCGAGCGGCTGGTAAAGGCAGGCAATCTGGCCGGCTTTACCGGCTCTCTCTTCCCTGGGGAACGCGAAGGCCGTGATCCTAGGTACAACGACGATGTTCCCCTCCCCCAATGGGCGACAAGCACCCTCGGACTGACGGAAATCGTTGTCGAACACGAAGAGGGTAATAATGCCGAGGACACTGCCCGAGAGCTGCGCGACGTGGATAATGACTTGCTACAGCATGTAATGGACAGCTTACATTTATGATTTTCAATTAAATATGCTTTGCTGAAGTTCAACTGAAGTGTAAGCGTTGAATTACCAAAGTGGAAAGGATGTTCGTGACGAGATCGGCACTTTCGGAGAGTCGTTCCGATTGGTTGGGAAGGCCGGACCGGACCCGGCCTTTTCTTTAGAACACCGGAATGTACTTCTAAGTCGCGTCGTAGATGTGTCCTAGGCATATTCACGCGTTGTTCATCGCGTCATACCATAGATAATAGCTAGAATTAACTTTGTGTGAAGGCATTACTGATTCGGATAGGAACTGAATATTCTGTACCTCAGTTAGTGGATTTGCCCGCCAAGTTGAACCCTCGTTTCGAGTTTCTGTGGACTGTGGATGCATTTCTTCTTGAATAAATACTAAAAAATGCTCATACTATCCCTAGACCATACGAAATGAATCGTAGAGAAATTTAGAACCTCCCATCTTGGTGGACTTGAGATATGACAAGTGGGTTCGTTGAGAAAAGGAAAAGTACCAACTCGAACCATATTTCCTTATGCAACCTTGTGTTGTTTTCGACCTTTTTCACGTTCCCCTTGACCTAACTCCAAGTTCCCCCGAATCTTTTGCAATATTCGAGTACCCGAGACCTACACCACTTATGCTGGAAAGTTTCTGGCACTTTCCCGACTCTCAATCCCCCGGTATACCTCGGAATAGTCGAAAAACATCGGAATTTCGGACTTCCCCCAGCCATCCGATTTTTGTCAGCGCTTCTGCAGTATGCATTGGCGACCTGTAATATAGTGTGCATGTAGCACCAGAGTCATATCCCATCTTGGAATGTCACCACAAATCTGGGGAACTTTACCTTTTATACTTCATTTGTGAGAAAGATAGAGCTTCCGCAATTTTAGGAGACATTCTGTGGATCTATTCAGTGTATCTACTGAAGATTCGAGGTGTACGACTTTGAACCTGGACTAGAAACATTTAATCGGCCCCAGGAGCGCAACTCGAGTTGAACATAGCCAATAAATTCAGCAGTCTACTGGGAGTCAGCCATAAAAAGGATATATGCTCAATATACTCATTGAGCTCCATCCAAGGTCCAAAATTCCCGGGGGATACTCCAAAATGGCGAATAACGAGTCGAATTCGGAGTCAAGTCCCAATATGGTCGAAGAATCAGCAATACCCGAGCGTGTGAAGTGGTTTGACAACGACCTCTCTTGCTTCCGTTCACCATGGCTAATTGGAACTGGCTTGTCCCTGGAGTCTCTGTCCGCGTCCCCGTCACCCAGAACCCCATCGCCGCTGATCCCATGGCCTGGGACAGTCTCACCTTCGGCCCAATGAGCCTTTTCGACCTCCGCCGCCATCTCGGTGCTCGCACTGACGAAGCTGGCCGATTCATGGCCTCCCGCCGAAGATTCGAAGCGGCTGATATCGCCTGGCTCGCCGCTGGAGCCAGCGATGATGGCCAGCATGAGGTAGAGCGCAATCGCTTTTCTCCCGAGTTCGACACCTTGCGCAACGAGACGCCCATTGGGACTGCTGGTATGTGATCATAAACGAGATCCATCCCCTGTGCTGAGCAGTTGCAGGGAGTGCAGAGCGCAAGATTTTCATGGAGCTCGTCAAGGGGACAATGAAAGATCTGGTGCGTAATATGCCCTTCGTTCATCGGTATTTACTGACCAAGTCCAGGCAACCAAGGCGGATCGTGCAATTGGGAGCACGACTATTATCCTGCACATCGAGGGCACGACCCTCCCCGGTGCACCCCTCGCCCCGGAGTTCCTCAAGGCGCAAGTTCACATGCCGCCGTCGTTCATCCGAGACAACCCCGGCAGCCACGCCGCCATCGCAACCATCGCCCAGCTCTTCATTGAGCACGTCGGAGTACCTACAGCCACCGCCTGGGAGCGACGTGCACGTGCCCGCGGCTGGTCGCTGCAGGGCAACAGCACCATCCCCGCGGCACCCCTTACCCACCACCTGCCCTTGATACCGACGCCCGCCCCTCATTCGACCCAGTACATCTTCCGTGGACGTCCCGCCGGCTTTTCACCCATCACTGGTGCACCCCCTTCTCGCGTAGTCGATATCGACGATCTCGAGCGGATCTCCGAGCTCGAGACCGAGCTCACGTCGCTTAGCGGTGACCTGTGGAACAGCGAGGAACAAGTCAGCGTCCTCCAAGGTGTCGTCGCGGATTACGAGGCTTGCCACACTGCCTCCAAGGCCCGGATCGCGGAGCTGGAGGCGGAAGTCGCCCGTCTGCAACAAGAGGCTAGGGCGCCTCAATGTAAGTTCTCTCATTCGTACTCGTTTTCGTGTCCTTCTAACATTCCATTCTATCTACAGCCCTCCTTTCGACGCCTACGTCCTCCTCGTCGAGACACCGCACGCCCATGACACCGAGTAGGCCCCCTCCCTATCTTGTGTCCTTTGCGACGTCCCCTCCCACCTCGTCACCTTCCTCATCCGGACGGTTTGCTGGCACACCACGTGTGCCGACTCAAGCGGCCTCCGCACTGGGTTACCACACCCATCAGTTCCTGGAAGATGAAGGCCTCATGGAGCACCACGACGCTCTTCGCCTCATCTGCCGTATCTTCAGCCCTCTCAAGTGGGCCGCAGAGATAGAACTGCTCAGTGGATTCCCCGCTGGGGCCAAGGATGGTTTGCTCACGGCGCTCGAGGCTGACGGGGCCTAGTCAATTTTCCGTCACATAACTACGTCGCTTGTACTTATGAATTTCAATAGTCCTCCTTTCTGTCCTCCTTTCTGTCTTGCTGATGAGTTACACAGGATTCCAGGAACGTGGTCTCAACCTCGCCGGCTCTCTCCGCTACTTACAATGCCGTCCAACACGAAGACCCTCGCAGCAGTCAGTAACTACGTCGCTTGTACTTATGAATTTCAGTAATCCTCCTTTCTGTACTCCTTTCTGTCCTCCTCTCTGTCTTGCTGATGAGTTATACAGGATTCCAGGAATGTGGTCTCAACCTCGCCGGCTCTCTCCGCTACTACCTACAATGCCGTCCAACACGAAGACCCTCGCAGCAGTCAGTAACCCGCGCATTCGCCAGGTCCCGAAAACGACGCGTGCGCCATTGACAGCTGAGGAGCGAAAGCGAAAGCGCGAAACCTCCGAGAAGACGCAAGGGGAGATGGATGATGCAGTTCGTGAGTCTAGGCGCGTTTTTGAAGAGTTTTTACGTGACTAACTGAGCATTTTCAGGAGAGTGGGTTACTGAAACCCACAAGAAGGCGGAAGAGCTTGCGCTGCGATTTGACAAGAAAGCGCGATACTTCCTCGACGTCATTTTCCAAGGTGGCGCTCATATGGTCAACCATCACGAGAAGGTCAACGCATACAATGCGTTCAAGAGCGAGAAAGCGGCGGAACTTCGTGAAAGTAAGTGTTTTTCCGTCATGCCTCATCACATTCTCATTTACTACAGATGGGGAGGCACTGAATGTAGCGGCGCTTCACGAGGAGTACCACGAAGAGTACACGCGCCTCACTGAGGAGGAGAAGGCGGCACTGGTCCAGCGCCACGAAGAACAGCGCAGCGAGCCCAAGGTCCGCCGCCATACGCCTCACGCCCGCGTTGCGGACGTTGCGAACACCGTACGCAACATGCAGATGCTAGTAAGTTTTCCGTTACGCCACATTCTTGTTAATAATCCCTATTTGCTAGATGACTGCCCTGGCCGAGCGCGTCGGCATCGAGGGGTTCTTCATGATCGCCCGTAGCAACACCGACTTCAATATGGCGCCACAATTCTATTTCACGTCCCAGGCGCTGGAGCGCTACATGCCCCTCGCTGTTCGCAAGCGCTGGGACACGGCAGAGGTCGGAGCGAAGATTGAGGCTTTCGGGATTGCCGGGTGCGACACCGTCAGTAAGTGGCGGCTCATTCAATAGATGCTGGACACTTATTCAAGTCTAGATCTCTTGCGATCGGCTCCCCAGCAAGTGGCGTATGCGAAGCGCGAGATTTGCGACCACATTGGAAGGAGCCTAGGTGTGTGTGCACGAGTTCTATAGTTTTTCGTAGCGCTGATTCTCCCCAGGCGAGGTCAGCGGCAACCCGAATGCTGCCATGGCCTATACCAACTACGAGCCCGACGTCGTGCTTAAGCACGGCGTGGAACTCGTCGGGTGGACCCCCGACAAGTTCTGCAGCCCGAGCGAGCTCACCTCCTCGCTGCCCGTCCTTCGTAAGCTGCTGAACGCGCTTAAATCGGGCGACTGCAAGTTTGTGAAGCTCGGAGCTTCGGAACTCAAGCAGCGCAAGCTCAAGTACGAAGCGGACATCGCCGCCGGCAAGATCACGGGCAAGCAGCGCGCCGCTAGGTCCGACATAGGCAAGAAGCGCAAGCGCGCTGCCAACGACGAGAACGACGAGCCCGAAACGGAGCACGACCCGGGCGCCGCAGCCCCATACTCCGTGGAGGAGCCCGAGGAATGCCCCGCCGCACCTACGAAACGCCGCCGCAAGAACACCACAGCTGCTGCCGCTGCACCGAAGACCAGCGCACCCGCAGTCCCGAGGCCTAAGCCGCGCGCGAAGCCCAAGGCCAAGACGACCGCGGTCCGCGACGACGAGACGACACGGTCGGCGCTTGTACGCATCAAGAACGGCGCGGGCCCTGGCAGCACCGCGGGGCGCGCCTTTAAAAGCCGTGCCATCATCAGCGATGACGAGGACACGGAGAACCCCGCCGCCGCCCCCAGTCCCTCCCGCCCCGTCCTCTCCGCCACAAGTGCCACCGCCAATGGCGCGCAGCCTGCGGACACCAACACCCCATCCGACACGTTGTCCGCTGCCACTACCGTCCCCGCCGCCGCCACCACGCCCGTCATTACAGCTTAGATAGAATTAGTTTTTTTATTCAAATATACGTTCTCTGGTGCAGTACAGTGTGTGAATTAAGTAGATTACATCCATTGAACTATACTGGACCCATTTATGCCTAGAGCTTCAGCAAAACCAGGAAGAACACGCCGTGCGACGCTAGTGATGGTAGTGATGGCGGCACGATGGCGGGCGTGATGGTGTGCAGATGGCGCACAGATGGTGGCGCGTTGGCAGCCATTGTGCGGGATCGAGGCGTGCTGCGGGGTGCAAGCGCGCCCTCCCACACGCTGAGCGACGCCGACGTCGACGATGTTGGCGGGGGGTGTGACAGTGGTGACGGTGGTGACACGGCCGGTGACGGGGCGGAAGCAACCGGTTACCGTTTTGGGAGTGATCCCGTTCGGAGAAGTGCGGTGCTGCCGAGGGCTGCCGGATACGACGAGGGGAAAGTCCTAAGACAAGAAAAGAGGATTAACGAAGGTCTTTAACGGCGAGCTAGGCAGATTGCTGCCTTTGATACTAAGCGGATGGCCGAGTATGATGGTATCACGCCATCAGATCTGTCGCTATATTAGGGCAGGGTAGGTGGTTTGACTTGTCACAAAGTTCCGTCCGCCACCATACACACAAACAAAAATTTCGGCCTTCGGCCGATTTGGGACTAGTCACGTTCTGGTGGTGACTAAGCAAAGCGCACCATAGATTGACGGCCCCTGAGCCACTCCCACTGATCGTTCCGAATATGGTAACTCCAGCACGTGAGGGTAACGGATCAGTGCACGTCCGTACCATGATTGCAAGGAGGCTTTGTTGGCCGCTGGCTGTTGAATGACGTGGGGGGGACGGAGTTGCGGCGGCGGGGGAGGGACCCTCCTCGATGGTGTTCAGTTGTGCTGGTGTCGACGGACAGCGGAGAACAAGCGTTGTGGGTGAGGTCGTAGGGGAGGTCTTGCAGACAGTGTTCGCCCAAAGGGCAAAGCCTTTGAAAATCCAAAGGCCTTTGAGGCCTTTGCCAAACGCCTTCGAGTTTTCCGCCAAAAATGACAGGCCTTGGGAAGCCTTTGGAAATCACGTGCAGCTTATATAATCTTTCTTTTTTTTCACCGTGCACTGTTGACGAGTCGTCCCGATGGGCCCGCTGGAGAGCTTCTTTCACAAAGAAGGAGTGACCCTCGAAACATTGTTTGGAGGGTTGAAGGACAACGCGAAGGTGCGCACTCGCCGACCATCGGCATGGCTGATGGAGGAGGAGGAAAGGCTCATGGAGGCTCTTGCAAACGCTGCTGAGGACGAGGTTCCCGACGACGGTGTGATAGAGGTTGACTCCGACGACGAGTATCATAATTAATCTAATTTAATTCGAACAAATGGCGGTGCTTGAAAGCGTGGGAAAAAACTCAGAGGCTGGCTGCCCTTTGGAAGGCCTTTGGGAACCTGACACCCCAAATTAAAGCCCTTTGGGCGAACACTGAGCGGAAGCTCTGGTCTTCAATGAATCCAAAAATGCCGCCGTCCTGCCTCGAATTTCTGAGGGATTTTGGAGACGAAAAGCGCTCGACTTCCATTCTGTGTTGTCTTTCATATCTGCACCTTCGAACCATGACTCTTGGTATGCGGCCAAAATTGAGGCCCAGAGCAAGTGCTGACCCGTTTTCCGCAACGAACACTGCGCTTTCGATTGTGTACGCGCTCGCCGCTCGGCGCTACAAGCAAGCCTGAATTAGCTCGTTGAAAACACGGCATAATTAGTAAGACTTCGAAAACAATATCCCAGTATAGAAAGAATCCATCAGGAAATCTGCACCCAGTTGATCTTGCCAGATTGCGGCCGCAAGATGTCATCCGGCGTCACAGCTGTAGTTATAAACGTGGCCGCCTCTGCTCTGAAGTATCCCACACTACGTCGACATCTTCCCTCATCCGAATTGTACCATGTCTGTTCCATCCGTCAAACTCAACACGGGTGCAAGCATGCCTGCGATTGGTCAGTCAGGCACAAACTATTCCTGGGCATTCCAGTACTAACGGCGAGCACTAGGGCTCGGAGCAGCCCCAGTGCATTGGACCCCTGAAGGAAAAGCAGAAACTAAGAACTGGGTTCTTACCGCGCTGCAGGTGATTCAATAATGATGCTGCTGCTCCAGTTCCTGTTGACTAAGTGCTTCGCATTTTCCAGGCGGGATACCGGCATGTTGACACAGGGCACTTTTACGGTACACGATGATGGATTCCTGGTCAGTGTATATTACATTTCAACACATCCTGCTAGGCACGGAAGCCGCTGTTGGTGCTGCGCTACGCGCCTCCGGAATACCACGTGAAGAAGTGTTTGTAACCACAAAGTTACCGTGCGTCGAGTCTCCGTTTCATTATGCGCTGGAGCCCAATATACTGACCTTCTCAAAGCTGGCACCACGCTAAATGTGTCGCACGCTCGTTCGACGAAAGTTTAAAAAATCTGGGCTTCGATTATGTCGATCTAGTGCGCTCCGTTTCTTTGAGCGTCAGATCGGTGACTGACCTTTTTCTAGTACCTCATGCATTATCCCCAAGCAGTTACGTACCCAGGTAATTGTTTTGTCGCTCTCGGTATCCCCCCGGTATCTTAACGGTGTTTAGCATACGACGACGGGTACTCCGCACCGTCTAGTTTGGCGGAAATAGTAGGACCCGGTATGGTGGTTGACGATTCACATACTTTCAACGAAACATGGGCGGAAATGGAGAAGATTCACGCCAGCGGGCGCGCTCGAGCGATCGGGGTCTGCAGTTTCTCTGTCAAGACGTGAGTGCGCCTGGAAGTCGGAAGAGTCAGTGAGCTGAAGTATGTTTAGCCTCGAGAAGCTATTGGAAACCGCGAAAATTGTGCCAGCCGCCATCGAAGTCGAGTAAGCAGTTTATTTTGTCGCCATCCCGGGCTGCGTTTTAATATTCCACAGATGCTCCCCGTACCTCGTCGAGACACAGCTGTTGGACTATTGCCGCCAGAAAGGTATAGCGTTGACCATCTATAGTCCAACGGGCGGCCCGTTGGGTGAAGCTGTCCGCACCGACCCGACCATCGTCGCGCTGGCCGAAAAATACGGCGTCTCGGCTGTCCAGATTATTCTAGCGTGGCATGTAGCCCGTGGCACAGTCGCTTTGCCCAGCACCGACAACGTTGCGTGGCAGAAGGAGAATATTACTGTGAGCTCTGTTCTCCAGTAACTTCATTGCATGCAATATTAATTCTCACCTGACAGTTGCCCGCGCTGACGGTGGAGGATGTGTCGACCATAACGGCGTTGGATCGGAACCAGCGATTCACGAATAAACCCGGTCCAGATGGCAAGTTGTTTGGCTGGACCACTGAACAGTATGGATGGGATTAAATGATAGCGTCGACGGAGCACACCAGCCTAAACGTTCCAGAGAAAGTTGTATCCAGTCGGTACCAGTCGAGCATAACACCAGATTAGACCACGCCGAACAGCCGCCGCTTGTTCATTTACGATTTTCTAACATGGAGAGGCGGAAACCAGAAGAGAAGGTCTTCCTCCTTCATCGTCGAATCGTCGCCGCCGAAGAACTCTCTTCCCAGCACCTTTGATCTTATATCTCTCTCTCGGGACTTTCGACTGGGAACTGGGCTAAAATACTTGTGGTGTAGCGGAAGCTCTGGTCTTGACTATTCAATGAACGAACCCAAAAATCCCGCCGTCTTGAAGGATTTTCGCAGACGAAAAGAACTCAACCTCCAGTCCCTGTTATCGTTCATATCTGCACCTTCGAACGATGACTCTGGGTATGGGTCCGAAACAATGGCTGCATCAGGAAATCTGCACCCAGCTGATCTGGCCAGATTAATATTGCGGCCGCAAGGTGTCATCCGCACAGCTGTGCTCATAAACGTGGCCGCCGCTGCTCTGAGGTATCCCAAGAGGTCATGCCTCCATTACCGCAACCAAACCGCAACACCAGGCCTTGCTGTGCTTGTGCAACGACAGCGAGGGGATCCCGCGGAGCTGGCTGGGCCCTCGGAGACGGGTAAATCGATTCGGGTTTCCAATGCAGCAGGATTTGATTGAGGGGGAGGGAGTAGAATGGCCCGAGCATCATGAAGGCCGGAAGAGAGCGTGGTCTTTGGCTGTGTTTGGCGTGGGCGTTAGCGAATAATAAGCGCCACGTGCTAGTGATCTTCACATGCCTTCACTGCCACTTCAGTCTTTCTTTTTATGTGGGAATAGGTGTGGAGGTCAATCCCGGTCCAGAATTCCAAAAAGACGCGGAGCTCGCAGGTGACATGGCATCTAACTCCTAGTGCTATGTAGATTGAAGCCATTTCTCCGTAGCGTGGATCAAGCAATACTTCAGTTCGACTTAGTGTGAGCCTTTCCGTCTTCCCTTCCCTCAATTTTCAATTTCTCCTTTAGATACCATTTTGCATCGTGCCAAGTTGGACGCAAGTCAGAATGTCAAGTTCAAATGTGTATCTGGCGAGGTACATGTAAAATTTCGACCGAAAATGTTATACAAAGTTCCCGCAAACTTAATTCCAGCGCACATCACGTAGGGGTGTACCCTGGAGGCAATTCTACCACTTCCGGCGTGGCTCTGGGAATCTGCAAATGAAGTCCACTGTCCTCATGCCGTAAAACCTGCACTTGAGCCGCGCCAGCCAAGTTCGGATGTGGATTTTTAACTCGAGGCGCGTGTGCAGGCTGCACGTCGAGTATCCCAGCCTCCAGCCTCGACGCGCATCCTTTCCGGGTGGGTGCTGTTGCTCGTAGTGGGTGATATGTCGGAAAACTGTATAACGGGAGGGCCACCGTCCGCCTCAGCCATCGGGTATGGGCTGGCCGAGGTTGCTTCTGTAGCGCGGAGGTGGCGCCTTTGGTGCCAGAGATAAATGGCAGCCAACACTACCAATACAAATACTGCGCCAATGATACTGCCATCGATGACACCCTTGATGTTCTTCGAACGTCGAATCATCGGTGGAGATGTTGCCTATGGGGAGTGTGATGCGCCTGACCTGGAAGGCAATGATGGAGCCGAGGGAGAAGTCAAACCGGTGGTGTGAGTGACATAGAACCCCTTGATGACAAGGGTATATGGTCGATATTGCCACCATGTGTTACTGTGAGGTTATAAAAATCGTCGGACAGTACTGGCGTCGTGAATAGGATGTTGTTGAACTGGGTGTCGTCATGGGAGCGTCCTTTCAATGGGAAAGTCACCAGGACCCCACTGCCACCATCAATTTTGTAGCTCACGAAGGTCGCGGTTGCAGGATATTCAGCGTGAATGTAGCCGAACAGCGTCACCAATGTGCCTGAAGATCGTATTATTGGACTTCAGCTCTTACTATACTGCTCGAATGACTCGCCGTGGAAGTTCAAGGTCGCACGGGCATTGAGTGTTTGCGTCAATGCCTGACCGTCAGTGAACCATCCTGGGCCATAGCTAACAGCTGGATCCCCATGTGGGTACAGCAACACCGCGGAATGAAATGCGACTCCGGGAAGAGGCGTGTAAACCAAACTGTCGAAGTAAAAGGGCTGCCCGTTCGACTGGACTTGAATCGTCAACACGTGTGAGCCAGCAGGGATCTGGTCCTGCTGACACAGTGGCCAGTTGTTCTCTCCAAATTTGAACGTCAGGTCTTTCGACGGGATCTGCATTCCGTCAACGGAACAGGTCCAGGTAGGATCCGTGATATTATTGGTGTCCGTGGACACAATTATGCTGCCTTGGACAAGAATCGAAGTTCCTGCACAACAGATTAACTGAGTGAATCCAGAGGTCGGATTCACGACGAATTATTGAAGGAATAGCGCAGGGTAGAATCCTTCGAGGCCGTAGCATGCGAGGTCCCCTTATATATTGGTCCAAAGTTACCATGAGTCAAGACACTAGGGATCTTCAAACCTCAGATTTCGACCTCATTTTGACCTCATTTCACTTCTATTTCACTTTCTATTTCACATCCTCGAGAGCTCGAAATGAAAATTCAATTCTGATCCTAACTGCGAAATGGCACGAAATGAGATTTCGGCAGCCTCGGCACATCGGTCGCTAAGCGGAGATCAAAAATATACGGTCATGTGGCACATCCGCGTGCCGCGTATTATGACTTAGGGGACTTGTTCTCCTTCTCCTTCTTTTTGGACTTGGACTTGCTTTTGGCCTTCTTGCCGGCTTTGATAGCCAGCACCCTGGCCTTGAGGTCGTCTTCGACAGAGGGCATGAGCGACGAGAAGCTTGGCAACGGTCGTCATCAATTAATCAGTTTTAGACTCCGTCTGATCGATCTGATCTCCGAGTTCAGTGCCGAAATGGTGTCCCAGCTTAAATTCGGTTCGGGGATACCGGACAAGACGAAATGAAAATGAAATGGGAATTGAAATGAAGTCGAAATGAGGTCGAAATCTGAGGTTTGAAGATCCCTACTGGGGTCCGCAACAAACCAGCCCTGAGCACCATATTTTACATGGAGTCAGTGTCATCGACAACTACCAGATGAAGGGGAGCAGACGAAGTGGACATGTCTACAGTTGTGAGAGGGAGGAGGGTGGGTAGTGAGACAAGCCACAGCTGTTATATCTGAGTGCATCAATTGATTGATGCTCATCAGGGATGCAATTCCTCTACTTTCCTCTGCACAATATGATTGCTCTGAACTTCGAGTTTCCGATTTGAAATACTTGACTTCTGCGGAGATTCCGTTTCACCACTGAAAGGAAGCTCTCGATAGTGCCCTGTTTCCAGGACATGATCAAGTTTGTGGTAATATGCTGGAGCAAGTTTTGTGACCAGGATCCAAATGAGGAGAAAGGAACCCTCCAGGCGCCACAGGGAACCTGTAAAGCCTGGTGGAAACATCCCTTCACCGTCCGCGCATGGATGGTAAATTTTGGCAAAGTTTTTAATTCCAGGGGGCTGCATGCCATTGCAATGGATAAGAATAGCCATCAGACAAAGAAGCTCAACCTTGGGAAAATTTGGTTGAGCGTGGGTAGGATTATCTGCCAATTGGCGGGTTAATGGCCATGGAGGTAAGATCTCACACTCACAGCTACAGGAATAGAACCTTTTCACCGTAAAACCAAGGAAATTGACAGATCATCAGGACTGTTGGTTGTCGATCTGTCAGCTTCTCTGAGTCGCTGTCAGCTTCTCTGAGTCGCTGTCAGCTTCTCTGAGTCGCTGGTCCAATTGAATTGAATGTTGACTGTTTCTGTTGCCTAGTAGGTTGCGGCGCCGTTTTGACCCTCAAAACAGGTGGCTGTGGGCATAGCCACAACTAAAAATAGACCAAAATGAAAATGTAGCCCTTGATGAGCTCTGCAACTTTCACTAAGTGACCCTAGTGATCCCATCACTCGTTAAGCCAAAAAAGGCAAAAAGCTCGCCGAGATGCAGCACTTTTTGAGATTTTAAAATTTTTGACCCCTGCCTCGAGCAGTATCAAATTGTAGCCCTTGTGGAGCTCTACGACATTCAATGAGTGAACAGGCAAAAAGCTTGCCTAGACACAGTGCTTTTTGAGATTTTGAAAATTTTGCCCCCCCCTTGAGTGGTATCAAACTGTAGCCCTTGAAGAGCTCTACAAGTATCACATGTGTGTGGATTGATCACATCAACTGTCAAGCCGAAAAAGGTAATACACCTTTTTCAGACTGCTCCTGTAAGGTGTGAATGAATATCTCTACCTATTCTCATCCATTTGATTTCAAGAACAACCGATTTTTCATAAGGACTTATTGTGTTTCTTAAGTCCAAATGTCTATCGCGACAACATTGTGTTTATCGCAATGTAAGAAACCTCACGATTCCTTGCTACCAAACCCCGTGACTGTATCATGATACTGATTTGTGTCGTGAAAGTGATCGGAATTGAACTGACTCATAACATTTTCAATCACCGGTCCCTCGCAATGCCCTCTGGGTATCGCGATACTCAGGCACCTCTAATCAGTATTTTTCCGCAGGTCTGTGCAGGACCCACGTGGAACTGGAGTGCTTCTTATCATTGGTCCTCAGCAGTAATGACACATATTTTTATCATGCTGAGTTCCTATGTCTCATTGTGATCTGAGTTCTCAACAATTTTTGGTTCGAAAATCAGGTTTCACAATGTCAATCATCTCACATGATGCCGATCAATACTTATTTCGTAGCCGAGCTGAGAATGTAACCAAACCAAACCTGATCATGATTGATCTTCACTGTCACGATGTAAGAGTAGCTCTCACAAAAGTGTTTTTCATGGTCTGGACCACACTCTCTCCCCCTACTAAAATTTCTCGACCACATGGACAATAATATTTTAGGCAAACTGCCTCACAAACCCAATGCACATGTCGGCCGGCTGAAGCCGCCTCCATGGTTTGATGACTGGGATCCGTGGTGTATCGCCACAGTCATCCCCGGCGGTAAATCCCATATCTTGATTGTACTGATCATCTCTGTGCGGTTCTGACAGTCATCACGATCACATGTCCATGAAGTCTCTGAACAATATCTGTCGCCTTGTGTTAGGTCTGCGACGTGTTGTACTGTGTCACGATACCAAGTTGTGCATCATGATAAGTCCAGTATGCTTCTGTTGACTTGGTCATGGAGATTTCCACCTTCAGAGTATAACTCTATCTTTCTATAGCATTGTTTTATAATCCTCTTGGGTATGGCTCTCTAGCTCTCCTGCGCGTGTAACTCCTATATGTAGGTTGTGATCGCTATCAGATGGCTATTGCGATATAATGCTCGGTACACTATACCGATCCCCTGTCTTTGGAGTAATCCTATATAGCCACTGAAAGTACAATTACGATGTCCCATCGCATCTTGAAGGGCAACCAGAGCTCGAGGCTCACTCTAGTCATTATTGTATACCACTGAACAGGGTATTGGACGGAGTCCAATTGCATAAAAATGCAGGATTGTAGGCCTGTTTCTATACGGGCCATATCACCGCTCCCCGCCCTCATCCTTCATATCTCCTTCGTACCCCTCCCCCTACTCTTCTCTCCCACCCCTCCCACCCCTCCTCCCTCCAATCCGCTCTGTCCCTGTCTCCATCTTCTTCCATCTCCGTCTCCTTCCTTCCCCCTCCCCTCCCTTCCTCCCCACGTTTCCTCCCTTCTATCTTTTTATCTTCCTCTTTTTTTTATTATAAATTTTCTCCTTCTTTCCGTCCTGCCACTCCCCCCTCCTCTTGTCCTTGTTTCTCTTTTTTTGTTTTACTTTCTTTTTCATCCTTTCTCTCTTCTCGCTGTCTCCCACTGTACTAACCCCCCCCCTAGGTTGTCGACCCTGACTCCATCCGCAAGGCCATTGCCGAGGAGCACCCCATCGTCGTCGAGGAGCCCCATACAGCACATGTGCAGTTCCTGTGCGGGGTGTGGGGAACATGTGGCCAGCTGATGTGCGCTAGTTGCCCGATTGGCCTAATTTTGTTTTTGGGACATCTCTGAGGTGGTAGGAACCCATTCCGAAAATAGAAAATGATGGCTCGCATCACGAAATTTCCCCATTATGATAAACTCCACAAGGGTCTTCTGCTGTTCCCAACTCAAATACCTTAGTTGTTTGAGATCCGAGGCTTAGGTAATACATGTTTGCATATGAGAATTCAATCCAGAGGTGTGCCATCCCCATTGTTTGACCTGCAATGGCAATCCACTTCACATAGTACTCTATGTCAGAGACGTCAATAGCTGGGGACACCAGAGAGCCCACCCCTACTTATGGCTACATGTGCATGTGCAGTGATGTGCTGGCTTTGGCTTCAAGCCAGAGGCCAGGCCAACCAAGCCATGGTTTCGCAAGCCAGGCCAGGCCAGCATGCTGGCTTGAGCTGGCTTTGGCTTCTGGCTTCAGAGTTTCCAAGCCAAGCCAGGCCACTGCCATGGCTTGTCATAGAAATTTTGGTTGGATTTCATGCAAGTTCCAAGTCGCATTGATGCGTTCACAGTTGAACCCAAGTGTTTGATCTAGTTTCAAGCTGTGCTTCCAGTATGGTGATGTTTGCAGCCCACAGGTAGCCGCACGGCCCACACCGGCCCGTCACAGCAATTGCATTTACTGGCAATAAAATCCCATCCATACCCATCTTGTAGCGGCCATTGACGGCCGTAGACGGTTCTAGAATGTCCAAAAAATGGCAGTTACATTTCGTATTTTCAACAGCGAATGAGAAGCTATGTATTAACTGCATATCCCCACTCATCTATTAAATCTGGGAGCTCATCCACCAAAGGGTTTGGAAACTCCAGGAGGCAATTCTAGGGTTTACTCGCCTCAATAATGCACATCATGGTGTGTGGCGAGGACAGACCTTGTACAAAATTGTTGACAGGCTTGGGATAGTCGGCCGTGTGCGTCATTCTTCCCCACACCTTTAATCGTTCTAACACATCAACAGGCAGGCTACGTTACCTGTGACAACACCACAAATAACGGCACCATGCTCGTCGAATTTGCACGTCAAATTAAACTGATCAAGGAGTTTACATGGGCTCCCATTGAGCATCGTATCAAGTATGTTCTCGATCTGTCGACCACCTATTCAGGCTAACATTCCCTATAAATCTTGTGACACAAAAGCTGATTTTGACCTATAGTAAATCCCTGCACTTCAATTCACACAATCCAACCGCACACCTGCCTGACACCACCGGTCCCATCCGTGATGAAATCGGCCTCATTCGCGCTATTGGGGTCAAGGTATTTATTTTGATTTGCATGTTCTCGCAGCTCATTATGGGAACATTCCTCAGCAAAGCGCAAAGAGCTCTTCAGGGGCATACAGATGCGCATAAGGCCCGATCCTGTGATGATTGCAAAAGCAGATGGTGCTTGACATGAAGGTTTGGTGGTCCTCCACGTATCAAATGCTTCATTGTGGATGGGAATTGAGATGTTTACACCACTCACTTTCCTCTTGTGTTGTCCACTGAGCATAATGCCAGGATGTCAATACCTTTGTGTTTGAAATGGCACGAGAAGAAACTGGAGAGAAGCGCAACAAACTAGAGGCTCTACGGCTGAAGTCTGATGAATGGACACATGTTGACATGTTTCTCATTCTGCTCACTGTGAGTCTTCATTTCATTTCGTTCTTTTGTTTACTCACGGAATCGTAGTGCGCAGAGAAAGCCCAGCACACATTCTCTTCAGATTTGAGGTCTACTCCACATCTCGCAATCCCCACACTCGAAGATTTGCGCACGAAATGGACAATAGCATCTGAAGATGCAAGATACAGCCACTTTTGCCAGCATTGGAGGCAGCCCTGGCCAAGGTTGACGAATACTATCAAAAAACAGCGGAGTCGGATGTGTACCTGCCTGCGATGGGTACTATCCATAGCTCTTTCATGCCCACAGACTGACTTAATTTATTTTTGGTTCTGGATCTCAACAAGAAACTCACGCACATCACAAAGCACTGGTCCAAGGAGCTGCAGGAACAAGCCAAGGCAAATTTGGAGACAACGGCGAGTCCAGTAAATCCGTCATCGACTATCATGACCTGACCTCTAGCAGAAATTGATTTTCTGCCATCTAGAATTAAATCCAATATCCAGTGCCAGGCCATCTCATATGGGATTGCTGTGCTACAGAGTGACAATATGAAAGAATCTGCATTATTTATGGTTTCGAAGAGTGTTTTCTGCCCAGCGGAGCAACATTATTCTGCCACAGCAGAAATTGATTTTCTGCCATCCAGAATTAAATCCAATATTATTCTGCTGCTGCAGGCAAGTCATGTGAATAGCCATCATGGGAATACGCTGGTTGGACCCATGAGATGCACCTATCAAAATTTCAGCTTTGTAGCACTTATATTTATGGTGCCTTTGGCCATGCTAGCTCAACCTACCAAATAGGATATGTTACTTAAGAATTGTTTGCAGCACTGCAGGACACGTAAGGAGACCACAGAGACCATTCTGGCCCAATACAAGGGCCTTGTTTTCTTTTTTTTTTTGGACTTTGAAAAAATAAATCGGGTCAGTTTCGCAATGTCCAAACCCAAACTGGAATTTTGATCTCACCATTTATGGCAAGTCATGTGATGTGATTGCTGGCTAACTATTTTGGTAACGAGGTCAGGGACCCTATAAGATGCCCCTCAAAAAAAAAAACCTGGATCATGGGAGCAATATTTCTCCAGCAGTACATGAGGTGTGAATAGGGTACCCTATTCCGAAAAGCATATAGCTTAGGCCAGATGTTGTGGTATTGACATGATCCAAAGTGCTTAGAACATCCATCTGAATGTATGGTTGAAATTGGGCCGAGAACCCCCAAGAGGTCGGGAAGATCTAGGCTAAGGCAGTGAAAAGGGCTTTACATCGAAATATTCACAGCTCTGCAGGGAGCGAGGTTGGTGACATGTTTCGAGGGAGGAAAGGGATCCTGAAAGGGGTCTGAAGGTGATATCTAAATTGGGCTGAAGACAGCGGGCAGGGCAGTGGTGGACGAACTAATGCAACTACACAATGGGGGCTTGTTGTACTTTGGTTGAGCACTGTTGTTGAATAAATTCAGACGATGGCCTGGTATTATTGAATTGTACATCGGGGCCATGATTTTTGATCTCCCATTGAATTTGTTATCTCGGCTAGGTTGTGTTAGGTGACATTGTGTTTGAAGTTGGGGATGATCGGCTATTTTGATCCCCTGCAATCACACCACAAGTCGCAAAGTCTCGGTTACAGGTTACAGGTGTATGTCTGCCTCTATTCTTTGTGATGTCTAAACGAAAAATATCGCTCATCAGCGAATACGACATCAACGATGGCAGCGACAGTGATGACTCGAACGAGGACTATACCCCGCACCTCGGCACTGAGCGGATGCACCAGGTGCCCTATGAGAGCATCTCGGTGTCGAGCAACAGACGGATACATCACACACACGTGACAATCACCACTCCTGCCTCCCCTTCAAAAAAATCCAAAACAGTGCTGAACCCAGACACAGCGCCCCTGCCAACCGCTGAGTCACCGACACGTGAGATCCCGACCCAAGAGTTCTCCGAGTTTGATGCGGAGTATGGACCCAGCCTGGATAAGGGGCCAAGAGATTCACGCCCATCGGTACGTCTGGCCAGGTTCCTACCCAGTCATGATTTTGAGGCTCACAATCTCAGTAGTGGTTACAACAGCTGTATCTGAGAAATCCGGGATTTTCGGACTGTGACATGTATAATGTGATGTGATTAAGTGACAGAAGTTGGGGTGAGCCTCTGAGTCTCCACGGCGGCTGGAAGAAAATATCTGTAAACAACATAGCCACAACTTTGAGAAATCACTTATAAAATCGGTTCTGTGCTCTGTCGCTCAGAAATAAATTTGTTTCGAGCACCCAGTGTACATACTTTGGCTGTATAAGCGATTAATCACGGCTATTTAATTTTACTCCTGGCTTTTTCGAATGTGTCAGCAGAAAATCAGGGTTTCAGAATGTATTTGCTGAAGAAAGTCTCAAAGGACGTAGGACAGCCCTTGGTTTTTTAACAGAGCACTGATCAACTACGCTGAAATACCCTCATACATACAGAACATTTTATTTATGATGACGCAGGGGCCCAATGACTTTCTGTCTGATTTCTCAAAATTGTGGCTATGTTGTTTACAGATATTTTCTTCCAGCCGCTGTGGAGAGGCTCATCCCAACTTCTGTCACTCTGTAACATAACATTTGTAGCGCGCTTTGCGGCAGAGCCCACTAACTGCCTCAGGGCACATCCACTACTGCAATTTTGGTTGTTCAATTTTGCGAGGATACTTATTTCATTCAGCACTGGAAATCAGGCTGAAGAAATAAACAGTATGCCCCTGCCGAACATTGTTGCAAGCTATAAAGTTGCTGATATTTTGAGAAGGTCAGCTGTCGCTCAAATGGTGCCAACAACGTTCAGTAATTACTTTGAAACCTACTTTGAAACTTGCCAAACCACACTGAATGATCAGTAATTCCTCGCCATTCTTAGGTGGGAGTCAGGGGCTCATGTTGAGACTGCAGATTCAAGTTACTTTCTGACTTGCAAGAAAAGACAAAAATTGCGCCCAATTCTCGCTCGGTCGACACGTCGACCAGCTCGCATTGGGCTTGGGAACCCCAACGCAGTCGGGGTTCATTACACGCAGCAGAGAAATATAATAGACTCAGAGAATCAATAAATTGGCCAGAGATGCAAATCAGAGACCTGGTCATCTCAGGACTCTGACCCCAGATGTTGCCACAGTTTATTTGACTCATGTTGAAATTGTATGTTACAACTGTTGAAAATTGGAACAGGTATGAGACAGGATTATAATGGTAAGGGTTGAAATTGCACATGGAGCAGACTTCTCCGCAGGGAAGGACTTCTTTTCACGTCATAACAGAGGAGATAGACCACTGTGAGTTGCTGGTGCCAATACTGTACATCGGATCTGAATTGTAATAAAAAATGTGGAGAGGATATTGCCCAATTGCCGATGAGAACATACCTCCCCAGGTTGGCAGGCCGAACAAAGAAATAACCACCAATCACACCTGACCTTTTAAAAAAGATTTTTGAAATGGGCGACATGCGAGGATCGAACCTATGACCTCCGCATATGCCCAAACAAGACCAAATTCTGCATTTACAGCCAAAAAATTAAGCGATCGCATCTCAGGACCCACTACCTAAAGTTAGTGGGCATCACATGTCACTCGGTCCGATTCTTCTGGTCATTCCGTTTCCTCAGAATTAAATTGTAATACTCCCACTGAGATTGATGAGCCTCGAAACTGCAGCTGGGTAGGAACCTGACGTCTGGCTATCTTGCTTTCTTCGTGCTCTTGCACTCATTTTCTGTTGGAGGATAACCCCAATGAGCAATGGGTCCGCCTGGATCGCGATGATTTTCTCGACAAGCTTATTCGTCACGATGGTCGCGGCGAGCATATCGATCAACGGGTGTGCGCTGGGGATGGGTGTGAAGTGGAAGATGCACCGTTTCGGTGCAGAGATTGCCTGCATTCATGTCTGTACTGCGAGGGGTGCATCGTGGAGGTTCACCGACATGTGCCGCTGCATCACATCCAGATAGGTGTCGCATTGTGGTTGAGGGCTGGCTAACAGATTAGATAGATGTGGAACAGGGAGTCCTTCGAGAAGTACACCTTGAAACAGCTGGGTCATACGCTGGGGGAGCCATGCCCAAACCCTGTCAGATCAGCGGGGGACGACTTTGTCGTGGTGGGGTCCCACATGATCGACAAAGTCAGGCTCGACTACTGCAACTGTACTCGAGCGAAGCTACACCCCATTCAGTTGCTGCGGATGGGATTTTATCCAGCGATAGGCACAAATCCCCGCTCGGCAGCGACGTTCCAGTGCCTCCGTCGGTTCAACCATGTGCCTGGAGTCGAAGTGCTCGGCGTACAAATTCTACCACAGCCTGGCATGGGAGACAGACAATACGGGCCTGACGCCATTGCAGGTGAGTGCTGGATTTGAAATGAGGTGTTCTGAAACTCAGCAATTAGCTACGAAGAGTTCATGAGAATGACTCGCCAGTGGCAGAAAATTCACATGCTAAAATGGCAGGTGTGGCCACGACCCAGCCGTCGATCGCATTGGCTCGAAAAAGGCGAGTGAATGTGCCTTTTTGTGCCCTGCATGTCCCCAGCCGGCAAGAACCTTCCGGAAGGTTGGGACAAGGTTCCCTTCGAAAAGGCATCAGTATCTTATCGCCTTTATATGAGCAAGGCTGACAACATAACTTTCAGGTTCATCTAGGTGTTGTTCCTCGCCATAGATGTGAACTTTCACCTCAAGCGGAAGGACATCTCCAGTGAGGAAAAGGACCTGGGGTTGGGGACTGGCTGGGCATTCTTCGGGGATGTGAAGAAGTACATGGCGCACCTGGACAAGCATTGGGATCAAAAGCAAGAAGTGAGTGCTTCTGCTGTGAATGGAAGGGAGGTGCTAACGCTGCAGACAGCGCAGTACCTGTATGGCACATGACGCGGTCGAAAAGCCGGATCGCAAGTCCTTGGGCACTGCGTTGTCCGGTATTGGAACTGTGGACTGCGCTCGACACAACATGAAGTGTCCCAATGGGGTGGCGACTTCCAGAAAGGAGAGCGGTGTGTGACTTCCTGATGGCTGGCTGGGCTGTACCGACGCGTTCGTAATAGCTACCTGAACATGGACTACTTGTTTTTCATGAGCCTCACAGGGAACACAATCATCTGCCTCTATGTTTCCTATGATATCGCATGCCAATGGCAGAAGAATATCTGGGAGCATATGAGGATCTTTGACTTCGACATCCAGTTCAAGACTGGGACGAAATATGTGGTCTTCCTCGTCCCAAAGTTCCACCTCCCAGCGCAAATCGAGCTGTGCAACATTCTTTTCTCCTTCAACCTGACCCCATTCGTCGGAAGGACGGATTGACTGGTGCGGAGGTGGCTGGGATTTTCCTGTCTTTGTCTCCTTCCAAGCACCGCGACCTGCAAATCCTCCGATCTGCACATCCTCGCCGCTTGCCTGTCTGAGACGAGGTGGACTAGTGGTCCACAGGAAGAGATACAGGCTAAGTACAAGTCCGGATATCAACCGAGTGCGGTTACATGTCGGAGTGAAGGTGGAGAGACAAAGGTCGAAAAATCAATGATTAAAAGGTGCGCCAATGGAATTGGTGACCTGCAGGGCCACTTCGCAACCATGATGTTGACCTTCAATACAGTTCGGATGGGCTTTGCCTCCTGCACGATGAAACATGATAATTGCCAGCCATGTTTCTTGCTTGACTCTCGTTCCCAGATGTATAAGTGTATTCAAAATGGATTTCTTCCATTGAAGATATTGTAGCATCAGGGTTCGAAGTGAATCCTCTGTGGATTATGGTGAGAGTAGGGTTGAGCACGGGTTCGGGTCAACCCGCCGGGTTTCCGGGTCGGGTCGCCCGGGTACGGGTCGCGGGTCGTTGGGCTCGCGGACCCGGAGGAACCCGCTACCCGACCCACGGGTTGGCGGGTCGTTGCGGGTACTGAGACTTTCCTGCTTTTAAAGGCAATTTAGTCAATGTTTCTGATGTGTTTTCACTCACTTTATCACGTTCAACTTCGTTTTTGCCCATCAACTCGCTTCAGCTTTGTATGATATTGTCCTGTAAGCAGAACCGGTGAAGGTGGCTGAGAAAAGGGTTGAGCACCTGTAAGCAAGATATAATGGCACCGGGAAGTAGCCCCTGACGTGGCTAGGACGTGGCCGCACAAGAGTATGAGCTGAGCAAAGAAAGAGATAACCATTGGCGGCATCGTGCGCTCTAAGATCATCCATCATTAATGTTGAGAATTATCCTCAGCGCCGTTGAACAAGTGAGGCTCGAAATTCCCGGTAACGTAAGTTACTGGGTCTTAGGGAGCATGATTTTTCGATTTTGGCCATGCATCACATTTTCGTCAGCGGTTTTTGCGTCAGCAGTGATCTGTTGATCTCTCCCTACCAAAAATGCTCGGCTCGATGAGTTCGGCAGGTAGGCCGATGATTGCATTCATAATTATGCTTAGACTATCGTCTGATTGTGTTGCTCTCCTCAACCCAGCCTTAACCTCAGTGCCATCTCGAAAATTCAAGTTTAGTGCCTTTGACAAGGTGTGCACACATAGCACTAGTAGTCCCGCATTTGTTACACTCCAGGAACTGCCCGGAAAACTAGCTGGTCTGATATGGGACACCTCTTTTCAGAGCAGCCATCTGTTTGGTTGAATGAGGCTGGTGCACCAACCTTACAGGACCGTGGTCCTACTTAATTTACTTGTGTTAGCTGGGTCTGCATTCTTCCCGTAGCCTCCTTTGATTCTCTTCAGGCATGTGCTCTCTCGGGCATCTCGGGCAGCAGCATCCAATTGTTATTCCTTCAGAATAAGGTCCGTAGGTAGGTAGGTATTACACCGTGCAATCCAAATAATAAAGGCTGGTGTCAGGGATTATCCCAGTGCACAAAATAAGCTGAGTTATACATTCCTCTCGGGGCCTCCACTACCTCGGATGAGTCTGCAGATATCATGAAATTCATCCCTGCCCCGCTGTGGATCCTTGCCACCAGACAGAATCAATTAGTCCTCTCGCCAACATTACACCCCATATCCAATGAATTAAACCTGCTGTAATGGTACAGAGCATAAGATTTCAAGGATACTACGTGTATACTTTGCAACCAGGACGATTGTGCTAAGGATCACCGTCGCAACTGTGTCAGGTTCGGTGGTACATAGCAATATCTCCATAAATGATTTGCGCAGTTCAATCACGGCTAGAGAACTTGCGCATTCTATGAGGTATGGTCAGGAGTTCCGAGAGTCCCACGACCCCACATTTGAATTTTCCCGGTGAGATGTCCGAACTCGTAGAGGCATAATTCTGGTTTCGGTAGAAAGCGGTGTTTGAGTGCAAGTGGACATTCAGAATACTATTCATGTCTCTCTCGTCTTGACTGGTGCGGAGGTGGATTGCTCTGCAAAAGACTTACTCTCAGACCAATTGGACCTTTTGGAATTCTGACGGTGTGAGGCGGCGGTTGTTGGCATATTTAGACTGGAAATCCTGTGCGTGCTGAAGCTCAGCCTGAAGCTCCAGATGAAGCTGTTCGAGGCGTCGAGCAAGGTCGTCAGAAGCAGGGACAGTAGACCGTTCGGAAACCTGGGGTTCAAAAGTGGGATGAAAACCGAAATTAGCAAAAAGCGGAGTTTGTCTCGTAGACGAGTTCTCAAGGTTATTGAATGAGAACTCGGCAACCGGGAGGTAATCCACCCAGTCGTCTTGTTGGTACGAGCAATATGCACGAATGAACGTCTCGAGGGTCTGATTAGTCCACTCGGTCAGTCCATCCGTCTCCGGGTGGTATGCTGTGGATGTATCCATGTGGATTTGTAAAAGCAAAGTAAGTTCTTCCAGAATTTGGAGATGAAAACCGAACCACGATCCGATACAATCGAATCGGGGAGACCGTGATAGCGGAAAATACGGTCAAGGAATAGCCACGCTAAGTCTGGTGCAGTTATGGATTCACAGCACGCGATAAAATGTGTGGCGTGAGTCAAGCGGTCACAGACGACCCAAATGGAGTCGTATCCGTGAGATTTTGGCAGCTTGACGATGAAGTCCATGGAGATGGCCTTCCATGGGCGAGAAGGAATCTCCAGCGGTTTGAGCAAGCCACAAGGCTTGTGTCGTGGAGCCTTGATCCGAGTGCACGTGTCGCAGGCCTCTACATAGCACTGAACATAAGTGTTCATGCCGGGCCATGAGTAGTCCCGAGAGACAAGTCCAAGGGTGCGACTGCGGCCGGGATGACCTGCAGCTAGAGAGTCATGACGCGAGTTCAAAATGTCAGCGCGTAACGGTTTGGGAACAAAAAGTCTTCCTTTATGGAAAACTAGTCCATTTTCGGCAGTAAAGTCAGGACTGCCATGGACGAGCGCCTCTCGCCACTCGAAATCTTCTTGGAACGCGGTCTTGAAATGCCCAAGAAGAGCCGAATTATCAATGGCGAGAGTGGTGATAGCAGCCATGGAAGCAGCTGCGGGGGGTACAGTAGAAGGTGAAGAAGAAGAAGAAAATTGTAGATTAAAAAGACGCTCAGTGTGCGTTTGCGTCAATAACACCTTTCTTTGGCACTCGAGAGTGTCATCCCCCTTTTGAGGGACGAAGTCCGGCCGCCGAGACGGAGCATCTGCGACGTTGAATTTACTGGGACCCCAATCAAGGCGAAAATCGAAATCAGTAAAGAAACATAGCCCAACGCGCCTGATGGTGGTTAAGGACTTTGGAAGTCATGAAGTGCTCAAGATTTTTATGGTCGGAAATGACTGAAATAGGGAAAGACGCACCAAGTGGGTCCTGGCAACCAGCCCAAATAAATGTCTGTTTGTACATGTGTGGTCTCTCACCCAAATGACTGATTTCGATGGCAAATCCATTTTATGGCAGCCACAATCTGCTTGGAGTGGATCTAAACCATCCAAAATGCTTTAAACATATGTGTTGTAGTACAGCTAATGTAATTTGTGTCAGATGCATCTTGAAGATGACAGGAATTGGCTTTGCAGATGCAGAGCAAATCATTTCCTGCCCATTGACTTGAAGTTAACATGCCTCAGGTGCTTTTCACAGTTTGGGGGATTCAGCAGGCCATATAGACATTTCAATCATTAAGTGGACCAAATTTAGGGTCTATGAAACCTCGAGAAACACTCCCTTTCTTGAGAATAGCCAAGAGCACCAAAATGGCAACAATACACGATTTCGTATGTAATAAAAGCCCCAGATTATAAGGATCGAGTACATAGGTCTCCCAATTTGACAACTGACCTCGAATTTTGCATTTCAGGGTCTCACAAGTCCACAGGGAAACATTATACATCAAGAACGGCACAACACGATGTGTTTGATCGGTTATGGAATCCTCGATCGGTTATGGAATCCTCGATCGGTTATGGAATCCTCGATCATGCTCATCTCAGGCCATTCTTTGGTCCGTGCCCCAGCTTTCCACATTCACTTTTTGGCCTCAAATAGAATTGAGACACCATATGAGATGAATCTGAAGGGAATGTCCAGGACAGATTTTCTAAATTTTGCTCAGAAAATGTGTTCTAAAAGTCTATCAAAATTCACGAAAATAACAGAGGCCAAAATCAAAATTCTGGCCAGGACACTCCCTTCAAAATGTAATTCTGAGACAGTTTCCCACACAAAATGTGCTCCAATGTTGATGGGTGAGGCAGCAGCGTGGTCTGACTGATTTTGCCATGATTTCTGTGTTTGGGTGCATTATGTAAGCGCCGGTCGTTTGGTTACACTTGCCACACCAAGTAGCCATGCATGCATGTCACGGAAAGAGTCTATGATGGCCAGTAGCTCTTTATCGTGAACTTCGTAGTTGATTTCGGCGGGTGTGAATTTGCACGAGTAATAAGCGACAGGGTGAAGGAAGCCATCGTCGTCTGGCTGCTGAAGTATGCCAGAGAGTGCAAAGTCGGATGAATCTGTAGAAAGGGTAGAAGGAAGCGATGGGTCAAAATGACGGAGAACAGGGGAGGACGTGAATTTTTATTTAAGAGTTTCAAACACCTTCAAGGCATCGTCCGAAAAGTGAAAAGGAGTGTTTTTTCGAGTCAAGGAAGTGAGAGGAATAGTGATGCAGGAGTAACCGTCAATAAAGCAGTGATAAAAATTCGTAAAACCAAGGAATGACTGGAGCTGCTTGACGTTCGTCGGAGCAGGCCAGGAAGAAATGGTTTCAAGCTTCTTCAGACTTGGGGGTAGAGGGCCATGGCTGCGCCCGGCAGGATCTCGTACTTATATTTTTTCCCATCATGCCGATTAAGCTGCTTAGTAAGCTGGTCATCCCAAACCAATGATCTGCCAAACCGTTGTAAATTGATTGCCGAAAATATTGTTTTTTTTAATCAAGCCCACTTCTTGCATTCAAAAAATATGAAATAGAGCGTATTTGCACCGCCCATTTTCTTTTCGCCATCACTCGTCGTTTTTAACTGACCCAAATGATTGAAGTGATTTCGATGAAGCCCAGGCAGACCAGGCCATGTATTTACTTCGGCAGGTCCAGGGCAATATTGAAAATTTGCTGGGGGACTTGGAAGGAGGTATATACTAGACTTATTAATGTTCGTACCCTCTGAATGAGCCTATGGGCAGGCATGGGATGCAATGATCTTAGCCGAGTCATGCCTGCCATATTCGGTTACACCAGGGAAAAGAGACAAAAGTAAATAAAAACAGCACAGCCCTAGGCCACACAGCCACTAAAGGGGTAAGGAAAAAGTGAACGAAGTATAGGGACAGCCACTGAAGAAGTCAGACACAGCCACTAAGGAGACTATCTTAAAAAATTGGAGACAAGTAAAATAGGGAGACTTTTAGCCCCTCAGAGGAATGAAAGGAACAAGAATTATGTAAACATAAGTACTCGTAATTCATCTTGATGCCATCAGCACCGATGACAAATCCCAGGAACTCGACCTCGCATTTGTCAAACTTGCACTTTGCGGGGTTAGCACAAAGCTGAGCATCGTGGAGGTGGTCAAGTATGAGCCTGACATGTCTGTCATGCTCTTCCTGAGTCTGAAAGAAGATGAGAATATCGCCGATATAAACGACACAAATAATGTTGAGTAAATCGCGAAGAGTGTCCTGAATGAAGGATTGAAAAGCCGCTGGGGCATTAGTTAAGCCATAAAGAACTGTCAGGCACACTAGCCAACACAGTATAGAAGTGCAGAAGGCCCAAGGCTGAACACTTGCTCTGAGGATGAGTGAGGAATAGAGGAGGAGAATGAGCACTGTATTGCTAGTGGAGATATGACCAGCTCAAGACTGGGGAACTACACTACTACAGGCAGGTATATATACTACTGGTCTCTACAGCTTTAGGCAGTGCTACAGCAATGCATCACAGCAATGCACAGTTCTACAGCATTGCACAGCTCTGCACAGCATACAGCTTTGTACAGCTATACAGCTTTGTACAGCTATACAGCTTTGTACAGCTATACAGCTTTGTACAGCTATACAGCTTTGTACAGCTTGTCTGGCTGTGTGTGTTGACAGCAGAGCTGTACAACAGCAGTATCTACTATACTAGGATGTCCATGTGACTACATAACTATGAGATAAATATGGACTAACTAGTGATAAAATGTGTCCATGCTTCAAGTTGGAGTTGATGTATTCAGCTAGAGCGAGCCGTTCGTCAGGAGTAAGACGGTACAAAGGACCAAAAGGGGAAGATTTCCCCTCTTCAAGTTTGATGTCCACGTTGTAAGGTCGATGTTCTGGTAAATTGTCGAATTTGGATGCGGAAAAGACCATATTCGCAAAGTTGTTGTACTTTTCTGGGATAAAGGTTTCCAAATTGTTGGTATCACCAGGAACATGAGAGGGGTTGGCTTCGTCAACACCAGAAAAATCCGAGGCGGTAGTAGTGTTAATGAACACAGGGGAAGTAACTTTGTGAAAACGAAGTATGCAGATAGAGTCAGAGGACTTTGCGTATTTCATGAATCACTTTGGTCCAATGAACTTTATATCTGGTGTGGGAGGAGGAAGAGTAGGCAGAGGTTGACTGAAGCCATTCCAACGCATGAAGGAAGAGAGGAAGGAAGTAGAGGAGGAATTAGAAGTTTCCGAGGAAGCACTCAGAGGAGACGATGATGTCAAAGTATCTGCAGACGAGGCGAGATTGCCAAAAGGTGATGGAGCAATAATAGAGGAGACAAAAAGGTAGCATCGGAAAGACCGAAGCCTAAACTGAGCACCGAGGAAGTGTTTAAAGTAGAGCAGTTAAGTTTCGGGGAGAGACTGAAGCCTTTCACCGTCAGTCACCGGATGGGAGCGAGTAAGACCACAACAATCGAGGGAGAGATTAGACTCCACCCAATCAATATTAGGATTGTGGTGTTGAAGCCAATCAAGGCCGAGGATAACGGGATAAGAAACAGAAACAACTGCCAAAGGTCGGATCTCATGATGTCCACCGACACCAAAGGAATCCATGTACATGACTGCTTCCACAGTGCTGCCACTCGTACCACCACCAAAAGTCTTTGAACTTGGGCTTGATATAGTGCTCAAAGTATGTCTCGAAATGCTTTTAGAAGTAGTAGGCAGCAATTGCAGGATTTCCGTTCAGATCTTTCATGTGGACACAATTGGAATGTGCATCCTCCCAGCATTAGGATTGTGGTTTGGCATGTGTTGGTGCATATCTGGCCACTGTATATCCACAGAGGAAAAATTCACAAATGCATGAGGTGATCTGCACTCTGGTGATCGTATCTGTGCAATAAGATCCCTTTGACCCTTTGCCCAAAAAGGACATGAACCTGGAAGTTTCATGTCTGCACGCACCACCCATTCAGCAAGACTCTTCGCATCACTGCTGCCAGCATTTCCTTAATTTCCTCCATGGTTAAATCCTTGTCTTCCTGATGAGTTGTGGTGTACCACCTTGCCTCTTTTTTAGCATCATGCCGCATGACTGTGTTCAAGGCCCAGTAACGAAACTGCGGGTGTCATGCAAATCTACCATCTTCAAAGCACATCAGATGTGCTGCCCACTCAGCCATTGACACTGTTTCTGGTTGATCGGCTGCAAAATCAGCCTTGCTGCTCGGAAACAAAGAGGGAAAGGCTTCAATAGCAATCAAATGTCCAATGTGCTCATTGATTGGAGTGGCATTGTGAGGATCACTGGACCATTTGGGGTTCCATTAGGAAATGTGTTGGCAGCAGCCTGCAGTTGTTCAATCTCTGTCTGCCCAGTGTTCATGTTTGGCACAAATCCCCGAGTGAAGAGTGGTGTCTGCTCATGAGGATTTTCTCTGTCCTGTGGTGGCCCAACATCCTTGTCAGGTTCAGGAATATTTTGAGATTGAACTGTGTGCAGCTGATTGTGAATCAATGCATTCTCTGGAAGTTGAGTAACTCGATCCCAATCAACAGTGACATTGCGACGGAATGCTGGATGGTTGGCTACAAGATATGTCAACCATTGTTGTATAACATTCTGCTGCACTCGGAAATCCTGATAAATTTCGTCATCAGTGCCAGGCTCAACACCCATTCACCACATAATGATAACATCACACTCTTCTGGCAGAAGGGGCACTTTGTTGTGAAATACAGCAGTGTCACATGCAAAATTGCAGCAGTGTCCAGAATATTTGAACTGTCCACCATGGACTTGGTAGAGGGAAACCAGTGCGTGAACCGGGGAAATCAGCATTTCCTCCATTTGAGTGAGTGGAGGGAGTTCTGGGGAAGGACCAGGATCCATTCCATTAGAATCCTGATATTTGGTTTCTTTCTTCTTATGCCTGCATTTTTTGCATTTCCCCTGCTGAACGTCCAGATCAAACCACTGCTCATGACATCCAGTGCAAGATCCCATAGTAACTTTCATCCACTCATCCCTCACTTTTGACATCAAAAGCTTGTCCTCTGCAGAAACTGCTGGCTCAGCCAATGGATTGACTAGTGCAGCAGGGCCAGGATCAGGAGGTATTTGATCAGGATCTGGAGGTATTTGAGGACCTGGCATGGGCTCATCCTCATTTATTGGCTGCTGAAGCTGCAACTGCTGCTGAATCACTTCCAGTCTTGCTGTTTCCAGTGCGTGTGCAGCAGCTCTAGTCCACTGTTGCTGGTGACAATTTATGCAAGTAGCCAGATCCCCAAAAATATTTTGATGGATCCAGTGCCTTGCAGATGTACACCACAACAGATCTGCATTCTTAGGATGAATTTCATGTGCAGTTACTCCACAGACCCCTGTATGATGTGGATGGTGGTTGCATGGGCGACAGACTGGCCGAGCCACTGAACATAGAGGAGGAGATGCAGGTGTGGAAGCAGTAGTGGCCAGCTGAGTTGGTGGAGTCCCTGGCCTAGGCACAGATGGAGTCTGTTGGGGTGTCAGAGAGGGAGGAGAGGGAGTTGGGCTTTGAGGTGGAGACTGGTCAATATCCATGGATCCAAAGACATCAATAGCAGATTGTGAATGATAGTTTTCAACAGGGCTCTGGAAAAGCAGCTGAGGATGAAATTCAAAGTGTGGTCCACTGTCCATTGATCGCACAGAGCGAGAGGGGGAAGGAGGACTAGAAGGCTGCCCAATCTGAGTACACTTTCCTCTGGTCATGGGAGTTTGGTGTGCATGGAGATAGTTCACCAAAAGGACGTGGAGGTGCTATATGACCTAAATGATTGACTGGCCAGACCAAGCTTGATGAAATTTTGTCAAGGAAAGACCTACTTTGCAACCATGGAGATTCCCAAAGTAACTGATTTGACAGATTCTCCAATGGCAGGATTTCAGGAGGCATAGGTGGTCCGGATGCACAAATTCACCTTCCACGAGGAGTTGTCGCAGCAGCCTTATTGGGTCGTGATTCTCCATCATTATTTTCAGATTGAGCAGGTGGCAAGCAACTGGACAACTGCTTCGTGAGAGAGGTCCATCAATAAATTGCTTTTTTTGGCAGCCGCAAACTAAGGCCATGCAGGTGGACTTCACACTCTGGTAAACCAGATTGTTTTAGGCTTGTTCTGTTCAGATAACAACAAGGAGAAGACCGTCAGAGCAGATCAACCACAAGACCAAGTGGTAAACCAGATTGTTTTAGGCTTGTTCTGTTCAGATAGCAGCAAGGAGAAGACCCTCAGAGCAGATCAACCACAAGACCAAGTCCTGTAAATTGGGAAAGGCAAGAAGGAGCCGAAACAGCGGCTGGGAGAAGTGCGTCAAACGTTCTGTGGATTGATCTGTCATAATAGAGTTTGATCAAATTCAAACTCAGCCGGCCGTATCTGGACTTGCAGCAAACCTTTCCAATGTAAGGGGTGGATGGATGCTTCAAGAGTGCTTATATATCTACTACCCTCATTGTTTACATGCTCCTACCATAATCTTGCTGCAAGACTCAGCCTGGCTTTGCTGATCTTGCTGGTGACCTTCTGACAGCAATGTTCCTACGGAGCGACCATCAAACAAACAAGTGCAACAAAAGTGGTTTTGCACAGCCATCCACTTTGGGGCCCACATGATCAAATGGTCTCGCTGCGCTCCCCCAATCAGGTAGGTAGGTAGGTAGGTAGCATTACACGGCACGGTCTGAATAATAAACACCGGTTTCCAGGGGTTATCCCAGCATACAAGCAATGTCGGAAATTTGTAAGTTGAGCCATAAGGCGCTGCAAGGCCTTGTACGGCCATAATAGGATGGGTTCTTATAAGACTCTTAGACAAATAAAGAACATTATGTAAGACTGACATAAGAGGCAACGCGCTTATAAGACTGTCACGTCTTATAAGGCACTTCTCCCTTATCAGATCTTATCGGTGGTCTTTGTATGTACAAGCCTCTGTAAGATCTTGCACTGGTTGTAAGTCACTGTAAGGAAGTATCGAACTTGTCAGTCAACACAAGAGCTCTGTTTATATTATAAGGGGTCCTAAGGACTGGCGGCGGATATGAGGCAAAAGCAATCAACGACCGCCAGCTACGTTCCTTGATTTGGTAACCGATACAATGCAATTAAACAAAGGCAAGTTGAAACGACTGTTAGAAGCGAGGATCGAACCAGCGACCGAATAAGAAATTAAGAAATTACCAGTACAGAGCAATAACCACTGTGCCATTATGGCTTTATATTAGGGTCAAGTAAGGTCAATTTCCTGTCCCATTTTGGAAGATTTTATAATGGACTGTCAATGAGCATTGACCAAACACTACATACACAGTACAGCGCACCAATAAAGGGCAGATAACAATGCATGAGAAGTCAGCATGGTATAAAGCAGATCGAGACAGCAGGGAGCTGGAAAGGCGGTATATACAAGAAAGGGGTAAGCAGATGTCTCATTGTTTTTTATAGGGAAAAAAAAGAGAAAGAGGAGAGATAACGGAGAGAGATAAGTTAGAACAGAAAGGCAGGTCCAGAATCGGGGAGCCTGAGGTGTACAGGATGGAAAGTTGGTCAAAGAATCAGAAGATGTTGACATCTGTTGCTGCTGCAAGTTAATAACCAGGGTGCGTGATCTGATACTCTGGACATGTAGATCCCGAAGCCCAGGATCTGAATCTCGCTGCGGAAGAAAGACGAATGGGACGCCCAGGTTGATTCCCTTAGCCAGAGAATGCATGGAAGTAACCAGGGAAGAGAAAAACCCGCTGCAAGTTCCACTGTGAACCGACGTCAGCATGTGCCAGCAGCACATGAAAACGAGTTGCACACATGCCCCACCCTATGCCCCCAAACACTGTCCCGCCGCCCCATCAGCCCCGCTTCAGCCTCCTAGACCAAGACACGTTCCCGTGGGATTGTAAGCCGCATGCTAGCGCAGGCGCAGGACGCACCCGCAATCCCCACGCTCCCACTCAACTTGGCGTGCCGGCCCCATTACACCTAGGAACGAAGCCGCAGCTGCGTCTCCTCTCCAGCTGCTCCAAATGCGGTGCCCTGTGAACACATCAACTGCATCATCAAATGGGAATGGAATGGACATACTTCACGAGCTCCCACGCCCCACAGCAGCCTCCTCGATCTGGGACACACCCCGCTGCGCAAACACTCTTTGCCTGCAATCGGATCAGCAGATTCCGCCTGGATCGAGGCAAGCGTGGCCTGGCTTACCTGGTTGATTCCCCATGTGCACGCCCCCACAACCCCTCGACACAGCAGGATCAAGGATGGTGTTCATCCCCCGAAGCCCAAAGCACCTCACCTTACCCAACACATGGCAGTCCGTCTCCAGCGCGCACGGACATGCAAACCGAGATTGCGGTGCACCTCGATTCACCCTTGTTCCCCAGACCCCCACAGCCACCTGCCCCTGCTCTGCTGGTCCTGGCGGGCGCCCTAGTGGTACCATTGCCCTGGCAACCACCCATGGGCTCTCGGCTGCCTATGGGCCTTTGTGCACCACCACTGCTCGCTGTGACAACTCTGTCCTGCTCGCCGCGGCCCCAGTGCTGCTTGCGCTGTGTGTGTTGGCGTCCCGCCAAGCTATGCGGACATGCACACGCACAAGCGTGCGCTGCTGCAGCATAACATGACCACTGTCGCGCTGGCGGGGAGCGGCCCACATTTCCTGCACTTCCCTGACCATCTCTGGGGGCACATTCTCAACAAAATCTTGCAGGAGATGTGCGTCGGCCATTTTTCCTTGGTGAACTAACAGACAAATAATAATATTTTGCTTCGCAGGGTCATAATGGCATACCTGGTGCAGCTCGCGGACCGCGCGTTCGTGTTCGAGGACTACACCTGGTCGCACTCGCTGCTGCCGTACACGTTGTATGACTTTGCGCTGTGCCCCGCGTACATCCTGCTAAACACCTTCGTTGTGGGGCCTCTCGCTGGCACGCCGTTCCCGCAGTACGACGTTCCCGCAGTACGACAGCACCACGCTGGCTGTATGCCACCCTGCATGCGCCGACGTACCCCAGGATGCGGCTGGGGATCTACGAGGAGTGTAGTTGGCAAGACCGCACCGCACCGCTGCACACGCACCACGCCATCTCCACGGCCTTCTACTCTGTCTTCTGCCTGCCTGCAACCGTGCACACCATCTGAATCTCCTCTGCCAACGCCCCGTGCTCCCACTTCTCGCCCTCCTCCCCACCTCCACCACCATCTCCGCACAACTCACCCCACCCTGACTTTACCCTGTCAGGCTCCAAGTCCATGAAGTTCAAGTCTCATGCACAGCAACATGATGGCAGCAGCTGGAGGTGTCAATGCTGCGGCGCTCGGATCAGCGGCTCCCATGTCCGCTGAGAATGCAGTGCATGTGTTCCGCGTGGAAGTGGAGATGCACATGCTAGGATGGCAGGGATGCTGAACAACCACAGTGGTCGGGGGGTACTGCGGCCGACTCGGCGGTGGGAACTCCGGGAAGATGAGGTGGGGGAGCTGCAGGGGGTGTTAGTAGGTGGGAGGTGGAAAGAAGCGGGGAGGGCATACCGCGTGCTGCGGCATGAGTTCATCAGGATGGATATCATGGCAGGTGCTAAATAGAGAACATAGAGCTGGGGGTAGAAGGTGATGCTGTAGTCTATGAGAGATATCAATTGTCAGCAAGAATATAGCTTTACACAGGACTTGAGCACTTGCCTGGCTAAACTTGACAAGGAGATTAATTAATTGATCTTGCTGAGCAATATTGGAGAATGATAGCTGGTGCCCTGCACCATTCCAAGACGACTTCTGTGAATTGTGATCCGCTGCTCATACGATCAGAGGTGGGACGGGGGTCGCGATTGCGATCCTTGGCAGGCCTAATGGAAGGAGAGATGCTGGCAGGCAATGCATTCACAGTTTCCTTCTTGTTGGTTGCTGTGCGCTGGGAACTGCCCCTCGCTGTGTGTGTGCCAGCAAGGCCAGCGTGGGCATGGCGCTGACAACGAGCCAAGCGCCGGCAGAGATTGGGGGGCAGACAGGTCAGCAGGGAGCTGTACAAGATGTCCTGCAAGAAACGGAATGGGTGGACGGGATTTAGCGCGGGCGCTGGCTGGAGCGATGCTGATGGTAGGGGTAGGGTGCAATGCTGAAGATGAGCTGAGCATTCACAGCGTGCGCAGGAGACTCAAGCTGCAGACACGTCAGTAATAAGCAGGATGATAAATCAAATTTGAAAGACACACTATGTCAGGCTAACGGACATGGGAGTGCTGGAGCAAAGTCGGGGTGAGGATGTGGTGCTGACAGTGAGACGGGTGTTCGGAGCACGTTCAGGAGTCTAAAGGGCACACATTGAGAAGAGTGTGCGAGATGTACTGTGGGCTGGGTGCATGACAACATTGCGGCAGTGCTTGCTCGTTGTCTCACAGGCACTAGGTTCGAGGCGACATTCTTGAGAGATGGATGGGGCGGTCAAGATATGATCACCGGAGGGTAGTGCAGACACTGTAGCAGATTCAGATGGGAGTGGGTCGATTCATAATAACCTAATAGCTTCTGAATCCTATTGGGTCTTTTCTTACACAAAGCTGGAGGGTGCGCGATATGGGACTGGGAATCGCTCGGTATGAAGCGGGGCGGGTTGGAATTGCGTACAAGCAGCGGGTGTGCACGAAAGGTGACAGTAAGAGGCAAGCGTCCAAATCGGGCTGGAGGTCCACACTTCAAATGCATCCAATTAATATTCTATAATTTCTACTATTTTTTGGCGCTGTGTACACCTGGCTGGAGCATCGGACTCTGGTGCTGGTGTAGGAGCCACAGCCGCACGTTTGCGACCACCTGTGTGGTGTACTGGGGCAGAGATAGAATCAGCTTCTCCGCCCGCCTGGTCCACGCCGTTGGCCGCTACTTCATTGTTGACCTCTGCAGGCCCATCTTTATGGTTCACTGCATTGTTGACCTCTACCTGCTCACCATCGTCATCGTCGTCGATTGCTGCATCACTCTCTGTCTCTCCTGGATGGGTTTCAGTGTTCATGGCTGCGATGACAAATTTAGCTCCACAACAGAAATTCAGCATGCGGAGAATCGACTCACCATCTGATTCAATGTTTTCCTCGTCGTCTGAACCACCAAGGTCCAGGGCCTCCATTGCAGCCTTGAATGCTGCTTCTTCGTCCTCATCGCCCACATCCTCGGTGTCCTTGATGGCCACTGACGTGACGCCTGCAAATACAATCTTGGTCCAGAACCTGATAATCCTTCTCGTGCCCGCTGAATCACCTTTGACCGTTAGAAGCTTCTTGTACTGTCTGAAGTATTTCTGAAATGGTATCCCGGTCGTCTTGCCCGTTTCTTCAAATATAGCATCTTTTCCCGACGCTACGAAAATGACCTATAATATATTATAATAGTCAGTGGTATTTGAAGAGAAATACAGACGGGTAAGATTATTGCGGCACATGTGAACACAATGGAGCCAAAGGTCAGACACTTCAGCTGCCATCAACGACCCAGTGTATGAGCCTGAGGCTTTTTCGTGAATTCATCTTGGAGACTACCTGCGGCAAAGATCATGCAGCGGAGGGCCTTATTAAATGTCAGTGATAGAAAGAAAAGTAGTCTTGGATCGTACTATCGGAAGAGCTTTGTTCATAAACAATGCTTGTGGGTTCTTCTTTAGTCCGGAGTAGAGGATGGGCGGTAAGCTACTGCATTTGACAAGATTTGAGTTGTCTCCAGGAAAGAATAGTAGAGTTGTTTGCAAGTTCTTGGGCGTAGGACTGGTCACGATCACGAGATCTACCAGAATCTGGTTAAAACAAGATTTCAAGGCATTGATGGCTGACAAGCGCCTGGCACCAAGCTGTTTTATGAACTTGTGTGTATAATTAGCCATAGCGTACAAGGAAAGGTAATAGCCAACGTACATTTGTACCAAAGTCACTGAAAATTGCCGAGTCAACAAGCTCGTGGAACTTGTTAGGCACATGAGCATAGACAGCCTCCATGAGGTATTGCAAGTAAAGGGTTGTCCGCAAATATTTTTTCAATGTCATTGGGTAGGCCATTTTGAGGGATGCGAGGGAAAATTGCCGGGTCGATCCATGGTTCCTCCATACCACCAAAGCTTTTCCCTAGGTTAACGATCACCTCTTGATAACCAAGTAAATTTTCGCCTGCGTGCTGTGCTTGCTTCCATTTTCTGACAGATTGATTCACCAGCATTTCGGCCATCTTGGCATGCAAGTTATGGTTCTCCACGATGAGGTGAGCTATTTCCGACTGCGCATTTTTCAATGCCTGGTGTGTCCATCAACCAGTGAATGAATAATTGAGATAGCAAATCAAAACTACAGACCTCCCGAAGCTCAGTTGACGTTGCGTTTTGGTCTGGGAGCTGGAAAGTGCGCACCAGTCCATCATCTGGTTCATCCCCAAAGCCTTCGGGATCAGGCATATGATGATAGAGAAGTATTTGAGGCTCAAGTGACAACAATTTGGAGAAAGGACTCAGAGTATTATGTTTGGCTAAGGAAAGGAAACAAAATAATATCCTCAGTTTCCCTGGTAGGAAGGAGCTTAGACTTGGTGAGCTTGACTGCTGGATGCACTGCCACATTAAATCCTCATGCCTGAGGAAATAACAGTTTACATTTGCACTCATTGCCGACACCAAATATGAATAGTAATCCAGCCCCCTGAGTTTGAATCCAGGTCAATCTTAGACTCGACACATAAATCAGCCTCACAAATACCCGCCTGCAAACTCGTCACCATCTCCTTTGAAAATCTCACAACAGCAACCTAATAGCTGTGTGTATGGTCCGCCCTAATTGCAATCTGTAAAAGTGTGTTAGCAAACACAAGATAAGCACAGTGGGCACATATCAAACGAATGGTGGCAAGAAGTATCCCCTGCGCGTCTTGAAGCAGTGGAGATGGGTGACTGCACCGCGGCTCTCGCTGCCCGAGGGGTACCTCGAGCTGCAGGTCCCAAGCGGCACAGCTTCTTCATGTAAGCGGGCAAGCTGGGGCTGCTGTGGCACGTGGAGGAGCGCACTGAGGGCAGGGAGGTGCTCACACCCGAGCAGCATGGGCGGCATGAGGGCTGGGACAGGGAGCCTCGGGAGCGTGAGCGCAAGTGCGTCAAACGTGAGCGTGGGTGTGGATGTGTAAATATGGAGGTGGCACCATGTGGGCGAGGTGCGGCTGGCGGCAAAGAGCGTGTTGTTTGCGCCGGGGCCAGGGGTGCCATGCGGGGGGAGGGTGTGCCGGTGTTGTTGCCGATGACGGTGCCGTGGCAGGATCATTGACACGTGCACAGGGCCCAGCGCACGCGGACGAGCCCTTGGCTGCCTAGCTTTGGAGGTTGGCGGTTGGGGTTAAGTGGGGCGGGACGGCATGCCGCAGATGATAGAGAAGATGTGAGGGGGCGACAATCAGGGTCTCGTTCGCGCCGCTGGCACGTGGCTCACCGTCTAGAAAGGCGGTGAGGAGAATGCCGCGCAGCTACTGTAGCTACAGCGCAAAGGTGGGTGCTTAACACTCAGAATTTAAATATCCTGCTTACCTCAAAATAGCTATCCCGCGAGACCCACTCGTGGGCTCCCCAGCACCCAAAAACACCCCGCAGGTGTGTTCCCGGTGCGCTCCGAGCCGCCCATGAGGGACCTTGCGCAACTCAAAGCGCGTGCCCATCCCGCCTCCGCTCCATACACTCGGCCTGCCCAATTTAAATTGACAGTCCACCAGGGCGTCGAGTTGTTCGTCAGCATGCCATCAACGTCAAGCTGAACAAGCCCTGCTCCTCACCAATAACTGCCATGAGGATGATCGTTGCCGCCGGTTTGTGGGTGGCCATCATGCGCCCGAACTCCATCCCGACCGCTGCACCCGACCCGTCATCGTCTGTGCCTGGCGAGTTGTCCACAAAGTTCGTCACGCTCGACATGCGCGAATCGTAGTGCCCTGAGACGAGGTAGATGTCATCGAGCCCTTGAGCATCGCTACCACGTTGCTGATCATGGTGTTCTGGATAATGCTGCCCGACGGTGTCTGGAGGTAGCTGGGGACCTGGAAGGTGTCAGTTATCTGGCCAGGACGTTGGTTGCTTGCTGTGACAGTCACGTGACAGTCATGTCAATGCACCCCCCAGAGGTTGCAGCAAAGGTGCACATTTCTGCTGCAATCCAGTTGCAGGCAGCACCGATTCCCTGTAGGGGGTCTGTCTGATTCACATGGTGTTGTGAATGCCAAAGGACACAAGCTTTGTGATGATCCAAAACTCCACAAACGCTGGCTGGCGTTGCAACGCGTATCGGCTTCACAAGGCAGGAGCAACTCCTCTGAACCCAGCCCTGCCACCCGTCTCCTCCCCAGCGCAAGCCGCCCGTGCGCCCCGCCCAGTCGAAAGCACAAGCTCCTGGCTGCCCCGACGCAGCTTGGAGTGGAGACGGCGCTCAGCGGCGGGTTGTCGTTGCGCAGGGCGCAGGGCAAGAGGCCACAGATTGGTGTTTTGGTGTCTGCAGGGAAGGCAGTCGGTGTTTGGAGACGTGTCGAGTGGCGTTGTCGTGATGTGCGAAGAGGGTGGGAGTCAGATGGACGCTGGGAGCTGTGTTCGGGAGTGCTGCATGCTCTGCGCGGCGTCGTGGGAGGAGCAAGCGGCTGCGACGTGTGGTTAGTGTGAAACAAGCAGGAGAGATAGGGTGGTGCATACCTCTGTCGGATCATGTACGTACACAACATGGGCTGCTGCAGTGACGCATCACAGGGAAGGAGGTGAGGAAGCTGGAGGGTGTGTAAGTCGGTTCAGAGCACAAAAGCCGGGGAGGACATACCTCGGACAGCGGGCAGGTGCGGCGCTGCTCGTGCTCGGTGCGCGCGTGCTAGGGAGCGACCCCATGGGGATCGGGGTCGGTGGGACGTAGGTGCAGGTGATGGCAGAGCGGAGGCATTGCATTAGAGGTACATGGAGAGCGCTCCTGCACAATCGGGGCTTGGAGGTGGTGGATGTCGGGCTGAGACAACACCGCGTGTCGAAGCTCCTACGTGGCATTCGGAACACGTTGGAGCGGGTCGGATAAGATGGGACAGGTGTGGGCGGCGGGTGGATGTAGTCGAGTCGGGGTGGCGCGTTCAAGGAATGTGTCGTGAGCTACTGGGGTAAGTGATATACCTGGAGTGGTGTTAGATACGGCATGAAAATAAAAAAGGCAGGCGGATAGACCTGTGTGTATGCATTGCTAGGCATCTGAATCATCACACCCGTTGACTCACGGTACATGTGTTTGGCGGCCGGCAGGGATCAGGATGCTAACGGCGTGCATCAGATGCGGGCTTGATACAGGGGGGTGTAGCGGTGAGCGATCGGGCAGGAGCATGAGCAGATGTGAGAGGATGTCTGCACACATGGAGTGGGGGCAGTGGGCTCATGGAAGCCGCCTGCCTTGTAATAAAACACGGTCTGCAGACCGCTATCTGTCCATACAGCGGACATATCTCCTTTCCAGCTGGTGTCAGTATGTATACCGCCGTTCACATCCTCGTTGATGTCAATGCGCGAATGGGGTGTCAGCGCTGGCTGCTAGTAAGCGCTACGAATTGTGGGCCTTGGCCCGCGCAGGATGGCTGCAGGGCAGCGTGGAGGCGGCGGTGGATCTGGGTGAAGGGGTTCCTTCCAGAGGGATGCAAGGGGAACTGGTACAGGGGCAGCGCAGGCTGCTTGCCGAGCATGGGCTGGATGAAGAGGCTATCGGATGTGGTGAGTTGGCTGATCAAAACCAAACTATTCAGCGAGGATGATTGAATACCATGGAGTAAAACAGGGCACACCTGGCAGAGACAGTAGCCTTTCATGCAGCTCATGGACTGCCGTTACAAACTGAAGGTGTTGTGAAAGAGAGTAATGACAATGACAATCAAGCGGCGCGGGCTCGGCCGGATTTCCTTTTTAAGAGCACAATGAAGGGGCTCTGCAACCAGGGGAACCGGAGGGGTAGGGCGAGATGGGAGAGTGCCACAGTCAGGCAAGCCGTCAGGAAATGCCAGATGAGAGGAATAAAGCCCAAAGAGGCGAAGGACGTTGTCCGACTTGGAAACTATGTAACAAGCTAATAAGAGAATAAAAGAAAAGAAAATAAGTTTATAGCCCACAGAGCACCAGTACACGGTCTTTGACAAGCAGGGCACAAGGCCAATCTCAGCAGAGGTGGCTCGACAGACCGGAATACAGGTTTAAGTGGGAGGGAGGGGAATCTGAACTACAAGCCCAGAACGTCCTGGCCATAGGAATGAGGCCCCACAGAACTGAATGCCAAGGCAAAACTGTATGCAGAGGCGCTTAAGCTGTAGGGTCACTTGTTGGTGGTTTAAGACCGAGCAAGCCACAGTATGACAATCAACAGAACCAAGTCTATTTATGGAGACATGACGCGCTGAAGTCACGTGGCCGCACCTCGGTGCGAGGGTGAATGCATTTATATTTAACGGACATCTCTTCTGATTGTTATCGGCTGATTGTTATCTCTCCTTCCCTCCTACCCTGATGGCCCCTGCAGAGCGTCCTTGCAAGCACTGTGGCCAGAACTACAATACTAGGGGTATAACCCGGCATGAAAAGGCTTGTGGAGAAGAGAAAAGCAATAAGGAGCTCACCAGGAACTTGGCTAAACAAATACGACAGCGTGAAAGTATGTCAGTATCTTGCACAAAGAACCATTACCACCTCATCTTTTATGTATAGATGAGACTCTACTGAAAGAGGTTCTCCAGGATAAAGGTTGAGGTCAATTATAAAAGCACTTTTGATGAAACTATAGATTCTCAAGCCCAGGCCACTAATAGAGGAACTATTCATCAAAACCCAGTAGCAGGTGGTTCAGGGAACTGGGAGCAATTAGAATTCCTGGGTATGTCATTAACATCATATCATTGGATTTTAATCTAAGACAATAGAGAAGATCGTGATTTCTCAAACTCTCCTGAACCTGGTGCCAGCATGGAGCACGAAACATTGCCAGCCAATCAGCCTAGAGAACCCCAACTGCATGATATCAAACATGAATTTCACCCCCACAGCAAGCGTCCTGTAGTGGTCCAGAGTTTTGATGACTATCGCACATCTGAATCTTTGCCTTACCGAGGACCGCCAACAGACTAAAAACCTTGGGTTCCTTTCCGCACACGCTTGGATTTTGAGGTTTCAGAATTTGCTCAGGAGGCTATGTTGAACAAAAAACAAACTGATACATTGATATCCTTGATTCGGCACTGTGCAGAGAACATTGGGGGCTTCACTTTAAAAAATTGCTCAGATATGAATAGTCAGTGGGAACTGGCCTCGCAGAAATTCCCGCTACCGTAAGGTACGGGTTTCTATAGGGCGCCCTAACTTCAGCCACTTGCAGTAGATCACATTTTCGTCAGCTGTTTTTGCGTAAACCCCGAAAGTTTCGGATTATTGCTGAACCGTTAGGTTTGGCTACCCTGGGGAACTTGCCTATCCGCCAACATTTGCTACAAGGACAAACATGATTTCGTCATTCCAATTTTGTCATGGCACAAAAAAGTGGATATAAGAAAGTGTTCACAGAGTAGACTCCCCGTTAATTCAGCCTTGGTTTCTGGTTCAATGTGCCCATCTTCCCCATTTTTTTCCTGGGTATAGAAGTTCAGCCAAGTTCTCAGCGTCCCAAATTCTTATTTGATGTGTCATTTTTATTTTGTGTTCATCCGACTGTGTCGGCCTCGGAGTATTTCTGCCTCCGAGATCAACTGCATCAATGGCCACGTCGACCTGACAACGACACTTCTTCCTTCGCCCTCCATGTCCTCCCTCGCTACCTTCTGCGATGTTCCTGTCTCCGCCGTCTTCAACGGCAATGCTGCACGCTCTGCGCTTTCTCTAGAATGGGTAATGAACTCCAGGCTCCGTACCCGGAACTCGCGGGCTTCTGGTCTCCTCTCCCTTCCGTGCAACACCGGTTTCATCTCTATGCGCCTGAACGACATTCTGGTGGCTGCTTCCTCGCATTCTGATCTTGTGCTCGGCTTGGACTGGCTCCAGTTTGTCTCCAACTCCACCTCCAACTCCACCTCTGAACTTGTCGTGCACCTGAGTTCTGGCCCACTCGAGCTTCGACACACGCTTGGTGCAGAATCAAGTGCCTCGTTATCCATAGGTGCGTCATGACTTGTATTGCCATTGACATGTGTTCATCTCTGTTTTCCCAGGATCGTCTATTACACCAGTGTTCCGAGGCGACATCGGTGTGGACCCATCGTCCTCCTCATCAGTGTCCTCGGGTCGACCTGATGTAGTATTGACCCCCTTGTGTACACCCGGTACGCGAGGTGTGGCAGACCCTCCTGTCCTACACTCCAATGATAATGTTATTGTGAATCCATTGCCAATGAATAATTTGTTTCGAAACGAACCATTTTCTGTGCCATCACCCGACCATCTCCCTTTTGCCCGGCTTAATGTCCATGAAAAAATTACTGTTGTATGCTTCTTTGCCCTTACACGTGTTAGTATTGTGGTACTGAGGGAAATGACTGCCCGTCATTGGCATATGTGTGCAAGAGAATCAAGCGGAAAGTGGAAAAGTGCTGATGCTCTGTGCGCTGATTTTCTTGCCCATCAATGTACAGAAACATGTCTGATACTCATGTCTGAAGCTACGGAGGCCGGGTTTAGTCCGATGTCCCTTTCACATGCTGAAGTTCAAGAGTGTGCAATGATTCTCTATCCTCGGTCCAAGTCCAAGAAAAGAAAAGCCCCTCTCCTACTTGGCAATACTAACAAGGTTCCGCGGCTGTCCTTTGAGACGTCTGCAGCTGGTATTACTTTCCCAATTATACTGCCTCAGAGCGAGAAAGATCAAATTGTTCGTGAATGGCGTGAGTCGACCAACGCTAATTCGTTGAAGCGGTATGAATGCTCATTCTGTGGTAAATTCGAGGCTGCAAATGAAGTTAAAATGAAATCAGTGGACTCTTTGGATATCTCGCTCCTTCAAAGAGCGGTCCAAGTGCTGCGCGATCTTTGTCGTCAGCCGCAAATCCAGTGTTTCAGACCGGAGTCTATTTTTCATAATACATATGTTCTTTGTCATTTATGTCTTTCATCTGTAGTCAAGGATTCGTTTCGCTCGATTCCTGTTCGCAGTTACGCCAATGGACTTTGGATTGGCGATGTTCCGGATGAACTTCGTTGTTTGACGTTCTTGGAAGAACAATGCATTGCGCGCGCCCGAGCGACGAAATGTATGTACAAACTCTCGATCGGCCCTTCTGGCCAAATGGCTGCTCGCGGAAATGTTTGCATTCTACCTCAGGACTCCAGTTCATTTGTGTCTGCCATGCCTGCTCCGTTGTTCAGGATCAGAGATGAGATATGTGTTATTCTCGTTGGCTCTCCAGACACTGAAGTCACCCACGATATGCTGAGGAAGTCTCCACTCCTGGTTCGTCGGGAATGCATTCGGAGAGCTCTATTTTGGCTCATCGAGAATAATCCACTGTATTCTGACCTCGACAAGGACTCAGTGGTTCATAATCTAGAGGAGTATCCGGAGCATGATTGTCCACTCGCAACAACTGATTTTCTTCGAACAAATTCCGCAAATAAACAAGGATCCTCATATACGTCGTATTCTGATCAAGCAAATTCTGAGTCATTCGAAGGGTCCAATACATTCGAGCTCACTGCTACGACACTTGTGGATGTAGACAATCTACGGTCAACTTACAGGCAACGTAAACTGGAAGCACTGCGAAAGTTGAAGAAGCAAGAATCGGGATTTGTCAAATTTCCGTCTGGAGGCACGCCATTGTCAACTTCTAAAAATCCTAGAGTATTCGGATGGCTGTTTCCAACTCTTTTCCCTTATGGGGTCGGAATGGTTGACAACAATAATGTCAGGTTGAGCACAGACATCGGATTTCGCGAGCTTGACACACGGCCTCATGTTCAACACTTGCTGAGCATTGCCGATAATCGTTTCCAAGTCCATAAATCTTTCATTTTTGTTATGAGTAACATCATACAGCGGCGCCAGTCTTCTTTCAAATCCCGTCTTGCAGTCAACCGGTCTTGGTTTCCGAAGATACATGGGCTGATGCAGAAACTCGACCGAGGATCGATGGATTCCTACCAAGCCAAGCTGGAGAAAAATTCATTTGCGAAACCAGAAACCAAAGGCGAGAAAGCCGCAGCAGATATGATGAAGTACCTCAACTATGTCTCTGATCATATTCCAGGCTCAGTTGGAGACGTCGCCAATATGAAGCAAGAGTGTCATAGCAAAATCGCGTGCGATGGATTGCCCCATTTCTTTGCCACGGTCAATTTTGCAGATTCCCATAATCCCATTGCCCAAGTTCTAGCTGGAAGGCAAATTGATCTGGACAAGATATTCGATTCCTTGGACGATGTTGCAAAGGAACCAAGTACTCGGGCAAAAACCTTGGCCGAAAACCCGGTTGCTGGAGCTCAGTTTTTTCACTTGATGATTTCTAAATTCTTTGAGATAATCCTCGGTACAAAGAGAGCCTCGAAGATCGGGATCCTTGGTAAAGTTAAAGGATGGTATGCTGCAGTTGAAGCTCAAGTCAGAGGATCTCTTCACGGACATCTTCTCATCTGGACTGAGGGAGCACCTGCTTCACCCCTGGATATGAAAGAAAGAATGAACTCTGATCCCGAATTTAAGCAGAAATTGACTGCATGGTATGACAACTTAATTTGTCAGAGCTTTCCGAAAGACACAGTTCCTTACGTTCCCATCGAAGGTACTCCCAAGCAGCTACCAGTTTTGAGCCGCCCGTTGAGTCCAGATTCTCCAGACTATGATCTCAAACGGGCTCAGCAGCACCGGAATCTATGTGAGACCACCGGCTTGGTTCATGAGCACAATGCAACTTGCTTCAAACACATCCCTCGTCGAATTCACGCACTCTTGGACCCAGATAATGACTGTCGTTTCCAACTTCCCAGGCCTCTCGTTCCTGAGACACATTTCGACGAAGATGGCGATCTTGTCATTAGATGTGAGAACGGCCATTTGAATGGGCATAATCCGACAGCTACACTTTGCCTTGGATGCAACACTGACCTCAAACAAACTGCCTCTGGGCCCGTTGCAATGGCCATGGTCGAGTACATGGCAAATTACACCATAAAGTTGCAGCTGGATACTTCCATAGTCTTCTCGGCTCTCTGTGCTTCAATCAAAGGCTTGCAAGAAAATCCACCGATGGATATCGATGGGAATGTTGACAGCTCCGAAATGAGCCGCTTAATGATGGTGAAAGCGACAAATACGTTGGTTGGGAAACGCGAACTCACCGGTCAACAAGTTGCAAGTTTTTTACTTGGTCGGAAGAATCATTATACATCAGATGATTACCAAGTTTACTGGTGGTCTTCTATGTTGAGAGACATTGCCCGCGACATTTTTTCACTTGAGCTGCAACGGGAAACTTCAGATGCGGATTTTGATGTGTCTAACGAAGATCGAGATACCACGGAGTCTGAGCTGCCCCAACAAATGATCATTCCCGAGGACGAAGATGATTCCTTGATTTTCCTCTCAGCTGACAATTTGGACCGAGAGCCAGACTTCCGGGATGGGGACGAGCGAGAGAAAAAATACTCAAGGTTGTTTGATGATATCTATTACCGGCCTTCGGAATTGGAGTCAACTTGTGCCTGGGATATGTTCAGAAATTATGTCAAGGAGAGAAAGCCGAAATCACGGACCCAACGAAGGACGTATCTCAAATTCAAGCCCGGACATCCTCAGCATACTACGCATTGCTTGAAGAAACTCGATGAACCCGTGATTCCGGTGTTAAAGGGATATCGTGTGCCTAGGAATGACTCCGAAAATGACAATTTGAAGTATACCGTTGTCATTCTTACCTTGTTCAAACCGTGGTCAAACACCAAATCATCTCCTCTCAAATCTCCCGATATGTCCTGGGAAGAAGCATTTCACAAGTTCAAAATGATCATGTCTCCAGAACATGTTCGGATTACACTCAACATGCAACTATTGTACCAAACGCGGGACGCAAAATTTGACTTTGCTGCTAAACGCAAGAAGCGACTCGGAGAGCTCATGAGAAAGGCACGAGACTCTGGAATGCGTTTGGATGACGAAGAGGGAGATGACGATTACGACCCTGTTTGGGAGAATGCAATGCAGGCTGCTGTGGATATTGATGAATATAATGTTGCCAGAGACACAAGAGCCTCACGAGATGCGAAAAATATAATTTCAGAAGCAGAAGAAGGAGGGTTTTACCTTGTCAAAAATTCACCGAGCCAGGAGATACAAGCCCGTTTTGGACAGCGAGTTCGAATTGGTGATGAGGACGATATGATCAATGCGAATATTGCAAGCAAGAATCTTCTTGACGAGAAAAACTCGCTCATAAAGCGTCGTCTCAAGACTGTCGAAGAAAATCACAGGAATGCCCTGAATCTTCGTCGACCGTCTGAAAGAATTGCACATGCCATCTGTACAACGTTGGAAGAGGAGGCCAAAAGAGCTCAAGAATTATATGAACGACGTTCCCTCAAGTCAAGCAGGAGCTCACCATGGTCATCTTTACGCCCCTATCAGTGATTATGTTTCTCCTTGATCATTAAACACTCCCTTAACGATGAGCAAACTCGGGCATTCCTCCTGTTAGCAGACAAGATTGGTCTTGAATTGGAACAAGGGAGAAAAGATTCACCGATGACACTTCTATGCACCGGACCGGGTGGAACTGGGAAATCTGTTATTTTTCGAGCTTGGGAAGATTTCTACGAGGCATTTGGACATCCAGAGCATTTACGGCTTACAGCTCCAACCGGTGTTGTTGCTAGTGATATTGGAGGCTGCACTATTCATTCGGAAGCAAGCCTACGAGTTTCACCTGCCAAGATGAAATCCACTCCGAGTATCCGCACCAATCTTGAAGAACGGATCGCTCACCTCGAAACTCTCATTCTGGATGAAGTCTATTTCCTAAATGCGAATGACTTAGCCCGCCTCTCTGAATATCTGTGTATGGGAAAAGGAATGACCGAAGAAATATGCGGCGGGTTAAATTGGGCAACATGCGGGGATCCCTGCCAACTTCCTCCGCCTCAAGGGAGGTCTTTGTTCTCCAACGAGCTCGTGCAATGCCATTTCAATGATGATTTGAATGACTTACATGAAAATATCCGCCAGGATGTGAAAGGAATTCAAGTCTGGCACCAAGTAAAGCATGTCGTTGTACTCGAGGAGATCATGCGGCAAAAAGACCCCGTCTTAATTGGAATACTCAAACGATTGCGGAAGGGCCTGTGTACTGCTGAAGATAAAGCCATTCTGGACAAATATGTGTTATCGAACGAGGGATGTAGTGCAGAAACAAAAAGTCTCACCGATGTTCAAAGGTGGATCAACGAACCGGAACGCGCGTGCCCACTCATCGTGTATACCAACGTCGCTCGGGACTATCATAATAATTGCACTGCTGAGGCTTTTGCGATCGCGACAGGGCAAGAGTACCATTTGTACCATGCCAAGGACACCAGGGGGCGCGGGAGGAAGAAGCGGCAGCTTAGCAGCTTGGCCGCTGAAGTTGCTTGGTCAATACCTGTGAAAGAGGCCAATGATCTCGGCGGCAAGGTTCCGTTCGTGCCCGGCATGCCGGTCTTCTGCACGGAGAACATTGCAACCGAGCTGGGAATCTCCAATGGGAGCCCAGGAACACTCATCTCTATCGTCTATGAGGAGGTCGAAGGTCGCCGCTATGCGATCTCGGCGGAGGTCGACTTCAGGGCCTACAGAAACAGCAATCCGGATGCTCTACATCCGCATCGGGTTACGCTGAAAACATGCACCAGTCAAATTCACTTCCGCCTGGAGGGATCTGAGAAGATTTACCACGCCACTCGTTCCCAACTCCCTCTGATTCCGGCCTTCGCTTTTACATCCCACAATGCACAAGGCCGTTCCCTGCATGTCTGCTGCATAGACCTAGCAAGTTGCCCCAGTATTCAGAGTGCATATGTAATGCTCTCGCGGGTGCGCACTTTCGAAGGCCTCTGCATCCTCCGACCCTTCCGACTCGATCGTATTCAAAACCACATCTCGCAAGAACTCCGAGAAGAGCTCAGACGCACAGAGCTCAAAGCCGCAGAAACAAAAGCTTATTCCCGTGAGCGGCTGTCGTGGTTCTATGATGTAATTCCGGAAGGCGAGGTGAAACTTCTCACCACAAAAGATGGGTAAGTCATCCTATTGTTCTCAAGGACTCGAGCGTTCAATCTTGGAACGGACCCAGGTGCACCGACAGAGGATAAGACGGATGAGTTGGCCCTAAATTATGAGCACTCCATTGGTCGATTCATTACGAGTAAGTTCTCGATGCATAACAAATTGATTTAGAACGCTCATCGTCTGAGAACAGGTATTTGGACCGTGTGTTTTGTACCGCATGCACATTTTTGAGATGATTGTTCCATATTTAATTCTGTCGTAGTAGACCTGTTGCCTCCCTCTTGTATAGGTTCAGCACCTGCCTCGAAGAGGCCCAATCCCACGTCATGTGTAATTCCTGCTCTTGTAAGCGCCCTTAAGCGACCCAAAGATTCGAGATGATTCTCCGAATTACGGCCCCACTTATAACTGTACGGCTCCGCTCCCTCTCTTGCTCTTGACTCTCATGTCGCCGTCTGCAACCTTCTGGAATGTGCCGCTCTCGACCTCAGTCGATCCAAGCTCCGATAAATCTCTCTTGTCTCTTGACTGGGTCCTACGCTCTGGAATCCCGACCCCTCAATCTGTTGCTTCTGGGCCTCTCACGCTTCCCTATGGTGACTCGGTCTGCTCGATGCATATGAACCTTATTGTGCGCCCGAGTCTCCCCTACGACCTCCTTCTTGGCCGTGATTGGCTGTTCTTTTGCCGTCAAACTCTTCCACATGCCTCCTTTACCCTGTCCTCTGGTGTGGTGACCCCAGGAATGCCGTCAAGTGAGTCTTTTTTATTTTATTTCTTCGCGGACTTGACTACTGCCTCTCGTAGGTTCCTCCGCTCGCCCATCATTCAACGCCCCTCTCGCTCCTAGTGGTCACGATGTGTTCTGTCATGATGATCCACCCCCAAACGGTGAGTCTTATTATGCTCGTATTCTACTCTTTGATTAAATACCTGACACAGCTCCGGGGCGCAACTGCACCTGCAGCACGTCGTCTGCATGCCAATGTCCATCTACATCGACCATCCCATCCTCTATGACTGCATCTGATTGTTCCATGACGTCTTTGAATATTATTCGCGATATTTTGTTTGGTCATCATACGACTCGTTCTCGCATCTCTGTATTCCATGCAGATTTGTTGACGATTCAGAGATCTCTTGAGTTACATGCTGTTCCACATGCTGGTATGACTTTGTTGCAATGCAGACGTGTCCTTCTCCACCATGTTACGACTGGTGCCTGCGCAGACCATGCAGTAGATGCATCGGTCAGTCCACGCCCGGATCGCTCAGCTTGTCGAGCTTTGTGCCGGGACTTTGAATGTGCTGCAGATATGTCGAAAGCAGTTTTAAATCTCGTTCTTGATGCTGATCATAAGCAAATATCGACGGAAAGTCTTTCCCATGTAGCTGCTGGAATGAAAATATCTGTTCCGGGTGTGCGTAATCTGCGTTTCAAACTCCGTGCTGCCTTGAAAAACCATCCGGACACCATTACGACTGCGGGTACAGAGCTACGTTCACCTGCATCCGTCGCAGAATTTTTCAACTCCTTTGAAAGTCATCGGAAGTCTCTATCGCTGCTCTACATCAGATCCAGGTCCCCGATAAATCCTCTGTTGACTGGCTGCGCAGTAAAATCACCGAGCATATTTTGACAGGAGAATGCACTCAATTTTCTCGACCACATCCTCCGATTTCTCTTCCAAATGGTCTCAAGCTACCAGACTGTACTGATGTTTGTAATGAGTGGCGAGTGAATAACATTGATCCAGACATCCAGGTTCATATTCTGACTGCTATCTACGGAAGTAAAATTTCTTACAATCCTCTGCGCCGTATTTTGTCTACTCTTGACATTGCCTGCGAAGAGGGGGACAGTCTCGGTCAATTACGACGAAAGCTCAAGAGCTACATTCTTCGACTACGCAGAGGAAAAGACAATGAACGAGCTGAGCAGAAAAAGCAGGATGAAGCGGCGCTGCACAAGGAACAGCTGGATTTCCTCCGTCACTCTTGGCCCCGACTAGTACCACAGACCCTGAAAAATAAAATCCTTCGCCTCTTTCGTGATCAAACTGGTTCTGAAACACTCACAACCTTCACCTGCGCTTCTTGTTCGGAGTCCACTCCTCTTCGGGCTCACTGCTCTATAACCATTGGTGATCCACACTTTGATTTGAGCGTTTTCAAACGCTCAGATTTAAAATCTGATGACACATTGTTGCTTGATCGATACAAGTGGTTACATCCGGATTGTACCCCACCGCCTATGCCGTTTGACAAGGGTCCTTTGCGTGATCTCCTGGTAGACCGAGATGGTGTTGATTTCCCAGCGGATGGGAGTCCTCCGAGTCTTTCCTTGTGCAAAACCTGTCATTCCTCCTTGAAGAGTGGAAAATTGCCTGCCTTAGCGTTGGCCAACAGAAACTTTCTCGGTCCTGTCCCCAGTGAGCTCAAAAATCTGACTATGATTGAAGAGTCCATGATTGCACGCTGTCGGTCGAAGTGCTGGATTATCAAACTCAAGGAGGAAAACCAGGATCTTGAGTTGCAAAACACGCAGCGTGGTATCCACGGACACGTTATTATTTATCCACAACGGCCATCCAAGGTAGCCAACATATTGCCACCCTCTGTTGCCGAAATAACGGAGCCGATATGTATCCTATTCGTTGGTTCTTCCCGCCCAAGTCCCGAATGGCTCCGTGAGCACGCACAACCTCTCGCTGTGAATGCGACTCGAGTCCGAAACGCGCTTGTTTGGTTGAAGAATCACAATACGCTCTACAAGGATATCAAAATCAATGAAGAATGTCTTCAACAGCTCGAGGAAAACCCCGTTCTACCATTCAATATTGAACATGTCGCCAGTGAAGCAGCAACTTCGCGATATGATTCCGCTCAAGGTGCCGAGCCTTCAACAAATCCCGATGGCTCTATCCCCTTCCGAAATCTTGTAATCGCCGATATAGAATGCCATGCCTCCTCTAATGAGCTACGGGCAGCTGCACTCCGTCATGTAAAGAAGAAAGGCGGCGCATACCTGGACATTCCGCATGACAGAAGCCCCGAGAACGAATTTAGGAAGGACGGACGGTTGTTTCCACTGATATATCCAACACTGTTCCCTTATGGAATTGGAGGCCCAAATGACTCAAAACGCCCTGTCCCCCTGTCCTTGAAGCATCACATCAAACATCTGCTGAACATGGCTGATTCGAGATTCCAAGAACATCCCTCCTTTATTTTCACTGCTTTCAATATCTTGCAACGTCATGATATGCTTCTCCATACAGGTTTGAAAGTCAAACGTTCGAATTTTGCGTCTGTCGCCTCGCAATTCGCCTCAGTGTCCCCAGAGGTTGTACGACAAGTTTATGAACGCGTTGCTAATGGAGAATCACCGGTGCCGAAGAATGAGGCAGAGCGCAAAGTTTTGAACTTACTGAAACACGTCAATGGTGTTGCGTCCTGTGTGCCCGGCTCATCTGCTGCTCGTGTTGCGATGAGAAACGAAATTCGAGGGCTCATGATCAAGGAAGGTCTTCCTAGTTTCTATATAACAATCAATCCCGCTGATGTCTATAATCCGATCGTGAAGTTCTTGGCTGGAGAGGAGATTGATATCGATGCCTTACTTCCTGAACAGGTTTCTAACTATTGGGACCAGTCGGTGCTCGTTGCAAAGAATCCAGCTGTAGCAGCAAGATTTTTCAATTTGTATATGAAGGCATTCATTTCGACTTTGCTCGGATACGATCCAGAACACAAAAATCTGGAAGGCGGCATTCTCGGAGTGGTTAAAGCTTACTATGGTTGTGTTGAAGCACAAGGCCGCGGAACCCTTCATTGCCATATGTTAGTCTGGGTCGAAGGTGGTTTGAATCCAAACGAGATCAAGCAGCGTCTGCTCGGGACTGATCCCTCGGATATAGAATTCGGGAAACGGCTGCTAGCATTTTTGGATGACACCATATCGAACTTTATCCCGGAAGACCCCGATCCAGCCCTGAAAGTGCCTTCAGATACCCATCATCCATGTTCAGTTCGGGGAATCCCGGTGACCACGGATGATTCATCTTTCTCTCCGGAGCGTCAGAAGGACCTGCGAAATGTTGTCTGGCAGTGCCAGTACCACACTCATTCCAAAACATGCTTCAAATATTGGTGCGGTCCTCCAGAGCCGAAGACCTGCCGTTTTGATCTACACGAAGATAATGTCCGTGCTATAAGCTGCTTCGACCCGGAAACAGGAGAGATTCACTTACGATGTTTGAATGGCCTTGTGAACAATTTTAATGCCACCATGATTGAAGCCCTGCGTTGTAATATGGATATAAAATTCATCGGTTCTGGCGCATCTGCAAAAGCGATCTTATATTATATCACTGACTATATAACCAAATCTCAGTTGAAAACGCACGTTGCATTCTCGATGCTTGAACTCGCAGTCAAGAAGTTGGGTGAATTCAACCCTCACGAGGATGACATGACCACTCGGGCCAAGAAATTACTCCAAAGATGTGCGCCATGCTGTCTCAGCAAGAGCTCTCTGCGCAACAGGTTGCCTCGTACCTCCTGGATTTTGAAGACCACTTCACAAGCCATACTTATCGGAATTTGTACTGGACATCATTCGAGAACTTCATTAACAGAGAGGATCCGAGCGCGGAATGCTATGTCTCAAAACGCTCTGTCAGTTCTACTCCGAGTGAGGAAAACAATCCGAACTCGGACCGTGCAGTGGAGCCCGATGCTGCACGCGACGCTGATTCAAATTCAGATTCAGATTCCGAGGATGAATCGGAATCACCGTTCCTGAATGATCTTGTCAATCCGGAGGAAATAGATGAAACCGCTGATGCAATGGATGAGATTCGTGTATCCTTCGACGGGACTGGAAACCTCGTACCGATGGGTAGTCAATTGGCAGATTACCAGCTGCGCGGCAATGAACTGGATAATATTTGTGTGTGGGACTTCACATCGCGCGTGGACAGAGTAGCAAAATCTTCTGATTCTCGGAAACACCATCCGACGTCTCGGGATGCGAATATGGAGACCTCACAAGATTTATTCGACGATGCGGCTGCAGACGAGCCTGAGAATCCACCGATAGATGGTATATCCATGATGGCTTCGGAGGAAAGACACAGACCTCGAGCAGCGTTGCTTCACGGCCATGATCAGGCAAGCACCCATATTTTGCGAATCCGTAAGCCGGACGATACCTTGGTTCCAGTCCCAATCGGGCCTGCAATTCCCAGACGCGATAAGCCAGAGATGTACGCCCGGTACTGCAGATTGATGTTGATTTTTTTCAAACCTTGGCGCCATGCAAGTGACCTACGAATACAGGGTCAATCTTGGGAAGAAGCCTTCAATGCCTTCCAAGCTAATTGTTCGCCATCTGTCTTGAGCATGATGGATAATATGCAGATACTACACGAATGTCAGGACAGCCGGGACGATCATTTCGCAGAGAGACGTTACCTCGCACGGCGAGCTGTCAAGCAGTCACGTCGTGGCCGAAGCCAACGTGAAGTCGAGGATGATTTTTGTGGAGAAGGCGTGACCGAAGACATGATTCTTGAGCACCTTGAGGGTATCACGGCCCGATTTTCCATGAAAAAGGCAGCAGCCCACGAAACCATATTGGAATGTATTAGTTACGCCGAGCATGTTGGCCTATACGACATACCAGATGGTTCCACCGTCCCCACCGAGAATGTGCCGGAAGTTTCAGAATCTCTGACGAATAGCACCAATCTTGTTCCCAGCACGCACTGGGAGGATTTGTGGGAAAAGGCCTATGATGACCGCCGCGCATCAGTAAAGAAAAATGCATCTTCTGACGGGCCTACGAGTCATGCTCCAGTACGGCCAATAGTGTCTAATGATTCAAGTTCGCTGATCAACGACGGGTCTGCGTTCCGTGATGCGTTCACTTCTGCCAACGAATCACCACAAATTCGACAAGATATTGAGGGCGACGTACCTGTTCAAAATGTCGACATTGAAGCTCATATATGCAAATGGACACTGAACCAAGAGCAGGCACAGGCGTTCCGTATCATTGCGCACCACAGTCTTGAGAATCATCCCGAGCAGCTGAGGATGTTACTTTCTGGACCTGGTGGTACTGGCAAATCTCGAGTGATCCACGCCCTCAGAGACTTTTTCGACTTACGTGGTGAAAGTCGGAGGTTACGCTTTTCCGCATACACGGGAGTGGCTGCCAGAAACATTAACGGCATGACTATACACGCGGCACTGTGCATTAATCAGCGGTCAAGCAAGTCGTCTCAAAGCAGAACCCGGCGAGATCTTACTGCGATGTGGGAGGGTGTTGATTACTTCTTCATTGATGAGGTCTCAATGGTTGGCTGTTCACTACTGTCGCAAATCCACGAAGCTTTGATTGAGGCGAAAGGTAACACAGAACTGTTCGGCGGCGTCAACATGATTTTTGCAGGGGATTTTGCGCAGTTACCTCCTGTCGGTATGAAAAGCCTGTATGCAAAGATCGCCACAGACAAGGAGAATGCCGCAAGTAAGAAGGGACAACGAAACATACTTGGAAAGCTGCTTTGGCTATCTGTCAGAACCGTTGTGATGCTCAAAAAGATTGAACGCGTGCGACGAAAGAGGAACCAGTTGACAGGAGAGCTGGGCGATGAAGATCCGGAAGCCCGCAGATTTGTAGAATTACTCCAGCGACTTCGCCAAGGAAGGTGTACAGATGAAGATTTTGACATACTGAATTCACGATTAGTTACGAAGCTACTGCCGGACTGGAACCGGTCTGAGATGCACAATATTCCTATACTTGTGGCACAGAATGAGTTGAAAGACGCATTGAATGAGAAGGGAGCTCAAGTATATGCTGCCAGAACGGGAAACGAGCTGAATTGGTATCAAGCGCAGGACGCACGAAGCGATGGCACTCCAATCATGGATCCTGGGCTGAGAGATCATCTCACGCACAAAATGCACTCGGGCGAAACAAGTTACCGTCTCGGTCGACTGCCTCTAGCCATTGAGATGCCGGTTATGGTTACACAGAATTTTGACGTTCAGAACGGAGTCGTGAACGGAGCAACAGGGTTCGTCAAGGGGATACGCTACAATATCAATGCATCAGGAGAATGGGTCATTCAATCCTGCATTGTGTACATACCAGACATGACCGGACCGCCGCTACCAAACCTTCCTCCGAAGCATGCCCCGATTCTTGCCGACACTGTGGATATGACTTTTAAGCATCCAGACTCTGGTAAAAAATGTTTGATCAAGCGCACTCAGGTTCCGTTAGTACCTGCCTTTGCAATGACAGCCCACAAAGCGCAAGGGAAGAGTCTGGATGTCGTGATGATGGATCTTGAAAGTACCATTGGAACAGAAGCACCGTATGTCATGCTGTCACGCGCAACTTCTCTGCAGGGAGTGTTCATCCTTCGGCCTTTCCAAAAGAAGGTAATCCAGCGGCACCCGAGCCAGGATGTGCGGGACGAATTTCGGCGTCTTGACGTTCTTTGTCACCAGTCGATCATGCAGTATGGGACAGCGGATGAAGGAACAGAGGCCCAAGAATACCTGGTTCGCACATTCTCAGCCCAAGCCTTGCCAAACGAAGATAACATGGCGGAACCCATGGATTTGGATGTAGACGTTGGCGCACGGCGACTTGCTACGTTGCAGGCAACCAATGCACGTTTGATCGCCGGCGGCTCAGTTCCGAATGTCGTAACCTCTCAATCTCGCGCGGCATCCTCCGTCTCAGGCTCTCGTCGCCGTGTCCGACTTACCAAGGAGTCTGTAGTGGCTGAAGCCCCAATACGACTGGATAGCACAACTTCGAGAAAGCGCCCTCCCGAGGATGTCGGGTCCTCGCGTCCAAAGCGGCCACGCATTAGCCGAGTGTAATCTTGACATTTATGCCGTCGGTTACTCGGAATTTTCCTAGAATTTTCTCTGACTTTCTTTCAGATTCATAGCTCCAACAATATAAATACCGGCCTTGCTCTCGCCGCTCATCACTTCCCCCCACTTTCCTTTCCATTGCCCTCCTTCAATTTACCAGTATGAACTCACTCACTGTGCGTCGCTGCACTGTCAACAACAAAACGGGGAAGACTATGTACAACGGCTTTGTGGAAGAAGCTGAGGCTCTCGGAGACACTAGCCTCGCTGCGCACGAGATCGATCGAACGTTCTTCCGGGCGGAGCCTGACTACAAGGGTAACATTTACTATGAAAAATCTGACGGGACGCCTTTCATGGCCAGTTTTATTGCGGAGATCGGATCCGACGCGCAGGGTACTTGGCTGGCGGCCTATCCCAAGAAGACCCCTCCGTTCTATAAATTGGCAAGTATCTCAATAATTTTCAGCTACGCCCAACTGACTAATTTTGTAAGCCGTTTACCGATGTAACTTCGAAATCCCATCGTCAGATTCTCGCCCTTCGCTGTCCGACTGGAGCGCCACCGGAGCTACGTAAGGGGTTCAGAAATGGTGCGGCAGTGATCGATGGTGTCCGCGGCGCGGACGAGACCCAGGAGGCTGCCCGCGGTGAGGTGCGCACATATTCTTACGCTTCGTGCTTCCATCTTAATCTAAATGACTTGAATCCAGACCTTTGAAGTAACTGAGTCGGTCCTCTACGAACAGCGTGAGGGCGACCCAGCTGACAATATTGTCGTGCTCGTACGGCTTCATCCGACTTTCGAGGTTTGGTCCTTGATTTTTGAGTCCTGCTAACTACTGACATTTTTTTAGGTGCCTCAAGGTAGCAATAATTCGTTGGCCCCACGCACGCCGCGCCGAAGGATTACTAAGGTCGATTCCACCCCGACCGACGCATCTGATGACCCAGGCGACGTTGACATGGAGGGCTCCCAGGTCACGGGTATGGAGCGAACATCTCTCGATGTAATACTCAGCTGACATTCTCACCATCTGCAGAGCGTAAAGTTGGTGATACGTACCCCCCCAGCATGCTTCCCGAGGTCCAAGAACCATTCTACGCCCTCGATAAGGCTCGGCGCTTCCAGCGAGACTACCGGGATGTGGACAATAGCTTAATTGCACCGATCGAGCTGACTGCGAAGCTCACTGAAGGCACGCTGGTTCTGGTGATGATCTCATTTGCTACGTACGTCATAACCGACCAGAAGTCGGAGAGGGGGGATCCAAAGCCGGACAAGAAGGCGAGTAGATCTCATTAGTTTATTATTGATCTGACACAATTATTACAGATCTATCATGTGCACGTCGATAAGCTCCGCATCCTTGACCCCGGCAACGGCGAGCCGTCGACTCCATCTGTCCCAACGATGCCCGAACGCCGTTTTCCCCCTTCGACACCGTCTCGGAGGAGAGCACGAGACGATGCAGCGGACGCCGCATTTGACAGTTTCGGCACCAAGTCGTCATCGCCGTCGTCATCGCCCAGCCCACCCAAAAAAACCAGGCGCCGGTAGTCAATTAATTACTCAATAATTCCTCCTACCCACTAAATTGCTCTCTGTGCATCCTTCATTCACATACTTAGTCAGTCTCCCAACTCATTTTGTCGTCCTTTGATTAATTACAAGTCTATTTAATATACAACTTTTGATACTTTACGCTTGAGGTAGCGGGCCTTGCCGCTTGTCGGCCCTACTTGCTTTATGCACCAAGGTAAATCTATTCAAGTACAGCAGAGTGCAATTGGCTTAAAAACATTTTCTGTAGTTTGAGAAATTCAACATTGATGTACCATACAAAACTACAGTTCAGCGCTTTAAAATGCATGCTCGCCCATTGTGGAATTGGGCTTTGGATCTAATTCAAGATGAACAGCTGGCTCCTTTTTTTGTATGGGAGGCGGAAAAAGCTTATCGATATGATGGATCAAAATGGGTCCGTTTTTATACAGAACCTTGGACTGCAGATGCCTTCTGGGAAATACAAGTCAGTAGTGTTTGTATGTCTTCATCTAAAAGATTATAATTATTTCTACAGTCTCAACTTCCACCTGAAATCAAAGCTAAACCATGTCCCTACATCATATATGCAGACAAATCCAAACTTTCATCATTTGGTACAGAAAAAGCATATCCTGTTGTTGCCAGATTAGCCAATATGGTGGTCGACATTCGCAACAGCAATGACTGGGGTGGGGGTCAGATTGTTGGTTGGCTACCTCTGGTAAATTTCATAATCTGTTTTTCATATTTGAGCTCAAATGTTGATTGACTAGGTCAAAGAAGACAGTGCAGAAAGTGGAAAACAAGGATGGGTCAACTTCAAAAATGCTGTCTGGCATGCTGCATTTTACAAATTGTTGGAGTCTATTGTTCTATACTCAAAGACTGGGATTTGGACAATTTGTGGAGACAGAGAAGACAGATGGCTCTTTCCTCCCGAGTTCAGTCTGGCGCAGATGAGCGAGATTGTCTGGCAGGTAGCCGAAACCGGGTTTCGATTCGAATTTTCTGCGCTGGATCGTCACGCGTCCCTGAAGGATCGGGTGGACGAGGTCCAGACTTGTTTTGCGGGTTGTATGTTGATTGGGGCACCGTTAGAGATGAGCAAGCGTGGTTTTGCAGCGGAAAAACTGGAGCAGCGTCACCGTTATTTCGTGCGGGCAGCAACTCTGATGTTCGATTGGACGACAAAGTCTCCTCACCCTACTGTTATCACCCGCGGTTTCATTGACCATGTCGACTGGACCCCGACCCAGATGGAAAGCCTCGAAACGGCGGTTTGTCAATATTATACACAGGCATTTTGGGAGCACTTTGGTCGCACTGCTGTAGTCCCACTTCATCTGGATCACAGCTTGGAAAAGGAGGAGGGCAAAATTTAGGTCATCTGCTTTTTGGAAAGAATGAGGGTCGCAGCCCATTGTATATTATTGTATTTACTCAAATGTTCTGAGTGTAGCTTTGAATGCATGTATATACCAGTTCCGCTGAACAATTTTTTTTTGTCGAGCATGCAACCCAGTCCTATTTAAGCGCCGAAGTAGCGCCCGACGGACCCGAATTTCTGCAGGCGCACCATTACAACGCATTCAAGACCTGTGGATTTGCATACAAGTGGGATTCATGGTTCACTTTTTAGTTGAATTTATCGGTGCTTCCACTGCCTTCAATTCCGCCTTCACTGACCGTTTTTCTACCGCAGATTCATTCCATTCAATCTCGTTTGACTTGGTTCTCGGTAAGCCTGATTCTTTGCCCTGCAGATTCTTTGCGATCTGGTACTGATTTGAATACAACTCAGATGTGTACCTTTAAATTTGGCAGTGAATTTGAGTTCTCTTCGCTCGCGCTTTTGATTTCGACTTCTACTCCCGTTTTGGTTGTCCTTACCCACGGCATTGGGATTGCTGTTGAAATGAACAAGGTACGCATTCAGTTTTCTAATGCCCGCCTGCACTCATTGCTAGATTGACTCTCTCAATCTAGACCAACCGGTTGGGTATTGAATTAATTCAGGGTGCGTTCCTGGCACAAAACGGTACAGTACATACTGACCGTAATTTTGCACAGTCCCTCCATAGCATCGCGTCCTTCTCACCGTCTGACTCGGACTTCAAAATCCAGCTTTGTGCGCGTTCTATGCAACGTTTGAATCGACTACTAATAGTAGTGTTAATTTGAAGTGCGCAATCATTGTTACTCTGCTAATTCCTCAAATTGCTGATCTTAAGTTTCATCAAACTATTTAAACTTAGGAGTTCTGTTCAGATTCTGTTCAGATTTCCAATCTTGCCAGTTTCCATCTAGTTCAACTGACTTTAACCTCAGTTCAATTATCCCGCTTCAAGTTCATGGTCAACGACTAGAATTCAACTTGAACTTGAAGGTGCGTGGCGCATTGAGGGGAACCTTCTTTGGAATGTCGCGATGGTGGGACGGCTGCTGGGCAGGATGGACCGTGGCCATTATTTAAAATTGTCACGGGATAGCGGGCAGCGGTGGGTATTGTGCCTTTAAAGATGGCAACGTCATAAATCGGGTTGAGAAGGCCAATTGAGTTGTCATTTAAATTAATATTATGGCGAACTTGTTGATTTAAACCACGTCTTATCAAGTTTAGCTGCACACACACCTTTGTTCTACATTTTTTGGTCGAGGATGCAACCCAGTCATGTTTAAGCGCCGAAGTACCGCGCTACGGATCAAGAGCCGATCATGAGTCACATCACCTGTCATGGTCACATCTCTTTCTTCATCTCCACCACGACCACGACGACCCTCGACATCTGCTGGATCCAGGCTTGACTTCGTGTCAGTCTGCTCGTGTTTTGAGGCTCGACTTCGTGTCAGCCTCAGCTGACTTTGTGTCGGCCTTGCCGTTCCACCCCTGGATTCCACCTGGTCTCGATGTGCCGCGCCCATGGTCATTTCTACGATTCACGGTCTTTCTAGGTGAACATGGGCAATGTATATAGAACATGGGCAATGATATAGAACATGGGCAATGTATATACGTGCTGTACTGTACATATATTTTGATTCTTTCAAGTACAATACTATACTATACGACTCAGCAACAGTCTGCAAATGGCGAAGCTTTTGGACAACGAATTGAAACCAAGTGCACAGGTCGTACTAAGCGCATCTTTCGATCGCGTCCTTTGGAGCGCGTCTTTGTTTTCCTAATTGGGTAAGGACACAGTGCACTTTGAATGTTTTCTATCGGAGCTCAGACCTACCGTTTGCCACAGCTCAAGTTTTCTTTGTATACGTCGACCAACGATGAAGCGCACCGGGCAGAAAAAAAACAGGAAGATTGCGAGCAAAACACTTCTCGCGCCGCGCCTTCCAGCCTTCCAGGTCAATTATCATACAGGTGCGGCTTTCTTTGGTGTCTCTGATGGTCAGACTGACCTCAAAATATGAAAGGTGGTTCTCCCTCGCAATCAGAACGCCACTACGTGAACGACACTGCTTCAAGCTCCCTCCAAATACCACAAAATCCAGTCAGAAATGTGAATGTGCTACGGCGTATTCCGCCCCGGACGACGCGTCTTTGTCGTTCGACACGCCCCTACCGTTCCCAGACTCCACTGTCACGACTGGCGAGGAACCCGGTGCGGTCCCCGCATACGAGGACACGGCCCCATGCGACGAGAATGGTGCAAAGCCACAACAAGTGGGTTTATAATTTGACGCGTGCTGCATGGTGATAGACTGATTTTTTGTGTAGACAGTGACCCACATGGGCGAATTCAAAGCCCAGGAGGCAGTTATTTTACAAATACTGCTCTCTCTGTATTATCCGCCTCAGCTTCTCACCCCATGCGCCTGTGGGAAGGCTTCGCGGCTGCGTACGGTGGCATGCAGCGACTGCCTGCAAGGGGAGCTCCTGTGTCGTCAGTGCTGGCTGGACAAACACAGGGTGACGCCTACGCATTGGGCATTGATCTGGAATCAGCAGGACCGCTTTTTCGAGAAACACGACTTTTGCCAAGTCCTCAAGAACGCCGCCGTCGCCATCGGTCATAACGGGCATCGGTGCCCCAATGCGGACCCCAGCCGAACATTCACCTTGGTGGACTCCAACGGCATTCATGCCACCTCCGTCACGTACTGTCGGTGCGAGTCTGTTGATGGACTGCGAGGCGAGCCTGAATTCCAGCAGCTCCTGCGAGCGGGTATTTTCCCCGGGAGCGTGAAGGAACCTAAGATGGGCTACACTCTCGGTGTGCTTGAGTACTACCGACAACTGCAGAGCCAAGGGAAAGGCTCCGCCTACAATTTTGTGCTTGTCTTGCAACGCTTGGCAGACCCGTTCTTCGCGGGCTCGGTTCCGGTGAGTGGGGAAAGGAATTCTCCAGTGACCAGGCTCATGAATACAACCTCAGGATGTCTACGCCAACTTCCTCGCAATAACACGCTATCACCAAAAACTCGACATTGTCATGCGACGCGGGTACGCGCACGGAGTCGAGAATCCTCTCCCTGGCGAGACGGATCGGCCCTACTCCAACCGTCCGATTGGCTATCTTGGTCTGCAATGCGCGGCTTGCCCCGAGCGGGGGGTTAACATGCCGTTGGTGGTCAACGTACCGAAATATCTACGGTGAGTTGCCAAGATCTTTTGGTTAACAAACAACGCTAATGAGATTCTCCAGACACCTGATTTCCCAGAACTTCATGCTAGACGGGAATTTCAAAGCGAACTTATTCTACAAACGCGACGATGGGAGCGATAAGGCTCTCACTGATGGAAGGATGTATTTCCCCAGTCAAACGGAGTACGACCGTATCGCTGAGACTTATGTGGTTAGGGAGGCAGATAAGGTAAACGGATATTTGGTATTCGACTGCTCACTACTGATAATGACTTGAAGGAAGTACCATGTAAAGCACACATCGGGTCCATTCGCCACCAGGGCCAGACAAAATACGGGAATACGGCTGTCAGCGGGGTTGTGTCTTCCGCATGTGACCATACCGTGGCGGGGTCTTTCGTCGACATGAAAAAGGGAGAAGCGTAAGTGTTTCCGAGTCGCGACGCCCACCTCTCGTGCTAACTAACTCTTCAGCCAGTTTTCCTCTCGGCACTTACGTGCAACGCGAACACTTGAGGCACACAAACTCCCCGCCTCACGGCCCCGACACCACCACTCCCACCGTATGGAGCTACGACAGCTGGTGTTCGTTCGTGGTGAACTTGGTCAAGCGCGCCACCGAGCTTTTTCCAGAGGAAGAGTGGCTGCACACACTCCTCGCGGAGTCGGAAGGCCAGATTCCCGCTGACCACATCAATGGGCATGGTCTCGATTGCCAGACGATTTGGCAAGCCGTTTATTTTGCGTGCCGGGGGCATTTTCACGGGGAGACCACGGAGATGCTGTGGGCATTTTTGAATCCCCTTGGGTCCTCAACGCGACAAATGACTGCAGCGGCACGGCACGACATCATCAACTTTGTGATGGATGCCTGGAATACGCTGAAGGTACTGCGTCAAGGTGAGACTTCGATCTGATTGTTTCAAAGATAATCATTGACCCGTTTTTCGACTATTCTTTCAGCCACAATTCTTGCCACCGAGCGTGGCGGCGCGCTCCAACTGTTCGAACTCCATATGGCCGTTGTGGTCGACCTCAGCAAGCAGAATCCCACCGAAGTCGTCGCCTGGTCCCGGCTGTCGCGAACGAGCACCAAGTCTGCTGGTGGGCCGCCGAAAAGTGTTTATCAGCACGAGTCGACAAGGAGGATAGACAAAACAGAGTGCGCACATAGAAATGATGCGCGACACATAGATTTAATGTGCGGCACATCTATCCGAAGTGTCGAACATAGCTTCTCCGAAGGCAACGAGGGTATGTGCCGCACATGCTGCCATGTGCCGTACATCCCCGGCTCAGTGCGGCCAATGTCAGTCGAATATAACAAGTCAATCAATTTATTAGCTAACTAAAAGTAAAGATAAGTACGTCGTAAGGAGCTTTCACTGGTAGTGCGCTTGAATACATTGAATGTGAATGACAAAAAAATGAATACCTTGGTCGTCTTGGGCCGCTTCGACCGCAGCCCGGGGGCAGCGCTGGATTCTGTTGACTTCTGCTTCGCTGACTTCGTTCGCACGCGAGAGGTACAAATGATGTTGGCTTCGTCAACCTCCCTGCGGGGCCGCTTCTGACCAGTACTGGAGCTTGCTATCGGAGGCGGCGACTGGGACGAGAGCTCGGATGGCGACACGGGGGCGGGAAGAGTGGGGAGCTGATTATAGCTCATATCTTGTCCGTACGGAAACCCTGCGCCACCCGAACCCGAATCGAGAAAGAACTCGGAGTTCAATAACTCCCCCATCGTTCCCGGGCCCCAGCCATTGTAGAGGGTGTTGTAGTCCAGATGGAACGGTAGGTCGGAGGTTGAGTCGACAGGACCATAGTTGAAGTTCTCGTAGTTGGAGAAGTCTGGTGCGGCAGTATATGGCGTTTCAATTGAAGGCATCGGAATGTCGAGGATTGTACCTGCGGCGGCCGAAGAAGCTAACCACGCGTCGAAATCCATTGCACTGTACTCACCGGCCGAAAACTCGAGAGGTGCGAATGAGGTGCGTGCCGGGAAATCGGGGGCTGAGAACGCCGGCAACGGGAATGCTGACGATGGCAAAGCAGGCGATGTGATGGGGGAATCAGGCACTGAGATATATATTGTGAATTACTCGGCGCAATGAAACGCTGGGAGAGCTTACCGAAGATCGGCGTCACAGTTTTGACGCGGCCGGTTGAACTAGTGGAGACGATCACGGAGTGGTTGCCCCTGGCGGCGGTCGCAATTGAACCGCGTTTTTCAGGCTTGGCCGCCTTGAGCTGCTCGTGCAGGGCCTTCTCCTTGGCCGATGACTGGCGGCGGATCTCCTTCAAATCGGCGATCTCGGCGGCGATGCCCATCGAAAGGTCGGTCAGCTCGTGGAAGTCACGAACCTTCTGCGCTGCCTTCGATGAGCGCTGTAAGTTGCGCCCCGTCCGATGGTAGGCGTCGTTCTGATTGTTCGCAATGATCCCAGTGTTCATGGAGGCCTGGATCTCGCGGGCCACGGTTTCATCGAGCTTTCGCGCGCTGATTCAATGAGTTAGGCCGTCGAAAACCTTTAAAAGACAGATTGAGACATACCTTTCAATGGCCTCGACCGGAGTTAGTTTGATTCCGGTGAGCGAATTCGTCCAGGCGTGCTGCGATTCGCCAGTGTTCGTTGTGGCGGGTGTAGCTTCCCAGTCCTCGGCGGGGATGAGGGACTGTGATTTTACGAGACAGGGGATTATCCAGTCGCTCATCTCCTTGTGATCCCACCAATCTGCAAAGTCTCGATGTCAGCTAGATGCATCACCCTGCAACGAGCGCAAACCTTGGATTTTTTTGATGCCAAGACCACGTACAAATTCGTCGAACTCGGCGAGCTTCTCTTGGGAGGTAATATACAGGAAATCCTTGAGCCGGGCATACTGGTCCTGCGTCACCAGCGATTCAAAGTCGTGAATAGCCCTCGAAATTATATTGGGATCGTATAAATGTCGTGACTGAACAAATACTCACTCTAGGGTGTGCCGGAAGCAGATTTTGACAAAGGATGTAGCAGCCACAGACGCAGGCGTATCATGTGAGATGCCCGAGTACTCGGGATCGTTGTGCTTCATGGCGGAACGCGCGGCACCGAGAACTTGGGCCGCTTCCATATCCGCGATCATCGCGAGTAAATTACCGTCCCGCACGAACACTTTCAAACGCAAAAACGAGCCGGTGATATCGAACTTGATGCGTTGCACCTCGTCGAACAGAATCTCGAAATAATCGGCGGTACTCCGGGTTACGTACGCTCGAACGACGGTGGCAGCTGTTGGAATATTGTGAGGCCCAGACCGGTTGGAAGACGGATGGCGTACCGCGTTGTACAGCCTTCAAGTATATAGCAACCTCCCACTCGTTCAGATCGCCCTCCACGCGTTTGAATGTGGTGTCATCCTCGAACGAGTTAACACCCGGATCATCGAGTAGGCCGATCAGAAAGGGCACACCCGTGACAATTAAAAGATCGCCATCGGGGGTCGTCTTGCAGCAATGGATATACCGGTCAGCGAGGGGTTTCTTGCAGTCATCCATATACAGCTGGAATACCCCTGCATACGGTCGCAAAGCATTAGTTCGCTTCGTGATTCGTGAAGAAAACAGTGGACCGTACCGGCGATCCCAAGCCCCGCGGGATATTTTTTGACTTTGGTTTTATGAATGAGCTCACGCTTGACACGTTTATTTTGGAGTGATGGCGCGAAGAGGGCAGGGGTTTGGCCGTTCAACAGCAACGCAGTTGAAGCGGCTACAGAACACGAGATTTAATCATAGCAGGACTGGGCGCGAGCAAAAAGAAACATACCGTGCTCGATTTTGTTAACCGTCGCACCGACAATGCCGCCGCTTTCGATGCAGGTTGTGTACGCTTTGGCGATGTCCAACGACACCTTCGTCAGCGCCGGCATGGGATGGCTGTGCGGCGTGTCATTTTTGTGTACCACGAGGGCCTTGCGGATCGACGGGTCGAGTGGGACATAAATTGAGCGCACCGCGAAGCAGGGGAAAAGCTTGATGGCACTGCGAGTGACCGCATGACCGTCTACGATATGTCGGTGCGCTACGACGCTAAATCAGTGTTGGAATCTTCGAGGGAGAACAACGTACGGCAAAACTTCAGTTTTAGCCCCGTCCGCGGCGGAACGATGCGACTACACGGAGGGGTGTCTTTCGAGTTGTCATCCACCATCGGTTCCTTCGCAAATAGTTTAATTAGCTTCGCTTCATTTACATAGTCGGGGATCGAGTAGGTGCGGTGATTCTCCTTGAAATCTTTCCTCCATCCGGTGCACGCGATCCAGTGCAAGTGTCCGCGAGAGCTACCCTGGATTAGATTCAGCGTCTGCATGTAGAGAATGGTAAGAGACGCACGTGAACTTTAAGCATCATCTTCGGCTTCCCTTGACATTTTCCTCCCGCGGCATCGATAGCACTGCACATCTTCTTGTCAATGATGTCGAAAAACCTCGCGGAAAACAAGGATATTAGCACTCAACCGAGCACGCGTAAAGGAGTCGCTTACCCAGCGGTCCTATCTTCGGCAGTCGTTCCCTCCTGCCGCTGGGTGTCTTGCTGCGCAGCAAAGACGGCATCACGGGAGGCCGGATCGAGGTCATACCGCTCGACGTGCATGAGCTTGGGATCTACTCGCTCGCACGCGTGGCCGCCTTTACACGTCATCCGAGCCCGACGACATTTGATCGCGGGCATGCCGGGTTCGAAAACGACCATGGGGAATGAGTTAGATTTCCCGCTGCTGCTCTGCCACGAGTCGTTGTCCTGGATGTGTTCAATAGAGATAATTGATGTTAGAGTAAAGGGAACAAACGTGATTCTTGATGAGATGATCCATCGTATACAGCAATCCCGTGTCGGGGTCGATGGCGGTGGAGTTTGAACTGAGCACGAATGCCGTTGGGACCCGAGGAATGGGCCAGATTGACGGAAAGCCTCCAGATACGTATTCTATCTGCTTGACATTGAGTTTCTTGGTCAGACGAAACTCGCCCACAAGAAGTTCGGAGCTGAGGCCCGAATCTTGCCAAATCGTATCGGACTCCTGCCTGCGTGGCTCGTCGTCCGGTTCTACACCGATTGCGATCAGCACTTTGCGCAGAATGATACGCGGATCAGGACTCACCGCTGTCGGACGCGATACCCGCCGGCGCAGGGACACTGGAGGAGCGGGACGAGCGCACCAGGGCATCAGCAACCTCGAAATCCGAATCGAAATCTACGCCAGCGCCGTTGTTGGCAGATCCCGGGTCGGAGTCGGAGTCGGAGAGGATTTCGAAAATCTCACGGCCACCTTCTGTTCGCGTTCGGAAAACTGGTTTGCTCGTGAAAGCTGGCTTGCTTCCGGGTTCCACCTTGACACCGACAGCCAGCGCCAGATCCGGATTTTCGAGTTTGACACGCGGAGGAGGGAGGCGCGTAAGGGATGACGGGCCGGAGTCTCTTTCGCGAAGGAAGCTCCTCAACTCGGACAGGTCAATCCACGCGTTGTCGAGGAAGACCGCCGCGTTACTACGGATGTGGGCGGGGGAGTGGATCTGCGGTCACGGCATTGTTAAAAATACGCCATACAAAGGTACGCGACGTACATAATCCCGGAACGCGATCAGATCGCGGCCCGACAGACTGTCGATGAGGTCGTCGTCGGCGGCGGTGCGCGGCGGGCACGAAGAGGGGTCCATAAGCGTGTTCAGGCGCGTCGCGGAATGGCAGGGGTCGTGGTGGTAAGAGGGAAAGAGGGACTAGGAAAAAAAACAGTTGACACGCGGTTACGCATCACTCACAAGTACGGCACATGAGGCTGAACCAGGAAATTGGCTGATGTGCCGCACATCGCAGCATGTGCGGCACTTCAGATCTATGTGCCGCACATTAAATCTATGTGCTGTACATCATTTCTATGTGCGCACTCTGCTTTGTATATCCTCGTCGACAAGCGGTATGCTTTTTTTTTTCACTTCAAAGGGCAGTTTTTCTAACACTAAGACTCTCAGTGCTGACGATCGAGAATATGTTGGCATCGCTGATCACGCAGGAACGAGAGAAACTCACGGGCGGAGACGGGTACGAGGCCAGAACGTCGGTGGCACAATGGATTCGAGATGGCATGTTTATTGAACGCGACCAGTAAGCTCTCATTCAATATCTAACGAAGGTGATTCTAACTGAGTAATGATAGACAATTCGTGATCGCTCTGCTCGTATGCCACCGTGAGCACCCACTGCAAGAGACCTGGGCGACGATCACGAAACAGTGCGAGGCGCTCAACGCAGAACTGAAGAAGTTTCGGGAACGGCAGCGGGAGATCTACCCGCGTTTGAAGCTCAGCGCCCTTGACGCAGACGAGCCGGAAGTGACAGCAATCCAACTACCATCGTATCGCACGAGGCACGGACAGCGGCTCGCAACTGGGGATGGGGTGACTGAGGAGGACGCGAGACTGCGGGACACCGAGATCAAGCTGCGCTGCAGGGAGGTTGAGAACGGCATCCTGGGTGTGCAGGCCGCTTCCCTGGCGTTGTCTGCGGTCAAGAAAGCCCGGGATTTGGACTTTCGAGGGCAAGCGGGGATGACGCGTTCCCAATGCAACCTGCAAAAGGCCGAGCTCATGAAGGCCTTCGAGATTACAATGTACAACAGAGCTCGAGCCGCACTTGTCACCTTGGGCCACATCGCGAAGGACGCGGTGGAGCCTTACCCGCCGCTCAGCCAGCGGGACACCCGGAGGAAGGAAACTCATCTTCATCGCGCCAAGGGTGACTCCCGACTATTCGACGGCACCACGTGGTACTTGCAGAGTGGAGGAACGATATTGGGGGCATCCGTGACTTCGCCGACCAGGAACGCGCGGGGTGATAGCGAAGAGGACGAACCGCAGCTGGTGGCAGGTACTCAAACACTGAAACGTTCAGGTATGGTGGCGCGCTCCCTACAGCTAGAGTGGTAATTAATGTCTTAACAGGTTTCACCAAGTCTCAACGAACACCGAAACACCTTAGGGACATCGCGCCGGACGACGTGGAAGCACCGTTATCGTCGGAGGCTGAGGACAGCGACGGGGGGATGTCGCCGTCCAAGCCGGGGAGGGCGCGGGGAGGGAAGCCAAAGAAGAGGAAAGCGAAGAAGGACGACGGGTGGATATGGAGGTGGTTTGAAAGGGTGACGACGGGGGATTCAGGCAACAACGAGAAGCTGGAAGAGTACAAGAGGGAGAGTAAGTTTGTCCTCTGATTTGTTTCGACTATACTGACGAAATAACAGGCATACGAGTCCAGTGGTTTCGCGCTGAAGCCGAAATGTATCGCTGGCTAGAACAATACGAGCGCAAGCACGCAGAACTCATGCGGGTGATCGAGCGCTACCGCCGCGACAGCGAGGTATGGGCGGGGCTTGGAGACCAGGAGGAGCAGCGGAATGGGGAGGTCAACGGCGCAGCGACCTTTGCACGCATGCAAGCCGCCATGTACCGGCGACTGGAGCACAATGCCACGGCCATCTTCAAGAGCGCTGACTCCAGCGCACATCACGATTGGGTGAAAGCGACGACGTTCGACGAGCTAGCGACCAAGATCGACGGGTGGCGCGACATAGTATTCAAATGGATGGATGAAATGGTTTGTATTACTGACTATCTAACAAGTGCTTGTACTGATTACTCTGTAGGGAATCCACCGGGCGTACAAGGATTTCTAGTCAAGGTCGAAACGAAACTTAAGTAAGTGCCACTGCAGTCTGCAGGAACTTGAGTCTGACACCACTTAAGTCCGAAGGCACTCAGGACTTAAGTCCGAAAGCTCTACCTAGCCGTGACAAAGGTTCTGGTTTTGTTTGGTAGGTGCTTGGACGGGCTGCACGTTTGAAAGGGGAATATGAGTGTAGAATACAGGGTGTTTTGGATGTAACTAAAACTTAAGTCTTGAATGTGACTTAAGTTCGTGAAAACACTTAAGTGTGAGCAACCATGTACTGACCCGGCCTACGTCCCAAACACATGCACCCCGCAGGGGAGCAGGAACTTAAGTTCGGCGGGCGCACTTAAGTGCGCCGCGGTTTGGACCGGTATCACTTAAGATAAGCTGATCTTATTTCATCTGAGTTGCTTTCATCTCGTGAGCTGTGTCAGTGCGAATTAATCCTAGGGATTCAATCCAACCCTCGTAAAAGAAGGTCAACATCTGTGGATGATGGTGTTCACAAGTGTCCAAGAACATGTGCTGGGGTGTCCAGAACTCCTTTTCCCCTCATACTGTCCCAGAATCAGAAGGACCAGATTGTTCGCGAGTTCCGTGAAGCTACTAATAATGCATCATTGAAGCGATATGAATGTTCCTTCTGCGGTAAATTTGAGAAGGCAGTCAGTACAAAAATGAGAGCCGTAAATGAGCTTGATATCTCATTGCTTGAACGAGCAGTTGTATAACTACGGATAATATCTCGTCAGCCTAAAATCAAATCATTCCGCAAGTCCTCCCTCATCAGCGGTTCATATGTACTGTGCCATCTTTGCAATTCTGCTGTCAGCAAAAAATCTTTTCGTTCAATTCCTTTGCAAAGTTATGCAAATGGCCTCTGGATAGGAGAAGTGCCGGACGAGCTCAGCGATCTCACGTTCTTAGAAGAACAATGTATCGCCTGGGCCCGAGCGACGAGATGCATGTACAAGCTCACGTTGGGACCCACTGGGCAGCTTGCTGCTCGGGGAAATGTGTGTATATTGCCTCAGGACACCACATCTCTCATGTCTGCCATGCCGGTTCCGTTATTTGTATTGAGGGATGAAATCTGTGTTATTCTTGTTGGATCACCCAACACCGAAGTCACTCATGATATGCTGAAAAGGTCGCTGCTGCTCGTGCGTCACGAGAAGATTCGAACTGCGCTATTTTGGCTGATTGAAAACAACCCACTCTATGCTGACCTGGACAGAAATGCCGTGCTCGATAATTCGGATGAATACCCGGTGCATGATTGCCCGTTTGCGGTTACAGACTTTCTACATACAAACTCTGCGAATAATCAAGGCTCATCTTACACATCATATTCAGATCAAGCAAATGCTGAGTTATTCGAAGGAGCCAATACTTTTGAACTCACTTCTCCGACACTCATAGATGCTGACAGTGTCGCCTCGACTTACCAGCGGAGGAAGCTTGATGCGCTGAGGCTGTTGAAAAGGCAAGAAGCCGAATTCGTGAAGTTTCCATCCGGCAATACACCACTATCAACGTCAAAAAATCCACGGGTATTTGGATGGCTGTGGCCCACTCTCTTTCCATACGGTGTCGTAATGGTAGACAACAACAATGTCAGAATTTCCCCTGAGATTCCGTTTCATCAACTTGATACAGCACCACACGTAGAACATTTGTTGACTATGAAAGATCCCCGGTTTCAGATTCACAAGTCCTTCATTTTTGTCATGAGCAACATCCTTCAGCGACGCAAGTCATCATTCAAATCTCGCCTTGCTACCAATCAATCATGGTTTCCAGTCGTACAAAATTTAATGCAAAAGATTGACGCTGAGAGTATGGAGACGTACCAGGCTAAGCTCGAGAAAAATCCTTTTGCGAAGCCTGAAAGTGAAGGCGAGAAGGCAGCAGCCAAAGTAATGAGATACATCAGCTATGTTTCAGATCATATCCCCGGTTCAGTGGGCGACGTGAACAGTATGAAGCAACAAATGCATAGCAAAATTGTATGTGATGGTTTACCCCATTTCTTCGCCACAGTGAACTTTGCAGACTCTCATAATCCAATTGCACAAGTCCTAGCTGGTCGAGACATTGACTTGGACAAGATTTTCGACGCACCGGATGGCATGAACAAGGAACCGAGTGTCCGGGCAAAGACATTGGCTGAAAACCCAGTAGCCGGTGCTCAGTTCTTCCACCTAATGATCACGAAATTCTTCGATATAATCTTGGGCGCAAAAAGGGTTCAAAAATCGGTGTTCTTGGCAAAGTCAAAGGGTGGTATGCGGTTGTTGAGGCACAGATTCGTGGTTCACTCCACGGCCATTTGCTAATATGGAATGATGGCGCTCCTGCTTCACCTTTGGACATGATGGAACAAATGAATTCAGATCCCGGATTCAAGGAGAAACTCACTGCATGGTACGATGATATTATTTGCCAGAGCTTCCCGAAGAATACAGTTCCGTATGTTGGGACTGAAGGTACTCCGAAGCAACTGCCTGTTCTCAGCCGCCCTTTAGATCCTGATTCACCCGACTATGAACAGAAAAGAGGCCAGCACCATCGAGATCTGTGCGAGAATACTGGACTAGTACATGGGCACAATGCAACATGTTTTAAGCATATCCCACGTCGCATAAAATCTCTCGTTGACCCGGATAATGACTGCAGGTTTCAACTCCCTCGTCCTCTTGTTGCAAAGACACATTTCGACGATGATGGTGATCTTGTGATACGATGCGAAAACGGAAGCCTGAATGGCCACAATCCGACAGCTACCCTTTGTCTCGGGTGTAATACAGACCTCAAGCAAACAGCATCTGGCTCTGTTGCAATGGCTATGGTTGAATATATGGGGAATTACACACTCAAACTGCAGTTGGACACCACAGTTGTATTCTCTGCTCTCTGTGCATCAATCAAGACTCTTCAGAACAAGCCGCCTCAGGATGTAGATGGAAATATTGACAATTCTGAAATGACGCGCTTGATGATGGTCAAAACAACTAATACCTTGGTCGGAAAGCGAGAGTTGACGGGCCAACAAACTGCCAGCCTTTTACTTGGTCGGAAGAATAATTACACCTCAGATGAATATCGGGAGTACTGGTGGTCATCGATGCTCTGAGATATCACACGCGAGGTTTTTACCGTTGATCTTGAGGATTCTACGCCACATGCGGAAAGAACGGAAGAGTTGGACCATAGAGCACTGGATTCGGATGAGGTCCAACGTATGATTATACCGGATGACGAGGATGATGGTATGGTCCTGCTGCTCACATCGGAGAGCCTCAATAAAGCTTGTGAATCCTTAGAAGATTCCCAAGAGTAACCCTGGCTGGAATTGTCTTGTTTTCGGCTCCCACTGATGTATATGCGTGTCGCCTATGCTTCCTATGCAGAAAAGCTGGCATTGGAGGACCAGAAGCATGTCATGCCCAAGTTGGGCGGGACGCGGGTACTGCCGCAAGCAATCAGTCACGTGAAATTCCATCCAAATCGAGATTAGGAGCCGGCGACCAGCACTATGCGTCAACTGTTATCCTATTCTCGTTGTGGGTGCTCGGAATAGGCCAAAGATGACCATCTACGACCTCACAAACCTCAGGGAATATCCTTGTTCTCGTACCGGGTCAGTGAATATTTGAAACCATTTATACCATTTGAAAACTGTTCATAAACGGTTTGCCAAGCTGCATAAACTAAACGGAAATAAAAACGGTTTTTACCGTTTGAAAATGTTTGCAAATGGAAAAGGTTGGAGCCTTAGTAAACGGCTTGCAGAATTGAGAAGAATGGCGCAAAATTCTGGAATCATAGGAGATGACGAGGGCGACGAGGAATATGATCCGGTTTGGGAAAATGCGATGCAAACTGCCATTGATCCAGATGAGTTGGACGCAGACAACCCGGCACTCACCAAAGATACCCGAGCAACCCGAGATGCACAGCAAATCGTCCTAGAGGTCAATCATGTTGGCTTTTATGCAGTAAAAAATGCACCAAGCAATGAGACGCGTGCCAAGTTCGGACAAAGAGCACGGCTTGGGGATGAAGATGACATATTCAGAGCAAGCGTTGCTGCGAAAGACCTTCTGAAAGAAAAAGATTTGCTCATTAAACATCGTCTGAGAGCGGCAGAGCATACAGAGGAACAAAATACCCACCGTAGTCAGACATCTTCGAGGATACCGCAAGCGCTTTGCACAACTTTGGCAGAGGAAGCGAAGAGAGCACGAGAATTGTATGAGAAACAGCATATCAATTCCGAGTCACACTCACGCTGGAACTTGCTGCATCCGTATCAGCAACTGTGTCTTGCGCTCATTGTTAAACACACCCTGAATGACGAACAGACTCGTGCATTCCTACTGTTAGCAGATAAAATTGGTCGTGAAATAGAGACTGGCCGGAAAGATTCACCTATATCCCTGCTCTGTACCGGGCCTGGTGGCACAGGAAAGTCAGTGATTTTTGGAGCGTGGAAAGAGTTCTATGAGCTAACCGGTCATCCTGAGCGGCTGCGCTTGACTGCACCAACAGGACTTGTTGCCAGTGATATCGGTGGCTGCACCATTCATTCCGAAGCCAGCTCACGAGTGACGCCAGCGAAAATGAAGTCAACACCCGCTTTGCACACAAGTCTTGAAGAACGAATCGCACCACTGGAGACTTTGATCCTAGATGAAGTCTACTTTTTGAGTGCACAGGATCTTGCTAGACTTTCCGAATATCTCTGCATGGGGAAAGGTGTCACGGATACTATATGCGGTGGTTTAAATTGGGCAACCTGTGGTGATCCTTGTCAGCTACCACCGCCAGGAGGGAACTCATTATTTGCCCGTGAGTTGGTTCAGTGTCATGTAAGCGATAATCTGAATGACCTACATGAAAAAGTTCGCCAAGAAGTCAAGGGCGTACAGATCTGGCACCAAGTCGAACATGTGGTTGTACTCGAAGAGATAATGCGCCAGAGGGGAGATCCGTTATTGATGAGCATTCTCAAACGGTTACAGAAAGGCACATGTACCGAGGAAGATAAGGCAATTCTAGACAGATATGTCTTATCAAATTCAGACTGCAGTGACGCGACTAAAGACCTCACCGACATTAACAGGTGGATTGACGACCCGGTGCATGCGTGTCCTTTAATTGTGTATACAAATGCTGCTCGAGATCGACACAATACCAACATGGCTGAGGCCGTCGCTACTGCAACTGGCCAAGACTACCATGTTTATCACTCACGGGACACAAGGGGACGTGGTCGGAGGCGAAAACAGCTTACTGGCGTGGCAGCTGAGGCTGCATGGTCGGCACCTGTAAAAGAAGCGAATGATCTTGGCGGAAAGGTAAGTTTCTTTTCATTGGCTTTCATGGCGTGGTCGCTCACTGAATGCCAGGTTCCTTACATGCCGGGGATGGCCGTGTTTTGCACCGAAAATCGGGCCACCGAGCTGGGGATCTCCAACGGCAGTCCGGGGACGCTGGTATCAATCGTCTATGAGGAGATCAATGGGCGTCGCTATGCGATATCAGCAGAAGTCGACTTCAGAGCATACAAAAACAGCGACCCTGACACACCGTATCCTCACCGGGTATTGCTCAAACCCATCACCAACACAATTCACTTCCGCCTCCCAAACTCGGAAAAGACCTACAGCGCAACACATTCGCAGCTCCCTCTCATTCCTGCCTATGCCTTCACTTCGCACAATGCCCAGGGCCGCTCACTCGATGTATGCTGCATCGATCTGGCAAGCTGTCCGACGATTCAGAGTGCATACGTCATGCTATCGCATGTACGATCGCTCAATGGGCTCTGTATTCCTCGTCCGTTCAGCTTGGACCGCATACACAACCATATATCGCAGGAGCTGCGAGAGGAACTCAAGCGCTGCGACCTCAAGGCTGAAAAGACCAAAGCTTACTCTCGCGACCAGCTGTCGTGGTTCTACAGCGTGGTTCCAGAGGGACAGGTCAGGCTCTTGAGTGACACAGGGACCCCCATGCTCGAAGCCTTCGATATCGACTTCGTGATGGCTGCCCCAAATAACTGAAGGGTATGGGTTTATTCGCACTGTACAGATACACAGCTACCTACTAATCTGATGTTAGGTGACCGCCGCAATCCGCCAACGCCACACTGGCAGACTCACATTTCTCATTCGCTCCGACTGTCTGCTATCGGCCAAAAAATCTCCTACACCATACACGTTCACCACAGCCGTACCGTGCGTCTGCGATTGGAGACCTGCTCGTGCCGTTGCAGCCTGGAAGTATCACATTCCAGGCTTTACCCCAGGCCCGCGATGGAGAAATGTACGCACCGGGTCACCGAGTCGGCATTCGGGTATCCACTTCAATGTTCCTGGCTGTTCCGCGGCCATCCAGGTTTCCGTCTCATATGTGTCGTGTCTATGAGACCTTGAAACTCTTGCTGCACCGCCATGTCGTGTCTGGTGCATGCGACGCAAACTTGACGCCACTTGTAGATCTGGACCATAGTACTGTAGTCGATAGAAGCAGTCCGATGTCTTGAATGGAGTGTGTGCGGAAGTGAGTACAGGCGAGCAATGATTGCAGCAATCACGAGCGTCGAGTATAGATTATCGTGGTAGAGTGCCGTCACGAGCTGGTTTCTTACGCAATCAATGTGTTCCGATCGAAAAAATCCATCTTCGATTTCAACCTAAAGGTTCAGCACCCGCCTTGAAGAGGCCCAATCCTCAGTCATGTTTATCTTACAAGGCTCTTACAAGGCTCTTATAAGGTAAGCGTCTTGTAAGGCCGATTTCAAATTTCCGACAAAGCCACTTCAACATGAGTGGACTATGCCTTCGCCCCTGGACCTCCATGCACTGACCGAACGAAGCTCCCAGATCCCATGAGTTTTGCCCCATGCCCTAGGGTAGAGCCCAGCCAATACACAGAAGCAAAAGAAACAAACTTACTTGCAGGCAAGATCCCAGAGTTCTCGAGTAAGTGACTCCTTGCATCACTAGAAGAGCAGCACAAGCTAGGACATTGATTTTTCCGCCAATTTTGTTGATTGTATCACTGCAGTATAAGACAAGGAAAATAAGTCTCGAATAGGTTCGGAGCAAGCCTGTCTCCGGTCCGGCGAGCCGCCTTCTCAGAATGTGTTGCGAAGCACGTGAAAGTCATGCTTTTCCATTTAGCACGTGAGAAGGCGGCTTGTTCCGAACCTAAATCAAGAAGGTGCCCAAAAAAAGTCTCCCCGTTTGTCCCAAAACGCCCGTCGCGAGAAATCAAGATTAGATAGACCGGCATAAGTACTTGCATTCGACTAATACTCACTCTTCCCTCTTCTCTTGGCCGCGCGTTTTGTCCACCGAGAACGGTAACCAAAAAACAAGTCTCCCTCCTATTCTCCGAGTCTTGTCTACTGCCAGCGTCAAGATGGGTGATTTCGCGGAGCCTTCCCCTCGACTGGGGGACGACACCTTGCTCAACGACGTTCGGGAACAGGTCCGTGCATCGGATGACCCCGCACCGCTGGGATCCCATTCACTATCGCTGCGGGATGCTGATGGTGGCTGGCGCAGGACATTGATACTGCGCGCCAGACGCCGTATATTCCGAAGGACGCGCTCTAGAGCACTGCAGGTATCACGCTGCGAAGAAGAGGCTGTTTTTCTTTGATTACGATGTCTGTATGTCTCTCTTCCCTCTTTTCGTACCCAATGTTGACGCAGCCGCGCAGGGCACCCTCGCGCCGATCGCCCCAACACCGAGCATGGCGGTTCCCGCGCCCGCGACGCTCGAAGCTCTGGAGAAGCTCTCCGCCGACCCGCAGAACGTGGTGTACGTTACCTCCGGGCGCGACGCCGCGTTCCTCGAGCAGCATCTGGGTCACCTCGCCCGGGTGGGCTTCAGCGCAGAGCACGGGGCGTTCATGCGCGCGCCGGGAGCGCGTGGATCGATTTCACGGAGCGGCTGGACATGGGCTGGATGGACGAGGTGGAGGAGGTGTTCCGGTATTATGCTGAGGTTCGTGCCAGTACGACTACGAGCGGGCGAGGACGCCGATAGAGCGAAACAGCGCCCAACTGGGAGCATAGTCGAGGTGAAGAAGACCTCCATTCCGTGGCATTATCGGGCGAGCGACCCGGAGTGGGGGTGCGTTGTCTTTCTCGCGTTATCTGCTTCACGATGCTCAACGCGCGGCAGGCTGCTCCAGTGCAAGCGGTGCCAGGACCAGCTCGAAACCAGCCTCGCGCACAAGCGGCCCATCGTGGGTGCGTGCTTTGCTTGCATCCCCTTGCTTCGTGGACAGTGGAGGTATCTATTTGCGGCTGACGGTGATCGCGTCTAGTTTCACCGGGCAAGAAGAATCTAGAGGTGACGCCTATCGCCGTTAACAAGGGCGAGATCGTCATGCGGCTGCTGTACAAGAACCCGGATGCGGAGTTTATATTCTGCGCCGGTGACGATAAAAGGTGTGCTCTCCATATCCTTGATTCCTTTTATTATTGTTATTTGGCTGACGCTTGCCAGACTGGAGGACACGTTCCGCGCGCTGCTCCTCTTTCCCCTCGGCTCGGCGTCCACCACGGCGACCGCAACAATGGAAACGCCGCTCTCGGTGAGACGCGGCGCCGCCGGGGCCAGTGGTGCTCTCGATCAGGTCCGAGGGTGTGTTCACGACAGCGGTGGGGCCTAGTAGCAAGCCGACACTTGCGCGCTGGCATGTGAGGACGCCGGAGGAGGTTGTGGAGCATATGCTGGGGCTTGTCAGCGTGAAGGGGGGAGACGGGGGTGGAGGGACAGGCGTGGTGGACATCAAAAGCCCGCTTTCAGTGCAGTGCGTGTGTTTCCGAGTCGTCTCGACGTGGTTGCTTGACCCCCTACATCACACGCTCGATGCTAGATCTCAACGGACAGTTCTGAGAGTTTTGTATTTATGTACTATCCCTGGTTGTCCTGCTTTATCGGATACGTATACGTAGAGGTGTATTTAGATTTGTATTCCCTGCGAAAAGTAAAAATACATCCATGGATCTCTTGAGATCTTAGCTCGGGCATCTCGGACATGTTAAAACTTATGCAGTTGCAGTCGCTGGATTCTTTCCAGATACCATACCGTTGAATTCACAAGCATATCACGAGCATTAGCACTCCACATTGCGAGTCTGTGTGGCTGCGGGTTAATTTCGACCCAAATACGCCCGTGGAAAGGTAAGTCTTGTTGTAATTCCGCGTCGGCCGTGTATTCTTGGGCCTGTGCGCGCGTCCACTTCCATTGTCGGCGCGGAAATGTAGTCTCTCCTAGACAGACGCTTCAACAAAATTTTAGCTCGTACCTCGCTTTGTTGAAGCGGAAATGCGCATCTCTTAACCAGCGCATTTAAGTAATTGTGAGCCTCCACCGCTGGATATGCTCCTCATCGCCGTGTTCATTAGGTTTTCGCGGGAACAGTAAATAACCAACCACGTTCGTCTGGAAATGTCTAACGATTAGGATGTCTGATCACTCGCCGAAGCTCAGGTGATGTTCATCGACGGACACTCCCGTTGTACAATTTAATCTGCGCACTTGAATTTCAACACGAGACGACCGCGATGTTGTAAAGGTTAATGGAGCAATTCAATCCGAAGCCAAGTATATATCTCGGGCTACATGGTCCTCAAGACGTCACCGAATCAACAGTAACTATTGTCCGCCGTTTGAGGCTATCAACAAATCCGCGAACAATCATTTTTTACCAGGATGCTCTTGTTCTGAATATACCGATTCTGAATGTGCCAGTGTTATAGAATCCTCCTGTCGCTGCGGTTCAAGGGCACCGAGAATAATGTGCCCGGAACGCAGGCGCTCGGCAGCTTCTTGTGCGTATTGCCTGCGGATGAACAACATACCCGCACCGTATATGACCACCAGCAACTGTGAATAACCTGATGAGTAGTAGACGGAACTTCAAAACATTCACGTACAATACACCATACGATCCAGATGTCATTCACGTATTTGGGGAGCCTGCGGACTGGGTCGTCCTCGCCCCTGTACATGTATCTCGGCCACTCCTCGTTGTATCCTGTATGGATCTGATACATCCCCAAAGCAATGGTAATGAGCCCAAGAATGGCATGGAAGTAGTTTTGTATCGGGCGCAGTTTTGAATCCTTGGGCGGCTTGAAAACGTGGATGACGGCGCCGACAACACATTGAACAATGTAAAACACAAAAAGGACTGTGCCAGTTCTCTGATGTAGAGTTAGAAGATTTGTTGCATTGGGACAGCGAATCCGACATGCCTTGTGGTTATCCCAAGGGGTTCCTCCGAGTTCTTTGTTCGCGAGATAACCTAAGGCGACTCCCGGCACAATAAAGAGTGCCGCTGAAGACCAAAATCAGGACTGAGACCGCCAGTGTAGTAAATGCACTCACCGCCCAACTGGATGATCCAATGGCCTGTATACCACCACGGTCTGACGGTTCGCATATACCGCGCTAGTATCGCACCGCAGGGAAGGCACAGAGCGAATCCAAGGACACAACAGAAAGCGTGTACAAGGAGGGGGATCTGCCAGGGCGGAGCTGGGCCCTCGCGTGCAGCGAGGAGGGGCGAGGCTTGGTCCATATCGTGCTTCAACGTTTGGAAGAACGGGGGTTCGCCAAAGTATGTAACAGCGGAAAGATACCTGTTGGAGATGGCCATCGCTCAATCGTTCGTGCCTTTGTTATAATGTGGAAACGCCGGGGTGGAAACGCCGTGGTGGCATAAGCCGAGGCCACGAAGTTGGGCTAAACCTCGCCCTAATTGGCTGGCGACCGGATTTCTCTCAGCAATGACAGGTACATACGCGATCTCCGGATTCCCAACAGTCGCCTGACAGGCCTCAATACGACCGAGATTGCTCCCTGCTCTCAAACCGCAGCACTATCGCTCGACGTAACCTTCCCATCACTGATGCGGTCGGTGCCCACCACCAGCTCTAGCGTCGAAAGCTTCTGATTGTTCGGATGATCCCAGTGGTAGGTAGGTAGGTAGGTAGGATTACACGGCCGGTCCCGCTGAGGAACGCCGGGGCCCAGGAGGTAACGAAATGTACATGCGCTAGTGGAATCCGCAGCTCGTGTCACGGCGGACAATCAGCTGTCATGTTCCGTTTGGGACGCTTCAGTCACCAGGACTGTCACCGTGGGATCACTTGAACTGTCATGTTCCACCTTTGATCGCCGGTTCCTTACTTTTGTCACAGAGTGTTTCAAACAGTAAGACCGATAAAATAATTTGCACCAATGTGTATTGCGAGACACTGTTTTGTAGCAAAGATAAACTATTAAACTGATGATTTGGCCGACTCGGAGTCCGAGTCGTTGCTGTCCCCAAAAATCTCGGCCTCGAGATCCGGCCATAGCCTCCTCGTCGTCACTAATGAATGAGCCTGCACTTTCCCCGTCACTCTCATCAGTGGAGTCACGATTCGGGTATACCATCTGCCTTTATGCATCAGTCCATCCTTCCCTTGCCATACCTGGCCTTTACAGTCATGGGATGAACAGAGACAGAGGTTATAGCCTTTCTTGTCTTCCAGCGGGTCGGACTGCATGATGGCGAGAGTGAAGGAGCGGAATCGTACCTCTTATCTCGTCGCCAGCAATCGGGCCGAAAGGTCCGATGAGATCCGATGATCAGTCCCAGACAGGAAGCATCTCCGGCTGCCTTGGCGACTACTGTCCCAGTGCGTATGGTAGCAACCGTAACGCGTAACGGGGCCCTAAAATGTTGCCTAAATCGTGGGATAATTCTATTTGGCACCCCCCCGTGCCAAAAGCACGGGGGGTGCTGCTATGTGGCAACCCTATGATTATGTAAACTACGATAAGATTATGTAAACTACGATAAGATTCCCGATCTCCCCAATCTTCCCAAACTGGCTGTGGCTGTCCGCATGGGACAAAGCTTCGCTGCTTGCTTCAAGCAACAAGGTTTGAATAATAAGTAATAAAAAGGATAATGCCCACTAACTTTAGTTAGTGGGTCTTATAGCGCCCTATTAGTACAGTCTCCGCCAGATGATTATATTTCGTCATCAAAAGGTCCTGGTTTCGATCCCCAGGTTGGCCATTTCTTGCTTTTGGCTTTTGGGATCCTAGTCAGTCCCACGGGATTTTGTTTGTCTCTGTCTGCCTTCCTCCTCTAAAACTTTCTCTCCCTCCCACGTCTCACTCTGGGCTTGGAATCTCCAGGCTTTTATGTCTATTTTGGTGGACGAAATCTACACATCTAGTGTGCATGCATCTCTCAAGTCTCCTGTCACTATCTTGTCTGCTGCTTTCGTGCGGTCTCATTTATTTCCTGGTCAGTGGTCACCCTCGCTTTGCTCTTACTATCAATGGCGGTCCTCATGGGTCTTTTACTGTGGAGTTGGAATGCACCATCTCTTCTCAACTGCCAGTGGATATATCTCTGGGACTTGACTGGAAGACGAGTGTGAGAGAATGGCTCATTACACTTGGGTTATGACCCTCGGATGAATTCGGCTATTTGCATGCTGTAGATCCGTCTCCCTCCTCTCTTGGTGTGTTCTTCATATTAGCTCATATCAGTCCACTTTCTTTTTAACCCATTATATACAGTGTCCGCTTCCTCCAAAGATGTTGTGGATCTTCTATCTGCGGGCCCTTTATCTGGGGTCTCTTGCACTCTGCAGTCGTTAGGTTCTCGTTGCCCATTATCATTACCTTGGTTGTTGCTTATTATTGTGTTTCAGTTTCCTTGACCTTATCCAGGGCGGTTGCAGATCCGGTTCCAAGTCTACCTTCCAATCTTGCTAGTACATGTTGTGTCTTCATAAATCTGTTTGGATGTTTACTGGTGGCTTCAGATCTCAGGACCTTGGCATCTCATATCAGGGGAAATATTGGGGGAAATACCATCGGGGGGAATCCCATTTCCCCTGGTGTTAGTCCTGCGTTCGTGCATGGTACTCCTGCTGTGTTCGCACACAGTAATCTGGTGTCTGCCCTTAGTAATAATGTGTTTGCACATCAATTTAAACCTGTTAATGCTGTTCTGGTGGAACCACCCCCACCTATTCAAGGCCCCTCATTCGGTTGTTCTGTGTTTGGCCCCATGTTTCCCTTGTCTCTGAGCATGGGCTTAGATGCTTTGTTCCTGTCTTCTGACCCCCTTACCAATGTATTGTCTGGAGATATTAACTGCCTTCGTGCTCATCTTGACGTTCATGGTATTTCGTCCAGTGGTTTGTCTGACTCAATGGCTAGGCAGGCGTTAGCATTCCATCTGTTGTCCGGTATATGTGCTTCTGTTCTGCCAAATGGTGATCACACCCTACCACACAGTGGATGCAAAACTATGGGCACTCAATTTGTTTCCATCCATCACATGAGCTACACCATCTATAGTGTGCTTCTTTCTGCAGATGTATTGACTGAAGCTCAGACTCGTGTACTCACTAATGCTTTGGGTCTTCAATCACTGAGTGACTTGTTGTCTGTGCTTTCTGCTCTCTTGGACAGCCAGTCGGTATCTCATCCGCTGCATTCCGTGTTCAATTCTGTTGAGTCTTCAGTGAAGCCTGCTCTCATATCTCTCGCAGCTTTGCACAGTATTGACTTGTCTTCTAAAAAGTTGCCTGAATGTTGGTCAGTTTTGGCTTCACACTTGGCTAGTGGTCTATGTGGTCTACATAAAGCCGGCTTCCGACATTTGAGGTGTGCTTCGTTGCTTGCTCTGTCTGATGCACATAACGTCAATCTACACATTCCCTCTATGGATTTAGCCTCTTCTCTCTTGATTGATTTAGAGTTGGCACAAATAAATGTTCTTGCAAGCGTTGCAAAAACACTGACTAAATGTCCACTCAGACGTGTCCTTCAGATGCATCGAGTTGAGTTTTCTCTCACTGATGGCACTGCTGCCCTCCGAAAACACTTGAAATCATATTTGAAATGTTTGTGTCTTGGCAAGAAAGCTGACTCTCTGCACAAGAGAAAATTGAAACAGCGAGAGCAGGAGCTCAACACCCTCAGATCAGACTGGCCAACCTCGTGCCTGGCACTAAAAAGTGGACTTTGATAGAGGTGTTCAATCGTTGTATTTCAGCTGACAAATTGGCTACTTTTGTGTGTGGGAGCTGTTCCAGCGTAACAATGGTAAGGCACCAGAGAAGACTCAGAATCAAGGATTTTGATATTAACTTATTGCGTAGACCCGACTTTACTGATGTTGAAGACACTTCAGATGGCATCACAGAATCTAACGATAACATGGACGTGGATGCTGATGCTGCTTCCGGTGATGATATGGATGTAGATGAGGGAGAACAACCTGAAATTTCGGATTCAGATCACCCGATGAATGACATGGATGATTTTGAAAATAACCATCATACCATGGATGTGAGCAATCAAATTTTGCCTGAATCCCTATCCGATTCTGTATCTGACGGTGAAGATCTGCCTCCTCCCCCTCCTCCTTGGTTGGACCCTGACTGTATGCCGCCACCTATGCCCTGTGATGAACCGTGAAATTTTGATTCAGATGGGGACTTTGACAGTGTTCTTTTTGATCCTGATGGTATAGGTTCTGACAACGATGGCGATACGGTCCTTCTCGCATGCAAATCATGTTCCAGCTCCTTGAAAGAAGGTAAGATACCCAGGTTGTCCCTGGCCAATTATAATTATCTCGGTCCCGTTCCAGTTGAACTTCAAGAACTTACCATGATAGAAGAGGTGATGATAGCTAGATGTCGTGCAAATCTTACCCCTCGAGGAACTTGCGTAATTCCATTCCATTGTTTACAAATGTAAATCTGCGGTGAGGTGTGCAACAGAGGTTCAAACTGGTGAAGAAAATGTTGAGCAAACAGATGGTCTGAAAAAAATGGACAGCGCACTTCAACGAAGACAGTCCCTAGATTCATGATAGTCTTTCTAGAATCATATACCAGACTAACAAGCCTCATGCCAGCAGAGGATATAGCATCGCAAGCAGATAGAGCAGTGCTAGGCAACACAGGAAGAGCATAACAAGGCCAGAAGTAGCGCGACAAATCTGTGCCTTCACCTTGAGAAGCCTTGGGAGGTTGAGAAGGAACAGTGAGGTCTTTGAGCTCCGTGTCATCGGATTGCTGTATGATGGCAGCGGTGTCTATATCTTCATCGTCAGAGTCGGAGACATTACTCTGCACTGGAGACACAGATCTGGCTTTTTTCTTCTTCTTTGTGTTGGTTGGATCGGGGTCACACCCTCGAAAGAGCTCTGGCATATGGCGATTCAATTTTACGACAAGTCCGCTTTTTGAAGGTGTCGTGCCAATGTGATATGGAATGTGACCAGGAAGAGTATGTCGATGCCATGGCAGTGTTACTGAAAAGGTTCAGATTGTGGAGTGTATTCAATCGTCACAACAACTCACATAATGGAGGGACTGTTTCAATGTCCGGATGAAGCTCTCACAACACATTGCAAAATGATTCCCATGAAGCATGATTTGGTGAAATTTGATGCCGGATAATTGGAGGTAGACCCTGCCATACCTATGTATGTATTAAAAAGCAATCATAATAATTTTCAGACTCAGGCTGGACTCATGGCGTGGATCATAAGCCCGTGAGTATCTGGAATCACATCTGCAAAGTCTTGAAGATTGTTTGCCGAACCGGAGAGATGACCTCTAGCCAAAGCTCACTTATCCAGAGTGCGTGCATAGGCTAAAAGGATAACCTCTTGGTCTACTGAGGCAGTACATTCCCCAGTGGATAGATCACTCCACAAGCCTATAACATTCAAGCCATCGGGACCATGAAGAAGAGTGATGATGACCATGAAGAACCAGATATAGCAAGGGAAGAAATAGCCTGCTTCAAACATTTCTGGCATATGGGATTAGACAGAGACAGGGGACTCAGGAGGCGAGCTTGACAGTTAATTGTATCAGCTGGACCTTGGATATCCTTGACAGCTCCGATCGACCATAGGATCCAATTGTGGTGCCAATCGATCATGGGAACACTCAGCTGACCCAGCCTGGCTATCCCTTGCCAAGACTCGAAACTCTCTTATCTGTTTTGTTTATCCCCTCATCATCATCCCCTCAGAGCGCCGAACTCAAGTAAGATTATTTGTGTTCTCCATCCATATACTGATTTCAATGGATCTAGATATGGCTAAGGCGAAGAAACAGCCTGCCAAGAAGAAGAAGGGCAGACTGTCTTATGTAAATCCTCCAATCGTCTGGAGGTACAACCTGAGAGTTGGAGCACCCAGGGACCCAGTCACTGGGGTCCAACTCGGTCCAACTCTGGTGAAGATTATTATGACTGGCCCAGGTTTGAAGGAAGAAGATCCCCTAATGATTTCGGATGATGAAGATGACAACAACATCAGTGAGTAACCATTTTTATAGACAGGACGGGAGCACTTATTTAATGGACAGAGATAGTAGACGGTCCTCCTGCTACTCCGTCATCATTGGCCTCGCATCAACCCCAGCAACCCTTGCACCAACCGTTGATTTCTTCGGTGTTCACCCCCCTGTCTGCCCTAGGCAGCAGACTGCCAAGAACGGTTGCATTGCAGGCAAAGGATGTGCTGGTGGGTGGTATAACCATCACTGGAGACAGAGTTTGCGACAACCTGCTGGACAGACTCAAATGTCCTATTTGTTTGGGGCTAAAGTTGAACCCAGTTGTGTGAGTTGATTTTTTTTATTAGTTGATGGAGACACTCAATTTAATGTTCAGGGCAACGTGTGCACACTCATTCTGCTATGTGTGTATATGTCTTGCCTTGAAATCAAGCTTCAATTGCCCTCTGTGCACGAAACTCATGTTCAAACCTCCTCATCGTGTTATCGCCCTCGAGGATTTGATGGCCGCGCTCTACCCAAACATGCCTGACAATACAGCAGTCGAGTGGGGCAGAGCCTGGGATGGCCTAAACTTTCCTGTCGACATCTGAAGTCGGTGAGTGCCAATTGATATGTTCGGTCCCAATCAATGTTCATGTGTTCTGTTCGCTTTTCAGTGTTCAAATCTCTTCTACCCATTGTACACTTTTTATAGCCGTAGTCTGCCCATGTTGATTCATCAATTTGTACTCTGCTACTTAGCACTCAATTTTTTTTTTGCCGGTCAACTGGAGTAGACTTAGTTTTCAATAGTTCTGTTAGCTTTTACAGTGTAGAATCTACAGGCAGAGTTAGTGGGCTCTGCCGCGAAAGCGCGCTACAATTGTTATTCTATTTGGCACCCCCGGGTGCTGCTATATGGCATCCGTTAATGATTGATTGATGGATGACGGAAGTTTGATGGGCAGTCTCGGCTAACTGCGTGTTTGGCTCTCTTTGCTACGTGTCATCATGCCGAAGGAAAAGGTATCTATTCATTCAAGGCCGATTCTATTCTCACACTTACGAGACATAGTCACCGCCTCAAACCGGGAATCACCTCATACCGCTTATTGAACGAGCTGCAGAGGAAAAATTGCCCGAGGCTGACCGGGTTAAGATCTGTAACTGGATTGACGACATCAGAGTTTTGACAAAAAACTTGTGGAGCTTTTTTGGGCTTGTACAAGCCCATAAAAGCTCAAACAAGCCCAAAAAAGTCTGAAAGCTCGCAAAGCTCGCAACAACGAAAGATGAGGCCTAATTTTCGCAAGTCCAGCCAAAACTCGGACAGAAAAGTTCGACAAGTCGACAACACGGAAGTAATATATTTGTAAAAAAATAACCAGTGCGTATTTACGGTTGCTCTCAAATTGAAAACAGTCGGAAATAGGCCCCCAAAAAATATGCTAGCTTTTGGTGCTGAGAGCGGAGGCGAGTAATTGATAAACGGGGTGCAGGCGAGAGAAAGGCGACAGCTTTTGGTGCTGAGAGCAGGGCAGGCGACTGGAAAACAGGGTGAGCAGTATTCAAATGGGCTCGCAGGGATGACGTACATTTTACGCGATAGGGCTGCTTGGCATGTACACATCATCCTGATAAGTAGCGTAAACTCCATTAGGAAGAGTGCCGTCGGAGGCAATTAAATTGGCGCCACAAGCAGTCAGGATGCTCGACCATCGGCTCCAGGTGAAGCGCTGAATGTTTTTCATGATGGCGGCTACTTGAGTACCTGAGGTTTCGACGGAGAAGTTGGGGGGCTTCTCCGGCAAGACAGGTGCAACACCTGTGGCAATATACAATAAAAGCGCGCGGTGGACCTGTTTTAAAGTAAGTTTGATGATCATGCAGAAATTAAAAGGACTGACAGCTCCGCCGGCCATTGCTAAGAGACCACGAGGGAGATCGCTTGCAGTGAACAATCCGTCGGCAGCTTGGTCAGGAATGACAACGTTGACATTTTTGAGGAACGGCGTGAGTGTAGCGATCATGAGCGGCGACTCCAGATATCCCGTCGGCTTCTAGTAAACCCTAGTCAGTATGCAATCTAAGTAGGAACGGAATGACTAACGATCGGCTTGCCTACAATGATCTCGGGCGCAGGTTCCTTCCAGAATCCCGGCCCATCACGCCTCACTGCGTACTTGGCATACTCCTTGATCTCTGCAGCGGTACCTAGCTGCTTGGACAGGAACACCGCTTCCGTTGCCGAGACGGCGGTCCGCCCAATCCGCGATCGGCGATCCCGAAGCCTGTCGCAAGCCTAGAGGGATCATAGTGGTGAGAGAACATAAGAAGACAGGAAGAGGAAGCCATACCCGCGAACAAATTTTATCCCCCCATTGAACCGTATAGCTGTTGTCAGGATACACGGTGTCAAGAACCCTTTGGACATCTGCTACCGCAGCGTCGGCCGATCCCGATGAGCTTCCCTTCGCTCCAAGCAACATAGGATCAGTGGAACAATCCACAGCATCGTACAGACCTGGAAGGAAGTGTGTGTCCCAAGTCGGACCCACGAACGCCGGTAAACCCTTGATGTCCTGCGCAGAATCGGGTGTAAAGGCACCCAAAGAACTCTCGCTCTTGACGGCAGCCAGTGGAGTCGACGCTCCGAGGCTGAGCCTAGGCATCTTGTCCAAAGAAGGGATGCGGACCTTGGGGGTTGCTCTAAATCCGAGCTTCTTCAATCCGGCTGGGATCTCGGACTTCGTGGGTCCTTTGCTCGGAGTCTCATCGAGTTCGGAGCTGCCGATAGAGATGAGCTACGAACGGACACATTCAGTCAACGAAAGCACGAGACTAGATGGATATCATACCTCATTGATGCGCTTCGGGCGCTTTACGTCCGCAGAGGGCCTGAACTCGGGACGGCCCCCAGCAGCATCACCGTCAGCCAAACCGCCCAGTTTTGGGCTCGTCGGAGGAGAGACATAGGTAGGAGGCTTCGAGGCGACGAGGAAGTGCTTGGAGATACCTGCTTTCGGATTCGCGGCGGCAGCATCACTTGTGTACGTTAGTTAGTCTCTGTGGCGTGATTTGATGAGTCGACAGCATTCACCTGTTCTGAATCCCCTTCTTCTTGACCACCATCGCCTGCACCTGGCCCTTCCTTTCCTCGGCGAGCACCTTAGCGGCTGCCTCTACTTCCCTGCGGGTATCCCCTTTGTCGACCTTCGCTTTCTTGGGCTTCTTGGCAGCTGGGACCGCTTTCTTACGAGCCGGCTGTGCGTCAACGTTAGCGTGGCACCAATTCCTTCATGTAAATATACCTTGGGCTTCTCGAATTCCCCGACCGATTCGTAGGCATCTTCGTCTTCAATGCGCTCGAAATCTTCCTGAGTGAACTCCAGGACTCCCTTCTCCTCAGCATTGGCAGGTTCCTTGTCGACATCCATATCGTCATCAGGAAGGTCGGCGACACTGAAGACAGCGTTCATTTCCTCCTCCGCAGTCGCCTCGTCGTGGTCTGCATCGATGGCAGCCAGCTCCGCGATTGCTGACCGCCGCTGCCGCTCTATGTTGTCCAGAATCTCGGTTTGGATTAGCCTCTCGGCGGCCATCTCTGCGGGAGTACGCTTGGCCCTTGGAGCGTCAAGCAAACCAAGGTTAATGCCTCTACCCTCTCGCTGGGATGGTGCTCGTGGTGGAAGTGGCAGGGCAGCTGGACGAGCGGCGGTGCCCGACTTCCGTTTCTTGGGTACTGGCTTTTCAGCGGCTTCGTCGTAGTCCGAGTCGGCATCAAGTCCGGAAGTGCTGCGCTTTGTGGGTCTGCTGCTGGCTTTGGCTTTGGCCCCGCGAGGGCGGCCTCGACCGCGTGGAGCAGGCATAGTAGCAGTCGGAGGCAGTGTCATGGATAGAGAACTTTTTTTTCACTTGTGCCGTGATGTGGTATGTTATTCTTTGTATCGTCAAAACTGTGCAGATTTTCACAAGTCCACTTCGAACTAGTCAACACCTTGCCATGCTGCACGGTCTATCCTATACATGCCCCGAGTGTCTCCGTACATTCTCTACTCCACGTGGAAATGCCCGCCATCGGAAATCTGAGCATCGTGCCTTTACTCCAGCTCCCGAGGAAGATGACGAAAACACTTTCCGACGTGATAAGCACCGGCTTGCCAATGGTATGGCCCACTCGTCATTCAATGGCTATGTTTTAATCTACCTGTCAAGCCCTTCCGTGCCGTGCCGATGGTACTTACCTCCCACCATATTCGGCTCCACCTCCACCACCACCTCCTCCCGCGGATGGGCAAGATGTGCACGCCTGGGCTCCCTTCAGCTCGCGCGCGGCGTTTGACTTCGCCCAGTACCACTTTGTGGAGCAGCAGAGCTCAGAGCGCAATATCGACAAAGCGCTCGATATCTGGGCGGCGTCGGTGATGGAATTCGGGGGCTGTGCACCATGGGCAAGTACCGCCGAACTGTATGCTGCAATTGACCAGATACAGCACGGCGATGTGCCATGGAAGACATATACAATCCACTACAGTGGCCCTCTACCCCCGGGGACACCGCCGAAGTGGATGACGCAAGGTTACGAGCTCTGTACGCGCGACGTTCGGCAAGTCCTCCATCAGCAACTCGCGACCTCTACATTCAAGGATCAGGTCGACCTCATCCCTTACCGTCAGTTTAACCACAGCGGCAAGCGTGTATGGTCTAACTTGATGTCGGGTGATTGGGCATGGAAGCAGGCAGTACGTGATTTGCTCTGTACTCTTCTCGAATTTTCCGTAATTTTTTTGTGTGCATCTAGGATATGATCACAGCTGACCCCGCAAATCACGGATGCGCCTTCGTCCCTCTGGTGGCTGGGAGCGATAAGACTACTGTCTCTGTCGCTACCGGTCATCAAGAGTATCATCCTGTCTACGTCTCGCCGGGTGTCTTAACTGGCTCCGCACGTCGTGCCCACGGTAACGGAGTACTCCCTGTCGCATTCCTTGCCATTCCCAAGAGTGAGTGGACCCTCCCATTAGTTCGCTCTATTCATTGACGAGCTGCCTCGAATAGCCAGCAAAAAACATCGCAGCAAGCCAGCTTATCAAAAGTTCTGTCGCCAAATGTACCACGCGAGTCTCGCCTGCATATTTGAGCCTCTGAAGGCTGGTATGACGACACCGGAAGTCGTTCGCTGCCCCGATGGGCACTTCCGCCGAGTCGTGTATGGACTGGGCCCATACATCGCGGACTATCCCGAGCAGGTGTGGCTCGCTGGTATAGTCCAGAATTGGTGCCCAAAGTATGTGTGCCCTCGCCTCGGAGCTCAGAACACTGACGGAGTTTCGGTCTCCAGATGCGAAGCCCATCCAGATCGCCTCGATGAGGATGGTGCTCGCCTTCGTACTCGGACCAAGACCGATGCGCTGATACGTTGCTTCGATCCGGGGATACTCTGGGACGACTACGGTGTACGTGCAGATATTGTGGTATGTCATTGCTTGGAAGACCGTCCTTTTATAACTGTCGCCGTCAGCCTTTCACCCACGATTTCCCCCGGGCCGACATCCATGAACTTCTCTCCTCCGACCTTCTTCACCAGGTCATTAAGGGCACCTTTAAGGACCATATCGTCTCCTGGATCAACGACTATCTGCACAACGAGCATGGCGAAAAGCGGGCCCTGGAAATTATTCAAGATATTGATCGAAGGTAAAGTCCTTCCAGCTCCAAGTATCTCAGCGGGCCCTGACTATTGAGCGGCAGGATCTGCGCGGTGCCTGAGTTCCCAGGCCTCCGCCGCTTCCCCGATGGGCGCGACTTCAGCCAGTGGACCGGCGACGACTCCAAGGCGCTCATGAAGGTAGCTGTTTGTCTGTGTTTATTACGAGTACTTATGTTTACATAATACTCGTTCCTTTCATTTCTCCGAGGGGCTAAAAGTCTCCCTATTTTCCTTGTCTCCGATTTTTTAAGATAGTCTCCTTAGTGGCTGTGCATGACTTATTTAGTGGCTGTCCCTATACTTCGTTCACTTTTTCCTTACCTCTTTAGCGGCTGTGTGACCTAGGGCTGTGCTATTTTTATTTACTTCTGTCTCTTTTCCCTGGTATTGCCGGCTCTCCACAGCTTTCGGCCGAAACGAGCGGCGTCGAAAGCCGAATGTCCACCGCCTTCTCAATCCGTACGGCGATCAGTATATGTGGCATCTAGTCTCGGCTCCAGACGTTTGGGTGCTTACGGCCCGGCGGAGCGCCGGACCGTCGGAGATTGAAAAAATGATTGCAGAGAACGCACCCAAACGTCTGGTGCAGTTCGTGCAGTGACACCCGCATCGAGTCACACTCACTTTATACTCTTCACCATACCATACCACTGGCCACAAAACATGTTCTAATGTCCTTTTCTGGATCTTGTACTCTATATTCCCAAAAACCGGATTTTTTCTGGCTCTTTTCAAGCTGCTGTGGCTAGGTCAGCACAGGAGCATCAATTCTGCTCATTTGGCAGCAGTGGGCCAAAGCCGCTGCAGAAAAAACCTGGAGCACACCTCCGGGTTAGCTTGAATGAGATTTGGAGCATCTCAACATAATATGGAGCAGGATATCAGGCTCTGGACATGGATTCGAGGATTTGTGACACTTATAGTGTGACTCGATGGGGGCCATCACATACGAATTGCCCCAGACGTTCTGGAGTGATCTCTGCACTTCATTTTCAACTCCGCATCGGAATGATCCGATAGTTCTATTGTTAGATAAAGTGTTCCGAGGGAGTCTTATCACTCCTGAACGGATGGGGACGAGACTATGTGGCATCAGCTACATAATACTGTACTATTTCGACCAACTCTTCAGCCCATGTCACGTGTCACCGCAAGTCTTCATTTTAACAAGTGTTCATATTGCGACCGGAGTTGTCACCACCCCGCAAGTCTTCATTTTGCCAAGCGTTGGGCAGCGACAAAGTACCTGAGAAGACAGCAGATTCAAAGAGTGCACCGAAGAGGAAATTGAAGGACAATGTGGCCAGTCAGTCAGCAACGAAACACACTCGGATTGCTCCGATCATCCGGCCTTCAGCAACGATGTGGGACAGAATAAATTATAGCTGTGCATATGATGCTTTGTTCGCGCCTCTGCACGATGTCTGGCAAGAAAATGCACCTAGGTGGGCGCAGTTTTTCATGAACCAGACCCCATACCTGGCTGTGCTTTCCAATGGGTTCGTGGATTTCAAGAACAAGTCCAGGACATTGGAGGACGTGAGGAATTCTGCTTGTTTGAAACTCAAAGCGGCATATCCACTGCTGTTCCCGGACGGAATGGTCTTCACCTCGATCGATGATTTAGCAGTCAACTTACTGGGTTCTAAATGCTGGGGAATAACTTCATATAAGTGTGGTAAATGTGGAATGTTAAGCGGCCTCCCTGTTCCAAGTTTTCCTACGTGCCAGGTTCTCTTCATGAATCCACAGGTGAGGGCAACACACAAGCAAGGCTACTTTCTATCCCACTGGCTATCTAGTACAATGATCCAGTGGGATCGGAGATCTTGCGGGACTTGTAACATCAAGTTAATGAGCATCGCCACAGTTGTCAACACACCGCCATTCTTCTACCTGTCGATTTCGGATGAGCATGTGAAGTTCGACGCAGCTCTGAACCTTACTGTGGGTGATTGCAGACAGCGGTACACGATTCGAGGGGTTTTTTACACCGGAGAGAATCACTTCACATCTAGGCTCATTAAACCTAACGGAACTATTTGGTATCACGATGGCATTGTTACTGGGTCTACTTGTGTGCCTGATGGGATGTTGCATTCTCTGCCATCTACATTCTTGAACACCTGCGATGTCCAGGGCGTAGTTCGGCGGGCGGTAGGTGTACTGTATGTGCGGGTAGATTTGGGATGACCAGCTTACTAAGCGGCATAATCGGCATGATGGGAAAAAGATAAGTACGAGATCCTGCCGGGCGCAGCCACGGCCCTCTACCCCCAAGTATGAGATGGTATTGACATTGACATGTCCCCACAGATATATCTTGCCGCCGTCGCAGGCTATCTCCCTTCCGACATGGTCAAGTGCTTGTCGGCCTTCATGGACTTCTGCTACCTCGTCCGCCGCAATGCTATCACCGCTGACGACCTCCCAAAAATCCAAACGGCCTTGGACCGCTTCCATCAATACCGTGATATCTTCATCCAGTGCGGTGTTCGTGTCGACATATCTCTCCCCCGCCAACACTCCCTTGTCCACTACATTCGTTTTATCCGACTCTTTGGGTCCCCCAATGGGTTATGCTCGTCGATCACGGAGTCGAAGCACATCAAGGCTGTCAAGGAACCTTGGCGTCGTTCCAGCCGGTACAAGGCGCTTGCGCAAATGCTGGTGACTCTCACCCGCCTCGACAAGCTCGCCGCCGCCATGCGCGACTTTAGTAGCCGTGGTATGATGACTGGCACAACGTCGTCATACACGGCCATGGTTTTGGCTGGCCATCAGCCCCAGATCACGGCCGCTGCTGCCGCCGCAGAGGATGATGAGGATGAGGATGACGACGGCGTTGTGCACGGGCCGCGGTCGTTATCTGACATTGAATTAGCCGCAACTCCCCGTTCGTCATTTTCTCATTCGTATTCGTGTTTCCTGGCTGACTCCATTCTCATTCAGAACGAGGATACCCCAAGTATCTACAGCCCATCGCCGCCCACATCGGGCAACCCCAATTTCCCCTCCTTTTCCGCCAGTTCCTACACGCAGAAGTCCATGGTCCACCCGTCGACGCCCTCCCCGCCCTCGATGCTTGCCCCACTTTTGGTGGCCGCATTTCCATATTCCATTCGGCGGTTGCTCGTTTCTATGCTCCGAGTGATCTCGGTGGAGCTGGGGGCATGTACCGCGAGCGTATTCGGTCCACTCCCAGTTGGCACGGCTACACACGTCGCGACACAGTCCTGATTGACATAGGAGGTCCAGTGATGGGCGGCCTTGTCGTTGGCCGTGTCCACCTCTTCTTTTCCTTCGCTTTTCGGGATCAGGAATACCAATGTGCGCTCGTCAACTGGCTAGTTCCTGTTGGAGTTGCCCCGGATCCTGATACCGGGATGTGGGTGGTGGAGCCGGAGCGGGAACGTGGGGCCTTGACGCTAGCAGTCATCCCTCTCGACGCTGTTGCGCGTGCTGCTCATTTAATCGGCGTCTATGGTACTGCTGCCCTCCCGGAGGAGTTCCATTTTTCGAGCTCACTCGATGCGTTTGATATGTATTTTGTTAACCGCTACGCAGATCATCACATGTATGAATTTTTAGAATAAACTATGTCTACTTAATTATGCTCCATTTTAATTGTATTTTTCTGGGTTTCGGGCTTGTGAGCTTGTCGGAGCTTGTCGACTTGTCGACAAGCTGACAAGCCCAAAAAAGCCCGAAAGTTCCACAAGTTTTTTGTCAAATGGCTGATGGAGCGAAACCCAGTGAAGCTCAACATTCCTCGCCTTGAGGCCGTGTACCAGAAAATAGTTGCAGACAAGAGGCTGACTAAATCCGATCTCGCATTTTTAAAAACCTCTGCTCCTGTTCCTGGTGCTGTCCCTGCCACTGGTCTGAGGCCTATGGCCCCCCTCGCCCCTGCCACGGAGGCTCCCACTGCACGTCGGGTCCTGCGCATGATTCCCCTCATCGGCGATGACTCTGGCAAGTGTGGACCTTTGCTTGAGGAACTTCAGTTGCTTTCAAAGGCCAAGGGTGACTTCTTCAGTGTACGAGCCTCTCGTTTTTCTTTGCTTCTTTGTTTCCCCCCCGTACTGATACCTTTTTATGTCAGGTTTGCTCAAAGGTCATGATGTTCGTCAATGAATGCCAGAAAAAACACCCCCAATACAGCGGCATCCCATTCCAACCCTTCGGCACCGTTGGGGGCCTGATCCACTGTAAGCCACACAGTGCATTCATCATTGGGCTGGCTGTATGGCCGGAGGATAATCCGGTGGGTATGTCCGTCGAGGACTGGGCTAATAATCATCCATGGCATTGTAATGTCATGGTTCTTATGCATCCCCCCCACACCCCTGGCAAGAAAGGTCCAGGGAAAATCCTTCTCCTCTGCGAGCCGAACATCACAGATGTTGAGGCAAGGGAGCACAAGGCTGAAAATGTACTCAAAAGTCGCATGGTCGAGATGCTCAAAGAAATTGGCTCCAGGGTGAAACAAGTCTGGGTCAATAATAAGCACCCTGACCGCAACAATGACGGTATTTGTCTCACGTTGGCATTGGAGTGGATGGTCGAGCTTGTGGATGGGGGCGAGAAGGGGTTGGGTATTCAGAGGAACCGCGATGGGGAGGTGATAGCTGTTAAGGAATTTTGTATGATTGATATGTAGTAGCTTGTACTTGCAAACAAGTCTCGCTCCAGACATCAATGAAAATGTTGGCATCATATCGATGTTGATAATAGAAAATCGTAGTGTGAGCCCAAATCGCACTGTATATTCACGTGGGCCAAGGAATTAAAAGATTTAATGGAACGAAAGCGAGAAACTCACTCGAAAAAACTAAGGGTATCGTAGAAGCTGTGGTACAGAATAATCGCCAGTACCACGCATAATTGTAAAAAAACCCGTCATGTGAGCTCAAAGCCCGCTGTATTTTTGCATGCACCTAGGAAACAAAAGACTGAATGGTACTGAAGTAATAAACACACTCAAAAAGACTGAGGGTATCATAGAAGCTGTGGTACGGAATAGTCGCCACTACCACGCATAATTGTAAAAAAACCCGTCATGTGAGCTCAAAGCCCGCTGTATTTTCGCATACACCTAGGAAACAAAAGAATGAATGGTACTTAAGTAATAAACACACTCAAAAAAACTGAGGGTGTCATAGAAGCCGTGGTACGGAATACTCACCACTACCACGCATAATTGTAAAAAAACCCGTCATGTGAGCTCAAAGCCCGCTGTATTTTTGCATACGCCTAGGAAACAAAAGATTGAATGATACTGAAGTAAGAAACACACTCGGAAAAACTGAGGGTGTCATAATAGCATTAACTGTGGTTAAATCAAATCTCACTTTCCTAATTAGGACAGTGGCATTGAGTTCCTAATTGGGACTCGGAAATGGAACTGAGTCATACCACAATCAAAAACGATATGGCACGCAATAATAGTATTCCACGACATAAATCAAATGGAAGTGTACCAACTTGATAAATGAGGATACAGTACTTGTTACTGCATTGAATGCAGAGTGGGGCAACTCGTACGATTATGGCCGACTTGATGGCATCGAGAGCATCGGTTTTGACGCCTTGGAGCACCATCGCTTTGAGACTGATCTGCGACCTGGGTTCTCGGCCCCCCATCCACTTTACCAGGTCTTCCAAGAAACGGGGGAATTCTAGGTAGACAATTCAAATGCAATCCCGAATTTGAAGCCCCGGTCTATACTGTTGACAACAGAAATTGATTCTCCACATCCTATCACTCATCCTTAGCTCAGTTAACAGCCCCGATGTGTCTGAGACCGCATTGGATTCAGATTCAAGGAAAATATCATAGTAAGATAGACTATTTAACCTCCTCTCTCCCAAGGACAGCTCTTTCGATTGTGCCCTATGTTATGACATCTGGAACAACGATTTTGATGCCTTGGAGCCGCAGCTCCTTGGGACTGATCAGGTGCTTGAATCCTAGCCCCCCCGCCTTGAGGTCTACCTTCTGTTGCCCCAGTTAGCCTTTGACTCAAGGGCCTACCATTGCAATTAATAATTGGTGGATCGCATATTTTCTCACTTCTGCCTTCATCTTCGGGTGCCTGTCTGTGTCGAAAAATTAATGGAACAGTCTATCTAAGAAATCATCGGTGCTTACTGTACTTGTTCCAGTCTTGTGCGGAGCTCATCGAGCTGCTCCTGCGTCTGAACTCCACTGATCAGTGACCGCAAATCGGCCTGGATTGCAGTGTAGACTGCGCGTTGTGGGATTGTTCGAGTTGGAGGTGGTGGAGTTGCATTTCTAGCGAGAATGGCCCTCGAGGAAACTGGGTTTGCGATAAGTGGCCCAGGGAGAGACAGAGCAGAAAAACGGATGCTGTGGCTGGTCTGTTTCTTCAAAGTAACTGTCTGGGTTTGGCGAACGTCCAGAGCAGGGTTTTGATACGATCTAATATCCAATATTAGATTGACACTGGTCAATGGAAATGAAAAATTGGGTGCACCTGGCTCTGATCAAAGAAATATGAAAAGGGAGCCCAGGTACTTTAACCCATGCCACAAAATAGTCGCGACAAATTAGACCTAAATTTGTGCCCATACAGCAGTCACAGAGGTACCGGCCGTCAGGAAGTAGAGCAATAATATGAGTTGCCCCGGTCTCTGTGTGCATGATTTTGAGGAGATGAGAAGGAACCAGCCCCTGCTCTCGGACAAGGTGCAGCAGGAACCTTGTCTCAATATAAGCATTATCATTAACGAAGTCATTCCTTGATCGCTGAAGGAGTTGCTGGAACATCAGATGATTGAAGTGCAATCATCATGCGCGACTTACCTGCTCTTCATTGTCTTGCCATTCATATCCAGGCTCAGAATCATTGAGGGCTATCGCATACTCCAACTGACACAGCTATTAGTGCCAAAGAGCGAAGGAGAGGCAAGGATAAAAGCTCACCCAGCCATGTACTCCCTCAGGCAGCTGAAGAGCGGTAGTGTCATAGAACATTGAGAGTTGCATCTGTTTGAAACAGGTCTGCAGAGCAAATGGCCCTACATACTGCCGCAACAGGTCCAGAATGGTCTTGAACAATAACTCGAGTTGGCCAGGATGTTGCTTCCTGGAGGACTGAAAAACCCATCAGCAAAAAGAAATTTAAGCTGGAAGATAAATTATTACTTCTCGGACGCGAATGTTCTCATCCCTCTGCTGCTCTAGTGTTCGATCATTCAGTGCATTAAAAACCTGGAAAAGTGTCTTCTTTGGTCCACTGATGGCTTTCGTGATGCGATTCTCCACCTCGACACGGCCATTTGTTCGAATTCCTGCCATAAACACGATGCTGATCCATGCCCATGCCCAACGATCACGAACTTGGTAAAGATCATGCAGGTAGATCCTCGCAGTTGGATATCTTCCGACAAGGGCCCGCCACTTCGTCTCTAAGTCCTCAGGTGAAACTGCACGATAACATGCCCAGAAATCCTGCAGGAAGTTCTGCCAGTCACCAGCTAGGCTTCGCGACAGGTTCTTGTCGACGTTCTCAAGGAGATGAGACAGACAGTATAGATGGAAAGTAAAGACCAGGACAAGAGAGGTGGCTGCGATCAGAGCTGGAGACCGGTCGGAGATGAGAACTTCAGGGTGCACATCACCTGAAGCTTTAAGGTGACAACGAAATATCCATGCATGTGTCTCTGTATCTTCTTTTTTCTGGAAAGCATACCAGCCATTGCGAGAGCGTCCATGCGAGTCGATGATGATCCCTATCGATAATGGATACTGCTTGTCGTTGCGATTGTAGGAGTTATCGTTAATGAGGATATCTGTGTAACGGCCTGTAAGTTGCGCTTGAGCAGGGGACTGCCACCAAATAGTGATGACAATGTTCTCGGAGTCCATCTGCACAGAATAATCCCAACCTGGCTCTGTCCGGTTCCACTCCTGAAGGGAGGCGAGAATAGCTGCAATATCCCCACCAAGGGCGTCAACTTCTTGGTGTGCTTCCTTCCGAGTGCGATTCCGCATGTTGGAGATTTGCCGAGGCTCCAGTGTATTATCAGGGGACTGAGACTTGAGGACCTCCTGCATCTGCTTTCGTGAAAAGGAGTCTGAAAACCGTCCGACAACTTCCCGATGTGCTGCCGCTGGTGGTCGCTGCACATTGCCACCCTCTGGAACATGGTGATCATGGTTATGCTCTGCATCGATAGTGGTAATGTGCCAGTGCTGACATGGCCCGGGCATTCGACAGAGATTAACGTGGGCATGACAGTCCGTTCTCCCAGATTTCCCATGCCGATGGTCCGAGGGATCAATGTCGATGAGATGGGTTTATTTGGGATCGCGGTATCGGTTGCAGCGTAGAGTTCGCTTCCTGAGCACCCCGTTATCATCTTTATGAGACTGGCCGAGGATCCACTTGTGCCCCAGAGATTCCTGCCCCTGAAAGACAGCTGTGATGCCCTGTTCAACGGTATCATAAACATTACCCTTCCTAATCGGGCCGAACACAACCAGAATCTGTCGCGCTTGTTTGGGCACAGCATAGACAAGACCAGGAGCAGCAGACTCCGCTTTTGGTTTCCTGTGTGGTGGAGATACCAGGTCAATAGAGACATGTTCAACCTTCCCTGAACTCGGAGGAACATGTTTACGTTTGACGCTAGGGTGGAATGGACTCAGGAGCTCGTTGATCTCCTGCCTCGTGGCAAGACGAGGGGGTGTGCAGAGATCGACAACATCTGGGCTGTATAAATATAAAACTTCCTTCTTGATACTACACGGCGGTGTTTTAGGTGGGGGCAGAGGAGAGTCGGGAACAATTATGGTTCCGGTGTCATTTTGGTCTCGTCTGGCAGGCAGTGGTGGTGGAGGAGAATCAACGATGATTATAGTCGGAGTATCTCGTCGGGCTGGTTGTGGTGGAGGGGTATCAGGAATGATGATGGCCCCAATGTCATCTTGTTGGTCAGAGGAAATGGGGGGATTACAGCGGTTGACAGTGCCTCTGCTCAAGTCAAATGAGAAGTTGAATGTGGAATTGAGAGTCAAATCTGACAGCTGGGAGATAGGAGGGACAGGATTAGGTGCCCCTTGTAGTCCTTGTAGTACAAACGGTGCGGCCAAAGACGATTTAACAGAAGAGGAATCAGAGGTGGAATTCAGTTGATTCTCGAGTTCAGGGAAGATCACGGGCTGTTGCAGAATACTAACTGCCCAATCGAAGATGGGGTGTTGTAACTAGTTTGTAATCGAGACTAAGCACAATAGAATATTGGATGAGAAAGGCAACGTACATTGGCTGAGAGCATGTCATTACCGTTGTTTTTCGCCGAGCGAGAAGGTGATAAAGAAGCAACTCACGCAAAAAAACATCGCGGAACTGGGCCGACTGTGTCGAGCGCCAACGAGGAGTGCCCAGACCAATGCAGAATTCCACAAAGTTCATTGAGGCAATTCCACAGCTACCACTGCCAGCCAAAGTTGTTTGTCTATCGATGAGGCCTGCCTCTATATGATTCTGATTCGGAGACGGCTCATAGTTTCGAAGTCCGGAAAATGCCCAGCGGAGGATGGGCAGAATGTCCGGGGCAGCAGGAAGGTGCAGAGAGTCGCCATGCTCAAGATCAGTGATGGACACCTTGCAAATGGAGGAATAATGGGATGTCGTCCACGCTACAAAACCAAGCATGTCAACATTGCCGCTGCGGATGCGCTGCCACAACCAGATGAGGTTTGGACTGTACGGTGCATTTTGCAGGGCCAAGAGCTTGTGACAGTCATTCATGAAGGACCTCGGGAGAAACAGAAAGGAAGGCTCTTCACTGAGGAAGGCAGCTCGCCGAAAGTAAGTCAATTCGGCTCGGGCAGTGAGAACATCCTCCATTGCCCAGCGTTCATTGAGCAAGCAGCCAAGCGCATAAAGGGGTGCCTGAGTGACATGAAAGCCGGCCAGATGCTCAGAAAATTTATTGAGCTTAAGCTCCTCAATGAGATTGGGGAGGAGAAGTGAATAGGACACTACGCGATCCAAGAGACTGGAAGCAGCCTGGATGTTGTAGGCCTGGTTGTTTACGCTCATGATGAGGCGTATCTGATACACAGTGAGGGTCGGCCATTTGTATTCAAATATGACACACACTTTTGACAGATGGTATCGCACAAAGCCTTCACCGAGCTGAAGGCAAATCGAGCAGGCACCCTCCTGGTGGAATGCCAATTCCACAACCTGCGTGATTGGGAACATGTCATCCAGACATGGAATGGCTTTGCCTGTGGTCAAGATTATCTCTGAAATGGTGGTCGGCCCCGTTCTGTCAAAGAGCCATTTTTTGATACTGTTTTTAGGCAGGATACGAGGAAGCTGATTGTTTCGAATGATGTCGGCGGCGCCAGCAACAGTTATGCTGGCAAAGTATTCGGCAGAAAACCGTGTATGCGGGTGGGGAGTCGTATATGCTGCAAAGGACATGGTGGAAGCAAAAAGGCAAAGCAGATAACAGGCATGACAAGGTGCAATTTGTGTTGTGGTTACCGATCACCGATCGAGATACTCTACCTTTTCAAATCGACAGGGGGTGTGACCCGTGACTTGTTGAAACATTTTGACAATTTGACATCAGCTAAAAATTTCCGTGACAAAACCGGAATTTTCGACAGATTAGAGCTTTCACAGTGGTTTGGGCAAATTTCAGAGGTCTGTATCATATGGTCAATTCGACAACTGCCTTTGTGACGTGTAATCCTGAACCGATTTCGACACCAACAACCCTGTGACGCATGACTGTCGAATTAAAGGTACAGTGGTAGGTTTCAGGAACACCTGAAAAATCGAGTGGGACAGAGGATTGCAAGCTTAATTAATTAGCCTGAAGTATTGCATTGTTGGTGGTCTTCCCCGAATACATGCCAGAAGGTCGCTGAAGGCGACATCGACTGACAGGAAACTTAGTTTGGTATAGGATCACGATTCATCCGGAGATCAGATCTGAGATCTGATGGCAGCAGCCGGTCCGAAAGATAAGATCACGTGGGGATTGCCAAATAGAAATCGGTTATATGGCAACCCCCATACTCTTGGCACGGGGGTTGCCAAATAGAATTATCCTAAATCGTGCCCGTAACGCCCCAAAATCGACTTTTGGAGCTATTTTAGGCGATTTTTTCGGCCCTGTAGGGCCGCAAGTTGCCTTTTTCAGAAGGTTCGGACCCTAATAAGGGAACCGGTTGCTAACTTTCGAAAGTTACGTCAGCGTAACGCCTCCTCAACGGTTGCTACCATACATGCCGGTACAGTATTTTCGACAAATTTTACTGCACAATTGGCAATAAATCACACGGAGAAGCGTGACTAAGAGAAACAAATGGTGCAAATTTATTGGGTGTTATATTTGAAACATTCTGTGACAAAAGAAAGGAACCGGCGATCAAAGGTGGAACATGACGGTTAAAGTGATCCCACGGTGACAGTCCCGGTGACTGAAGCGTCCCAAACAGAACATGACAGCTGATTGTCCGCCGTGTGTTTTGCGCACACAATATAATTAGATGTTGTAACCGTAAAGGCCCCCGGAAACTACCATGTAACATTGTCCGGGTTGAGCCCAAAATCTGGGCAGTTTTACCTTATGAAATTTGGCCGTCTGGACCATCTTTTACTCTATCTCGGACAAGGTTTTAGGAGGTAAAATTGTGATTTTTTCTCCCAGCTCAAATTTTTGGCCTGATTGACTGGGAATTGGTCTGTTCTGGCGTGTTAAATCAATTCAAATCTCTGATCAGCGGCGTTCAACACAGATGTTTGTACCAAATCTGCACCATTCCATGGCTCCAGGCACATACACACCAAAAAAAGTTCCGCACTCCTCACAATTTACTCTATGGCGGACAAGGTTCCCCGGTTTTCAGGCTCTTTTACTCTATATCGCGGACTAGGTTGGGGGTCATTTTGGGCTACAGTTTTACTCTATCCCGGACAGGGTTACATGGTAGTTTCCGGGGGCCTAACCATAACCTATAGATAAGAGGTAGTCAAAAATCAGTTACCGAGATGTGTCACCTGACCTGCCCCAACATAGTAACCGATCAGACGCCATGACCCAAGGACTTTATCGCGTCTGGCGTTGCCGGCGGCTGCTCCGCCATCACTCCCATCATTCCCGCGACCGCTTTGGGAACTTCTCGTTGCCACCTGTTCGGCGTGAGATGTTACAGTCGTGCCCATCGTGTCACAGGTGTCACACATTCCGCCACGCCGCCCGTCGCGCCTCCTGCATCACTCCCATCATTCCCGCGGCCGCTTTGGGAACTTCCTCGATCTCGTCCCCGCTCCACCACCAATACCAGTATAGCCCACGTATCGGCTGTAGTTAGAGTCGGAGGGTGGCATGTGCATCAAGTTGGATCGCGAATGGTTCCCAACCTTTCATAAACCTCCGCTATATTTATTCCTCCAGTAATTGCTTATCACCCCGCCAACGCCCCGCCCGCCCGCCGTACGTGTCTCCCCCATCATGCCCATCATTTTGCGGCTGGCAGCCGTCGCCGCATCAAAATCGCATGACTTCGCATCGTTCCATCAAACACGCCATGGCGGGACACAGCGGGCGTGCCGCCGCCTTCTCCGGTCGCCGCACCCCTGCGTCGCAGCCATCAATCCCATCATTCGCGGCCTGGTGCCGTCGCCGCCGCATCAATCCCATCAAAAGCCGCTGTTGGCGGCCACATGTGCACGTGAGCGGCACACATCCCGCCGCCATCGCGCTCATCGCCCTGCCGCCGCCGCCGCCGATGTCACCCAAAAATGTCATGTAAAATACAGATAAAATACAAAATAAAGAGCACGACCCCGGCGCAGGCAGCGCGCCTATGCGCGGCCATTGCGTGCCACTTTCCCGCCACCGCCCAAACACGTGATCGGGAAACCACGAGAGAAAAAAATGCTCAAAAGAGAGAGAGAAAAGGGGTTGGAGCACACCGACGCGCCTCTGCGTGCCCCGTAACGGTGACAAAGTTGACGACAAAGTGGGAGACTTGGGAGGCAAAGACAAGGTGGCAGAAAGGGGTGGATATGTATTCTACGGCACTTAGAAAGCTGGTGTAATGATTTGTAGACTAGAAATCCTTGTTCGTCGACTTAAATCGTCATTGTCATCATTGTTGTTGTCGCCAGACTCGCCCTCCACCGTGATGAGCGCGCTACGGTCGCTTTCGTGGGATGTGCTGTTCTTGATCTTCTTGATCTTGCGGAGGATCCCTTTCCTGTCGAGGCTGCCCTTTTTCTTCTTTTTGTGGAGGGATTCCAAGTACTCATCAGTGAAGTACTTGTCGACAAAAGTGTCGAGCGACTCGGGCTCCTGGTTGGTCAGCTTCCGCTCCCCCACGGCCCTCAAGATGGTCTCGAACTCATTGAGTTTCTACAGAACCATGAGGTCAGTGCCAGACTGTATAAATAGGAACATACCCGAGCGAGCGTGGGGGACTGGGAACGTCTCGCTGAGGTCATGATGGTGGTTGGGAAGAAAGAGAGGTGCGTATCACCCTCTTTATATATGTAGTGATGCTGAGCATCTCAGCACTCCACATGGCGCCTCTCATGATGCGCCATGAGGCAATCAATCATGCCGCTGTTCTCCTGTGCCATGAGGTGCTTCCTGCATGCCCGCCGATTATTTTAACAGTGGGACAGAGTAATAATAAAATCATGCGTGAATTGGGAGGAGTCTGCACAAAATTGGAAGCCCTGCATCGAAATGTAGAAGGGTAATACAAACATATATTATCGAACATTGCATCTGACATATGTGATCATCCCCCGGGACTTATCAATGAGTTGAACTGGATTAAGTTAATGTTCCTATGTAGGCTACAATCCCTACACAAATCCATATCAATCAGAGGGTTGTACTTCACCAGGTGGAAAATGTTCGACAATCCACAGGATCTGAGGTCGGGGATCAGATACATAGAATTCACGGGAAAAGTGTAATAGTCGTGCCCCAAAACTAGCACCACTACCAACTGGACCAAAAGGCCACTATGACAGAGAAATCTGTCATAGGTTCTGGGACTATATATACATGATTACACACATTTGCATGCATGTAACAAAAAGGCGGGATGAGCCACAGATTTACTAGAGAGATTCTCCTAAATAGGCTGAGACACCAGGTTGAGAGGGAAGACACCAGGTTTCGGTGAGCAAGACACCAGGTTGAGGGGGATGACACCAGGTTGAGGGGTGAAACACCAGGTTGGAGGAAAAGGAGGTGAACAGGATCCCAGGTTTAGGTCCAAATGGCCTGTAAATGCATCCAACCTGACATCAGGTTGGTGGATAGGTACGCACTCAGGACATGATTTCATGGTTTGAACTCGGTTACAAGGATTTTGACACCCTTTATATAACACACCAGTCAGTCTAAATAAACGCGTGATTACCCACCTTGCCAGCTGAGAAGCCATGTTGGGTGCAAAAAAAGCCATATCAGCCACAAAAGGGGTTCAATTCCTCACGAAAAAGCCATGTCGGGTGCAAATATCCATCAATGCCCCATTTTGGGACACCAAAAGACTGGAATCGGTGAAAGCAGCTGCTTTGTGATTCATTTAGGGGATGATTGGCCCCACTGGCCCCACGTTGACGTTAATCGTCCCAATAGTGCACACAAGAACTTTATATAACACAGCAGTCAGCCTAAATAAATGTGTGATTACCCACCTTGCCAGCCGAAAAGCCATGTCAGGTGCAAAAAGCCATATCAGGTGCAAAAGGGGATCAATTCCTAACAAAAAAGCCATGTTGGACGCGAACATCCATAAAACCCCTTTTTGAGGCGCCAACGACTGGAATCAGCGGGAAAAACAGGTGTTTTTCCATTTATATTCCTGGTTCCATAGGTAACCGGGTCTGAGACAGCTAATTGTCTGTCTGTCTGAGTTTTCAAAACATGGATTTCGACCCATACTCTGATTGGCCAGCGTCTGGATCAAACCGGAGTTTCCCCAATGAGTTCGGTCTCTAGCACTACATTTTTGCTACAAGGCCTCTAGTTAGAGGTGGAGATGTATGAGATCGCCCCCTCTATGGAGAGGGTTATGATAGTAACCTATGCTTTCCTTAATGCCCTCCTAAACACCTCATATATACCCCACATTTATCAATATATCTTCGAAACACGCCGCCAGCCATCACCCAATCGGGCATTGACATGATCTCCGCCGCATCTCCGCCAGTATCATCGGATGTTCCCGTGCCTGCCACATCAAAGCGCCCGCCGCCGCTGTCAATGTCGTACACTATAGCTGATGCGCATGATGTAAAACCTCGTGGGTGGCCAGCGGCAATTCCTTGCTCATTAACCATAACTCCCCATCGGCCAGAAAAACACCAAATACGTCGCCTCAACAGTCCCTATAGGCACACATGCAAATAAGTACAGAAAAGCTGCATAAAAAAGAGTAAGTAAGTAAGTAAAAAATGAAGACGACAGGCAAGCAGAAAGGGCCAGCCTAACCCTGCGATCAGTTGCTCTTTGTAGTCGTAATCTTATCTGATGTGGCGACGGCTAGATCCGGAGTCCAGACGATGTCATCATCGGGCCAGAACAGGTAGGGCAGAGGGTTTCTTGTCGCGCTGGCAGCGGCAATTCACGAATTCCCCTCCTCCCCTGGCTCCTACTCTGCCTTTATCGATGCAATGCAATGCTACTTTTTACAGTCAAGTCCTAGGTTGACAGCAAGCAAGATATGGCCCATTACGGTGTCCCTGCAGAGATCACACTGGTGCTTCGTATGCCCTCGGGCCTCTGAATCTCTCTCAGTATCCCGAATCGACGTTATAATGGGCCAGATGCAGTCAAGCCCCGTCTATCGTGGATCAACTAGAGAGGACTTTGAGTCTCGAATCCGCTCTTTCATTTTTGATGATGGTGGTTCCAGACAAGTCGTTCGTTGGTTGGATTTCGCAGACAGTGTGGTAGATGGCCCAAAATAACCCAAAAATCAAGGGGAATATATATATATATATATATCCCTACCATTTAATTAGCTTCTTTGGTTGACGGTCCATAAGCATAGAATATCTCAGCGGAATATCTGAGGGGTGCCAACAATGTTGGCATGTCAGTTAATTCCAAAAATCTATTAGTTCTTGGTTCCTATAAGCTGTCACATAGAACAAGATATGCCTCCGCTTCGCTCTGGCAGCCGTGTCGATTGAGAATTTGTTCCACACTCGGGATACATATAGGACATGATTCATAGTTGTGTGATTAGATTGAGGCAAGTAGTTAGTACACGAAGACATATTTCAGCTGAATTGCAATACAATTGACAGATACATGGTGGCACTACACAGGGATGCTAAAAATGCAGTGTGGTGGTAGAAAGCCATACTGAGCTAGGATAAAAAGTGGTGGTTCCTTCGAGTCACCTGATGGGTTCAGGCGGTAAAAACAGAATGACATCAGCATTAAAATAACCATCGAATGATGGGTTGCAAAATTAAAATTAAAATGACAGTTAGCACAGTCGAACATGCGACAACGTCAACATGACAAATGCTGTGAAATACATGAAGAATTCCAACTGAGGCAAACAAGTATTCTTGTTCATGGATAACATAACATTAAAATAGCCACCAAAGGAACCAGGTCTGCCCAGAGGGCGATAATATAAGGCTTAACTCATGCTAAATAAACCGACATGGCCCCATGTCGACGGATCAGATACATAGGTCTGTTTTGGACTGGCCCCTTCTGAACCAGACAGTGTCAAAACTATTAATAAGTGTGAGATACTTAGTTATATATAACATTGATACTGACCATCAGGATTCTGCCCATTACTCTGAGGCGGCTAAACAGGATGAAATTCAACCTACATTTCAACCTGGAATAGGAACAATATCACTAGCCTTTAGGTTGATTTTGAACGCTCTTAGGTTGATTAGTACCTTGTTATAGGTTGACTGAATTAGGTTGAATAGTATCCTATTTTGGCCGAATTCATCCTATCCACTGATGGGACATATCCGCTGACTTTCAACCTATGATAGGGTACTTTGGGTAACCACTATCAACCTATAACCTGCTGCTTATCATCATGATACTCGGTGATTTACAGTATAAAACAGATTGTATTGTTCTATATACACAAAATAAATAGCTATGGTGTCCGACATTCCAAGACCCGCAGTAGTGAGCAGCCTACTTGATGCACAGGTCATACATTCTGCAGAATATATATAAGTTAATGCATCGGGAGCTCAAGAAAAAAGCATACACACTGTGTATATTGGGGAATGGATGCCCATAGAATTCGCTCTTCTCCCGTGAGATATCAGATGGATGAAGAGGAAAACATAGTGAGTGAAATGGTAAGCCTCATTGAGATTCTCACCTGAGAGGATTATGGGGAGAAGCGTAGACGAGAAGAGGCAGTGCACGGTCAATGGGATGATGAGCGCCGATATCTAGGGCAGATAAATTAATGGATATTTGGCTCGTGAAAGGACCTGTCCATACCTGTAAGAGACAGAGAGAAAACTATCTGTAGAAAAAAAAATGAATGCCACAGGTGGCTGTGGTGCAAACAGTGCACGAGAAAAGAAATGCTGAAGGAGATGCTAAGCAGTGCGGACAATGCACAAGGGAAAGAATCCATGCAGGAAGCCTGAGGACAGAGGTAAAGGAAGTAGTCTTGAGAGCCATAGGGAAGGCAGAAACCAGCCAGGACGACACCAGAGGATAGCGGATATTGTGCTTCATCAAGTGTTTCAGTGGTAGCCTACAGATCCAAGTCTTCTCCAGAACACATCAGTCCCAATCCAGATGGTTGCGGCCAGGCGTCAGAGGCATACAGAGCGAGCTCACAGGGGGATGAGGGTGGGGAAGGGAGAGGAAGGAAGGAAAGAAAGCGACACGTTGACATCAACCAAATCCATCAATCATGCCATCGCCATGTGATCGATCGGAGTTTGAATGGACTTCGCAAGATGTGCGCCCACTTGCACAGGTATTCGATCGATATTATGAGCTCAGGTCATATGTACTTATTCTGCGCTGCATAAAGTCCTTTGGAAATGAATATTCATAGCATTGTAATGTAATTTGTGGAATCTCAAGTCTTTTACACCCGATGGTGTCTTTTCACCTCAAAATAGGTTGAAGTCATCATAGGTTGAATAGAGCTCGCTGGAAATACAGGTGAATTTCACCTCCAGATAGGTTGAAAATAGTAGGTGGACCTTCAACCTAACATATAGGTTGAAGTAAATCAACCTAAAATCATCCAATCACAGGTTGAAGTGCATTAATCAACCTAAGTCTTGTTGAAATTCATCCTGCTACAGCTTCATAGTGTTACCTTGCTGGAGGGATCGGGATAGGTCTTGAGGCCAAGCCAGAAGAAGCAGCAACCAATGCCTGCCTAGTTGCCTCGATCGCTTTGATGTGATGGCAGTCCATAAATGCACCTTAACTATATGAAACCGATTTTGGTACCTTGGGCCCTCCTGGAGCACAGGAGGGTTTTGGGGAAGTGGTACATCCCTCTCACAAGTGCCTGCCAGCTGCAAGTTCAGAACGTGAAATCAGCAGGAGTCAGGGTACCCAGGGGCCTATCCCTGGGTACCAAACACAAGGCCCCTTCTGTAGCGGTTCTGCTGCTCTGGCTGTTACAGAACAAAGCGAAGAGCAGCAAGTTAGTACCTCCCCCAATATTGCTGCTCCAACTGAACACTTATCTCGCGACGCTACGGTAAATGTTGAGGTGGAGACAAGAACACATAGGAATATTGTCGAAGGTACTAACAAGTGGTCAGATGTGCGTATGGGAGATATCGAGGTGATGAATGACCCATGTTTAAGCAATGATAATATGCGAGCGAATACAACTAACTACACGGACACTGAGAACTACGAATCAGGGAATATAAGACTACATACAGATACAGAGTATTCGCACATCCAAGACAATATAAACTGCGACCCGAATGATCCTCGCATCGATGGAATCGGCTGGGAAACCGAGAATATAGCCATACGAAAAAGAAACAAACCCCCACATGTACTAAAATCCGGCAAGTTCACTCGCTCAAATTTAACCATTGGTTCACTCAATATTGCTGGCCGTGATGTGAATATGTCTATGCATCACAGAAACCACAAGTTTAAATTCCTCAAACAAACGATTGATACAAATAATCTGGGACTCCTCGGAATACAAGAAACACACTTTGACCTTGAATCAGCATCACAATTCAATAATGTCTTTGGCCGCTGGTTCAAATTATACCACTCGGCTCACCCTGACAAACCATGCTCCACGGCTGGAGTGGCATTTGTTCTTAACAAGAAATATTTGGACACAGAAAATATCCGTGAATATGAACAAATAACCGGACGCACCTTGATGCTCGTTATTCCATGGCACAAAGGGCAATCACTGAACATTTTGAACATATATGCTCCGAACCGCCCGGATGAGAGGGACAAAATGTGGAAAGAACTTTGGAAAAAGTGGACTGATGACCCGCAACTTCCATTCCCAACCATTGCATTAGGTGACTGGAATTTCGTTGAAGATCCAATAGACAGGAATTCTGAGGCTGCAGAGACAGTTTCAGGAAGCTTCAAAAGGCTTAAAGATTTGTTATGCTAACACGACAGGTGGCACGCTACATTGCCTGACACACGAGACTACACATGTGTTCAACACCGAAAAGATAGAGTGCCCAATGAACTGCACACTTCTTACTCTCGGATTGACCGAATCTGCGTAGACAACCAGCAATTTAAATTATATAGAGGCTGGGAGATCAAACACTGCCCAGTTGAAAGTGACCATAGACTGGTTATGACTCAATTGACATGCAAACTTGATGAGCAACTGGGTAACGGAAGATGTAGTATGCCGTTGTACCTACTGAATACCCCAAAATTCATGAAACGAGTTCAGGCTTTAGCCGTCCAGCTACTGAAGGATCTTGAAGACCTACAATTTTCAGAGTGCGATCCAACAAGCAATATTCAAACTCTATGGGCAAAATCCAAGCTCGATATAATTACTTATGCAATACACTGTTCACGGTTCATCACAAATGAGACAACATGCCAAATAAGAACCTGGAAGGCACAGTTGAATATTGTGATACATGATGAGGACATGCAGCCTGAAGATAGGTCTCTGGCGACTTATTTACTGGAAAAGAAAATTGCAGACCGCTTGAGGGACGAATCTGAAAGAAAGAAAGCTTTGTCCGAAGCACGTTATGACGTTGAAGGCGAAACCCCACGAACAACCTCCTGGACCCGTTCAGCCAAAGGTTACCATACCAAAGAATCAATATGTGAATTCAAGATTGACAACAACTCTGCTATACCTCACTACGAAACTCGTCCAAAGCACATGGCACAGATGGCTAGGGACTACCACAATTCAATTCAAGACAAGGATCTTCCGGACGAATATAGAAGAATGATTGAAACTGAAATTACACTGGAAAAATGTGATGTCCATCTGTCAGGAAGTGAATTCAACAAGATGGACAAGGATCTAACGGCCGAGGATGTTGGATATGCACTGAAACTCTCCAACAATGGCAAAGCCCCCGGAGTCGATGGAATTCCATATGAATTTTACAAAATCCTCGACATCATATACCGTCAAAGCAAAGGAACGGACGAAAAAATGTTCGATGTACTAAGCTTCCTCACTAAACTATATGACGACATTGAAAAATACGGCATCATCAAAAGCACTCACTTTAACACCCAGTGGCTCTGTCCGCTCTTTAAAAAGGTGACAGATCCTTGATCAGTAACTATCGACCGAGCATAAACATCATTTCGGTAGCCTCAGCGCGCCGCACATGCTTCCGGACACTTGCATATTTCACGAAGTATACGTGATAGCAAACCCCCAAGATCTGATTGGGGCATAAACCGCAGAATCTCGATCCAGCTGCTCATTGAAACGGGAGCAGACCCAGCCTGTTCAACGTCAGAGTGTGCGCGCCGCCACGACCAGCCACCCTGAGTCGAGCATCCGCATTTTGATGGACCTCGGCGCAATGCGCGAGGTCGCGATCAGCAGTCTTGACGCGGCCGGCGGCAACATCGACGTCGACGCGTCGCTGTTATTCTAACAATATTTCCGGTTTGCTGTCCAATTGATATATTTATACGTTTACAAATCCATGAGGTTCTGTGTAATTTCTAGTGTACAATGCCCTGCTTCCAAAACTACAAAAGAATAACTTGACCACGTCCCGAATGTCGTCAGATGAGGAGACGCGCGTGCGCACAAGGCCCCCGCGCCAGTTGTGCGAGCCCGCGAAGCGCACGTGCGCCAACTCCGTCTGCATGCGCGAGAACGCATCCTGGATGTGCTCTGGCCTCAGGGCGGTGCGCGCCTCGGGCGGCGGGAGGAATAGCGTGTTGACGGCGAGGCTCGCCTCTGCGTCGCGCTCCGGCGAGTCCTCGCGCCGCCGCTTCTCCGCGGCACCGGCACCGCCGCCGAGCGCCTTGCGCTTCCCGAGCGACGGCGACGCGTACTCCTCGCGCGGGTACGAGTCCTCGAGCGACTTCTTCACGGTGAGGCCTGTGAGCGTGAGCGAGCGCACCATCTCGAAGGAGAGGAAGCCGACGATGTCGACGATGTCATCGCCGGCTTTGAGGCCGAGGTGCGTGGGGAGGTTGAGGAACTCGCGGAAGCGTTTTGCTGGGACATGTGTTAGTCTGCACATACTTGGAAGAAACACAAACGCACCTTTCCGGTACGTGAACGACGCTTTTCGGCAGTCGGAATAGTGCTGATACTTCGCGCGTCATTTGCCGGGTGGCGTCGTCCGCTTCCTAGGAGCTTTGTCAAAGGGAGGCAGATCCGCACGTCTTCGCTCATACCTTCAGACGCAATATCGACGCCTCGTGCGCCTCGATATCGTCCTCGTCCTCCTCGTCATCCGACTAGCGCCCGCTCTGCTTCAGCACCTCGGAGTATATCGTGGTCATCTCCCAGGGCAGCTTGATCGTAGTCTCCTGCGCCTTCGTCGTCAGCTTCTCTAGCGGCACGTCAGCACGGGCGTCAGGGGGGCAGCAGGGCCGCACGCACCGTCACCGCCGTCCTCGATCGTCTCGACCTCCACACCCCCGCCGCCGCCGCCGCCCGAGTCCTTCGCGTGCTTGCGCATGTCCTTCCACGAGAGGTACGTACGCAGGCGGTTGACCTTCCCGCGGTCGTGTCGGATGAAGAAGATGAGGTCCTCCGGGGACAGGTAGCGCGTGCCGCGCCGCGTGGCGAGCGCGTGCTTGGACAATCTGCATCCGTTGGTTCTTTGCGTTAGGTCAGAATAACTCGCTCTAGCCGTTCGATACAGACCAGCTCGATGATTTGGACGCAGACGATGTCTTCCACGAGGTTGGCTGCCTCTGAGTTGGGGTCCTGGACAGTGCCGAAGACGAACATCTGAATTGCCTTTAGTTTTTCTTGACTACACCGTTAATTTTACTCGAGTACCATCTGGGAGATTTCCTGGGTGTATTTGTACTCTCTGATGACATTTCCGGTGTCGAAAACGGCCCCTTTTCTTGCAGCCATGGCCGCGGCGCCGAGCGTATTACAACGTGCAAGGAAACGAGGGAGACTAGAAGAGACTTAAGCTCACGTGAATTAATATTTCGGAACCGAGATCTGATTTGTACCAATGACTCACAGGCAAAGCTACCCCTGAACCAGGTGGTTATAAAGCTGCACGATATCATACGATCGTCTTTATCACCGAACACTCATGTCCGAATCTGCGCCGCTGGTCGAATATCGAGGCAACTGCCACTGTGGCGCCTTCAAGTTCACATTCAAGTCCACGGAACTCAAGCAGGTGTTCACGTGTGACTGCAGCATCTGTTCCAAAGTACACTATTTGGATCCATACTTGCAATAAACTCATGCCGCATCGTCAGAATGGATATTTGTGGGCGTTCCCAGCTAACGCCGACGACTTTGCTGTCGTGAAAGGCGACGAGAACTCCACGCTGGTGACCTATGAGTTCGGGAAGCGCACGATGGCTCACAAGGTGCGTTTCCTGGTGCGACTTGCGTGTTTTTTAGACATAGACCTGGAATTACAGTTCTGTCCTACATGTGGAACATCGGTCATATGTCGCATGCACAACCCTAGCAATGCCAATGGCATGTCCGTAGGGATCAACGTACGGCGTCAAACTACCGTAAAGGAAGATATTTACTCAAGGCGTTCCCAGCTCCGCGCGGTCGCAGACCTGGACTTCGCCTCCCTGCCGGTGAACACTAGCTACAAAGGGTCTGCGCTCGAGCCCGCGTATCAAGTCCCGGCGCCGGTCCCCGCAGGACCCGTCCCCGAAGGCTCAACCGAGTACAATGGCAACTGCCACTGCGGCGCCGTCGCCTATACGCTCCTGAGCCCTGAGAAAATCACCGAACTCACAGTGACAGACTGCAACTGTAGCATTTGCTCCCGGGTGCGCCTCCTCTCCTGACCTTCGAATTATTCTCGGGGGTATTAACAGATGAATGAAAAGGACGCGACGCTCTGGATATATCCCGCAACGACCAATGTCACGTTCAGGGGACTGGAATCCTTGACGGAGTATACCTTCGCAAAGAAGTGGACATACCACGGGTTCGTAACCTCGAACCTCGCCTCAAATTCTTGCCAACTAACAGCATTCTCATTTCATTCTTTTTTGAACAACAGCTTCTGTAAGATCTGCGGTGTCGCGATCTACGAGCGGTTCGTCGGGAAACGTGAAAATGGGGAAGATCGCGCGCTTATGAGAGCGTTGAACGTCCGCACGATGAATGGCGTGGATATAAAGTCCCTCGAGGTGGAGAAGCTCGATGGGAAGGCGGACCAACCCGCATATGAAGTATCTGTATGAAGTGTAGGCCCGGTGAGGGTAGTATAGCAGGACTGCTTCAACGCACCCATAAGGTACTTTGCATCCACAAGTCTGTTTTGTAACCAGAACTCTCCAAATGAATGAATTCGGCTTGCACTGTCAATTTACCGTAGTCGAAAGTACAGTACTTCCCGGTTGTTTCCATCACTAACCGGCCTTGCACCGTAAGGCCAGTGCCAAGTGCGGGGACTCGGCAACTCGGCACTTCGGTACACGGTCACATGACCGTCATGCTAACTTTTCGCGACGTTCAAGCAATGCCAACGAGCACTTGGGGGCAGGATTTTCGGCAGCTAAACAAATACTAATAACATCTAAGGCCCCTCACCATAATTAGAATTCCTTAGCTGGATGATCCTGATCAGATTTTGCGAACTTATAAGTCGAATAGCTCAGGTCATTGTTCACAACGGCAGAGCACAATGATATTTTAATCTCAACATAGTAATCTATGACTGGAGAGGACATTTTGAACGATTGTGACCCTCCTGACTAATCCCCAGCAACGGCTATGTTCGGAGTGGCGGCGGGCACCCGCTCGCGCCACTCGTTTCTCAGGCGGCTGCGCAAGTGAAGGCGACTGCTGCTTATGCAAGCCGAGCGTACGGCGTGGGGAACCGCCGCCTTATGTGGCTTTCCTTCTTTAGTTCTTAGATACTTTCGATTTTTTTTTTTTTTTTTTTTTTTTTTTTTTGGCGGCGCACCCAGGTCCCAACGAGAGCACCCACTTACTCATCCTGCATCTCCATCAGTTGCATTCTTCCCGAGCTTCCGTAAATTCCTCATTTCTGCCATGAGTTGGTGGGAGCATTTATCATCTGCGGTTTTCTTGCAGAATATTCCTTGGCTGTTTCGTCCATAATAACGATAGCAACCCACAAATATCTGCATTGGGGTCAGTTGACTCGGAAAGTTGTCCAAACTCCTCTTCATTAGTTCCGCAATAACGTCTGAGGTTATCGCAGAACCTGTTTTGACTGGATGTGGATCCAACCAGCGAACAGTTTACATGCAACGTGCGGCTTCAGCTAACAGAGAAATGACCTTGTAACTTGTGAGTATTCAACATGCGCATGTTATTGAAGAGGAATATTAATTCCACATGCGAGATTTATACAGTGGGCAGTAAAAGATTGACCGTCTGCCCCTGAAGATAAACTTGGATTCCTCTCCAATTTTGGGTCTCGCCCACTTGGACCATGAACTAGCTGGCCTTCTGGGATGAAGGTACGTTGCGATCTTGTAAATTTTACTCGGAAGGATGAGACCTTTTCAATTTTCTCAACTTAAAACCAGTCTTGCCTGAGAACCGATAACACTTATGCGGGGCGGCAAATTCAATAAGTATATGGTGACCCAAAGCATGCGCCATATGCATTATGACATTTTCAAAAGCATTCAATCCATATTAAGCTTTCCTGCTGACCAAATACTCGATACTACCGGCAAAAGAAAAGTCCTCTAGTACTTGATCGTGAACTCCGCCGCCGTCGAGCCGCCCACATTCACCGTGGTCGACAGCCCGTCCGCGGGGTCGTTGACCGTGCTCCACGTGATGCTCGGGAACACGCCAGTCGAAAGCTCCAAATTCGTCGCCGAGAACACAGTCGAGCCTGCGGGATAGTCGCTCGCCTCGGTCACCCCGTACGCCTCGAGCGTGATCGTCGCCCACGCGAGCTCCTCGCCGCCGTCGACCTGCAACGCGGTGCCGCCGATGTTGGTGAAGGACGAGAGGTAGTTGAATGTGGAGCCGGAGGTGCCGACGAGCTGCACCTCGCCGTTGAGCGCCTGCCCGACGCCCACCTGGACAGGCGTGGTGAAGAAGACATTGTCGCCGTAGAGGTACCAGCTTGCGACCGCCCAGAACTCGCCGCCACCGGCCGCAGAGCCGCCGTACTGCAATGATCGCGCGCGGGCATCAGCACAGCGTGGCAGTAATAGGAATTCAGAAGCGCACCTGGAGCACGGGCTGCATGATCGCGTCAAAGGTCGCAGGCTCGATCGAGTTGAAGAGGAAGATCGTCTGCCCGACCCACGTCGCGGGCACGGGCGGGACCGCCCACGTCGTCTTGAACGAGCCGATCGCCGCACCCGTGTTGAGCCAGTTCGCGTACGTGACCCAGCCCGTCTCCTCAGGCGTCGGCGCTCCGGTAGTTGGCGTGGGCGCCGCGCCGGGCGTGACGACGTGCACGACGGTGCCGTCGGCGTCGACGACGTGGATGTCGGACCCGACGTGCTTGACGCGGCCGCCCGCGGGGACCTCGCGCACGTTCGTGCTGAGGCGGTAGCCTTTGGGCGTGAGGACCTGGGACGCGACGGGCGCAGCGAGCACGGAAGGGGCGATGAGGATGGCGGCGAGGGCGGCGGCGCCGAGCGAGCGGAGGTTGAACATGGTCTGAAGGCGGCAGATATTAAGTTAAGTAAATAAATTCGAGGGGCGAAGCGGAGAGAAGGACACACAGAGAAGAAGAGAGAGGGTGGAGTCGCAAGGCAGGTATGTACCGTTGGACGTGGCCTCACCTTCACAAGCTCGCGCTTTAAATAAGAACGCGTCTAGTGTGTCCTAGCAGAGATATCAGGGACGAAATCTTCTCATGACCCGAAATATCACGAGCGCGTATGGAAGTTCTGCTTCTGGACGGCATTCGAATCAAAGATGAGCCCCATTGCACACGGGCGTCTCGCCGACGGAGTCATCTGCGTGCAGAACCTCGATTGCCGTGTCGCGCCGTCTACGCAATAATGAGCGAGGGGAGAGACAACCCAACATCGCGCCAGTTTCAGATACCGCGAAACAGGCACGAGTTGGACAGAATATGTCCGCGTTCCGTTTTCCCCGCCGGCCATCCAGGCGACGGCTAGGCGGCTGAGCGTGAGTTATCCGCAGCGTATTCTTTCAAGCATACGCACCCGTCCGCGTTTCGGCATTGCATGTTGTATCTCCTAAAGGCGAATTGCGATAGATGGCAGTGATGACGCCGACGGAAGTCCTGCGGCGGACGGGAGGACTAGGTCGCGTGACGGATAGCTTATTTTTGGGAGCGGATTCTGATCTGCTTCCGTTTTTCCATATGCATGCTATATTCTGAGACGCACCTTCGCAATCTGCAACAATGTGCAGTTCAGAGCACGAGTGCCTTGAAACGTGTCATTTGCGCCCGAGGCTGTAACTGGCAGTGTAAAGAACAAGCTAAACTAAATAGAAGGAGGGAAACTGTTAACATGTCTCGCTGGTGAGGAAAGATATACCTTCCGTATTGGGTGGAACCCGCGAGCTACGGAGTGCTCAGCCTCGAGATTGGCGCCAAAGAGTCCATGGACCAGGCTGGATGCCGTTACAGAATAGGTACCGCCGCTGCGTTTTCTCAAACCCACGTTTGAGTTGTTCGCAAGTGTATAGTGAAACGCGCGTCCAAATTGCGCCGTCGGTCCGCCCACGAGCGCTCCACCCAGATCCCCGCGATTGGTGATGGAACGCCGGTCCTGAAGCTGCCCAGAACGAGGTTCACCCGCAGCGAGGCTGCTCTCTGTTCCCGATCCGCAGTAGCCAGGGTGGTCTCTGCCACGTCGCGTAGACGAGCGAGCGGCATCATGATGGAATGAGGGTGTGACTCAAAGTGTGAGTGTGACTTTGTCGTTTTGGCAATGTTAACATCGCCACGTGCCTCTCTTTTTTGCTCCTGCCCCTAACCAAATTGAACGTTTTCGCGCTAGACATCTCAAGCGACCAAGTTATAGTCTATCCCGCCATCATATGAAGAGACTGCGTTCCTTCTTCCACATCCGATGCATCACCATTGTTCAGCGGCCTCGGGTTGTCTCGCAGACCTATTAGCAGTGTTCGCCCGAGGGGCGAAGGCCTCAAATTTTTAAGGCCTTATTAAGGCCTTAAAGAAGGGCTTAAGAAATTTTGGCTGAACCTTAAGCCCCAGTGAGAACACCAGCTACAAATAATGAGAAATATCGAGAGATATCGAGGTTTTTGACAAATCCTCGATATCCCTGGCCAATCTGGACATAGCTCGATGAGCCTCGATGACAGAGCGAGAGAGATTGATGCAAATCGAGCGGGATCGAGAAATACATCGAGCTCCATTGAGGTGCATTGAGAACAGTCGTAATGTGGTACTATCGGCTCCCGTTCCCATTCCCGCTTGTCCCCACGACATCCCTGCGCCTCGTTGCTCGTCTCGCCACTCCTGAGGACTATGCGTGTAGTCCCCGCTCCCTTCTGTGTCATGTGTTGAGACGATGGAATCTAGACAATGATACGAAATCAGTACAACTGCTGTCCTTGTCGGAAAAGGACTTACGGTGACGTGAAAGATGGATAGGCGCTTTGGATGTGGCTAAGTAATGATATGTATCAGCGCAGATGTGGAGAGTCTGAAATCGACATACAGTAATTTATACAAATCAAAGAGGACCTATCAGGCAGTTAGCGCCAGCTAGTGAGCTATGAGATGTGTTCAAAAGCATAGTACTCACCGGCAACCTCCAGGTATTCGGCTATTCACTCTAAACGGCCTGCAACGCCGCGTTGGCTGCCTTTGAGGCTGCCGCACTCTGATCCTCAAACACCTTTGTCAAAAATGTGAGCACAATGTCTCTCTCTTGGCACAGTTTACTTAGATGGGTTGGTAAGTTGTGGCGTGAGCACGACTCTAATCACACAATAGACTGTAGTGGTTCAAGATAAAGTTAGTTATTGTCATAGTACGAAATACATCGGTTTAAATACGCATAAGTGAACAGCCTCGGTGAGTCATACTGAGTCAGAATAAATATTCTACAATGTCCTAAAGTGTTCCATGATATTCTACGCTACACAGGTTGACTCTGGCGGCTTGCCGAGTCATGCCCGAAGGCTGTGTCTCCAACACTCTCAGAATCGATTGAAATCACCTTCAGCTCGGCCGGTGACAGGTTGGCCATGTAGGCGTCAAAAACGACCTTCGTTACTCTACCATTTGCCTTAATGTAGTCCCTGAGACACAAGTTCCTGATGCCGACTCGGAGTAAGTATTGACATCATTAAGATAACTCAATTCACCTTGGTTTTGTACTGTTCGTTACACGAAGGTAGCTGATTTTTCCGGACACCGATGCCGAAGTTTGTGCAGGCCCGGGGGCGGGTAAAGATTTCTCTGTTGGTTTATTAGTAAGATCGAGAAATTGGTATTTTGCGTACTTTTCTGGTCTTTTTTGCTCGTAGTCTCAATGAAATCAAACCGCGTAGTTGGTCCGGTTGACTTCCCGGGGGAAGCCCTATCAATGATGTTATTTCAAACAATGGGTGCGGAGATAGACAGACTTACAGCGGGTTATCAACCCATAGATTAAATCAGCTCGGATTCAATTGACACTTTGATAAACCGCGTACCTCGGAAACACGTTTCATAGGGATAATTCTAATGGGAAACCCGGCTTCCCAGAGAAACCCTTCCAAAAAGATTGTGTTATTAGGAAGCCCGGTTTCTCGGGGTTTCCCTTGCCGGCGCTGAGCCGAAGAGTTCCTCGAAAAGGAAATGTTTACTTGATGAAAACTCAACCTTACCATGTATCTTGATTGTGTGTTCGATTATTAGGGTGATTTCAATGAAATACACGACCTGGAAGTAGTGCAAGGTCCGCTGGGATGTTTAATTGAGTGCGAAATGTCAGAAACCGAAAGTCGGGATCTAGTCCGTGCTGTCACGACCCGGTTAAGGTGTCGGGCCCTGTTAGGGTGCCGACTCCCGTTAGCTGTGTCCGGCGACGGCTGGCCGTTAAACTCAGAGGAAGGGACCTTGACTGCAGGGAGCACTAAGACGAGCGTTGGCAAACGGGTAAGGAGTACACGTGGCATGGGCTACGTATATAGCCATCTCGGCAAACTATCTCCATACAGACACGTCGCATCAAGCTCGCCCAACACCGAAACTTGACACGAAAGGTCTCATGAGGTGCAGGTACCAACCAACATCATTTTCTAATGGCAAGGGCTGCCCGAGTCAAATACCGAGCTAGACGTCCTCGCATGATATCTTATGCTCAAATATGTTTTAGCTATCGCCCAGAGAGACATCATATTTTTTGGACCAGCCTACAGAGAGGTGTAAGTGTTCGGACGTTGAACTCAGCGCACTTTGATGCCATCAAATTGAACTTTTGCTCCTTGGGTACGTCCAACGGCTCGAAGCCCAAGAAGAAACATAAGGAACTCCTATGAAAATACTAATAGACTCATACAATTTATTTCAGATCAACCGGTGAAGAATTGGGATCGCCGTGGGCTATATGAACCTTTTTAAACTCTGAAGGCTGCGCCGAAAGTTCAAAGGGCTTCTCGTTAGACTTTGCAAATATTTCCCTGATCTGTGGGGTTTCTCTGAGAAACCGGGTTGCCCATTAGAATTATCCGTTTCATAGGGTTCGGTATCGGTTTCGGTGAGGTTGCAGCAGCGGGCGGTTGAGGATACGGTAGCAGCAGGGGAGGACGAGAGTTTTGATGCAACAGCTTTCACGAGTTAGGAATATGCAGCATTGTCCAAGAACTGAGATAGTGTGACCTGAGAGAGTTTATATGCGCACCTTAAAGTTTCAAAGCAGACACTCAGATTTTTGTACGCCTTTTTGGTCTGTTCGAGTTCTTCTTGGAGTCGGTTGTGTGACTGGAATAGCGGTATGTGATCGAAACTGCGATGGTCCATCAGCATTTGATGAGTAGCCTCAGCAACGGTGGAGTTCCAAGGCAGGTGAGATGATCCGCCGTGGTTATGCTTGATGAAATGTGAACAAGCGGATGCAACACCAGATGTGGGGGCAGGTACATACCCATTCACTGGTGTCAAAGGGAGAACGGGCATTGAATCCAAAAGCGCCCTCAGATTGATAGCTTGAATGACGAGCACAGGTATCTTGGAATACATCCAATGGTGACAGAGGGCTTTCGGCTCCGGGGGAGATGCGAGATGAGAAGGCAAAGCTGTGCAAAGAGCCGTCATTGGTTGATGGTGTCTAGTGTTAGCAAAGTTCGGTTCAGAAATCGGTTCGAACCGGAACCGAACTGAACTGAACGTGGGGTTCAGGTTCAAGGTTCGGAAAACTGCTGAACTTGAACCGCAGGTCTGGTTCAGCATTCGGCCAGCTGTTGTCGTGTTTAGTGATGTGCTTGGCTTGGCTTGGCTTTGAAGCCCCGGCTTTGGCTTGGCTTCGTCTGGCTTTGGCTTCACATTCTTGAAGCCAAAGCCAAAGCCGTCCGGGAGGGCTTGGCTTGGCTTGGCTTTGGCTCAAGCCAGGGCTTGGGGGGATATTTTTTTCCCTGTCCCCGGGTACCGCAGCAATCTTTAATGGTGGCTGGGGACCAACCCTAGAGCAAGGATTAATGAGTGCACAATGTTTCTGGGCATCATTTGGCACTGGAGCGTTGAGAGCGAGTCGAGAAAGTCGTTGAGCACGACACGACAACCGTGAGATACATGCAAGCCGTCTCGGCAAGGCATCAAAGCCGAAGATGATTGACCGTGACCGACCGGATAGAACCGATTCTAAATTTGGGTGAGGTAACGAAGTTCAACATTGGTATTCACTCCCTATTGTGCACCCAAATTGTCCACTTGGACGACCATTTTCTGGCAGGCCGAAGCCAAGGCCTAAGCCCTTGGCTTTGGCTTCAGACATCCCAAGCCAAAGCCAAAGCCCCCGCGAAGCCAACCCTTTGGCTTGGCTTGGCTTGTGAAGCCAAGGGCTTGGCTTCGTGGCTTGTTGGCTTGAAGCCAAGCCAAGCACATCACTAGTCGCGTTCGAACCCCGAACCTGAAGCCGAACCTGCCAGTGAAGCACATATTTCAGACAATTTACCTGCAAGTATGTATATTTTTGTGCACGGTTTCATTGGCCGTTGGCAAATACTCAAGCCATTTGGTCCTGCTTTAAGTCACAGTATGTCACCGGTTGTCACAACTGGTGACCAGCACGAAATATTGTTCAAAGCTCATTGGGGGGCTTTGGACAACGGTTTTAAGTCATGGAATATAACAGCAGGGTCAAAATACGCACCAGGGATGTTTTTTCTGCATCGAAAATTGGGCCCCCCGAGGCGGCCGAATTTCTTTAGGTTCGAACACGTTCGAACTCGAACCGAACCTGAACGCAGGTTCAGGTTCAAGGTTCGGGGATCTCCTGAACCGAATGCGAGGTTCAGGTTCGGCATTCAGAGAAAGAGGCCCCGAACCTGAACCGAACCGAACTTTGCCAACACTAATGGTGTCAGAGCTGGATTATGTACTGTAGTACTAAGAGGTAGAGAGGGATGAGACAATTGGGTGGGTGAGATGGAAGGTGTACAGTGCTCTCCCATGATGCTGTGGACAGTGTGAGGTCGTTGAAGCTTGGGAGACTGTCGTCAATAGTGTCACATCATCATGCAATTGGGATTGCGCCCACGTGATTGGCCTTAACCCACACGAAAATACATGGAATCCAATAAATCCACTCTGCATCTGCTTCATGCATGCCTGCCATACTGCCGACCTCTAACTCCATTTTTTGAACCACAAAAACTCGCCCTTACTCATCAAATGGGACCATTCCGACGACAGATGAGATGAAATTTACATCGATGACTGTGAGCAATCCATAAAGTATTTGATGAGACTACGAGAAGATGCTGATCAGGGGAGGAGTAAGTATGGACCAGTGCCAATGTGGTGGTCTCGTCATCGACTTTGGCTTGGAAAAGAACTGGATTTCCGCATAGGCTTCTTTGCCATCGGAGTCAATAAAATGGATGAGAAAAATGAACAAAGAAGTCTTTCAATAAAATTTTGAGCACCCACCCGAACATTAAGAGACATTTGTGCTTTGTTCAGAGCCTTCTGGTTCTCTTTCCAAGCAGAACGAGCAATTTGGCCATTAGGAAGGCATAACCGTGCCCACCACTGAAGTGATGGATAAACATTCTCTGGGTATACATCCCCCATTACCTCCTCTAGGTACCCCCTGATCGCTTCGCACTGCACTCCGTTAATTAGCTGATTGTACTCATCTTTTGCATGAAGCAAGATATAGCCATTGTCCGGAACCTCAGACCCACGAGGCACTTTCTCTTCATTCGGCTCGAGATCGGGTATCAAAGATTTGAGAGCATTAACTTGGGCCCGTCGACATCCACGCTGCGAGAGGTTGGCATATGGATTCAAATGCTACTTCATTTCCTCGCCAAGATTGCCGATAGTACGTTCCATGATCCATTGTGTATAGTATGCGCTGTGGCCTAATCAGATGATTCCGAAGGCAAGATGAAGAAGTTGATGAATGCTGTGACGGCAGAAATGAAGCTGTGACGCCATTCTCTTGTAGTACAATTCTTCGAATTCTTCTACAGCCTGATAAAGCTTTTTGTATGTGTCAATAACCTCCTCGCAGGAGATGGAGCATTGGTAAATGATATGATATGCCCTAACAAATTTGCAGTAATTCTTCCAGTAGACCTCAGGTAGAATATTGTGCAGGAGCCTGGGGCTGAGACCGGATAGGTATGTGAGCATTTCTTGGGCTTTATATCCACTGGAAATCTTTTCCGCAATATTGCAAGGCAGATGATCAAAGGAACCTGGAAGGTAGGAAGTCATGTTAAAAACTATCTTGCTAAGGGCTAAACGAACCTGGAAGGTAGGGTGTCGCGTCAGCAACCCTCTGACTGTGTTCCTTCCATACATTGTCCTTCAGGACAGCCCATACCCAATCAGCAACAGCATCGGTAGGATCGCAGGCAAGAGTTCCCCGCCAAAGGGAAAGAAGCAGCTCGAACAAATTAGGGTGTTTCATAATTAAAAATTCGACCCCAACCTGAGCCCCAACTTGAGCCCCAACTTGAGCGCAACTTGGCCAAAGTTGGGGCTCAAGTTGGGGATTCAATTGTGAAACACCTGCACTCCCATTTTACCAGAAACCAGGCTCAACTGAGCCTCAACTTCAAAACCACAACTTGAGATTTCTTCTCACAAGCAGTTAAGCAGGTTTGTCGGGAGCTGGAGTCGGGCATCGGAATGGTGGTGCTCTGAAATGTAGTTGTATTTTATGTGCCTAGCCTTGTAAATGGTTTTTGGTGGACTTGAATCATATGGTTATTTGCCTGAACTGCACTACAATTATTTTAGAGGTAGTTTGAGATGTGGTGGGAGTCAAGGCGGGAGACCGACAGCCGACAATGGAAAGATCAAAGGCGCAGATTGGCGTCAAGATCCAGGAATACCCAGATGTAGATCCAGCAATCAGACTGTTTCATCGTGTATGAGCACCGTCAATAAGGACAGAATCGTCATCGGTCAGGCGACCCTCCTCGACCACATGGAGGTATTCCTTCCCATGGTAGTATCATCGTACGTGTCAATCTGAATCTTGTTATCCTCAGTACATTGTGCATGGATCTGTGCTGTACACGTCTGTCGGTGGTGCATGAGATTTGCACCCTCTCTGCTTTTCCAGAGTGCCTGAAGCACTGGACTGACAGGTACAGTATCAAATTGTTGGCGTGCAATTTTCGTGAGACCACTGCTACTCTCGAGTCGAATGGGATCGTAACAGGATTCTCTGCATCTGGGGCATGCTTCGAGTTCCTCAATGCGAGCGGTACAAGCAATGCGCGAGTTAGGACACATGTGATGCGAAGAGGTATGATGCCAGTTAATTCGGCTATCTGTTTTTTTATCCTGTAGTGTGAGAGCATTCTGACATCAGGACTGTGGAGATAAATTCCTCGTCGCGTAGCTTTGTATGTTTCCTCGGAAGCATATGTGTCAGCCAGGAAGGTATCAAGTGACAGTCGGAAATCTTGATCGGTGCTGATATCGACACATTCCTGAATCGGATTGTGCAAGCGGTGAATAACCTCGTCAGCGAGCCCACTATCGTCTAGGGATGCATCTTCCAGTGCCCGAATAAAAAGCTGAGTTGTATGGATATCATCAATAACAGAAAGTGTTTCTGAAAGTCAAGGGAGGGGCAGTGGAATATCTTGAAGACCCTGTGGTAGAATCTGCGGCGAGCCGGGCAGGGAAATATCGGGACTGGGAGACAGTGGGCGATGTGGCACGGCACTGGCATCTTGTTCATCCTCCGAGTCATGAACGGGCCAAGGATCTGCGAGACTGCCAGGATTGGGGATGTCATCTTCCTGAAATGCCAGTGGCAGCCAATTAGCGTGCAATCAAATGATATTTGATCTACTCACCGGTGCTTTTTTCGAGGCAAATGTAGCATCAGGAGGAGGCGAGTCATCGCCTACGCATGTAGAAAACCAGGAGGACCATGATGCTAACCGTCTCCCAGCGTGGAAACCGATGACATGTTTGATAGGGCAGAGAAACCCCGTGCTCGGAAACCGTCGGTGCAAGTCATGGAGGAGGAGGTCTTGATGCAGGCACTGGCAGAAGCAGCCGAGGACAACTGCCCCGACGATGGTGCAATTGAGATTGACTCAGACGAAGAATATCGCGAGTAGTTACTTCAATTAATTTGCTGTTTTTGGCTGCACCGAATAGCGCGGGAAATTTATTTTAAGGCCTTAAAACACCCTTAAATTTAAGGCCTTTGCCCCTCGGAAGGCCTTGAGGGTTCTCAGAACCGAATTTAAGGCCTTAAGGGCAAACACCACCTATTAGCACATAGCTGTGTGCGTGTTGTCCTTCAGCTGCAATTATCCGCTCAGATTCGGAGGCTCAAAGGACCTGAAGGCATGCGGTGCACATGCACACTCAATGGGATGGATGGCATATGTCCAGCACAGAGAAGCCTGTTCGACCCGGGGTCAGGGCTTGCATTCCAAAGGCCTTTTATTCTGCATGAGGAAAAGTGCGTCTTCCGATTTCTAATTTCTGGATGGACTCTCTTGTCCTAGTTCCATTTGCGCCATTTGACTCTATTTACCCTTCCCCGGAGCTGTGTCATGTACAGTCTGGCAGGCAGTAACCCTAGCAATTTTCCTTAAGCATTAGACGTCTCAATGCAAATCACTGCTTAATCTCTGTTCAGTTTAAACCAAGCCAATGAGGGGTGAACCGACTTCTAAGACTGTTGAGCGGTGATAAGCCATGTATCTACACATGCATGAAAATCGCATTTTTGTGACTTTTTATCCTTAAGGCCTTTCATCTAGACCAGACCAGCTACTTAGAGTGCATATCCTCCATGGGATAGTGTACTTAGACTGTAGAAGGCCGTAAGCCAGCTTAAAGAAACTAAAACCAGAGTTACTAGATCTAAGCCGGCCTGGCTAAGGTTGGACTAGATCAAGTTGACTCACCTGTGCTGGGCAGAGTTCTGCAGGAGGGTTCATGCAGGCCCACCCACCGAAGTCTGTGCTCAAGGTCAATGAAGGGGAACTACGGAGGAGCTAACAAAGGCGGCATTGGCTTGATAACAAGCTGGTGGTAGTGAATTCCTACAGGAAGCAACTAATAAGTCGAGCCAAGAAGGTGTGGCGGTCACGTGGTATCAGTCCTGCGGGAGGGTTCTGGATGACACATGTCCGCTTTAGATATGGAAAGAAATGAGTGCAGGGGCTATAGCTAGTTGTGGGAAGCTACGGTTACCCCTGGTGAACCTACCCGTGAAAGACTGAGTGACTAATAAGAGATGACACTTCAGCGGGAGGGAAACTCATTGCTACCCACGGAAAGGGGTCTAACCAACCCGCATACCTTAGGATCAGAGTGGCGTGCTTATTGTTCCTTCAGCAATTTGGCTTGCTTAGAGATAGTATTGGGAACTCACTCTTAGTTGGCGTGGACCCACCAGCGGGCCATATAGTTGCCAAGGAGGGTTACTTTGACAGTCAACCGACAGACCGAGACATCGAGGGGGAGCCTCCCGCATTGCTAACTTGATTGATATCAATGATTTCTTATCTCTGTTTAGTTGTGGTGAAGTGTATAAAAAGGTGTAGTCTACTTAGTTTGTAGCAGTGAATCTTACCCCCACATTACAGGCTCTGGGACTAACTAGAATCTAATAAAACTTGACTGAGGAGAAAAGACCTTTGTGGCGAATAACCATTAGACTCAAGATAAGACTTTATAAGTGCTCATCCCACGAGAATTGGTAGCCAGTTGTCTGACCCGCAGTCTTACTCTAGTTTCCTTAGTAGCTGGGAGCTCAGGACCTAGTTTTAAAGTTTGAAACCCCTGGTCCCGCAGAATCTAAGAGTGTGATCCTGGGAGGCCTGGGGCTCGGACCAAGTCTTGACATAAAATCTGTCTTTGACGTCTTTCGCGTCTTGCCCAAGACACCAAAGACAAATGTGTAGTTTTACTAATGTGTGCTACATGCTGGACTCCTCTACCTATGTATACGACTCATCTGCCTGCCATTCAGGAAGTGCCAAAAGAACAATTGGAAGAATCATAAACGATATTGCGGAAAGCACGAGTTCGACCCTAAGTTTCTCATCCCTGAGCCAGAGGTTCCCGACAAATTCATTGGTTGTCCCGCAGCCGCTCCTGGCTTCATTCGAACTCCAGCACTCCAGCGCCAGATTTGGTATTTGAGCAAGGCTGACTCCCAGCACTCCGATTATCATGTTAAGTGATTTCCTTCTGCAAAGAATCATCCTCCCTCTGACATTGCTACTGTTCGATACCATGATGGGCACACAAGATCCATTATCATCAATCATCTGGAGGGTGGTGGGTTTCCCGTTTTGTCCTTCGAACAGGCTTTTACTCAGTGGACACTACAAGTAGCTCATCAGCAAAACAGATCATGTCTGGCTTGTCTAGCACCATACCAACCAGACATGCCACATCACCAGATTTTGATCTGGCTACATTATGACTTGGCACTTGCCAGAATGCAATTCTGGCAGCCATACCAGCCAGTTCAGCATTCTGGTACTGGAATACATAAGTATAGCACACACAATAAATATTGAGAAAATGATTTATATTCGGAAACTGATACACATGGACAGCTTCTAGATATAGAGGTACTACAGTAGTCACTGTGGACACTTTGCATGCCTTGCACCCACGCTCAACCCACACCCACTCGACCCAATCCTAATTACCGCTCATGCCTTGACACGCCATGCCTGCCTTCTGCTCATACCTCACCCGCTGACGGCCTCACCGCACGCAGATCTACCGACTGCCTGCACATGTTCGCTCGCCTGGGCCCGGCTCAAGGGCGTGCATGGCCCCAAGCTGGATGGCAAAGAAGAGGTCAGTGCACGTGCACGAACCAGTGAGGGGCGACATACCTCCTTTGCTCTCTGCTTGCTTCACATGCCTGTTCGCCTGTGGTGCCGATCCAGGCGTGCACCACTGAGTCCCCCAGGCGGCGCTGTGGATGCTGATGTATTGTGTGCCGATTCTGAATGCGTGCTGCACCCCTGACACCAACGAGCTAAATGGGGAAGGAGATGTCAGCCCGCACAGGAACAACTGGGGGAGAGTACATACCGGCAGCTATTCAACATCAATCATCACGGCCAGGCTACCAAGAGATGTGAGTGAGATAACACAAGGTGCCACAAGCGGCTACTTCGTGTGCAAGGACAGTGCACAGAGAGATTTTTTAAAAAGGCTACAGGCAGCCAATATGCAACACAGTGCAGGGAAGAAGATACAGATGTGGAGCCACAGGCGGCAGGGTGCGACACAGCGCAGAATGGTAGGCTCGAAGGAAGAGCACAGAGGACCAGCCACAGGGGGGAGACAAGCCCAAGAACATATGAATCTCCACAGGTTTCAAGACATTAGTGTGGCTTCTGACAGCGTCGAGGGTGAGCAGGTGAGGGGAAGAAGGAAGCGAGAGGAAGGCACACTGGGGTTGAGCAAATATCAGCTGGCTGCATTATAGGTCCCATACTGTAGAAATCATTTTGAGTATCAAGTGAGCTTAAATTAGACCCGATACCTACCATATTATTTCCCCTGATATCTGCGGATCTACCCGATATGGGAAATCGATGGGAATCAGGGCAAATGATATGGTAGGTATTGGGTCTGATTTAAGCTCACTTGATACTCAAAATCATTTCTACAATATCAGACCTATAATGCAGCCAGCTGATATTTGCTCAACCCTGGTGTGAAGGGAGCGACAAACCAACCATCAAAATCACGCCATTTGGTCACGTGTATTCGGAGTTTGAATGTCTTGGCAAATTCGATGTTGGCCTCCTCACCTTGTCCTCGTCTCAATGCTACTGATACATAGGGCTGCACGCCGTGCCCGTCACAGACATGGTTGTCATTTTGACGGGTGAGCGACGTGTTGTACATCAAGTGTTCTCGAGTCTGCGACCGTTCTCTTCAGACTGAATATATTAGGAAGTACAGATTACTCACCTGCGACCGTTCTCTTCAGACTGAAGAGATCGGCCGCAGGTCTCCAGTATATACACAACCCCCTGACGCCAAACACCGTGTATGCATCGCGTCCCCATCTGGACAGCGCGGTCAATACTACAACACTCCCCCTGACCGCGCTATCCAGTAGCTCCAGCGTCCAACCCAACCATCCGGCGGAGCTGGGACGTCGTATCGCATGGGAGGACTTTGGTGAGGAGGTCGGCGGGGTTTTGATCAGATGGGCAGTAGTGAAAGGTAACATCCTTGTCATCGATTAAGTCCCGGATGTAATGATATTTCAACGCAATATGCTTGGCCTTGTCGTGCATCACTGGGTACTCAGCAACTGAGATGGTGGATTGATTATCGCAATGCATTGGTGACAGATGATCCAACGGCTGTTCCATGAGCTCCCCAAGTAGGTTCCGGATGAACATGAGTTCCCTGCTGGAGTGGCTCCCTGCGATGTACTCCGCTTCCATCGTAGACTGAGCAGCGACACTTTGAAGGCGGCTGATCTACGAGACAGCTCCTCTGGCAAGAAGGACGACAGTTCCAGAGGTTGACCGCATTTTGTCTTTGTCACCAGCCCAGTCTGCATCTGTGTAGCAAATGAGGGTACGAGACAGAGGGATCGAGCGATGCCCTGGCCTGCGGTAGGTGATCCCGAGATGCAGTGTGCCTGTCACGATCCGTTCCATTGGATTCCATCGGACACCGTCGGAGTTACTCATCATCAACTCCAACTTGGCCATTGGCTCTTATTATCATGAACACTCTTCCACATGCTCTTCGACAATTATGTGCACATATGATTTGTCATGTGGTCACGGTGGAGACGTAGTCTCCGGTACGGCTGCGGAGCTCTACAGGACAGCAACTCGGGATGGCGCGGATGTGGCAGAAAGCAAAGATGGATATGCTACGCTGCGCTCGGTGACTATGACTACGCTGCCGCTGATGCGCCCGATGGGGCAGTCTGCACTGCCACATGTGCCCCCCACCAAATGGACACGGTGTCCTCGTCGTGTCGCCTAACCCTCCCTGGCTCCTCTTCTCCTCAAGAAAATCAATGTCGTCGTCGCATACCACCACCAACAATGTCCCACCCCAACGAGCGTAACACACGGCTCAAGTCGAAAAGCCTCGGGTCGTGGTCCCAGTCGAGGGAAGAACCCGTGTTGGCAGTCGATGGCCTCGACGCAGAACGATGCGTAGCAGGCGCGCATGTTGCGGGACGGTGGGTGCCTCGTGGGGATTTTTGCGTGCGATGGGCACAATATCGAAGGGTCGCGAACGGCGCGGAGGAGGACAAATTGGAGCGGAGGGCTGAAAAGTCGCGCGGAGGTAGTCGCGGGGAGTTGGGAATGTGCACGTCCGAGGGCTCATCTGCCCAGATAAAAGACGGATTGGTGCTGAGGACAGGCAGGATGGTGTCGCACTGCGCGTCGGTCTGCGCGAAGGCGGAGGTGTACGTGGCCGTTGAGGGAGCTGGGGCCGGGAGAAGCTCGGCGGGAGGTGAGTCCATTTCGGCGTCGATGAGGATGCGTTCAGGAGCGAGAGATTTACTCAACTTTGCAGTCTGCTTCTCTCCAAATTCCCTCCCCGCGACAAATCCTACACGCTTCCCCTCGCTCAGCCCCCTCTCAAACCCGATGATCTCCCCCTCCTTCAACCCTTGGGCCTTCCCCGCCTTTTGCCCTTCCTTCTTCCCATCGCGCAAGCCGCTTGTACGGCCTTCCTTCACACCCTCGTCATGCCCGAAGGAGTAGTCGTCAAACTCCTCGCGCATGGGGGCAGTCTCCATTGCGCCGCGGCCGGCAAGAAATCCGATCTCGAGGGTGCGCTGCCACAGGTTTGACACACGGGCGTCACCTAGGATGGCAGAGAATGCGACGGCACGCTCAAATGCTGCCATGAAGTCGTCGGCGGCGTCAAGTGGATGGCGAAAATGGTTGTTGAGGCCGGCCGGAATTTCGTATTTGTCTGCAGTGTCGCCCATTTTTGAGCAGGATCGCGTAGCGGGAAGCAGAGATTTTTATCGAAAAGAAAGCAGTGGAAGCGGAGCGGTGTAACGGTAAGGCAGTGTTAGACGGCAGCAGGTATCGGTGAACGGCGCTGTTCGACGTGGTTCGGTGGCGGGTAAAACAATCAGGGGAAAAAACAGATCGGATGACGTGGCGGTGCGGAGCAGCTATGGTGTGGCAAGTTGCTCGGTGTCGAATTGCGCTGTTGTCACCAAATGGAGACATAGTCTCCGGTACGGCTGCGGAGCTCTACAGGACGGCGACTCAGGACGGCGCGGATGTGGCAGAAAGCAAGGATGGATATGCTACGCTGTGCTCGGTGACTATGACTACGCTGCCGCTGATGCGCCCGATGGGGCAGTCTGCACTGCCACAACGGAGTTCTCGGACCTCCGGTTCCTTGACAATTACTTTATTGTTCTTTCTAAATTCTTCATCCCCATACATACTACAATTAGTTTATTGTTTCAATTGTTTCCCACGGAAATATCTCGGACTCCGACATTAGTATAAATATTGCCATGTACATACATTTATCTCAGTTTGAATATTGACTAAGATTGTGCCCTATCTCTGTCTCACTCTCAATCAGTCATCTCTTGAAATCGGGCCTTGGGCGTAGGGAAGGGCGCAGCGCACAAGCTGAAGCCAAGCCCGCTCCATTTGTCGGCACCTGCCTCGGACCTCCGTTCGGACTCCGTCCGGACTTCACACATATCTACGAAGTTGTATCACAACAGAATCCTGGTTCATATCGCTCACATCACCTCTTCATCTTGATAGAACGTTCCGGACCTCCATCGGCCTCCGAGAGAATCCGACTCTTGATAGTATATTCAAACTCACCTTTCTTACGCCCACTCGTTTATGTTCAACCAACCTCTGCCCATACCCACTCAAACCGAAAATCACAACAAACGTGCATTAAATCGACTGGCCCATGCGGCAGCCGAGTTAACACTGCCGGAAGAACAAGCACAACGGCTTGAACGGGACCGAGAAGCTGTTAACTTTTTCAACCGCGACACTTATACCTCGGCCCTCCACGACCATTCCAGTCGGCACATCGAAACATCCTTCGCTGCGCGCCAAAGTGCACACATTTCAGGCATGGCTACCACTACAACCACATGCCCCATCAAAACCGATTTCTCCATTTTCAAATCTGCTTTGCAGTCAGGTCAGCCCTGTGCGGAGGCTGAGGACGTAGTTTCAGACTCCGGTCGACGACTGGGGCAATTACCTCCTTCCCCTCCACCCCGAAGCACTCCGTCACCTCTTCAATCACGTAGGACGAGCTTCAATCCCTTCCACAATCCAGCAAGGGAGAGTGGAGATGGGGGTAATGGGGGTAACGGTGGAGATGGTGGAGATGGTGGAGATGATGAAGATGGTGACGGAGGAGATGGAGAGGACGGACCTCCGAATCCACCCGATCCAAATCCCTTCGACGGATCTCCATCTCAGTTCTTTGCTGCCATGTCCCGTGCTATCGGACAAGGTATAGGTAACGCGATCACTCAACGCGAAACCACCAGCGAAAAGACGAGGGCCCGCGTTCGGGACCCCGAGGTCTTCAATGGCAAGGACCTGGAGAAACTTCGGACATTCCTTTTCCAAGGAATTCTCAACTTTCACGACCGCCCCACAGCATTCCGCCACGATCACCAGAAGGTCAACTACATGATCTCCTATCTCTCTGGTGATGCGCTCGGGTGGTTTGAACCTGCCATGGTTAACCCCGTCCCTAACATCACTCTGGTTTGGCTTAATGATTACGATGTGTTTGTTTCGGAGCTCCAGCTCAACTTCGGCACTTTCGACCCCTGACAGGACACCAAAAATTGGATTTCTATGGCCTCGTGAGGAACGATCGTTGGCCCTAGAATAGGGTTTATGTACGATGGCAGTGCTGTAGCCCCTGAGTCAATTCTCTCTTCCCACTACAGCCTGCCTATCTTCCTACGGCCGTAGATCCTATCCACACAGCATCAGCTTCAAGTTTTCCCACCTGCCCACACCTGGTTTGGTTTGGGAGACCGTCACCTCTGTCTTTTTGGGGGAATCCTCGCTCACTGTTTTCCCCATAGGCTAGTGCGGTCTCCACCCGGTTAATTCACGACACCCAGTGTCGGAATTTTCGCCCGTATCTACTATACATTTTACATTCAATAAATAATCCTAGTGGGATACACGAGCATGAGTCCATAAAGAGATTGTCGCTCTACATATGGGCGACGGACAGCACATACAAAAATATCTAGTCCGTTTCAACAAGCTATCGCAGCTTACGGGCTGGAACTCCATCGCACTCCGGAAGGTCTTTTACGATGGCCTTCCCAAACGAATTCAGGTCAAACTCCGCGATCTCCCCGGTGGTAAACCCACGTCGTTGGACGTTCTTAAAGTCTCTGCACAATCCATTGATGCTTCGCATTGGGAGTGGCAGAAGGAACAGAAACTTCGTCACGCTCGCAATCCGACCACCTCCTCATCTTCGAAATTCGTTTCCAATACCTCCGAAAACAAGTCCGGCGGCACCAATAAGTTCGGAATGCGGTCCCCTGCCAATAGAGGTGATTTCAAGAAGAAGGGTGTTGCGGCGAACGGAGTGAACTCCGGTAGATTTCCCACTCAATCTTCTCCCACCGTGGAGAAACCTTGGGCGAAGGTTCTCACCGGAAATCTCTGTCTACTTTGCGGAGGAAAGGGTCATCGGGCTGACGAGTGTCCCAAGAGAAAACCAGCCTCCGGTCGCGCCGCTACTACTACGACTACCTCAGCTCCTGCGGCAACTCAGTCGGGAAACTGAGTAGCGACCCTCGGGGCTCTGCACCGCCTGAGGGTCGTGGAGTTATTCCCGATTGTGCGGTTCAATCCTTCTTACGACTTAACACATCCGCTCTTTCTAATCCGAATTCATTATGTCCCATGCTTCAGTTTCCTCACGTTTCATCGGACTTCCGGGCTCTTATTGACTCCGGTTCGTCCGACTGTTTCATAGACCCAGTGTTTTGTACAAAAAATAACCTATCACGCGTTTCTATTTCCCCGATCGGCCTCCGTCTGTTTGACGGTTCCTCCGGGACCGTCATATCCGAGATTGTTCATATCAACATCTCTTTTCCCTCTGGTGACACAACTTCGGTTGACTTGTATGTCACACCTCTGGATTCCGCCTGCTATGTTGTGCTTGGATACAATTGGCTCACCCAACACAATCCGTTGATTGACTGGGTTTCGGGCCAAATCTCTTTCCGCTCACCTGGCTCTGCTAGTCCAACTCCGGCTCCATCTGGAGTTCCTTTGTCGGCCTCCGCCGAATATGTCCCTCCCTTATCGGAGCCCTCTGTCACTCCTACGGTCGATGCCAAACCCCCATCGATCTCCATTATTGGAGCAGCTGCCTTTGCAAGAGCTTTACTGTTAGCAGTAATACTGAGAGTGAGTTAAAGTCCTTTCTACTTTAGTCAGCTTTTACTCAGCGGTCCTCGGGATAACCGGAGTTGCTGAGTAAGCCCGACTCACAACACTCCCCCTCAACTCCGAAGACATCCCGAGTCCTTGGACTAGTTCTGAGTGCCTTGGCCTAGGCAAAGCCTTGGTGAGTAAGTCTGCGAGATTTTCTTCGGATGCACAGTGCATGATCTCCACTTCGTTAGAAGTGATGTGTTCGCGTATGAAATGATGCCGTATGTCAATGTGTTTGCTACGGGCATGAAAGTTAGAGTTCTTTGCAAGATCTTGTGCCCCTTGATTATCAACATATAGTGTCGTCGCGTGTGTCTGGGGAAATCCGAGTTCGCCGAGCAGAGTGCGAAGCCAAATGAGTTCGCGTGTCGCATGACCGATCGCCATATATTCGGCTTCCATGCTCGATAAGGCTACCGTCGGTTGCCTTTTTGAGTTCCATGCTACCGTTGCATCACCAATCTTGAAGATGTACCCGGATATCGACCGTCTGTCGTCTGGATTGTTGCCCCAGTCTGCATCTGTGAAGCCTACTAGCTTAACATCTTTGCCTCCCAGCATCAGGCCTATATCTTGGACTCCTTTAAGATATCTCAAGACTCTTTTGACAGCAGTCCAATGTGCGGGTCCCGGATTACTGGAATATTGGCTTAGGCTTTGAACTGGGTGTGCAAGCTCTGGGTGTGCACCAATTGCTGCATACATTAGTGATCCAATTGCTGTCTGATACAGTGGATATGCGCTGGTCTGGGTTTGCGGTTCTGATGACTTCAGAAGTTTGACATTCGGATCAAGAGGTATGTGAACGGGGTTACAGTTCTCCATTTGGAAGCGGGTAAGGATCTTCTTGATGTATTGGCTCTGTGTGAGCTTGAGAATGCGATTTTTGCGGTCTCGAGTTACTTCGCAGCCCACAATTTGTCTGATCTCCCCCAGATCTGTAACTGTAAAATGGCTCTGCAATTCGTCCTTTAATGCAGCCATTCTCTCTGTCCCATTTGTAATCAATGTCATGTCATCGACATGTACGGCAACAACAGCAAGTTCTCCATCAGATCTGTGCACGTACACACACTGATCTGAGAACAATCGGGTGAAGTTCAGCCTCATGAAAACTTCATTGAGTCTCTCATTCCAGACTCGGCCGGACTGACGCAGTCCATATAGTGATCCTAGAAGCTGGCAGACTCTGCCAGTGCCATCATCGTAGTCAGGTGGCTGCTCCATGTAAATGGTTTCCTTCAATTTGCCATTGAGGTAAGCCCCGACTACATCCATGACATGAACTTCTAAATCTTGAATTGCAGCTATAGCAAGAATTAATCGGAGTGTTTCGAGCCTAACAACAGGTGCGAATGTCTCCTCAAAATCGAGTCCGGGAATCTGCGAGAATCCCTTCGCTACTAGCCGCGCCTTGTATTTGATGATTTTGCCGGTGTCATCACGTTTGATGCGATAAACCCATTTGCAGCCTATCGGATTTCGGTCGGCGGGTCTCGGCACCAACTTGTAAGTCCCAGCACCTAATTGTGCAATTTCTGCATCCATGGCTTCTCTCCATTTCGGCCAATCTGGCCTTGCTCTCACTTCTTCGAGTGTGAGAGGCTCATCCGTTGACGAAACTCCGACCATTGCATAATCCACCATGATCTCCGCATGTTCGGGGTTTTCATAGACTGGCACCATGTGTGCCCACTCTTTCGGTCCTCGAGTTGCCGGATTATTAAGCTTTCGGTAATTCGTTTGTGGCAGGGCGGCAATTCGCGAGCTTCTTTCCCTCGGAAGAGTGATCTTTGATGATGCTGTAACCTTTGGCGGCAGCTCGGGTTCAGGCACACCTTCTTCAATTTCTTTTTCCTGGTCCTGAACTGTTTCCTGACCCGTAGTTTGCTCGCCATTACTCCCCTTCTCCCCCTCGAGCAAAGGAGGGTTAGGAAGTATTATTTCATTGCTGTTATCCACTGTATCATCTTCAGTGAATACAACATTTCTTGAGGTCTGAACCTGCCGTGTCTTTGGGTTGTAATACCTCCAAGACTTCGATTCATCGCCGATGCCCATAAAAAGATATGGTCTGGACTTCACATCCAGTTTGCTTTGCTTCCCATCCTGCCGAAGCACCCAGCATTCGACTCCGAACTCTTGTAGCATTGAAACTTCAGGCTTCTTTTTCCAGAAGATTTCATCGGGAGTTTTATCTTTCAATGCACGAGTTGGTGATCGGTTCTTCAGATAGGTTGCATAAGCAATAGCTTCCGGCCACAGGAATAGTGACAAATCATGAGCATGAAGCATAGCTCTTCCGTGCTCCACAATTGTCCGATTTACGCGCTCGCCGATGCCATTTTGGGCTGAAGAATGTGGTGCAGTCAATTCTAGCTGAATTCCTGCATCCAAAAGGTACTTCTTGAAGACCTTATTGACGTATTCCTTCCCATTATCGGCCCTAAGCTTCTTAAGCTTATTTTTGGTCTGTGTTTCGACGAAACTCTTGTACTGTTTGAATTTCTCAAAGGCTTCGGATTTTGCCTTGATGAAATAGACCATTGTTCTTCGTGATTTTCCATCGGTAAATGCGACGAAATATCGTACGCCTCCTATTCCAGTGTGACGAGATGGTCCCCACACATCTGTGAGTGTCAAGTCTCCGATCTCGGCAATTTCGGTATGTGATTCTTTCGGAAATGGTTGAATATGCTGTTTGGCAACTATGCAGGCCTTGCATTGAGCCTTTGGCTCCTTCGATGTGTCGACATCCATGCCAGTAACCATCCCTTTTGACTTGAGCATTTTTATTGAGCCCATGTAGAGGTGTCCAAAAATCCGATGCCATTCATCCCAAGTTCGGCCGGCTTTTGCCGCATAAGCCTGGTCATGTTTGGCAACAACCTCACATATCATCCGGTACAAGCGCCCTGTTTTGATCCCTTCGGCAATCACCGTTCCGTCTGGTGCATACATCCGGGCATACTTGCCCTCAAATCGGACTTGGAAACCCGCATCTGTCACCCTTGACAGCGAGATCAAGTTGTTCGGTGCGCTTGCGACGTGCACACAATCTTTCAGTGTGACTGTGGTAATTCTTGTCTGCACTGGGAACTTGAGCTTGACAACACCTCTGCCCAACCCCGCGGTCTCTCCAAATCCAATTACTTTGTGTCCTGGAGTCTCCACATAGTTTTCCATAATAGTTTTATCCTTTACTATGTGTGATGTGGCCGCGGAATCTAATAGCCATGAATCTGGTGTTATGGCTGCCAATGCTATGTCTGGTAGTACTTCTCGGGCCGAGAAAACATAGTCATCCTTTGCTTCATAGGCGCGTGTCTTTCCCTTGTCTTTCCAAGTGTCCTTCTGATGATCTCCTTTTTGATCATCATCACCGCCGGGCCGGGAATTCTTCTTCCCCTTGTGGTGATCTGCTTTGATGTGGCCGCGTTTGCCGCACTCAAAGCATACAACGTTCGGGTTATATTTCTTCTTCCAGCTTTTCCCTGTTAATGCCGTGTCATTTCCTCCTTTGGCCCTGAGCCTCCGATCTTCTTCCAAGATTCGGGAGCTTAATTTCAGCGGTGTGAGGCACGTGGTATCAATCGACGAAATGAAAGTGTCCCACGACTCCGGCAAAGAGGTAAGCAACGTGATCGAGTATTCTGAATCCTCGATCTTCTGACCCAAAGTCGTCAGTTCCTGTTTGTAACCCTGCATCGTACGAAGATGCTCTTCCATGCTGGTTCCCTCCTCGCACTGGGCCCGGAAAAGTTTGCGACGCGCAAGTACAATTCCCAATGCCCCCTGAGGTTCCAACATCTCCTTCAAGTTGTTCCACGCCTCATTTGATGTCGTTGCGCTGGCAACGTAGACCAACATCTCGTCGGCTACGCGCAGTCGAATCATGGACAGGGCCTTCCGGTCCTTCCCTTCCCACACACCCTTTGAAGCAGCATCGGTGGGTTTTTCAATTGTCCCATCCGCATACTCAACTAATCCCTGGTCAGTCAAAATGTCCTTCATTTTGATGCTCCAGACAGAGTAGTTCTCAGGTCCCTTCAATGGGTCAATGCGATAGATACTCGAAGATGAACTATCCGCCATTACTGATTCGGAAGCGAACGATTATGTAAGCGAATGTATAGTGATATTACTGTCGGTGCGAACTAAGATCTAGGCACGGGGCCCATAACCTGTTAGCAGTAATACTGAGAGTGAGTTAAAGTCCTTTCTACTTTAGTCAGCTTTTACTCAGCGGTCCTCGGGATAACCGGAGTTGCTGAGTAAGCCCGACTCAAAACTCGGCCTTATATACTACAGAGAATAATGTACTAGAATATTCTACATACTACAAGTGAGTTAAAGTCCTTTCTACTTTAGTCAGCTTTTACTGATTCGGTCCTCGGGATAACCGGAGTTGCTGAGTAAGCCCGACTCACAACATTTACGCGCCAAAGGTAGTCAACTATACTGCCTAGGCCTCTCTGAGGTCTCCGGTCGGGCCTCCGACGCCTCGGAAATTCCAGATTTATCTGGACTTCCGTCGGAGTAACATGACTACACTGATGTTTTCTCGACCTCCGAGTCGGAAAGTTAGCACCCCATCGGCCATACGATCTTAAGATCGACCTTGAGGACGGAGTGGCTCTGCTGCCCAGTCCCATTTACTCCCTTTCCCAACTCGAATTGAAGGCACTTCGAGAATTTCTCGATAAGAACCTCAATAACGGGTTTATCCGACAATCCACCTCCCCTCATGGCACTCCGATACTTTTCGTCAAGAAGAAATCGGGTGAACTTTGGCTATACGTGGATTTCCGAGCCCTGAATCGTATCACTCGGAAAGACCGCTACCCGCTGCCACTTATCTCCGATCTACTGGATGCCGGACGCCAAGCAAAGGTCTTCACAAAAATTGACCTTAAACATGCCTATCACCTTGTTCGGATCTCCGATGGCGATGAGTGGAAGACCACCTTCCGCACTTGCTACGGCTCATTCGAGTGGCTTGTTATGCCTGAGGGTCTTACCAACACTCCTGCAGCATTCCAGCGTTTCATGAATGACCTTTTTTCGGACCTCCTCGACGTCAATGTTGTTGTCTACTTGGACGACATTCTCATCTATTCGGAGAACCTGGCGTATCATCGTCGGCATGTCCGAGAAGTTCTCCGACACCTTTGGAAAGCCGGTCTTTACGCTTCTCTTAAGAAGTGTGCTTTCAGAGTTGACACTGTTGAATTCCTCGGCTACATTATTTCCCCTAACGGTCTCTCCATGGATGAGTCGAAGGTCAAGGTTATCCGGGACTGGCCGGAACCCCGAAAGGTCAAGGACATCCAATCTTTCCTTGGCTTTGCCAATTTCTACCGGCGCTTTATTGCCAACTATTCTGATATTGTTATTCCACTTACTCGACTCACTCGGAAGTCCAAACGTTGGATCTGGACATCCGAATGCCAAAAATCTTTTGATAACCTTAAACTTGCTTTCACTACCGCTCCAATTCTGACACATTGGATCCCAGGCACCCAACTCACTCTTGAGTCAGACACCTCGGACTACGCTATAGCTGCAATTCTCTCGTTGACCTCGCCCTCCGATGGCGAAATCCGCCCTGTCGCTTTCCACTCCCGGACATTGGTGGCAGCTGAGCTCAACTACGACACCCATGACAAGGAACTCCTTGCCATATTTGAAGCTTTCCGTGTCTGGCGACACTACCTGGAGGGTGCAGTTCCTCCAATTGACGTTGTCACCGATCATAAGAATTTGGAGTACTTTTCTACCACGAAGCTCTTAACCTGCCGACAAGCTCGGTGGTCCGAGCTTCTCTCTGCATTTAATTTCATCCTTCGGTTCCGACCGGGACGACTTGGCAGAAAGCCAGATGCTCTCACTAGACGATGGGACGTCTACCCAAAAGAGGGGGATAGTGGCTATGCCAATGCAAATCCGCATAATTTCCGTCCAGTTTTCACTCAGCATCAGCTCGGCACGTCGCTTCGCGCATCCTCACTTTGGACTCCGGCGCTCTGAGCAGGACAACTCATGGATGTTAACCAGTTGCATTTGGATATTCGAGCAGCCCTTGTTTCGGATCCTATCGCCTCACAATATCTTAACAACACTTCGGACCCCTGGTGGGTCATGCGCGACGGTCTTCTCTTTGACAATGAACGCATTTACGTACTGGACGCCGCGCAACTCCGACTCTGCGTACTCCTTGACAAACACGACCACCAGCTCGCTGGTCACTGGGGACAGCAAAAGACGCTCGCACTAGTCCGACAAGAGTACATCTGGCCTGGACTCCGAGTCTTTGTCAAGGATTATGTCCAATCATGTGTTTCTTGCAAACGTGGCATGTATGCTCGCCACAAGCCCTACGGATCCCTTCGGCAACTCCCGGTCCCCGAGCGACCTTGGGATTCTATTTCCATGGATTTCATCGAACAGTTACCCATGTCCGATGGTTATACGAGCATCCTGGTCATTGTCGACCGCCTTTCAAAGATGGGACTATTCATCCCTAATCGCGGTAAAATCATGTCGTCTGAATTAGCCCATTTATTCGTCCTTCATGTTTTCTCCAAGCATGGAGTTCCGAGTCATGTCACCTCCGATCGGGGCTCCGAATTTGTCTCTCATTTCTTCCGTTCCCTGGGTGAAGCACTCAATATGTGTCTCCACTTCACCGCCGGCTATCATCCCTCCGCCAATGGACAGACCGAGCGCGTCAACCAAACTTTGGAACAATACATTCGGATGTACTGCAATTACCAGCAGGACAACTGGGCTCCACTTCTTCCCCTCGGCGAGTTTGCATACAACAACACTCCTAATGACACTATGGGAGTTTCTCTGTTCTTCGCCAATAAGGGCTATCATCCTTCGGTCACCGTCTACCCCGAGCGCGACCTCACATCCGCTCGGGCCCGAGAATTTGTTACGGATTTAGACGCTCTTCACCAGGAACTCCGAATGCAGATGGCAACTGCGCAGAAACGCTACCAAGGACCTGCTGATAAGCGGAGGTCTCCGGACCCCAAAATTTCCATTGGTGATGAAGTCTATATTAATGCTGCCGGATTCCGAACAGTCCGACCTGGACACGTGTTCTCCGAACGATACTATGGCCCTTACAAAGTTATTGCTCAACCCAGACCAGCTTCCTTCACTCTTAAACTTCCCCATGATATGCACCACATTCATCCCGTCTTTCATATTTCTCAACTCGAGCTTGGACATCCAAACACCATCTCTGGGCACATCCAGCCTCCACCACCTCCAATCGAAATTGATGGAGAACTAGAGTACGAAGTCGCAGAAATTCTATCAAGTAAACTTGATCGGTGCCGTCGGCCTCTGCTCATGTACTTTGTTCGTTGGGACGGCTATGCCGGAACTTCGGAGGAGACTTCATGGGTGAGAGCTGATGAACTTGACCACGCAGCGGAACTGGTTGAAGAATTTCACACCAAGTACCCAGAGTTACCCGGCCCGCTATAATTCCGGACTCCGAAGTACTCCGACTCAAACTTATTCACGCGAAGAAAAGCAAAAAAAATTACAAGTTCAAAAAATTAGTATAATACATTTTTTTGTGGCCACCCTCGGCCCCCGACTCACTCCCTACGTGGACTCGAACTTGGACGAGCTCGTCGTCGACCGGCGGCGCTGGCGCGGGCACGGGCACGGGCAACAGTGGCGCAGACGATCCTGGCTCGCCGCCCACAGATGCTGTGAAGGTATTGTCAAATCCACAACCCTCGCACAGAAAACCAATCTTACTTACCCATGTGAGTGGCGTGCACAAATTTCAAGAAAGTCGGCAGCATTGTTGCGAACCCCACAGGATCCCACTGAGAGAAATCCTTTCCTCCAACACTGCCCGTATTTAAGCTGAATGAAAATCAGACGAAGCTTTCGAAATGCAATCCTTGCGACGTACCTTATCGTGTCAAAAGTGTCCCCCTCGACCCTCGACGCGAGAATGCAGATTGTGTATCCGGTGTACGCATGCAGTGATTGCATCAGCGGCGCCACCGTGGCCGGGAACTTATCGTGCGCCCTGTAATCCGGTCAGTCAGTCCAGTCAAGTCCGGGTCTATTCGCGCACTCACTCTTGTTGGACCTTCGGATCGACACTAGGCAACCCCTCCTCCGCGTCCTCGTACTCTTGGAGCTCTTGTTCGTGCGCCTCCTCCGCCTCTGCCTTCAGGCTCTCTCTAACCTCCTCGGGTTCCGCCGCTAGAAGCCTCTTCGCGATATCGCACCTCAGCGCGAGTTTCTTGCCGTGCGGTAGGTCATCTCCACCCTCTTCCGCAAACTGCTCGTTCACGCCGCCTTTGTAGTCGGGGTGTTGTAGGTAGAATTGGTAGTCGGCGAACCGCTTCGGCGGCGGTTCGTCGTTTTGGCGCCGCATCCGTGATAGGTGCTCGAAGTACGGATTGCCGTAGATGCCCATTTGACTAGGCCTCTGGCGATTGAACCACCTTTTGATTTTCTAAGGAAGAAGGTTAAAACACGTCCAATAACCCGACAAGAGATGGACTTACTTCCTTGGTCTTTGTCTGGATCTCGGACTTCATGGCGATCTCCTCCTCGGACAAGTCGAGGTCCAGCGCTCTGAAGGCCGCCTCCGCGTCTTCCGGCGACTCCTCGGGCAGGTCCCACCACGCGGCGCCTTCCGGTAATGGCTCTGACGCGTCGGGGGGGTCCTCGCCGATGGGAAGACGCCAGGGGAAAAGGCGCCAGTAGTGGGCGAAGAACGAACACCAGAACTCGCTGGTTTTCTTCTTCTTCGCCTTGGATGCGGCGATGTAGCGGTCGAGCTGGGAGGTCATGAACTCGAGACGCTTCCCTTGGAAGTCGCTCGGACTCCCGCGCTTTTTTTGACGGGCGGCGGACGCGTTGTTGCCGGGGGGATCTGCCGGAGCTTTGGTTTTTGGTCGGGTCATTGAAGAATGAGAGTCGGGCTGCCGAGGGACTTCGCGAAACGAGGAGATTCTGGTTGGCGACGAGATTCGCGAAAAAGGTTGTTTGGTCTTGTGGCGCACAAGCCCCACCAAACAAGCAAACTTCGCGTGTACAACACCAAAGTGTGAATATATTCTACAGTGAAAAATCTAATGTACTCTAGGTAGTATCAAGATAGGTAATAAAACAAAATACAAGCAAGATAGGTAATAAAAAATACAAAGCAAGACAGCTAATACAAATACACCGAGAACGAGAATGTACAAGTTATAATAGTAATGTCCAAGAAAATACCGAGCGCGACGACGACGACGATGGACGAACAACAACGAACACAAAAAACGCGGATAGTACATGCAGCAGGGATGGGCACAGAGTCCAAGATATCAACCCAAAAAAAAATGCGGCGCCTACTCGTCATCCTCCCCGACGAAAGGCTGGTTGGTCATCCAGGCCTCGAGTTTGTCCGGGTTATCAGACACCATGATCTTGGCGTTGACTAACCCCAGCTTCGTCGCCGCTGTTTTCGCCGCGTCATGGCTAGGATAGAACATGGCCACACCTCGGATGCCATACTGGCGCACACGGGGGGCAGCGACGGGAGGGCCAGTGCTCGCGACGCTCCCAGGCCGCGGAGTGGCGTGGACCGAGGGGCGTGCGGCGCGCGCCGGGGTGACGGGGGCGGGCCCAGGCATGACGGGACCAGGCGGCGGCGTCGCGGGCCTATTGTCGGGCACGCGCGGCATTGTCATGACGGTGGCCATGCGGCGAGCGGCGACCGCAGGGCTGGACAAGAAGGAGGCGGCGGCGAGGGTGGCGGCGCGCGCCTGACCGCTGGGGCTGAGAACGATGAGGGTATTCGGCGTGACGCGGGGCCCGGTGAAGAACGCGTTGGGGCCGGCGGATTCTTCTTTTTTGGGGAAGGGGGACAGCGGCGCTTTTTGGGGGGTAGGGGAAGCCAGTGTGGGCAGCGAGGCGGATGTACATTCTGAATCCAACAAGGATGAGGTCGAAGTGGAGCCCATGGACGATGTGTAGGACGCAAAGGGGGAGGGAGGGGCGATGGGCGTGGGCGGGGCGGCGGGCGCGGGCGGGGCGGCGGCTGCACGGGGTGGGTGGGTGCAAGACGCAGGCGAGGGGTAGGATTCAGAGGGGGTGAGCGAGAAGTCGATAGGCTTGAAGGCGGGGCATCCATCGCCGTGATTTTTGGAACAGAATTCATCGCAATAGGCGAGGACGTCCTCCCAGCTCTTCACGGCCTTGCAGTGGCTGTTACTGAAACCGTCCGTCTGCACGCGGGCCAGCCAGCTGTCCAAAAACAAAATCAGCGGTATTTCCAGTGCGGCGAAAGGTGCACGTACGAATTTGTGAAGACCCCGCAGAACCAGCCGACACAAACTTGGTAGTAATAACAAACGGAGGACCGGTCGTGTGCGTTCCTGGATTCATGGCCAGGGCTCGGGTAGAATGGCGGAGTGCAAGGCATCTTTTTGAAGTCGAGTAGAAGAGTTTTTGGAAAGTCAGGTTGTGGGGAGGAGGAAAGAGAGGGCGGGGGTATTTGCTGGCACTACTCGCCTTAAAATTTCGTGAGTGCCACACAAATCGTACGACACAGGATTTCTTAGGTAATCAGCCAGTGCACCACGGAATCCAGAAAGTCCAGGCCCAGCCTAGAGTCCTTCCACGCAAGGATGTCCAGCGCGAAAGAAATAAACTGGAGGTGAGCGCGTGCGTGCGACGAGAGGCGACTTCGGCTGACAGGATAATCAGTGATCCCGCTACTGTGCCCCGTTTGCACATCTATAGCCACAGCCTTGCCTGCCAAAGCCTCATCGAAGGAGTTGAGCGCGTGTGGGCGGCCTACGACCCCTCTTACAACAAACAAGAACAGGGCCCCGGCGAAAGAGCCAAATTGTAGTGTAGAATCGTAGGGTACAAAAATATAAAACCAATTTTGATTGATTTGTGTGCGACGCAAGGGAGATACAAGAAAATGTAGGTAGCTAGAGCTACCAGCGCTTGAGGAAAGGGTCATTATAGTCGCAGATCAACGGCGCGGCGGAAGCGTTGTAACGGTAGTCGTCGTCGTGGACACCCTGATGGTCGTCGTCGGCATCATCCTCTTCGTCGACCTCGCGGGACGGGATGGGCGCGTCGAAGCGCCGCTGGATGTAGGCGTGGACGCCGTGCTTCTTGATGAAGGCCTGCTTCCGCACTTTGCGCTGCTTCAGCGCGAGTTCCTCGTGGTTCCTGAAAGTAGTTAGTGACGCGGGGACATTCGAAGAGAAACGCACGAAACGCACTCGGCGCGGTATCGAGTGCTCGCCTCTCTGGCACGAGCCTTGGCCCCCTCGTCATCTTTCTGCTGCGCACGCCGCCTAAAGCCCGTTAGCTTGGACGAGAGGCGATCGATGGCGCCTACTTGGCGGCACGCAGGTGCCCGGCTTCAAGCACCTTGGAGCGGTTTCTGTGGGCACGGCAGAGACGGTTTAGGATGCATTGTGTATACAGCGATGAAGATGGGCGCACCTCTCCCGATATTTTGCGGAGGCGGCGCGGCGGGACTCCAGGAAGCGCTGCTCTTATGCGCGAGAGCGCTTACGGGCGGGTTTTCTGCAAAGCCCGCAAGTGAGACAAAGAGCGAGATGAAAGGCAGATGTGGAGTGGAACGTACCCGCCCGCCGGTGTAGATGTTTCGGAGGTAGTCGCCGGTGCTCGTCCCATGGTCGTGGTGAAGGGTAGAAAGTGCCTGTAAACAGCTATCAAGTCTGCTTCAGTTTCAGTTAACACAACCGTTTCTTCACTCACTCAATTCCCGTAGTCCCAAAAATGCGCAAAAAAAAGGAGCTCCTCGGACGCCATATTGAATAGATTTGTACGACTCAGAAGGCTGAGTGTGGAGGTATGACGACCAGGAAAATATTGTTTGAGTGGTGAGTGCGGCATACTGCTAGTGGTGAGTACGTGATCAGATTTCGAGTCGCTTCAGGTCAAGGCGTACCGAATGGACTCGGTCGAAATTTCGACAGGAATGGATGCGGGCAGTTGTTGACCCACCCCCTCGCATGTTTCTGGACACGATGGAGGCCCACACGGCCGGTGCGGATCGATTCGGCGCTGAAGTTAACAGCGTAGCGAATGCGCTCGCAGCGTCGCAGGAGGTCGAAGTCGTGGCCGATTTCAACGCAGGTGGCCGCGGGTAGGTCCAGAGGGCAGCGGAGAGGTGAATTTGAATGGGGGAGGGCGTAGAGCATCGGGTTGAGTGCGAAAGGCGGGGGGTCATGCAGATGGACCAGACTGGGACGCCAGGTGAGCTGCGAGGCTCGCAGAATGAATGTAAGCATGGCTCATCGGCTCGTGTGAATCCTTGCACATGGAAAGTCCTGCTCCAGCGTCGGCTCGTCTCGCCGACTTCGTATCTCCACCGCACAGGGGCTAAACCCGTTCGTCGCTCGTGCGTCGTCCCGAGTCGCGCGAGAGGTAAGTGACGAGTCGAAGGTGGATGGGCGAGGGGGGCGAAGGAGAGGCACGATCTACGGCCGTGTATCGGGGTTTGGAGAAAGGCCGACTTGGAATGCGGTCAAAGAGTGAGCCGGCGACTGTGATTTGGACTTACCGGTGTGAACGGGAGAAAGGGCAGGGGAGTGAGGCAAAGTCTATCGACGTGCACCCTCTCACACAACCACCTTGACGAGATATGCGCCTGTGCATTTGGTCAACGACGATTCTGCACCGGAACCCTATATTTCACCAACCTACGATAAGACGTAAATTGGAAGGGTCCGCAGGCTTCCTCGTCTTCGCTTTGCTGGTGTTGACGAGGCGGTGGCGGGTAACTGCGTTTTTTGCGTCGCTTTCGATGTCGCGCGCGGAGGCCTTCAAGGCGAGAAGAAAGGGTGGAAAACTGCCAGCGACGACTCATGTCAACAGGCACACCATCTCCATCAGCCAAATCACAGGCCATGCCGAGAATGCTCCAATCACGGCATTTGTGGACCGCGTATCAGACGACAACCGGCGCAGCTATCGCGACGAGGTCATTTTCAACCCCGGATCTCCCCTCAAACGGCAGCGTCGCGCCAAACGGGAATGGCTGGAAGCAGATGGGGTAGGCGGCTCAGGGATGCTGCCAGCGGCTCGTCCTTCCGCCGGCGGCGACGACTTTTCCCAGCCAGACGTGTACCAAATGGGCTTTGATGCCGACGACGAATCTGATTGTCCACACCCACCCGCCAACACCAAGACCAGGAGATTCGTGAAGCCTTCCGTGAGTGCCTTCCCACGCACCTGCCGTCGCGTCTCATCATCGTCTAGGATCCCGCCCTACATAACTGGCGGCCGCACAGGGACGAGTACATCACGTGCCTGCTGCGCCGTGCGGGATGCCTCGGTGCGAACGAAGAGGTTTGCCGCGTCTGCAAAGCGCGCAGACCCACAGCCCGATGCAAGGAGTGCTTTGGGGACGACTTGCTGTGCTCGCCATGCCTAGTGGACCGTCACACCGAAAATCCGCTACACCACGTTGAGGTCAGTGTTTTTCCGATCGTTGGCGTTTTTTTGCTCGTTGGCGACGCGAAACTGATGATTTGCTTCAGATATGGGATGGAAATTTTTTCGTCCAGTCCAGTTTGAAAAAACTGGGTCTCCGCGTGCAGTTGGGTCATCCCGTCCACGATCGCTGCCCAGAACCCCATCCGGCCAACGGCGAGTTCATCGTGCTGCACAAGAACGGCATTCATGACGTCGCCGTCGACCTCTGCGACTGCGAGAATGCGCAGCAAGCCGGGGCACCCGAAATTCAATTGTTACGGGCGGGCTGGTTCCTGGCGACGGACGACAAACCCAAGACGTGCACAACGATCGATATGTTGGACGATTTTTTGATTCAAACGCTACAATCAACGGTGATGTACTACGAACGACTGTACGACTTGCAACTAACTCTTCGATCGAAAGGTGACGATGTACGATTACCACGCGGCGCTGGAGAAGTTAACCGACAACGCGACCGGTGACAAGCCGCCGGACCGGTACCATGCGTTCTTGCGGATGGCCCGGGAATACGGCCATCTGCTGATGCTGAAGTGGGCCGGGAAGGGACACGACCTGGAGGGGGTTGCAGGGACTCAGCAGGGCGAACTTGCTATATGATGTCCTTGCTGCCCGCGGCCTGGTGTTAACCTGCCGGACGGATGGGAGAACACCTCACCCGAGGACGCGTGCATATTACGCCATTTTTACATTGACTTCTTACTGACGCGGCTTCACATTAGAAAATTGTACATCTTCTTCCTGGCTATAGATGCTTGCTTCCGACTCAAGAGGCGTTTAATCTCCAGCTACGTCAAAGATCCACCTTTAGGCTCGGGATGGGCGTACATGGTGGAGAGCGTGGGATATCGGGAGTTTCTGCTGACGGTAACCGATCAGAAAGAGGTGAGTATTTGCTCTCGACTACGTGCGACGAGAAGGAAGCTGATTCCGAGTAGATGAGTACCTGTAGCGGGCTCGCAGCCCTCGATTACGCCAACACCAAATTTTCGCGTGGATATAGCGCGACCGGGGTCGGGATGGGTGTGTGCGCGCGACATGAATTCGTCCAACCGAATGGAGTCGGTGACCTTCAGAGAGGAGAACGGTACGCTTTTTTTGCCTTGGTTTTTTTGCCGCCCGTTTTCGCGAAACGTGCTGACACATCTTTTAGTTATGTAAACATGGATTACATTCTTGCGTGCATCCTCCGGCACATACACGCCTTGCTAATGAAGATAATCTCCTACGATATTGTGTGTCAGTGGTGGAAGAACCTCTTCGAGCGCCTCAAAAAACTCCCCCCCATGGTGCGACTTACCCTTGCGATGCATTTGACACACTTTGTCATCCCCAAAATGCACATCCACGGCCACACCCTCGCCTGCCAACTGCTTTTTTCTCTCAACCTCATCCCGGGCAGTGCGCAGACGGACGGGGAAGGAATTGAGCGCCCTTGGGCGAATATTGGCGGTGTCGCGGGGAGCACGAGGGAGATGGGACCAGGGTCGAGAGAAGACACACTGAATTGTCACTGGAATCATTGGAACTGGCAGAAGCTGCTGGGCTTAGGTACGTCGCAGGTTCTGCAGCGTCGATTTCGACTTACAGCGGTTTCAGCGGAGCGACTGCGCAAGAAATCCGATCGCGCGCGCGCTGAGGGTGTGGAGCAGGTGGAAGCTTTCACAACGTTCTCGGTCCAGCAACAGGAGCGCGTTCCCGAGTGGCGCCAGGCCGTCCACGACTTCGAGGCCGACTCAACGAAGAAAAATCCTTACAAGGCCGAGTTTCGAGGTACGTTATGGTGCGCGAAAAGAACTATACCGAACTGACCACTCGGTTCTTCTTCGGCAGGGCTTACGGAGTCCCAAGTCCTCCTCAAGTTCGCCGAGGAGGAGAAGAAGAGGGCCGAGGAAGGCGTCCCGGGAATCCACGACGTCAGCCCGAGTTCATTCATCGCGGCGGGGCTGGAAGTTGAGGATCAGCAGTGAGTTACAATGCAAATGGCAACGAGGGCACGGACTAACTCATCCGGCAGGCGACGACTTCGCATCCAGGTGGAACTCAAGAAGAGGGGAAGCTCAACAACGCAGCAGATCGACCTTGTCGCGGCGCGTCGGAAGCTCAGCAAGAGCATTGGGCGCTTGCGTACTCTACAGGCGACGTACACCCCCGCGTCGATGGTGCTGCTCAGGGCGCAGGAGGCACCTGCAGACGAGCAGGTGGAGGACCTGCCGCTGTATTTGCCCTCGGCCTTGACGGAAGCGCAGCGGCTGGTGGAGCCGGTGAAGGGGCTCGCCGTCATCGAGGACGAAATGCGCAATGTGCAATGTGGCATGGCCCTTTTGCGGCTGCGAAATCAACTGCATATCAAGTCCCGCCTCGTTCTTTACAAAGAAACCCAAGCTCGTCATCAGGGCCCTAACACGTGGTCCAGATCGGTGGTGGATACGAATGAGGGGAAGATCCGGCTCCATTTGGAGAAGTACCAAATGGCCTGGGACGCGAAGCGGCGGCTTGCTGGCGGTGATCCCACGCTCGTGGGATGGCGGATCTTGCGCCCAGAGGATATTCGCTGTATGGAGGATCCAGAGGAGATCGTGCGGAATGCGGTGAAACACAAGGAGCAGGCGGCGTGGCGACGGCGGCGCGAGGAGGAGCTGTGCGAGTACGGAGAGTTGCCGCCCTTGGGGCTGGACCCCGAGGATGACGAACGGATGGCGCATGGCAGGGAGAACGTGCGGGTGTTGTCGTGGATTTGGACGGCAACGGGAACGGCAGGGACGGACGCGGAGATGGAGGATGGTACGTCCTTTTCAATCTTTGAGTTGACAGCAATATCTGACATTTGGCAGCTCTACGGATTGAATGGTGCAAAGCCTATGCACGTGTGCGAAGATGGAAAGAAGAAACACGGATACTCTTGGAGGAAGTGCGCAGGTTGCCTGTCTCCTTCGAGTATGACGCAACGCAACGGGAGAGGCGCGTCCAGCAAGTTCCCGTCGGCCAGATACCCTTCGAGGATGCCCAGGGCGCAATGGCTTACGGCTTGAAGCACGCGGCCATGTTCCGAGCGCTGGCAGCGCGTGTAGATGTCAAGATGACGGAGGTGATAATGGGACGTGGGAAGCGGAGGAAGCGGTGGGACGATTTTGCTGAGGATGGAATGGAGGTAGAGGGAGGGGAGGGAGAGGAAGACGACGAGTTGGGGAGGTCGGATGAAGAGGAATTGGCTGACCTCCGCGGGGATGTGGTCTCCGACGAGGAGCACATCCTTGGCGGCGGTGCGGATGACGATTGAGGGTTGCGGAGGCGGGAGGCCGACGGTACGCGATCGAGCGCGAGCGCGGCGAGCAAGTGGGCGCTACCCATCGACGTCGAGGTCGACGACGAGGCACGTCATCGTCGCCATCAGCTATGCCTCGAGGCACGCAGCGAGCGCCGGTTGGTAGCTGCAGCGGGAGCGGGGGTGGAAGGGCGGCGACGAAACACGCAGCGAGCGGGCACGGATGCCTGCAGCGACATCGAAGCACGCAGCGGGCACGGAGGGCGGGAGCGCTGGTAGCTGCGGCGGGAGCGAGCGGGGAATAGCGGGGGCGGGGGTGGAAGCGCTGCCAGCTGCGGCGGTGCCGGCGCGCGCAGCGAGCGCGGTGGGCGGGAAGGGCGGGGGGAGAGGGGAAAGCAGGAGCGGTGGCGGGATGGAAGCTGCGTCGGTGCCGGCGCATGCAGCAAGCGGGTGCAGGGTGGGCGGGCGGAGCAGCAGCAGCAAGCGGGCGGGCGGGAGCAGCGGGCGGGCAGGCGGCAGCAGTGGGCGGGCGGCAGCAGTGGGCAGGGCGCGACGCGCCGCTGGAGGGAAGCGACGCGCAGGGTGGTCGGGCGGAGCAGCAGCAGCAAGCGGGCAGGCGGGAGCAGCGGGCGGGCGGGCAGGCAGGAGCAGCGGGCGGGCGGGCGGGAGCAGCAGGCAGGGCGCGAAGCAAAGCGCAGCGGGCAGGGCGCGACGCGCAGCTGGCGGGAAGTGACGCGCAGGGTGGTCGGGCGGAGCAGCAGCAAGCAGCAAGTGGGCGGGCAGGAGCAGCGGGCGGGCGGGCAGTATTCTAGTCACGGGATCCTGTACATCGCCGCCATGCTGGTGCCAAACAAAATGATTTCTCCCCGGCGATACGGCCAGAGTGATGGGAAACCGGCAAAAATGATGGCTACGCCAAAGGGCGCAATGCCGTGAAGCCGAGCAAACGCTTTCCGGATAAACAAGGCCCTTCCTGTGCCTTTTAAGGGTAGCCCAAAGATTTCGCAATAGGTTTTTGGGCAGTTGCCAAAGGCTTTCGCGTTATTCTGGCCTACTGAGGTGCTACGGTGCACAGCCCGGGCGCTCCACCACGGACGCGCTCCACATGGTGACGAAGATAGTCAAGGACGCCTAGCGCCGCAAGGAGGTGGCAAGCATCCTGTGCATGGACGTCAAGGCCGCGTTTCCCAGCGTCGACCTTGACCGTCTCAGGCACGTAATGCGCATGCGAGGCGTCCCAGTCGAGTTCACAGACTGGATGGTGCGGCGGTATGATGGCCGCACCACCCGCATCGTCTTCGACGACCACACCTCGGATCCCATCCCTGTTGAGGGAGGCCTTGACCAGGGGGATTCCCCGTCGGGGAATTTCTTTCTGATTTACAATTCAGAACTAGCAAGCATACCCCGCCCCCGTATGGGGGAACATGGTGTCATCTTCGTCGACGACAACACTCTGGTCGCCACCGGCAAGACCTTCCGTATCACCCACGCGAAGATCAAAGATATGATTCAGCGACCCAAGGGCATCGATAAATGGGCTGTCGACCACAACACGCTTTTCAGGCCAGCTAAGTACCAGCTCGGGGACATGGCTCGCACTCGCGTGCCGGAGCCATTCCGCCCGGGCAAGAAAATCCCCACACCCCGCTTCAACATAAAGCTCGGCGCGCACGTCATAGTCTCTGCACCGTCTGTCAAGCTCCTCGGCCTGCACCTCGATTGCGAGTTACGATGGAAGGAGCAGGGAGCATCGGCGTTGGCCAAGGGCCAAGCATGGCTCTCCCAGGTGACGCGTCTCACATGGACGTTGAGGGGAATCAGGGCGGGGCCGATGCGCAGGCTTTACCTTTCCACATGTGTACCCCGCATGTTATACGGCGCCGACATCTTTCTTAACACGTCGACTCGTAAAGCCCGCAGATCTCACAAACGCGGCATTCTCGCCAAACTAGGATCGATACAACGTCGGGCCGCCCTGGCCATAACTGGTGCGATGTCCTCCACCCCGGGGGACGTGCTGAACGCCTACGCCGACCTGCTACCGCATCAGGAAAATGTTTTTGAGCTGGCGCATCTGGCGCCAGGCCTGCCAAGAGTGCCAGCACGCCAGAATCGCTCCTGGCGACATAAAAAGATAGACGGCGCCAGGATCGATTCTGGCGCCAGAATCTCACCAGAATATGCATTGGCGCCAGAACATGGTGTCGTTGGCTCTTATTACACTAGCTCAGAGGACTTGGGAAGGAAGGAAAAAGTGAGAACTAATTATATTCATATGCAGGGCCATCGATACACGATATACAAGTAATATATCCATGTCCACAGCGCACGTACTTCTCCAGGGAATGCCGCAAGGGCTCACAGCTCATCCGTTCGATGAGGGTCAGCGTGCGCGCACGTACGTGGCTTGAATAAAGCCCACAAATGGGAACCCTCCTCTGAATGGCGGAAACAAAGTCAGCAATGTGGAATGCACAGATACGTTTGACATACCGGCTAGGCACTGGTCCCCATCCTCGCGCACGGCGGGCAGCACTATAGTCCTGCTTACCTACGGGACAGAAAGGGAAGTTATTAGCATGGATGCGCAGTGGAAACCAAGAACCATGTACCTGTTTTTACAGACATCGTCATCGATGGGAAGCTTCACGAGAAGAGGGAGCGCTACTGAAGCTGTTGGCTTTATAAGGGGAGGCGGGCAAATACGTACCTTTATGTATAAAAAGGACCTGCGGAAGAAGACAGTCAGTGAATGCAAAGGATGTATAATGGGTCAAGGCCACATGCGGCTACTGAGTGCGAAACAGTGCACGTGTGGGAAGTAAGAAGAGAGGGGTAGGGTGGATGTAGAGACTGGAGGGTGCGACAAGTCACAAGTAAGCCGCAAGCCAAAAGCAAAGACAGTAGATCTTGCGGATCCAGCAGGGCAGGGCTAAGGGTTCCAGAAGGGCGCAGAAGAAGAGCGAGTGGGATCCCAAGCCATAGATGACACATTGGAGGGCCTTGATGTCCTTGGAGGGCCTTGATGACTTGAGACGAGGTGAAGAGAGAGAGCTAGGGAGAGACGACATGGGGGGGAAAGAGCAAAACGTAGCGATGGTTGGCATCAACATCACGCCACATCACGCCACATCAACACGTGTGTCGGAGTTTGAAAGACTTGAGCTTTTTACGCAAGCTGAGTACAGTCTCCAAAGTATTCAAAATGAAGTGTTGGGCCTTTCCTATCAAATCTGAACACTCTTGGGTTGAAACTTAGATTGTAAACAAGGTTTATAAGTGGTGGGAATACACATCAAATAAATTGATTCTGGCGGAGATTCTGGCATGAGCTGGTGAGATCGCGCCAGCAACGCCAGATGCGCCAGCGGCGCCAGACCACGCCAGCGCACCCCAGACGAAAAACATTTTCCTGATGCGATAAAGCATCTCGTCGATAAAGTCCGCCACAGCACCGCTCTCCGCCTGAATATGCTTCCCGCGACGCACCCGTTACACAAGCTGGTTATCAACGCCGCTTCGCGCTACGTGCACCGGCACCAGACACCACTGCACGAACTGATGGACGAGTTCGAGATAGATCCGGGGAGGATGGAGAAGGTGGAGGCGGTGAGGTTCGAGGCAGAATGGGAGTCGCGCATGCTGCTGAGCAAGGAGATGACAAAGGAGGACGCGGAGAGGGTGGATGCGGAGGACAAGGCACGTTGGAAGGTCTACACTGATGGCTCAGGCATAGACGGCAAGATTGGGGCCTCGGCGGTGCTGTATCGGGACGGCGTCGAGGTGCCGGCGGCGAGGAAACAGCTGGGGCTCAGCAAAAACCACACTGTGTATGAGGGCAAGGGTGTCAGCGGTAATTTGGGAATGGGCCTAGTGTGGGCGAAACCGGAGGTAGAGGGGGACGTGACGGTGGCGGTGGACAGCACGCCACCAATCGATGCAACGACAAACACCCGCTCAAACCCCTCCCATTGGATATGGGACCAATGGCAAAGGCACGCGAGGATGGTGCTACAGAAGCACCCATGGGCCCGCATCACCATTCGGTGGTGCCCGGGGCACCGCGGCATCGCCGGGAACGAGAGGGCGGACGAAGAGGCGAAGCGGGCAGCGCAGGAGGGGTCATCCCCGAACACCTCCATCCCCACCGCGTATCGCGAAACACTCCCCTGGAGCCGCTCAGCACACAAACAGCGATTCAACGCCGAGCTCAAGAGCACCGTGGCCGCTGAGTGGCGCAAGTCGCCCCGCTATCACCGCGTTAAATGTTACGACCCGTCTCTGCCATCCGCCAAATTCATCACACTCACCAATCGCCTGCCTCGAAAACTCGCCGTCATTCTCTTGCAACTCCGCGTCGGCCACACCATTCTTAACAAACACCTCCACCGAATCAATCGCGCGGACTCCCCGCTTTGCCCGTGCTGCCATCAGACTGACGAGACAGTCATCCATTTCCTCCTTCACTGCCCCGCGCATGCCAACACCCGAGCCGAGCTTCATCGAGTCGGGGGCCGCGACAGCTGTGTCTTGGAGAAACTCCTCACAAAGACAAAGCTGCTGCCTGCGCTCTTTCAGTTCATAGCGCGCACCGGCCGCTTTCGTACGGTCTTCGGCGAAATACCAGACCTCCTTCCCCTCGACGCGCCTGCTCGCAGTGACACCTCAACCTTGCCCACCCCCGCTCCTGCTCATCCCACCCGCCTTATATTCCCCCGCAACCGCGGCCCAGATTGGGTCCCGCCGCCCCCACCGGCTTGAAGTGTTTCTCGTTACTTTTATATTCTTTATAATTCACTTACATTACTTACCCATCCGTATCATGGCGGAAACCCCGCTAAGAGTGCGTCCTCAGGGCTCGCCTCTTAGTTATGCCGCATTTCTATATCATATAGAGTAGCTCTACATATCACGGACAGTCTAGTACAAGAGGGATTCCTATCATATTGTCCGCGACATAGGAAAAATACAATTGAACCAAAAAAAAAACAAAAAAAAAAAAAAACACTTATTCCGGACTCGGACCTCGAAGATCTGGCACAACATACCAGCAAGATATTTTGCATCGAAGATATGTGCTGGTACACTCATACTGTTTATTGAATTGACCTCTCGGGTCCCCTCTTCGACACTATTCAGACCATTTGCGGGGAACTTAATCTAGTCCCAGAAATTGTGATCGTCCCAGAGATCGCGATCGAGGAGCCATCCACGGACAAACCTCAGCAGAAGAGACGTAAAACGACAGCTCCAAAAAAGCCTGGAGCACTTCAGGAGGGCGAGATGATCATAGAATTTTCGTAGATTTACTCATACAATGGTACTGTATCATCTGAATAATCTACTCCCCATCATACCAAGTCGTCTAGCTTCTCCAAAAGCGTAAATTTGGGGTGCTCGTTGTCAAGTGCAAGTTCTCGATCCATCTGTTCCAGTTCTTTGACATCGGCATCATCTGATAGAGGGTCGTCCTGCATCGGAGCATCCCACAGTGCTTCAGAATTTCCTGGACTGTCTGGAGGCATCTCGTTGGTGTGGCGAGTCCGGGAACGAAGGAGATGACAATGAAGATGCTTTGCATGCCCTCCGTCGGGCCTTGCGAGCCGATGCAATCCAGTGCGATATAAGTCAACCACAGAGTGATTGGACACTATATCTTGAGAGAAATCGAAGATTTTCGAATTGCAGAGATGATCAAGGAGTAAATCGACATCCTTGTGCTGCCGGACCTTTGCGTGGTGCTGATCTTCATCCTCGACACCCAGGTCGTCGAAAATCTGCTCTGTTAACTCCTGGATATGAGCGATAGCCGGAGTTATTTTCTCCAACAGACCAGGCCTTGCATTAGCGCCGTGTGCATGTGATTTAATAGTGCCGTTGAACTGCTCAACACGGATATCAGTTTCTTTGAATTTCGCTGGCTTCCCCTGATTGTTCATTGGCATAACACCACAAAGAATTGGGGAAATATCGGCAGGCCAGTCATGGTATAAATTATCCAAGAGTTCCATTGACTCGTTTGCATAATTGAAACTTCCGCCAGCATAGAACATCGGTGTCCAGTATTTGAGCATTCGCTCCATCCGCTCCGGATGGCCATGCTTAATAGCATGACGCATCTCCCACACTGTCATGAGATCATGCATTAAAAGCACAGTGTTCCCGGATTCAGTGCTTCCAGGAAGTGTTTTAACCCCTTCGGCTTCGAGATGGCCAACGGAAGGGAGTAAAAACTCAGCAACTATCCGTGTGCAAAGTGTTTTGAATGCTGTGGTGGACAGATTTTGTTGATTTAGCTGGGTGCCGGAGGAAACATTCAATATAACCATGGCTGCCCTGAGAATGAGTGTGTGAAGAACCACGTCCAAGAACCGAAGCCATGCGTAAAAATCTATCTTCCGCAAGTTGATGTTGCTTCGGTTCGGCAGCCTCTCGAGCAGGGTGAGAAGACTGACTGCATCTTTGTTAGCCCCACCCCATGCATTCTTGCCCAGATTTTGAATCTTATTCATGACGAAATGCATGATACCGCTGAAAGCTTCGAAGCTAGATAAATGATCGATTAGATGCTCGGAGCAGTCCACTGCACGTTGATCTTGCGCAGCGCGGTCCCGGGCAGTGGTGAGTCGATCCCCGAGCAGGAAAGAGTACCGGCTATCGAAAACATGCTCGGGAATAGCAAATATATCCCGGTAATAATGGTCGATGACCAGCATGTTGCCGCGAGTCGAGCTTTGTTCCTGGTCGTAGGTGGGTAGGAAATATTCTTCGCTTTTGCCATGACGCCCACCTCCCCCACCCTCCTCCTAACGCGAACGCATATATACCTGCTCGCCGCCGCTCTCCTCGCCGTCTGCGCCCTGTACTCCGCCTGGCGCCGGCACGCAGTCAAGTGCCTCGTCCCCCTCCGCGGCCCCGCGCCCTCCTCCTTCCTCCTCGGTGTGCTCTCCCTTCCCTTCCCTCGTCATTTGTTCTCCCCCAGCGCTCAGTCTCTGTTCTCCTCTGTTTTATATGATACTCGCAGGCAACAGCCCGGACCTCTACTCCGCCCCGCACGGGCTCGCGTACCACCACGCGCTGTCCGCCACGTACGGGCGCGCCTTCAAGGTCCGATTTTACGGCCCGTGTATTACTTCCATATGTAAGATCGGAATCTTCATCTGGAAGATCATGCGATCCAAGATCCAAGAAGGGCATGCCATTGCGCATATAGAGTTCCGGCACGCGGGGCCCTGGTAGATGTTATGGCCGTGGGAAGGTGGCGGTGATTGCCATCAAAATTAATGGTACGGCTATTTGCTTGGGATACTCTCATGACAGGGTTCCCATATTGGGATGTCATGAGAGTATGGTCCGAGACTAGCTCAAACGAAGCCATTGATCCCACACCGAAACAGCACAAATGTGACAGCCATCGACGGCCGTATATGGCCGTAACGGTGTATAGGTTATACGGGGCATACCGGTACGGGCCGTACCGCAAAATTCAGGCAAATCGCAAGTACGGTACGGTGACGGGTGGCCGTATATACGGGTGGCATACGGCCGTTTTACGGTTACGGCGTCCAGCCCTACCCATGGTGAAGTTGGAATGTAGTCTCCGCCCTCGAACGGCTTTGTTTCGACAGCCTGGTGAATTGCGGCCATACGTCTCCGGGTCCATGCGAAGTTGACGATTTGCACCCATGCCACGACGAGGGTCGGCAAGGGTGCGCAGCTGATCTTTTTCTGTGCCAATGGGACAATCATGCAACCTGAAGATCCGCGGCGGGGTAAAACATCCTCGATCGGGCCAGGGCGAATCCGTATAAAATAGCGTCTGGGATATCCAGTCCGTATTGTCTTTTCTGTCACCATGAAGTCCTCCATCTTCGCCTCCTCCGTCCTCGCCTCCCTCTCCCTCTTCCCTCTGTCCGTCCTGGGCACCAATCATTTCTTTGGGGTCAATGCCGCCAACAGCATCGGGAACAACGGCGTGTACACCTGCCGGACGCAGGCGCAGTGGAACCAGGTCGCAAACGACGCAAGAGGTGTCGGGATGCAGTCTATCCGCGTCATCGGATTTGACTGCAACGCCCTCGATCTCGCCTCCTCCGCCGCCGCTGCGGCGGGCATCACGGTCCTGGCTGGGATTTACGTCTCTGTATGTTCTTTCGCCCCTTCGTTCGCGAATCGTTATGCTGATCGTCTATATATAGGGAACCATCGCTGCCGGGATAACGCAAATCAAGTACATGCTTCGTTTTACAAGCGAGATCATTGTGCTGATTGGTTTCTCAGCAATGACGTCCAGACTTTTCGCGCTGCAGTCGCAAAATACGGTGTTGGTCGTTATGCTGGATTGACTGTCGGAAACGAGGTCGCGGATAGCGCGACCAACATCATGAACAAGGTGTACGATGTTCGAGGTGGGTTAGGCATTTCAGCTTCGCCGTCGCTCCGACTCACGGTTCGGAACCAGGTTACCTCCAAAATTCTGTTGGCATCAACGTCCCGGTCAGCACCGTCCACAACTGGTACGTCTACCTATTTTCACCTTTCAGCCAATGTTAATCTCCTTTCAGGGTGTTCATCGTATGTTTTCTCCGGTCGATATTCCGAACATGTAACGAACCCTATACAGCGCGATAACCCGATCATGTGTACCGGCGACTTCGCAGGTGCCAATGCCCAGTACGTTGTTGAACGTTCGTGTCTGCCTGGCTCCCATTACTCACGAAACTCAGCGCCTTCTTCGACGGCACGCCCTCGAGCAACGCCAACAACTTCATGCTCAACACCGTCCTACCCACAATCCGCAGCGTCTGCCCGGGCAAATCGATTTTCATCACCGAGTCAGTTTTCTCCTTCCCGCATCCGTCTCATGCTGAGTTGATTCCTGCAGATCCGGCTGGCCATCACGCGGCGGGTCGATCGGCAACAGTGTCGCGTCCGTCGGGGACGAGCTCACCGCGCTCCAGGGGCTCAACTGCGCGGCCCAGAGCGTGACCATGTACGCGTCCGAGTACGACGACCAGCTGTGGAAGGCCAACGACAACGAGCGCAGCTTTGGGATGTGGGTCAAGATCCAGGGCTTTGCGTCGAGTTGTTGATGAATGGAATTGTAACACATGATTTATCGGCCCCACGTAGGGGGTGCAGATCGCATACATTAATAATCATATTCAAATCAGAATGACCTCAGCATTAAAAGAACCACCGAATGATGGGTTGCAAAAATAAAAATAAAACAACAGTTAACAGGGTCGAACGTGCAACAACATCAACAAGACAAATGCTATGAAATACATGAAGAATTCCAACTGAGGCAAACAAGTATTGTTGTTCACGGATAACATAACATTAAAATAGCCACCGAAGGAACCAGGTCTGCCCAGAGGGCAATAATATAATTACCAGATTGGGAAATATCGCTTGGATCGCAACCAAATCAACACTCCTCAGTGAGTACCTCATTTATGGGCCTTGGGTGCATTTCATGAACGATATTCAGATTGTATCTGGGTCTGAACACTTGATATATAATTGATAGCACAGTGGGTGAGTTTGGACAACCATTTGAACCTTACAAACCGTTTGCTTACCGTTTGCGAGCCCCCGCAAACTAAATGGAAATAAAAACGGTTTTTACCGTTTGAAAACGTTTATAAACGGAAATGGTTGAAGCCTTACTCCTTCCCCGCCATCCTCATGATGCTGTCAATCATGAAATACGGGTTGGAGGACGGCGGCGTCACCTTTCGGGGCCTTGAGCTCGAGAAAATCGAGTGCCAATTCGAGAGGGAATACCAAGTCACCATCACACCGTCGAGCATCGAGTCCGCAGAGGCTTTCGAACCGCCGACACGGCAAGAACGTGACGAGGAACGAGCGTATCTTGATCAGCGCCTGGACAGCATCCCCAGGGACAGGTAGAAACATGGCGACGGTTCGTCCTTGCCTAATGTCCACAGAGTGATGGACTGACTCTCCGTCCATACAGACTGGTTTAGCACCACCGAGATCCAATGCCAACTCCGATAATTTTTGGATTTTGGACAGATAGCGAGCGGATGGCTCCGTATCGTGTCACCCTTTCTTGATCGCCACCGCGGTACCCGAAGATTCAGCGAAAGACGATGTTGGGAACTCCCGCAAGTATTTATCGTGAGTCCGCTTCTTCTCACGTTCTTGTCCCTTCTTGCGCATTGCTCATGTCAGAACACCACACAATGCACGATGCGGATTTACAGTAGAGTACTACGTTGTTGCATCCAATTCAAGTTCGTCTCCTGCTGTGTAATATCACTGATTTGAATCCAATCGAAAATACACGTTCCGAATTCAGGCAAAAACAAATTAAACGAGGTCGACCCGCCGAAGCTTTGTATCTATGCAAGTGCCAGGATTAATACGCAGGTGTGTAGCCGGAAATCAGAGGCCAGAGATTCTATCAACTCCATCGTGTGCAGGATCCGTTTGCGGAGAGCTAAGATGGTCCGTTTACAATAGGGGAAGTCAAAGCGGTCAGAGGGCATCGATTCTCGTTCGATTCTGATGTCGATTCTTGGCTCGATTCTGGCACGAGAATCGATCCAGAATCGACGTTAATCCAGAATCGATCAGAATCGCTGTTCCTCCTCCGGAGGAGGAACTGCATCAGAATCGCGATTCTGGCGCTCGAGAATCGATGCCACCCTAAACCGAGTCACAAAACCAATGACTTTTTTTGGATGCTCCCCGCCTTTTCAGTGCCCGCCCTAAACCTACCGGTTCGGCGAGATCTTTACCGCGTTCGTCACACTTGTGTTGCTCAGGTTTTTTTTGGAATTTATGGTGTGGTGGAGGCTTGCAATTTCCTCGGGGCACGTCGCCCGGGGGCATTCACACATCGTGGGACAAGCTCCAAACATATCACATTTGCTCAAGAACTTGATTATATTGATTTATTTTTTGTAAGTGACTCCGTACATAATCGAGCTCAGAATCGAACTCAGCAGTCGGGGTGGTCAGAGTCGATACCGATTCCTGATCGATTCTATCCGGAGAATCGGATGAGAATCGACCCCAGAATCGAGCAAGAATCCGTCCACGCTGACCGCTTTGACTTCCCCTAATCGCGCGCCTGAGTGCGGTCGCCATCGATGGAATCAATGAATCGTCTGAGGATGGACAACAGCGACACATACCTAGCGCAGGGGCTGGCACGAAGACACAAATTCCGGTGCGGTCGGCGCGTCCAAAGCTACCAGAAAGGCAAACAAAAAATGTGGGCCGTGAGGGAAGGATGCGCGCTACAAAACCTATTACTTAACCTGTATGTGACGGATGCGGGAAATCGATATGATGATTGTGCGGGAAGGAACATATTTACAGTCGCTTACAGCACGTATGCAAGAATACAAGACACACACAAATACAAAGTGCATTTGAAATTTGGAACAGCAAGCGCCTCGCGCACACCCTGCGCAGCGCGGCCTCGCCGCACCCTCCGCAAGTGCGCTGAATCGCGACACACCCTACGCAGCGCGCTCGGCCTCGGTGGGCTGCACCATTGTGACCAGGAGCGGGAGCTCCGGCTCGTCGACGTGCTCGCGCCCGGGCAGCGCGGGCGTCTGCACGAGCGAGAGCCGCCACTTGATCTCCTCGCGCCCCGGCGCGGGCGCGAACTCGAAGTTTGCGACGAGCGCGATCAGGATCGTTTCTGCATAGAGGGAACGCGGGTTCGGTTGGGTCAGGGCGAACGGGCGGGGGCAACGCACTGAGCTCGATCTCGGAGAACTTCATGCCGATGCAGGAGCGGTTCCCGCCGAGGAACGTCAGCCTGCATACGCGGGCCGTCAGCACCGCTCCTTTTAAGTTGCACGCGCGCACAGGCGGCGGGACGCACGTGTGGGAAAACGCGCCGGGCACGCCCGCGGCGTGCACCGACGGCGGGAGGCCGTCGAGCCAGCGCTCGGGGACCCACGTGTCCGCGTCGGGGCCCCAGATGGCGGGGTCGCGGTTGACGGCCTCGATGGCCACGACGACGGTCTGCCCCTTCGCGATCGGCAGCGCGCGGACGAGCTCACCGTTGGCGAGCTCGATGGGCGCGCTGAGTGGGATGGTGATGGCCTCCGTCGCGCTGCATTTGTCGGGGCAGTGTCTCAGTCTCAGTGTGCGTACGGAGCGGGAGGAGGGGGAGGGGCTCACGTGCGGTGCTGGAAGGACGCGGGCGCGTAGAGGCGGAGGGTCTCGCGGTAGCACGCGTCGAGGAAGGCTGCATGCCGACGTCAGTATCGAGCGTGCTGGCACTGGCGGGGCGACGCACGGAGGGTAGTGACCGTGTGGTAGTCGAGCTCGCCGAACGTGTCCGCGCACGCCTGCGCGAGCTCCGCGCGCAGCCGGCGCTGGCGGGGGAGGTCGTGGGCGAGGGAGTAGAGCATGCGCGCGAGCGCAGACGACGTCGTGTCGTGCGCGGCGGAGATGAGCGTGTTCATCTGCCCCATCACCTCCTCGTCGGGCAGGCTCTCCTTCGCGTTCGCGGCCGCAGCCATGTTCGCTTTCACTGCGCAGCACAACACCCCCCCAAAAAAGCAAAATGAGCAACGCATTGAGGAGGGGAGGGAAGGGGGCAAGCCGCACTCAGCACGCTCATGACATCGTGCCCCGCGCCGACCTGCGCCGCGGCCTCCGCGTCGCCCGCGCGCAGCGCAACCTTCTTCGCCGCATACAGCGCCTCGCTGTTCCGCTGCAGCGTCGCGACGATGCGGCGCACCTTCTGCACGCGCGGGAGCGGCGTGAGGCGCGCGAGCGCGCGTTGGAGCCACACGGGCAGAGTGCGCATGCACCAGATGCAGATGGGCATGAACTTGCGCAGGGGGTAGACGGTGTAGCTGGGGCGTGTCAGCGCCATAAAAAATGAAACGAAACGGCGGAGGCGGAGGCGGAGGAGGGAGAAGGGGGGAAGGGGCGGACGCACGGGAGCTCGCGCGCGGCGACCATGTACGCGTTGTCTTCCGTCTCGTCGTCGAGCGCGTCGAACGAGTACCCGAGCGCGCCGACGCCGACGCCCTCGAGCGCCGCGCGCGAGGACCACTTCCAAAGGTCGAGCACGGCCGAGGGCCGCTGCGGCGCGGTTGGTGTCTGTTGAGTTGCCTTCCCCGCGTCGGGAGCGCACGCGGCGCGGACCTTGGTGCGGATGACGTCGCGCGCCTGGTATGCGATGCCCCAGAACGTGGGCGTGAGCGCGCGCATGTGCGCCGCGCCGAAGAGCGGCTGGATCATCTTGCGCTGCCTGGTTGCGTGCCCGTCAGTTGCGTTGATCCGCCAGCACCGCACCGCACCGCTCAGAGCAAATCCGCGCGCGGGGGGGATGGATGAACGCGAGGAGGAGGAGGAGAGGAGATGTACTTTTTGTGCGTGTCGCCGTGCACGGAGATGAGGCCCGGGCCGAAGCAGTAGTAGAACTCGCTGTTCGCGATCCGTCAGCTCGTGCGCGGTGGTCGATGGATGGGAAGGGAAGGGGACGCACGACATCATGGCGGGCGTCTCGTCGAAGACGTGCGTGTCGCGGACGAGGACGTGGTGCAGCGCGCGCGTGTCGGAGAGGTAGATTTGCTCTTCCTGCAAATCGAGACGCGTGTTAGCGGTGTTTGGTATCTACTGTGAGGATGCGGGGGACGCACGCCGGCGATCATGTGGACCTTGAAGGCGCGCCCGTACGTGGCGGACAGCGCGTGGTGGTACGCGAGCCCGTGCGGGCCGGAGTACAGGTCGGGGCTGTTGCCTGCGAGTATCATATAAAATAGAGGAGAACGGAGACTGAGCGCTGGGGGAGAACGAATGACGAGGGAAGGGAAGGGAGAGCGCACCGAGGAGGAAGGAGGAGGGCGCGGGGCCGCGGAGGGGGACGAGGCACTTGACTGCGTGCCGGCGCCAGGCGGAGTACAGGGCGCAGACGGCGAGGAGGGCGGCGGCGAGCAGGTATATGTGCGTTCGCGTCAGGAGGAGGGTGGGGGAGGTGGGCGTCATGGAGTGCGAGTCGAACAGGTCGCGAGCCACAGCGAGAGGGTTGGGGAGGTTGGCTTTATCGATCATGAGGTTTGTTTTCGCGCTCGAGTTGCTTCCTGTTTCGAGGACGAACTTGGAATAAATGGAGCCGCTGTAATCTCTTGTAATCTCAGCTAGACATCTACGGGGCTCGGCGGAGGTGGCGATTTGGGGCAGTCCAGTCCATGACTTGATCAAAGCAATCCACCTGCAACCTATCACCACGTGAGGTGGAGTTGAAGCTTGAGATCTTTACGCGGCTCGGCGGAGGTGGTCAAAGTGGCAAGCGAGCCGCGAGCCAGCGCTCGCACCCGTTGTCGTCGGCGTTCGGGGAGCGAAGCATGGTCTCCGCCCAAGGGGAAATCTAATCGAAGGAGAAAAGCATGCGTGACTCCTTCCCACGTGGAGTGGATTGATTTGAATCTGCTTCCGCGGCCTTTCTTCGTCTGTGTGCTTCTGGGTGACGTATGGCATCAAAGATGTATGACGCATGCCATCAAAGAAGCATTGAGCGCGCCGTATGCATCGTCGGTACTTACCCTTGGCTACTAGCCATGCAAAAACCCACCGACGCCATGCAGCCAGCTCTAGGATCCAGCGGGCGCACGTCGCCGACCGTCGTAGACGAGGAAAAAGGGAAAACGTTGGATGACATCTACGTCGACTTCGAGCCGGGCGACCGGCGCAACCCCGCGACTTGGTCCCCCCGGCGCAAATGGCTCGTCACCTTCGTCGCGTCCTACTTCACGGCCCTCACCGGCGCCACCGCGTCCGCGTACTCGATGGGCTTCCCGTCGATGATGCGCGAGCTGCGGTGCACCGAGGAGCAGGCCGCGCTCGGCATCTCCATGTTCTGCCTCGGCTTCGCGCTCGTGCCCCTCCTCACGTCCGCCTTCTCGGAGGAATTCGGCCGCCGCCCGCTCTACGTCGTCTGCACCGTCGTCTTCACCGCCATGTACGTCGTCCAGGCGACCGCCAACAACATCCAGACCGTGATCGCCGCGCGCTTCGTCTGCGGCGCGTTCGGCTCGACCGGCGCGACGATGGTCGGAGGCACCGTCGCGGATGTGTGGGCGCCCGCAGAGTGCGTCCCGTCTCCTCTCGTTTTCTTTTCTTGTGCTATGTATGTAAGCCTGATTGATTTCGCGTGCACAGACGCGGGCTGCCGATGGCCGTCTACTCCCTCTTCGCCATCGCGGGCACCGGCACGGGCCCCATTGTCGCCGGCTGGATCGAGATGTCGCTCGGCTGGCGGTGGATCCAGTGGTTCCACACCATGTACGCCCTCCCCCATCCTCGCCGTTGCACTGTCGCTGATACGTCCTCACGCCTACCTGCAGCGCGGGCGGCCTCTGCATCGTGCTCACCGTCGCCGTCCTGCAGGAGACGCGCACGGGCATCATGCTCACGCGCAAGGCCAAGGCGCTCCGCACTCAGACGGGCGACGCGCGCTACCGCGCGCGCGCCGAGGACGCGCGCGGGCCGCTCAGGAGCCTGCTTTGGGTCAGCGCGACGCGCCCGCTCAGTGCGTCTCGCTGTTTCCTGCATCTTTCCACTTGCTATCTAACAACTTTTCACTCGCTGACTCGCGCCGCGCGCAGTCCTCCTCCTCACAGAGCCGACGGTGCTCGTCTTCAGCCTCTGGATCGCCTTCGCGTGGGGCATCATGTACAGCATGTTCGAGTGCGTCTCTCTCTCGCCCACCGCGCCGGATTTACATCGAGTTAATTTATCCATGTCCGACAGGTCGATCCTGCCCGTCTTCGAGGGCCTCTACGGCTTCAACCAGGGACAGGCGGGCCTCACCTTCGCCGGCATGACGTGCGTGCCTCTTCCCTCCTTCCCTCTCCTCCCCTCGAATCTCCGCCCTTGCCCTCCCTTGCCCTTCACTTTACCTTGATTGAATTGCTGAATGATTGTGAATGATTGATTGCGTTGAACACATAGCGTCGGCGCCCTCCTCGGCTTCGCGACCAACCTGTACCAGGAGTCGCTCTACCGGTGCGTCTCCTCTTCCTTCTCCTCCTTCTCCTCTATAATCCATAATCCATCCTATTCCATTCCACAATTCATTCCATTATAATCCATAATCCATTCCACTCCTCCCCATAGTCTATCCCATTCCGCTCCGAGCTCGTTCTCATTCTTCCTTCTGCCCCCCTTCCTCCTTCCTCCTTCCTCCTTCCTTCTTCCTCCGTCCTTCTCCCCCCTTCCTTCCTCTTCCTCCATCCCTCTCCGCACCCTCTCCTCCCCATACCCCCTCCAAATCTATTATCTTTATTCTAAACTCAACTTCCCCACGAACCAGAAAACACTTCCCCGCCCGGGGCCCCGAAGCGCGCCTCTTCGCCGCCTGCGGCGCAGCGCTGCTCTTCCCGGCCGGCATGTTCATCTACGCGTGGGGCGCGCGCGCGGCGATCCCGTGGATCGTCCCGGTGCTCGGCGTCACGGTGCGCCTTCTTCCTTATTTCTTTATCAACATTGTATTTGTTCACTGCATTTACCCTCCTTTATCGTGTTCACTCCTCCCCCGCTTCCCCTGCCCTCTCCGTTTCTTGTCTCGTCTTGTCCTGTTTTATCACCGTGTCGACGGGACGACTCACGCACGCCGGCAGCTGTTCATGTGGGCGACGTTCATCATGTACCTCGCCGTGTTCACGTACCTCGCGGACTGCTACGGGCCGTACGCGTCCTCCGCGCTCGCGGGGCAGTCGCTCCTCCGTGCGTGCCGCCCGCCCGCCCGCCCTTCTGTCCCGCCGCCCGCGCCTGACGATTAACGCGCAGGCAACCTGATGGGCACCGCCTTCCCGCTGTTCACGCCGCCGATGTACGCGCGCCTGGGGATCCACTGGGCGTCGACCCTCTTCGGGTGCGTCGCGCTCGCGATGGTGCCGATTCCGTATGTGAGTCCTGCCCACTCGGCCCTCCATCGTTCCCGTCACCCGGCACCGTTCGCCGCTTTGGTTTTTGGCGTTCGTGCTGCACGTGTCATCCCGCCCCCGCTTTCTTTTCGGCGGCCGCGTGTTCAACGTTATGGAACCCGAGCACCGTGTGCTAACCGCGCGCCAGGTCCTGCTACTCCTCGGCCCGAAGATCCGCGCGCGGAGCCGCTTCGCGAGTACCGTCGTGCACCAGCCCTCCTTATGAATCAAAGCGTATCATTCAAAACCATGTAAACTAAAACACAAAAACACATCATTCAAAACGACACGGCATCCCTTCTTGGACGACACGACATCCCGAATCTTGAAGACGGAAGACGAAGACAGCCGGCGCCGCGCTATGCGGCCGAGGACGGACGGGGTTGCGGGGCGGGCAGAAGGCACCGCAGATTGCGCCGCGAAAGTGCACCGGGGCGCGCCGCGCTCTTTTCGTTTTCGTTTTCCGGTTACGCAAGCTGTTAGATACTCAGCTAACCGTTATTGGGAACTAGAGCCGGATATCGCATCGGAATGCTGGTCTTATGCCGTCGCAGTCGCATATGAGCGTCAGCGTGCGGGACAGCAGTGTTTTGGAAACTGAAACATGAAGATTCTTTCGTGATGGATGCTGCCGTGGTCTTGGTCTGCGTGAAAACTGTCTGGATCGGAACATGATTGCCTTCGGAAAGGGTTCTGATGTCCATAGACTCAAGGAGCGAGCAGGGTCCGCCAGCGCGGGGTGCGCCTGCATCACGTACGCATCCCAGCACATGGACTGAAGGGAGCACGTTCGACCCGGGCCTGGCCATTGGAGAAGGCACACGGCACTTTCTTTACTCATTCTGTTGCTCGTCAGTTTGGTTCGAGTCGCAGAAATCGCGCGCTGCATCTGGTCGAGGCCAGGATCTAAATTGAGCGCAATTCGGGAGCGGTAGGCCGCCCTGAGAATCGGAACTGTTTCATCCGAGGACAGAAAATGATCCAGAGCGAAGAACTGAATAGCAAGTACGAAAGGTTGGAGCATTTCTCAGATACAGGCAAGTCTTTGAATAAGTAAGGTACATTCCACGCAGCAGATTTACACGATCCATGCGATATTTAGAGAGAAGTACAGAGCAACTCGATGGGAAGTGGAATGAATGATACTACTTGCGCTTCGTGAAGACAAGCTTGGCCGTGGGAGTGTCGTTCCCCATTTGCACTGGAATGGAGTCTTTTCAACGCCCTCTTCTCTCACAGCGGGCTACGCAAACTTCACCGCTGTGCACTTATTCCCGTTCAGGCCACATTTTCCGATTCTGCGGACCTGCGGAATGACTGCGAACTGTCCGACGGCGGACGGATTAGGACGTTCGAGGTGCAGAGGCAAGTCCCGTGAATGGCCAGTGCGCAGAAATTGACTACGCCGTAGGACTGCGGCCACGTATGGCTTTTGTACCGATAAAGAGACTGGGTTCCATTTATGCCCCCACATTCGCTTTTGGCTTTCGGTATCGCCTACAGTCGCCTGGTGACTCAATGGGTCTTTTTTTTGCTTAGCTTGGGTCTTTGCTTGGGCGTCACCGCAATTCCCTATATGAACCAATTTCTTGCCTGCCTTGAAGCTTCAAATTCAGTCTTTGGCGTTTGGTTGGCAACTCCCACAATTACATCAATGAGCCAATCCCAGCGCGCGGTCCCGATGCCGTCAAACGAATAACGCCTTGGGAAATTTTTATCTTGGCTATGTAGGGCCGACCGCTAAATTCCGCATTCATTCATCCGGTCCATCGGGTTTCGGGTGCAGAGAGTAGTTTCTAACGTTCTTGCTTCCGCCCAGGCAATTGACTTCCCTTCAGAGTTAGGCTGAACCTCTCATGCCAGAATCGACTCAATGGCTGGAAAGGTCAGCTAATCCACCTCTTGCCGTTTTGTAAGTTCCTCAGTCATATTCTGTACATGACGTACGCTCCCAAAATAAATAATGTTTTTAATTCCGAAGCTCGTCTCGCATACCGGAGCGAAGCGGAGGTCCATGTTGTATATTGAACGCAAACGGCTTGGGGGTCCCCCATCGGGGAACGCGAAGTCGTAGCTCAGCAGAAGCTCCGCTAGAATCACCTTGATTTTCAGCACCGCGGTGTTAATCATCCACGAGTCAGCAATTGACGAATATCGCACGATGTCCGACGGTCCCGAGCGATTGCCCGCAGTTCGTATCGGAACCCATGAACATCCCCGAGCCGTGGAAAATCTTGAAACCATTTATTTGTAGGCTATGGAGTCAACGGCTGGCGCAAGGGCGTTGATACACTAATCGACTGGGCTGCAGAAGGGGATAAAAGGACAATTACCTTTACAGCTTGCGGAACTGAGGGCGCGGCCGTTTTTTCCGCCCATTTTGGGCCGTTTTTGATCGCTTCCGCCAGAACACCTGTTCTGGGCTCAATTCTCAATGGATTCCTTTGGGAAATGGACCAAACGTTTCACACTGAAAATCTGGAGGGCATGGCATCCTCCGATTTTTCTGAGCAGCCTCGGACAAATCTCTGGGCTTAATTTGTAGTTTTTTCGGTGTTTGACGGCAGGCCAGCTGTAGTGTTAGATACCAGGCCCCAATCGACGTAGATTTTTGAGAGCATAGACTTGAGGATATTTCGGAGGGCATCAAGTACTCATATTGTCAATTTTATGCATACCTCACCGCCGCGTAGCTGGCGTTCTATGCGCAGGTTTTGCGCATTGTTTTTTAGAAGGAGGGGGGTCTCGCGGGTGTCCCAGACATTCCTGGAGTGTCAAGCGTCACTGGCATCGGGTCTATCCTACCATGTAACGTAAAATACAGTAAATCAATTCAGAGTTTTTGTACCATCAGATACAGCGAAGTGCGGATATTGCTCTTGTGATGGAAAGCTACATCCAAGTATTGCTAGTATTGATGGCCCAGGTGTTCGTGCACCAGTAGGCATTCACTACATAATAGGCATTCATCCAGTGCCAAATAGGCATTCAGCCTTGAGAATAGGCATTCAGTGCCAAGGATAGGCGTTCACGAACACCTATGCTACTAAAGTTGTCGTGCCTCCCCCCAGACACAGGTGTGACTTGTAAATAGTTGTGATACAAGAAAGGCGCGGATACGCCCCAAATAATTTGGGAACCAGAAGAGAGTGTCCTGCGGAGCCAGAAATCGTTCGAGACACGCGCAAGAACCCTATATCCCGTGTTTCCTCTTGATGAGGTCAGCCGCCCGTTCTGCAATGCCATAAACTCCAGCCTTAAAAACTGGTTTAATGCCTCGGTGGCGACATTGGTGTCTCCGACGATACTCTCGACCGTCAAAGTGCTGTTAATAGCCATTGGATGGGCTCAAATAGGAGCCTCTGTCCAACATTGGCTAGCTCAACGTAATGTTGTGCCCTTTGAGGGTGGTTTAGTTGCCGGTTCCAGAGGGGAGCGGTTGGGGGATGCGTGTCGTACCGGCGCTAAGACGAACTTCTTCGCTCGCCACCTTGCGGAACAGCTGCCCTGCATTACACTCAGTACGGAATACCGGAGAACAAGGAGATAGATTCAGCCCGGGTGCAACTGCGGGTTGTGGTGGAGCGGCTTGGGCGCAAAAGCCACGACGCTGCCGGGAGGGCGGACCGTGCCGTCCGCGATGACCGCTTCGCGGTGCGTGACCCGCAAAGATTCGATTGCACCATACCGAGACGAGTTCGATTCCGGATTCGAAGAAGATGGATAAGAAAAGAGACCCAGCGCGGCGATGGCGGCTACGATTCGTCCGTGTCAATTCAAAGCGCGCGTGCGTGGTAAAGATCCCGCTGCCTTGCTTCTCGCGAGATGCGCGACTGATGCATATCGCGAATCACGTAAATGTTGCCGGCGGTAGATGGTGATGTGTTGCCGGTACCAGATGGTGATGTAAAAAAGAGTCGGAAAAGACCACTCAAGGGATAAGCTGTCGGAGGTATCTAATTGCCGCCATTTCGTGTATCACCAAGATGCGGTTGAAGGCCCCTGTGAGGTCATAAAACGCGGTCGAGACCGTGTTGCCTTGGTCGAACTGGGACCTAACACGGTGAATATACCGATCGCCGGCCTGGATCGTGCTCGCCCCCCCATATTGCATGTCCTCCAGAAATCCAAGTGACTGGGCTTTGAAGGATAAGCCATCAGAGATCAGGCGTTCAGGAGTCTTGGCGAGAATGTGCTCATAATTTTCCACATGGCGCCAGGGAGCTCTACAAGGCTAGAAAGAGCTAACGGAGGGAACCTTGCTCTCCGCCCAGATCACTCGCAGTGGGGCGGACCAGAACAGCGGGAGAAGCAGGATTTGTGGAGGGGTGACCGCATCCGATTCTTATATAGATTTACTCTTTCTCAAGCAACATAGTACGGGTCCCGGGTGTTTCTTAAAGGGACCGCACAGCAATATACCTACTTACTTACCTACCTACCCAACCACAACCTCAGGATGCCCTCCGTGCGCGCCCAGTATGCCCAGAACGTGATTCTCGAGCACCAAGTTCGACTTATCAAGTCGAAAACTGGGCTCCCGCCTCTCCGTCCTCCTCCGCGCGAAAAGAACGGTGAGCCGATCCGGATTGGCATCCTTGGCGCGGGCATCGCTGGACTCTATGCCGCTCTTCTCATCGACTACCTCGGACCCGAGAGCGGGATCACCTATGACATTCTCGAAGCCAACCCGAATCGTACAGGCGGACGTCTATACACGCATCGGTTCAGCGACTCACCTAATGACTATTTCGTGAGTGATTCAAACAGTCCTTGTCGCCAACATCAGCCCTCTGACAATGTTGTTCAGGACGCAGGAGCGATGCGCTACCCAAAAATTCCATGGATGAAGCCTACCTTCGCCCTGCTCAAGTTTCTTAACCTCGACGACCCTAAATCACTGATCCCTTACCACCTCGGCGACCTGCGCGGCAACAACATCCGCCACTTCAACAACACCTCCATCTCCTCCGCGCGCCTCGAGGCCGCCGACGCTCGAGGCGACTTCGACCCATTTGCTACGAAGGTTGACGGCCTGACGGACACGATCAACAACCTCGTCGGCCACAAACTCGACCCATTCAAACACATGCTCACAGAGGACTTTCAAAAGGGGTGGGAGGCGCTGATGTCAGTCGATCAGTGGTCGATGCGGGACTGGCTCGCCTTGCCGGTGGACGACTCTCAGCGGGCGTATCCGGAGCCAGTGCGACAATTTTATCCATCTTCACTGCTGAACGAGAGCTCCTAACACGACCGTTGTTTTATTAGCTCATCAAATATCTTGAGACGTTCACTTCGTCCACCGGTAAGTTATCATTCTCAGACCGTCAACTCTCAGGCGCCCGTTACCAATCCAGGTCTCTTCGACTGTGCGCTGTCGGAGACGATCCTTGATGCGATGGACTTTGACTACCAGCCAACACCCGAGTGGTTCACCGTTCAGTAGGTTTCTCTCCCACGCTGTCGAGTCAACTTTCGCTGACCCGAGTTACAGGGGAGGCGGAGATGTTATTTCGAACGCCGTCATCGATCGTCTCACCCAGCCCGTGCAGCGAGGCCGCCGTGTCACCGCCGTCGCTCCCATCTTTGAGGCCGAGTCCACAACACCAACCGCGCTCAAGGTCACCACCACCTCCGAAAGCGGCCTCATCGACTCCGAATACGCGCACGTCATCTCCACGATGCCCTTCGGCTGCCTCCGCATGGTCGACACGTCCGCCCTCGAGTTCCCGTGGGAGCTGCAGACAGCGCTTCGGACGCTCCATTACGACTCTGCCATCAAGGTTGCCGTCAAATTCAAAACGCGGTGGTGGGAAAAACTCCCCCAGCCCCAGGTCGGCGGCGCCTCAACGACCGACCGACCGACGCGCATGGTCGTCTACCCCTCATATGGCATCGGCTCTGAGGACGCGACGATGATTGTGAGCTACACCTGGGCCCAGGATGCCCTGCGCATCGGCGCGTACGTCAAGGGCCACGATAGCGCGAGCGAGCAGGTGCTCCTCGAGTGCATCAAGCGCGATCTCGCTGACATGCACGACATCAAGGACATGACCGTCCTCGATCACGTCGATCACAAGATCGTCAACTGGTACGGCGACGAATACTCCAACGGTGCGTCCTTTCCTGCTCCCCGGCGTGAATACAAGAGCCGATGTCGGTGCGGTCCAGGTGCCTTCGCGCTTTTCGGCCCCGGACAGTTCTCGAGCATGTACCGCCAGGTCACCCAACCCATCCTGGGCATGTTCCACTTTGCCGGCGAGGCGACGAGCGTGCATCACGCGTGGGTCGTCGGCTCGCTCAACAGCGCCTACCGTTCAGTACTCGAGATCGTGAGTCGCTATCGCTGTCGTCGTTCTTCGAGCAGTCTGTGACATTTGTTATGTAGTTGATTCACGAGGGCAACCTCGCCATGATTGAGAAGCTCACCTCGCCCGACTGTCCCTTCCCGCGACCGAACGAGATCGACTGCATCCTGACCATGGTGCAGGTCGCCATCGGCCAGAGTCACCAGTCTCGCAGTCTACACCCGAGCCCGCCACACCCATCATCCAGCAGGGCACATGGTCGTCGCTGCTTCGTTAACCCATTTCATTAGTGTATCACGGAATATCCGCCTCATCGAGCCACCATGTATATCATACCCACCATGCCACTCAGGACCATTCGCGCTCTGTGCATATATATCTCCGCTGTGCTGTCTTTTTTTATAGAAGCTTTTTTCATAGGATATTATCTGCTCTGCGGACCACGGGTGTACACCGTGGTTGGTTGCGTTTCGTGGTGATTTGGAGGCAGCCGATTAGCAGACATGGGCAAAATTCCCACGGTTCAAGAGCAATGCCTGAGAGTGACGACATGAAATTTGAACGTTATGCTCCTCATAATTAAATCCCCTGTATATTAGACATAATCTGTCATATGGATCACTACTGTATTCGTTCCGATGATCTCTTTCAGAAGCCGAATTTACATTAAGTTAAAACTAATGAATATATATGGTGTGCTATGATCTTTTGACGAGTTAGCCTGTCCAAAACAGTCAAAAACATTCCTTGTGCAAATCCCGGGTTGAAAAGGCAGAGTCTTCAACGCAGAGACCCGCGCGAAGTGTTTCAACAGCGGACTCGGCCCGATGTCAAATCAACATCAGATGATCGGCTGCTCGGCATCCCATCCATGACCTGATATTCCGTACTGGGAGCACGTAGGACGTAGCACTATTTATGAACCACATCGAGCGATCAAGTAGCATATAAATTCCTCACATACATCGACCAAGAAGTACAAAACCTTCAAGAAGCTGAGTTCTTGAACAACGAACGACGAGGCCGTTGTCCGGGAGAAGGTCGACACGGTTGCGACACAGGTACAGGTCAATAAGACTCCAGCAGCTCCTGCACAGGGAAAGGGCGGCGGGGCTCCGAGTCAGGCAATTGAGACTCCAGGAGGGAAGCACCACATTCATTGTTGCAATGCACACATAAACTATTTTGACAACCTCTTCCACTTGAAACTCCTGCTTGAAGTATACACCACGAATATCGTGGCGAAAGAATCTGGCTGGCTTCGAATCGATCACTTTGCAAATCCCCTGCAACGAGTATGGACAGCGTGGGAGCATGCGGTGCCGAGCCGATCACCGCACTGCCAGCTGCTCTTGGCCAACTCTTCGGCCGTCCATCGCAGGTTTCTTGTCAATCTATTCTGCGACTGCCTAGATACTTTCAGGCCACTGTCGTGCAAAGCTGTTGGAAAAAATTACTGCTTTGCGAGATTTTCTGGAAAAATTCTGATTTTTGCTCCGGTTTAGAGGCGTATTTAGGTATGAAAACCTGTGGACCACACCTTCACAACTCCCTCTATGCCCGACTTTGAGCTTGTTTATTCCAAAGTCGCCGACTGCACTTTTTTGACTTTTTGCTTTTGCCCCCTGATTTTCCATGCCATCCCGTCGGTCCCGCCGCCTCCACTTGGGGTGCTTTAATAAATATCACTCCCAGCTACCCCCTCAAAAATTCCACCCAAAGCGCACCATTATTGACGGAGATACATCCAATTTTTCGCGGACAGGGTGAAAAACGTATTTTTCACCCGACAATCCTCCTTTATGCGCTCCCCACTCTCTTCCACAAGGCCACCATCACACGGGCCATTCCCCTGCATATTACCTTCGTGTACATATTTTTTTCGTATTTTTTCAGAAACGCGCGAGATCGGGGCCATGCAAGCCGCGGAGAGGACGCTGACCCGGCTTTCCCACGCTTCGAGCTTCGGCAAACCTTCGGCAGACTTTCCCACACTTCGCGACCCCCTCTTCTCATTCGCCAGCGCTCCACTATTCCGGTCCGATCTCACCGAAAGCTCACTCCGCCTCCCTCGACCGCTCCTCCGACGACTTTCGACCTTGAAGCCCGCCGCCGCACAGCCACCCCGCCCTTTCGATAGTGGTGGCAACGTCCGGTTCAGGAATCGGTTCGAACCTGAACCGGACCGAACTGAACACCGCGTTCAGGTTCAAGGTTCAGTGAATGCCTGAACCTGAATGCGAAGTTCGGTTCGGTGTTCGCGCTCAATGGGTGGCGTTCGAACGCCAAACATGAAAACGCAACAATTGAGTCAATTTCAACCGATTTTGGGGGGTTACTGACATGAATTACCCCAGATTACACGCATACGCAAAGATATTCATTTGCACAGACATCCCGGCTATCTTTTTGCCAAAAATCGGGAAGGACTCTGAAGTCTGTGCTTGAAGTTTTGCCGTGTCTCAACCTGGTCAACAAACTTGTGAGCATATTCTGCTCTCTATAGGTCCCGGTAGCTCACTATACTGTGCCAAAGCAACCTTTCATATGTTACTCATGCCAGAAACACCACCACATACCTTTATGGGCGAGATTTTGGCTCGCCGAGAAGGCTGAAAACATTTAGGTTCGAACGTGTTCGGACGCCGAACCGAACCTGAACGCAGGATCAGGTTCGGGGTTCAGCAACGGCCTGAACCGAACACGGGGTTCAGCAACGGCCTGAACCGAACGCGGGGTTCAGGTTCGGCGTTCAGAGCGAATGGCCCTGAACCTGAACCGAACCGAACCTTGCCAGCACTACCTTTTGAGCCGCAGGCCTTCATGGCCTGACTTCCCCCTTTCGCCCCAGCGACGCTGCCGTCGACCTTCAAGGCCGCACATCAACCCCACCCTTTCGAGACGCCGACCTTCAAGGCCCGACTTCCCCCTTTCCCCGCACACTGCCGCCGACCTTCAAGGCCGCACAGCCACCCCGAAATCGAGCAAGCAGGGAGGTTAAAGTTGGGGTGTTCCGCAATGGTATTCTCATGGGGTTCACGTCGAAACTAGAAATGTGCTCGCTTGGTTTGGCCTGCAATCCATGGCTTAGGCCTGCCTTCGTCTGGCTTAGGCTTCAGAAATCCCAAGCCATATCCAAAGCCAGGGATCCTGGCCTGGCTTGGCTTGGCCCTGGCTTCAGCCATGGCTTGCTCCAAATAATGCACAGCTCCGTTTTTGGTGTTCTATACCTCCTATAGGTTATCTGTGATTTCTCCTTTCTCAGTTTAGTGTTTACACTTAGTCAACAGTGTGAATTTCAGAGCCATAATGGCAATCTTTGAGCTTTTTACAAAAAAGTAGGTATTAATTGGTGTCTTGACAATGTATCATCAGAATGGCCTGAATGGATTATTAATGAATCAGTGAGTGGGATATCAGACACAGACAAATAATCACTTCAAAGAATATGCAACTTGAAGTTCTTGCAATGCCGAATGAAGTCCAACTGCCAGGCAGCAAAAGATGGATTAGAATAAAGCTAGATTGGTATAAAGTTAGATTAGTATAGTTATATCTGTGTGTCCGAAAACCGCTTCAACCTGAAGTCTGGCCTATACTCCATTTGCATTGTCTCAACATCCAGAATTTGGAGCAGTTCAAATCTGTGCATGTACGTGTCGGCAAAGTCTCTGATTTGGCCAGCATCATCCGGGCTCTTGCCCACCATCTATACTGCAGTTAGGGGTATGGTGATTTCGACATGCACCCATATCTCCAACCTCTCCATCCGGCTTGTATGTGCGCTGAATCACAGTGTGCAGGGCTTCACACCCACCCACCCCACAATACCAGTATTGTCTCCCACGTCGAGGGGGGGGGTACTACTTTCTGATGTGACTCATAGGGTTGGGGTTTTTTTTTCGTATGTACCTGGCATACCTTGTCCTGCCTCGTCCCCGCCCACGTTCTAACATGCCTACGCTGTATACTCCCGGATACTCTCAACTGTGATCTCTTCCCACCTTTCCGATGCATTCATGACCCCGAAATGCATCTGACCGGGATGGATATAGTTCTGCCATATCCGATGAACGGGCCAGTAGTCCTCGTACTCCCTTATACATGCATGCCCTCGCTGGCGAAGTCGAACAGGTCGAGAGTGTTCCGCCGATATGGTGCACTGTGGGACGGACCAGGACGGTGATGATCCAAACTCCCTCATCTCACCCGCAGCGACACCCTCCCTCAGGTGAATCACATCCCATGTGTCTCTGGAGGCAGGTCGACGAGTTAAATAGCATACTGTGCTGGATTCAAAAATGATCCTAGTTGCGCAGTAGCTCTGCCAGATTTGTCGCACTGGAATAATCTGGGCTCACACACCATGGGGAATGTGCAGTTGTATCTTGGGTTCAATGGGCAGGATTCTCATCAAACTGAAATATGACTGTCCGAATATATTGGCGCTATTTGTTGGCCAACGGTGGCAGTAGTTCGGCGGGTGTTGTCATATACGGTATGCTACCTCATTGTCTACCACAGTACCTACCTAGTATTCTTCCACCTTTGGAATTTATTTGTCTCCAAATATTTGCTCGTGGAACATGCAGTCTAAATCCCGGATTAAATTGAGCAGGATAAACCAATGACATACTTAGGCCACATAAAAAGTGGAAGCGAGAGCCAGATACGATGACACAGTCCTGGAATCATGTCTGTCTGGGGTTAGATTATGGAGTCGCAAAAACGACAAAGGGTGTGCCTGACAGTCCTTCGGGGGGGGGGGGGGGGGTGTATGGCTGTAATGATTCCGGCAGAACTGTGCTGAACGTTTCGGAAATTCAACTCTTTTCCTCTCCATCTCAATCGAAAATGATGAACCTCGCTATGTATGATTAATAGAAGACTGGTTCGACATTTGGTACTATATACACATAATTGAGTCTCAGTCGCAGAAAGTGATCTGAGATTCAGGTTTGAGCAGTATAAAAATGAGAGCCAAGGAAATCACACACCGCCAAGTCAGCGTTGTCGATCTGGCATGCAATCTGCGCGAAAGTGTCTCCCGGCGAGCGGAAAGCCATCGGGCAGCCTGAGTTTGTGCCTAAATGGTTTAATAAGAATATATCCCGATGATATGTGCGAGAAAGAACGTACAGTCTGTACCGGCCGGCTGGCATCCGTTGAAGTATCTAAAAAGATCTTGAGCCGTGAAGAAGAAAAGGAAGTAAGTCCATCAACTGACCCGAATCCAGTGGTCACAGAGAAGGCGTGGCTATAGCCGTGTCATGTTAATATTATAAACCCCTAAGAGAACCGGTGACTAACGGTGGGATCAAGGAGATATCGGTGCTTGATCCAGACCCGGCGGTGGACGGGTTAACCAAGGTGGTTTCAACGAGCGTGCAGCCCTCCCCATTGAAACCGCATCCCCCTGGAAATGTCAGTTGCGCAAATGGTTGATTGGACATATTTTTACCAGTCTGGAGATACGCAATAGCTCCGCGAAGGGGGCCATTAATCGTGAAGGAGCCCCCGGTGGAAAGAACGTTGCCTCCCTGGATTAAAGTAGGCTGTGGGTGGTTATGAGTAAATCCCCATTTTCCTGGGGTAGAGCCTGTTTTTGGACTCTGGTGACTTACAGTGCCAAATCCACAGCTGGAGGGGAAATGATCGTTGAGACGGTAGTAAAATTGAGGAACAAATGGAACTTACTTGTTGGTAAACACGATAGTGTGGGTTTCCGCATGAACATTGACGACGACAGCGAGCACTGCAAGAGCGGCGGCCTTGGCAGAGAAGAACATTTTTAGAAGTAGGTGAGAGAGAAAGGAAGGGTTCAGGAGCGAACTGAGGAACAAGGCAGTGCACGGCCACCTTTTATAGCTGTGTGTAGACTCGGAGGCCCCCCAGAACGGTGAAAAGATCCGAGGCCCTTGACGGGATGTGAGAACTTTGTGGGAGAGTCATTCAGGTACCCGTGTACGGATCCTATTTGCGAGAGGCGTTGAAATTTGAGATGAGATGCCGGCAGAACAGTGGAAGATACGTAGGAAAAGATGGAGGATCTGATGTGTTCAACTTGTACTTCGGCCGCAGTCGATGTATATCCACGTCATTTTCCACGCTGTGGCGATCCATGGATCTTCAGAATATCAGTGCTACTACCTACCTACTAGTACCTACCAACGATGACTGCTGAGCGCTGATGCGTACGCATCGATCTAATAATACGTTTTTTTGATTGCCGTTACACAGTTCGTCCCACAGGACAGATGCAGTAGATGGTCTTTGAGCTTCAGGTGCACTGAACACCCGTGACGACTGTTAACCGTGCAGATACGCGGCGAACACTTCGCGAATTGACATAATCAGGGGATCCAAGATCCCATCATAAGCAACAGGATCAAAAACATGCCGATTTGCGCAGCCCATCAGCAGACGAACGGAGGCGACTGAATCAGTACATTAAATATAACCTCGTTTCACTATCTCCGCCGTCAGCTGTTCAGCACACCACGCATGGATTACGGAAGTCCTCGTTCGACATGATGAGAGTTCTCTGTGGCGTTCTAAGTACTTAAGTTGACAGGAGCAACTCTGGAACACACCCAGCGCCATCTGGTTGAATGAGATCTTTTCGGAGACCATGACGGCCGAAACTGCGACTCGGACATCACAATATAAGTATATATTCTTTCATCGTCCATGTGAAGCGGAAGTACGTCTCAAGTACGTGCGAGGCGGCATCGTGGAAATTTAGAGCTCTAATTCGCCACAATAGTTGAGGATGCAGACGGTGCTGACCGCGCCTCGGTCGCGAATCAGGTCTAGTGATAGATCGCGGAAACGAGGTTGAACACGTTACTCCTACGAATCACGCGTAAACTGAGGACACGTTGGATGCATTCAATAGCACAGCAAAAATTGAAGAAATCATGTCCCTTCCGCGTGCTGTTTTAAGCGCCGTAAAAATGATCATGTGCCATGGGCGCTTGCACCCGCTTTACGAACCCCGGGGACTGATGACCGGTCACTGGGCGTTATATCTTCTATCACCTATACATCTACCCTCCAGGAATCCACCCGGAGGGTTAGCAAACTAATAAAAATCGACCTAACTATGGGTATACAACTCCGTCCAAAACAAAACGAACATGCGGGGACCGAAATAGATTGAATCCTGAAACCACGATGTGTGTGTAAGATGTACCAGATGGGTAATGTATAAAGATCCGCACGCGCGCGCGCAGGCGCGGCCCGCAATATGGTATTGTGGGGAGTAAGAGTAGATTGACCGTCGCTGATGGGTGAACAAATCGCGAAACTCGACACTGGATCACACTACTGTGTGAACGGCAAGGAGATCACTGCTTAGCTATCGGCGCCCTGTGAACTATTGGGTTTGAGAATGTATTTCATCCGAAAAGCCGAGGAAGCTTTCCTGAAATTCGGTACCAATTTCGCGCCGCCGTCGCCGGCGGCAGCGTAGCCCTGAACTGCGAGAAAATGTGAAGTATACGGAGCTAAAGCTTCCCATGGTTCCAAGCTGCCCGGATCGAGCCCCGCCTCCGCCATCTGCGGTGGCAATTGTGGGGGAAGCGGTTCATCCCTTTGTAAGTACAGTTGTAAGACCGATCACTATCACACCCATTTACAGACAAGATGTTTGATAGGTCCCCTCGCTGGCAGATGATCAATTCTTCTTCGTATGGCGGTCAGCGCAGCACAGAGCGGGTCGGAAAATTGATTGGCAAACAAAATGACGCAGTGATTGCGCCGAGTGCTCTGAGTTTAAAAGGTGCAAACACTGAAGCGTTTGTCCCGGTGCATCTTCTGTACTTAGTCTCTCATCGTCATGTTCGCCTCTCTAGTCTTTGTCGCTGTCCTTGCTTCCGTTGCCAATGCGTCCCATGTTATCACTCTCCGCGTGAGTCCCATCTCAACCAAGTCAGTTGGGACTTGATTTACTCTACGCTCATAGAACAATTGTGCATTCGGGGTGGGAATGACTCTCAGCAACTTCCCCCACGACGGTGTGGACTACACGGGTGAGTTATCGATTCCCTGGTCGTTCGTTTCCTCATATCCCGGTACAGGCCCTGCCATTCCGGATATCGCGGCTTTCTCCAGTACAAGTATTACCGTCCCAACTGGGTAAGGGACATTCAATTGCCCCACATGTTCATCGCTCACCGAGATCATCAGATGGAACGGCAAGTAGCTTTATGGCACCCCGGTGGCGTCTGCTGACTTTCCTAGGTCGCATCTGTGATCGTCCCCCGGGCTCTGGTACTGATTTTAAATTGATTGTTTTCGTTGTTCGCCTTGCTCATTGTTCTCCTGCAAGGCTGTGAAAACGACTGCTTCGGAGGGAGTACGTATCCTCGACGACTGTGAAATCACCTCATTCAAGTCATTTGTCTTCCCTAACAGTTGCATTTGGAGAGGCGCCTTGCTCGATGACCGAGGTCTGTTCCACTCTAGACTAATTTTTTGCCTTCACGAGCCCATTTTATTTTTTAGTGGACCTTCGACTCACCCAACATCGGCGGGCAAACGTGAGAGACACACTGCTCGTGATCCATGTGCCTAAATCTGACACGTCTCTTGGTAGTGACTACGACATCAGTAACATCCAAGGCTTCTCCGTCGTTCGTATCCGTTTTCTATCTTTCACATTTGCTCAAGTTGATGTATCAAGCCGCAACAAATTCTCCCACCCAGTGGGTGCCCCGTCGTTACATGTACGAGTGCGGGCTGCCCTTGTGACCAGGTAAGCCTTCCGCCAAATTTATGAGCAACAAACTGATGCAGACTGTCCTGTGCAGGCATACCGCCCCGGTGACACCTCTGGAACTTGTGGAGGGACTGGACCAGTTGACCAGGCCACCAGAGTCTGTGCAAGCGCTGGCTACACAATCGTGTAAGTTGTCTGCCTCACCGTCCGCTCAAATCATTTACGGGACATGTTCTAGTTACTGCCCTTAAGTATGCTAAAGGTTTTGGCGCTTAAGGCTTAACGCTCAGTGCTCAGGAGCTTTAAGCCTTATGATTAATATAGTGTCCCGTATCAGTCGTGAAATCCATGAATTCGCATTCTGAATGTTGTACACTGCACTCGCGAAAGGGCGTCTGAACATAAATCTCCGCATTCATCGGCAAAATACCCTCGCGGTGGAAATGTTTTCGGCGGCCGCATGCGCCATGTCAATGATAGTATTGTGACTGAATACAAGACAATTCAACACGCATACCAATTGGTATCTCCATTACCCATACGGCTGTTACATGATATCGTCCCGGTACATTGCAGGACGCTCGATGCCAACGACGTTCGTAGAGATGGGTGGTATCCGACCTAAAACACACATAACTCGGTCGTGAAAGACGTCGACATCACACTCGACTTGCGTCGTAGCTGCCGGAGCACACGCTGTGGCAGAACGGAGTTCGAGGCTGGTAGACAGAATAATGGGTCGTTCGTCCGGGAAAGGGGGTGCAAGGATGAAGCAGAAAATGAGGAAATGGTCCAGAGAATGTCGTATAAGCGTCAAAGGGGAATCAGGACGGGATAGGGGAAGATGCCGTGCAGACGTAGAATACGGGTGCGGGGCGGAAAGACTCGGTGTGGGCAATAAACTAGGGCTCGGGTGGAATTTCTTCACTGGCAACATGCTCACGGTGGAGCACTCTAGTCACTGGTCCCGTCGTTTGCCGTGGTTCTTGGGAGAAAGGGAGATCTTTGGTAATGTGTATGTACGCAACAAATATGAGGGTTACCCGATTGACTTGGCAAAATGACTTGCGCACCAAGCGGAGTTTGAATTTGGGTGGGTTGACTTGTCTAACTTGCACGTGGATTAACTTGTGCTTGTGCCCATTTACACTGACCATCTCCACCATACAGAAACCTCTCGAAACTCTCCCATTGCCCCCGAAACACTTGCGATGCCTTCGCTATTGTGCTAGGCCGCCCGCGGCACACTTTGATGCCATTATTTCGCCATCACCGCTGTTGGCATCGCCGACATCGTTGCCGGCGGTGAACGGACACAACACCTCAAAACTTCCATCGAAACTCCCGGGGATTCATACAGGCGAATAAATACCCCCTTCTTCATTACTGAGAGTGATATTCCCATGTAATCCCTGAACTCAAAGCAAAAAGAACACGGTGAGCGGAAGTTCAACTTGATTGAACAACTTATTCCTCTCCACCATAGACAGAAGTAGAGTGTCCGATGACTGCGCTCGGGCATTACTTTCGGAACAAGTCAACTTGGCTCAAGCTATAACAAGGCAACTTGTCAAACTTGGACAAATTTAACATGGCCGCAAAATTGACTTGTGGTTATCACATTATACTGCGGAATGTAAGCCAGATGAGTACCTCTACAATGAAACCGGTCACTGCGCCGTTAATTGTACGTCAACACAGGTCAAGTCAAATACGCAAGTCAATTTTTCAGAGTGACTTGGATGAAATATACTGGCTTGAATTAACTTGAACAGCAACTTCATGCTCAACTCGTCAACTTGTGTTAACAAATTGACGTGTGGCTCTCGGCATCATATTGATTTGAGGTTTTTGGGGAGTTGTATCGTCGTTTAGCAACATGGATGGCCTTAAGACCACGAAATTCCGCACAAGTCAACTTGTTTCCCAATCAGGTCAATTGAGGTGATAGGTACACTGCAAGTTAAATTATGTTAGAATGCCAATAGACTACACGACATTGGCAAGGCGACTGCTTCTACGTGGGCCGTTGGATTGGGGCTGTCTACCATCCGCTTTCCCCGTTTTTCCCCTCTCTGCAGCAGCCGCTTTCGTCTTCTTCGCACGTTTCGCTGATGGTTTATCCAGCGCATTCCCCTCATTTGTCCTCTTTGCTGCATTCGATTTTTAAGCCATCGCAGGACAGGAAGTACTGTCTTTGTGGTAGCCATTGATGGGGTATGGAAGAGGATGGGTTCATTCGGGTAATGTGGGAGTGATGGACTGGGGCGTTTGAATGTCAGTGATCGGAGCGAAGTATCGTACATGGCGTGGGCAGCATTGAACTGAAGCATGTGTCGGGTGAGCCGGTTAAGGTCCCAACCTTTTCTATGCTTGAGTTCGACGGGGTTTGTCGCCAGAAACATGGCTTCTAGTGCATCGGATCCATTGAATTCGCAAGGGATTATCGATTGGTCCAGGAGGTTCAGGAAGGTGTTGCCGTTTAAATCCAACTCTTCCCGGAGTTCGTGTTGAATTGCGACAAGTTGTAGCAATGCCGAACCCACCGAAAACACCCACCTCCGTTGTTCAACCGGCTGAACGCCAAGTACATTCCGAAACTACAGCACTTGGTGAGTGGAGTATTGAGACTCACATGTGGTGGCTAGAGCAGACAGATCAGGTATTGGAACGGCGGCTTATGCCCAAGTCATTGTCTGACTTGCACAAGTCACAATGTGACTCACAAGTCAATATTGTTCGACGGGCGGTTGAGTTCAATTTTGGATATCCTGGGCACCTCCAACGGTGAGGATGTGTACCATCAGCGCGAGTCAGTGATCGAACCACGGATTGACCTTGAACTTTGGGGAAGTCGAGTCGTATTTTTGGGAATGGCTCGATATAGAAATGTGGAAGAACATCACAAAACTTCGTCTGTGACCTCCTGTAGACTATACAACCTGTACAGTGTCAAGAAATAATGTGCAGGGACGTGAATTTGTGCCCAAGTAATCGGCGACAAATTGACTTGTGCAAGGTCACAAATGTGACTCACAAGTCACTATTGTTCAATGGGCGGTTCGGTTCGACTTTTTATACCCTTGAAGGTTCCAACGGTGCAAATGAGTTCATAAATGAGTTATAATGTGTAAAATCAGTGCAAGTCAATGATTGAACCACGAACTCACCTTGAACATTGGGGAAGTTGAGGGGAACTCCAAGAAATGCGTCTCACTATCCACGCAAATTTGGAGGAACATCACAGAACTTGGTGTGTGACCTCCTGTAGACTATGCAACCTGTGCAGCATCAACACATAATGTGTAGATGGGCGGGATTATGCCCAATTCATTGCCGACAAAATGACTTGTGCAAGTCACATTTATGACGTGCAAGTCACCATTTTGACTTGTGGCATCGACAAATTGACTTGTGCACCCAAATCCACGTGCAAGTCAAAACAAGTCAATTGGCGCAGGCACAAGTCAATTTGGCAAGCCAAAAAGTGAACCCTCCAACAAATATGCGGCCTGATGGCCGATGTACGGTAGAGTAAGCACGTAAATATAGATAGGGGGGGAAGACGATGTGCGATCCATCCTCCCCTTCCACAACCCAATGAGGACAGCCGAAAGAACAACTGAAAGTGGAGGACGTGGCACCTGTACTGGCAGTGTGTCTGCCAACAAACGGGAACCCATTATTGATGTTCTGGCAAGACAGGGGGACTCAGGGAGTGGGGCTGCTAGTGTCTATTGAAGGTTGAAATCCTGGGGCTTGCGTGTGGTAAACGATAAAGGGTGGAATCTCAGACCCCGGGAGTGAGAGATGCAAAGCAGACCCCAAGGGACAGGTTGCGGGTATGGAGGAAATTGATGTGGACATCATGAGGTGTGAAGTCTAGATGCAAGCACACAAATGATTGGTTGGGTAAATTATGTATCAGAAAGTAAGTAACAAATAAATTTGAATTTCAAAAGAGAAACCGTGAACCTCACGAGCAGAAGGGTGCGTCGAAATGAAGACCGAAGTACTGGAGCGACATCGTCAGCCAAACAAAATTAAAGCGAAGTAGTTGAAACACCGTAAGACATGTTGGTGTGAACCCATCGGGGAAGAGACTGTCTGAGCAGTCCGGGTCCTCGCCGCCCGGCACACACTGCACCAGCGGGATCCGAGTGAGATATGCCAGCTCATATTTTGTCAAGAAAGCACCCATACATGTGTCATATTGAGCGATTGAGCATGGCAATTTATTGACTCGTCCTCGACTTGTGAGTTTTCATTATGTGAACACTATTTTTTCGTGTGTTCTGATTCGAGTTGTGGGCCGCCTCTGTGACTCATTTATCATGTGATATACCTAATCATTTCCATCCTTCCTAGCCAGCGCTGGTGCTTAACACTGTACCAACTAGTTCTCAACTTGGAACACTGTGCTTGGCAGAGTAATCACTCGTTTCTTCGCTGTGTGCATGTCAATATACTGACTATTTGTGTGTGTGTGATTGTCTCTCGAGGAGGGATGTATCTGTCCATTATTATCTTCTTTAAAGTAGTCTTCATGTTCGAGGAGGGGTGTATCAGTCCAGGACAATAAGTATTTGAATAGGGTACTGGGGTTGTTAAAATTTTCAGCCCACCCCCAGGAACAAATCTTGCAGAAAGGCCAGCAGAGAACCATTGCAAGGTATTGGCATCTGCCTCGACAAAAAGAGTGGGTGCCATATGGCTGGGGATCAATGTCAATGTCCAAGAGGTTGTTGCGGAAATATTTCATAAGAGAATCTGTGGACTATGACATGTACAACACACAAGCCAATGGGCAGAATCTCAACATAAAAAGCCTACCATGCCCTAACTGGGTATTATACTCCATCCATTGTGCCCGACCTTTTTCCGAAAAACGAAACCAGATGGTACTCCATCATTGGCAACAGCCAGTTTCCACATTATCGCAAAGGCACACACCGGACACATCCATGGCTTGTCGGGATTGGCTTATAAATAAAAGGGTGCGATGCCTGATCATCAAAATTGATGCCATTCAGCGACCTGTTGGTGTAAAGAAATAAAAACTCTTACCTCCATTCTGATGAGTCTTGCGATAGGGTAGATCAAGCCAGATACGTAGGACTCCATATTCCAACTGTTCAAGCTGGACATCCTGCCAAGCAATTTGCAAAGCCTCATCATACTGGAGGAGGCTGGGCATCGAGACAATATATACTAACTGCAGCATCATTCGAACAGAATGGCCAGCCCAATCCTCTGGGTGTTTGTGCCCACCCTTTTTTGAAGTGGAACCGTAACTTGAAGAACTCTCGACTGGGAACTGTGTATTGTAGGTCCACAGTTTTTTCATTGTTGGCTCATCCATAGCTCGGGCGCTGGTTACGACCTCCCTGGCATGACAATAAGTACAATAACTGACCATATTTCATTGAAGACTAATCATGTATTGAGAAATGACGGTAGAAATCGAGGGATTACCATAGAATTGTGCCAGGGATGAGTGGGTTGGCTTGCCATTCTTGGGTCCTGAGTTCATACTCATGCGAGAATTTTGACATCCCATTGGCCAAATATGCTCCCAAACTTTATTGGAAACAATTGCGAGAGTAAAGATAAGGTGTCTTCAGCGGGGAGCCGGCATAGCTCAATGGTTTCGCAGACAAAATTCCGAAGGATGCTTGCTAGCTCTGTATGCACTTTGGATGCAGGGAAGTTGAGTCTGACTTCACCAGTTCAATGTCACCCTTGGGAATAATTTCTGGAACATGCCCATAAGTAAGCCAGGGAACTTGTGTGCATATGATATACCAACCCGAACAGACTGGGAGGAATGAGTCAGCGGCTGCCTTTCTCAGGGATGGTATTCGGACACTGGACCTTTGCAATATATATTTGGGCTTGGTGCAATTTGAAGACAGCCATCTGCATGAACCGACATTGTTGAGGTGGCACGCCGACCCGCAGGGTTACGGAGTATCCCAACTTACTGCTTTCTATATACTACCTACCGGGGACATTTGGCTGGGTCCCGTAGTCAGATGCAGTTATTTGTGGCTCTATTTCCTGAACACCCATAACCAGCGCATTCTCAGCGAGCAGGGGGAGTTTTCAAAGAGTGTGCCAGCTATCTACCGAAAAACAAAACTTGCTGCTGATTGCTTGCACTAAAGTCCTCTGTCAACTGCACCATTATGGGCTAGTTGTTTCGGCACATCATCTGGCGGCATATAACTAGGCTCAACCATCTGAATGTCAATTCAGGCTCATAAAAGAATATATTAACCGCTGTCGATGATGGCAAAAGATTTCTCGCTTTGACTGGCTCGAACAAGACCAACATTATGGGCCATTTGCTTCAGCACAGCATCTGGCAGCCTAGAATGACGCCCACCATCTGAATATTACTTCAGGGTCCAAAAAAAAAGAAGGAAAAAAGCAAACACTCTCGACAGCCTCTTACCAAACACAAGCACGATCCATAAGGATTACTCACTACACAGGTGGTGGTTTTTAGGGCCCTCCGAGTCATGAGCTCTGAGTCACGTAAAATGTCTAAATCTTTACTAACCATGTTTGATTGTCCAAAGCTGTAGTGTACTGCGAAGGGTAAATGTGGGATTTGAAGCAGATTGATGCGGTCAATCAGCAAAGACGAACCCAGTGCACAGGGCAAATGTATTCAAATCGGGTTAGTTAAGTAAGCAACTGCTGTTCCAATGTTGTTCGGCGAACATCCTGACACAAGAGCACAAGTTTCTGCACCTCCCCCCATTTAACATCGTCTCTGCTGCCCGTGATGGTTGCGACATGAGGAAACATGCGATCGATATGGCGGGCAAGTACGTGCAGGTCTATGCCGTGGTACTGACTGTCGCCAATCGAAGGGAAAAAGGCAAGTCGATGAAGCGGATGGGATAGCGCCGGTGTCTTTGGGATAGCGGGAAGCTTCTGGGAGAAGAAACCGACGTGGAGTGTGCGGAGGGCTGTGCAGTGCTGCGCCACGCATTGCATGAAGTCGATGTCAACCTCGCCGCCCTCAATGGAAAGTGATGTGAGCTCTGACCACGTCCGCACGACTACAAGCACGCTGGCGTCGCTCAACGAGCCTGACAAAATCTGCTGGAGGTTAAGGGTGTGCAGACTCGTGATGCCCTCCATCATCGCAAAATCGTCCTGTGTACACGGGATTCTGCGGAGCTCCAAGTGCCCGAGGGTCGTTGACCAGCGGGCGCCGATGCATTGCGAAATTGCCGTGAATGTTTCGGAGCCTTGGGTGCCCTCCCAGTCCGTCGATGCCCGATATCTATGTGGCGCGGGTAGACCAATGATTATGGACTGCATATCGGTTGTTCCGATCACGGGAAGGATCAGCGGAATATTTCGGTGCAGCTGCGTCGCGGTGGCGACGATCTCCAGGTGAGTGAGCGCACAAAATATGCTGCGGGATGCGATCGGTTCCAGATCCACCTCGTCCCATCCCACCATGTCCGTCGTGAAGGACTGCAGGACTGGGAGTGAGCCAATCTCCGCCAAGGCTGCGGCCGTGATGGGCCCTTGAAGATTCCGAAGCTCAATAGACTTTAAGGTGCGGAAGGCTTTGCAGAGTGAAAGCACTGCGCCCGGGAGATGGTCAACGGAGAGCTGCGATAGATGAGGTGAATCCACGGAAAACATGTCGAGAAAAATGGTTGTGGGGGTCGAGGATGATGAGTAGGATTTCAATGATAACGAGGCGATCGAAGGGGATATGCAAAGTATGAGTTCCGCTCCAGGGGGATCGGAGAAGCATTCGAAGCGTGAAAGATTCGGAAGCAAGGGCAATTTTCGCACTGCTAACCGAACATAGACCATAGAATCGACGGCGCAGGATGTTTCCACATAGACAATCTCTCTGACATATGCGGCGTGGCGATCAAAAATTGCCCAGTCCGACTCTCTTACAATGCCCGGCAGGTTCTGAATGCAGAATGAGCTGTGATCAGGCGTAAATAATGAACAACTGACGTAGACCCGCCCGTCGAGCGCAAAGGACGGTAATAATCGCAACAACGGCAAAAGATTATCCAATCTTCGCCACAGCAATTTCACGGCCGAGTAGGAGAAGCTTTTGCATGTCAATGCAACGGAGTAGAGGTATCGCCTAGTCCAAGTCTTCATTGTGGATTCTGCTGTGCCGAGATGACGTAAGATTTCTTCCAGCAGGTCCGAATTTTTGAGACATTGTTCGATGGGGTTACTGCGCAGGGATACAGGAGGTTCGATATCAGTCGTGGCTGGCTTTCTTTTCCGGCGAGACATGCCCGGGAAGACAAAGGCTTCTCGCTGACGTGGCAGGAGCGATCTCACAGTATTTGGTCTTCTTTGTTCCGGTCCAAAGACTCCCACGGTGTATGTACTTGCGGAATGATGTCATCCATCTCTGCGCGGGTGCCGTGTCCACTCAATACCGTGCACCCACCTAAACACACAAGTCAGGCCAGAAGTTGCAAGCACGACGAAAGCTCCAGGGAACAAGACCGGAGCAAACAGTAGAGCAAATTGGAGTCAGTGCGTCACGGCGCCAGTGTTCGTCCTAAAGCCCTTAAAACTGGTTTTCAGGAGCTTGAAGGTCTTTGAAGGTTTAAGCCCTTAAATTTAAGGGCAAATAAAGGCCTTGAAAGTATTTTCCCATGCCTTTTTGGGTGATTGCACTTTATATTCTTGTCACAACCTGAATGCATTTTAAGCATGGTACTTATCATCAGAGTCAATCTCTATGGCCCCGTCAAATGGAATGTTGTCCTCCTCTTTCTCTGCCAAAGCCTGCATGAGTAATTCCTCTTCCTCCATCACCTTCTTTGAAGCTCTCCAAGTGCATGATTTTTCCACTTCGCCAAACAGCATGGCAAGCATAATCAGTGTCCTAACACACACAAGGGGTCCTTCGTCATCCTTGGTTGATGTATGTAATCAAGTTATGTAATACAGACACATGATATTTTAAGGCCTTCAAAGGGGGAGGTGCTCAACCAAAAATCTTGAAGGCCTATAGGAAGGCCTTCAAAAGGCTTCAAGACTTTGAGGGCTCAAACCTTTGGGCGAACACTGGTTCAGCATATGCAGTGTAGCAGGGGTGATTGTTGGTTAGCCCCTGAATGAATAGGGCTGCCCACCATCCCCGTCTTTACGGGTGGGACGGGTGCTGTCAATGGCTGGCCGTCCTGTCCCGTCAAGTGTTTCCGGCGAGAAATATATGGGACGGGTATGGGGCGGCAAAATTGCCGCCCGTCCCGTCAAAGCCTTGCCATTGACGGCCATGTACGGGTTGTGAGGTGAGTTTTGTTCGAATCCTTGTTTTCAGCCAGGATTTGTATGCATTTTATCATTTGTACCTTTTAGAGCAGTATTTAGCGCGGTAGGGTCAGGTAAGGATCTAAAATTACCTCCACAAAGGTCAACAAATTTATGATTGCACCCGACGACTCACGTGCCAGTGAGCGCCTGCCCCACAATTTGCGGTTTGTTTGGTGACTAGGACAGTCAAGGCTTGTTGCACAGGTCCTGGAGAGCACTAGAGATTTAGACCGTTTTGAAACTTAAAAATCATGCTCACAACACGCTTTTGCAAACGTAGGCGCTGCCCCCATCATTCAACGGATGACGGCCGTCTTTTTGCCGTCCTGTACCGTCTTAAGGCTCAAACGAGGCAAAAAACGGCAGGTACAGGTGCGGGCCGTACCCTTCCAGCATACAAAATTGATGGCCGTCCCCGTTTACGGAACGGTGGGCAGCCCTATGAATGAAGAGGGTGCTTGGATAATCGCCCAAGAAAACAGTACGCGATGAACTTGGAGCAGGTAGTGTGCACTGAGGAGTTGGAAAGATCCTGGAACCATCCATAAATGTCTCCCAACGTCCGCGTGTTGTTCTAGTTCTCGTCGCCATTAGGGTGTTTCATAATTAGAATTTTGACCCCAACTTGTGCCACAACTCGGACCCCAACTTGAGGTCAAGTTGGGGCACCAAATAGTTCGGGAAACGAAGTTGGATGTCAAACTTGATGCCCCAACTTCGTGCCCCAACTTCGGCTAATCTCGGTCACTCGGGCCTTTGCCACCACAATCATTATGTAACCACTCTGATCTTTCCATTGTCAGCTGTCGGTCTCCCACCTTGACTCCTGCCGCATCTCAAACTACCTCTACAATAATTGTAGTGCAGTTCAGGCAAATAACGATTCAAGTCCACCAAAAACCATTTACAAGGCTAGGCACATAAAATACCTGCTTAACTGCTTGTGAAAAGAAATCTCAAGTTGTGGTTTTGAAGTTGAGGCTCAGTTGAGCCTGGTTTCTGGTAAAATGGGAGTGCAGGTGTTTCACAATTGAGTCCCCAACTTGAGCCCCAACTTTGACCAAGTTGGGGTCAAGTTGGGGCTCAAGTTGGGGCTCAGGTTGGGGTTGAATTTTTAATTATGAAACACCCTATTAATATTGCCACCATGACGCTCACAAGCATAGATTCAACAGCACCGGGATGGGGGCTGCTCAGAGGACTGAGAGTACCATCTTGAATGGCCCGGCAAGAAACGGTCCGCATTGAAAGGCTGGAAGCGCGTCAATTCGGTGTTGAGGCTATGTTGAGGCCAGCATCAGAATCCGTGTGTGACGGAAGTGTTAGGTAACGAGTTCCGGCACACGAGAAATGGGTGGCAAATCAGAACAGACTGGAGTAAGCAGTAGATTCACCGAAGTACCAACTATCTACGACAGGGTTTATATAGGACTGATGAGTGGCAGTGAAGACCACATGGGTCACCACCACGTAAGCAAGTAAACATAATTAAGGAAAGTGGTTCGACGAAGTCGATAGAAAAAGGTGGGAAGTAAGAAAGGGAATGACAGGAATGAGGATGGTAAGTGTAAGTAGAAGAAAAGAGTTAAGGAGCAATAGAGGAGCTCATGGTTCGTGAGTGTAACAGCCACGGCTGCTACACCGTGATGGCAACATGGCAGTGTGGGGGACGAGACACGTGATGAGTGGCAATGGGAGGCATAATGTCGTTGGAGGAGATACTATTAGGTGCACTCAGAGTAGAATTCTGCGGCCGGCCGCAGACGCAGAAGGTCATGTGTCATGACTGCTCATCACAATATTTGTCCCGCTCCGTTTTGGGGCCTAATTAGCATAGCACCTATCATAGGCGTACTTTACATCGATAAGGCCTCGTGCTGCACAATAAAATGAATCGTTATCATCATGAATGCCCCTGATACCGTTCTTTCCACCCCCTGCTTCACCAATGGTCCCAAGTAACCAAATCTTATCCAAAGCACATGATTCTCCGTGACTTGCTGGCTCCTATCGAGGACGGCGAGGATGAGGATGAGGATGATGATGCCGAGGGGGATCTTCTTGCGAAGACTGCACAGCTCAAGCTTGACATGGCCATCCTGGAGGCTATAAAGTCAACTCGATACTTGCGCGGTCGACCTCCTGTTCCGAAATCAGGGAATTTACATCTTGCATGGGTGTACACGGGAAATCCAGAGGATCATGGGCGATTCCAAGGAATGCTTCGTGTCTCTCCGATGGTTTTTACCGTTATTCTGGAGCTCATCAAGGACAATGTAGTCTTTACGAACAACTCCAATGTTCCCCAAATCCCTGTCGATGTGCAGCTTGCTGTTACTCTGTATCGTCTGGGTCACTACGGAAATGCTGCATCACTCGAGGACATAGCACGGATGGCTTGGATCAGTGAGGGTTCAGTCGAGGATTTTACCTATTGTTGCTTTGATGCAATTGAATCCCTCCACGATATGTTCGTGCGGCCTTTGACACCCGAAGAAAAGGAGCACGAGAAGCAGTGGATGGATGAACAGCTCGGCTTCAAGGGTCTGTGGCGAGAAGGGTGGATAATGTATGATGGGACCATCATTGTTCTTTATGCAAAGCATGGTCTCAATGGCGATGCATATTATACTCGGAAGGCAAATTATGGTTGGAATGTCCAGGTACGCAATGTTCAAATAATTTTTTGGGTGCATTTCATGAACTATATTCAAATTGTGTCTGGGTCTGAACACTTGATATATAATTGATAGCACAGGGGTGAGCTTGGACAACCATTTGAACCGTTTACAAACCTTTTGCTTACCGTTTGCGAGCCCCCGCAAACTAAATGGAAATAAAAACGGTTTTTACCATTTGAAAACGTTTATAAACAGAAATGATTGGAGCCTTAGACACATTTATAATCCCTATCTACACATACCTTTGAGAGATGGTATCGGACGAAGCTATCACCGAGCTCAAGGCAGACCGAGCGTGCTCCTCGCTTGAAGGCCTCGTTCATTGTCTGGGTGATTGGAAGAATATCACCGACACAAGGGATGGCTTCCCCGGTGGCCACAATAATCTCCGGAATCGCGGTTGGCACTTCTCGGTCAAAGAGCCATCTTTTATGGGGAGTGTGGAGGGAAGTCTGTTGTTCTGGACAATATCGTGGGCTTCAGCGACCATTATGGCAGCAAAACTTTCGGCTGAAAACCGTGTATGCGGGTGAGGAGTGACATAGGCTGAAAAGTCCATGGTGGAGGAAAGAGGAAAGGGAGATGGGTCTCATAGGTGAAATTTGCAAAATTTTCATGCCGCATCACAAGTCAATATGGCAATAAGTCGAGATGGCAAGTTGTACTTTTGTCCACCAGACCAGCGAGAAAACCTCAAGCTTGAACGAGAGAATTTGCAGGTCAAGTTCATTCAAAGTAGTTTGGTAGTGTTCATCTTCTACTGGCCCTTCGGGCGGTCCACAGCTGTGGGCCAAATCGCGAGGCAGGACGTCAAAAGGTAATGTTCCGGAGAATATATGTAGAGTTGCCTAAAATGATTTTTGGGCCTATTTCTGAGGCGATATCGGGCGTGTGGCGGCCGGGGCGAGGTGCATTTGGCCGGTAAAGGTCTTGAAAACAGGACCAAACATTGAAGCATTCACCAATCTTGAGTGTTTCTGACCTATTTTAATTTCAAAATGGTAGTTTTACCCATCTACAGTTATAAGAATACATTGCCTGCACCACTGGAAGAAGGAATAGTTTAATATAATAAAATGAGTGTTGTAGGCATTTTGCCATCAATGGACCTCGATCATGCTTAGTCAGCGCACGCTGATTGAACCGCGGTTGCCGGTGGTCAAAACCTCTGGTAGGGGGGCTGCCAAATAGAATTATCCCGGTAGGTAGGTAGGTAGGCAGGTAGGATTACACGGCCGGTCCACTCATGAACGCCGGTTTCCAGGGATTATCCCGGTGTACACGCACTAAGTAAATACACCATTGCCCCTGGTAGGGCTCCCCACCGTACTGTATACGGTTACGACCGTACGATTACGGCCCGTAAAATGACGACTTTTTGCCTTTACGGTACGGTTACGGTACGGGTCCCGGGATCCGTATGAACCGTATACGGGCGGAAGAACAGCGTCAAATGAGGGTTGGTGAACTCTGAGACACTGAATTCAGCTGTTCATCAGACTTTTGACACATCAGCTTGTGACCTTGTACAAGGTCAAACAAGGCCAAAAAAGGCCCAAAAAGGTCGCAAGCTCGCAAGGTCACAAACCATGTCCCGATTTTGACAAGGTCAAAATTTTTGGCCAAAAAATGTTTTTTGGGGGAGTGCATTGGGCTTTATCCCCCATTCCAGTAGGGGTATTTTTTGACTTTCTCAACTTTTTGACCTTGTGAGACCTTGTGAGCTTGTCGACAAGCTCACAAGGCCAAACAAGCCACAAGTTATTTGTCAAATGGCTGATGTTTCTCACTTATCTGCAGCTGCCTTGACCCTTCAATCATGACCAGACCCCTTCCTCGCAAACTTTCCGACCAACCCGTAAATCAACCGTAATTCTGCACGCTCTCCGGAGGGCTTACGGTTACGGTTTACGGTCACCCGCAACCGTACCGTAAATCGTATTTACGGTTACGGTGGGGAGCCCTAGCCCCTGGGCCCTCCCCGAAAGACGATGATTGAATCAAATCAAATCAAAACTGTCACCTTCTCAACACCGAACACAGCATTGATCAATTCGGACTTTCCGGCGCTACAGTTAACAATAGACAGAATTACGACAATGTCCTACTACAAGAATGCGAAGGCTGCGTGCAGGTACTTCGTTGACGCTGAAAAGCACCGGAGAAGTGTGGATGCACACCAAGGGCATTTTTGGCGCAGGATATCATTGTATGGGGCAAGAGCCGCTTCAGCTAACGGCTGAATCATCCCTTTTTATCGACACTGGCGGTTGTCGGACCGCTTCGTGGGCCGTCACCCTCTTTCCCAAAGGAGAAGAGATGCATATGGCCCAGCCTCACACAGCCTTTCACCATTCTCCCGCAAGAATCCTCTGCATGCGTTCCGCCTTCGACGGTGATTAGGTGGCGGGCGGACATTCGGTTCGAACAAGCCAGGCGTTATGCTTCAGCTGTGAGGCTCCAGCATCAGACTGGTCGTCGGGACATCCGGCAACTCTCAAGAGCACTCCAATATATTGCATCTTATCTCTATGAACCTCGGACTCTGGGAAATAGGGCTGCTACGTCCTAAAAGCCAAGCTAGAATTCCACTCAATTGCAGTCAGAGGCGATGCTCTTCGCTGCATCCTGCGCATTGGCAAGCGCGGTGAGCGCGGAAGAGCTAAGGATAGAGCATCAGTTGGAACGTCATGACTGGTGCTGCTGCAGTGGTGCACCAAGCTCACTTGTCGGCTTCAGTAAGCAACTTGTTCGCCTCGTCGAACACAGGGCCGATGTTGCTGGTGAATCCGGTCTGGGCGATGGAATTACCATTGGCGACGGCGTTGACGAGGCTGAGGTTAATGTCGTTGAGGATCCCGACAACTGCCAACGCTTCGGCGCCGGGAATGGTGTCGCGGGACGATTGGAGTACGCCTCCGACGGTGTTCACCCAGAAGAGGTATTGAACAGTGTCCACGGCGCACTGCGGGACGGTGGTCTGGCGTTTCGCAGGCACTGAATGAAGGAATATTAATGGCAAGGAACATGCAATCTCCGAGAGACGCCCACCAGAACCGGCGAGAGCGCAGGCAGCGGCGCAGAGAGTAACAAAGACGGCGGAGAGCTGAACCATTGTTATTGCTGTGGGGTTGTTGGAGGAGTCGGATGATCCAATAGCCATACTAAAAGCTACCACAAGCTTATATACCATTCACCTCAGCGCGCTTAGTGTGAACGCCGGCCAAGACAGATTCAACATTTGAAACAACGTGCAGTTCCGATGTCTTGACTAGGGCCAGTTTGCTTATGCGGTCTCAGTGTGAACACCGGCGACGACAGAGACGGGCTGTGGGCCTGAGTGTGCGGGATGTTTATCGGACGGCCCCGAGTACGCCAACAACCATTCAAGGTGTGCAATATTCCAAATGAAGTCTAATTCCGGTGCCTTGACACCTTTGGAAAGAATGAATAAATCCCGTGAGTTGAACATCTCATCTATAGCCAGTCTTGTTGATTTAATTGAGTAGCGTCAACAAGCCTCAACCTACCAAGAAGTGCAATCAATATAGGCGACAAGGTGAAACTGCGTGTTCGTGTATTTTCGGATGGGCGGCGAGACTTGAATTTGCTAAATTATTATTATGTGACTCACCCACAGGTTCCGTTGTCCGCCGTTGTCGGGGCTGCATGGGCCAAGGTGGGATCCGGGATCCGACACTCAGGAAGGGCGGACCGCGCCTCTGATTGAGAATGCACAGATGTTTGTTCCTCAACGCGCCCCCAAGTCTTCTTCGGCTGACAAGTGTATAAATTCGAGCAGGGAAAGTCTGCGCCAAGGTTGCCATTGCAAAACCACGACGAACACTCACGAGTTGCAGTCATCCATCCACTGTGTGGTCCACAGGCAAATTTGATTCATAACCGCTGAGTAATTTTTACCAGCAACAAGCGGTTGGTCGGCCGCTTTGCGGCCCCCCAACCTCTTTTGAAAAATTGCCTCATGTCTTCTTTCTCTTGAATTACTTACTGGTGGAGTAAGTCGAGCGACTCGGAGACCCGACCCATAATCAAAGTTTATTTGAAGGAGAAGGCGATGCTGAGCACCTAATTTGAGAATATCCAAAGTTTCGGGGAGAGAAGACCAAATGTGGGGCGTCAAAGGCTTCGGACAGACCCCCGTAATTGTATAAAGAGAGAGACTATGAATAGTCGTCATTCTAGGACCAGGGTAGGATAGTTTGCACCATCTAAGGTGACTCCGAACCCGGCTCCTAAGCCGGCATACAATTGGTCAAAGTCTCCACGGTTGGTATGCACGGTTCTACGGAACAGGAGGGACAGTGTGAGACCTCCAAACTTTAAAAGAAAAGTGGATGCAAACACTGGCTATCTGCCAAAGAGACGAGGGGTGAAGTTTTAGAGGAGGGACGATGACACTGATAGTGAAACACATTTCCTGTTCCGAATGTCGATGCCTGAGTGCAAAACTAAGTGTTGGGCTGCAGGTTTTAGCTATGCTGAAAGTAGCACGAGTCGTCGAAAGATGTTGTAGGGTTTGGCTAAGTTACACGCCGAGTTGGAGGCCTTCCGGATCCGCGCACCCAAGAAAATATTCAATAAATGGGAAAGTTTGGTAGAAGCGTCATGAATCGCTCGATTCCAAAGAGGATTTGTCGAGTGACGATGCAGGTTTACTTGTCCACAAAAATCGGGAACGTAGTATGACATACAGTCTATCTCCACCCTCCAACGTTGCCAGTAACGTGAGGCACACTGTCAAGTACCGCCCGCTCCTCTTGCACGAACTTCAACAGTCCACTGTGGATTTCCTGGTATGTCTCATGGCTCCTGAGGGAGAAGCTGACCATCAAAAGCGAGGGGAGCAGAGCCACCCATGGCGGCATTCCCGCTACCGTTAGGTAAGAGTCTTAGGACACCCAATTTTTAGATTTTGGCCGTGCATCACATTTTCGTCAGCATGTTTTGCGTAAGCATGATGCCCCTGGCTGAGGCACAGATCCGTTTCCTTTTTTTTTTTGGAGCGTTTGGGATAATGAAATTCAGTCTGCAGAAGCATTCCAAAAGTCATCTGCTGGGTCTACCAGGAAGTTCTAGTTAATGCCGGGAAAGTTGTCCAGGGAGGAAATGCCATTATGCACAATTACCAGAGTGTGGGACTCCAGCCTAGTAAATTTATCCTATCCCATTTCTTGAGTCATTCAATTTCAATGGCTGTATACCCACTAAAACCCCCACTGTGTAGGTTCAATCATCCGGCAGAGTGTCTTCGTTCATTAGTAGACCACTCCATGTTCTTAGGACAAGATCTTTTTTCAGCGCAAGATTACCAAATTTCAATTTATTGGTGAGGATTCGATCTCGTCCCAGTGCTGAATTCACGGATTTCAGCCATCTGTTGTGAATCTCAATGTCTGTAATGTTACGGTGTGGGTTCTTCAGAACCTTATCATTCCGGATGTTCCAGATTGTGTGCCAGGCTGTAGATACCAGAATGGCAAATAATCGTCTGTTGGAGTGTACTCAGAAATTTCATATACGGAGCATCGGATGCGGTCTAGGTTGATGAAAGTTGCCTTTCTAAAAGGTTCAGAGTGGTTGCCTTTGATAATTTTTGTAAAGATCCGTTGTGAGCCTTGTGAGATTAGAATTCCAGGACAGCTGAACATTAAATCGATTTGGGTATCAACCTCGAGTGGAGGGCATAGATCAGTGTCCAAATTTAAGGTGACAGGAAAAGTGTCTGTTGTTTGCTTGAACTGTGTTCGTGCAACCCGCTCGTTCAGCGCTGCAAAAACCGCTTTAAAGAGGGGGAAATTAGGGTCTAACATGTTGTTTTCGGATTTTGTTCGCTCCTTAATCAGTGTTTTGAGCAAAAAGTCAGATGGGGAACATAGTAGTAACGGGGCATTATTTGGAATTTTCTGGAACAAGGAGAGTGCAACTCCCAATATTCCGGATTTAAAGTTCATTTTTATCGTTGGGTTGTCAAATGTGAGATGTACAGTTGTGTCTTCCTCGAAGTCATCTGAAACAATTTTGAATCTTGCCATAATTTGAGGGTCATACTGACCAGCCCGCATGACCTTGATATGCACAAAAGCGGTTGTTAAATTCAGGGGTGGTTCAAGTTGGCCTTGTCATCTTGCAGCAATCTCATGCATTGAATCATCCCCAGCAAAGATGCGGAAGCCATTTTCGGCACTAGACACTCTGAAGTTCGGATCGTAGGTCATTGGTTCATCAATTTCAACTTGTCGCAGATTTGCATCCAATTCCACTGCTGTCAGTTTGATATCATCGCAAAGGTCAGTCATAGGAGCGAGTGGATTCCACTTTGGCATAATACAGTCTATCAATATCTGCGCAGTGTCAATGCATTTGCCTGGGTGTTCGCAACCAAGTTCATTTCAATCCCTATTACAAGGTGGACATCCACAATTTTTCCGTCCAATGCCACTAGGGCTTATAGTGTGTGGCCGCCTAGGCACCGTAGTTTTTCTGTTTGCAATTAGCAATGCATCCCGAAGCGTGCGAACTCCGTGGATATTTCGGAGGCAGGTTGCAGCACCACGAAGGCAGGCATTTATGTAAGTTGGATCCCGTACAGCAGGGTGTTTCCATATCGGCATGTCGAGTTGCACTTCACGGTCAATCGAGAGTGCTGTAAATTTCAGGTTGAATTCCTGAGCTGCAGAGATCATGCGCTTGAGGTCGTCAGGAAATTTGTTTGATCTAGGTATCGGGAAATGTATATCATTCACAAAAATGTTCATGATTTGACCGGGCCTAATGTTTAGGTAGCTAGTCTCCAAGTATTTTCGGAGTATGTAGTCAACAAAATAGCACCACAGTGCTCGATCCTCTCCTTGCACAAGGTAGCATTGAAGATTCCAAAGATCAATGGCTTTGTTACGAGAGGCAATGTCCAAAATTGCTTTGCCTCCTCGATTGACTGGTAGGATCATTTCTTCCAGTGAAACTCTGGCTGTTTTTCCGTCCCATAGGAAGGAGCGTATCAATTTTTCAAGTGTGTCCTCAATGTCTTTCGGTATTCCTTGGACTCTGGTGAGATATTGTGTTCGACCTCCAATCACCATACTGATGATGTGGCGCTTCCCTTCTAGAGAAGGGTTTGTTGCTTGCCAAGGCATGAGGTCTGCATTAATTTTTTCAAGGACTAAAGGCCATGGTGTGGTATAAGGGATGTCATTTCCGATCCAAGCACCTAACATCCGGCAGCTTTCGCCATCAGGTACAATTCTAACAGTTCGGTCAATGTCGCCGATTGGGGACTGATTGTTAATTCGTCTTTCTGTGATGACTTTCTGGCGATAGGAGGCCCTCCCAAAGGGGAGAAGCACAGTTTTATGTTCGTTGAATTTTGCGGTAGAGGCACCACACCAGAGGCGTAGAATACCCCACAGAGTCTTCATGGAGTCAGTGGATTTCAAGTAGATTGTTGTGTCATCAGCAAAAAGTGAGACCACGAGATTTTTATTTGTTCCAGGAATGATGACTCCCTCAATATCAGATTTCCGCAGTAGACATGCAAGAGGCTCAATAGCCAGATTGAATAATAAACAGGAGAGGGGGTCACCTTGTCTCACTCCCCTGGTCACAACATATGGTTTGCTAACTTCACCGTTGATCATAACTACGGTTTTGGCATCAGTATATAAGCTTTTGATTGTCTTTGAAAATTTGGGAGGGAATCTCATATGGTCTAGAACACGGAGAAGGTAGTTATGGTTAATTCGATCATATGCCTTCTCTTGATCGAGGGTGATAAGTACCCCATCTTCTTCTGCGACTTCAGCATAGTTAAGCAGGAATTTCGCTAATTTGACTTGGTCCTCAATTTTCCGCCCTTTCATGAAACCAGCTTGGTCAGGTCTTATCAGAGATGGGGCAACATCCATTAAGCGCATAGAATAGGCCTTTGTAATAAGCTTGTAGTCTGTGTTTAAGAGTGTAATTGGCCTGTAGTTGCTAATAAGGCCTGTGTCTCCTTTTTTGAACACCGGGCATAACCAGCCCATGTTGAAGTTGCATCCATCTGATAATCCATAGTCTTCGATATCACGGGATAAGTCTGCCAGGAAGCCCAAGATATTGAAAGCCCCTCCCGGTTTGTCTTTAGACTTTTTGTATTCAATGTCCAGGGCTTTGAAAAATTCGTAACGGATGCCATTGACTCCTGGAGCTTTGCCATTGCTAGACAGTTTAAGAGCATTTTGTAAATCATCTTCAGTCAGATACTGGTTCATTTCATTGTGTTCGTGTTGAGATAACCGAACATCACATTTTTCTAGCACTTCCTCAGTGCACATCATTCGACCGTAGTTGTCCTCGGGGACATCAACGAGTTGTGTAGCCTCATGGTAGTCACAGGCCATTTCTGTCATTTGTTTCGGTCGAGTTTCAAAGCGGGGAACAGTTGAGTCAGTATCTGTTCTCTTGAATTCGTTTATGGTGCTTCTCAGATGGTACTCCTTCGTGGAGCGAGTCCAATTCCGAGTCTTCAAACTTTCGCCTTCAATGTTGTATTGAGCTTCAGACTGTGCCTTTTGACGATCAGCTTCTTCTTTGAGAGAGGTTTCAATCTTTTCTTCGAGATGCAAGATGCTTATCAGTTGAGCACGATGTGCTTCTGTGTTGTCCAGGTGCGAATTTGGCGGGATCTCTCCTTCACCAAGCGAGAGCATTTTTTACCTTCTGTGGTAATGTCATCCTTGAACTTGTGCCATAGGGTTTGGATGTTATTTTGGCTTTCCCAGTCTGTATGGCTCAGTTCCTCATGGTCTTCAGCAAGTTTCTGTGATCGTGCACTCAGATATTTCATAAATCACGGAGTTTTGAGAAGATAGACAGGTAGGTTCCAGATTCCGGGCCCATATTCCTCCTCTGCTCGGCATGTCAATTGGACGGAAACCAAGTGATGATCACCGGAGATTACACTGGGGGCACGCACCGTGGGCGTGGGTACGCGGCAGAGCGCGGACACTTGCCACGGCCGCGGTCTGACACTTGGTGTCAGAGATCGGGATCACGGCCCGAGCTTGGAACGGTATAATAATAATGTTCCATTTTTATAGTAACTGCACGCCGCTGTACACGACAATTCCGTCTGCCCGGACCTTCCCCGCTGCCCTGCATGCCTCGTCTTTGTCGTCGGCAATAGCCCACGAAAAGCGTGGCATCCATGTCAAGCGCGCCGGTGTCGGGTCGATGGTCTTGACGTTGTATGCGTCTGGGAATCTATTCTTGTGTCGCTGTCTGGTCTCCCTCATGCCCACGTGTGCGCGAGTCCTCGAGGCGGTCGATCACTGATGTCCTAATTTTGGTTTCTCTTTCATCGTCTCCCTCCCTCTGATTCATTCTCAATTCCTCAATCTATGGCTGGGGACAAAGGGAAACCTAAGGGGAACGACAAGGGGAAGGCCAGGAAGAAATCTGCTAAGCCAAGGGTCCGCTTCACGAAGGGACCAGCTCCTGGCTGCGAACGAGGGAGTACAAACGCCCCTGAGGCCGACACGAGCGCCGGTCCCTCCCAGAAGAAGCGGTGTACGGGTGCAGAGGCGGGGAGTGCCTCAGGCTCGTCCGGGGGTGCCTCGGGTTCGGCTGCAGGTGCAGGGGCGACTGCAGACAACGGTCCAGCGCAGCCGGGAGATGCGCCGCCGGAACAGGAGGGTCCTGCGGCTGGGGATGCCGATGACGAGGAAGAGGGTGGGGCTCCACCCAAGAAGAAACGGGTGCACAATACACTGGGAATTCGCTCGAAGGAGGTGCCGCTCGAGGCGAAACCGACGCAGGTATGTGTTTCGTGCGCTGACTTCATACAGTGAACTGATTCCACCGGTGCAGAAGGCATTCCAGCGTGTTATTCGTGCGTTTTGCGGTATGATTACCCAGAACGATATTCTCCCCTCCGCCGTTGAGGCCCGCCAACACTACGACAAGCGCTTCGACAAAGTCCAAGACCAGCGTGCGCACATGCGAAACCTTGTCGACGAATCGAGAACCGCCGTTGCGGAGGCTCTTATCAAAGCGTCCCGGCTCAAGACAACTGCTGAATCAACTCCTGGTCCTATTGCGAACGATATTGCGCGCATCTCTGAAGCACATCTTGCTTGTGCCTTTACCATGGTCCAGAAAGCCGGCCTCAAGGGTTTCTGTCCCGACATTGACGGTCCACTCCTATCCAAGTACAATGAACTTCATCGCAGTGTGGCGGTGGCCGCATTCCAGTATATGTCTGGAACGCTCGGTCTCTCCGGGTTGAATGTCGACAACAACATCGCCCAAGACCACAACCTCATGTGCGACATCTACGATAATTACGTCTATGGCACCCTTGCACCCAAGACAAGAAAAGAGAGGTGTCAGCCGGGAAGCCTCAGTCAGTCGGTCGAGCACTCTTTCGCCTTCAAAGGCCGAGCCCGTGTACGCCTTTCCTTCACTCGGTCTCTCCCAACCCGCTTACTATTTCATTTTCAGGTATGTGCTACTCGATTCAAGACAGTGAGCAGACTCAACTTGCGAAAGCCTGTGCAGCGCATGGCCTACGTCAAGGAGGTTCACTCCGACAATGAGCATAGTCAAAAGGTCTCCGTCGTGCGTGAGAAACCCGGACGCAACCCTATTGCGACCGAATTCTTCGTCAAATATATTGATGTAAAGTCCGAGGAGTATAGGCTGCGCAATGTGAGGCCTGGACAGATGTGCGTTACATTGAACTGGTTATTCGACATCTGAATTAACATATTTCTAGGAAACCTAAACCCCGCATACGCAACGACCCGCTTCTGGACGCCTCTGACATGGGTCTCGTCTTGCCGCCCGGAGTCCCGATTGACTTCTTCACTCCCGAGTTTTACAATGAGCTCACAGTGAAGGAGCGGGCCAGATATGCTGACACTGGTGTTGCCTTCCCACTGGCTCAGTATGCCTTCAACCCAGCCCACTCGGAATGGAAGAAAATGGGCAAGCTGGAGTTTATGCAGGCATATGGGAACAAGGTACAAGCACTTTATAACATTCCCTCGGCCACGGAAATTGCGGAGCTGTCTGATTCGGATGCTGGTGGTGATGATGACGAGGAGGAGTCCGAGATTGATTTGGCAGACACGGACATTTCAGAGATGGAGGTTGACGAGGAGTTGGACACAGGTGGAGATTGATGAGGAGTTTCCGACTTAGATGTGTGTGTTTTTCCAGATACAGTCGTGGTTTTTCCTGTGTACTTCATGGTCTGGTAAAATTAGAGGTGCTGGCGCTTCCTTGCTCAGGCTTCAGAGTCTGATATTTTTTTAACCAAGACTTCCCATTGCTGCTGGGGGGCACTACCTAAGAAGTTCTGATTCGGGGCAAATGAAGATACTGGTCTAATCAAACCTCAGACTACAAAAAAATTGTGTCAGAGTACTTGCTGGCCGGCACCCACAAATATCAATTTATAGATGATATGGACTTTACTATGCTGCTGCAGATGGCCCGCCGTGGACGCCTGGAAGCAATGTTTCATGATCGCAATTTCACATCATCATCTGAATTGGCTGGTCAGCTGGCTCAGATTTTACAGCCTGATGTATCCCACTCCAAGGACCCCCTGAAACCATTAACTGGACTTGAGACTGGACAGTTTCTAGCTAAAGGAAAGGACATTCCACCCAACACATATAGAATGCTCTTAGCATATTTGCATTCTATTGGACAGATCGAGTGGAAGTCATACAAAGAAATGCCTCACTTGGATGATGAGTTAGCTTTACCGCCAACTGCTAGAATGCCATCTGAATTCAAGCATGATGGCCACACCTTCAGCTGTAAAATGTCTCATGAAGGGAACAGTGCAATTCAGTTCAAACACCCCACCAACCCAACAGCAGTGCTCACAGGCTACATCAACGAAATATGGCAAATTCCATTACAAAGTTATGTCCAGACTTTCATGGTTGTTGAAAAGCACACAGTTATACCACAGTATCTGGTGCAACAAACCCCTTGTCCCTCCGTGCCCTATTTTTATACCACCGTCGTTGACGCAAATCCTTCTGGGGAATTTATGATCATTGAACCAGAGCATATTCTTACACATCTCACAGTGTATAAACGGCCAAAAGGCACATATGGCATTGAGTACAGGGACTTGTTGATTATATGCTGGGCCCTGAATCGCAGCCGTCGCACTTGATAGCCACATAATGTATTATAGTTCAATTTCTTTTTCAATGATTGTTCCCGCTTCATAAAAATCAAAATCAAAAATTTGTTTCTATAGAAGGTCTTATATTCAATGTAAGTATCCTTGGGCTAATTTTTTGGTTGGTAGCACCAGCCAATCTCGAGAAAAAATCGACGGTGCTCAACTTTACCATCGCAACTGTTGGTAAAGTGAATTTAATGGATATCTATGGATCCTTTTGCCGATTTGCACGATCATTGGCTGAGCATTTAAATCAGACCATTTTAGCAGAATTTACGGGCCTCAGGTGCATATCACGCATGTCACATACTAGATGATCATTGGGGAAACCCAATGGAACCAAGTCTGCTCAAAGGGGCAATAATATTAGTCAGCATGTTCAGATTGCGCAGATTGCGCAGATTGCGCAAATTGTATTTGGTCATGTTTGTCCATGTGTGACGCATCCACCTTTCAGTCAGCCAACTCACCACAGTGCGTTAATCGCGGGCTGATGTTGTGTGGATGGGCCGGGAGGGAGGAATAACATTTGTAGCGCTCTTTGCGGCAGAGCCCACTAACTGTCTCCAAGAACATTATCCCAATCTTGCAATTTTCAAGGAAAGTTCACAAACTCATGGAGAAAGAAACTGCAAATCATGACACGCAAGGGGGAACCGGCATTTGGAAAATGGATATCGGGTCGAAAAGTTTTTTTCAACCTTCAGCGCCCCGTCTGCTTTCATATAGGGAAGGAGCTTCCCACCCCTATCACCGGGCCGTTCGCTCCGACTTGAGCCATCACCCCCTATATGGGTTCATCAACTTTCCGTCGACTTTTCCGCATGTAAAGTATGTTCTCATGGGCTCATTCATAGATGTTGGTAACTGAGATACCTTTATGAAGTCTTAAACATTTGATTTTCCACCATCTGAGATTCCCCAGCCAACCACTGGGACTCAAGCTCGAGGACCCATTGTCGGGTTGAGAGGCAGTCCAGAAGCAGAACAGGTTCCTGGAAACAAATTTCAGTCTCTTTCAACATCCTGGTGCAAGCTCTGTAGCCTGAATCACAATTTTGAGCTCCTGGATAAGTTAGCCTAGATTTTTTTTTCGGCCGACCTCGGGACCCCCCTCCCCCTTACCCCATGTACAAATTTTTAATGCCGGTTCCCCCTTGATGATACACCCAATGTGATGTGCTGGAAATTGTTCCAAGCCACACTGCTTTCTGATGCTTTTCTGAAGGTCGGCATTGCTCAAATGGTTTGAACCTGCACAAATTGACAGAGCAATCAGTCATTCACCAATTCTTAGGTGGTAGTCAGGAGATTGAGTTAAGACCCATATAACATCCAACAACTTGCCATAAAAAAATCAATAGCGCCCAATTCTCGCTCAGTCGACATGTCAACCAGCTCGCATTGGGCTTGAGAACCTGACTGCATCGGGGTTCATTACATGCAGCAGAGACATGATAGTGGAATAGAGAATGGAGAAAATTTGCCAGAGACACAAGTCAGATATGCAAGGGTAGGAGCTGACCATTTCAATGTTGCCATGCTTTTATTCAGATCATGCTGAAGTTAAACATCACAACTTGAAAAAAACAAAACAGTTTTTACCCTTGAGACAGGATTATAATTGTATGGGCTGAATATTGCACATCCAGCTTTTCTCTGCAGTGAAGGAATTCTTTTTTCATGACAGTGGAGGTAAACCCGCAGTGGCATGACTTGCTGATGCAATATATCGGATCATAAAAAAATAGAGAAGAAATTGCCTGATTGCAAATGAGCAAGAACTCATTCATGTTCTTAGATATACAGGATGGGCTCATGATGCAGTGAAAGTGCACAGTCGGCACACCAGAGGCTTTAAAAGGATCTAAAAAAAGGGAGACATGCGAGGATTGAACCTATGACCTCCGCATATGCCCAAACAAGACCAAATTCTGCATTTACAGCCAAAAAATTAAGCGATCGCATCTCAGGACCCACTACCTAAAGTTAGTGGGCATTGAATGATGTGAGCACCGTCACAGCACATGATGGGCACGGCAGAGCGATGGGCATGACCCCCACCTCCCCCGCTGTGCTCATCAACGCTACGTGCACCGTTGCGACGCTGCCCTATCCCGTGCACACAAGGCCGAGGACGAGGTGTGCGCATACCTGCAGCCATATGGACGGCACAGGCTCCCCTTCAACGCGGGGTACTGTACTATTTCTACCATTTGTTCACTATTTTTACATCAAGTGATACCAGCTCGATGCTCCAGACACAGGACAGATGCTCTTCAATATATTGCCCTGCAAATGCAGGGACAGGTACTCACTTGGTACAATGTAGGAGACAGTGAATTCTAACGACGTTGTGTGCTAAAATCATAGTGAATTTGAGTTGACTGCATGTACATGAAAGTAAGCATACACATATGAAAGGCATACAAGTGTAAAATGTGTCAGTGAAAGCGGTACTCAGGCATTTAACCCTGGGAACTTGAAGATGACCCAGCCTGGGGCTCGGGCTCCTCGTCCTCATCCATCGGGTCATCCTCCTGCTGTTCCTTGTCATCCTGCTCCTGCGATTCGTCTCCATCCTCATCCTCGTCCATATCCTGGGCCAACGGCTTGTCAGGATCCTCGCCATTCTCCTTCATCTGCTCAATCTCCTCATCGGTTGGGAGGTTGTATAGCGCAAGCACCTCGTTGCCGTAGTGCGTCATAAAATGTGCATCCGACATAGTCTTGAACTTGTCAGGTACGCGACCATCGACCCAGAAGCGAGCAGGTGGGAGAGCTATACCCTTGTGGCGGTACCGCGCACGGAGGCGAGCGGGGAGTTTGTTAAACGCGGTTGGGTTGAACCAGTTGAGGGGACAGTCCTTGGGCCAGCGCTCGGATATGCTGGACGACTGCGCATTGGGATCCACGATACGCTCGCGTGGCCCTCGAAAGTTGGTCCCTTGGCCCGCCCTTTTCGCCACCTCATGGTGGTCGGGGTCAACTTGTTGGCGGAAAAAGTTTGTCGTGTTGTCGCCACGCCCAGGTTTGGGCTTGATAATATACTTCTGGCGAACAGGATCAAATTCGTCGTCGCTATTGCAGAAGGCCTCTGCAGCGAGAGCGGCAACACGCTCTGGCCAGCCATCAGCATAGAGGGCTTTAGTGAGACTGTTTCTTATCTGGAGGTCCGAGAAACATTTAACATGTGCGGAAAAAATGATGAAGTAAATAAAGCGTACAAAGGTACGATTCTTGTAAGTATTTGAGTTCTTGCTTCGTGCGACCACAGCGCCGGGTTGAGCAGTTTCCAACCACACCCTCTTGAGCATCAACGAGTAAACAAAGTTTCGATACAACTTGCGCAGAAATGGAATGTCTTGAATTCTTGTCAGATCAACACAAGTTGGATATCATGGGAACCACCCAGAATATTCGCGAAATATGTGCTCGCTGAGTCGGGATCACCGACACAGTGCTCGTTCAGCCTCGGGCATCGTTAGTAATGTTCTTGGACACTGTAGATAGTTCTAGAATATTTTCTAGTGTAGTATAAAAGCCCTGTAAATTAGTACAATAATGGGAACAATTCTCCCCACTCTTAGTAGTTCAACTTCGTCTCTCGACTCCGCGTAAGCGGCCCTAATCACCCTCTACTTGTTCGTCGCCCCTGGTCCCCGTATAGTGCAGCCATCGTCATCGCTGCAATTCGTTTTCATTTTGTCTTGCACCACCTTGATTATGCAAGTGAGCTGACAGCCTTGACAGGAAACCAGGACCCCTGATAATCCCTTTCGAGGGTAGGTTCGGCGCCCGACAAATTTTTGGGAATTTGGCCCCCAAACCTAGGACCTGACCGGACAAAAATCGACGCTCAGGGGTCGAAATGCCAGGTCCTGTCCAGGCAAAAACACGAGAGTTGACGAAGAATTTGGGGGCAAAAAGTCGTGGGATGCGACTTTTTTGGCGGGAAACGGAGCGCGAACGATACAAATTTCTCGGAACAGCACGAAAACGGGCACGAGGACTAAATTTGGCCATTTTTAGGTCCGTGGGAGCCCAGAATTACCTTTTTGGGACGATTATGTCAGCAAACATTAGCTCCCGTCTGGACAAAAACCAGCCAAAGGCAACGAAAATGTGTCCGGACAAAAATTGGTGGATCCTGGATCTCGGGGACCTAGCCTCAAAAGGAAATATCAGGGGTCCTAGGAAACCTCGCACTATTACACATCACTACTACGGCCCTCCGAGCGGCTGTCGCCCCCGATCCCACGCCCCCAATAGTTTTGTTTTTAGCTCTGCTCGCAGCCGTGCCATAGGCACATCATCGGTTGATCTACGGTCATGTCACCTGACCGCGACCTTGATCTGCTGTTTCTGAGTGGGGCATGTCTGGCTAAGAAATTTGAAACTATACAAACTAAAGAGATGGAGGTGTTAAACCATTCCAGAGTGAGAAAATCTGTCCCCGAGCGGGTTCATACACCCACCATTCCTTCTGAGATCTGGGTTGGTCATCTGACGGTAGTTCAACTAACAAGAATGGGTGCTCGACATTCAATAATATAATAAAAGATACAAAAAATGCAAGAGCTCTGAGCTATCTATCTCCGGCCACTATTGAGTGCCCAGCAGACAATCATAACCGGTTTGTTGGTATTATAAATATCTGGTCCCCTCTTCCAAGCACTGAGGTGGGTAATAACATGTCTCGGCTCAATAACCATCTGTCCAGGCTGGGGATCCGCATAGACCACTGAAGTCATTAATTCTGGGTGATCTGAATGGGGGGTTGGCACAGTGACAAGCTTGTGTTTGCGAACAAGGATGAGTGTTCGAAGCATATTGTCAAGGGGAATTTTGAGGATGGTATCAATGACACCTGTGAAGGTCTCATCTGCAGTGTGCTCGGTCCCGGGTTGGTAAAATTGAATCAAGCTATTGCCCTGGTGGGATGTGAATGTGCTGTAAGATCTCTTGTCGATATATAATTTCCGGCATCGCTTGGCCCTAGGTGGGAGAATCATGGAGCGGTGCGCCACATCCGGAAGGGTTGTGTTCCCGGCAGCATCTTGGGTCCCGAAAAAGCTGAGCTTGTGCTCCCCAATGGAAGTGAAATACTGAAGGAGAAGGTTGTAGGTATGTGTGGGTATTTCGTGGTTTTTCTTTGCCAGAAATTTGGCCAACTCGGTCTCGTCCAGAATTTTAGCTTTCTCAGTTTTCTTTTTTGGAGGGCTGAGAATGTTGTCAAGCACCTGCATTTCATCCCCGCTGTCTTGATCATTCTGCCGTGCGAGCACACGGCCTAAGCGGGACATCTGCTGCAACATGGTGTAGTCCATGTCATCTATAAGTGGTTAGTTCAACATCAATGTTGGGATTTGTGCAGGAGGACTCACAAATATGGTCATTTGTCTTAATCTTTTGGAGCCATTCATTGATACGCTCCCCCATGAATTCATTTTGACTAGCAAGAGGTCCCCAGTTCTTCATGACATCAGAGTTGTGGAAAGCATAGTGGTGGTTTGGCACTGTATTAATGTCGGGAAAGAGATGTTGAATTGAGGAAAAATAGTCATAATAATAGCCAAGGAATTTATCCGCCGCAGAGTCTGAGGTCTTAAAGGATGCTAGGATATTTGTTGCACCAACAACATCGAAAAAACTTTTCAACATGACCTGCTGGCGAGTGGGATCATCATCCAAGGTCAGTTCTGGGATTACCAACGGAAAAATGACAGAGAATAGTGTCAGGAGTTCTTCGGCTTTCAGCTTTCCGTGTTTCTTTTCACCAAGATTTCCTGGTGGACGAGAGACCCAGGTCGGAAGTGAAACTTCTCGAATACAGCAGCGGATCTTCTCCAGTTGTTCCTTGCCAAATTTCCATGTCCCTCGAACTGCAACATCCTCAAACTCATCATCACCGTCATCATCGCCACTGTCTTCCTCCGATATAACAGATCCTGGCACTGGAGTGGCTGCAGACCCAGTTCCATCCATGGGATCATCTCGATCCGGTGCCGGACTTCCTCTTGGTGTTGATTCATCCTCATCCTCATCCTCGTCATCCTTGTCAGAGGCATCCCGTGTGTCCCAGAAATATTTCTCCCTCCATTCAGCCCACTCGTCAGCATCAAAGTTCTCTTCATCATCAAGAACATCCCGGGCTTCAGCATCCCCCCCTGCATCAGATATCTCATCGTCTGTCCATAGGTCATCATCATCTTCATCGAGTTCCGCCAAAGTTCTAGTCCGCTGACGGGTGGACCCGTCAACGGGGCACCCGTTACCCGTCCGTCGACGGGTTGACGGGTCAACCAAAGACAGGGTCAACCAACGACGGTAGGTAGAATATAACTAAAAGGAAAATGGTAAATTCTAAACAGGACATTTTCTGTGTCTATCTGGTGCAACTAGGGACGACGGAGTTCTGTGGCGCATAGGGAAGGCGGCGATTACGGCAGGCTTTCCATCCATCCGCCAGGATGAATTTCAACTCTGGGAGTAATTTTGTGCTTCCCCAGCTGGAATATAACTGAAAGGAAACTGACAAATTCTGAACAGGACATTTCTGTGTCTTTTGTGTCAAAATCCCACAACACCTTGCTTTACTCTCAATTTACCCGTCAAAAACGGCCGTCACCCGTCGACGGACGGGACCCGTCCGTCGCGCTACCTTGGAGATGATCTTGACGGACGGGTGGGCCCGTCCCGTGCTCAGCGACGGCCGTTTTTGCGACGGCCGTCCCGTCGGACGGACGGGTGCAAGCCCTAGTGGTATTTATTTCTGCGATGCAATGCAGTTACAGAACGAGACTCTGTGAGCCTGTTTTGCACCCCGTATTTCCGCCCCTGGCGTCGCCACTCATTCTCAAGTGCTATATTTTGCGGGATGTACACTTTTCTTGTATCTATGTCTTGAAATGCAATTACCATGTGATTTCTCACGAATGTAAGGAAACAAGCCAAACGGCGCGAAGCGCGTTCCGATTTTTTTCCCCCAATTCTTCTCAAGTACCTCGTCAAATTCTGGCAGATCCCGGCGTACTTCTATCCCCTCAAGCATCCACACTGCATGATTAAATGTGCATGAAACAGACCTCACCAGTCGCCAGCAGTGTAAATTGGACTTTTGGGGCAGCGGAAGTCTCCCGGATGCCTCAGAAAGTTACCACTCAATCATGTGAACCTCGATTAAATTATGTAATTCCCGCTGCGTGGGTTAGGACCCCCGGCTGGGAAAAGCTTTTCTTCAAGTTTTTCAAGATCTGGTCCAGACATAGCACATGAGCCATGGGGTTTCCCCGGCCCCGGCAACTGGTGGGGACGGGTGTCTAGCAAAGGTCGGCAACTCATATGCTAAACAGACAAGAGGGGAGATCGGGGACACAGATCAACTCGCGTCGCAAAACCGATCGGACATTCTTTTTGTCCACTTAGTGTACACAGGGGGGCGGCGCATGGGGTTGTCACTGGACGGACGGGGTATTAACTTCGGACCGTTCCTCTGATTCATTCCTTGTTGCGTTTTGACAAACAGATAGTTCAGTAACGTTCGACAAAATGTCCTTGACACAACGACAACAAAAACCGAAAGATGACAGTCTCAGATTGCAGACTATTCCTAAGGTACCATATAATAGCAAGAGTCTGCAATACACTGTCAGTAATTTTCTCGCCTGTAATAAAACAAACAGGGACCTTCGATTTCACCGCGTTGCTTTTGAGCGATAAAGGAGTCTGCGCGCTTCCACATGTCATCACCGCCGGCGGCCCACTCCTCCAAGTACTGCCTGTGCGGGAAAGTCGCAAGCATGCGGCTATCACGAAGGGAAGCAAGCTCTTCGAGGGCGAGGGCCTCATACCTCTTCTCTGTGACCACGATAAACACCTTGAGTCGGGCAAGTGCGGGACGCCAGCGATGCACGAGGGCGGGTATGTCTTTGACGAAGATGGCGAGATGGGTGAGGTGGGGCAGGTGCGTAACGTCGGCCCAGCGGGACCAGTCGGCGGTGATGAAGTTGTTGATGTCGAGAAGTTCCAGGTGCGTGACGCACGCGAAGAAGGGGGCCCCGAAGTCGAGCAGCGCGTCCGTGTCTGCGAAGGAGAGGTTCGCGTACATGGTGACATGCGTGGGCTGCATGTTCGCGAGAAGCGGGAGGAGGGGTGGGTCGACGATGTCGGCCTGGATGTAGATATCGGTGGTCCCAGTGCAGGCGCGGAGGAGGCCCGCAAGCTCCGCGTTGGACCAGGGAATTTGATTGGGGCCGCCGAAGATGTTCAATGTGGAGAGGCATATCTTGTGGGTGGCCTTTGGGAAAAAACTGGCGGGTTTGACGGCCAGTGCGCGGATGAGCGCGTCGCCGTATGCATCCTTTGTTACTCCTGTGCTGATGAAGAGCACTTTATATAACAAGGGCTCGAGCCTAGACAATATCAGTTGTTCCACGTCAACATGCCAATGGGATATGAACGTGAACGGGCCGACCATAGAAGAACACGACGAGCGACGCGCAGGAGTGTCGGGGCCATTTTGGGATACAGAACCGCGGTGGTCTCGAATATCATTCTCTCCAACTCGGGAGGGAGCGATTCCGGACCAACAGCACATGCGTTGGCGTCCATGTGAAGAATGAACTGAGTCACAACTGAGTTGCGAGCTGGCACCGAAAAAGTTGTGAAGAAGAAAGAATCAGGGAGTCGCCGTTTTGAAGGCGATGAATCCAATGCGCAGTAAAATTTACTGCGGCTGAGCGCTGAGCTGTTGAGTTGATCAGTATCACGACAGAAACTGTCTTCGATGCCACCGCATATCAACACGACATAATAACCGCGGTGATCTCGAATATCTTTCTCTCCGTTTGCGTCCATGTGAAGAATGAACTGAGTTGCGAGCTGGCGCTGAAAAAGTTGTGAAGAAGAAAGAATCAGGAAGTCGACGTTTTAAAGGTGATGACTCCAATTGCGCAGTAAAATTTACTGCGGCTGAGCGCTGAGCTGTTGAGTTGATCAATATCACGACAGACACTGTCTGCGATGCTACCGCATATCGACACACGACATAATTCTCTTCAAATTAGCATTCCCGCTACCGTAAGCCTTACGGTAGCAGGAACGCGGAACACCAAAGCTGACAGCGTGGATTGCTTCTTTGGGGGCGGTCCAGAAGGCCCCACGGTGGATTCGTCTTGCGTACGTGCACGCTTCTTCGATGGAGGGATCTCCTTCTCCTCCCGCATCTCCTTTCGTTGGGCAGTCGCGTTCGCCTTCGCCTCTGCTGACGCGTATGGATTGAAACCCATTGTTTCGTTGACAGTTTCGGTCCCGCATTGAATCTAAATATTTCAGCTGTCACGAAAACGATAAAAAAATCAATGATTCCAGCACCAATATCAGCGCAACTCAAACTAATGGTTTCAGCTCCCGTTTCAGGTCAATTTCTTCTAACATCTAAATCTTAAGTTTCCTTATCATATTCATTCACATCTAAAAGTTGCCTTTTGCGGTGTGATGGTAGAAAAAGTCTGCACCGTAATAGTTGTACCTATCTATACTTATGTTCCCTTGTAATGCAATTTGCCTGCGTAGTCCCGTTGTTAGCAAGCCTGGATACAGACGCTGCTTCCACACTCCCGTGAAAGTACACGAGATGTGATTGGGTGCAGCGTGCACATCCGTTGGCCCGGGCACGTGCACAGACTGTGCTGTCTTCTTGGCAGTGGCGTGGACGCATTCCGGAGACGACGAACGTGGGAGCCAGATGGACGTCTCGGGGATGTCTGGAGGCACATGTAAGCATCTACATTGCAGAGATACAGAGAGGAACTTGGGTGGGTTAACTCACCTGGGTGCGGCCATTTTCACGATCTAGACGGCGACGGGGCGGACGTGTTTCGGCGACGACGAACGTAATGACGTTACCGATGTCTTGGGGACGTCTAAAGGTGTCTGTAAGTACATTAGTTTAATGGATTTGGATAAGAAATGGGTAGGTTCACTCACTTGAGTACAAAGCCAGATTTAGCCTTCTAGACGGCGGCGGGGCGGACGCGTTTCGGCGACGACGGACGTAATGACATTACCGACGTCTCGGGGACATCGAAAGGTGTCTGTAGGTACTTTGGTTAAACAAATTTGGATGAGAAATGGGGTAGGTTTACTCACTTGAGTACAAAGCTATATTTGGCCTTCTAGACGGCGGCGGGGCGGACGCACTTCGGCGACGACAAACGAAATGGCATTGCTAACGTCTAAGGGACGTTTAAAGGTGTCTGCAGGTACCTTAGTTTAATGGATTTGTACGAACAATGGGTGAGAAATGGGCAAGTTCACTCACTTGAGTGCAAAGCTATATTTGGCATCTAGACGGCGGCGCGGAGGACGCACTTCGGCGACGACGGACGAAATGGCATTACCAGCGTCTCGGGGACGTCTACAGGTGTCTGTAGGTACCTTATTTTAATGGATTTGAATGAAAAATGGGTGAGAAACGGGCAAGTTCACTCACTTGAGTGCAAAGCTATCTTTGGCATCTAGACGGCGGCGCGGCGGACGCACTTCGGCGACGATAGACGAAATGGCATTACTAACGTGTCGGGGACGTCTAAAGGTGTCTGTAGGTACCTTAGTTTAATGGATTTGGATGAAAAATAGGGTATTTCGACTGACTTGAGTGGAAGATATGTGGCCGACTCGGTCACTCGGAGTCTGTCCCATATTGGGACTGCCATGGAGGTTCTCAGAGACCAGAACTGGTATTTTGAACACGAGGGACACAGATGCGAGTACATATACTTGCTGGAACGAAATCTGGAATGTCTTTCGGACTCGCAAAAGTCCTTCGCAATAGCCGAGCTCTTGACCGAGTTTGGAGTTCCAAGTGAAAAGACACAGGTGTGGAAGCGGTTGGCAAGCAGAGGGACGAGAGGGAGTTGATAGGAGGGTGCCCGACACGAAGCACGGCGCGCGGTGGAGGAAGGGAGACACTGTAAGCGCCGTATTGAGCTGATTATGGCATTCAAACTCCGCTCAGTATCGAAATATATCTTCTACTTTTTATTGCATTGCCTTCAGGCTACCAATATATGTACGGATATTCTGGACAACATTTTGTAAGCTTCCGGGGTCCCTCGAGTTTTCAAACACATCTCGGACTCCATTGTGAGTATGTTCAGCGATTTATTCAGTATCGGTCGGGAGACGCCGATGTGGCTGGGCGATCATAGTGCATGTTTGGCATGGCCCCGAAGCTCTTGTCAATCTCAACCAAATCTCACACAACTTGGGGGTAGAGGGCCGTGGCTGCGCCCGGCAGGATCTCGTACTTATCTTTTTTCCCATCATGCCGATTACGCTGCTTAAAAAGCTGGCCATCCTAAATACACCTGGACATACACGGCAAACCCGGAAGTCATCAGAATCCAACAATCTGCCAAACCGTTGGAATCCAATGTAAATTGATTGCCGAAAATATTGTTTTTTTTTAATCAGGCCCACTTCTTGCATTCAAAAAATATGAAATAGAGTGTATTTGCACTGCGCATTTTTTTTTCGCCATCACTCGTCGTTTTAACTGACCCAAATGATTGATGTGATTTCGATGAGGCCCAGGCAGACCAGGCTGTGTATTTACTTCGGCAGGTCCAGGGCAATATTGAAAATTTGCTGGGGGACTTGGAAGGAGGTATATACTAGACTTATTAATGTTCGTACCCTCTGAATGAGCCTACGGGCAGGCATGGGATGCGACAATCTTAGCCGAGTCACGCCTGCCATATTCAGTTACACATCGGAAGTAACGATCAAGAAAAGTGGATTTCCGACTTGCTGGAAAGCAATGCTCAAGGACGGAGACGGTGTCAAGCGAGAGGCAACATTCACTGTAGTGGGTGCACTGTCGGATATAGACTTGCCGCCTGTGAAAAAGAACAAGTAAGGTGTATATTCAGGTGCACAATGCGTAGCAACTGACGATCAGGACAGATTGTCAGCCAGGAACGTTAACTATATCAGACAACATGCATCTATTGTTGGCTTTGACACTAAAACCTTCAATAAAGCCATTCAGAGCATTTTCAATATTGCATACCACGTGGAGCTCACTTTCGACGAGGCGGACGTAACACCTTGGGAACATATTGCCATCAAGGATGAAGCCGCTGGACAGCCACTTGATGCAGCGTGTTGCTATTTTACTTTCGCCAAGGTTGCGCCAGCAGATCAGCTGGCAGAGTTTCACTGCAAAGTCGACCCCACCAAAGTTCTTGGATAAATGCTAGGTAAAGGAATCTTACACTGCATCGACAATGAAGTGTTATATCTCACGCTAGATGGCAAGAGGTGAGTGCAGTATACTCAATTAGGCACATAAACTGACAGCTAACAGGCTATTGAACAAGGACCTGTCGGGATTTAGGATCGGAGATATTGTCGAGTTAGGGTTCTCCTTCAAAGGGCCAAGGGACTCGAGGAATGTGGTTAAATTGGTAATGTGTTCTTTGACTTTCTTGGATGGAACTATAACCAGGGTGAGCAAGCACTACAAATAATTAGCCCGGTAAACTCACAACTATGTAACAGACCGCTCGCGTTGCGCGAAACATGGACGAGGGTAAGATGCCCACAATGGTCAAGTATGAGAAGCCGAAGCAAAACACAAAGAAAAGGGTGGCTTATGAAGACGAGGACAGCGAGGACGAAATGGTCGGATCGGCTAGAAAGAAACTGCAGAGGTTGACCACGGAGGACATGGAAGAAGTAGGAACCATGTAGAGTAAAGCTGGAGAGACTCGGAATTGAATGGACGTATGCTATTATGTAGCTGATGCCACATATACTGATCGCCGTACAGATTGAGAAGGCGGTGGACATTCGGCTTTCAACGCCGCTCGTTTCGGCCGAAAGCTGTGGAGAGCCGGCAATACCAGGGAAAAGAGACCGAAGTAAATAAAAATAGCACAGCCCTAGGTCACACAGCCGCTAAAGAGGTAAGGAAAAAGACAATGAAGTATAGGGACAGCCACTAAGGAGACTATCTTAAAAAATCGGAGACAAGTAAAATAGGGAGACTTTTAGCCCCTCAGAAGAATGAAAAGAATGAGTATTATGTAAACATAAGTACTCGTAAACATGCGCATATTTTATTATCTTTATTATCTTTATTTTATTATTTTCCCCCACTTTCATCAGTATTGAGCCGGATTTTTGTGACCTAGCCTCCAATGGTATTATCAGGGGTCCTGCTGTTCTCTGCACTCACAAGACCAGTCCGGATCCTTCTGGAGCATTTCCTGATGACACATTTGTTTGTACCAAATCAGCCAATGACCAAATGCAATCTGCGCAATCTGCACATGCTGACTAATTTTATCGCCCCTTTGGGCAGACTTGGTTCCTTCGGGTTTCCCATCGCCGTCTCCAAGTCTCATCCACCCCTGCTGCCTGGCATCATCTGCCATTTCTGTCTCCCGTTGTCTGCCCCTACTGTCTCGCGATTTCCGCTGCTACTACCCAGCCCCAAGCACTGCCACTGCCCTATGTCATCTGCTGACATTGCTACGTGTCATTCACTGTTGGCATCTCGTGTCGCCCGCTGCTGCTGCCCATGTCTGCCCTGGCTGTCTCGCACCTTCCGCTGCTGTCTGCGCCGCTGCCTCATGTGGTCTGCCGCTGTCTCGCATTGTCTGCTGTTGCCATCTCTGCTGCAGCCATCTTGCATAGTCTGGCATCTCCGACACTCACATTGTCTGACATCATCTTGTGCCGTTTGCCGCCTCTCCTCCGGTCTAGTGCCATCAACCTTGCACCACTGCTGTCATGTCCTGCTGGGTGTGTCCTTGCTGCCCTGTTGCCTACCCGCCACATGCCTGTGGTCACGCAGACTCCATGGCCCAAAGTGTGTTGCTACTGTCTCTCACTGTGCACACTGCTCCGGGTTGCAGACACTGTGCCCTCCATGCTCGAGGTGCACATTGGCCCCACACACTGGCGCAACTGCCATGTCTCCCATTGTAAAGAAACCACCAAACAGCACGGGTATTCTCGTGTCCGCAGGGTGCTGTCTTTACTTTGTTGTGATAAGGCATGTTGCTCATTGGTGAACATGTTCCATAATGGGCATAAGATTGCATGGGGCATATCCGATATCGTAAAAGTGAGTACATGTGGTATATAAATTGGGTTTGCGGTAAGAAGAGCAGCATATTGATTTTCATCGCCCCCACCCTAAACATCATCATCCATTCCTCCACCGTGTGCAGTGTCGTCACCTTCATTGTCGTCATCGTCATTGCTGCCAGCATTTTTCCCATCGTTGACGTAGCCGCTTTCATATCCTTCCACATTTTCACCGTCCTGATCCATTCCTTCGGCTTGGGCACCACCTGCACCGTTGTCGCCATCGCCATCGTAGTTGTAGTCACCATCACCGTCGCCGTCGTAGTCGTCATCACCATCGCCATCATAGCCGTTGTCACCGTCGCTGTTGTGGCCGTTATCATCCTTGTTATCACCATCACTGCCATCATTATCTGCCATGTTCTGCTCGATCTGCGCAAGCTCCGCATCGGTCGGCAGATTATAGTTCTTCAGAACTTCGTTGCCATACTTTGCCATGAATACTGCATCAGACATGGTCTTCCAGTCTGGATTGTTGCAGTGTTCGGAAGCTGGCAATGCAATTCCGTTGTCGCGGTATTCAGCCCACATATTTGCAGGAAGGCTGTTGAAAAATCCTGGTTCGAACCAGTCTAGGGGAACATTCACAGGAAGACGGAGTGAGATTGCAGACTCTGGGCTCCCTTCAGGAGCCTCCTCGCGATCACACTTCAGCCTTCTCCCTTTGGCTTTTGCCACCTTTTCGATCTGCTCATCAACCCAGCGACAAAATGAGGTAACATATGGGTTCCGAGGGCGTTTTGCCTGCCGATAGTAAACCCACTTGCCATTGTCGAGCTTGACAGGCTCATCGTCGGAATTGCATGCCTGCTCTGCAACCAATCTGCCAACTAGGTGTCTGAAGCCCTGCTTACGAACAGAATCATAGCGGTTGTTGGTGAGCTGAAGAGATATAATGAGAAAAGATAGGTTATAAAAAACAGGTGACATACTGCTGTTCGTCGGCGATAAATTTCCCGGTTCTCGGCACCTTCTGCCACCTTTCCTGGTGTTTTCAACTCCTTCTGTAATTGTTCTTTGAGATAATGGAACACGTAGCTCTGGTAGAACTTTCGCAAGAGCGTCATGTCGTTAAGTCTCGTCAGATTTGGACTCAAACGGATATAGCCTCCTGCAATGGCCGCAGTTTGGAATGTCTTGAGGGCTATGACTTCGTGCATGACATTGTATAGGGTTCCAGGAGTGCCATCAATGATGTCGGGGCGCCACTCGAGCAAGCCAAAATGGCGAACAGCAGAAAAGATGGTGTGGAGAATGTGATCGTCACCCTGTGCAATATTTTTCGCAATAGTGCTGCCAGGCTGAAGAGCTGCACCACTGCGTAGCTTTGTGATATTGGCCGTGGTGTCCTGGTGATTGTAACTGATGTTGGCAGCGTGGTTATGGATGTCCTGAGCAGAACTGAACATCTGCTGAAAGGAAGCAACCGTAGCAGCATTGGGGATGGCATGCACATCCAAAGAGCTGGTCGCATTCAACAAAATGCGGATATGTAAATTCATGGCGTTCTGAAATGATTTATCAGATTGAAGACAAAGAACAAAGACAAAGTAGTGCACCTGGAGTGACTTCTGATCATTCAGAACATCAGCCTTTGAAACGTGATATTGGCTTTTGTTCGCCTTCTTTGCAGATGGAGGCATAGGCCCTCTCGGGTGTTTGGAGGACCTAGCAGAACCTTGCCCCGGAGGCGAGTTTCCGTGCTTTCTCTTGGAACCTGAGGAAGATTTGGATTTAGGAGGCATATCGTGAAGAAAAGTTGTGTTGGCAGTAGACAGAGACTGAAGGACGTAGAAAATGAGAGAGACAAAGAAACTCGCACACATCAAATTGTAAATACAGGTCAAGCTCCGGCCCGGGTCACCACGCGTTGACCACGCGAGCAAGGCGTGACCGTGAATTATGATGTCATTCATCACTCACACATGACAAATAATTTTTGTGATCAAAATCTAGACCGCTATGAAGATGATGTCATTTGATACAGCACATGACACGAATAGTTTTATGTAATCAAATCCAGACCACATGTTGCGGGCAAGTTACATGCAGGACAACTGCAGAACAACTGCTGCACACATGCCTTTATGGCAGTTGCAGGTGACGTGCAGTGGCTTTTGCCACCTGTGTGACAGACGTGCCACTGGCGGAGCTCGCAGGCCAGGTGGCGAGCGGGAAGCTGGAAGCAGATCCCAAGAAATGATTCGAGTTCACGGAGGACGGTGTGAAGGAGGTGCACAGGATTATGGAAGCGGGGCAGACAGGCAGAAAGGTGGTCGTTGTTGTTGACGCGTCTTTGTAAAATTTATGGTCCCTGTTTCCGGTGACCGAATTGAATATGAAGTTAACAAAAAGTGTCAGGGATCAGAAATTAAGGACATCTGTAACTTGCCAGGTCAAGGGAGAAGTGAGGAAATCTCTTGACTCCCCAGTCTTGACCTGCAGTCGCCAGAACGAGGGAGTCTTTGGGGCGAAATGGGATGACCCACAGTCAACAATCCTCCCCAACACTATCAAAAACTATCAGTTGGATCGAGTACCAGACAGACCCTATGGCAGCAGGACTTACAGTATAGCGATCATGAAAAACGAGCACGAGGAGGATACGATGAGATACGAGAGAGAAAGAATGGAGGAGCAATGACGAAAAAACCTGCATGACTAAGAGACCATCCAGATTCGGGCAAGGATTCGGGACGGTGCCGCAGGACCGGTGATTATCTTTTTGTAGGTCGTGTCCAAAGTTCGGACAAAATGCTCAAAATTTTTAGGGTTCCCAAAAAAATTCCTGCTCACCTGGCCCGAATAAGCATTTTGGCATACTCAGAATACCGTGGGAAATGATTAATCGCCTTAAAGTTCGAACATTTGCTGGATCTCATGGGCACCGGCAATCGTCCGTTTTGGGACGTGCTGTTTATTCTTGTTTGTTCCCACCAAGCGGACGGTTTTCAGTCGTTTTGAGCTCTCCCCTCTCGTTGCGCTGGAATTGCCTCAAGTCTAAGAAGCAAAAGTGATTCTAATCTACATTAGTTGAATTCTATGCATTATTGTATTTTTAATAGCCCAATTCCATGTTGACGTCGCTGTCGACATCATCCTCCACTGCTTCCTCCTCTAACACCTCTTCCTGGCCATTTGAGACAGTGGGCTTCGCTATAAACCGACCCATAGGTGCTATCAATGCGCTGCGCTTCAAGGCCTTCGTTGTTAGCCTCGAAATCTTGGGTATTTCCGACTCAGTTCCCTTGGGAAGTTGACCCTCGGCAGGACGATGCCATGAGAGCTGTAGGTCAAGTTCCTTGTTTGTTGGCTCTTTCTGTGTCTCGGGGTCGAGCTGGATCCGCTCTTCGGTCAACCCAGGAGTTATCTTGTCCAGCACAGCGTTTGCGGCTTTGATTTTGGCATCTTTCGCATCATCTTTCGCGTGCTTGACATCGACCGCGGCAGTGTTAAAATCCTGCTGCGCCTGTCTCTGCTTCTTCGTCAAACCACTGCTATCCACAATGCGAGCTTTCGCACGAAAAATCCTGAAGGTTCTCGGCTGGAGGAAGCGCCGATAAGACTTGGTTTTGTTTCTTTTGTACATTTTGCGTGCATTGTGCTGATGCAGCGACATATTTGGGGCGTGGCGCGATCCTGTACGGCGCTCCCCCAGCGTTCCTTCATTCACATCATTTGTGGGCGCTCACGCTGCCTCGGTGTCAGGTTGGCAATTGTACCCCCTTCGGCATAGTCCTTGGTAAAGCGTTCCCACGTCTCCAAAGCCCCTGTACAGAAGGCAACAAGACATTCGCGTACCCGCGGAAGACTGGACTCGATTGATTGGATCTTGTACATGATGTCGGGATTGTCCCACAGCCTTCCATCCATGGATCCCTTCACATACGACGCGCCAGGAGCGAGCAGCAGCTCGGGATTCGAAATGATAGCGCGACATTGATCCTTTACACGCTCATGCAATGGGCCCAAATCCAGGATGTTCCTGTCCTCGCTGTTTTCTCCGCGTACCTGTGTCAAGTATGGCCGACTGATCGATTGACCGTAGGCGGCAAGTACGAGAAGCTCCGAATTAGTTGCGGGGTCCATCAGACCCTCGTAAACATTCTTCTCGACATTGGTAAACTGCCGGCTCCCCTTTCGGTCTCGCATATGCATGAGGTATTGAAGGAAGAGGATTTTATGCAGGATAAGTACGCCAGCGGCTTCGCAGTGGGACTGGTAGCGAGTATTGCTGGTGTCAGGGAATGTGATGTCGTATCCAAGCTTGTCTTCAAACCAGATGTGAAATAATGCGCCCTCGCCTTTTTTCTTGTCCTTGTGATGGAACAGCATACCAGCGAGCGATGTGAGCTTCACACCATCACCTTCAGATACCGCCTCGGCTCGCATTTTAGCCGCGGAATTCCCTGCGTCGGCAGCGGCCTTGTTGTCCTTGTTCATTAACCGGATCGGCGCCTGGTGACCCGCCCAAGAAACAATCATCGCCGCGTTCCCACCCTTGACTGAATTTAACTCCTTGTGTATACAACACCCCGCCCAGATGAACAGATCCGTCTCACGCTGCTCCTCCGGCGACATGGCGTTGAAGACATCCGTACCAACATCAACACAGATCTCCACAAACATGGATTTGTTGAGGATATCCTGCTCTGCAAGCGGAAGGGCGTTGAACGCCTCCATTCCTCCTGCTGATTCAATCTTTCTCGCGGCGGCCCGCATGATGAATGGCAGCAGGTCGTCTTGGTGCCACGACTTGAGTTCCTTCTCCCCGCGCAATTTTCTGGCACTCTGCTGCTTCCACCCATCTGCACCCCTAATTCCATGGCCAACTTTCTTCTGGTCAGGAGCATGGTCCGAATTCATGCCCGTGAGGCGAGCCGGCAATGTATCTGGATCCACTGGATTTTCGGCGCCGACCGTAGAATTGTAAACATCGTGGATTTCGGCATTCACATCCTTCCAGCCTTGTATCTGCGTCTCCGCGGTATGGTTGACCGCCGTGGAAATCCCAAGGAAACGGTGGACACGCTGGGGAGTGTCGCCTTCGGAATACAGCGAAGTCTTGAAATTGACAAATCTAGATTCCTGCTGAATATTGTATAGGCTTGTTCCATCCCCACTGATTGTGATATCTATTGCAAATTAATATCTTCACCATTCTATCTCAAATTTGCTCACCTGCCGCCGACTGAATTTCATGAACAATCTGCGCTTACTAAATGAGGCCCCCTCGAGTACGATTCGCCCGACACTGCGCTCGCTAATATCCCCATCGACCTGGACTCCAACGGTAGCAGCTACGGCGCGGATTACGGACAGAACCCGCGAAACCGGCACATTGTGCAGTGATACAAGATCTGTGACGAGTTCTCTTGAAGCCTCGGTGATAATGCCCTTCTGCTGTAACCTGAAGAGATGGGAGGCTGCCCTGACCTTCTCGACGGCCCTGGCCTGCATGGTTGGTGCACGGCGAATGCGCATGGACGAAGCCTTGGCCTGTTTCACCAACGCGGAATTGCGGGTCAGAAGAACTGAAGCCTCTTGCCGGTATTTCTCCAGGGCCAACTGCGCTGCTAGTAGATCGTCCTTGAACGCCTCAGAAGACTTCATGTGGGCCTGCAGCATCACATTGGCCTCCTGCACCCGTACTTCGCGTCGCCGTGTATTTTGACAGCGTGCTCGTGCCTCTGCTGTTTTTGCTTTCTCCTCCTGCAGCTGGCTCTCTACATCTGCAACCTTCCCTTCCAGTTTGTCGATCTTGCGATACAATGGAGCTGGATCAACATTTTCTTTGTCTGCGGAAGCATCATGCGCTGAGGCTGTCTTTCCGGCTCGGGCGCGTTCCAGCTGCTCCTTATGTCCGGAGGAGCGTTTCTTCTTGGGCTGGAAGGTGTCGTGTGCCATTGCGAAGGGTTTCCGCGAGTTTTTACGCGTCTTGACACGCAATTGGGCCCACAAGACGCGTCGAAAGAGCGAGATCAGCAATTTCGGACCTCTGATTTTGTCACGTGTTTAGATCAATTCACGCAGCGTTACCGGCCCCAATTGAGCCAATCCGGCCACAATATGCCTGAAATGAATGCGCGGTTCCTGTTTTAGGGGGCGGCCGGGGTTGATGTCCAACATGAATTTATTACATTATAATATATAAGTGGTCAAATCGATGTTATTTTGGCCACTTGAGGCGTGAAAAAAAAAAAAAAGAAAGATGGACATTGACCAAGTTTGTGGAAAACAAGTACTTTCCCCCAATCATGTACGACGTTATTCTCGATGGTTGAGCTCAAGTGAGGCCGAAGATGTGGCAACCATCAAGAGCGGCCCAATCAGGCTGTGAGCGGAGTTTGAAATAACACTGCATTGGGGTAATCACGGGTCCTGGTGCCGCACGGCTCGGCGGGTGTTGGATCACGTGCTCCATCCGGAAACACCCGAATTGTGTCTATGACCTCCATGATCTCTAGAAGTGGCTCCTCCACTTACACACCTGGAAATTCTTTCGAGCTATAAATCTAACTGGGCGTGAAACTGTTTCCGCTATTAATATTTACTGACAGGCTCTTCGAGGCTAATGACATGCTGGCTTGTGTGTGGTGATTACATGCGCAAGCAGATCTATAGACGCTAGCTTTCAATACTTATACTGCGGTACCCTGAGAGTTCTCTCCGTACGTTCTCATGATTTTCTTCGAATGCTCCCGGTCTTCTCTCGTCATAACATTTACCCTCCTCTCGGGCCATTGGGGACAAGAACTCCACGCCCATGTATTTTTGGGGAACATGAGCATTTTGTGCCTTCCAGATAACCGCATTTCGCGTTCACGGGTTGTGCGCCAGCACATAATGCGCTGGCCATCGCATGGTCCCTCTTGTAGCCCCACTTTGGACCCAATGGCCTTCGAGAAACCTCGCGTGTCGACGTCAAAAACAAATTACAGCCTCGATGTCGAGCAAGGGGGGATATGCGCACTAATGAAGGTCCAGCACATCCGTCTGGGATAAGCAATCCAGGGCCTATGTGGGCGCATTTCTCCTTACCCAGAACAACAATTTACTGGTGGATCCAAGGGGCCTCTTCGCTTTCGCATCTACGACATTTATCCTGTCGATGTTTAACGTGCAGACCCGAGGGATCACAGTACCGAATGTCGTTGTCGGAATGGCCATCTTCGCCGGCGGTCTGACGCAATTCATCGCGGGTATGTGGGAGTTCCCCCACGGAAACGTCTTCGGAGCGACTGGTGCGTGCATCCCTACCTCCATCTCTCCTCATTTGTCAATCTTCCCACAGTGTTCTCATCGTATGGCGCATTCTGGATGTCATACGCGACCATTTCCATCCCCGCGTCGGGCATCATGTCGGCGTACAGCGACCCGGACGAGCTCGCGAGCGCGCTGGGCATCTACCTCGTCGCATGGCTAATGCTGACACTCTTCTTCCTGTGCGGCGCACCCGCCCCACTCCTCCCCCCCGCGCCACTGACATCTATCAGCCTCGCCGTCCTCCGCAGGAGCATCGCCTACACCGCGCTCCTCGCGTCCCTCTCCGTGGCCTTCGCGTGCCTCGCCGCCGCGCAGTTCTCCGGAAGCGTCATGTGCGTCCCTGTCCCCGTCCTGTGGCGCGTCTCCGTCTAGCGTCTTCTCTAACACAAATGTGTCCTGCGCAGGGTGACCAAGGCCGGCGGCGCGTTCGGCATCATCACCGCGTTCATCACGTACTACATCGGCGTGAGTGAGATGCTCGGCGCCGAGCGGCGCGCCGTCATGCGCCTCCCGCTCGGCATGCTGTCGTGAGCCTACGCTGTTCCGAGCCCCAACAAAAGCAAAAGCAAAACCGCCTCGTGCCATTCGTTCGTTCCTTGTTCTCCGTGTGTGAAGGCGGTTGACGGGTGTGGGATTCTTCTGCCGAGTATGTGTGTTCGGAGCGGTTGCTATTTTCGGGCGTCGGCGACCTGCCGAGTGGGTGGGGGTGGGTCCTTTTTTGCATGACATTCATATATTCAAATACGAATCTGACGACTATTTACGCGTCCATTCGGATTATTCTACTGAGGAACCTGGCTTTCAAAAAAAAAACCCCTTTTTTGGGAAATCCTTCAAAACGTCTATTTGAAAGCCCCTCCGCCGTCGCCGCAGGATGGCCAGATGAAGCGTCGGAGTTTGAAACTCGGTCAACGGCCAGCCAAAGTTGGCCACATAACACGTCGCGCATACCGCGATTTCATTTTCACAGAATGGCTCGCTCAACGCATCCAACCGAAAAGACCCCCGAGGCCTCAACTGTTACCTTCAAGAAGCTCTATACAGACCTCTCTGTCTTTGTGATGCTGGCAGTACAGCTACAAGTTTGAGTGGAATGCTGTACCATTTCGACCGAATGTTCAGGTGACAGATGACGGAGAGTCGTGAACTGAACAATTTCGGCATAGGTGATGGTGACGGCGAGATTTTGAGGCTCGAACGAGCACCCTGATGCTATTTTGTCGACTACATTTTTGCAAAATTTTTGGAATTGAGCTACCTCAACATCCGACCTGGCCAGATTATGAATGTTTTCTTACAAGATGTAGAGATCCCAATCTCTTCAAGAACCCCATTGCCTGAAGAACTCAAACGGATGGTAATCACAGCCCGGAAATACCACTTACAATTCGCGGGTCTGTCAATTAGCGAAGACATAAAATTAAAAATGCCTATGTGGAAACACCCGGCCACTAACAAGTTGCACTATCAAAAGGCTACTCGCCGCGCGGCTGCGACATGCCTCAGATTGAATCATGAAGTGCGCACAGTTGAAGACACCCTTACAATAGCAACTCGGAGAACGACTGTTACAAGAAAACCTCACCAGCTGGAATGTAATAAAGGCCCAATTGAACGAGATCGAGTAATGGCCTTTGATCCAAATTTTACCTTGTCCAATATAACGAGTGGTTTTTCGAATCTTTGCCTTTCACTGAATGAGATTCCAGCAAGGAGGGATAAAATACCTGAACCAGATACAGAACTAATGACTGTTCTTGCATGCCCATATAATCCGCCCGGGGGAGTTTGATCCTGTTATTGAAGTCGTGATCAACACAATAACCAATGCAATGCAGGAAGGTGAGACATTAGCAATGACTTTTGATCGTCCTGAAATACCGTTAACATTTCCATCCGCACTATTGGGAGGCCTACTCATCACATTACAAAATACCCAAAGAAATGTGCCACTGCTGATTTGCTTGTCCTCATATTTCCTGTCATGAGCACTGGTTAAAGAACAACAGAAATTCGAGAATGACTTACTAGATCCAAAATTCCATCTACTCAGAGCGGTGTTTGCAGCATTGAATGAGAGAGAGTAGCGAGAATTCAATTCAAGACAGTATCAGACAACTGTGCTAAATTCTCACCAAGTATTCGCACCCGGACTGTCAAAATTGACACGGAAATTGACCTTATGTTCGAGTGTCCAGGAGTGCTTTTATCCCAAGGCTCGCAGAGAGATTTCAACAAGATTATATGGAACCTGCGACCCAGACCGCATCGAAGATCTACATTTATAAATCTGGACCGCATCCGTTGCTCGGTTCAAGAAATTTCCAAGTACATACCCACCAATGAAACCATATGGAGATCAATTTGGTCAGTGACCTTGCAGCGCTTAACAAGAGAATTTTTGTGGAAGTGCATACACAACACATTCAGGGTGGGGGATTTCTGGTCCCACATTGATACATTGGAGATCAGGGAAAGATGCCATATGTGTGGCACTCCTGAAACACTAGAACACATCGCATTGGAATGTGATGCACAGGGCCAAAAAATAATAAGAAACCTAATGGAACAACTTTGGTCAAAGAAATATGACTGCCTCCCGATACTGAACTGGGGTTTTGATTTTGGGTTGCAACCTTGTGAAATTTAAATCTGGGAAAGGTGTTATTGTCCCCGAAAAGGGGAGACTGTTTGCGATTCTAGTTTCCGTGGCATGGCATCTGATATGGAACCTCTGTCTAAACCGGGTAATCTCAACTCCAGACAGGATAATTACTCTGATGGAAATTTATAACCAATGGTTGAAAGCTATCAATTGGGCATTACAGCGCGGCTGCCTCCTGACTGATAAAATTAAATTTGGACCACTAGTGTTGAATAAACAACTGGTCTTAAACACATGGAGTGGCCTACTTATGGATGAGAACTCACTGCCGGATGACTGGATATACGAGTGGGTTTTAGTGGGTATGTGGCCCATGACTGATAGACATGGCATAGGTTAATTTTTTTTTCGGGCCGGAGTCCCACACTGGTTTAAACAAGTGTGTAACGGTCCTGACCAATTTTCCCCAGCAATGACTGGCTCACAACCAGCAACAATAGCAGATGTCCTTGGAATGCTTCTGCAGTGGGACTGGGCATCACTCTCCAAATGGCAAAAATGTTTGTACTTATTGAGTGATGAAGTCACCCTGCCAAAATGAAATGCTCAGACGCCGACCCATTTATTAGCTGCTGTTGCCATTGTGCTGCCAGACTTGAGAGGAAAGTCGACCCGAATTAGCCTGTCTGTGTTTTGGCCGAACAGATTTTGAGAGAAGCCAAATTTGGTGTAGATACATATAGAGGGGAGACCATACGGCAATATTAGAAAAAATCCTTTGGCCAAGACACAGATTCAGGTGATTTATTCAACATCTGAGACAGAGGAAAGCGAGGAAAGCATTCATGTGCCTCAAAAACGCGTCCTCGCGCGAGCGTTACCAAACACGTGACATTGTGTGACATAGCCCGTCGCGTCAGTTTTTGCGTGCCTCTGCAACCCAACGGATGCTGTCCTTGACTGCAAATATTGGAAAAGTATGTCTATAGTGGGACATGTATTTTGTCACTAACTATGGGGAACTACTCTGAAGGATATTGTATCAATTTGACAACCTTGAAGCGACTGTGCATACTGAGGGCATACTCCCATGAGCATGGCAGTGCTAATCTGGTACCCAAAGTGCCCGCGGTGCTGATAGCGGTGATTATTGAGGACTTCAAGGTTGAGGAGGATGTTAAAATGGAGTACTATCGCTGACTGCCTACCTGGCCAGATGGGGAAGCTGTCCACCGGGCACCTAGCAGATGTTAATCCACCTAAATGTTGAATCTTATCATATGAGTAGCGAAGGGGACCTCAGACCTCGGTGCACGTCAAATTTTGGCCAAGTTGGACAATGTGATCAGAAGTTACGTGCCAGTGATCACTGGGCCTGAGGCCGATCTCGTGATTTCCTTAATTCTGATCTGTATCCACAACAAACAAAGCCCCAGCGTTTCGTCAGTTCTGCTTCAATTCGCACCGTCGAGTACTCGTTCGACACCGTTAATGTCGGGCTTTCTTCTGATCACCTCGGGATATGACCTGGCCCTCTCTAATCTTGCTATCCACCCAATGAAACTTGCTGTCAGCGGGAAATTAATGTCATGCGACCCCGGCAACCAGCGTACTGGGCGGCCATGCACTGCTACTATCCCAAGACTTTGGGGAGTCGTTCAACAAGGTTGAAGCATCCCTTTCAGAGGTAACATCCATTGTGCATTGGTGCCGCTTACAGCAAAGTGCCGTTTGGGTGATACCGACATTCCAAATACCGGGTTCTCGGCAGTGGGACCCAGGGTGGGATAGCCGGTTCAGGTACGTTCATTTAGTTTCTGTGGACAATCTAATAGACCCTCTTGACTGCCCATGACCGTTTGTCCATGCGCAGCCCTCCTCAATCTGACAGGTTTCGGAATTTTTCACCCACATGTATTTGCTATCCCAGCTCGATTCACGCGTATATCTGTTGGTATTCTGGGTCAATAAATGTGTTCCTCATGGTCCATGTCCAGCATGAGTCCATACTTGAGGCTTGGAGGTCTATAAAGGCTGGTACGCTGGACCACCATCCAGCAGGACTTCACGCCAACTTTTGACTTGCCATCCTTTGCTCCTCATGTCTTCTAACGCACTGGATGATCCTCGCATGCCCCAGGAGGCTTCTGTTGATCCCGTCGATCCTGTTACTGCCGCAGGCAATGCTGTTGCTAATATCGACCTGGAAGAATTTGACATTGAGCTCCATTACAAGTGGGCCGTCGTGGCTGTCCAAACACATGGTCTACCCTCTCGAAGAGCCACGGCTTTATACTGTCTCAAGTGCCCCACCCTTGACAGACATCTCAAAGGGGTCAAATCACGCCACGAGGCTCATGCACATCGACAGGCTTTGAGTCCAGGGCAAGAGACAGTGCTTGTTGAATGGATACAGGTGTGCTCACTCCTTTTGTAACAATATATATCGGCTCACGGGTACGTTCGAGATCATGGGAAAGCGAGGTCTCCCTCTTTCATTAGAAACGATTGGGAATTATGCGGCCGACATATTGGGAGCGCCGTTGGGTGACACATGGCCGCGCTGTTTTAAAGTAAGTAACACATGTGATTCATCCCTCAAAAAATTCTCATAATATGTTAGGATCGCCACAATGACAGTCTGCGCATCAAATGGACCCATTCTCTGGAAATCTGTCGCGCCCAGGCACTGAACCCTACCGCCGGCCATGAATATTTCACACTATTGACTGAAACGATTGAGAAGTACGACATCAACTGGAAAAATATCTACAATATGGACAAGAAGGGGATGCAACTTGGCATCGGTGCCAAGTCCCGCGTTCTTGTTGATCGGGACCAAAAGAATGTCCAGAAGATTGAATCGGGCAACCAGGACCTTGTCACGATTATCGAATGCATATGTGCTGATGGGACAGCACTCCACCCTTCTGTCATTTTCCAGGGTGCACGTCGTGACCTGCGATGGGCGCAGAACAACCCTGGTGCGTTGACTCAGAGTGGTATAAATATCAATGTTGATCACTGCCTCCAGTATTTCGATCTCTCCAAATGGATGGACCGACCAGGATTTGGGCTCGATGTGGCGTAAGAAAGATTACGCTCCTGAGACAGCTGCGCATCTCGCGAACACCACAGATTATCGCCTGCTCATTCTCGATGGCTACAACTCGCATTGCACTTATCGTTTCGCGCATTTCGCTGAACAACATCACATCATTATATTGTGTCTTCCGTCCCATACGACACATGCCCTGCAGCCCGGTGATGTCGGTGTCTTCAGTCCTTTGGCAGCAAAGTGGAAGAAGCAGGTGTCGAAGGTGTGTCGGGGACTGGGTGCACCAGCAGTAATTGATACATCTGATGTGTTTTGTGAAGATGAATGCTGAGCGTATTAACATCGATAAATACAATCTTTTATTTCACTACTCACAAGCGCAGACTGCGGCCTTCAAGGCGGAAACCATCAAAGCTGCATTCCGGAAGACCGGAATCTGGCCCCTCGATGAAAGTGCCATCCCCCTCGATGTGTTTGAACCGGCAAAGAACTACACAACACAGGCAGTGCAGCCAATGCCAGCACAATTGACGACTCTTCTTGCCCCCGTAACAAATCTGACAGCCGCATAAAGTTTGTCTACATCGGTTACATCCCACTCTACAGCTACATCACGGGCTTCAACAACATATTGTCCTTCAACAGGCCCATCCCATCCGTCTACTAGCTCCAACGTTTCAGCAGCATCCCATTCCTCCTCAGCCGCCTCTCGATCTTCCACGACAATGTCCCGTCCTTCTACCCCACCGTGCCCTATTACACCAACCCAGGCAGGGACACTGCACACACTGTACCGCCTTGTTCCTCCGTCACCACTCAAGGGACCATCTTCATGCAGGGCTCTTGCGGAGGAGAATGACCGACTTCGGTACATTGCCAAGCTTGCTGGAATCGAGCTGGAGAAGAACTACGCGCAAATGGTCCTGATGGATAACGAAAATGAACGCCTTCGAAAACAGGTTTTCACTAAGCAGACAAAGAAAAAGCAGACGTACACCACTGGCCAAGCTCGTCTGCTCACCGCGCCGGAGATGCAGGCTGCGCTCCTGCGTGCTGATCACGTCAAAAGCATGATGGCGGTGATCAAAGAGATGGGACCGAAACTGCGCGCAATCCGGAAGGAGTTGACCCGGACAAAGTCGGTCTTCACTGGCGGAGCTCGGGCATGCGGGCACAGGTGCGGGGTTGGGACTCGACGCGCGGGGCGTGGGCGTAGACACGGAAGCAGACGCGGGCAAGCCCCCGATAATTCGGATGAGGATAACGAGACACCTGCTGGAGGGCAAGGGCGTGCTCGTGCTCGCGGTCGTGGTCGTGCGCGTGGGTGGGATGGGGTAGAGGCGGCAAATATTCGCCAAGCCATCAAAACTTCATCAAAATTCTTGCCCGCGGACTCAAACGGTTCGCAAGATCCTAGCCTTCATTATATGACCCCACACTACTGGCTAAATCCCCCTTTTGTTTCTTTACAACCCTTAAGGTGGCCAGCTTCCCGGCACCTGATAGTAATGATGTTTAGAACTGATTGAATATATGTGTCTGGCTTGAACTCACTGCTACCTACCTGCCAGAAATGTATTCTAAAGGTGTTTAGAAATATATTCAACTCAAATATCCTGTATTAATTCATCTCTGGACTCGCTTGTTCATCGAGATATTGATTCCAGCGGCGCAATCTGAGGTGGCTATACACTGAGTAAGCAGCCCATCAAAATGTGCACTTTGTTGGCAGGAGGGTCACAATCGTTCAAAATGTCCTCTCCAGTCATAGATTACTATGTTGAGATTAAAATATCATTGTGCTCTGCCGTTGTGAACAATGACCTGAGCTATTCAACTTATAAGTTCGCAAAATCTGATCAGGATCATCCAGCTAAGGAATTCTAATTATGGTGAGGGGCCTTAGATGTTATAAATATTTGTTTAGCTGCCGAAAATCCTGCCCCCAAGTGCTCGTTGGCATTGCTTGAATGTCGCGAAAAGTTAGCATGACGGTCATGTGACCATGTGCCTAAGTGCCGAGTTGCCGAGTCCCCGCACTTGGCACCGAGTGCAAGGCCGGTTAGTGATGGAAACAACCGGGAAGTACTGTACTTTCGACTACGGTAAATTGACAGCGCAAGCCGAATTCATTCATTTGGAGAGTTCTAGTTACAAAACAGACTTGTGAATGCAAAGCACCTTATGGGCGCGTTGAAGCAGTCCTGCTATACTACCCTCACCGGGCCTACACTTCATACAGGTACTTCATATGCGGGTTGGTCCGCCTTCCCGTCGAGCTTCTCCACCTCGAGGGACTTTATATCCACGCCATTCATCGTGCGGACGTTCAACGCTCTCCTAAGCGCGCGATCTTCCCCATTTTCACGTTTCCCGATGAACCGCTCGTAGATCGCGACACCGCAGATCTTGCAGAAGCTGTTCAAAAAAAGAAAGAAATGAGAATGCTGTTGGTTGGCAAGAATTTGAGGCGAGGTTCGAGGTTACGAACCCGTGGTATGTCCACTTCTTTGCGAAGGTATACTCCGTCAAGGATTCCAGTCCCCTGAACGTGACATTTGTCGTTGCGGGATATATCCAGAGCGTCGCATCCTTTTCATTCATCTGTTAATACCCCCGAGAATAATCCGAAGGGGAGGAGAGGAGGCACACCCGGGAGCAAATGCTACAGTTGCAGTCCGTCACTGTGAGTTCGGTGATTTTCTCAGGGCTCAGGAGCGTGTAGGCGACGGCGCCGCAGTGGCAGTTGCCATTGTACTCGGTTGAGCCTTCGGGGACGGGTCCTGCGGGGACCGGCGCCGGGACTTGATACGCGGGCTCGAGCGCAGAGCCTTTGTAGCTAGTGTTCACCGGCAGGGAGGCGAAGTCCAGGTCTGCGACCGCGCGGAGCTGGGAACGCCTTGAGTAAATATCTTCCTTTACGGTAGTTTGACGCCATACGTTGATCCCTACGGACATGCCATTGGCATTGCTAGGGTTGTGCATGCGACATATGACCGATGTTCCACATGTAGGACAGAACTGTAATTCCAGGTCTATGTCTAAAAAACACGCCAGTCGCACCAGGAAACGCACCTTGTGAGCCATCGTGCGCTTCCCGAACTCATAGGTCACCAGCGTGCAGTTCTCGTCGCCTTTCACAACAGCAAAGTCGTCGGCGTTAGCTGGGAACGCCCACAAATATCCATTCTGAGGATGCGGCATGAGTTTATCGCAAGTATGGATCCAAATAGATGTACTTTGGAACAGATGCTGCAGTCACACGTGAACACCTGCTTGAGTTCCGTGGACTTGAATGTGAACTTGAAGGCGCCACAGTGGCAGTTCCCTCGATATTCGACCAGCGGCGCAGATTCGGACATGAGTGTTCGGTGATAAGACGATCGTATGATATCGTGCAGCTTTATAACCGCCTTGTTCGGGGGTAGCTTTGCCTGTGAGTCATTGGTACAAACCAGATCTCAGTTATCTAGATATCGCGCGGTTCCGAAATGTTAATAAGCATTCCACAGTACTCGATTGCGACCATCCTGGGCAATGTGTTGAAACTGCGAAGATGTTGATCGACAGTATTACACCGAAATGGAACCCCACCATACCCAATCTTGACTTCGGTGACGAGCTTACCCTGACGGATGAGGAGGTACAACTCAATGAAATGGCAATAGAGCCAGACCGGCTCATGACGTTCGATCCAAAATTCAGTTTGGTTGACATTGAGAGCGGATTCCGCATCTTTGCCTCTGAGGAATCACTTAATGAGGTCCCAGCTAGAAGGTATCAAATTCCTGGAGAAACACCGAGCATGGTGACATATTTTTTACACCCAATTATTCTCAATGCCGGTGAATTTGGGCTGAGGATTGAGTTGAAGATAATGAGGGTATCCAACGGTGCACAAGCCAGTATGAAACTGTCTCTCACGTTTGATAGGGCTGAAACTCCGTTGACATTTTCAACTGCACTCTTGGGCAGCCTGCTGCTGATATTGCAGAACAGCGAGCGAAACATTCCCCTTCTCATCTGCACCTCATCCGAATACTTAGCACGAGTCTTGGTGAAGGAGAGGAAACATTATGAGAATGACCTCCTGGACGCTAACTTCCGAGTTTTGAAGGCCGTTGTGGCCATGTTGAATGAGAGAGTTGCGAGAACTCAATTCAAGAAGGTTTCCGAAAATCCAGCCAAGATTCTATTCCAAGAAATAGTACATCCAGTCGAGATAGACACTGGGGTAGACCTAATGTTTGAAAACCCGGGAATGATGTTGTCCCGGGGATCTCAAAGAGTGTTCACAAATATTATATGCTCCCTACGGGCGAAACCTTACCGAAAATTCACTTTTGTGAATCTCAACCGTATTCGATGCGCTGTAGACGAGATATGCAGCTATACACCATCTGATTCAATGATTTGGAAATCGATACGATCCACCACGCTGCAACGACGCTCACGGGAGTTTTACTGGAAATGTATTCATAACACATTCAGAGTGGGAAGTTTCTGGTCCCATGTTGAGCACCTGGAGCGAAATGGGACCTGCCAGGTGTGCAACGTGATCGAGAGCTTAGAGCACATTGCACTGGAGTGCAACTCACCGGAACAGAAGTTAATTTGGGCCCTCTCGAAACAACTATGGTTGAAAAAATATGATACTTGGCCAACCCTGAACTGGGGATTGATCTTGGGCTGCAACCTGGTGAAATTTAGGTCTCCGAGGGGCCGTGCGTTACCTGAAAAAGGGAGACTGTTTGCAATTTTAGTATCAGTGGGTTGGCATCTCATTTGGAACCTCCGCGTGAATCGTGTCATGAAAAATCAAGGTGCAACCCAGAATCCAGCAAGCATCCACAACCAATGGCTTACCGCCGTGAATTCGGCCTTACGATGCGACCGCATTCTCACGAACAAAGTTAAATTCGGCCCACTCGCATTGAAGAAAGACATGGTGCTGAACACCTGGAGTGGTCTGCTTATGGATGAGGACGCTCTGCCGGATGATTGGACACTCACAGAGGGGGTTTTAGTGGGTATGTGGCCAATGAATGGTATAGGATAAATATTCTCGAAGGCCAGAGTCCCACACTGGTAAAAAATCGTGTGTAACAGCATTTCCTCCTGGACAAAACTCACCGGCATGACTGGCCCAAAACCAGCAACACAAGCGGACAGACTCAGAATGCTTCTGCAGACTTTGATCTCGTTATCCCAAACGCTCCAAAAAAAAAAAAAAAAAAAAAAAAAAATCCACGTGACTGACCTGTCACGTGAGCTTAGGTCTCTCCTAGTCAGCTGGCGAACGCCTCCCCCACAATGACATTTCCTTAAAAGGCATATCTAATCTTATCGTGTCACGTGCGGGTCCCTGCGGCTCTAAACCCATTACAAACAAGCTTGTGTTGTCTCCGGTATGGCGTAGTGGTTATGCCCTTGTATTGGTGGTTATACCCTTGTATTGTAATGCTCACGTAAGCGGTTGTTTCCGTGCTCTGGGTTCAAGCCCACCTCGAAGCACTTTTATTTTGCGTCCTTTTTTATTTTTTTCAAGCCCCACGCAGTGGGCCTCCGCGGCGAGCGGACGCAGTACGCAGTGGGCCCCGCGGCGAGCGTCAGGGGGTCCGCGGGGTCTCCCCCGCGCTAGCTAGTCTTGAAAATCTCGGAAAAAGCTTTGAAATTAGGAATATATGTGAAAAAATATTTTTAAAGCTCCACGCAGTGGGCCCCCGCGGCGAGCGGATGCACCACGCAGTGGGCCCAGCGGCGAGCGTTCAGGGGGGTCCGCGGGGGTCTCCCCCGCGCCAGATTTAATTTACAACAGAAATTAAGCTTAAAAATGAATTAAAACCCTTAATAATTTAATTAGGACGTGCCGTCAGGCGAAAAGAGGGGGGTCTGGGGGGAACATTGTTTCCCCCAGCAAATAATGCGGTGAAACTAGTGTTAAACGTGCTCTTTCGAGCTGTTGACGACACGTCGCTCAGGCACGTGATGGGAATGTCACGTGTGTGTCATTGTGGGGGAGGCCAAGGGGTGTTCTCCTAGTCTCCCTCGTTTCCTTGCACGTTGTAATACGCTCGGCGCCGCGGCCATGGCTGCGAGAAAAGGGGCCGTTTTCGACACCGGAAATGTCATCAGAGAGTACAAATACACCCAGGAAATCTCCCAGATGGTACTCGAGTAAAATTAACGGTGTAGTCAAGAAAAACTAAAGGCAATTCAGATGTTCGTCTTCGGCGCTGTCCAGGACCCCAACTCAGAGGCAGCCAACCTCGTGGAAGACATAGTCTGCGTCCAAATCATCGAGCTGGTCTGTATCGAACGGCTAGAGCGAGTTATTCTGACCTAACGCAAAGAACCAACGGATGCAGATTGTCCAAGCACGCGCTCGCCACGCGGCGCGGCACGCGCTACCTGTCCCCGGAGGACCTCATCTTCTTCATCCGACACGACCGCGGGAAGGTCAACCGCCTGCGTACGTACCTCTCGTGGAAGGACATGCGCAAGCACGCGAAGGACTCGGGCGGCGGCGGCGGCGGCGGGGGTGTGGAGGTCGAGACGATCGAGGACGGCGGTGACGGTGCGTGCGGCCCTGCTGCCCCCCTGACGCCCGTGCTGACGTGCCGCTAGAGAAGCTGACGACGAAGGCGCAGGAGACTACGATCAAGCTGCCCTGGGAGATCACCACGATATACTCCGAGGTGCTGAAGCAGAGCGGGCGCTAGTCGGATGACGAGGAGGACGAGGACGATATCGAGGCGCACGAGGCGTCGATATTGCGTCTGAAGGTATGAGCGAAGACATGTGCGGATCTGCCTCCCTTTGACAAAGCTCCTAGGAAGCCGACGACGCCACCCGGCAAATGACGCGCGAAGTATCAGCACTATTCCGACTGCCGAAAAGCGTCGTTCACGTACCGGAAAGGTGCGTTTGTGTTTCTTCCAAGTATGTGCAGACTGACACATGTCCCAGCAAAAACGCTTCCGCGAGTTCCTCAACCTCCCCCACGCACCTCGGCCTCAAAGCCGGCGATGACATCGTCACATCATCGGCTTCCTCTCCTTCGAGATGGTGCGCTCGCTCACGCTCACAGGCCTCACCGTGAAGAAGTCGCTCGAGGACTCGCACCCGCGCGAGGAGTACGCGTCGCCGTCGCTCGGGAAGCGCAAGGCGCTCGGCGGCGGTGCCGGTGCCGCGGAGAAGCGGTGGTGCGAGGACTCGCCGGAGCGCGACGCAGAGGCGAGCCTCCCCGTGAACACGCTGTTCCTCCCGCCGCCCGAGGCGCGCACCGCCCTGAGGCCAGAGCACATCCAGGATGCGTTCTCGCGCATGCAGATGGAGTTGGTGCACCTGCGCTTCGCGGGCTCGCACAACTGGCGCGGGGGCCTTGTGCGCACGCGCGTCTCCTCATCTGACGACATTCGGGACGTGGTCAAGTTATTCTTTTGTAGTTTTGGAAGCAGGGCATTGTACACTAGAAATTACACAGAACCTCATGGATTTGTAAACGTATAAATATATCAATTGGACAGCAAACCGGAAATATTGTTAGAATAACAGCGACGCGTCGACGTCGATGTTGCCGCCGGCCGCGTCAAGACTGCTGATCGCGACCTCGCGCATTGCGCCGAGGTCCATCAAAATGCGGATGCTCGACTCAGGGTGGCTGGTCGTGGCGGCGCGCACACTCTGACGTTGAACAGGCTGGGTCTGCTCCCGTTTCAATGAGCAGCTTGACGATCTCCAGGTGTCCAGTGTCGGACGCAGCTTGGATCGCCGACCCGTACTGGCCACCTTGAAGAACAATATCAGCAACGCCTCTGCCCAATCAAACGACACTCCCACCTAGAGCGTTTGGGTCTGCTCCCTTTTCAAGAAGCAGACGGACAATTTCCACATGTCCGGAATACGACGCGCCTTAGGGCGCCGACCCGTATCGACTTTGATGGGCGGCACATAAATCAAAGGCGGCACATTTGTCGGTACCAAGGAGAAACGAAAACGATAACCCGGCAGAGCACGGCGCCATCATTTTGGCAGTCTCGGCTCCGATTCGGACGCGCCCACGTGCTGTCTGCTCTCGCCGTCGACCTTGCCTGCGACTATACCGCTCGTTTACGCACAAATTCAGCTTCCCCTTGCTTGGAATTGAATTATTTATATCCCTGTGCCGTTTCTATGCCCACTAAGTCGGTTCAACATTGCAAAATTTCCTGTGGATGAACAATTCTTTGGGGCACCGTGAATTGACCGTGAACACTTGTTTGACGACTCGGACGATCGGTTTCACTGAAGAGCGGCGAACTCATCGGAGTAATGGACGACCCTGAGTGGAGAATGCCATAAAAGGCCCAGGGATGTACCACTGCCCTCACTATCCCCCGTCCACACTCTTTCTACAAACCTCCAATACCCAGGTATGGCCGGTAAGTTGGCTTAGATCATGGTCTCCTACGTTGTCTGAGGCGTTCATGCAGCTACGAGAAGCCTAGGCTTCGACCATCTTCAAATGCGCGGTCTTCACAGCATTTGGCGATTATTTTTCGCCTTTTTCTCACTCTTTTCATAAGCACTGTCTTGGGCTGCTCTCTCACTTATTGCCTTCCTGCGAGGGATCAAATGGATGCATCCTACCTTGCTGTGTACCTCACTGGGTTCCTCGCTGTTTGGTTCGGTGTTTTGGGTGAGTTCTGAATCGTTCAATCATCGTGCCTTTTATACGATCTTATCAAAGGTCAATACTTCATTCTGGCGCCTGTTAAGATGTGTCATATTTTCGGTACTGGTCATGTCGTTGTTCCGGCGCTCCCATATATCCCACATGCTGATTGACCGGTTTGTCGCCTCCCTGGTTACTCTAAACCATCAGACACGCCCTTCTCGCTGTATCGTATCTTCTTGCCTATTTGTTTAATTGGTATCCACATCGTCCTTTGTTCCGTCGGTTCCCATGGTGAGCAGTAACCTATATTGAATGCAATGTATTTAACATATACATCCAGGTTCTTCTTTGGAGGGCGAGGATAATCATGCATCAATGTCACATGGTCCTGCTCTTCGTCTGCGTGGGGGCCACAGCTCAGATGGTATGTGAATTTCAACTCTACTTCCAGTTGATTCGGATGCGAACATGTTCCACTTTCCTTATGCTCTTCCTCCGAGTCGGAGGCTGACTCCGATGGTCCAAAACATAAACGTAAAAATGATTCAACGTTGAAGCCCCGAAAACGTCCTTCTGCCTCTAAAGATAAGGGTAAAGCGAAAGCGACTGACTCGGACTGCGATTCAGAGAAAGGTATTCGCGTAACCGCTAAGAGCAAGAAGCACCGTACAGGGGGCATGTTTGTGGACAAGATTATTCACATCGAGTCGGTCCCGGAGTTCTGGGCTGTTCCGGCTTCATCTAATCGTGTCGCCTACGTTCTAGACCTCAGCAATACTCCAGAGCTTCTTCAGGCTGGCCGCAAACCCTTGACAGTCGACGCATTCATCAAAAAGGAGGTATTTTAATTCAATCTCTGGATATCTGGTTGGATCTCTGATGTTCTCTAAATATCTAGTGTCAAGACTCGTTTACAGGTCCGACCGGCTCGAAATCCAGTAAGAATCTTGCCAAGGTTATAATTCTGTATGACGATCCGGATGAACCAATCCTATGCCGGCATTCCACCTTGACATGCAGTGGCTGCTATAAATGCACACTGGCCTCTGATGATTTTCTCGAGGACTGCCTCCGCTGGGATGACAGTGATGAAACACATCTGCTCATCTCAGCCCCCATAATTGCAGCAAAGGATTCGGAAGCCGGCAGTGTCGCTGCGATGGCCTCCGCGTCAGTCTGTAATTGTCCCTCACTTCATTTCATTCACTCTCGGATGGCGTTCACATCTATATCCAGATTTTATCGCAGTGTGCTCGAGACTGCATGGGCAACTATCTTGATTCTTATTGTGAAAATGAGGTTATATAAGTGGCGCAGTGGTGAACTGCAAGACTCTAGACCGTTTGAGAGTGGGTAAGATGAAAGAGGAATGAATTAATTTTTGGGCCTCAAGAGCCCTCATATATATACTACAGAGCAATCTATCTAGTAACTTCTACTAACTACCTGTCCATGTACTTACTCAGCTGCTTAGTGAGCGAGTGAGTAAGGCGTCGAGGAGATAATTCTCCTCCGACCTTCCTGGAACATTCCGGAAGTTGCCGAATTGTCACGTGTCGGTGTACAGCCACGGACGCGTTCACAACAATTCTGACATTCCATGTGGCGGCCGTGCTATTCTACGGAAGTTCTCGCAGGTATTAATACTCTATCTGAATATGTTTACGCCACTAAACTCCGTAATTTGCAGGGCAAGATGAACGGAAAAACATACTTCATTGGATGTTCTAATTGGGCAGACAGCGACTCCGATCACATGTCAAAGACCCACCGCTTTACCAAAATTCCGTCCGCCGTGCGCGAATCGATTCTGGTTAAACTGTTCAAAGGGGAACCTATTGACGAGGAGGACAATGACACAGAAGTTCTCGCCGAATCCTGCATGCAAATTGTTCATCCGTCTCATCTTCCCAAGAACTCGATGTACTGTAGTGTTTCGACCAAAGGTTCAGGTGACGGGTGACAGAGGCCCGTGAATGAACAATTTTGGTCCAGGTGACGGTGACCGCGCAATTTTCGGACCCAAATAGGCCTAAAAACAAAAAAAGTTTCAGTCCGGCAATTTCCGGATTGCCTTTTATGGTAATTTTATCGTGATTGTCGAGGAATGAACAACTAACCCAGTGAACAATTGAGGTGATGGGTGACACCCCGTGAACCTTTGGTCGAAACACTACAGTACCGTGAGTACTGAATCTGATTCTTTGACCATTTCTGTGTTTCCCCGCACCAAAGTTCCCTCGGCAGTCAAACAGAAATACCAGCAATGTATCAATGCTACGGGTCCGTTCGGAACAACCACCCTTCGCATAGATAAATGTAAACATCAGAACGGAACAGCTTGTCCAACTTACATATATATATTGCTCCTCAGCATCTAGCACACATTCAATTCTCGGAGGCAAGCTCCCGCAAGAGCTCCATCCCGGCATGATCAACAGCCGTAAACATCGGGACATGGTCCAGGCCACTCATGAAACTCTTTTTCCAGATGGTACTGGACTTGTCACAGTCAAGACCTGAGCGTCCACTCTCGGTATGAAGAGAGGGATTGGGTAGTGCTCGTGGTTGATCTCGAAAGATGATGGAATAAAAGGTTAACTACAACAGCGTAATAGCTACTCTACTTATACTGTCTAGGGAACCGTGTGAACTAATCTATATATACTACAACTACCCTTAACCACATGTTCTCAATGTCCTTGCTTCATCCTCATGTCCTGACGTCATCTCTTACATCATCATGACGTCATCCCTTGGGTCGGGCTGGTCTTAGTCATAGCCTCTTTGTCATCGAGCGCTTAGATCTCTGGCGCTTAGATAGGCGTTGGAACGATAGATCTTATCTAATCGTGACATTACCCCCCCCCCTAGGATCGTCGTCCCAACGATTTCTCGTTCGTAGGCTTCGATTCCTGATAGCGGGGGAAACTTGGCTACTTCGTCGAATCTGCCTGTTTCTGGGTCGTATAGCCATCTTTCCGGGTATGGCATCGTCTCTTGCTTCGGCTTGAAGCGGTGAATTAAATAGTCCCAGTGTCCCTGCTTGAAGATAGGGACCGTCTGCTTCGTCGTCGAGTCTGTGGACTCCTCCGTTTTTGGTGGCATCAAGCCTCTTTTCCGTAATTCTGCGGCCAGCACCGTCTTTTCCTCTGTGGTCATCCCTTCCAGTTTAGACTCTACCAACAACTCTCGAACTGCGATCCGGTGCTCGACATTATATCTGTTCAAGAGCTTCTTCGCGTTCGACAAGTGTCTTGTCGGTTCCCAGGTCCGTTCTGAAAGTGGGAAATTCTTCCACTTCATGAGGTACTGGTATCCTCTCCCACGTTTTCTGTGGTTGAGGACTTCCTCCACTTCGTACTCCTCTTCTCCACCGACAATGTTCGGCGGAGGACGTTCTTCTCTCCTTCCCACGGGGGGCTCCACGTACGGCGTAAGCAGTGCCTCGTTGAAGACCGGATGTGACTTGTCCGTCTCCAGCAGCTTGAGCTTGTATGCCGATGCGCCAACCTTCTCCAGGATTTCGTAAGGCCCCAGCCTTCTATCCTCCAACTTCCCTGTCGGCCGATCTGTGGCTATGTTTTTTCCTTCTAGCCAAACCCGATCGCCGACTTTGAAGTTCGGCGCGTCCCGACGCTTAGCGTCATAGTATTTTTTCATCGTTTTCTTGGTTTTCTCCAGCGCTGCTGTCGCTTCGTCTCAGATCTTCTTCATCTTTTCTGCTAAGTCGTTCACGGCTTCATTGTGCGACTCGACTGCGTTTTCTATCCCCTTCCAGGGGTGCATTCCGGTGTTTATGAAAAACGGCGACATGCTCGTTGACGAGCTTGTCTTGTCGTTGTGCGTGAATTCTGCCAAAGACAACCAATCAGACCAGTCTGATTGTCTATAATTTATGAAAACCCTGAGATATTTTTCGATCTCCTGGTTCATCCTCTCCGTCTGCCCGTCCGTGATCGGGTGAAACGCTGTGCTTGGGTTCATCTCAACCCCCATCAGCCGGTTCAGTTCCTTCATGAACCCCGATACGTATCTCGGATCCTGATCCGAGATAATCTTCCATGGCACTCCGTGATATCTAATCACCCTGTCTCGGGTCAACCGAGCCGTCCCCTCACTGGTTTGCTCCATGCTTGTGGGCTCGCAGTGGATCATCTTCGAAAAGGTGTCAACCCATACCTGTATGGCGTCGAACCCGTTGCTGACTGGCAGCGGACCGATGAGATCCATGGAAATGATCTGCCAAGGTCCTTCTGCAATCTGGTGCAGGTTCAGCTTTCCTTGCTGGTATCGATGAACCCTGGTTCTCTGGCATGCCTCGCACACCTTTAAGTACTTCGAGACTTGGTTTCCTAGTTGTGGCCACCAATAGTTACGTTCTATCATTTCCTGTGTTCGATTTTCTCCGGGATGTCCGAGCAAGGGATTATCGTGGTGTAATCCGATAATCTTGTCGCGTAGCTCTTCATCTCGTGGGACATAGATTAGGTCGTTATAATAGATAATGTCGTCTTTCTTTTCCCACCTGGGGAGTTTCTTCGCAAGTGCCTGTTTGACGCTCTGGTCTGTCTTCTTCTCCTTCTTAATCGCTTCCAGGATCTCTGTCTCCGGTCCGTCGAGCACAATTTCTTGCACACGAAAGTGCTCCGGTTTCAGAAGAACAATGTCATCATTGTCGTTCTTTCCTTGGTCATGATCCGATCTCCGAGATAAGAGATCTGCCTTCTTGTTCAACGCTCCAGGCCGATGGTGAAGGGTGAAGTCATATTCTGATAACTCCAGTATCCATCGGGCCTGTCTCCTGTTCAGCTTCTGAGGCTTCTTGAAATATTCTAAATTCTGGTGGTCCGTCAGAATCTCGAACGTCTCTCGCGCTCCCATCAGCATCTGCCTATACTCCTCCAAGGCGAGCATTATCGCGAGCATCTCTTTGTCATAGATCTCGTAATTCCTCTCGGTCTCGTTCAGTCCGTGTGACATGAACGCTACAGGGCGCCATTCGCCCTCCTGCTCCTGTGACAGGATTGCTCCTGTCGCTCCGTCCGACGCGTCTGCTTCTAACCGAAACTTGCTGTTGTCCGTTGGTAACACTAATACCACGTCCTCTGCAATGCAGTCCTTCAGCTTCTGGAATGCGTCCTTCTGCTCCTGTTCCCATCGGAACCCTTCCTTCCCCGTCAACCGTGTGAGCGGCTTGGCGACCTCGCTGTATCCCCGGACGAAGCGGCGATAGAAGTTGGTGAACCCTAAAAACGCCTGTGTTTGCTTCAGGTTCTTTGGTTCCGGCCACTCCATCACACCCTTGATCTTGGCGGGGTCCATCCTCATCGAGTTGTAGGATATGATTACTCCTAAGAACTCGATCTCCATGCGTTCGAACTCGCATTTTTCCGGTTTGAGGAATAGTTTGTTGTCCTGTAGTATCTTCAGGACTCGCTTGGTCAACGCACAATGTTCTTCCAGGTTGTCGGAAAAGATCAGAATATCATCCAGATAGACGACAACCTTTCCTTCGTTGATGAGATCTCTGAGCAGATCGTTCATCATCGTCTGGAATGTTGCGGGCGAATTGGTAAGCCCGACGAACATCACGAGCGGCTCGAACAGCCCTCGATTTGTGCGGAATGCCGCCTTCCACTCGTCTCCCTCCTTGATCTGTACATTGTTGTACCCCCATCGCACGTCTAGCTTCGTAAAGTACTTCGCACCTCGGAGCTTATTGACTAACTCCGAGATTAGCGGAAGCGGATAGCGGTTTTTAATCGTCATCTCATTGAGCTTCCGGTAATCTTGCACAGGTCGCAAGGTGCCATCTTTCTTCTTTATGAAAAAGAACACCGAAGCCATCGGCGATTTGCTGGGGCGGATCCTCCCGCTCTTCAGATTCTCCTCCTGGAACTCGTTCAGTTTCTCTTGCTCCGTCACCGAGAGCGGGTATATCTTGCAATCTACAGCCTTTGAATTTGGCTTGAGCTCGATCACGTGATCCCATAGTCTCTTCTCGGGTAACGAGTCGAACGACTCCTTGGCAAAGACCTTCACGAATTCCCGGTACTCCTCAGGAATCTTCTCCTCCGTCATCCGCTCTTTTCCGCGATTGGCTTCTTCAGCCATTTTCTGGGACTGGGTCTCTTTCAACCTCAAGTCGATTGCCTCTCCAAAGTCCACGAGTAGAAGGGATTCTCCTTCTTCTAACTCGTTCTGCCACTTGTCTCCTCTTCTGAATTCCGTCCCGGTCATGTTGCACTCCGGCGGGCACCGATGAAAGAGCAGGGTTTGCGCTCTCCAGTCAATTACAGGGTTGTGTTTGAACAACCAATCGTACCCTATGAATATCCGGGCTTTGCCGAGTCCTGTGACGAGGAATCTCTGCTTCTCCGAATGGGGTCCAATGGACATGATCAACTCTACATAATGAGTGATCTTTCCCCGTGCGTTCTCTGTTCCGTCGGCATTTCGGGCGACGATGTGCGCTTCAAGCTCGTGCAGCTCGAAGTCTTCAGCCTTGGCGTAGTCTCGATCAATGCACGAGGTCGTGCATCCATTATCAAGAAGAGCTTTGACTGTGCGCATCTTCCCTGTGTCCAACGTGGTCAATGTGACCGGAACCAGCATCTCGTGATGCTTCCGCTGCCTCTGGACTTCCTTCATCTCCTACGCGAGCTTGTCTCCTTTCTGTTTCTTGATTGCCTTGTGGGATAACCACTTGGCTGCCTTCAATCCTGTCAGGCCGGCTGGCACATCAATCGGCTTCCCCGTCTTCTCCGTAGGTGCTACCTCCTCTTTCGAGGATTGAGCCTCCATGACATCGTCACCCTTTTTCGTCGCACTATTTGTTGCACTGGTTTGGGTTCCAGGGGCCTTTTTGAATTGAATCTTAAACTCGCTCCAGAGTTTATTCTTCTTGTCCATTTTCTGATTCTTTAAGTTACGTAACCGATTCTGATTCTCCAAGATACGTATTTTTTGTTTTTCTACACTAGCTATTTTCTCCTCGGCTCCTGCCGAGTCCAGTCCTTCTACTACTGGAGTAGGTCCATTCACATCCGTAACCGTAACTAAGTCTTCGTATCTAATAGTATTTACTGGAACCGGGGAGCATTTCGTAACCGGAGGGGGCACCGCTTTGGCCGCAAGCGGGGGCCCCTTTAAAAACCCTTCTCTCTCAACATCGCGGCCAGAGCCGCCAACTCCTCCTGGGAGTAGTCATCGGGCTTGAGGGCCCGGATGTTGAATTTCGTCTTGCGGGGCTCAGGGCAGTCCCGCTTCATGTGGCCATCTTTGCCACAATTGTAGCACAGGAAGGGCGTGCCTTTCACCTTGTTCCTGTCCATGTCCATGGGGGCGGTGTCACCAGCCCCAATCTTCTTTGCCAAGTTTGGCGCTGTCCCCTGATATCCCCGGGGTGGGGTCGTCTGTGCTACTGGTGTAGCGGCGTTCCTCTGGGCTGGTACCCAGAACATCCTGGCCTGTTGGGCCTTCCTGAGCGCCTGTCGCTCCATGTTCCGGCTGACTATCATCAGCCTTCTTCTCAGCTCCCGGTAGGTTGTGGGGGCTTCCATCAGCCCGACGTTGAGCTGACTCCTCACCTCGTCCGAGACGAGGTTCTCCAGGGTCTCCACCATAAAGGTGTCGTGAGCCCCTGTTCTGTCCGACAGGTCATATCCTGCCTCCTCCGCATTCAGCTCGAAGGCTTGAATGAAATCTACCAGGGCAGTCTTGCCCTGGCGGGTGGTGGTAAGGCGCATGTGCGCCGTCTGGGTGCCGTTTCCGTTGGCAAACATCTCTGCTAAATCTTCCATGAATTCTTGGGAGTTGCAGTTCTCCTCGAAGGCTATCTCCCTTCGAGCTTTCTTCTTCCAGTTCCGCACCCAATTGGACGCCGGACACCTGGCTCCGTCTTCTCGGCCCAATAAGGACACCGTGAAGGCAATCTTCTTCTTCTCGGTATTGAACTCCGAGGCGTAGGCCCAGACGTAGTTGTCTAGGGCGTTGCACCAAGTTTCAAACTTGGATTTTTCGTTCCCGTTGAACATCGGCGGGGTTTTTGCATAAGAGATCCGTGAGGATCCCGAGCGCAGGGGTTGGTCTTCTCCGTTCCATCCCGGAACGGGGACTGGAACATATCTGGTTTGGAGAGGGGCTTCCTCCTCCATTGGGTGAACGGGGGTCTGGGGGCGCGACATCTCAATCGGTGCTGGTGATAGGAGTTTCGGGAGTGTCGGTGGGGACACAGCTGCGATTAGCTGCGTAGGTCGGGGCACTAATACTGCGCGGTGAGGAGGAGGCGGGCGACTGGTGTGGCGGGTTATCGACAGTAATGCCAATGGAGGGAGGCTGGGTGGGAGTGGTCCGGTTGGGGGTGGAAGGGAAACGGCCGAGTGGAATAGCTCGGACTCGTCTTCTGAATCGGATGGGGGGACGCGGTAAGACGTCCTGGTAGGAATCGCGGTGTTAAAGCCGGGCGGGGTTTCGGTATGCCACTAGGGCAGGTGGTGAGGTCGAGGCGGTCTTTTGCTGACAGAACAGTCCGGGGTCTTCTACGACTCCCCCCGCGGCTGCGAGATAGCCCTCTCCGAGGATTAGGCTAGTGCTCCTTTGTCTGCTTTACGTGGGGACGGTCTCAACGTTTCCCATAGTGTGTAGTGACGTCTGTTCAAGTGAACCGCGCACAATGGGCGCTGCAATTGTTTAACGTCGGTGTGGATGACATGAGTGGTGGTAGAGGAAATGGGTCTTCAGGTAAGAGGCTGCCGCTATGGCAGAAAGGGTAAAGAGTAGAGTGGGTAGGTGGGGAGAAAGGGAAAGGAGGTCAGAAGTGGCGGTACGAGGGTATGAGGGTTAACCTTTTATTATGTCACAGTCAAGACCTGAGCGTCCACTCTCGGTATGAAGAGAGGGATTGGGTAGTGCTCGTGGTTGATCTCGAAAGATGATGGAATAAAAGGTTAACTACAACAGCGTAATAGCTACTCTACTTATACTGTCTAGGGAACTGTGTGAACTAATCTATATATACTACAACTACCCTTAACCACATGTTCTCAATGTCCTTGCTTCATCCTCATGTCCTGACGTCATCTCTTACATCATCATGACGTCATCCCTTGGGTCGGGCCGGTCTTAGTCATAGCCTCTTTGTCATCGAGCGCTTAGATCTCTGGTGCTTAGATAGGCGTTGGAACGATAGATCTTATCTAATCGTGACAGGACTTCCTGGTAAGTTTCGCTTACCCATCAGTGTCCTCAACGATTCATCCCGACTGTCTATTTGCAGGCATTTATTCAGAATTTGACAAGGACCAGTCTTGTGATATTGGTGACAGATACATCCATGCCGTCACCACTCGCCCATATGGCACACATGTCATTAATCCGGAGCTCGCTATGCTAACGTTAGAAGCCATCTGGATCATGGTTGATACTACATTTGCCATGGTTCACAGTAAGACCAACAAGTGGAAACTCGTTATTTGGTTGAACTCCATTGATAAATGTGAAGGTTTCTCCTGATTCCGCATTCAATTTACTTATACCATATACAGGCACTATTATCGGACGTGTTTGGAGTAACAGAGCAACACAAGAAGCTTTCACTCTATCTGGGGCAGAATATTTGATGCCATCGAGATAATAACTGGGAAAAAACTGAACTTCACGCTGTTCTCATCGAAATCAAAGCTCCTTGGCGTCATAGGTGATTCCGAAGGTGCACAGGCACAGGGTCTTGGGGATGTAATTATTTTACGGCACATGAATTTGCAGAGTGTGGCTGGTGTCGCTACCGTGGACATCGACTCCATCCTGATGTTCATATGGAAGACCTGCATAATTCATTTTAACCGGTGAGTCTGCACTGCTAACAATGCTCTCAGCGCCTTATTTAAACCTTTTGTTTCCAGTGGCGTCTTCGCTCTCAAGGCCGATCTCAGCGAGAATGGCCTTGCCTATTTGCTCGGATTCCCTTATCTTTGTTCAAACGAAGAGAGATCCAACAGTATTACACATTTTGTACGGCATCAACTAACGAAAAAATTCAGTGTAAGTCCGATACACCGATGGAGACAAAAGGCCTATCACTAATCAATTCTAACAGATTGGTGGACACACAAGATGAGCTACCCATGGCTACTGCCATCTCTGAATCGGGAACTCTCACAGATGGACAAATGGCACTGGGATTTTACGCCACGTGACACCAATCTCATCGAGGGCAGCCATGCACAGGATAACCAGGTCAATAGCACCTGACAGTCCTTGCTTGACGCCATTTTGCTGTGTGTGATTAACCTTCAACGTTGAATTCTCCTAACAATCATCTAGAGCAAAGAAACTCGACAGTGACACGGCACGAGTTATCAAGGCGACCATGACTTCTGGCATGGTGGAGAACCCTAACAACTCCCTCCAAGCATGGTTTAAAAGTCAGTTGCAGAGGCAGGCACAAAGCAAAGAGAAGCAGCACGAACTCGAGAGCCTCACTGGCCGTGAAGCCAAGAAACTGCGAGCAAAGGTAAAGGCAGGGAAGCAGCAAGCCATTGACAACAAGTTGGAGATCAGTAATCAGGCCACTGGCTCCCAGCCGCAGACACCTCAAAGACAATCCCAGGCTGTGGCCGGTCCCTTGTCCCGCAAGACATTGCTCAGCCCCACGCATCTCTGCGATCTGATGCCTTTCCTCCATTCTCTCACCATATGTCATCGGTCACGGCAGCTTCTTCAATTCCTCCAAATTGCTCTCGACCTCGGCCTCTAAGGAGTACATACAACTTTAGTAGCATATAGGCGTTGGATTCGACCGATAGTCGTTGATATGGCAAAATAGGTGTTCGGTGCCACCAATAGGTGTTCGTGAATGCCTATGCTACTAAAGTCGTCGTGCCTCGCCTTGAAGTCGCTGGCAGATTCCCATGTCACAGCGTCATCAGAATGTTCATCGTCGGATTTTACGCCGGGTGGAAGGGTAGTTCTGGGTGTGGACATTCCATTGCTGACTCTCTGGGTGTGTGATGGCTGCTTGGAAGGTCTGGGCATTCTGGACGCAAGTGGATTGATGGCGCAGCACAGCCACTGGCCCCGGCTGATCCGCAATCAAAAGCGCGAAATCAGAGTGAGAAAAACATAAATTGATTTTTTCGAAGTGTTGCTCCGGCAGATCGTTAGAGAGGCATCTTATGTTGCTATTTACACTATTTACTTGACCTCATGATCACAGTAACAATTACCAAATCGGGATGGTACAAAGTTCCATCTGCCACCATACACACAAACAACAATTTCGGCCTTTGGCCGATTTGGGACTAGTCACGTTCTGGTGGTGACTAAGCAAAGCGCTGTTTTTTTTTTTTTTTTTTGGAGTGTTTGGGATAATGAGTTTCAGTCTGCAGAAGCATTCCAAAAGCCATCCACTGGGTCTACTAGAAAATTCTAGTTAATGCCGGGAAAGTTGTCCAGGGAGGAAATGCCTTTACGCACAAGTACCATAGTGTGGGACTCCAGCCTTAATAAATTTATCCTATCCCATTTCTTGAGTCATTCAATCTCAATGGCTGTATACCCACTAAAACCCCCACTGTGTATGTCCAATCATCCAGCAGAGTGTCTTCATTCATTAGTAGTTCTTCTGCAACTTTGCCATAGTTCAGCAGGAATTTCGCTAATTTGACCTGGTCCTCAATTTTCCGCCCTTTCATGAAGCCTGCTTGGTCTGGTCTTATCAAAGAGGGGGCAACATTCATTAACCGAAATAGAATAAGCCTTTGTCAGAAGTTTGTAGTCTGTGTTTAACAGTGTAATGGGCCTGTAGTTGCTAATGAGTCCTGTGTCTCCTTTTTTGAACACAGGGCATAACCATCCCATGTTGAAGTTGCATCCATCTGATAATCCAAAATCTTCGATATCACGGGATAAGTCTGCCAGGAAGCCCAAGATATTGAAGGCCCCTCCCGGTCTGTCTTTAGACTTCTAGTATTCAATGTCCATGGCTTTGAAAATTTCGTATCAGATGTCATTGACTCCTGGGGCTTTGCTGTTACTAGACAGTTTAAGAGCATTTCGTATATCCTCTTCAGTCAGTTACTTGTTCATTTCGTTGTATTCATCTTGGGATAATCGTACATCACATTTTTCAAGCACTGCTTCAGTGCACATGATTCGACCATAGTCATCCTCGGGGACATCAGCATGTTGTGTAGCCTCATGGTAATCCCAGGCCATTTCTGTCATTTTTTTTGGTTGAGTTTCAAAGCACGGTACATTCGAATCAGTATCTGTTCTCTTGAATTCATTTATGGTGCTTCTCAAGTGGTACTCCTTTGTGGAATGAGTCCAATGACGAGTTTTCAAACTTTCGGCTTCAATGTCCTACTGACCTTCGGACTGGGCCTTCTTGCAGTCAGCTTCCTCTTTGAGATAGATTTCAATCTTCCCTTCTAGATGTAAAATAGCGAGATGTTTTTCCTCGGTAGGCATGTCCACATCGTTGATAACGAGGTGCTTCTGTGCTGTCCAGGTACAGATTTGGCGTGATCTCTCCTTTACCAAGCGAGAGCATTTTTTACCTTCTGCGCTAATGTCATCCTTGAACTTGTGCCACAGGTTTTGAATGTTACTCTGGCTTTGCCGCCCTGTACAGCTCAGTTCTTCTTGTTCTTCAGCGAGTTCCTTTGATCGGACACTCAAATATTTCATAAATCTCGGAGTTATGAGGAGGTACACAGGTAGGTTCCAGATTCCGGGCCCATACTCCTCATCTGCTTGGCATGTCAATTGGACGGAAATCAGGTGGTGATCACTGGTGATTAAACTGGGTTTGATTGACCAGTTTCGATATCGTTTGAAACGGTCTACCAGTACATAGATTCTGTCAAGACGTGAGCCAGTTACATGCATCTCATTTGTAATTGCATTAGTGTGCTTCTGGAAGCAAGTGTATTCGTTTGAATCAGAAAATGTTGTATGCCAACCGTCTTGCATGCGGAAGAGGGCTTTGAGGCATAGGAGACTCGCAGGTATCGGCTCTTCCTTGTTTGATGTACGATCTTTAATGTCTTCAACAAACATCCAGTCCCCCAGTGTTTCGGTCGGGAGTGGAAGTTCTGGATTGTCGAAGTAACAATACCATGACTGTGCCCACATCCTCTCTCTTTCCTGAGGTGTATTAGGGCCGTAGATGTTCAGGATGTTAATTGTTTCTCCCCTATGTGATGGGATAACAAGCAAGATTGCATGACCCTCAATGAGGATGTACTCTTTTATGTTTTCAGTGTCGACACATTTTTTATTCAGAAGAAAGCTAACACCGGCTGTGGAGTCTGGTTTTATTGGGTGTCCAGAGTTGAACAGTTTGAACCATTTCCCGTAAATGTTGTTAAATTGGTTAGCAGCAATATTATTCATGTGTGTTTCTTGCAAGGCGAAAACACCTATCCTCTTACCATCAACCGTTCTCTTCATGTAAGTGAATTTGTGCTCATGGATTTATTTTGTCTCTCCCATTTATATTTTGAGACGCAATGATTATGTTTGAACGTGTGAACTTTGCTGAGCGAGCGAGTTCCGGAGGTTTATTTCTCTCTCTGATCTGTATATTCAATTCTTCCCAATTATCGGGGATAAGGTGTTGCCTTGTGTTTTCATGGCTTCTGTCTGACCACAAGTGCAGCAAGTTACTATTGTCATAATATGTTTGCGAGTTTAAATGTCCTGCTGCAATGTTGAAATTGTTAATATGGGAGTCGTTACATGTCCCTCTACATCTCCCATAACTATATCCGGAGTCGGAATTGTACCATTCGTAATATGGCCGTTAGGTGTCTTCCACAGATCTCGAGCCTCCACGGTTGATATGGGCATCAACCATGGTGAATCATGGTCTGTGGTAGTCATATTTCGAAGGTTTGTAGGGGAACATGGATGCTGCCCCTCGCCTATCGCTGTAGCAGCCAGAGAAGCAGAGCCGCTACAGAAGGGGCCATGTGTTGGATAGTCGGAGCTAGGCCCCGAATCACCCCGACTCCTGCTTATTTCACTCTCTGAACTCGTAGCCAGCAGGCACTGACGAGAGGGATGTACCACATCCCTGAAACTCCCCCGTGAACCAGGAGGGCCCTGGGTACCAATCTGAATATTTGTGTTGTTCATAGGCATGTTTTGGGTGTGTTTTAAGACCGCCGTTGTAAAGAGTAGCTGGATGAGATAAGGGAGTACTCCGGGCCGTTTGGTCCAGGTCTCAAAGTTTTAGAACTAATAGACTGATAGGCAGTGTACGACACGTGTGAGTACGGATATCGAACCCAAGAGCAATGAGGTGATATTGCACGGAGAATAGGTACATGAGAATGCAGTATTGACAGTGTTGTGTCAGGTGGATCATCAGAATGGATTTTGCAACATTCAATCGCCAATCGATACCTAATGCGCCGCCTAATAATGAAGGAATTTGCATGGAATTGGCTACTGGGGAACAGGTGAAGGTCAGAGAGAATTCGCAACATCGGAATGGGCAAAATAATGAATTTCAATACATAGTCATCGGCTTCTACCAGTGTGTGTAAGGACTACCACAACCGCAACCATAAGAAAAACCACCGCCACTGCGACCAAATCCACGAGCACGACCTCGGGCTCCACCGCGGTATGCTGAGTTGGAGGCTGATGCGGAGTTGTTGTTCCCTTCGTCGTTCAGGGCATACCAGGCGGTGTTGGTGTGGGAGGTGTGACTTGTACGAGTCGGAGTTGATGATGAGACAGTCGTCCTTGTAGTGGGCGACGCTGTGGCACTCAGGGCACGACATGAGTAAGCTCTTTGAGTTATGCCACGGCGTTGCAGTACCCTGGAAAGGGATATCAAACGCGAAGGTGGCTTGCATGAGGTGCTGTTGGAGTTCTGCTGTCTGGGATGCCTCAGTTGACAGTGGGGGGAGGATAATGCAGAAGGCAGTTGTCGGAAGCGCACTGTAGATTGAGATCATTGACGGTCCCTGAGACACACACCAGGGTTGAGCGAATTTCAGCGGACTTGATTATGGTTCCGATACTGTAGAAATTATCTTGAGAAGAAATCACATTGATTCTTAAAGTGTCGGCGCGACTGAAACCCCATCGATAAGGATCGATGGGACTTGATTGGCTCATGGAGGGATTTCAGTTTTGTTAAATTGCCATATGTTCAATATTCAATTGGTGGGGGCCTGGAATTCAAATATAATATTGTTCAATCGGGGTAATTGTAGGTGTCCAATTGGGCAGGTCCCCAATCGCGGTACAAAATTATGTTCAATGTGTTCATTCTAACACGTACAGAATGTGGAATTTCCCATAAATGGAAGGGGGTGGGAGCGAGGTAACCAGACAACATATGTGGCTCTGTTTTGGCCGGCAGAATGGACCTGTAATGGGTAACCGGGAGGCAACCACGGTGTCTCCATGGTCCCAGTATATGATGTTCCGTGTCATCTGCGCCTTCCTCTGGTCATCCGTATCATCTCAATTGACCCCGCCAGAACATGTCAAGGCCCACAACCCGAATCCTTTAAATTCACAGCTAGGTGTAACCCTGTGGCCATGGGACCAGGTCCATACAAATATCTAATTAGACCCTTCATAACTCTGTCTTGTGGTTGAAACAGAGTCTTGGACACCCGGTTTCAAACGAACCACCTGAAATCCCCGGATTATGGCAGGTATCCCTGCGCAATTGGTTATTTTCAACCTTGCAGTAACACAGAATCACTCTAAGGCTGTTCACGAGTGCACCCGCAGGACCCGTAACCATGGGTGCTTGCAACACAATCCTTCGAACTCGGATCCGCACGAGCTTTTGGGCACGGGTAATCCGGATTCACGGGTCCAACTACCTGCGAGTCAGCGAGTACTCGGGGGTCGGGACCACCCGTGAGTACCTGCAGGTACCTGCGAGTACAGAGCAGCATATATAGCATAAATTTTGGTTAATACATTTCATGCACTATCAACGTCAATAGGAACCGCAGAATGTACTTCTTTGAACCGCTTGGCCTTGTCCTTGAAGGCCGTGATTATCTCCGCCTGTGGAATCGCATCTGTGAGCGAGCACCATGAGCCCAACACGGATGCAGCACGTGTGGATTCGTCCGAAAGAGAATGTCGCATTTTCGAAACAGTCAAACCGCCGCGAGAGAAGGCGCGCTCAACATCCGTTGAAGTAGCTACACAAGGTTAGTTTCTTGATGAGAGGAGTCAAAAAGGATGCTGCGTACCCGGAATTGATAGGAAGCTTAAAGCCATCCGTGAAAGAGGATTACCGGCCGCCTCCATTGCTGTCCACGATGTAATTGCGTCGACGGTTGTCATAACTGGAGCACTGCTCAACCAGTCATCTAAGGCGTCAATGTCGGCGATGGACTCTGGAAGGACGTCGAAATATTTGTTGGTTGAGACGTTGGCCTGTGTACTTAGTATCATTCACGAATTCAAGAGAGTTTAACTGACTTACTGCTGGGACAGGCATATCAGCGTTGACTTGGGGCTTGTAGTACATGTTGTAGTGGTAGGATCAGTTTGGCTAGCAGGCATACCCATGTAGTAGATTAGTCATCCATCCACTTCTGTCCGCATCTTCCATGTCCGCTCCTTGAGGCTGCCAGCTCTGGCATCTCCAATGTTCCACTCGGTTCGAACCAGATTTTCGGCGGTTTTAATCCACTCACGAGGCCAGTGCGCCTTCGCACAATAAGCAGTTTTTTACCGGGGATGAAGAACTGAATAAATGTCAGACTGAGGCGGAAATCTAGCAATGATGAAGTACTCATAACGATACAGAAAACAATGGATCCATCCGTCAATGCATAGTACTTATTCATCATCGTGAGCCCACGCAGGGCAGCGGCGCGAACACAGGGTGAGCAAAGTGGATTGTCAATAAATCCATCCATCGCACCAGTGAGCATATCGAAAATCGGGATCACTTCGTGAATGAGTGGGACACCGCTTTGAGAAATCTTATGTGTCGCATGAAGACATGCAAAGACCGTCAGGAACACCCCGTAAAAATAAAGGATAGGCACATCAAGCAATGGAAAGAGTTCGATGAGAACAGACCACTCATCCCAGGTTAACTGAAATCGTCGAAGTCTCGCACCCCGAGGTTTGTTGTGCTCCTGATAACAACAAGAAGCTTCAGTGCCTCACGAAGTTCAATCGCACGGCCCAGGAGTTCCGCAGTGCTATTCCAACGGGTCGAAACATCCCGGACCATGAGACGCGGTGTGATTTTGCTGCGGGTGCATGCGGTTGCAACATCTGCCTTGATTTTCGGACTGTGAACTATCTTCTTTGCGAGATTACGCAGCTGTAACATATGAGTGATATAGTGAAGTCTGAACGCTGCAAGACAAACCTTCGCAACAGAATACCGGCCAATTTTTTCCTCTGCCGCGGTGAGTTCAGGAAGACGGGACTCAGAGGCGATGTCCTCGATAACTTCATCGATCATTGCTGCATCGTTCTCCTCGACGGCAGGCTCAATCTCATCGGGGGCCTCATCGTCCTCGACATCTTCTTCGGATTCGGGATCTTCATTGTCGTCGTCATCAAGCTCCTCCGCAGCCGTAGCCTCGCCGGAGCCTGGAGATGACACAGTGACCTTGGCTTTCTTGATCTGCGCAAACTGTGAGAGAATCGCCTGGGACAGGGGTTGGGTCATTAGAATTTTGTTCTTCAATAGATAACGCCTTGACAACCAGATTCAGAATATGAGCAAAGCAGCGAACACGCGTAGTGGATCTGCAGTAGGAGGGAAGTACTATTGAGAGCTCCGTCACAAGAGTATTGTTGTTCGAAGTGTTATCTGCAATATGCGACAATATCTGTGCAGTCATCGTGAATTCAAATCAGGACTTTGCAAGGGAGTCCGACCTTGTCTTCGATCCCGAAGTCATGCAAACACTCGAAAATTCGGGCCGCCAAATAAGCACCAGTATGGGCTTTCGAAGCTCTGGTTGAGACGAATCAGTGCTAAGCCATCGAGAAAAACAAACAGTGAGACACTTACTTGATGAAGTCGAGAATCTAGTCTCCATTTTTCCGTCCCGGATCCAATGGACGGTCGCTCCGAGGAAAGTGATGACTTGGGGAGATGTCCAGCCATCGATACAGAGATGTAGGGCCCCGGATACGCCTATAAAGCGAGATCAGGTCGGATCTAATCGATTAGTACGCGACATTCTTACGGCTGATACGAAAAATCTCCTTGACATCGCGTGAGACCGTCTGCCTGGAGGGATGTTCAACACGATGATTGAGGTCATGAAAAATATCCTGGAGTTCCTGGTCCTCCACAATAGCAAAAGGGCGGCTACGGCGGGCAACCCAGATTGCGAGCTTGACTCGATGCTTGATTGGATTATACGATGAGCCACCGGCGAAGGCAGCCATCGCACGAGCGGATGCATTGTCCTCCGGTTCGCAACCGTCGACATGTCTCACCAGATTGCTCGTGCTCTCATCATGGCGCGCACGGACAATTTTAATTGAAGGGTTCCTGAAAGACCTTGACAGATTTACGTTGCAGTGAGTTCAGTCAGATCGTACTTTTTACACATGAAACGATACTTCGCATCGTCATTCTCACGGAAGATCTCAGGCGCTTGGAAATGTGCATATACGTAGGAGGTCCACGTAGCTTTCTGAGCAACTGGATCCACTAGTGTAGAACCTTGCGTCTTTGGATGCCAGGTCCAGGTCTGCCGCAAACGGGGGTGCGGAATATGTTTCCTGGCTTCAATGAAAAAGCTCCCTTGGCAAACAATGATTTGCCGAGGGCCAGCGGCACGCGGAATTTGGCCCGAAAGTTGCGGGGAGCGTCCTTTGGGTCCGACACATGGGGGTGCGGAATATTTTTCTTGTCTTCAATGAAAACGCTCCCTTGGCAAACAAAATTTTCCGAGCGCCTGCGGCACGCGGAATTTGGCCCGTAAGTTCCGGGGAGCGTCCTTTGGGTCTGGAGGGAACGACAACATGCAAACCAGGTCCAGTTCTGGGACAAATGGGGGTGCAGAATATCTTTCCTGGCTTCAATCAAAAAGCTCCCTTGGCAAACAAAATTTTGCCTTGCACAGCGAAACAAGCTGCAAGGAGACAGCAAGTCGACCAGAAAATATCCCGAGAACATCAGTACGCAGGCGACAAGGATTTGTTCAATGGGGTAGTCGTTTGGGAGATACTATTATTTTGTCAGCACAGCAGCTAAGTGGGTTCTGGAGAATGTGACAAAGACGATGGATTCACCATATTTATGGCTGCAACCCACAAGTAGGACGAGGAAATCCCTTCAATTTCGTTCGGACGCACGAAATTTCAATGCAAATGCGGTATGGCAGGGGCGGTTTGAGGTTTCCTTGTGGGCGATCAATATCGTCCCGAAAGGGGATGTAGTGGTTCAACCTTGTCAACGTCGACCCCCCTAAATAAGATTGGGTTGAGTGATGAATATAAGAGAGGTTTCACCATATATTGATCTACGAGGAAGGTGGAAGGGTTGTGCCGTTGGACCCAGGCATGCATCTTTTTTTCCCGTTAGTGTACTTATGTGAACAATGATCAACTTGGGACAATGGATTCACCATATTTATGACTGTTTGGACTCTGTATCTCATGGATTGCTCCAGTCTCCGCCCAAGAGCAGTAGCATCAAACCATCCGCGAAGTCAAGCTCAACGAACAAATCGAAGTAGTGTACGTCGTCTCCAATTTTGTCCAACCAAACCGTAGAATGATCGGATGTCAGGTCCCGCCCAAAAGCAGTTCGACCGTGGCGCCCAGCAGCTCGATGAAACAGAGTTCTTCAATGAAGCCTTCGTCCCAATCTTCAGCGATTTCCCCCGTCCGGCTCAGTGTCTGTCTCAAGCAGTGCCGCTGTCTCATCGAGCATGAGCTTGTCGAGTACCGGAATATCGTCATCGTCGGCATCCACATCAGCCACTCCATCCTCATCTGTCTCCGCCTCTGGATTTTCGTCCTCGGCGATATCTGGGTCAGGCTCACCATCCTCATCTGCTTCTGCATCAGACTCTGCGTCCGCGTCCGCATCTGATTCTCTCTCTGCATCCGCAAGCAGCGGCTCATTCAGCGCAAGCTCAGCGGCCTCCTCAGCGTCCATGTCGATGACTGTCCCCTCCACCCCGCTGTGGTCGGAACCTAATCCCCTTCCAACCGTACATCCCCCGAAACCTAAAAAATTGCCACCTGTGAGCTTTATAAATTCACCCATTTGTTCACTTTTAACCCTCCATTAATAAGCTGCCAGCACCGATTGACCCCCAACCCCCAGCAGGTAAAACAGAGAATATATTCGTGCGAAGCCGTATCTTGCCCAGGGCTCATGCCCTGCAGTCCCGTGCTGTCTCTGCAACGCAATATCATGCCACATGCAAAACATACGCAGACGCCATTGAAAGCCGAATTACGGGTAACCAATTTCGTTTGCTGGACAGAAACTGGCCTGACGAGTTCAGTTGGTCTGGTGCGTCGGAGTGAACATGGCATCCGCGGTGATCACCGCTGACTGATATCGTACACAGGCGGTTTCTACCTCACGCCAGACCGAACAGCTGCCGAGCGCTTTGGTCCGATATTCCGGGCAGAGGTGTGCCCGGATAAGGGCGGAGTTGTGGTCATCGGTGCGTTCTGCGCCTGATCCGTTCTTTGTCTCCAGTATCAATTAACGATCCTCTCTTCTCAGAATTTAATTTCAACACGAATGGGTTGAAGTAAGTGTCAGGTTGATATGAGCGTATGCTGAGAATCCTGACCCACTGTTGTGGAGGGTCAAGGAAGTTGCGCGGCGGCGACAAACACAGTGTGTACTTCTCAGTATCATGGAATCTCAGTGTTGAAACCTATGTATTCTACCCAGTTCCGAGACACGCAGAAAGCCTTGGCAACCAGGATCAAGACCCTCTTGATTCAACACTTCAAGGGCAAAACTGTATGGGCTAGTGAGCAGCCCACACAGCCCCAGCTGCAGAGAATGTCCGATCTTGGGGCATTGGGCGAATGGAAACCTGCGCTTGAAGATATAGCTCAGTATGATGTGGTTGCAGCGTCGGGCGGGTTCATAGACAAACAGAAGGAGAAGATGGCAGCTGCATTGCACTACGCCAGCATTCCCTCTATGCAGTCCCCATTTTCGCAGGTCGTACTACTCAATGACGAAGGTCAGTTAACCCTGTATGAGTACCTGCGGAAGTCTAACCCCGCAACAGCGTTATCGCAGCTCACATTCACATCTCAAACACAACTCGATGCCACTTTACAGGGCCAGGTGACTACGTGGTTGGAGTATCTGGCGTCGATATAAGCCTGGGCTCCGGCTCAGCCTCAGCAGTCCGCGACTTAGCACGATTTCGAGTACCTAGGGCACTAGCGCAATGATGTTTTGGGCAACACATCCCAATGGACGAGAGGATAATCAATTATCCTGTGCAATATATCATGCTGTGAAAAATCCAATTATTCCGTGCGATCATGCTCGTTAAATCGACTGAGTTTCGAGCCATCAATGCGTCAAGATGTCAATATCCAAGACATTGATTTCCGAAGGCAACTGGGGTCCACCATCCCAACCGCTGAACCGTCATCAGTCTAGATCTGTCTGAGAAGATATAATCGACTGGATCGAGATTCTGCGGTTTATGCCCCAATCAGATCTTGGCGGTTTGCTATCCCGTATACTTCGTGAAATATGCAGGTGTCCGGAAGCATGTGCGGCGCGGTGAGGCTGCCGAAATGATGTTTATGCTCAGTCAGCCTAAAATTCTCAGAGGGGCTCTCAGGCTATGGGCCCGATCCGGGGATTATGTTTTGGCCCCACTTATGAAGCTATCGAGTGTTCAGGGGAAAGCCGCGACTTTGATTTAGGGAGGGACATAATATTCCGCAATAAACATTGCACTGTAGAAAGAGGAGTTCGGCCTATCAATAGCGCGTCATGTATTATGATCCCGTGGTTCCTTCGATTGTTCTTCTCCGCTGTCATCAATTTCGAATGCTATGAGACTTCATGATTCAAAGCGAGGCAACATTAAGCAAAGTAAGCGAAGATTATCTCGAGAAATAATACAAGGACGTGCGTTGTATATTACAATCCAACCGCTTGCATCAATATCCCGCTCGTGCACTCTCAAGCCGGGCAAAGAGGAGACACGGGTTGGCAGCTGTTAAAGAAGAATGGGTCATTGTCCATGGGTCCTCAACAGGCTGGCAGACTCACAGGTGGCCGAGACCGACACTGGTGAGGTCGCAGCAAACCTGGCCGTTTGCGGTGCCTGCGAAGATCGTTGAGATACAGCAAGAGGGCTAGATATAGATTCTACATACAAGTTGGATCCTGAGACGCATCGTAGTCAGTGTTGTAGATGATAAAAAACGAAGAGGCTTACTCCGGCCCCGGTGCCTGCGTTCCAGGGTTCGTTCAGCAACTATGTACACAGACTGAACGCCAGCTTTATACTCACAGGCAACGGGAAAGCCGATCTGAGGGACGCTGACGACTCCCTGCACCATAACCATAGCGAAGATTGCAAAGAGGGCTTTGTTGAACATTCTGTGAGTGGGTTGTTGAATTGCTGGTTGGACCGGCGTTTATATACGTGGAGTTGTATACGTACAACGCTCCCGATGGGCGTAGTTGAATGAATGTACGGGCACGCGCCCGCAGCTCTCGGTAACCGAAATCTAGCGAAACTGAATGGTGTGAGGGATTTCGGCAGCGTTCTGCGATACACATACCTCTGAATAGCCTAGATCTTTTGATTTGCCGAAATTCCACTGGAGGTAAGTAGTATGCGTCCAGAATTCGGTCCAATTGTTCCTAAGTCATGATGCTGGGAGAACGGCGAGAGCGGAACAAAGAATTACTTGTTCTTGAATTGGGGTGAGATAATGCCGGCCACCCGGCTTCAAAGAAATCAGGGGTCTTCTCAGGAACAGCGCCCAAGGAGTTGGGCGTACCGTAATTTTTGTCACCGGACCTGAGATTTTTGTCGCCCTCGCACACGGGCCCGGTCTGTGGGTCTCTCCAGGCTTCTACAGGTTTTCATATTTTCTCAACGGAGTCGGGGATCGGCATTGGTACCCGCCGCGACAAATAGCTATTCGCAGAAGGAAGACCCTAACTAGCTGAAGAGAGGAAGCAATGGAGTTCGTGTAAATCCGTCGGAGCATGTCAAGTACAATTCATACGAACGCACTGAATCCCGTAGCCCCTCGTGGTTGGGTAAGGCTTGGCAGTTCATATTATCGCGGGATGCCATGATCACCCCCATTCACGCCTCGCATATCGGGCACTTCACCCCATTCCGTGGTATGCAATTGCACTGGTGCAGAGTGCGTAACAATAGGGTCGAACGACCAGATTCATGCTGGTCGCTTCCCGCAGTTCCCGTGAGTGGTCAGATAAAGTCGGGCGAAAATCGGATCAACCCTGATCCTTAAGCGTTTAGCGCTTATGACTCGGGATCGCTGCGCCTACTGATATCACTTGGGACCGCGCTCGCGCCGGAGCTTCGTGGTATCGACTCGCAAGAGTACATACACGATTAGTAGCATAGGCGTTCGCTGAGCGCCTATTGCGGGCTTGAACGCCTATTCCGACAACGAACGCCTACCCGGTCTGTGAACACCTATTCACCAGGTGAGCGCCAGTTGATGCGCGCGGCCCGACGGTATCACAGCTACGCGAGTTTTTCCATCAAATCCCCATGATCTTCGTTCTTCCTCCCACTACCTCGCCCCTCGATGGGCGGACAGGACCTTGTCCTTGTGGTCCCTCTTCGGCCCAGTCTTCGGCCCAGCGACGACGATATTGAGGACCATGCACGGGGTGGGGTCCCCGTACGTCGCACTCCTGCCACGCAGAGCTTCCCATTTGACCAAGAAACTAGCGACAATTTTCCTCACAAATGCTCAGGTTATAAATCGAATGCGGTGACGCGTGGACCTCCTCGGCTTTCAGTTGCATCTCCCATGGCCGCCAGCCGCCAGGGAAGAAATCAGGAAATGCACCGCTGCCGGTTGGACGTTAGGTGGATCTGGTGTGTCTTAATTGTATAGTCTCTTGGTGTGTCTTTTAACGCACGTACTCTAGTGCACACAAGGCAGGCTGTCTTGTGAACCAGCCCCGCCGTTTCCGTCTTGAGGATGTGAAGCAGCTTTCGTGGGCGGGTGATGTTCGGTTTGAGATGTCCTCGTAGACTATTTTAGACACTTCAATTTATTAATTTCTTTCGCTCATGCAAAGCAATTCCTGTGAATAACTCAACTTGTCCTGACTCGGATCCTGGAAAACGGTCACCGAAGGCGTTGTTTGCGCAACATCTCCCACGGAGTTGCATTTGTGTGGTAAGCGGGCATTGAGGGCACAATAGATGTCCTAGATAGGGGATATTTGAAGGAATAGGTGTTCAAGTGATGGAATAGGCGTTCGCGCGACGGAATAGGCATTCGCGCGACGGAATAGGCGTTCGCGCGACGGAATAGGCGTTCGCGCGACGGAATAGGTGTTCACTGCCATCAATAGGCGTTCGTGAACGCCTATGCTACTGAAGTTGTCATGCCTCATTCCTGCTTTTGCCTTCACCTCGCACACAACGCCCAAGGCCGCTCACTCGATGTGTGCTGTATCGACCTAGCCAGCTGTCCGACGATTCAGAGCGCATATGTCATGCTGTCGCGTGTACGATCGCTCGAAGGACTCTGTATTCTTCGTCCTTTTAGGTTGGATCGCATACAGAACCATATCTCGCAAGAGCTGCGAGAGGAACTGAAACGTACCGAGCTCAAGGCCAAAAGAACCAAGGCTTATTCTCGCGAGCAGTTGTCGTGGTTCTACAGTGTGGTACCGGAAGGACAGGTCGGGCTCTTGACTCAACCAGACAACAGGTTGCTCGAAGGGTTCAATTTTGACGTCGTAATGGCATGAATGACGGGTACGAGTTTATTTTCCACTAAGTATACATGACCCACTAATTCACTGTCAGGATGCGTCGAGTGCCACCAATAGTAGAGGGCTCACCTATTTGATTCACCCCACTTCGGGCGCCTGCCCGTGGAATCCCCCATACACTCGCGATTCCCATGCTATCCCACATTCCACACTCGATGCCAATTTATCTCTCCATCGCCCGTCATTACCCCACCATTACACCCGAGTCGTAAAATTGCACTCACAGAAATGGGATCTGAAAAACTCCGTAGAGCAACGCGAGCCGGACGCAGTACGGTACGGGTACGGTACCACTGGTACCACAATTCTGCCAGATGCTACCAGTGCCACGATTCTGCCGAAGTTCTTCCCTTCTCCTGTGTTTAGTCTAGCCCATATAGTACCACAAGTTTGGTTTCTTGAATAACAGTCTTAGAAGAGGCAAGGTTCGTCGTGGTCATCGTCGTAGCAGTGCCAAAAGAGTGTGCCGTCACCTCTGTCACAAGATTGTCACTTGTTCGCACCGGCACGGCCCGCAAGTGCAACCCAAAGCTGCAGAGCCTGCCGGCCTGAATTTTGCTCTTATTTGTGATTTTCGATTAGAAGGACCTGTTTCCTGCCATTATTAATAAGGGAACAACGATAGAAAATATTCGTCTTTGACGCTAATATTATTAGCCTTAATTTTAATGAATTCAACTGTGTCGCGGCCCGTGGCCGGGAGCTCTAGAAAACCAATTGGTGCAACAGTTTATACAGTCATCTAGTGGGTATAATAATCTATAGTGGCCCAAATGGGACCCCCCATCTTTTATGAATTTATTCAAACGGACGCTCCATAGAATTTGGCTGGGGTAAACCGGCCCGGACCCGGCCCGAAATTCCACAATCTAAACGGCCTATCGAACGAAACTGTCTCAAGCGCTTCAATTTTTTTCACATCCCTGGTGAAACCTCAACCTAAAGGTTCAGCACCTGCCTCGAAGAGGCCCAATCCCAAGTCATTGATAATATGTGCATCTATCCTAATTACAATAGTTTTCAATTATCCACGTTTGACATGAATTGAGTACTGTGAATCCAAAAGACCTGAGATCCCCATGAAAGCACTTGCCCCGGAGCGAAGCGAAGGCACGTCTTGCAGACTGTAAGCAAATGTGCGTCAGCAATTACGACACCACGTGGGAATGGAACAAACGCACCCGAATATGGAACGGTGGTCGTCTAAGAATAATTATAAGATGAGGAGATGAGGGATGGAGCGGGCAGAGTAGGGTTTAATTCATACACGGAAGAAGCCCATCTGAGTCAACCAAGCCCCAAGCGCAGTGAAGGCGCCGGACAATACGAGGAATCTGCGGTGGAATGAATGAACGGCGAGGAATTGATGGGAGGGTATTACGAACCGCCAGGTCAGAACCGGGGTGGTTGGATTGTCCTCGAAAGAGCACAGCTCGAGGCAGTGCAGCGTAGGCAGGGTCGTCGTCGTCGCCTGCCGAGGTTATAAAGCTTAGTTGCCACCTAAAGCCAGAGAAACGAACTCTACTCTTACCTTTCACGTCGACAATGTCATCTTCGTGCGCGATGGGCCCCGCACCTTTCTCCATGTCAACGAAACTGCCGCTCTCACAGACCTTCGCGTCAGGGTTGGCATACGCCGTGCATGTGAGGATGGCCACATCGGCGACAGCAGTGCCTACGAGCGGGGTTTTCCACTGTGACAAGAGCTAGAAGCGTTCCTTTATATCCGCGATCACGAACGAAGCGCGCACTGGTGGTAAGATCGCCATGTCAAGGGTTGATCGAAATCGGTCTGAAGACCGATTAAAACCGAACATGCCGGCCGATTTCGACGGAACCTGGCCCTTGAAATGACCTATTTTTCCCAGCCTGTGGCCCTGGTTGGGCCCCGGTTGCGATCAAAATGTCCATAGCAAGTCAGCGGTTGGGAGCATACACAAAGTTTATGGACAGAATATCATTTTCTCATCAAGATCTATACGTGTGCCCATTTTTTGATTTTTTTTTTAGGAGGGCCCCCCCTAGCCCAGTGGGAAAACAGTCAGGTCTGTGGGTTTCCGGAAACGGCACTGAATGCAGCTTCTCGCAAGGCAAAATTCGAGATCAGCTCATCGTACCCTCAGTGGAAGGTCCCTATATCAGTGCATGGAATCGGCCCAATATGCGATTGCTTGAACACCAACATCCCCTAGTATATCCCATCCGCCAGGAGGGTCGACGTGTCATGGAAGTGCGCTGGGTACCTTTGCCTAACCCAATCATTCTGATATTTGAAAGGGTTGTAGTACCCCTTAATCCCTACCTCTGAAAAGTTCAACCTTGCCGATATCTTTAAAATTGAGCTCGCACGGGTTTCCACAAAACGGGAGGATGATTTCTTGTACCGGGATGAGGAGACCTAGACCTCTTCCCGGTGCAACCTTCAAATGACTATCTTCCAACCCAATCTTACCTAAAATCCTGATCTAAACGGGTTCCCTACCTCAAAACACCCCTCGTGCCAGATTTTCAGCTCACCACCTTTGATATTCATACCTTGCAGGGTGAAATGCCGAAGATGGTGGGAAAACTGCCCCATTTACCTTCTTCCCTCTCTACCGCCTCCAAAAACAATTCAATACATGTGTTTTTTGCTAGAATCTGATTACCAACCTCAATACCTTCATTTTGAATCAAGAAACTTGTCTTTCGCCTTAGTGTTTCAGAAGTAATCTTACATTTCTGTCCACAGAGTCCCCACAGCTTGTCCTGACGTGTGGTTCACCGCGAACGGCCGGTACTCTCCAAAAATAGATTCTTTCTTGCGTGACTCCTATCCGTCACGGCCCGTTCTCCTTTTACCGTCCCTCTTCACCGTCTCATCCACCGTCCATGCACCGGCGGTGCCCGTGCGCAATCGGCTCGCCTCCCGACGATCAATCCCGCCGCCCTCTCTGCGCCGTCCGGTGCAAGGCCGATTATCTCCGATTATCTCCGAGATCGTCTTCTGCACCGGATCCAATTCCACCTGGCCGCCCACCGCACACGCGCGCACCGACCCACGCTCTTCTATACACCGTCCGGTGCAGCAGCCCTGTCTCGCCACGCCTCGGCCTTTTCCGCCTTTTCCGCCGACGGCACGACGACGGTGCAGCATGGCCACCCTTGCACCGGCCCTCTTCTACTCCCTTCACCGACCGTCTCTTGCTGTCCGCCGCCCCTTCCTCGCTCATGTCCCGCTCTGTCCGCGCTCACCTAACCCGTCTCCGCAAACCCTTTCGACGCACAGCGGGACTCATCCCGGCGATCCCTTCCGACTGTCTCCCACACCGCGCACCCTGTCCCACACCTCCCAACCCCACCCCGCCGTCGCATACAGGCAACCCGTTTGTTTGCACGCGTGTGGCGGCGCCCTCAGTCGGTCCCAACGCCACGTCACACAACGACCACCACGACTCACTCGACCTGCACGCCGTTTTACGGTGCACACGCCGTTGCCCGCCCCTGCCCTCTGCTCCGCCTTCCCTATGCCACGACGCCACTCCTCCCATCTTACTCTACCGCCCCTCACCGCCCAAGTCTGCAGAACATCGCAGCGATCGCCGTCGCTCCGCTCACGCTCGCGCTTGCCGCCCCAGCCCACCCGTATCTGCCCTGCCTTCATGCCGTCCTGCCCGATGCTGCTCGGATCGCTGCTGCCTGCCGTTGCCGTGACGACCAAGAGCGCTACGTCGCTCTTTGTCTCTTGCGACTACGACGCCAACCCCTTCGCCGGCGCCAGCGCCCGTCCTACCGTACGGTGCCCTCCTACACGACTCCACCGCCCATCCTACAACACCGCCACCGTTATCGGCGCCCTCGTCGTTCTCCCGATGTCACCGGGCCCTCGCCACCGGGCCCTCGCCGCTCATACCGGCGTCCGCAGAAGAAAACGGAAGGACATCTACCAATCGCCTCTTTTGGCACCCGTACAATGGCTGGAGCACAAATGTCCCGGGTCTCTGCCGGAAAGGTGCGTGGACTCTATCTGCCCACGCCGTCGTCTTCCTTCTGCTCTAACTAATTTGGTAGTCATACCCATGATCCAACCTTGGTGCTCGCGCCGCTCGAACCCATCGCATGCTCTGCACGCCGCATGGGCGCCAAACCGGCGACAAGCCGACTCGCACCCGCTGCTAATTCACCTCACTCTCTGCACGCCGCCGCGGTCAAGCCTGTACGGCTCTCCATCCCCGCTCGTGTAACCCCGCCATCGCCCGCACCGACGGCGTCGTCGAGGTCATACACCTTGTCACGGTGCGCACATTATCCCATTTCTCCCTTTTCTGATTCTTCTCTCAGATCTCCTTCGCACTGTCCCACGCCATCCAAGCCGACCGCCCTTCACGCGTCATTATTACAGGGAAGGACATCGGGATGCGCTTTGGTCCGAGCGCGGCGGGAGGGACATTGAGGTGGGTTCCGATTTTTTCTTCTTCTAACTCTCCGTTTCACTCTCACTGTATTTTTCTTTTCGACCGTCCCCTTCGGTTTTCGATCTCTTTCGCTCGCTAACCCTATTTTTTTCAGATGCTTGTGGAAGCATTCCTACTGTAACATGTGGCCCCAGCGTCTCCGTCGTCAGTAACGAGCTTCTATCTCATACTCATCCTGTATTTTTTGTGGGAAATTTCACGAATACTATAGTTTTTCTTCACTCTTCTGTTTATCCAATCATTGACCCGCCGCGACATCAAAAGAGACAAATTCCTCGCCCACTTTTCAGTTGATAAACCGACCACAGTGTTTTCATTCCAAGTCAGGCAGCCCTTCTCACACTTAACGATCATCCGCCAACCCCACAAACCCTGAATCATGTCAGTAAGTCCTTCTTTCTTCTTTCTTTCCTTCTTTCCCACTTGCTTCCTTGCCCTTGCGCGATTTAGTCCCTTTCACTTTCAGTATCATCCTTGCTATCATATGTTCTGCCTCATTCATCTATTTCTCAGATTTTTTTAAGTCCGTTATGTTTCTCGTCCTCGTTGTCCTGCTATTTTGTTCTCCTAGGTACGTTCTTTTTAATCACACTGACTTGCCATCCCAATTCGATCTCTTACTATCAAGAATACTGAACGACTGGCAATACTATGCTCTTGAAGGCCGAAATCATGCCTCAAAGTACGTTCGGTTCATCAGCTTGAATGAATGTCAACTCCTATTAGATTTACACATTCTTAACTTGGGTCGCCCCGCAATAGGTTCATTTCGATTCCCTCACTAACGTTCCTGCTATAGTACTGACTCGAAATGCACAAACATTGCCTCCACGCCTTCGAGTCCTGAACGCCGGAACTATGATGGTATGTACCACGGTGTGTCCCTTATTATTTCACTTTATTCACCTTTACTGAATTCAATCTCAGAGACCGTTACTATTCTTGAAAATCCCAGCGCTCAGGACCTCGTCAGTGGAACTCAAAGTAAGTCTTGTTTAAATCCTTTTTACACAAAGTCTATTCGGACTTACCTTCGACCATCTAGATCCTTTATGAACCCTTCCTTCAGCCTGCATCCGGATGGCTTCGAAGGCCGTTACTATCACATGGAGGTACGTCCATGCTGATTCGTGAACTTGAATGCATGAGAACTTGTCCCATAGGTTGACCAGAGAAATGTCAGGCAAATTTCTCGGCAATTGCATGGCGCAATGACATTCATAATGCCGCATTATATCTGTCCCGGGTGCGGTCGCCCGCTGCTTGATCTCCTCTGCTGGCCTAACGCCACCGAATTCTAACTATCTGATCCGAGAACCTGGGGCCAGGTTGTCGCATAGGATAGATAGGTTCTTTACATTTTCACTAGCGTCATTGCGGGTCCGCATACCCGTCACCTCGCGTCCATCGTGGCTGCCTTAGATTTCAAGTTCTTCACCTCGGTCTTCCTTGCCATTATCTACGGCTCGTCTGTGCTGGCGTCTCCTCCCCCCATCGCCTCGAAGCACACGACCCACCGCAAGCGCGAAATTGCTCTCGGCGTACTGGCGTTGGACCGGAAAAGCAACTTCTACCACCACCTCGTTCGTCAATGTGTGGTGGGTCAACGGCGTTCAGTGGCTAATTCTACCCGCAGCGGCAATAACGCGATGACATACAATGGCTCCACCTCCAGCAACGTCACCTCTGAATCCGGACCCGGACTCGTTTCAACTACCCGCAGGATGCGTCCACCGCGTCTAATACCACCGCGAATGTCGATACTGCGCGTGTAAATGACTTTTACATCGCATGTGCTTTCTGCCTCTTTGCGTCACCCAGTCTAACGATTACGAAAGGTCAATAGTGTCCATGACATCAGCTACAGGCGAGTCTGAACCCCTCCTGCGTTGTGGGTTCCCCGCTGGACGTCCTTCTACAGATGCGGTTTCACTGAGGTGCGATTGATTTTGATCTGAAATTTCAACCAGTCACACCCGTGATTCACGTTGCGATTTAAGGCTGCCGTACGTGACCACCTTCAGTTAAACACTCGGTGTTGTGCTCACAGCTGCCCCGCAGTTCAATTTCCAGGTATTTCGGCCTGTCACGCCATGCTACCTACTTACCTACCTACGTAACAGCAAGATAACTTCGGCAAAGGTGGGGCGGAGGGCGATCGCGTCACGGCATTGATCCAAGCTGGTTCCGGGATTCAAGTTGACGACGCGGGGTTCTCGACCCCCCCAGATGGTCAGGTAAGGGTGTCCACTCATCCCTCTTTTCGGGGGGTTTTTTTTAATCGTTATAAATCAGAGCGGGATCATGAGATGCGGGCTTTGGCTGATTTGTTGCTGTTTTCTTCCGATTCAGCCATTAGTATGTACCTGTGGGACTTCACTTCCCCAAACGTGACGGCGCGTTTGAGAACGACATCATCGTGCACGAGAACACCCACGGCATCAGCAACCGTTTGACCGGCGGTGGAACTGCCGTGTGCCTACAAAGCACCGAGGCTGGCGGTATGGGTCACCGGGTGAAGGATGGTCCATTGCTATGGGTATGTGTTTTTTTCCGATCTGTTTTGCGAATGTCCCGCTGATGCGTTACACAGCTGAATGGACCGAACGGACCTCTGCGACGATCAAAGACTCCGTTCTTGGTCAGTACGTGAGCAGTGGTGATTGCTGATAGCCATTTTTTCTTGGACTTGATAGAATAATTCATGAGCATCAAACTGTTTGTTGACTTCCGTACATCTTCCGAGACGAGGTCACGCACCCAGCTTCCCGTCGCGTTGTAGCAGTTGACATGAAGATGCAAAATTATTGGTGCAAAGACGTATCACCCTATCAACCGGAGCCGCGTAAAATGTTCTAAGAACTTCGTGTGCAAATTTGGTGATGAGAGAATATTGGAACGTTCCTAAGAGAATGACAGGGAATGGTGGCCAAGGCGGGCTGATTTCGAAAAACGGAGGTGGTGTCCGCTATGAAACATGATCATCAGGAGAACGCCGGGGGTTGGCTTGGCCGCAGGCAGATGGCTTCACTGCCGAGTACGCCGTCTTTGATCCCGATGAAGTGACACAATTATATCCCAGCTATTTAGGTGCTAGAGCGCGGGTCGGGATCTCATTGTGCTATTCTACTCTTTTCTTCTTGCACATAACGCGACCCGCGGTCGTTTTTTCTTCTGTCAAAGCAAAGCTTGTTGTTGGCTAGTCCACTCCATCCTTTACCATTCTTGATTCAATCCACCCTCTCACCTCGACCACGATGTTGTTCAATGTTGCCGTTCTTCCCCTGCTCGCCCTCGCTGGTTCCGCCATCGCCGCGCCTCACCGTATGAATGTGGTACACATACCATTTCGTTTGGTTAAATATCATTTCGAGTCTGGTCTCACCCGCTTCCTTTCTCGTAGGCTCGCACGCAAGTCGATGACAAGACCTCCACCGCTACTTCCACGCTCGGCAACTCTGTTGAGACGGTCACTGTTACCAAGGTCCTCACGGTGACTGTAACTGCCGACGCGTCGGTGAGACAGATTTGTGCCTCCAGGTACACCACCTTACTGTTGGGTAGGCTGCGACTGCGACGGCTGGGACGCTTGATATCCTCGCTGAATCGGTCTTTGTCACCACTGAGGTAGAAACACAAGTGAGAAGAATCCTTCTTCGTTAATCGAGGCACACCTGCTCACTGATGTATAGTTGGTGACGACGACCGTGGCTGGGAAGGGTACGATTGAGACGCAGCTTGCAACCACAGTTCGCACGCTGACGGAGTTCGAAACTGACGTACCGGTGAGAAGAACCCTTCTTTCATCGAGGTACACTCGCTCACTCATGAATAGGCTCCGGCGGCGACGGCTGCGGTGCCCGATATCCTTGTTGAGTCTGTCTTTGTCACCACTGAGGTAGAAACGCAGGTGAGAAGAATCCTTCTTCCTTCATCGAGGTGCAGCGCTCACTGAAAAAATAGTTGGCGACGACGACCGTGGCTGGTAAGGGCACGATTGAGACGCAGCTTGCGACCACAGTTCGCACGCTGACGGGGTTCGAAACTGACGTACCGGTGAGAAGCCTTTATCCGTCGAGGTACACGCGCTAACTGGCGAATAGGCTGCGACTGCGGCGGCTGGGAATAAGGGAGAGAAGGGTGCCCCGAAAACGGCCAGCATCGCCCGTAGTGTGTCGATCGTCTAACTGATTTTCGCTTTACAGGCTGCGCCTCGTCGCACGGTGGTACTCAACCGTCTCTAAGTGCTTCATATCAGTGGGGTATTGGATCGGGGTATTTTATTTATATCCAGTAGCACAGAAATTCCGGGGCACTTTCTTTTGTGATTCGAGCACTAATTGGATTTGTGTTTCCGTTAAACTCAATGATTTTTTGTGGCAAGTTTGCGAACAACGGCGGGTCGGCGAGTTCCCATTTATTTTTCTATTTGGCTGGCCATTTTGGCCGATGGTGTGCTGGCCCGGATTCTTCCGCGCTGCGCTTGATCTGCGCTACCTGACGGTCATCTGCATTCCAGCGGCATTGACCCGTCCATCTGACCTACCCCACTATTGGTGTCCTTCTGTTGTCGTGAATCTAGCACCAACACTCAAACCTGATTATTTTTGTGCTGTTTCGAACGTGCTCGCAACCTCAGCCTCTTACCGAACACCATACTCTCTGGGTCCACCTTAATATCATGGGAAATTCCTATCCAAAATTTCCTCTACCCTTAGGTACAGTTTTAGGGCCCGCTGTTTTCCAGTAAATCACATTTTTGTCATCTGTTTTCGCGTATGTAAGCGCTGATCTCTCCACCAAATCTCTCGGCGTGCGCACGCCGGCAGAAGAGCCGAAGATTGCCGTCTGAGCTCTCATAATCTTGCTTAGGCCTGGTCCGACCATGTATTCGTGCTGCCTTTTTTTTGCACCCTGTCACCGCCATTTTGTGCCAACCTTGGCTGTGACAAGCACACAACGAGCACGATTTCATCCAAGTCCGTCTGAAATTTCTATTCTTCTCATATTATGCAACAACATTTCGGCGGGAAGCACAGCCAACCCGGAACTGCCTTCAAAAATGGGGAGCGTGTCCTTCTGAGGTTTCCGTATCGTCTCTACATTTCTCCTCAACTTCTATTTCTGCATGATTTAATTCCATTTAATTCTCTCTACATGTGGTTCAATCGGTGTTCAATTCTTCTCGGGCATTTCGGGCAAGTTGCAAACAGGGATTATGGTTAGAAAGTGTGTCCATTCAGACACACCCAATAAAGAAAAATCTCGACCTAGGTCGATAGGCTATCTAAGTTGGGATAAATCCGTAGGGAAATCAAATTAATGGGAAAGTTTTTGCTTCAATTAGGTTGGAAGGTCAGATGGAAAGAGCTGCATTCAGCAGCTCTTTCAAATGTTAGAGGTTTCTCCACTTTTTGAAAGCTATGAAAGGACTGCTGAAAGACGAAATTTCAGTTGTTCTTTCGGCCCTATTGAAACAAGGACTTTCAAATTTTTCCTTTGTTCGAACAAAGGAAAAATTTGAAAGACCATCTTTCTTCTCATTGGAAATGGCTGCTGAAATTCCATCTTCCAGCATTCCTTTCATAGCTTGCGGAAAGTGGTTAAATCTCTAGTATTTGAAAGCGGCTCTTTCCATCTGACTTTCCAACCCAATTGAAACAAAAACTTTCCCATTAATTTGATTTCACTAAGGATTTATCCCAACTCAGATAGCCTATCGACCTAGGTCGAGATTTTTCTTTATTGGGTGTGAGAGTTCATCCAGGGATTTTCAACAATGGTGATGATATAAAATCCAATCAGATCCAATCTTGGTAGCGGGCTCTGCCGCTCGTTGAAGAAGAAAAGGTTGGTCTCTAGATAGACTGAAAGGTGTCCAGGTCGTGCCGGTGACAGCGCCGAGTCGTGCAGCAGAAAGTGAATGCCAGCTGGGAAAGACTCAAAGCAGCCGTAGATTGAAAAGGAAGGAGAAAGAAGTAAAAGACTTAACTCAGAGTGATCAAACGAGGGTAGATTCGCACAGAGTTGCTCAGAATCGTGTCTATTGATGTGGTGGTAAGAAGAGAAAGGGAAGTGTGGGTCCAGTACAAACAAAAGGTAAATATGATGAGTCAAAACAGATATGTAAGAGAGTCCGTGGTTGATAAACCTCGGCTAGAAGTCAAACTGTCCCAGCAATCCGGGAACTATGCAAATACAGAATAGGGAGATGTACAATGCCCCGCTCAGCACCGAGAATGGGTGCCAAGCTATCTCAAGATCAATCCCCAGCGTAGTCCGAGATGCCCGAGAACGGTTCATTACGTAGTGCGAAAGAAATATTGTCTGTGTGAGATATGTGAGGAATGAGCATGATAATGTAAAGTAAAGTCTGAAAACACAATGACTTGGGATTAGGCCTCTTTGAGGCAGGTGCCGAACCTTTTGGTACAAATCATTTCTCAATTTAGAGCATGAAACAATTGGGGGATAGGCACGACATGTTTACACAGAATAAAGTACTACATATATAACGGTGATTCTCTAATGTGATGAACATGTTAATCTTATAAATTGAATGAGCAATTGAGAAGTGTGAGGGGGTTAGCGCCTGAAATTGGCAGAATCCCCAATTTGGCCATGGAGCGTTGGTTTAAATAAATTCACAAGGGATGGGGGCTTCCACCTGGGCCACTGCAGAGCATGATCTCTGCTATATGACTGGCTAAACTGTTGCCCCGACTGATTTTCTAGAGCTCACGGCCATTGGCCGGGACATAGCAAAATTCGCAAAACAAATAGGGAAAATATTATTTTTTGGCAAGCAGTCGTTAATGTTGTATGCTAATTAATAAACACCAAAAAGCACCTGCAATGGATGAATTTTTTTCCCCAGTGCGAATGAAAGAAATCCAGGTGGGCAGGCTCTGCAGCTTTACGGCTGTGAGAATGTCACTTGTCATGACAGAGTGTGACAGCGCTCTCGGTCTCTGCTACCACGATGATACTAGCCTCTACGCGCTCAATTTTCGGTGTTCGAAGATGGTAATTCAAGACATTAAACTGCCTGCTACTACATGGCTGAGAAGCACTCGAAAATCTGGTCTTGGGCAACTTAAATCCGCACACGACATGGCAGTATTATTAGGCTCATACCAAGAGGAACGTCAACGTGACAACGCAGAGAGGAGGGATGATGGGATGGCAGTGGGGGAATTGCAAGATGAACGTAAAACATGGGAAGGAGGGATGACGGGATGGCGGCTGGGTGCAGATTGCAATACAGAGAGTACATTTCTGACTGGATCCTACGGCTCTAGGGAAGGAGAAGGTGGGCTTTGTGAGCACAGGGGTCGGCTGCATAGTGAATTGGGTAGGCAGTGGACAGTGAGATTAGCTCAGGTAGGTGAGCCTCTCTATTGGTGGCACCCCGCTCATTAACATTAACACTGACAATGTATTAGTAGGTGTGCATTTAATCAGTGCAAATAAACTCGTACCTGTCAGTTATTTGGGGTGCCATGGTGATGTCAAAATCGAATCCTTCGAGTAGCCTGGTGTCTGGTTGAGTCAAGAGCCCGACCCGACCTTCTGGAACCACACTGTAGAACCATGACAACTGCTCGCGAGAATAAGATTGGTTGAGCTCGGTACGTTTCAGCTCTTCTCGCAGCTCTTGCGAGACATGGTTCTGTATGCAGTCCAACCTAAAAGGACGAAGAATACAGAGTCCTTTGAGCGATCGTACACACGACAGCATGACATATGCACTTTGAATTGTCGGACAGCTTGCCAGATCGATGCAGCACACATCGAGTGAGCGGCCCTGGGTGTTGTGTGAGGTGAAGGCATAGGCAGGAATGAGAGGGAGCTGGGACCGGGTTGCGCTATAGGTCTTTTCCGAGTTTGGGAGGCGGAAGTGAATCGTGTTGGTAATGGGTTTGAGTACGACTCGGTGAGGATATGGTGCGTCAGGATCGCTGTTTTTGTATGCTCTGAAGTCGACTTCCGCTGATATGGCATAGCGGCACCCATCAATCTCCTCGTAGACAATTGATACAAGTGTTCCAGGACTGCCGTTGGAGATCCCTAGCTGCGTTGCAAGATTTTCGGTGCAGAACACTGCCATCCCAGGCACGTAAGGCACCTAATGTATATGGTGAGCAATTAATTGATAGATTTGGACTCATGTTACCTTGCCGCCAAGGTCTTTGGATTCTTTGACAGGTACTGACCAGGCTGCCTCAGCTGCCAGGCCAGTGAGCTGTTGGTGCTTCCACCCACGTCCCCTCGTGTCGCGCGAGTGGTAAACATGGCAGTCTTGGCCTGTCGCAGTAGCGAAGGCCTCAGCCATGTTGCCATTGTGACGATCTCGCGCGGCATTTGTGTACACAATTAAAGGACATGCATGTGCTGGGTCGTCAATCCATCTGTTGATGTCGGTGAGATCTTTGGTCGCTTCTCTGCACTCTGCATTCGATAACACATATTTGTCCAGAATTACCTTATCGTCCTCGGTGCATGTACCTTTCCGTAACCATTTCAGGATGCTCATCAATACTGGATCTCCCCTTTGGCGCATTATCTCTTCTAATACAACAACGTGCTCGACTTGGTGCCAAATTTGTATCCCCTTCACGTCCTGGCGAACCTTTTCATGTAGGTCATTCAGATTATCATTTACATGACATTGAACCAGTTCGCGGGCAAATAACGAATTTCCTCCTGGCGGCGGTAGTTGACAAGGATCACCACAGGTTGCCCAATTTAAACCACCACATATAGAATCAGTGACACCCTTTCCCATGCAGAGATATTCAGAGAGTCTAGCCATGTCTTGTGCACTCAAAAAGTAGATTTCATCTAAGATCAACGTCTCCAATGGTGAGATCCATTCTTCGAGATTTTTGCGTAAAGTCGGTGTAGACTTCATTTTGGTAGGTGGAACTCGTAAGCTGGCTTCTGAATGAATTGTGCAACCACTGATATCACTAGCAACAACACCTGTTGGCGCAGTCAAGCACAGTCATTCAGGATGACCGGTAATGTCATAGAACTCTTTCCAGGCACTGAAAATGACCGACTTCCCTGTTCCACCATGCCCAGTACAGAGCAGGGATATAGGTGAATCTTTATGGCCATTCTATAGTTCACGACCAATTTTATCAGCTAACAGCAGGAATGCACGAGTTTGTTCGTCATTCAATGTGTGTTTGATGATCAGCGCAAGACATAGTTGCTGGTATGGATGTAGGGAGTTCCAACATGAGTGCGAGTCAGAGTCGATACGGTGTTTCTCATATAATTCAATCACTCTCTTCGCTTCCTCTGCCAATGTTGTGCAAAGTGCGTGTGGTATCCTCGAAGATGTTAGATCAAAGTGCTCATTCTGTTCTCCTGTGTTCTCCGCGGCTTTCAGACGATGTTTGATGAGCAAATCCTTTTCCTTCAAAAGTTCTTTGGCAGCAATACTTGCTCTGAAAATGTCAACTTCATCTCCAAGCCGCGATCTTTGTCCGAACTTGGCGCATGTCTCACTGCTTGGCGTATTTTTCACTGAATAAAAGCCGACATTATTTGCCTGCAGAATGATTTGCTGCGCGTCTCGGGTCGCTCTGGTATCTCTGGTAAATGCCATGTAGTCTGTGTCCAATTCTTCTGGATCAATGGCAGTTTGCATTGCATTTTCCCAAACAGGATCATATTAGGGTGTTTCATAATTAAAATTTTGACCCCAACCTGAGCCCCAACTTGAGCCCCAACTTGACCCCAACTTGGCCAAAGTTGGGGCTCAAGTTGGGGACTCAATTGTGAAACACCCGCACTCCCATTTTACCAGAAACCAGCCTCAACTGAGCCTCAACTTCAAAACCACAACTTGAGATTTCTTCTCACAAGCAGTTAAGCAGGTTTGTCAGGAGCTGGAGTCGGGCATTGGAATGGTGGTGCTCTGAAATGTAGTTGTATTTTATGTACCTAGCCTTGTAAATGGTTTTTGGTGGACTTAAATCATATGGTTATTTGCCTGAACTGCACTACAATTATTTTAGAGGTAGTTTGAGATGTGGCGGGAGTCAAGGCGGGAGACCGACGGCCGACAATGGAAAGATCAGAGTGGTTACATAATGATTGCGGTGGCAAAGGCCCGAGTGACCGAGATTAGCCGAAGTTGGGGCACGAAGTTGGGGCATCAAGTTGGGGTCGAAGTTGGATGTCAGATCGTGGGTATAGGCACGATTTGACATCCAACTTCGTTTCCCGAACTATTTGGTGCCCCAACTTGACCTCAAGTTGGGGTCCGAGTTGCGGCACAAGTTGGGGTCAAAATTCTAATTATGAAACACCCTATTCCTTGTCGCCCTCATCATCTCCCACAATTCCTGTATTCTTGGCCATTCTCGTTAATTCAGCCAGCCGTTTACTGTGTTTTGCTGCAAAGTCAAACTTGGTGTCTCGAGTCTGATACAAGAGCTGCATGTTGAGCACGATTCTCACATGTTCTGGTGACATGGACAGTTTGAAGTCATTGAGTGCATCTGGCCAAGCCATGTCTGGAGATTTCAGAGGAGAAGGTTTTACATCTGACCACGGCTTGAACAATGTGAGGACGACTACAGCGTACTTTGTCAGGTCATTGTCCAAGTCATTCCGAGGAACATGGTAGCCCATTAAGACAGGTATTGCAGGTACATCCAATTTCTTTAGGCAGTGAGTCGTGTACTGGGGATGCCCTCGCTTGAAATGCATGTATGTCTTTCGCTGAGTCTTCGACTTGGGCTTCTTCTCCTCGACATAGTTCCTTAGAATATCCCAGACACATTGAATTAAGCTCTGATGGCTGGTAGAACATGTCACTGAACAAGTTTGAATATCTCTTCTCTCCGGCATCCTCGTTGTATTCCTCAGTTTCAGAAGCTCGATTGAGGTTTTCTGGTGTGAGCAACATCATTCCATCGTCCTCATCATCCAGGATTATCATGCGGCTTCGTCCGAATCTAGCGCATCATTTTCAAGCTCTTCTCTTGTCTCTGGCAGTGCATGCGGCTCGGAATGATCTTCAAGGTCAACGGTGAAAATGTCGCGTGCAATATCTCTGAGCATAGAAGACCCCAGTGCTCGTGATATTCATCTGACATGTAATTGTTCTTCCGACCAAGCAAACGACTGGCTGTTTGTTGGCCTGTCAATTCTCTTTTGCCAACCAAAGTATTCGTTATTTTAACCATCATTAACCGGGCCATTTCAGAATTGTCAATCTGACCATCTACATCCTGAGGAGGCTTATTTTGCAGAGTTTTGATTGATGTGCAGAGGGCGGAAAATACAATCGCAGTGTCCAACTGCAGTTTGATAGTGTAATTCCCCATATATTCAACCATGGCCATTGCAACGGAGCCAGATGCTGTTTGCTTGAGGTCAGTGTTACATCCAAGACAAAGGGTAGCTGTCGGATCGTGGCCATTCAGACTTCCGTTTTCACATTGTATTATAAGATCATCCTCATCATCAAAATGTGTATTTGCAACCAGAGGACGAGGGAGTTCAAACCTGCAATCATTATCTGGATCGAGGAGAGAGTGTATGTGATGCGGGACATGCTCGAAGCATGTTGCATTGTGTCCATGCACTAGTCCGGTATTCTCACACAGATCTCGGTGGTGTTGGTCTCTTTTCAGATCATAGTCAGGGGAATCAGGATCTAATGGGCCACTGAGAACAGGGAGTTGCTTCGGAGTACCATCAGCCGCAAGATACGGAACTGTATCTTTCGGATAGCTCTGGCAAATGATATCATCATACCATGCGGTTAGTTTCTGTTTGAACTCGGCATCTGAATTCATTAGCTCTTTCATATCTAAAGGTGAAGCAGGGGCACTGTCCATCCATATCAGCAAATGGAGGTGGAGTGAACCAAGTATCTGCGCCTCAACAACTGTGTACCACCCTTTAACCTTCCTGAGAATACCAATTTTTGAAACCCGTTTTGCGCCCAGAATTATATCCAAGAACTTTGTTATCATTAGATGGAAGAACTCAGCACCAGCTACCGGATTTGCAGCCAATGTTTTTGCTCGGATACTCGGTTCCTTCTGCATACCATCCAGCGTGTCGAAAATCTTGTCCAGATCAATGTCTCATCCAGCTAAGACTTGTGCAATTGGATTATGAGAATCTGCAGGGTTAACTGTAGCGAAAAAATGGGGTAAGCCATCACATATAATTTTACTGTGCATTTGCTGCTTCATGCTGTTGACATCCCCCAATATGATCAGGCTTTGTGAATGGATTTTTTTCGAGCTTAGCTTGGTAAGTATCCATACATTGGGTGTCAATCTTTTGCATTAAATCTTGTACCACTGGAAACCACGATCGATTCGTTGCAAGGCGAGATTTGAACGATGACTGCTGTTGCTGGATGATGTTGCTCATGACAAAAATAAAGGATTTATGAACCTGAAACCGTGGATCCCTCATACCCAACAAATGTTGTACATGCGGTGCGGTATCAACCTGATGAAATGGAATCTCCGGTGAAATTCTGACATTGTGGTTGTCTACCATTCCTACTCCATATGGAAAGAGAGTGGGCCATAACCAACCAAAAACCCGAGGATTTTTTGAAGTTGATAACGGTGTATTCCCAGATGGAAACTTCACAAATCTAGTGTCTTGTTTCTTCTACTTTCGGAGAGCATCAAGTTTCCTCTGCTGGTAAGTCGATGCAAGACTATCAACATCTACGAGTGTTGAAGATGTGAGTTCAAAAGTATCCGTTCTCTCAAATAATTCGGCATTCACTTGATCTGAATATGATGTGTACGAAGACCCTTGATTATTTGCAGAGTTTGTATGGAGAAAATCTGTAGTGGCAAGCGGGCAATCATGCACCAGGTATTCCTCTGAATTATCAAGTACAACATTTCTATCAAGGTCTGCATAAAGTGGGTTATTCTCAATCAGCCAAAATAGAGCAGTTCAAATCTTCTCGCGATGCACGAGCAGCGGCGACCTTTTCAGCATATCATGAGTGACCTCGGTGTCAGGCGATCCCACAAGAATCACACAGATTTCATCCCTCAACCTAAATAATGGAATTGGCATCGCAGATATGAAAGATGTTGTGTCCTGAGGTAAAATACAAACATTTCCCTGAGCAGCAAGCTGACCCGAAGGTCCTAGTGTGAGCTTGTACATACATCTTGTCGCTCGGGCTTGTGTGATACATTGTTCTTCCAAAAATGTGAGATCCTTAAGCTCTTCCGGAACTTGTCCTATCCAAAGGCCATTTGCATAACTGCGCAAAGGAATTGAATTAAAGAATTTTTGCTGACAGCGGAATTGCAGAGATGGCACAGCACATATGAACCGCTGCCCCGGGAGGAGTTGTTGAATGATTCAATTCTAGGCTGCCGAGACACTACCCGAAGTTCTGCAACAGCTCTCTCAAGCAGTGAAACTTCGAGCACATTTACAGCTCTTATTTTGGTATGACTTGCCTTCTCAAATTTACCACAGAAAGAACATTCATATCACCTCATTGATGTGTTATCAGTATCTTGGTGAAACTCGCGAACAATCTGATCCTTCTCATCCTGATGAAGCATGATGGGGAAAGGAGTCTCAACGAATGAACAAGGACGCTTGTGAACATTGCCGTTAAGGGCCGTAGACTTTCTTTTCTGAGGGTTGGACCGAAGGCCAAGGGTTAATTCACACTGTTGGAGTTCATTGGGCGAAAGAATATTTGGACTCAGGCCTGCAAGCATAGCTTCAGACTTCAGAACCAAACAAGCTTCTGCACACCAATGGGCAAGAAATTCAGTGCACAAGGTTTCTACACTTTTTGTCTTTTCACCTGAATCTCTTGTAGACATCTGCACATGACGAGCAGTCATCTTCCTCAATACAGCCCAAAGAACTCGTTGATCGTAAACGAGAAAACGTACAATACTATTTTTTTCATTCACAGTAAGGGAGACAAATGGATCATCACAGTACAGCACAAGTGGGCGCAAGCATCATCAGAGGAATCAACAGGCATCATATCATCATTAGGATTTAGAACACCCCGTGTACGGGGTGCTGCACCTCGCGTACGAGATGTTTGGACACCCTGCATATGGGGCGTCCGGGCTGCCAGGTTAGAAGCAGCTACAACATCGATACCTCGCGTATTGGGCATCGATGAGGGGGTAGATACCACATCAGGTCTGCCCAAGGACACTGACAGGGAGGACGAGGAAGTGTCCACACCGGTGCCTCCTCGGAACATCGGCGCAAGAGCGTGGGTAGCTGGGAGTAAATTATTTAGTCCGGAATACTACCAGAAAGAGGCTACAACGTACCAGTGAAAGATGCTGATCCAGATTCCGTGGTGCCCATGGTCGGAATGGGGGGGCTTCAAACATCAAGGGAGACACCAAAACCCAGATGCACTACAAGGTCAGGTGCAGAGGACCGAACAAAGTTGAGCCAGTCCAAGCCAAGCACAAGGTCAGAAGCCAGGGAAGCCATCACAGGAATATTGTTCAAGACCATCGACATGACGCCGACATCGCACGGAAGTGTCAGGAGCCCAGAGATTCGAGAGTTGTGTGTACGGAGCCCAGAATTAATGACCCATTCCAGAGAAACACGACAGGTTGCGACATGGCCGTCAAACCCAGTGGATACGGGCACATTGCAAAAGGGTGCTAGAGACGAAATGGAGGAGGAAGGTAAGTGTCGTGTGTGCCGGCAAGATCAAATTTATCTCGCGGATTTGCGCCCGAATGTCAACGGATGCTGTCCCAAACATAAAGCAGAAATGACTAATGACGGAAAACTGGACTTGAGAATATCTTTTGGTTCCAGAGGATTAAATGGGCTTTTACCGAGGATTCAAGCCGGTGACAAAACAGATCTTTGCATTTTGATTTATTTCTATATCTTACCCCACTTTCTTTCGATTTATTTTCGCAATGACCAATGTTGCATGACTAAATTTTTGTTTGTACATGTAGCAAATCTCCCGAAATCCAAGTTCCCTTGGGCAGCCAAACCTAAAGGTTCAGCAATAATAAAATATTTCCTTGGTAAATGAAGACTTGTCCTTCCAGTATCGGATGAGTTATTCGCAAGCAAAATACGGGAAGTTGTGGTCAAGTAACTAGAAAACAAATCTGAGAGAAGAAGGATGAGGATAGTGTGAGTACAGGTAAAATGAGGGATGAGGAACAAGTGGAAAAGGGGAACGAAATCTGGATGTATCGTGGTAAAATATTTGGTCGGACGGCCTAGCCGGCTCGGGAATCGAAGGCAACGTGCGAGGCAGGTCACGCTTCCACATCGTCGGCCTTACCCGCTTTATAATAATCATGTCTGTGAGTTGTCATTTCGCCGTGGGGCAAGAAGGCAGAGTACGGCTGCTCGGAACCCTCGGCGCACCCCTGATGCCTTGGGCTGCTTTCAAATACACCTTCAAGGTGTCACAGTTAAGACCTGAGTGTCCACTCTCAGTATGAAGAGAGGGATTGGGTAGTGCTCGTTGTAGATCTCAAAAGATGATGGAATAAAAGGTTAACTACAACAGTGTAATAACTACTCTACTTATACTGTCTAGGGAACCGTGTGAACTAATCTATATATACTACAACTACCCTTAACCGCATGTTCTCAGTGTCCTTGCTTCATCCTCATGTCCTGACGTCATCTCTTACATCATCATGACGTCATCCCTTGGGTCGGGCTGGTCTTAGTCATAGCCTCTTTGTCATCCAGTGCTTAGATCTCTGGCGCTTAGATAGGCGTTGGAACGATAAATCTTATCTAATCGTGACATTACCCCCCCCCTAGGATCGTCGTCCCGACGATTCAACGCTCGTAGGCTTCGATTCCTGGCAATGGTGGAAATTTGGCTGCTTCGTTGAATCTGCCCGTTTCTGGGTCATATAGCCATCTTTCTGGGTATGCCATGCTCTCTTGCTTTGGCTTGAACCGGTGAATTAAATAGTCCCAGTGTCCCTGTTTGAAGACAGGAACCGTCTGCTTCGTCGTCGAGTTTGCGGACTCCTCCGTTTTTGGTGGCATCAAGCCTCTTTTCCGTTATTCTGCGGCCAGCACCGTCTTTTCCTCTGTGGTCATCCCTTCCAACTTGGACTCTACTGACAACACCGAACTGCGATCCCGTGCTCGACATTATATCTGTCCAAGAGCTTCTTCGCATTCGTCAGGTGCCTCGTCGGTTCCCAGGTCTGTTCCGAAAGTGGGAAATTCTTCCACTTTATGAGATACTGGTATCCTCTCCCTCGTTTTCTGTGGTTGAGGACTTCCTCCACCTCGTACTCTTCTTCTCCACCGACGATGTTCGGCAGTGGTCGTTCTTCTCTCCTTCCCACGGGGGGTTCCACATATGGTGTAAGCAGTGCTTCATTGAAGACCGGATGTGACTTGTCCGTCTCCGGCAACTTGAGCTTGTATGCTGATGCACCAACCTTCTCCAGGATCTCGTAAGGCCCCAGCCTTCTATCCTCCAGCTTCCCTGTCGGCCGATCTGTGGCTATGTTCTTTCCCTCTAGCCAAACCCGATCGCCGACCTTGAACTCCGGCGCGTCCCGACACTTAGCTGGAGTTCAAGGTCGGCGATCGGGTTAGCGTCATAGTATTTTTTCATGGTTTTCTGGGTTTTCTCCAGCGCAGCTGCTGCCTCATCTCGGATCTTCTTCATTTTTTCTACTAAGTCATTCGCGGCTTCATTGCACGACTTGACTGCGTTTTCTATCCCCTTCCAGGGGTGCATTCCTGTGAAAATGGTGACATGCTCGTCAACGAGCTCGTCTTGTCATTGTGTGTGAATTCTGCCAGCGACAGCCAGTCAGACCAGTCCGATTGTCGATAATTAATGAAAACCCTGAGATATTTTTCGATCTCCTGGTTCATCCTCTCCGTCTGCCCATCCGGTCGGGTGGAACACCGTGCTTGGGTTCATTTCGACACCCATAAGCCGGTTCAGTTCCTTCATGAACCCCGACACATATCTTGGATCCCGATCTGAGATAATCTTCCGCGGCACTCCGTGATATCTAATCACCCTGTCTTGGGTCAACCGAGCTGTTCCTTCGCTTGTCTGTTCCATGCTTGTTGGCTCGCAATGGATCATCTTCGAAAAGGTGTCAACCCACACCTGTATGGCGTCGAACCCATAGCTGACTGGCAACGGACCGATAAGATCCATGGAAATGATCTGCCAAGGTCCCTCAGCGATCTGGTGCGGGTTCAGGTTTCCTTGTTGGTAACGATGAACCCTGGTTCTCTGGCAAGCCTCGCATGCCTTCAGGTATTTCCCGACCTGATTCCCTAGTCGTGGCCACCAATAGTTACGTTCTACCATTTCCTGTGTTCGGTTCTCTCCTGGATGGCCGAGCAAGGGGTTATCATGGTGTAGCCCAATGATTCTGTCTCGTAGCTCTTCGTCTCTTGGCACATAGATTAAGTCATTGTAGTAAATGACATCGTTCTTCTTTTCCCACCCTGGGAGCTTCTTCGAGAGCGCCTGCTTGACGCTCTGATCTATTCTTTTCTCCTTCTTGATCACTTCCAGGATCTCTGTCTCCGGTCCGTCGAGCACAATTTCTTGCACACGAAAGTGCTCCGATTTCAAAAGAACAACATCATCGTTGTCGTTTTTTCCTTGGTCGTGATCCGATCTCCGAGATAAGAGATCTGCCTTCTTATTCAACGCTCCGGGCCGATGGTGAAGGGTAAAGTCATATTCTGCTAACTCCAGTATCCATCGGGCCTGTCTCCTGTTCAGCTTCTGAGGCTTCTTGAAATATTCTAGATTCTGGTGGTCCGTCAGAATCTCGAACGTCTCCCGTGCTCCCATCAGCATCTGCCTGTACTCCTCCAAGGCGAGCATTATCGCGAGCATCTCTTTGTCATAGATCTCATAATTCCACTCGGTCTCGTTCAGTCCGTGTGACATGAATGCTACAGGGCGCCATTCGCCCTCTTGCTCCTGTGACAGGATTGCTCCCGTCGCTCCGTCCGACGTGTCTGCTTCTAACCGAAACTTGCCATTGTCCGTTGGTAATGCTGATACCACGTCCTCAGCAATGTGGTCCTTCAGCTTCTGGAACGCGTCCTTCTGCTCCTGTTCCCATCGGAACCCTTCCTTCCCCATCAACCTTGTGAGCGGCTTGGCGACCTCACTGTATCCCCGGACGAAGCAGCGATAAAAGTTGGTGAACCCTAAGAACACCTGTGTTTGCTTCAGGTTCTTTGGTTCTGGCCACTCCATCACGCCCTTAATCTTGGCAGGGTCCATCCTCATCGAATTGTAGGAGATGATCACTCCTAGAAACTCGATCTCCATGCATTCAAACTCGCACTTTTCGGGTTTGAGGAACAGCTTGTTGTCCTGGAGTACCTTCAGTACTCTTTTCGTCAACGTACGATGTTCTTCCAGGTCGTCGGAGAAGATCAGAATGTCATCCAGATAGACGACGACCTTTCCTTCGTTGATGAGATCTCTGAGCAGATCGTTCATCATCGTCTGGAATGTCGCGGGCGAATTGGTAAGCCCGAAGAACATCACGAGCGGCTTGAACAGCCCTCGATTTGTGTGGAATGCTGCCTTCCACTCATATCCCTCCTTGATCCGTACATTGTTGTACCCCCATCAAATGTCTAGCTTCATGAAGTACCGGGCACCTCGGAGTTTATTGACTAACTCCGATATTAGCGGAAGCGGATAACAGTTTTTAATTGTCATCTCATTGAGCTTCCGGTAATCTTGCACTGGTCGTAAGGTGCCGTCTTTCTTCTTTATGAAAAAGAATGCCGAAGCCATCTGCGATTTGCTGGGACGGATCCTCCCACTCTTCAAGTTCTCCTCCAGGAACTCATTCAACTTTTCTTGCTCTGTTACCGAGAGTGGGTAAATCTTGCAATCAACAGCCTTCGAGTTTGGTTTTAGCTCGATTGCATGATCCCATTGTCTTTTCTCGGGTAACGAGTCGAATGATTCCTTTGCGAAGACCTTCACATATTCCCGGTACTCTTTGGGAATCTTCTCCTCCGTCATTCGCTCTTTTCCTCGATTGGCTTCTTCTGCCAATTTCTGTGACTGGGTCTCTTTCAACCTTAAGTCAATCGCGTCTCCGAAGTCCACGAGTAGAAGGGATTCTCCTTCTTCCAACTCGTTCTTCCACCGGTCTCCTCTTCCGAATTCCATCCCGGTCATGTTGCACTCTGGCGGGCACCAACTAAAGAGCAAAGTCTGGGCTCTCCAGTCTATCACAGGGTTGTGCTTGAACAACCAGTCGTACCCAATGAATATCCGGGCTTTGCCGAGTCCTGTGACGAGGAATCTCTGCTTCTCCGAATGGGGTCCCATGGACATGATCAACTCTATGTAATGAGTGATCTTTCCCCGTGTGTTCTCGGTTCCGTCGGCATTTCGGGCGACAATGTGCGCTTCAAGCTCGTGTAGCTCGAAGTCTTCAGCCTTGGCATAGTCTCGATCAATGCACAAAGTCGTGCATCCATTATCAAGAAGAGCTTTGACTGCGCGCGTCTTCCCTGTGTCCAACATTGTCAACGTGACTGGAACCAGCATCTCGTGATGCTTCCGCTGCCTCTGGACTTCCTTCATCTCCTCCGCGAGCTTGTCTCCTTTCTGCTTCTTGATTGCCCTGTGGGATAACCACTTGGCCACCTTCAGTCCTGTCAGGCCGGCCAGCACATCATTCGGCTTCCCAGTTTTCTCCGTAGGCGCTACCTCCTCTTTCGAGGATTGAGCCTCCATGACATCGTCACCCTTTTTCGTCGCACTATTTGTTGCACTGGTTTGGGTTCCAGGGGCCTTTTTGAGTTGAGTCTTAAACACGCTCCAGCGTTTATTCTCTATGTCCATTTTCTTGTTCTTTAGATTTCGTAACCAATTTCGATTCTCCAAGATGCATATTTTTTGTTTTTCTACACTAGCTATTTCCTCCTCGGCTCCTGCCAAGTCCAGTCCTTCTACTACTGGAGTAGGTCCATTCACATCCGTAACCGTAACTAAGTCTTGGTATCTAATAGTATTTACTGGAACCAGGGAGCGTTTTGTAACCAGAGGGGGCACTGCTTTGGCCGCAAGCGGGGGCCCCTTTAAAAACCCTTCTCTCTCAACATCGTGGCCAGAGCTGCCAACTCCTCCTGGGAGTAGTCATCGGGCTTGAGGGCCCTGATGTTGAATTTCCCCTTGCAGAGTTTGGGACAATCCCACTTCATGTGGCCATCCTTGCCACAATTGTAGCACAGGAAGGGCGTGCCTTTCACCTTGTTCCTGTCCACATCCATGGGGGCGGTCTCACCGGCCCCAATCTTCTTTGCCAAGTTTGGCGCTGTCCCCTGATATCCCCGGGGTGGGGTCGTCTGTGCTGCTGGTGCAGCAGTGTTCCTCTGGGCTGGTACCCAGAACATCTTGGCCTGTTGGGCCTTCCGGAGTGTCTGCCGCTCGATGTTCCAGCTGACTGACATCAGCCTTCTCCTCAACTCTCGGTAGGTAGTGGGAGCCTCCAGAAGCCCGACGTTGAGCTGGCTGTGTACCTCGTCCGAGATGAGGTTCTCCAGGGTCTCCACCAAGAAGGTGTCGTGAGACCCAGTTCTGTCTGATAGGTCGTATCCTGCCTCTTCTGCATTCAGCTCGAAAGCTTGAATGAAATCTACCAGGGCGGTCTTGCCCTGGCGGGTGGTGGTAAGGTGCATGTGCGCCGTCTGTGTGCCATTTCCGTCGGCAAATGTCTCTGCTAAACTTTCCAGAAATTCTAAAAAGTTGCAATTCTCCTCGAAGGCGCTCTGCCTTCGAGCCTTCTTCTTCCAGTTCCGTGCCCAATTGGACACCGGACACCGGGCTCCGTCTTCTTGGCCCAATAGGGACACCATGAAGGCGACTTTCTTCTTCTCGGTGTTGAATTCTGAGGTGTATGCCCAGACGTAGTTGTCTAGGGTGTCGCACCAAGTTTCAAACTTGGATTTTTCGTTCCCATCGAACATCCACAGGGTCGTTGCGTAAGAGATCCGTGAGGATCCCGAGCACAGGGGTTGGTCTTCTCTGTTCCATGCCGGAACAGGGACTGGAACATATCTGGTTCAGGGAGGGGCTTCCTCCTCCATTGGGTGAACAGGTGTCTGGGGGCACGACATCTCAATCGGCGCTGGTGAAAGGGGCTTCGGGGGTGAAGGTGGGAACACAGCTGCAATTAGCTGCGTTGGTCAGGGCGCTAATACTGCCCGGTGAGGAGGAGGTGGGCGAGCGGTGCTTCGGATTATCGACAGGAATGCCGATGGAGGGAGGCTGGGTGGGAGTGGACCAGTCCGGGATCTTTGTGACACGGCCGAGTGGAATAGCTCAGACTCGTCTTCGGAGTCGGATGGGGGGACGTGGTAAGACATCCTGGTATGAATCGCAGCATTAAAGCCAGGCAGGGGTTCAATATGCCACAAGGGCAATGGTGGGGTCAAGGCGGTTTTTTGCTAACAGGACAGTCCAGGGTCTTCTACGACTCCCCCCGCGGCTGCGAGATAGCCCTCTCCGAGGATTCGGCTAGTGCTCCATTGTCTGCTTTACGCAGGGACGGTCTCAATGTTTCCCGTAGCGTGTAGTGACATCTGTCTGGGTGAACCGCGCAAGATTGGTGCTGCAATTGTTTAACGTCGGTGTGGACGACGTGAGGTGTTGGTAGGAATATGGGTCTTCGGGTAAGAGGCTGCCGCGGTGGCAGAAAGGATAAGGGGTAGAGTGGGTAGGTGGTGGCGGTATGAGGGTATGAAGGGAAACCTTTTATTATGTCACAGTTAAGACCTGAGCGTCCACTCTCAGTATGAAGAGAGGGATTGGGTAGTGCTCGTAGTAGATCTCAAAAGATGATGGAATAAAAGGTTAACTACAACAGTGTAATAGCTACTCTACTTATACTGTCTAGGGAACCGTGTGAACTAATCTATATATACTACAACTACCCTTAACCACATGTTCTCAGTGTCCTTGCTTCATCCTCATGTCCTGACGTCATCTCTTACATCATCGTGACGTCATCCCTTGGGTCGGGCCGGTCTTAGTCATAGCCTCTTTGTCATCCAGCGCTTAGATCTCTGGCGCTTAGATAGGCGTTGGAACGATAGATCTTATCTAATCGTGACACAAGGTGCCCAATCTTAGATAAATGTCTTCGAGCATTGCTGCTGGGAACTATATGAATGCTTCCTCATCTGGCCTTAAATCACCAATACTATTCCGGTTTCACTGCCGCAACATCATTTACGTGCACCTTCATGCTGAGGGCTTTGTGCTGACACTGATCTCGCCCTCATTGCGGCCAGGCTTGATCTCTGTGTGAATGTTCTATGACTGATTTTCTGTCCGGAATATCCGACTGTGTCGGCGGAGACCTTGCTTGAAAGCTGGCTGAGCAGTTGAAGACTATGGGAAGCCAAAAGCTAGGTTTGACGGCGAAACCTTCTAGTATGTCGAGACTTACACTGGCTGACTCTAGCTCAGCACAGGAACTTGTAGGTATTGTGTACACCGAGTTTGTGAGTGCCGACAATTTATAATTGACCACAATCATCCCAGGAAATTATGCAGCCCTCTGTCCTGCCAATTTCTTCCTGTGCCCAGGAATTGGTTGTGGAAACTTCTCAGACAAACTGTTGGGTAATTTTGCAGCAAAGAGATAATTTCTACCTAGGGTCTTGGATGCCTGCATTCTTCCTTGAGCAATGAGGCCAGCAGATGGAAGTGATGAACCTTGATCCGAATTCAATGGCCGATAATTGGCATTGCCTACCGAAATCTTGAACTTGTGTTGTTTTAATTCCATTTTTCACCAAGGTTATGGTGGGATTCAGCCTGCAGGTACAATTTTACAATGTGAGCTGTAGATCCTATTGAGCACAATTCAATATCTCCTGCGCAGTGCATCATTTTCTTAAACCACAACCCATCCACCAGGCCAATGTGTCCATCTTTTTCTTGCGATACATTGTTTAGTGCAAGGGACCCACTCTGCAAACAACACCTGTCATTCTTGACAACGTTCTGCCTTACCTATGTGCCTTTCTGGCATGGATGATGCTCCTTGCATTGAAGGGATGCCATGGTCAAGCTGGCACATCATCGTCTTTGGGACATTCTACAAGCCAATCTTGGCAAATGTGCCAGTGTTGAACCCGATTGAGGATAACATAAATTGAAAACAATGTTATGCCATGCGCACACGCAGTGGCTCCAAAGCCCAAGTAGACCGGGCTAGAGTTAGGACTCAAGAAACTTGAAGCTTGAGGTTTGATTCCACTGGCAGGGATGAAGCTCAATGCATCTACATTGCTTCTATTTATCTTGGGCTCAGTTCTGTGAGCAGATTGGTGGCTGTGCACTTTTGACTGTACAAATCGGAAAAAATTCTGAGTTGGTTTTTTTTTTCTTCTACACTCAAAAGTGTTCAGCCACCAGTCTGCCCACAGAACTGAGCCCAAGATAAATAGGAGGAGGGCCTGCTGGATTGGGTGCAGGTCCGGGTCCGGGTGCAGGAGGAGGACCGCCAGGACCACCTCCACCCCCTCCATCTCCTCCTCCAGGATGATCACCACCACCACCACCATCTCCGGGAAGATCACCGCCATTATCATCGTCGGGATCAGGAGGGTCTCCGTGCTCCGAACCGGAGGGTGAATGATCACTACTGCCATTGCCAGGTTCCTCGGCCTGAGGAACCGGAGGTAGTCTGGTAGACCCGGATTCCTCAACATCCTCAGCAATAGGAGGAGAAGGAATCGGTGATGTGCTCTGCTGAATGGCTCAAGCACGACCCGGATATGGAGATCGTGGAAATACAGTAGGACTATCCGGAGTGTGAGGACTTTGAACGAGTCCCAGAACATTAACCGAAAAGATTGTCAGAGCGGAGAGGGAGACTGGAGCTGTTGTTGCAGCTGTCTGGTGTGTGTGAATAGCGACGTTAGGAGGAAGAGAAATTGGACCAGAGGGAATAGTCGACATGGAATGAGAAGGTGAAGACAAAGGAACAATCTGCGAGTAGAGACGAGATTTGCAACGACCCTCAGAGATATTGGGTGCCACAGGATTAGAGGGTAGTTGTGACATAACCAGCCAGGATAGGTGAGTTTGATAATACTGTTATATACCGAGCCGAAGGAAGGATAAGATGAGAGACTCCGGAACCAGAGGATTGGAACTTCCGGAAAGTATATGGGGAATAACGCAAGCACCACAGGATAGTAGGATGTGTGTACTACTGAGGCCAGTGGAGGAAGGAAGACCGGGGAATTAACTGGAGGACGACTCAGTGCAAAGCGGAGAGCAAAGCAACGTTAATTAACAAACTGAAGTACATGGCATATGTAAGGGGTTTATATAATTGTAATCCTAAAAAGGTGCGAGTCAGGTGACCTGTCGGACATAACAATAATACGAGTCCTAAAGAGGATGGAGAAGTGATGTCGGAGAAATTGACAATAAGAACATGGATTATAAAGACGGATAAACGGGAAACGCTCAGTAATCCTTCATTGTGTAAAAACCTGATGATCCGCAATGGGTCCAAAGATAATCCGTCCGGTGCCGGGCTCCGGTACCGGACATGGACCGGAAAGTCAAGAATCGGGAAAGCATGGATATAACACCGACTGACATAACACTGTACAAGTCAAAGACTTGTCAAATTGTCGCGGAATTCATACGTGACCCAACAGGGCATACTAAGTCCACTAGGAACTAAAATTCAGGTGTGAGTTCAGCCTCATGTAGCTTTAGTTGAGAAAAATCACCTCTGAATCCTCTCCAAGTACCCCTGGAAATTTTCAGGTTCGAACCGGTTCGCACCTGTTCAAACAGGTTCGCAAAAAATCACCAATGTCCGAACCTCGAACCGCACCTGGGGTTTGGTTCGGGTTTGGTTCAGGTTCGGAAGCGGTTCTGAACCTAACCACGGCAACACTACATCATGCGCTGACTGTGCTGCTGGCGCAGGGGCAGAGAGGGCACATAGGTGTGTTCACGGAAGGACCTGCCTGAACGATCTGACCTGTGTTCTTCCACATCCACCGCGATGCACGCGACCTCTTCGTCGCTGATGAAGTATCCCACCTCGGACTCGTCATCGGACTCTAGCGAGCTGCAATCATCGACGGGCTCCTGCTCAGCCTCCTGCTCAGTCTCTTGGTCCTGTGGGTGATGCTCCTCTTCGCTCGTCTCATCCTGCTAATCCAGGTCCTCCGACATGCCGACATCGGCAGCAGATTGTGCCTCGAAGGGTTCTGTGACCTCCCTCACCGCGCACCGCTCTCTCAACCCCTCTTCGACCACCCTGCGTAGTACCTCCACCTGCCCTGCAAGCCGCTCAACCTCCTGGCGCAATCGATCCACCTCGAATGCGCCCGCATTCGATTGTGCCACGTGTCCGTGCCCAGCTCAGCCACGCCACCTGTGTTCAGCAAAGCGCCCACGGTCCAAGATGCGCAACCCAACGTTGCGGTCAAATTGCAGGTAATCAGATAGATTTATTCAACTGAATGTTACTGTATTTGAATTATTGTTTTTATTTTATGTTATTTTTTAAAAATGAGCCGACGATGAGCCGATGATGAGCTGCAATGGGAGTGACGACAAAGCGGCAGATGAGCGGCAGATGAGTTTTCATTGTCGCTGAAATCAATTATTTCGGGTCCAGTTTTCGGTTCGGCCGAAACTAAAGCCGAAACTTATTATTTCTGCCGCGGTGAAATGGGAGACGAATTCTCGAGTTTAAATTTTAGTTTCAAGTGAAATGAATCTCCAAATATAAGCTGGTCCTAACCTCATGCCGAAATTAATTGTTTCGTTAAGAGTTTCCGCCACGCTGAGATCCCAATTGAATTTAATGATTTCAGCCGGCAAGAAAATAACTAATAAATTACTTATTTCGGGACTAATTTCAGCATAGCATAAACTTCTCATATAAATTCTCATTTCGGGGTAGCATCTAAATACAAGAAATCATAATTATTTTCATCCGGACCTAAAATTTTATATTCCAGTGTGACCTTGACCCGTCAAGCGATCGACGGGTCATTGACCCGCGGTTGTCGGGTCAAGAACCCAAAGTAGAAGGAGTTCCCACGACCTTGATGGGCGCGTCGACGCGTTTCTTTCTTCGCTTCCCTTGCCCCAAAAATTGCGCTCTTCTTCGCCAACTTTAACCCTTCATGCCACCGAAGTCGGCCCTCTGGGCGGCGTTCTATATGAAGGCCGCCATCGGACAAAAATAAAATGATTGTGTTGTCCATCAGTGATCCCAGCCGATCCTCGTGCTTCCCTGCTCTTCCTCGTCGGTCATCGCGAATCCCGGCCATTCCCAAGTCGCGTCCCATATCTTCCCGCCGAATCCTGACAGTTCCCAACTGCGGTCACGTAAATCCCTGGGAATTCTCAGGGAACAGCTGGGACATTCATTGGGACACTTTCCCGCTGAATCCCAGCAAAATCCCGAAACATTGTCGCGGAGACAACAAGTTCTGTTCTGCTTTGCACTGAGTTCCTCGATATTCCCTGGCACCTGAATCCCAAATGATCCTTACACTGATCCGACGTCAACTTTCGGGTCTAACTGCATTAGAGTGTGCCTCCTGAGTGGCTAAATACTGGCTCTGCTTCCTCGTCACCTCACCTCATTCACCTCATTTTGGTTGATCTATGCGTCTTCACCTCGGACCTCGTGCGGCGTGTGCTATTAAAAACTGTGGCCATTCTTGTGCTGCATTCGTTGCTGAAAATCCGGACGGGTCACCAAAATATTCGGTGCGTGGCTATAGTTCCAATTGATGCTTGTACTGACATGTGCTCAAAGGATTTCGAGAATGCCGAAGTCCTTTGTTTCGTCTGCGAGCACTCTTGGATGGCGCACGCCCTGGGACTCGAGATTCCTGCTCCCAATAGGATGTTTGCGCGTGGCGGGACCGGCGACGGAAGATGTGCAGCTTTCTTCTCGGTGAGTCAGGATTTTTTGTGAATCTGCGTTTCTCATTGTTTGCCGCAAGCTGGAACCAGTCTGGAACATGCGGATGATGTGTATCTGTGGTCTCTCATGGGCAG